>BSYR01000010.1:2502500-3752500 GCA_030270665.1 Hibiscus trionum | reverse complement strand
CCTTTCCGTTTCGGAACGGTGTCACCCGTTTCGGACGCCTGGGCTGCTTCGAGGCACCCGTTCCGAAACGGTTCACCCTGTTCCGAAACACCCTGCACAAAATGCAGAAATTTGCCTATTTAAACATGCAATAGGCCAACCAAACATGCTCCAAACGCTACCAAACTTTGCCAACATGCAATTTAACATAAAAGAGGCATACTTACATCAACAATTCAACAAAATAACAACATATACAAAAAGCCCCAAATCTAAAGGCATGCTTCCTACACAAGCAACCACTTAAGCACAAACTTTCCAAACCAAGCTCATTTATGCCAATACATGATCCAACAACAACATTAACATAAAAACTTCCTTGTTCAAACATAAACGAACACATACACGTTAACCCCGAGAGATTCTACCCCCATTGCCTTTATTAACTATAGCTATTCACCGAGACATACATCTCACTTGGAGTCCACCTTGAATCCCTTGCTCCTTGCTGTCCAAACTTCAAGAATCTGCATTGATGGACAAAAAGGAGCGTAAGCACATAATGCTTAGTGAGGAATGCTCAAAACCAAAACACCATCAATGCAGCGGGTCACAAAACACTTTTAAAACAAACCCGATTTATTTACCAAAGCCATGTTTGAAACCCTTTTCAACAACAAGCATCAAAACCATGCATTGCACATACATGAAAACCAACCCTTAGCTTAGCAAGCTAAGAAAACCTTTTTAAAGCACAACTTACAAATCATCCACTTAGCCAAACTATGCATAAACACCATATGCAAAGCTAAAACAAAGCTTTGGAATACACTCCCATTCCATAACATACCTTTCTTAAACTTGAGAGCCATTTCAAGCAAGAAACCTTTTTAAAACCATTACTCAAGCAATCCATCACATGCATTTACCAAAGCAATAATATAAACCATACTATCATCATCACATGCCTTTTAAAACAAGTCTTCCAAGACTCCAATGCATTAAAGATATATCATGCTCACATGCATCATTTATCAAATGATAATCAACACTTGTTCAACTTAACAAGTAAACATGCATTTACAAGCATTATACAATTTCCATGCAACCATGCATCTTTTCAAGCATTTCATGCTTCACATGCAATTATGCATCTTTCCAAGCATTTCATGCTTCACATGCAATTATGCATCTTTTCAAGCATCCCATGCTTCTTCATAATCAAGAACATCATATTGGCCTTCAGATGATCAACCACATTCACTTTTCAACTCAACACCCAATCGGATACGCGGATTCCGATCGTTGTCCCTACGCTCCCTACACCCTACCAATCCAAGGTCCTCGAATGCGCAACACCTCCATTATGACCTCAACATCCTAAGGTTCCCATGTATGGACTTTTAAACACCATACAACCTTAGCTTTTCCCGAGGTTCCCATGTATGGACAACCATACAACCTCAACATGCACAAGGTTCCCTTGTATGGACTTTCAAACACCATACCACCTTTGCATCACCGATTGGTAGTTGTAGAAATCACTAACGAGATCCGGGACACCCTATACAAGATCCACACATGGACTTAACACCGCCATTGTGATCTCAACAAGCACAAGGTTCTCACATATGGACTTTCAAACACCATATAACCTTTGCTCAACCAAGGTCCTCGAATGGGCAACACCTCCATTATGACCTCAACCATCTCGTTAGGATACTTGAAGGGAGTTTACCGGTCCACTCTTGACCACTCCACCTCCAAGGCGACTTAATTCACGGTGCACCCAATCCTATAGCCGGCTAACTATATCCGATCAAAGAACCAAGAACCACTTACATCACTTGCCAATATAACCATCTTACCACATTAGTCCAATGTTCCACATGCATAACCATTATGCAAAACCATTACCACATTAATCAAATGATTCACATGCATAACCAATATGCAAAACCATTACCACATTAATCAAATGATTCACATGCATAACCAACATGCAAAAACCATCATTTACCAACATTAATTCACTGTTTTAAAGCATTAGACAAAGCCATAGAACAACATGCAACACCATGCATCAAAACCACATTTTCAATGTATAAAACCAAGGATCTCTTACCTTGAGCATCCTTCACATATGGCTTTCAAAACCAGCACTAAACCATGCTAAAATATGCTTTCAAAACAGAATTAAACCATGCAAAACACATGCATTTCAATCATCAACCACAATTGCCTAAAAGCCACTTCATATCACAAATCAAGTAAGAAATCCATTTACTTACTCTTGAGCTTAGCAAAGTTGTTTAAACTTAAACTAAGCTCCCAAAACCTTCAAACCTTTGTTTAAAAGCCGAAAACCCAACTTCACTCACCGATACACAAAACAAGGCTAGCCACCAAGCCTTCCAAGCATCCGAAACCTTCCGCAACACCTCTAAAGCTCACGGATCAAACTCCCCTGTTTCAAGCACACAAAAACAGCACATTAATGCATCATTATGCATTAAGAACAGCAGCCACACAACCAAACTCGCTGCTCGACACAAATCCAACAATTCGGCTACCAAACACAACCGAAATCACCTCCAAACATTTCCAAAACTTAACCCAGCCAAGATCCATCACTTCTAGCCATTTTTAAACATCATTTAACATCCAAAATGATCACAAACACGTCCTTATACTCCCAGGTATAACAGATCACCAAAAACACTCTAAAAACAACCAAAAACTCAAGCAAAACTTAGGAAATTCAACCTATCCGGGATTGCATTAATTAAACCTCAACTTCTAATCAATTTAGCATTCATTTAACATCATTGTGACACTTCAAAACACTGCCCAAACAGATCACACGAAAATTTCACCAAAATCACCAAATCTTGCATTTTAAGCCAAAATCAAGATTTCTATTGAAAAGCCTTTAACAAAACACAAACCAAGGATTGAGAACTTGGGAATTTCAGTAAAGAACTGATAGTTTAGAGGAGAGAGACGTTCTTACCTCCAAACTTGAATTTCTCCTTTTTAGAGCCAAAAAGCTTGATGAAACAACTTGCAAATTGAGAGGTTTTGTTGATGAGATGATTAGGAATCAAATGAGAGTTGAAATGAGAGATTTAGATGCCAAAATCAGAGAAGAAAAATCTGGAGAATTGTGTTTGGGTTGAGAGAAAATGAGAGAAAAGGAAAATGGAGAGAAAATGAAAAGTTAGTTAAGAAATGGTAAAAATGATTTCCCTCCTCTTTCATAATCTTTAAAATCAGAATAAAGCCTTAAAATATCTTAGAAAAATCTGGAGAAATTCTTATTGGAATAATAGCTCCTTAAAGATTCAAAGTTTCAATCCTTTATAAAACTGTCCCCGAACTTTCAAAAATTACATTTTGGTCACTAGCCAAAATGTCAACCTTCCGAACCTCATTTTCCAAAATTGATTTCACAGTTCACTTTTATATATTAAAAGATGATTTTAGAACATTTTTCCATATTTTTAATGCAACCCGAACTAGGCTTTCCTAAATTCACTCTTATATATTCGAACAGCACTTTGACCGAACCGGTCAACGCCCAAAACTTCTGAGCCCAAAACCGGGGCGTTACAACTCTTCCCCCCTTAGGAAATTTCGTCCTCGAAATTTCAACCGGCGAAAAGAGAACAACAACCTTCTCAAAACACATACAAGGCAACACAAAACCCTCAACCAACACTGAACACTTTCCACACAAAACTCCACTGAACCCAACACCACCACATGCTGTTCACAAACCCAGAACACTCAAAGATAGCCACAACTTAACCTTCCACATCTCCAGACTGTGCACAGCCCCAACTTCAATCATGAAGAACTTTAACTTTCACAGCACACATTACTGTAACACACAACTTCCAAGACTGGTTCACACAGAGACTCTAACCAATCCAATTCCACCACCACACAAACTTCTCTGCTTCCAAAACTCTTGCAACTCTCAAACCTCTTCCAAGAATCTTCCCAACAAGCAAAAATTCTTAAGCATCAACTGCTTACCCAAACTCCTCAACAAAAGCTGATAAACCTCCACAACTTTTGCTAACATTACCACCACGACTCACCAGGTCTACTCACCCACAAACCAAAATTACATCACAACCTCAACTCGGCTCCGCCAGCTGCTCCATACACCACCAGCTGACCTCAAAAGAATTTCACATACACACAACCAGCCAACCACTTCTCATAAGAATCCTTCCAAACAACACAAGCCTTCGATCCTTCATGAGCCTTCCACTTCAACTTAAATGCTAAGCTACCTCAGCACTTGGAAAAACAACCACCAAACTGCAACTTCACTTAGCACCAAGGAACTACCACTCCCACTTAGCTATCAAACCACCTGATCGATTCTAACCTCAACCGGTACCCCTCACCACCAAACCACTAAACTCATAAAGCATCAAACACCAATCTTCTACCAACATGCTATACCACCCTCACTATTACTAGCAACTAGCTTAACAAACTCCATTACCTCTAACTTCCACTCAGCACCAACACGACCTCTAAAAACCCACCACCAACCTAACCCAACCACCACTCTAACAGATTCGATTAATTATTAGCGAGTGTGAACATCGTATGCATGATCACCAACATGCCCTATCAATGCCTGATGTACATGTATGCAAAACCTCTAATGTCATGCCACATGTATGCATGGACCAACATATATAATATAGCATATAACAATGATTTTAACTGTGCATGAATGCCAGTTCACACCCTCCAATAACATCCTCAAATCCGTCTAAGAACAACCTCCTACCCCACTTCTAACTTAACTACTCCACCATACCAACAACCACAACCATATGATACTCACTTAAACCTTCTTCACACCAAAGATATTTCCAAACTACAACTATTACCCCAACATACTAGCAACAAAACTAAACTTACCACGCAAGGAAAACTAACAGAAACCAAACTAAGGTAACCAGAGCAAAGATTACTAAACAAGGTTACCTGAAAACACAACACCTCTCTGAAGCTTCATTAGACGAGCTCTCTTCCTTGCGGAACCATCATCCTCCTGCCGCACCACTGCAGCACTAGCTAACACACTAGGGTCAACACCAACTCCTTGCGGTAAAGAACCTTGACTGTTCCGAGACAACATCAAACAATCACGTCTCATGTGTCCAGCAGACCCACATTTCCAGCAACTCTCCTTCCCCGCACTCTTCACAACTTTCTGCTCTTTCTGCCACTTCTGAACCTTGCCTCGGCCGTGCCCACGACCTTTCTGAGATCCTTTGGCTATCACTGAAGTTGACTTCACCCCTAAAGGACAATCACGCTTAACATGCACTTTGGAACCACAATTCCAGCAAACACATGCGCCCCCACAACGTCCAACATGGCGCCTTTCACAACGGTCACTCACCGGTGGCTGAACTTCCACTCCTTGCCCAAGCAACACTTGCTCCACAACAGCACCACCGTCACATTGCTCAACCCTTGGAAACTTCCCTCCAAGATACCTTTCACAAAAGGCAGATACAAAGAAATCCCAATCAATATTAGGAATATGTGACGCCACAGCCACTGATGTCCACCAGGCACATGCATCCTCCAACATCAGAGAAACAACACTCCCCAGCTTACAAGCAAGATCACAGCCTTCCTGATCCAAGATCAGAACCACACTGGCCAACCAGGCCTCAAACATCTCCGGTGAAGAACCATGATATCCCACAGCACCCAAATCAAGCAAACGCTGCTTCGGCAAACCCACACATTCCACAGCCAGCACATCCACTGACTTTATCTTTACCACAGCCTGAGATGTTCCCAACACCTCCTGAACATCAGATGATGAACTCTTCACCACAGAACCAGCTTCTTTCCCTTGCCTTACCATCTCAACCCCAGGCACAGAAAAGTGAGACAAAACACCTCTACGAAAGGGTGAATTCCACGCCTTAACAACCTGCCCCAAGGCAGCAACCATCTCACTCAACCGCCATTCTTTCATCAACTTTGCCATACTACTAACAACAACAAACATACAATCACAACAAACAAACAAACCAGTTAGACCAGCATTAAGCAAGGATTCAAACTCCAACTCCAAATAACACAATAGCTATATTAATAAGGCAATGGGTATCCCGAATCCTCCCCTTTACATGACATAACAGTCAACACAACATGGATATCACAACATCAAGCATATCAAACAACACACCTTGATCATGCTTACATCAAACAGCATCCACTTGCAACAGCATATTATTACATAACATACTCACAGCACTTTCATCATGCATAAAACCAACTCACAGCATCAGCTTATCATCAGCACAAACCACATAAGCTCAACCAAGATTCATAACCATAAAACATGCTTGAAAACATCAGCAACATGCTCAGAAACATCAGCAATTTGCTCAGAAACATCAAACACACATCACCACAACTTACCGTTTTCCCCAAGCATTCGCAACACAGCTCTGATACCACCAAATGTAACCCCCGTAGCCCGGCCTAGACGGTTGACCCGAACTACGAAGATTACACGGGGAAAACCAAAGTCAACCCGAAAGTCAACCTTGATTAACGACCCTTTTTTTTCTTTTTAATCTTGTCTAGATGCTCATTAACCCTAGATGTGATCACACAAACAACATACTCAAAGGTCACAACCATCAGAGATCATTCAGGGACCCAATTGCACAAAACACAACTTTAGGGACCAAAATGTAAATTCAGAAAACTTTGAGGCCTTAACCAGATTTTAAGTTACCAACTTAAAATTAATCATGTTTCATGCCTCTCGGCCAAATTTCAGCTCAAACGGACATCTCAAACTCATACAATTGCTCATACAAGATTCAGGACCAAAATGCAAACATTTTGAAACACATAACTGCCACTGTCAGCCCCCAACGGTCAACCGTTCCGAAACGGGAGACAGCCCGTTTCGAAACGCGGGGCCGTTCCGAAACAGGCATAGCCCGTTTCGAAACGGGGGTCTGGCAGAAGCCTTTCCATTTCGGAACGGTGTCACCCGTTTCGGACGCCTGGGCTGCTTCGAGGCACCCGTTCCGAAACGGTTCACCCTGTTCCGAAACACCCTGCACAAAATGCAGAAATTTGCCTATTTAAACATGCAATAGGCCAACCAAACATGCTCCCAACGCTACCAAACTTTGCCAACATGCAATTTAACATAAAAGAGGTATACTTGCATCAACAATTCAACAAAATAACAACATATACAAAAAGCCCCAAATCTAAAGGCATGCTTCCTACACAAGCAACCACTTAAGCACAAACTTTCCAAACCAAGCTCATTTATGCCAATACATGATCCAACAACAACATTAACATAAAAACATCCTTGTTCAAACATAAACGAACACATACACGTTAACCCCGAGAGATTCTACCCCCATTGCCTTTATTAACTATAGCTATTCACCGAGACATACATCTCACTTGGAGTCCACCTTGAATCCCTTGCTCCTTGCTGTCCAAACTTCAAGAATCTGCATTGATGGACAAAAAGGAGCGTAAGCACATAATGCTTAGTGAGGAATGCTCAAAACCAAAACACCATCAATGCAGCGGGTCACAAAACACTTTTAAAACAAACCCGATTTATTTACCAAAGCCATGTTTGAAACCCTTTTCAACAACAAGCATCAAAACCATGCATTGCACATACATGAAAACCAACCCTTAGCTTAGCAAGCTAAGAAAACCTTTTTAAAGCACAACTTACAAATCATCCACTTAGCCAAACTATGCATAAACACCATATGCAAAGCTAAAACAAAGCTTTGGAATACACTCCCATTCCATAACATACCTTTCTTAAACTTGAGAGCCATTTCAAGCAAGAAACCTTTTTAAAACCATTACTCAAGCAATCCATCACATGCATTTACCAAGGCAATAATATAAACCATACTATCATCATCACATGCCTTTTAAAACAAGTCTTCCAAGACTCCAATGCATTAAATATATATCATGCTCACATGCATCATTTATCAAATGATAATCAACACTTGTTCAACTTAACAAGTAAACATGCATTTACAAGCATTATACAATTTCCATGCAACCATGAATCTTTTCAAGCATTTCATGCTTCACATGCAATTATGCATCTTTTCAAGCATTTCATGCTTCACATGCAATTATGCATCTTTTCAAGCATCCCATGCTTCTTCATAATCAAGAACATCATATTGGCCTTCAGATGATCAACCACATTCACTTTTGAACTCAACACCCAATCGGATACGCGGATTCCGAGCGTTGTCCCTACGCTCCCTACACCCTACCAATCCAAGGTCCTCGAATGGGCAACACCTCCATTATGACCTCAACATCCTAAGGTTCCCATGTATGGACTTTTAAACACCATACAACCTTAGCTTTTCCCGAGGTTCCCATGTATGGACAACCATACAACCTCAACATGCACAAGGTTCCCTTGTATGGACTTTCAAACACCATACCACCTTTGCATCACCGATTGGTAGTTGTAGAAATCACTAACGAGATCCGGGACACCCTATACAAGATCCACACATGGACTTAACACCGCCATTGTGATCTCAACAAGCACAAGGTTCTCACATATGGACTTTCAAACACCATATAACCTTTGCTCAACCAAGGTCCTCGAATGGGCAACACCTCCATTATGACCTCAACCATCTCGTTAGGATACTTGAAGGGAGTTTACCGGTCCACTCTTGACCACTCCACCTCCAAGGCGACTTAATTCACGGTGCACCCAATCCTATAGCCGGCTAACTATATCCGATCAAAGAACCAAGAACCACTTACATCACTTGCCAATATAACCATCTTACCACATTAGTCCAATGTTCCACATGCATAACCATTATGCAAAACCATTACCACATTAATCAAATGATTCACATGCATAACCAATATGCAAAACCATTACCACATTAATCAAATGATTCACATGCATAACCAACATGCAAAAACCATCATTTACCAACATTAATTCACTGTTTTAAAGCATTAGACAAAGCCATAGAACAACATGCAACACCATGCATCAAAACCACATTTTCAATGTATAAAACCAAGGATCTCTTACCTTGAGCATCCTTCACATATGGCTTTCAAAACCAGCACTAAACCATGCTAAAATATGCTTTCAAAACAGAATTAAACCATGCAAAACACATGCATTTCAATCATCAACCACAATTGCCTAAAAGCCACTTCATATCACAAATCAAGTAAGAAATCCATTTACTTACTCTTGAGCTTAGCAAAGTTGTTTAGACTTAAACTAAGCTCCCAAAACCTTCAAACCTTTGTTTAAAAGCCGAAAACCCAACTTCACTCACCGATACACAAAACAAGGCTAGCCACCAAGCCTTCCAAGCATCCGAAACCTTCCGCAACACCTCTAAAGCTCACGGATCAAACTCCCCTGTTTCAAGCACACAAAAACAGCACATTAATGCATCATTATGCATTAAGAACAGCAGCCACACAACCAAACTCGCTGCTCGACACAAATCCAACAATTCGGCTACCAAACACAACCGAAATCACCTCCAAACATTTCCAAAACTTAACCCAGCCAAGATCCATCACTTCTAGCCATTTTTAAACATCATTTAACATCCAAAATGATCACAAACACGTCCTTATACTCCCAGGTATAATAGATCACCAAAAACACTCCAAAAACAACCAAAAACTCAAGCAAAACTTAGGAAATTCAACCTATCCGGGATTGCATTAATTAAACCTCAACTTCTAATCAATTTAGCATTCATTTAACATCATTTTGACACTTCAAAACACTGCCCAAACATATCACACGAAAATTTCACCAAAATCACCAAATCTTGCATTTTAAGCCAAAATCAAGATTTCTATTGAAAAGCCTTTAACAAAACACAAACCAAGGATTGAGAACTTGGGAATTTCAGTAAAGAACTGATAGTTTAGAGGAGAGAGACGTTCTTACCTCCAAACTTGAATTTCTCCTTTTTAGAGCCAAAAAGCTTGATGAAACAACTTGCAAATTGAGAGGTTTTGTTGATGAGATGATTAGGAATCAAATGAGAGTTGAAATGAGAGATTTAGATGCCAAAATCAGAGAAGAAAAATCTGGAGAATTGTGTTTGGGTTGAGAGAAAATGAGAGAAAAGGAAAATGGAGAGAAAATGAAAAGTTAGTTAAGAAATGGTAAAAATGATTTCCCTCCTCTTTCATAATCTTTAAAATCAGAATAAAGCCTTAAAATATCTTAGAAAAATCTGGAGAAATTCTTATTGGAATAATAGCTCCTTAAAGATTCAAAGTTTCAATCCTTTATAAAACTGTCCCTGAACTTTCAAAAATTACATTTTGGTCACTAGCCAAAATGTCAACCTTCCGAACCTCATTTTCCAAAATTGATTTCACAGTTCACTTTTATATATTAAAAGATGATTTTAGAACATTTTTCCATATTTTTAATGCAACCCGAACTAGGCTTTCCTAAATTCACTCTTATATATTCGAACAGCACTTTGACCGAACCGGTCAACGCCCAAAACTTCTGAGCCCAAAACCGGGGCGTTACAGAGCACGTACGAATTTTTAGTTTATAATGCACTCTCATCCTATTGGTCGACCAATTATATCCGGTAATTATCTCATCATTTATGCCAATATATTATATTAAAATCATCATCTCACCTACTGTTTTGATGCAACATTTCTCAAATCTTTCTCATCTCATTTCAAAACCATATCACATGCTTTGCATTAAATCAAAATCTCAAAACTCTTCTCTACCACATTCTATCTCATGAAATCAAAACATGGCATCAACTCATGCTACAATGCACAAAACAATATGAATTTGTCTATCTCAAAACAAGAGCACATTAAAAACATTTAGGGGCATCAACCACATATTGAGAGCAAATCTAGCCATACTTACTTTTGGACTTAGGATGGTGTTTCAAACCAATCCTAAACCCCCAAACCTTGTTTCTTTGTCCCTTAAGGACTTCTAAAACCATTCGCACTCACCGATTACGTTTCGCGTGCTTGCCGAAACGATATCTAAGCTTCCAACACTTTCGGATCAACACCAAAAGCGTCCGAAGATGTCTCCCATGTTTATTACACATAATAGCGGAGGATTAATGCATCATCATGCAATGAAATCACCAGCCACTCAAACAAACTCGTTGCACTACTCAAAAACACCATTTTAGCTACCCAAAATAACCGAAATCATCTCCAAACTTTTCCAAAACAAAGCCCAGCCAAGATCTATCAATTCTAATCATTTCTAAACCCTAAAGAACACCAAAAATCACCATAAATACGTCCTTATATCTCCAGCAACAACAGAACACCAAGAACACTCCAAAAACCACAAATCTAGCATCTAAAACATAGGAATCCAAACATATTCAGGATTTGTTTGATAAAACCTCATTTATAACATCAATTATCATCCAAAATACATTAGAAATCAACCTCAAAATAGAGCCTAACCAAGATTTACAAAAATCATCAAGATCTTACCAAGAATCTTGAGTTTTACCACAATTTCATGTTTTTAACATTAAAGCAACTCAAAAATCATTAACAAGGGATTGATAACTTGGGAATTTCAGTAAAGAACTGATCATTAGAGGAGAATGACGAAGTTTACCTTGAATTGCTGATTTCTCCTCAATTTGGGCAAGATTTCTTGAAAATCCAAAGTAAAACAAAAGGATTGGATGAGATAAAGATTATAAATCTTTAAGAGAATGATATCTCAGCAAACGAGATGAAAATCAGAGATTAATTGGTGAGGGAATTGTGTTTGGCTTAAGAGAATGAAATCTCAGCAAACGAGATGAAAATCAGAGATTAATTGGTGAGGGAATCGTGTTTGGCTGAGTGGAAGTTGAGAGAAAATGAAATGAGAGAAAACTAATGTAAGGTAGTTATGAAAAAGTCAACTTAAATTTTCTATTTAATTCTCCTTTATTCCTTAATTAAAACATTATTAAAAACTCCCAAATTAAAGAGAAAACTGATGAAAAACAATTTGGTAAAATTAGCTACTTAAAGATTCAAAGTTTCAATCATTTACAAAACAGTCACTAGTCAACTTTTACAAAAACTGCAATTTGGTCACTACACCGAAATGTAGTATTTCCAAATCACATTTTGTAAAATTATTTTCATCATAACCTTTAATAAAATAAATGAGGATTTTTAGATATTTTCCATATTTTTAAAGCCTCCCGAACTAGGTGTTCCCTAAATCACCCTTAAAGATTCGAACCGTTCTCGACCGGCCCGATTCAATCTCTAAAACATCTAGGCCCAAAACCAGGGCGTTACAACAACATTAGCCTTGCCCGGGTGGTACTCGATCGTCAAATCATAATCTTTAAGCAACTCTACCCAGTAACGCTGCCTAAGATTCAACTTCTTTTGAGACATAAGATACTTCAAGCTCTTATGATCTGTAAACACAACACACTTCTCACCGTACAGGTAATGCCTCCAAATCTTCAAGGCAAACACCATAGCCGCAAGCTCAAGATCATGAGTAGGGTAGTTGCACTTATGCACCTTCAACTGCCTAGATGCATAGGCCACTACCTTACCCTCCTGCATCAACACGCAGCCCAAACCAACAATGGACGCATCACTATAGACCACAAACTCCTTACCAGAATCGGGTTGAATCACAACATGAGCTTGCGTCAAAGCTTCTTTCAACTCTTCAAAAGCTTGTTGTCTCGTATCAGTCCACTCAAAGCGAACATTCTTCTGCAACAACTTGGTCAAAGGTGCTGCTATCTTCGAGAAACCCTCGACAAACCTACGGTAATAGCCAGCTAGACCAAGGAAACTCCGCACCTCCGTCACTGACTTAGGTACTTTCCAACTCATCACAGCCTCTACCTTGTGCGGATCAACGCAAATGCCTTCAGCTGACACAACATGTCCAAGGAAGACCACCTCCCTAAGCCAAAACTCACACTTACTCAGCTTGGCAAACAACTGATTTTCCAATAACGCTTGCAAAACAATTCTCAAGTGTCTATCATGATCCTCCTCAGTGCACGAATACACAAGGATATCATCGATGAACACCACCACAAACTGATCCAAGAATTCATGAAATACACGATTCATCATGTCCATGAAAGCAGCAGGGGCGTTGGTCAAACCAAATGGCATCACCAAGAATTCATAATGCACGTACCTCGTCCGAAAAGCTATCTTAGGTACGTCCACATCCTTCACCTTCAGCTGATAATACCCCGATCTCAAATATATCTTAGAAAACATCGAGGCTCCCCGAAACTGATCAAAGAGATCATCAATTCTAGGCAAGGCATACTTGTTCTTGATCGTCAACTTGTTCAGTTGCCGATAGACTATGCACATCTGCATTGTCCCATCCTTCTTCTTTACAAACAAGACTGTTGCACCCCAAGGTGACACACTCAGCCAGATGAAACCCCGATCCAACAACTCATGCAATTGCGTTTTCAACTCTTTCAGCTCCTTAGGTGCCATGCGATAATGAGCAATGGACACTGGAGTCATATCCTTGTACAACTCGATACCAAACTCAACTTCCCTATTTGGTGGCAATCCAGACAATTCTTCCGAAAAGACACCTGGAAAATCGTGAACAGTTCAGATGTCTTGCACACGCACATCCTTGGTGCCAGGATTCATCACATAGGCAAGGTAAGCCTCACAACCCAACCTCATCATACGGTTTGCTTCGAAAACCGAAATCACATTCGACGAGATTTTCACATTCTCGCCTACTACCACTACCTCATAATCATCGGCCAGCTTTAGAGTCACCCTTTTGACATCAAAGTCAACCACCGCCCTATACTCCGACAACCAATCCATACCAAGGATTACGTCGAAACCATAGAAGGGTAACTCCATCAAATCCACAAGAAAAATATGACCTTGTATAGATAAAGGGCATCTTTTATACAACTTCCTAGTGACTACAGTCTTACCAAAAGAACTAGTCACTTGCATTCCTACTTCAAGCAACTCAACATGTATATCAAGAAAATGTGCATGCTCACTCAAGATATAAGAATGCGTGGATCCAGAATCAATCAAATCCAGCAAATATAAAGACTGAAGAACAAAGGTACCTGCGATGACATCAGTATCATTGTGCTCCTCACGCTGAGCGTAAACCCTCGTTGGTCCACCTCCCTCAGGTCGAACGGCTACTACCTGAGCAATACCCCGCTGCCCCTCGTCTCTCCTCTGAAAGTTCCCACGGCCTCTCTGAGGTGCAGCTACAACATGAGCTCGTCCTTGGCCTCTACCAGCCAATAAAGGACACTCCCTCCTCATGTGATCCGCCGAACCACAATTCCATCATGAATTCCCTGTCACCACAACATGAGTCTGGACCTCTCTTGCCGCTCGAGGACAATCTCGCCTCAAATGGTCCCTCGAACCACATGTCCATCATGTATGCTGCTCAGATCTCACATGACCTCCTTGAGCCTGACCACCTCGACCCAGAGCACCACGCCTCCCCTCAGGCTGATGCCTCCTATCTCGACCTCTTTTGTTTCGTCCACCTCCGGAACTATACTCAGCTGCTCTCTTCCAAGAGCTAGAACCAACACCTCGAGACGACAATCCCAAGTTTTGCTCGATGTCTTTGGCTCGACACACAAGCACGTCGAAGTCTGTATAATCTGCAGCCAGGATATACGTCTTAACTTCTTGTACCAGCCCATACCGGAAGCGATCACATTGGTGCCTCTCATTAGGTATCAGGTCATGAGCATACTGGCTCAGGCATACGAACTAGACCTCGTACTCAGCCACAGAAAGGTTGCCTTGAGGGACATCAGCCCCTTGTTCACCATGGTCACCCTGCTCAGCCGCAGGCACTATCGTATTCGACCTCAGTTCCCTTCTTGGACCCATAGTGCTATTTTAAAAAAAGCATAACAACAAAAACAATCAAACCATTTAGGCCAGCTTCAAGCAAGGATCCAAGTTAAAAAAAAACATTTGATTAGTGTAATAAGGCAATGGGCACCCCGTTTCCCTCAACATGGCATAGCATACAATAACACATCATGCTGAACATGCTTTTTATCATCCAAATTTAGCACATAACAACATTGCATCATCATCACGCAATCATATCCAATCCACATAAATCAAGCATGGCATAAGCTTCGAAATTCAACCAATTGTATGCTTTTCACAAAGCATACATCAACACATAACAATTTCTCATACCAACATCCCCAATTTTTTCGTAACCTGGCTCTGATACCAACAAATGCAACCCCCTTAGCCCGACCTAGACGCTCGTCCCGAACTACGAAGATTACACGGGGAAAACCAAAGTCAACCTTGAGTAACGACCTTTTTTCTTTTTATCTTTTCTAGATGCTCATTATTAGCCTATATGATTAGCAAATCATTTCAGCGGAAGCGACACAGCGAACGGAACACAAACATGGGTTCAATTGCATAGAAATGTCTTATAGGGTCTAAAATGTAAACTTCCAGAATTATAAGGACTAAACAAGTTTTAATGTTACCGATCCGTAATTAATCATATAACATGCCATCATGTCAAATTTCATCCCAACAGATCATTCAAACTCATTAAATTAAGCAACCAAAACTCTGGGACCAAAACGTAACATTTCAAGACTTACAAAGATACTTTTAACCGAATTTTAACTACATGTATCGATACACTTGAGCCTGTATTGATACGCGGGAAGACAGTAGCTAAAGAAGGGTAGAGCGTATCGAAACGCTTCCCCGTGTATCGATACGACCTTCAAACTTGGCTTGGGCGTATCGATACGCGGGCAATCCGTTCCGATACCCCTGTACAAAAATTCCTCACTTTTACCTTAGTGTATCGATACACTTCCCCGTGTATCGATACACATACCAGAATGGCTCATTCCAACATCTCTTAAACATACTAAAACACATCCAAAAAGGCTCAAATCATGCATACAGGATATAATCTATCTAATAGACTTATAGACACTATCAAACAACAAAATACACTCATCAACCACTTCATACCATGATGACTTTTTAGCTATCCAAGCGTGCTTAAGATACCAAGCTATAGCAAAGGTAAAACACCACAAACAAACCAAGGAACCATGTCTTGTAAAACCACCACTTTTCAACACCTGTTTTTTTATAAAACATGTCTCCTCAAGACATCAATGCACCTTATAAACACAAGCTCATATGCAACATTTTAAAACAGCAAATAAACCTTTGCTCATGCTCTACCAAGCATCTCATGCATTCTTGCATCATTTACAAGCATTTCATGCTTCACATTAATCATTAACATTATATTGACTCGCAAGTGATAATCCATAAACCATATTAACACAAGACACAATCGGATACGTGGATTACAAGCGTTGTCCTACACCCTTCATACATACTACCGAACTAGACAAGGTGGAGATCAATGGCACAATCAAAACCCCTCAACACCTATGATGGAGATTAATGGCACAATCACAACCCCTCAACATCACTCATCGGTAGTTGTATAATTCCACTAAAGAGAGTACGAGACTCATACACAAGACTCACACACGAAATTAAACCATTCACCGTTATGGTCTTAACCTCAATCGTTAGGGTACTTGGATGGAGATTACGACACAATCACAACCCCTCGACATCCAAGGCGACTTTATTCACGGTGCACCTAATCCTATAGTCGACTAACTATATCTGATTAACACAACCAAAACCATTTACATCGCTTGCCGATATAATCATTTAACCACATTAATTCACTATTTTACAAGCATAAACAAATTGTCATTTCCACAAGCATAACATGCTTACATCATATGCATTCAACACATGAAAACCAAGGATCACTTTCCTAGTGCATCCTTAACATAATGGCATTAAAATCCAGCAACATTCATGCTTAAAATATTCTTTAAAAACAGTAAACAAATCCACACTTATCTCAAGTGCAATTTCATCAAACATAGTACATTTCCAAGAGAGGGATTTCCGAAACACTTACTCTTGAGCTTAGCTAAGTGTATCAAACTTACACTAAGCTCCCAAGACCACGCTCAAAGCGTTACAATGCAGGAAATTGCATTTCCACTCACCGATACGCGAAGCCTTGCTCGCCGACACGAAAATTACTCTTCCGGAGCCTCCAACAACACCTCGTTTGCGTCTGGATCAAGATCCCCTATTTTCACATCAGAAAAACAGAGATATAAATGCATTAAAATGCATTCCAACACCAGTAACAATTCACAAACTCGTTGCTCACTCAAACTACACCAAATTACCCATACAAAACAACCGAAAACTCAATCGATTGCTTCCTAAACCAAGCCCAGCCAACATACATCACTTCCAAACCATTATAAACATCAAAACACATCTAACAAACAACCTAACCCAACCTTATACCTCCAGCAATCAAGATTCCACCATTTCACCTCAAAAACTCACTTAAATCAAACAAGAAACTCAAGGATCTCAAGGATTTCGGGATCTATGTTATCAACACTTCATTTTAACATATAAATCAACTTAGAAGTCAATTAAAATCAACACAAAACAGAGCTTAACTCATCAAGTCCGAAAATTAAGATTTCAACCACAATTTCACAAGATTTTGATCTCCAATCAACACTATAATGAAAACTCAAACAAAAATAGTATTTAGAAGCAAAATATCTTGGGAATTTCAATAAAGAACTTTGATTAGAGGTTGAAAATGGGATTTACCTCGAACCCTTGCTTCCCTCAATGAATGACAAGTTTTCCTTAGCAAAATCTTGAAGAACTAGGAAAGATTTATTGAAAATGGTTTAGGAAATGTTGAGAGAGTTTTTGGTAGAAAGAATTCTGGAGAAAGATGAGTGAATTAGTGTTTGGCTGAAAATGAGAAAGAGTTTGTAGTTACGCAATTGAAAATCTCACATTAACTACCTATATTAATTAATTAATATAAATCCAATTAAAGCCATTTAATTGAAAGCCTTTTAAAACACATGTCATATTGAGGAAAGGTCAAATTGCCTTAAAGCCCCCTAAAGATTCTAAGATTTTGGCCTCCACATTAAAAATCACATTTTTTCCAGTTTTGAAACTTTACAATTTGGTCACTATTCAAAATGTTCCATTTCCAAAATATGTTTTGTAAAATTGACTTGACCAACCTCTTAAACATATTTTTAGAGGATTTTATAAATTTTTACCACATTTTTATCCTATCCCGATCCTTGATTTCCTTAAATCACCTTACGCGATTCGAACCGTTCTCGACCGGTCCGATCCGATGTCTAAAACATCTAGGCCTAAAACTAGGGCGTTACAAAGTTTTCATGCAATCCTTTATAAAAACAATTCATTCAATTTAGGTCTTAAGAATTTGGCCACCAATTTCTTCTTTTATTCCTTTTGGTCTTAGCTTTATTAATTAGTCTAATTAAAGGATAATTCTAAAATAATTTAACTAGTGGTTCAATGTAACATACTCTTAAAACTAAGTTTGGAATATTACATTAATGTAGCATTCAATTTAACCCTTTCTTAATTTAGCTACCATGTTTTCCATGCTTCCTTTTTGGTCCTTAATTCATTCAATTGTCTAATCCAAAGATTTCTCAAACCAATTTAAATAACACTTGAATTAGTGTCATACTTCTAGACCACATTTTGGGGTATTACAGATTCCTTCCCCTTAGCACAAATAGTTTTTCTATCTGATCCTCGAAGTTTCAAAGTCTTTGAACGACATATCAAACTAGAATCGTGCGCAAAAAACCAATTCATACCTAAAATTACATCAAATTATTGGAAGGGTAACTCCATCAAATCTGCTAGAAACATGTGTCTCTATATCTCGACCAGACATCAACAATAAACTTTGTCCACCAACACATCAAACCCCATAGGACTAGCCACTCAGACGCCCAACATCTAGATCTTCAGGTATGATTCTCCATTCTCGGCAAATCTCAATACGAATGTATTAATGAGTGGACCTAGTGTCCAATAATGCAACAATAGGAGAATAGAATAGGGGAAGGTACTTGAGATCACATTTGTAACATAATAGTCATCCTTAGCCTTCACATCATACTATCTCGCTAGAGCTCTAGCAGTGGATCTTTCAGTGCCACCACTCTTATGCTCTGACGTGGTACTCGATTCTCCTCAAGCAGAACCTCTACCCATATGGACCAACTGCTGAGATCTCTGAGTCTGGGCTAGCGCATTATAAGAAGACTAGGAACAATCCCTGATAAAGTGATCCGAGGATCCACATCCATAATATGTCTTAGATGAACGATAACACTCCCCAAAGTGATATTGTCCATATCACTTGCACGAACGTTGAGCGTATGACCCAGACGAACCTCTTCCGCTCATCATCGACGAGGAAGTCGAATTCCCTCAAATGACAACTTGAATTGGACCTCTGATTAGAGCTCTATGATGGGTTCATGTTATTTGTTCTAGAATAAATAGAATCTCTAGATCTTTTACCAGAACTCTATGACGAACCCCAGTCTCAAAGGTCCTCTACTAACCTTGGGACCTTTCAGCGTGCCCCTAGGTCAGAATTTTGACCTGCACGAGTAATCTGACACTGTTAGCTAACTCTGTGAACATCTTGTGTAGATGGATGGTCACATACATTTGAAGCTCTAGGTTCAAAACTCAACGAAACATCTTATATTTTAGTTTCTTATTCTTGAATTCCTTCAGAAAATATTCATAAGTTGATAGTGCAGGGTGTAGCCCTATCTCTATGGTCTCCCACCATTCTCTACATTACCCTTGAAGAGGGAGGTAATGCAATCCGGTCTGTCCTCAAGTTTACACTGCATTTTTCTCAAGGCTCATTAAGTGTCCCTCATCTATTGATCTGTTGCAACAATATCACAATCACTCGTATCATAGATATCTTTGATTCTATAATGGAAAATCTTCTGTATGGGTGTCTCACTTTGTGTGTCCGAGGGTCTCGGTAAGTCTCGAATAAGTCATCAGAAGAAGTCATTCAAATTCTAGAAGTAGGTTGCCTTGTCCTCTCTAGCATCATCTATTTTTGTTTTTGGGACATATTTATCCTCATAGTCGTCCCCAATAGGTGAGTGACTATCGTTATGACCGTCATTGCCACGATTTGCACCACCTATGATACAGTCCTACTTACGCACTTACTTGTCATCATTCTTTCATCTTTATTCATTTACACATATTTATATCTTTCATATTTATGTTGCATGTTTCATTCATACAGTGCTATGCTTTAATCACCGTATTCTGCATATCATGCATATTCATGTCATTAGCATATTATATACTATGCATCTTATTTTAGGATATATATATATATGTGTGTGTGTGTGTGTACCTTAGTCCTTATATTATGCATATTACATGATTGATATGAATATTCTATGATCCACATCTTTATTTATGATTGTGTTAAGTTATTTCATGCATATCTTTATGCTACACATCTTATGCATAGATTTAGATTGCAATTACATTCTTACTTAGGCATGAATCATACATTCGATAAGTTCTTAGCTTCATTCTAGCTCATTTGATTTTTAATGTTTTTCTTAGATACAAAGCAAAGGCATGGAAGCTAAGGCAGCTCGTGGACAATAGATGGCAACTCATTTAGCTAAAGAACAACTCAAGGCATAAGGAGGTTAGTTAAGCATGAGAGATGAAAGGGAGCTAAAAACCAGGTAGCTGACTAATGAAGTGTAGCTAACTAGTGGGAGATAGAGTGTGAGTTGAGGAGCTGGAAGGACACTATGCACCTATCTAAAGACCTACCTCTAGACGAACCAATAGAAGCATTCGGCCAAGCATCATGTGCCTTCATTTTGGCGCCCAAAGTAGCTGAACCAACACAAACATCTCGGCCAAGCTTCACATCCATTCATCTTGGCGCCAAGTTGAACCATCACCTTACCTATTCGGCATGCATTTTAATACTTCAAACAAACATTTACATTCAAGGGGACACAAGCCCTAGTTGAATCATCACCACGCCCATTCTCCCATGCCCTTTCAATTGTTATAAATAGCCAATGCCTTGGCTTTGTAAGGCATCTCATTTCTATC
The DNA here is from genome assembly GCA_030270665.1 of Hibiscus trionum. Taxonomy (NCBI): domain Eukaryota; kingdom Viridiplantae; phylum Streptophyta; class Magnoliopsida; order Malvales; family Malvaceae; genus Hibiscus; species Hibiscus trionum. The sequence continues at coordinate 3,731,308 of BSYR01000010.1, read as the reverse complement.
AATTAAATTTATTTTGTGAGGATTTTCTCTCTTTAAGTTCTTCATTGAACTATATCGACTTATCAAGTCTTTTGTACTTGTGGCGTCAAACCCTTCTATTTTTATCTTGATACTTTTGGTTCTTGGTTCTTTTATAACCAACCAGTTCTAGTCCTTTTTACCGCTTAAACATTGAACTCATAAGGAATGAGGTTATCCTTTAATATAACATAATTTCTAACTTTGTTCTTGTTCATACTATCCATCCTTTTACACCACCATCATCTTTCTTTCATTAATCATCACCACGCCCTACAAACAGCCCACTATCCTTCATCAAATTCCTTCAGTATTTTATCATCTTTTACCCACCATATCACCTTCACATCTACCATCCTTAAACCATTCTTTTGAGCAAATCATACTTGCAAGAGTTGCTTGCTACCTTACTAGATCCAACAACCAAAGGGATTCGTCTTCTACAACAATTAAGGTGTGCACAAAGACCATACTTGCAGGAATTGCTTGCTACCTTACTAGATCCATTTTTCGTGAAAGTATATATATATACAGTAAAACCTCTATAAATTAATACCCTTGGGACCATGACATTTTATTAATTTAGAGAGATATTAATATATCGATAAATTAATAATTTATTAATTAAAAGAAAATTTCTCAATTCAGCAAATATAACTTTGATAAAGATATTGTGTGCAAATAAATTGTAAATTGTACATAATATTCCAATTAATTAAAAATAAGTAGATTCATGTATATATGAGACAACTTTTGAAGAAGGCTTACATGAACTGTAGAATATGATCAACAATATTGGCTATCGAAATAAAATTGATGTCAATAACTTGTTGGATTATCCAGGCGAAAATGACGAATGTTTACAAGTTCAAAGTTTAGAGGAAATTGTGGTTAATATTGTTGAAAGTTCTACTAATGATGAAGTTGAAGATGATTCAACACCACTTGAACTAGTCACGCGAAAGGAAGCATTGAATGCGGCAACAACTCTTCACAATTTTTTATTGCAGTTGGAGACCTCAACACCAGAACTTGTGGGTGCAATTAGAAAAGTTAGAGATGAAATTGAATTAGATTTGAATTTTAAAAAGAAACAGATTACAATAGATTCATATTTTAGCAAGTTACCAAAGTAGTAATTGTAATATTTATGAATTATTAATTTATAGTTTTGATGGGACCTTTATATTTATAAAGGGGATCTCCAAAAAATTATTATATTATTATCTTATCAAATTTGATGATTTTTTACATTGGCCCAAGTCGGGACCAGAGAAATTTATTATTTAATAGAGTTTATTAATTTAAAGAGTATTAATTTATAGAGATTTTACTGTATAAAGAAAGGAAAAGCAAAAAGAATTCCTCTTCATTCTCAAAAGAATTTGAAAGTATAAAAAAAGAAAGAAAAGAATTGTCGAGAAGCACAAGAAAAGGTGAGAAAGCACACAACAACATCAACTTCAACAACCGAGCCTGAAGCCATTTCAAGACTTTGATTGTTGTCGAGGGAGATTGTATGTATCTTGTTTGTAAGTGGCCTTTTCTTTCTTTTCTTTCTATTCTAAGCCTACCTATTACATTATATATGTTTTTCTTTCCTACCCTAAAATCCTTTTTAGCCGACGCACAAAGTACATCACTTGGAAAGTATTGAGTTAGTTCTCTAAAGAACTATACAATAGAGAAAGGAGTGGAAAAGGAAAATTGAGAGTGTGAGATCAAAAGGGGAACGTAAAAGCCATTAAAGTCCCAGAGTGTTGATGCTCGTGTAAAAGTGCCCCGCAATAGTGCAAGTGTACACGTCAAGTAATATAGTGATAAATATATCGAGTATCGTCTCCATGGGGATTGAGCTAGCCTTTTGGTCCTACTTCCTCGCACTGCAAAATAATTGAAGTAAAAATACATATAAATTGGGTTGGTTGAATAAACTAAAATGCTAAAACTAAAATAATCCAAAAGTAAAGAGAAGACCAAGGTTGATAGAATGGGCCGAATTAGAATGTGTCATAGTGCGGAATCCTATTAATTTATCTTCTGTTCTTGAATGCTGCAAACACAATATTGTCTTTAAGTCTTTGGATGCCTTAGGAATTCCCTGGAATCAAACTATAAGATATGTGAGTGTGTGCATGCATTGTGATCAAGATGATTATAAGGATTCTAAGCAAAGACTTAAGCATTAACCTACTTATCTTGGGTAATAATTTTTTTATAAGCAACCTAACCAACTACAGCCAATTTCGGGCACCTCTAGTGATTAGCCTAGAGCCAGTTTCAGGCACCTATAGGGCTTCCTTAAGCTAGAGCCAGTGGTGGGCACCTCTAACTTTTTACCCAATTTTCTTTCTAAGCTAGTATATGCCCTAAGTGTACTAGAATTCCTTAAATCATACAAGTCACAAAGGTGTTTTAAAGTTTTAATCTCATAGTGTGATCCTAAGTTATCTTCCTTTAATCATCCTAAAAATAAAGGCTCTAAACAGTTCTAGACAATGGTAATAAGAGAGATTGTTCTATTGCAAAGAAAGAAGATTTAATTAAAACTAAACTAAGGCAATTGATAGAAAGTACTGCTTAGACATAAGCAAAATTCGGTTAAGGCAATGCAATAAGAAAAAAATATATATTATACTGCCGCGACATGGCATTGCCTTGGCAACTGAACCTACACCCCTAAACTAGAACCAAGCATTACCCTCAATGCTTACATTTCATACATTAGATAGAAAAAATTAGCACACAAAATATAAGGGCATTAAAAATAAACGGCATAAAGAAGAGAGATTTAAATAGATGGTGATTTATAAGATTTATCTTCCTTTTCACTTTCACTCGTTAAGATCACCCTCTTCGGTTTAGATGTCGTGTGCTTGATTCGTTTGGATTCGCGGGGTGGTTGTATGCGTGAGGCTGGGGTAGGCTTTTTTGCCAGGGCAGTGACCTCTTCGTCTTCTGTGTCGGGGCAGATTTCATCCGCGGTCACTTCCTTGCAATTAAGTTCTTTGAAGACCCTACTGACCGAATGATTGGACCAGGTGGAGGTAGTATGGTACAGAGATCCGACAGGTGTATCCAAGCCAACCTTACACTTGCCTTTCCTTGTCGCGGCCGAAATGGTTACAGAGGCCATGGTAGTGGGTACTTGGGTTGCCTGCGCAGTGGCGGCGGCATCAGGTGTTTCTTCTTCTCTAGGCTCAGGTGCGGCGGCAGTAAAGACGACGGGGAAGAGAGGAAACTGGACCGTTAGGTCTAGGAACTTCATCTGGATCAGGTGAACAATAGAGGCCTAGAAGTCCCTTGTGTGTGCCATGAACAACTGCTGGCGTTGGTCCATTTCCTCAAGTTTTTGGATGATCTGTTGGAGGTCTGTCGCGGGTGGGGCATGTGTCTGTGGTGTTTCTGGGAAGTTTGCCCAGGATGTTGCCCGGCAATGCCCTACATTGGCGTGGCCTAGATTGGGTCAGCTTCAGTGATGTTCATCAATCTGAGGTAGGCTTCCCAATCTTATTCTTTTCGGTGCGATGTGTATTCGTTGGCTTCATCAATGGGCCCCTCCTTTTTCGTGCACAGGCTGGTAATCAGCGAAGGGAAGTAAAGAAGCCCCTTATCATTCTTCGCGCATTTACATATTTTCTGACAAATAAGATTACCAACATTAATCTTTCGATTATGCATAATAAAATGAATAAGAGCAAGCCTGGGCCGATCAATGGCAGTGTTGTGTGTAACCCCCTTAGCCCGGCCTAGACGCTTGACCCGAACTACGAAGATTATACGGGGAAAACCAAAGTCAACCCGAAAGTCAACCTTGATTAAAGACCCTTTTTTATTTTAATCTTGTCTAGATGCACATTAAGCCTATGTGAATACTCACGAATCATGGAAGAGAAAGGCACAGCGATCGGAAAACATTTAGGGACTCAATTGCATAGATTACGTGTTTAGGGACCAAAATGTAATTTTTCGAAATTAGAAGGACTTTGCTGATTTTAGGTTTACCAATTTGAAATTAATCATGTTACATGCTTCTCTGTCAGGTTTCAGCTTAAAAAGACATCACAAGCTCAAGCAATTGCATCCACAACATTCAGGACTAAAATGTAAAGCATGGAAACTTAAAACAATTCAAAACAACATCCAACGGTCAACTGTATCGGAACACCCACCCTTCATACCGAAACACCCGTATCAAAACGGGGTTGACCGTTTTGGTACTCAGGTATGTTCCGAGACCGGTATCGAAACAGGCTTCACCAGTAGCCAAACCGTTTCGAAACAGCTTCATCCGTTTCGAACCACCATGGCCATTACAGGCCCCCGTTTCGGAACAGGTAAGGGTGTTTCGAAACACTTTGCCCAGTGACAGCAGAAATTGCTGGTTTTTGACCTTTCAAACCATTCAAACATACTTCAATGAGCATCAAATCATACCAGCTGCTCATTTTGATACTAAGGAATATATTAAGGGTCTTTAAGCTATAGCATGGCGTCAATCACAAAAACACACAATCTAAAGGCATGCTCCCTAGTCTCAAAACCAAAATAGGCAACCAAACCTCAAACCAAACATTTAGGACCATTTACAACCCATAAAAGTCAACACAGACATGCCACAAACTTAGGGAGTTCCCATTGCCAAATATCAAAACTAAAGTGTATGAAAACATCACCATACATGAGCTTTGCACTTCCTTGGATGTTCTCAACCTTTTTGTTGCCCGAAAACACCTCAATTATCTGCATTATTGGTAAAAGAGAGCGTAAGCACAATTGCTTAGTGAGGCATGCTCTCAAGAAAACCAACAAAATAATGCATTCTTTAAAACACTTTCTCAAAAGCTTTTTCCACAACATGCTCATTCTATCTCATGCTTGAAAACCATTTCAAAGCAACTTCTCACTGAAAACACATGTACCTCAATTCTATCTCATGCATTTAAACCAATGCAAATCTCATGGCAAGACCATACACATGCTTGTAAAAACCAAAGCATTTCATCTACAAATCTCATATGTGTTTCCCATTGCATAATCATTTCAACAATAGGTACATGTGATTCAAAAGCATTTCATATTTTATATTGGCATTTCACATCTCATTATTACTCGGATATGCGGAAAACATTCTCTAACCACTAGACGCTTCCGGTGGAATCTCACATCACCGTACTCACATGGCGGAATCTCTCATCACCACAAAGCTTGGGTATTTCACCAAGTCCTACCCGATGGAATGCCCATCATCGGTTCTCTCCCTTTGGATTTAACCAAAGAGCACGTACGAATTTTAAGTTTATAGTGCACTCTCATCCTATTGATCGATCAATTATATCCGGTAAGTATCTCAACATCTATGTCAATATATTATGTCAAAACATCATCTCACCTACTGTTTTTCATGCAACATTTCTCAATTTATTCTCTTCTCATTTCAAAACCATATCATTTGCCATGCTTAAAATCAAGAGCTCAAAACTCATCTATGCAACATGTTATTTAATGAAATCATCTTAAGCATCATATCATGCTATAAATCATACATAAAAACAGTAGGAATTTATCTATCTCAACCATGAGCATGTAAAAGAATTTTAGGGGCAACCTCCACATTTAAGAGAGAAATCTATCCAATACTTACTTCCGGACTTAGGAAAGTGTTTCAAACCTTTCCTAAATCCCCAAACCTTGATTCTTTGTCCTCAAGGACTTCTAAAACCATACGCACTCACTGATTACGTTTCGCTTGCTCGCCGAAACGCTATCTAGGCTCCCGGATCAACACCAAAGGCGTCCGAAGATGTCTGCCCTGTTTATAATATATAAGAGTAGAGGATTAATGCATCATCATGCATTGAAATCATCAGCCACAAACCTAAACTCGTTGCTCTACTCAAAAACCACATTTCAGCTTCCAAACACAACCGAAATCATATCCAAACTCTTCCAAAACAAAGCCCAGCCAAGATCTACCACTTCTAATCATTTCTAAACATCAATCAACATCAAAAATCACCACAAGCTCATTCTTATACCTCCAGCTATGATAGAACACCAAAACCACCCCAAAACCACCATTCTATCATGTAAAACTTAGGAATCCAAGCCTATTCAGGATTTGTTTGATAAAACCTCATTTATAACATCAATTAACATCCAAAATACATTAGAAAACAACCTTAAAATAGAGGCTAACCATCACCCACGAAAATCATCAAGATCTCCTCAAAAACCTTGAGTTTTAATACAATTTCTTGTTTCTAACATTAAAGAAACTCAAAAATCATTAATAAAGGATTGATAACTTGGGAATTTCAGTAAAGAACTGATCATTAGAGGAGAAGGATGAAGCTTACCTCTAATGGCTGATTTCTCCTTGAATTGGGCAAGTTTTCATGAAAATCCAATGTAAAAGCAAGAGGTTTTGATGAGGAAAAGATTAGGAATCAAAAGAAGAGTGAATTCTCATCAAAAGAAATGAAAATCAAAAGATAATTGCTGGAGGAAATGTGTTTGGCTGAAAAGAAATTGAGAGAAAATGGATGAAAGGTAGTTTCCTTTTAATTAATCTTTATTTTCCTTTAATTAAAACACTAATAAAATCACTCAAATTAAGAAGAAATCTGATTAAAAACATTTTGCCAAAATTAGCTCCTTAATGATTCAAAGTTTTAATCCTTTACAAAACAGTCACTATTTAACTTTTGCAAAAACTGCGATTTGGTCACTACACCGAAATGTAGTATTTCCAAACCTTATTTTTGTAAAATTGATTTCACCATAATCATTCTTATAATAAATGAGGATTTTTAGATATTTTCCATATTTTTAAAACATCCCGAACTAGGTGTTCCCTAAATCTCCCTTTAAGATTCGAACTGTTCCCGACCGGTTCGATTCGAACTCTAAAACATCTAGGCCCAAATTTGGGGTGTTATATTGTGGGAGCTCGACATGAGGCGGTCGTGAATGAACTTATTCCACAGCTTCGCTTCTGGTCTGAGGCTTCGCCTTTGAACTGACCCTCGGTGTGTCCCGGCCTCCTATGTCGTGCTGACATAACAAAGCTCCTCTTTGATCTGTTGGTAACCTTCTTCCGTTAGTTCTTCCAAAAACCTTCGCATGCTCATCTCTTTCAATGTACAAGCCATAAAATTGATTTATGGCGTCAGCATTGACCCTAGTCGTCTTCCCTCTTACGTGTACAAAGAGTGTTTCTTCATTGGGACTGTGGGCATAGAATTCTTGGACTATGGTGATGTTGGCCCGGCCAGGTTGAAGGCAAAATATGTACCACTTATTATGGTTGATCTTGTTGAATAGATAGTGGTCGATGTTGAGGTTGGGCTCGTCAAAAACTTGGAAGCCTTGTTCTTCCCATACTTGTCGAGAGATGAAATATTTCTTGAATCTATGTTCGACTCCCAGCGGCGCAAAGCGGTTGTAAGTCTGTGCTGCGGCAGTGCTAGAGTTTTTGCCTCTGATTGCCATCTAAAATTTTAGAAAAGTTGAGAGTGGTTGTTTGAGAGTAAAAGAAAATAAAAGCTTTGGAGAATGCAAGGCAGTAGAAGAGAATGTTAAGGTGAAGAATAATGGAGAATAGTGGCCCTTATATAGAGTTTCGGCATATCATGCCGTTGGAACGCAAATCTCAGCCGCGGTGCTTCTAGACGTTATGAGCCATTTCTGCCCGTTGCGGTTATGCCCGTTGTAAACTAGCCATTACCGCTCTTGCGACTTATTGGGCGACGAATGTCGCGGTAGATGACGTTCTTTTCTCCATGTCATTTGTTTATCCCTTCTTCCTTTCTTGATCTCCGTTCTAACGATAAAAAATAATACAAAATATTATTCCTAAAAATATTGTAGAAAATTAAAAATAACTGAAATTAAAAACTAACAACTAAAAATTTAAAAAATAAAATAAAATAAATTTGAGAGAAAAGATTAGAGCACTAAAGGAGTGCATGTGGATGCATCTCCTAAAGTGTTTACTTCCTTATCCCTCATCACATGTGATCCCTTGTGAGGTAGCAGCTGGTGTCCAGGTTCTCCCATTAGTGTACCGTTGCAATGGTCCTGGAAAGGTCCTACAAGTTTGCTGCGGCATCGTGTAGCTTCTATGCAAGGACAAGTTGGGTCCTTCTTGAGGTCTGGTTTCCTTATGGCCTGGATTGCTTGGCATTTTTCGAAACCCTCGGCATGTTTCCTTGTGTTTAATACATGGAGTTTCACATGCTCGTCATTGATTCACATTGTCAGCTCTCCTTTCTCAACATCAATTATTGTCTTCCCCATAGCAAGGAATGGTCGTCCCAGAATGAGTGGGGCTTGTTGAGTGAATAAATGTTCTATATTTTAGCCCTCATTTATCCATATTATTGATGCACTGAAGCATGTTTAGTTGCATTTTAGGATAGAATTTGCATAAAGATCACAGATGGATAATTTTGCACAGATGCTGCTGATTTCGGTCAATTCTTGCAGATAACTGTCGTGGTAGAATTCAGGGCAGCAAAGGAACAAAAGATAACTATCGTGGCAGAATCCAGGGCAACAGAGGAACAGAAGAGTTGGAGTGAAGAAAACTACCACATACATCACTGTCATGACAGTGATGTCGTGACAGTGATACCGTGACAGTGATGGCGTGACAGTTTCCGTGACAAAAGTGGCGACAGTGTTGAAGCAAACTGCCTTATAACTCTTTGCCATGACATATGTCGTGACAGAGGTGGCGACAGTGAAGAATAGGAGATGGAAAATTCGAAGTGGAGTTCGACTAAAAGAGGATTTCAAGCGTAATTTTTAGAGACCACTCGCATAATTTTTGGAGCCCAGAAGCACAAGAAAAGCCTTGTCCAAATTTTGAGGAGAAAGTCGAAGCAAGAATATAGGGCAAACTAAGGGACGTTTATTCAGAGATTTATTCTTTAATGAATTGTACTTTAATTCGAACTAGTATTGTTGGCCATTAAGAAAACTTGTACCCAAGGCCTATATATATGCTTGTAATTCGACCTAGAGATACAACCTAGTTCCTAGCAGTCTTCCATCACAAACCCTAGTTTTCCCCCTTCTCCATCATGTTCTAAACTTTCCCCAGGGCTAAGGGTTGATCTTGTAAAGTTGTTGTAAGGGTTGAACTTTTTCTTAGGATTTTCTATTCCAATCAATAAAACTTCAAGTTTATTCATTGTGGTTTCAACATCTTGCAATAGAATCGGGAGAACATTGTAAGATTATCTATTTACTTAATATCGGGAGAATTAAGTATACGAATGGAGTGAGTACAAGTTCTCCAGTTTATGGTTGAACTATATTGGACCTAGGGATAGGACGAGGTTCAATGGCTAATAAACAATTCACAAACATCGGTGTTCATCCTTTGATTCACGTCGGGAGGTATCATCCAAGACGTGTTCATCGACAGACTTCGATCTAGGGATAGGACAAGTCACTCTAGGGATTCTTGCCAAACTTGAAGTACAGAGTTGTTGATCGCTGCCGCGACATCAACAGACCTCTACCACGATAGGTGCTGCCGCGACAGGTACGACGACAGTCACAACAGAAGTTCCTCTGAACAGTGCAACACCTTCACTACTGAACAAATCAATACCAGCCTATTTTCTCAATCTGATTCCTTTACCTATTTTAGTTTATATTCAAGAATTTTCACAACTCTTTATTAAACTTATCTTTTCCCTTGTGTAGGAAAATTAATTCTGAAGTTGTCCCAATCCCTGTGGAGATGATATCCGATACTCCATATCACTTTATTATTTGTGACGTGTACACTTGCACTACATTGCGATAGACTATTTTACACGCAACAAGTTTTTTGCGCCGTTGCCGGGGATTGGCGCACAACTTCTTATTTTTTTCTGCACTTATATTTATTTTCTTGCCTTATTTTATTCGTTTTTTTCTTTTGTAAAAAAAAACTCAGGTGCAATACAGGTTCAAGGGCATCAACATGTCAGGAAAAACCATTTGAGAGCTGATGTTGGAAAGTTCTTGCCAATACCGTAAAGGTAATCATGCACTCGAAAGTTGTCCCCATTTTTTCGGTGAATATGTGGACAACCAACGATCGAACCAACAAGAACAAGATATGCTGTCACAGCAGCAACAGGGACAAAAGATGCCGCTGCTGCAGCAGCAAATTTTTTTATGGTATGATCAAAACCCGCAAAAAATTTTTTACCATAACAGTTTTGCTGCAGAACCCGACATGCCCTGGCAATGTCATCATCCTCAAGAGCAGTCAAAATCCTTAGAAGACACACTACAAGCCTTCATGGCACTCACTCAAGAATTGTCTGCTTCTAGGACAAAAGAATCGCCAAGGTGGATGCAATCTTGAGCACATCGGTCCTCATTCATGCCACGGATGAACCTGAAATCCCAAGGCAAGATGATAAGGATGCCAATGAAAGAGACTGCCCAACACATGATAATCCTGAGCAACAACTTGCCTTGGTAATGATCGAGGAGCCTGAACGGAACAACGCCGCAACAACACCTAGTGAAGTTGAGAAGAATGTTACGGCAGAAACCACTTCCGAGGCAAAAACCCCGGTCGAAGCGGCACCCGCCGCCTCGGTAGCGACTGATGCTGAAGCAGCAACCACTGCCAAGGAAAAACCTCAACCCACTGCCTCGGCTATGCCCGACAAAGATGGCATACATCCACTTTCGACATGGCACTCGCACAACCACATGCAAGAGCAACCCGATGACAATGCCTCGCCAATGGAATATGAGCAGGTAATAAATGGACCTTTTGAATTCTTTGAAAACTCACCAATTCCATTGCAGGTATTTGAGGAACCAACGCCGGTGGATTTAGAATCATCGAGATCTCTACTGATGGAGACCTACGAGTGGCCAACAGAAATTGATATAGGGAGTCATGACACTTTCTAATGTCCCCTTGACCTGCAAAGCAACCTGACAAAGGACTGTCAAAATAAATGGCTGCCGCAGCAGCAGACACGACATCAAAAGCTACTTTCCACCATAACGAACTTCGACAACAATGAGGTAAGTATATGGTTGGATATAGATGTAATTTTTCCTAAACATATGTTCATGTGTTCAGGAAAAAGTCAAGATGGGAGGACTTTATGGACTACAAAGGAACCAGAAAGAAAGTCACTTCCACCATGCTAAAACAAAAAGGAGTAGCCACGAGCACATTGCTCCAACCTTTTTCGGGTAAAATTGTAACTCGATGGAGGGTGCGGATGGACCATAATAAATATCAGAATCGACACTCCTCAAATTTTATTTAGTTTCAGTTTTTAATTTCGTTATTTTAGGATAAGAGTTTCAAGGATTAATTCCCTCTTGAACTCTTAAGTTTTTATTTTAGTTGTTTTTCTTGTCTTTTCTAATAAAGAACTCGCAGCAACCTAAAAACTCAAGGCCATCAAGACATGGTGTTCTCTACCTTTTCATTATCTAGTTTCACTACCCTGGCAGCAGAGGAGGCATACTTTGAAATATCGGCAACCCAGGCACCTGCCACCCGGCAGTACTGATGTTGCCGCCCTGCACCTACCACCCGGCAGTACTAATGCTGCTGCCCTGCACCCGAATCCAATTGAAAGGAGGAAAGCAGCAGCAAATGCGACAGTGAGCCTGAGATTCTGGACAAAGCTTCAAAAGTTTCACCTATCAGAATCCAGCCACTTCGCGAGGCAAAGAAGAAGGTAGCCTTCTCCTCTCCAACCACAAAGCCAGCCTCTGCTGCAAAAGAAACTACCAGCCGACAGCTCCGCATAGACAGCAGCAGTGACGACAACACTTCAACTTAAGTTTTTTTTACTCTTTCTATCGTATGTGCATCTATTTGAAATTTGTGATGTTTTTATATTTTTGTTTGTCATGCATTGAGGACAATGCAACCCTCGAGTTTGGGGGTAGGCAGTCCTCCTATTATCAATGGACTAATTATATTTTGTGTCAAAAAAATTAAAAAAAAACTATATATATATATATATATATATATATATATATATATTTGGCTTAAGTCTTTGAACTGAACTTACCTGCCGCGACATACTCTGTCGTGACAGTGCCTTTAGGATGCTTTAGGAATTATTTAGAGCCTTGCTATAGTTCTAAACTTCAAAAACACCCTTGTGACTTATATGTTGTTTAGACTTCTGTTAGAGAACTAGAGTAGGAAAGCTTAACCACTTGAGTTGCCCCTAGAGGTGCCTAACACTGGCTCTAGGAAAAGAATATAAGAAAAGAAAAACTTAGACTCAATACCCCTAGAGGTGCCTAATACCGACTCTAGGAAGATAGCTAGAGGTGCCAAAAAACAGGCTCTAGTCAAATCAAAATAAGAAAAACACAGAGTCTAATTCAGAAAATACTAAAGGAGCTAAGAATTGCCTCCAAAAAATGAAATTTGGCATAAAATTCAAGTGAGTAGCATAACTATTCTGGTAACTAAGGGAGTCTAGGCACATATTTGTTCACAAAACCTGCACACACTTGCACAAGAATTATAGCATTGTTCCGGATAAATCCATAAACACCCGACAAGGTACTGCTCTTGATAGTGAATGTGTTGTAGGTAATGAAAGTTCACTGAATTAAGCCAAGCAAAAAAATTATTCTTAGTTAGGTTGCATTTGCTTGAGGACAAGCAATAATTCGAGTTTGGGGGTGTGTTGAGTGAATAAATGTTCTATATTTTAGCCCTCATTTATCCATATTATTGATGCACAAAAGCATGTTTAGTTGCATTTTAGGATAGAATTTGCATAAACATCACAGATGGATAATTTTGTACAGATGCTGCTGATTTCGGTCAATTCTTGCAAATAATTGTCGTGGCAGAATTCAGGGCAGCAGAGGAACAAAAGATAACTGTAGTGGCAGAATCCAGGGCAGCAGAGGAACAGAAGAGCTGGAGTGAAGAAAACTGCCTCAAACATCATTGTCGTAACAGTGATGCTGTGATAGTGATGTCGTGAGAGTGGTGCAGTGACAGTGATGTCGTGACAGTGGTGCTGTGACAGTTGTCATGACAGAAGTGGCGACAGTGTTGAAGCAAACTGCCTTATAACTCGCTGCTGTGACATATTCCGTGACAGAGGTGGCGACAGTGAAGAAGAGGAGATGGAAAATGCGAAGTGGAGTTCGACTGATAGAGGATTTCAAGCCTAATTTTTAGAGACCACTCGCATAATTTTTGGAGCCAAGAAGTACAAGAAAGGCCTTTCCCAAAGTTTGAGGAGAAAGTCAAAGCAAGAAGATAGGACGAACTAAAGGACGTTTATTCAGAGATTTAGTCTTTAATGAATTGTACTTTAATTCGAACTAGTATTCTTGGCCATTAAGAAAACATGTACCCAAGGCCTATATATATGCTTGTAATTCGACCTAGAGATACAACCTAGTTCCTAGCCGTCTTCCATCACAAACCCTAGTTTTCCCCCTTCTCCATCATGTTCTAAACTTTCCCCAGGGCTAAGGGTTGATCTTGTAAAGTAGTGGTAAAGGTTAAAATGTTTCTGAGGATTTTCTGTTCAAATCAATAAAACTTCAAGTTTATTCATTTTGGTTTCAACATCTTGCAAGAGTATCGGGAGAGCATTGTAAGATTATCTATTTACTTAATATCGGGAGAGTTAAGTATACGAAAGGAGTGAGTACAGGTTCTCCAGTTTCTGGTTGAACCATCTTGGACCTAGGGATAGGACGAGGTTCAGTGGCTAATAAAGAATTCGTAAACATCGGTGTTCATCCTTTGATTCACGCCGGGAGGTATCATCCAAGACGTGTTCATCGACAGAATTGGATCTAGGGATAGGACAAGTCACTCCAGGGATTCTTGCCAAACTTGAAGTACAGAGTTGTTGATCGCTTCCGCGACATCAACAGACCTCTACCGCGACAGGTGCTGTCGCGATAGGCACGACGACAGACGCAATAGAAGTTCCTCTGAACAGTGCAACACCTACACTACTGAACAAATCAATACCAGCCTATTTTCTCAATCTGATTCATTTACCTATTTTTGTAACGCCCCGGTTTTGGGCTTGGAAGTTTTGGGCGTTGACCGGTTCGGTCAAAGTGCTGATCGAATATATAAGAGTGAATTTAGGAAAGCCTAGTTCGGGTTGCATTAAAAATATGGAAAAATGTTCTAAAATCATCTTTTAATATATAAAAGTGAACTGTGAAATCAATTTTGGAAAATGAGGTTCGGAAGGTTGACATTTTCGGTTAGTGACCAAAATGTAATTTTTGAAAGTTCGGTGACTGTTTTATAAAGGATTGAAACTTTGAATCTTTAAGGAGCTATTTACCCAATGGGAGTTTCTCCAGATTTTCTAAATATATTAAATGATTAATTAAGTGTTTTTAAACAAAAGGAAAGTGGAGGGAAGATATTTTCCTAAATCTAACTAACTTTTCTCTCAACCATTTTCTCTCATCTTTTCTCTCAAACCAAACACATTCTCTCCAGATTTCCTCCTCTGATTTTGTCACTCAAATCACTCATTTTAACTCTCATTTGATTCCTAATCATCTCATCAACAAAACCTCTCAATTTACAAGTTGTTTCATCAAGCTTTTTGGCTCCAAAAAGGAGAAACTCAAGTTTGGAGGTAAGAACGTCTCTCTCCTATAAACTATCAGTTCTTTACTGAAATTCCCAAGTTCTCAATCCTTGGTTTGTGTTTTGTTAAAGGCTTTTCAATAGAAATCTTGATTTTGGCTTAAAATGCAAGATTTGGTGATTTTGGTGAAATTTTCGTGTGATCTGTTTGGGCAGTGTTTTGAAGTGTCAAAATGATGTTAAATGAATGCTAAATTGATTAGAAGTTGAGGTTTAATTAATGCAATCCCGGATAGGTTGAATTTCCTAAGTTTTGCTTGAGTTTTTGGTTGTTTTTGGAGTGTTTTTGGTGATCTGTTATACCTGGGAGTATAAGGACGTGTTTGTGATCATTTTGGATGTTAATGGATGTTTAAAAATGGTTAGAAGTGATGGATCTTGGCTGGGTTAAGTTTTGGAAATGTTTGAAGGTGATTTCGGTTGTGTTTGGTAGCCGAATTGTTGGATTTGTGTCGAGCAGCGAGTTTGGTTGTGTGGCTGATGTTCTTGATGCATAATGATGCATTAATGTGCTGCTTTTGTGTGCTTGAAACAGGGGAGTTTGATCCGTGAGCTTTAGAGGTGTTGTGGAAGGTTTCGGATGCTTGGAAGGCTTGGTGGCTAGCTTTGTTTTGTGTATCGGTGAGTGAAGTTGGGTTTTCGGCTTTTAAACAAAGGTTTGAAGGTTTTGGGAGCTTAGTTTAAGTCTAAACAACTTTGCTAAGCTCAAGAGTAAGTAAATGGATTTCATACTTGATTAGTGATATGAATTGGCTTTTTAAGAAATTGTGGTTGATGATTGAAATGCATGTGTTTTGCATGGTTAAAATCTGTTTTGAAAGCATATTTTAGCATGGTTTAATGCTGGTTTTGAAAGCCATATGTGAAGGATGCTCAAGGTAAGAGATCCTTGGTTTTATACATTGAAAATGTGGATTTGATGCATGGGTTGCATGTTGTTCAATGGCTTTGTTTAATGCTTTTAAACAGTGAATTAATGTTGGTAAATGATGGTTTTGCATATTGGTTATGCATGTGAATCATTTGATTAATGTGGTAATGGTTTTGCATATTGGTTATGCATGTGAATCATTTGATTAATGTGGTAATGGTTTTGCATATTGGTTATGCATGTGAAACATTGGACTAATGTGGTAAGATGGTTATATTGGCAAGTGATGTAAGTGGTTCTTGGTTCTTTGATCGGATATAGTTAGCCGGCTATAGGATTGGGTGCACCGTGAATTAAGTCGCCTTGGAGGTGGAGTGGTCAAGAGTGGACCGGTAAACTCCCTTCAAGTATCCTAACGAGATGGTTGAGGTCATAATGGAGGTGTTGCCCATTCGAGGACCTTGGTTGAGCAAAGGTTATATGGTGTTTAAAAGTCCATATGTGAGAACCTTGTGCTTGTTGAGATCACAATGGCAGTGTTAAGTCCATGTGTGGATCTTGTGTAGGGTGTCCCGGATCTCGTTAGTGATGTTCTACAACTACCAATCGGTGAATGCAAAGGTTATATGGAGGTGTTGCCCATATGTGAGAACCTTGTGCATGTCAAGGTTGTATGGTGGTTAAAAGTCCATACATGGGAACCTTGGGGAAGAACTAAGGTTGTGTGGTGTTTAAAAGTCCATACATGGGAACCTTAGGATGTTGAGGTCATAATGGAGGTGTTGCCCATTCGAGGACCTTGGATTGGTAGGGTGTAGGGAGCGTAGGGACAACGCTCGGAATCCGCGTATCCGATTGGGTGTTGAGTTGAAAAGTGAATGTGGTCGATCATTTGAAGGCCAATATGATGTTCTTGATTGTGATGAAGCATGAGATGCTTGAATTGATGCATAATTGCATGTGAAGCATGAGATGCTTGAAAGGATGCATGGTTGCATGGAAATTGTATAATGCTTGTAAATGCATGTTTACTTGTTAAGTTGAACAAGTGTTGATTATCGTTTGATAAATGATGCATGTGAGCATGATATATCTTTAATGCATTGGAGTCTTGGAAGACTTGTTTTAAAAGGCATGTGATGATGATAGTATGGTTTATATTTTTGCCTTGGTAAATGCATGTGATGGATTGCTTGAGTAATGGTTTTAAAAAGGTTTCTTGCTTGAAATGGCTCTCAAGTTTAAGAAAGGTATGTTATGGAATGAGAGTGTATTCCAAGGCTTTGTTTTAGCTTTGCATATGGTGTTTATGCATAGTTTGGCTAAGTGGATGATTTGTAAGTTGTGCTTTAAAAAGGTTTTCTTAGCTTGCTAAGCTAAGGGTTGGTTTTCATGTATGTGCAATGCATGGTTTTGATGCTTGTTGTTGAAAAGGGTTTCAAACATGGCTTTGGTAAACAAATCGGGTTTGTTTTAAAAGTGTTTTGTGACCCGCTGCATTGATTGTGTTTTGGTTTTGAGCATTCCTCACTAAGCATTATGTGCTTACGCTCCTTTTTGTCCATCAATGCAGATTCTTGAAGTTTGGATAGCAAGGAGCAAGGGATTCAAGGTGGACTCCAAGTGAGATGTATGTCTCGGTGAATAGCTATAGTTAATAAAGGCAATGGGGGTAGAATCTCTCGGGGTTAACGTGTATGTGTTCGTTTATGTTTGAACAAGGATGTTTTTATGTTAATGTTGTTGTTGGATCATGTATTGGCATAAATGAGCTTGGTTTGGAAAGTTTGTGCTTAAGTGGTTGCTTGTGTAGGAAGCATGCCTTTAGATTTGGGGCTTTTTGTATATGTTGTTATTTTGTTGAATTGTTGATGCAAGTATGCCTCTTTTATGTTAAATTGCATGTTGGCAAAGTTTGGTAGCGTTTGGAGCATGTTTGGTTGGCCTATTGCATGTTTAATTAGGCAAATTTCTGCATTTTGTGCAGGGTGTTTCGGAACAGGGTGAACCGTTTCGGAACGGGCGCCTCGAAGCAGCCCAGGCGTCCGAAACGGGTGACACCGTTCTGAAACGGAAAGGCTTCTGCCAGACCCCCGTTTCGAAACGGGCTATGCCTGTTTCGGAACGGCCCCGCGTTTCGAAATGGGCTGTCTCCCATTTCGGAACGGTTGACCGTTGGGGGCTGACAGTGGCAGTTATGTGTTTCAAAATGTTTGCATTTTGGTCCTGAATCTTGTATGTGCAATTGTATGAGTTTGAGATGTCCGTTTGAGCTGAAATTTGGCCGAGATGCATGAAATATGATTAATTTTAAGTTGGTAACTTAAAATCTGGTTAAGGCCTCAAAGTTTTCAGAATTTACAAATTGGTCCCTAAAGTTGTGTTTTGTGCAATTGGGTCCCTGAATGATCTCTGATGGTTGTGATCTTTGAGTATGTTGTTTGTGTGATCACATCTAGGGTTAATGAGCATCTAGACAAGATTAAAAAGAAAAAAAAGGGTCGTTAATCAAGGTTGACTTTCGGGTTGACTTTGGTTTTCCCCGTGTAATCTTCGTAGTTCGGGTCAACCGTCTAGGCCGGGCTACGGGGGTTACATTTGGTGGTATCAGAGCTGAGTTGCGAATGCTTGGGGAAAACGGTAAGTTGTTGTGATGTGTGCTTGTTGTTTACCCTGATGTGTGGTTGAATGTTGGTTGAAACACGTGTTTCTGGGCATGATGCTGATGTATCTGAGCAAATTGTTGATGTTTCTGAGCATGTTGCTGGTGTTTTCAAGCATGTTTTATGGTCATGAATCTTGGTTGAGCTTATGTGGTTTGTGCTGATGATAAGCTGATGCTGTGAGTTGGTTTTATGCATGATGAAAGTGCTGTGAGTATGTTATGTAATAATATGCTGTTGCAAGTGGATGCTGTTTGATGTAAGCATGATCAAGGTGTGTTGTTTGATATGCTTGATGTTGTGATATCCATGTTGTGTTGACTGTTATGTCATGTAAAGGGGAGGATTCGGGATACCCATTGCCTTATTAATATAGCTATTGTGTTATTTGGAGTTGGAGTTTGAATCCTTGCTTAATGCTGGTCTAACTGGTTTGTTTGCTTGTTGTGATTGTATGTTTGTTGTTGTTAGTGGTATGGCAAAGTTGATGAAAGAATGGCGGTTGAGTGAGATGGTTGCTGCCTTGGGGCAGGTTGTTAAGGCGTGGAATTCACCCTTTCGATGAGGTGTTTTGTCTCAGTTTTCTGTGCCTGGGGTTGAGATGGTAAGGCAAGGGAAAGAAGCTGGTTCTGTGGTGAAGAGTTCATCATCTGAGGTTCAGGAGGTGTTGGGAACATCTCAGGCTGTGGTAAAGGTAAAGTCAGTGGATGTGCTGGCTGTGGGATGTGTGGGTTTGCCGAAGCAGCATTTGCTTGGTTTGGGTGCTGTGGAATATCATGGTTCTACACCAGAGATGTTTGAGGCCTGGTTGGCCAGTGTGGTTCTGATCTTGGATCAGGAAGGCTGTGATCTTGCTTGTAAGCTGGGGAGTGTTGTTTCTCTGATGTTGGAGGATGCATGTGCCTGGTGGACATCTGTGGCGGTGGCGTCACATATCCCTGATATTGATTGGGATTTCTTTGTATCTGCCTTTTGTGAAAGGTATCTTGGAGGGAAGTTTCCAAGGGTTGAGCAATGTGACGGTGGTGCTGTTGTGGAGCAAGTGTTGCTTGGGCAAGGAGTGGAAGTTCAGTCATCGGTGTGTGACCGTTGTGAAAGGCGTCATGTTGGAGGTTGTTGGGGCACAGGTGTTTGCTGGAACTGTGGTTCCAAAGTGCATGTTAAGCGTGATTGTCCTTTAGGGGTGAAGTCAGCTTCAGTGATAGCCAAAGGATCTCAGAAAGGTCGTGGGCACGGCCGAGGCAAGGTTCAGAAGTGGCAGAAAGAGCAGAAAGTTGTGAAGAGTGCGGGGAAGGAGAGTTGCTGGAAAAGTGGGTCTGCTGGACACATGAGACGTGATTGTTTGATGTTGGCTCGGAACAGCCAAGGTTCTTTACCGCAAGGAGTTGGTGTTGACCCTAGTGTGTTTGTTGGTGCTGCAGTGGTGCGGCAGGAGGATGATGGTTCCGCGAGGAAGAGAGCTCGTTTGATGAAGCTTCAGAGAGGTGTCGTGTTTTCAGGTAACCTTGTTTAGTAATCCTTGCTCTAGTTACCTTAGTTTGGTTTCTGTTGGTTTTCCTTGCGTGGTAAGTTTAGTCTTGTTGCTAGCATGTTTGGGGTAATGGTTGTATTTTGGAAATGTCTTTGATGTGAAGAGGGCTTTGTGAGAATCTTGTGGTTAGTAGTTGCTGGTATGATGGAGTTAGATAAGCTAGAAGTGAGGTAGGAGGTTGTTCTTAGACGGATTTGAGGATGTTATTAGAGGGTGTGAACTGGCATTCATGCACAGTTAAAATCATTGTTATATGCTATATTATATATGTTGGTCCATGCATACATGTGGCATGACATTAGAGGTTTTGCATACATGTACATCAGGCATTGATAGGGCATGTTGGTGATCATGCATACGATGTTCACACTCGCTAATAACTAATCGAATCTGTTAGAGTGGTGGTTGGATGGTGGGTTTTTAGAGGTTGTGTTGGTGCTGAGTGGAAGTTAGAGGTAATGGAGTTTGTTAAGCTAGTTGCTAGTAATAGTGAGGGTGGTATAGCCTGTTGGTAGAAGATTGGTGTTTGATGCTTTATGAGTTTAGTGGTTTGGTGGTGAGGGGTACCGGTTGAGGTTAGAATCGATCAGGTGGTTTGGTAGCTAAGTGGGAGTGGTAGTTCCTTGGTGCTAAGTGAAGTTGCAGTTTGGTGGTTGTTTTTCCAAGTGCTGAGGTAGCTTAGCATTTAAGTTGAAGTGGAAGGATCATGAAGGATCGAAGGCTTGTGTTGTTTGGAAGGATTCTTATGAGAAGTGGTTGGCTGGTTGTGTGTATGTGAATTTCTTTTGAGGTCAGCTGGTGGTGTATGGAGCAGCTGGCGGAGCCGAGTTGAGGTTGTGATGTAATTTTGGTTTGTGGGTGAGTAGACCTGGTGAGTCGTGGTGGTAATGTTAGCGGCAGATGTGAAGGAATGTCAGCTTTTGTTGAGGAGTTTGGGTAAGCAGTTGATGCTTAAGAATTTTTGCTTGTTGGGAAGATTCATGGAAGAGGTTTGAGAGTTGCAAGAGTTTTGGAAGCAGAGAAGTTTGTATGGTGGTTGAATTGGATTGGTTAGAGTCCCTGTGTGAACCAGTCTTGGAAGTTGTGTGTTACAGTAGTGTGTGCTGTGAAAGCTAAAGTTCTTTATGGTTGAAGTTGGGGCTGTGTACAGTCTGGAGATGTGGAAGGTTAAGTTGTGGCTATCTTTGAGTGTTCTGGGTTTGTGAACAGCATGTACTGGTGTTGGGTTCAGTGGAGTTTTGTGTGGAAAGTGTTCAGTGTTGGTTGAGGGTTTTGTGTTGCCTTGTGTGTGTTTTGAGGAAGTTGTTGTTCTCTTTTCGCCGGTTGAAATTTCGAGGACGAAATTTCCTAAGGGGGGGAGAGTTGTAATGCCCCGGTTTTGGGCTCGGAAGTTTTGGGCGTTGACCGGTTCGGTCAAAGTGCTGATCGAATATATAAGAGTGAATTTAGGAAAGCCTAGTTCGGGTTGCATTAAAAATATGGAAAAATTTTCTAAAATCATCTTTTAATATATAAAAGTGAACTGTGAAATCAATTTTGGAAAATGAGGTTCGGAAGGTTGACATTTTGGGTTAGTGACCAAAATGTAATTTTTGAAAGTTCGGTGACTGTTTTATAAAGGATTGAAACTTTGAATCTTTAAGGAGCTATTTACCCAATGGGAGTTTCTCCAGATTTTCTAAATATATTAAATGATTAATTAAGTGTTTTTAAACAAAAGGAAAGTGGAGGGAAGATATTTTCCTAAATCTAACTAACTTTTCTCTCAACCATTTTCTCTCATCTTTTCTCTCAAACCTAACACATTCTCTCCAGATTTCCTCCTCTGATTTTGTCACTCAAATCACTCATTTTAACTCTCATTTGATTCCTAATCATCTCATCAACAAAACCTCTCAATTTACAAGTTGTTTCATCAAGCTTTTTGGCTCCAAAAAGGAGAAACTCAAGTTTGGAGGTAAGAACGTCTCTCTCCTCTAAACTATCAGTTCTTTACTGAAATTCCCAAGTTCTCAATCCTTGGTTTGTGTTTTGTTAAAGGCTTTTCAATAGAAATCTTGATTTTGGCTTAAAATGCAAGATTTGGTGATTTTGGTGAAATTTTCGTGTGATCTGTTTGGGCAGTGTTTTGAAGTGTCAAAATGATGTTAAATGAATGCTAAATTGATTAGAAGTTGAGGTTTAATTAATGCAATCCCGGATAGGTTGAATTTCCTAAGTTTTGCTTGAGTTTTTGGTTGTTTTTGGAGTGTTTTTGGTGATCTGTTATACCTGGGAGTATAAGGACGTGTTTGTGATCATTTTGGATGTTAATGGATGTTTAAAAATGGTTAGAAGTGATGGATCTTGGCTGGGTTAAGTTTTGGAAATGTTTGAAGGTGATTTCGGTTGTGTTTGGTAGCCGAATTGTTGGATTTGTGTCGAGCAGCGAGTTTGGTTGTGTGGCTGCTGTTCTTGATGCATAATGATGCATTAATGTGCTGTTTTTGTGTGCTTGAAACAGGGGAGTTTGATCCGTGAGCTTTAGAGGTGTTGCGGAAGGTTTCGGATGCTTGGAAGGCTTGGTGGCTAGCTTTGTTTTGTGTATCGGTGAGTGAAGTTGGGTTTTCGGCTTTTAAACAAAGGTTTGAAGGTTTTGGGAGCTTAGTTTAAGTCTAAACAACTTTGCTAAGCTCGAGAGTAAGTAAATGGATTTCTTACTTGATTGGTGATATGAATTGGCTTTTTAAGAAATTGTGGTTGATGATTGAAATGCATGTGTTTTGCATGGTTAAAATCTGTTTTGAAAGCATATTTTAGCATGGTTTAATGCTGGTTTTGAAAGCCATATGTGAAGGATGCTCAAGGTAAGAGATCCTTGGTTTTATACATTGAAAATGTGGATTTGATGCATGGGTTGCATGTTGTTCAATGGCTTTGTTTAATGCTTTTAAACAGTGAATTAATGTTGGTAAATGATGGTTTTGCATATTGGTTATGCATGTGAATCATTTGATTAATGTGGTAATGGTTTTGCATATTGGTTATGCATGTGAATCATTTGATTAATGTGGTAATGGTTTTGCATATTGGTTATGCATGTGAAACATTGGACTAATGTGGTAAGATGGTTATATTGGCAAGTGATGTAAGTGGTTCTTGGTTCTTTGATCGGATATAGTTAGCCGGCTATAGGATTGGGTGCACCGTGAATTAAGTCGCCTTGGAGGTGGAGTGGTCAAGAGTGGACCGGTAAACTCCCTTCAAGTATCCTAACGAGATGGTTGAGGTCATAATGGAGGTGTTGCCCATTCGAGGACCTTGGTTGAGCAAAGGTTATATGGTGTTTAAAAGTCCGTATGTGAGAACCTTGTGCTTGTTGAGATCACAATGGCAGTGTTAAGTCCATGTGTGGATCTTGTGTAGGGTGTCCCGGATCTCGTTAGTGATGTTCTACAACTACCAATCGGTGAATGCAAAGGTTATATGGAGGTGTTGCCCATATGTGAGAACCTTGTGCATGTCAAGGTTGTATGGTGGTTAAAAGTCCATACATGGGAACCTTGGGGAAGAACTAAGGTTGTGTGGTGTTTAAAAGTCCATACATGGGAACCTTAGGATGTTGAGGTCATAATGGAGGTGTTGCCCATTCGAGGACCTTGGATTGGTAGGGTGTAGGGAGCGTAGGGACAATGCTCGGAATCCGCGTATCCGATTGGGTGTTGAGTTGAAAAGTGAATGTGGTTGATCATTTGAAGGCCAATATGATGTTCTTGATTGTGATGAAGCATGAGATGCTTGAATTGATGCATAATTGCATGTGAAGCATGAGATGCTTGAAAGGATGCATGGTTGCATGGAAATTGTATAATGCTTGTAAATGCATGTTTACTTGTTAAGTTGAACAAGTGTTGATTATCGTTTGATAAATGATGCATGTGAGCATGATATATCTTTAATGCATTGGAGTCTTGGAAGACTTGTTTTAAAAGGCATGTGATGATGATAGTATGGTTTATATTTTTGCCTTGGTAAATGCATGTGATGGATTGCTTGAGTAATGGTTTTAAAAAGGTTTCTTGCTTGAAATGGCTCTCAAGTTTAAGAAAGGTATGTTATGGAATGGGAGTGTATTCCAAGGCTTTGTTTTAGCTTTGCATATGGTGTTTATGCATAGTTTGGCTAAGTGGATGATTTGTAAGTTGTGCTTTAAAAAGGTTTTCTTAGCTTGCTAAGCTAAGGGTTGGTTTTCATGTATGTGCAATGCATGGTTTTGATGCTTGTTGTTGAAAAGGGTTTCAAACATGGCTTTGGTAAACAAATCGGGTTTGTTTTAAAAGTGTTTTGTGACCCGCTGCATTGATGGTGTTTTGGTTTTGAGCATTCCTCACTAAGCATTATGTGCTTACGCTCCTTTTTGTCCATCAATGCAGATTCTTGAAGTTTGGACAGCAAGGAGCAAGGGATTCAAGGTGGACTCCAAGTGAGATGTATGTCTCGGTGAATAGCTATAGTTAATAAAGGCAATGGGGGTAGAATCTCTCGGGGTTAACGTATATGTGTTCGTTTATGTTTGAACAAGGATGTTTTTATGTTAATGTTGTTGTTGGATCATGTATTGGCATAAATGAGCTTGGTTTGGAAAGTTTGTGCTTAAGTGGTTGCTTGTGTAGGAAACATGCCTTTAGATTTGGGGCTTTTTGTATATGTTGTTATTTTGTTGAATTGTTGATGCAAGTATGCCTCTTTTATGTTAAATTGCATGTTGGCAAAGTTTGGTAGCGTTTGGAGCATGTTTGGTTGGCCTATTGCATGTTTAATTAGGCAAATTTCTGCATTTTGTGCAGGGTGTTTCGGATCAGGGTGAACCGTTTCGGAACGGGTGCCTCGAAGCAGCCCAGGCGTCCGAAACGGGTGACACTGTTCCGAAACGGAAAGGCTTCTGCCAGACCCCCGTTTCGAAACGGGCTATGCCTGTTTCGGAACGGCCCCGCGTTTCGAAACGGGCTGTCTCCCGTTTCGGAACGGTTGACTGTTGGGGGCTGACAGTGGCAGTTATGTGTTTCAAAATGTTTGCATTTTGGTCCTGAATCTTGTATGTGCAATTGTATGAGTTTGAGATGTCCGTTTGAGCTGAAATTTGGCCGAGATGCATGAAATATGATTAATTTTAAGTTGGTCACTTAAAATCTGGTTAAGGCCTCAAAGTTTTCAGAATTTACAAATTGGTCCCTAAAGTTGTGTTTTGTGCAATTGGGTCCCTGAATGATCTCTGATGGTTGTGATCTTTGAATATGTTGTTTGTGTGATCACATCTAGGGTTAATGAGCATCTAGACAAGATTAAAAAGAAAAAAAAGGGTCGTTAATCAAGGTTGACTTTGGTTTTCCCCGTGTAATCTTCGTAGTTCGGGTCAACCGTCTAGGCCGGGCTACGGGGGTTACAATTTTAGTTTATATTCAAGAATTTTCACATCTCTTTATTAAACTTATCTTTTCCCTTGTGCAGGAAAATTAATTCTGAAGTTGTCCCAATCCTTGTGGAGACGATATACGATACTCCGTATCACTTTATTATTTGTGATGTGTACACTTGCACTACATTGCGATAGACTATTTTACACGCAGTAGGACTCTTTCATCCGCATCGCAATCTAGAATGAGGAAGTCAGCAGGGAAAATAAATTTATTGACTTTTACCATTATGTCCTCGATTTTCCCCTCGGGTTGCACTATGAATCCATCGAGAAGCTGTAGCATTATCGTTGTTGGTCTAGTCGTTCCAATCCTCAATTTTTGGAAGACTGACTTGGGCATGATGTTTATGCTTGCCCCTAAATCACAAAGTGTCTTCCCTTCGTAGTGATTCCCGATTGCGCATGGTATGAGAAAACTTCCATGATCCTTTAGCTTGGGCGAAGCTCGGTTGTGTAATACGGCCATGCATTCCTGAGTTACGACCACTATTTCAAATTCCCCAATCTTTTTTCGTTTTAACACTATGTCCTTGAGGAACTTGGCATAGTTTGGGATCTCCTTGATTTACTACACCAAAGGTATATTAATGTGTACCTATTTAAGGATGTCCAGGAACTTCTTAAACTGATACTCCTGCTCTTGTTGTTTCAACATTTGTGGTAATGGTGCAGCTGGTGTGCTGTCTCTAGGTTCTGTCATGGGTACTGCCACAGGTTCTGCTGGCGCAACATTGTTTTCGGTTGCTATCGCGACCCCATTGTCTTTGGTCTGTGTTGTGGCAGTTGATTCCTCTGATTTCTCTGGTTCTTTCTACTTATTCTGCGGCCCTTGTAGTTGAATACAACTCCTGGTGGTTACAGCCTTTCACTGTTCATACGATGTCCCCTTAGCGGCTTCATTGTCTCTAGAGAAACCTCCAACTGGCCTAGTGGTCAAAATCTGCGCGACTGCCCCACTTGAGTTTCCAGGGATTTCAACGTTGCCTTATTGTTCTACAGCCTCATCTCTGTCATGTCCATAAAAGTTTCAGTATTTTAATGAACTTACTAGTATTAGCCATATATACACTAGTTTGATTCATAAAAGCATGGAGAGTGTCCTCTAAAGAACTAGACTGCATAGGCTGTTGCGGCGGCATGGGCTGCTGCTGCGGCATTTTCTGCCGAGGCATGTTTTGTTGGAATCCTGCGGCTGGAGCATTCTGAGTCTGCAGATTGAGTGTATTGTTAGGGTCGCTCCAGGAGAAGTTGGGGTGCTTTTCCAGGCTGGATTGTAATTGGTGGACATCTAGTTGTTGTTGCTATTGAAGTTTCCAACATATTAGGCCGACTCTAGGTTCTGCGGGCATTCAGAAAAAGCATGGTTACCTCTACAACTTTCGCAAAATAATTCCATTACCTTGACTTCATGTTGATTGTTTTGCGACTGCAGGTTTAGAACCAGCTTTCCCACGGTGGCGATTTGAGATGAAATTGAGTACTAGGACCCTATTTCATTTACTGTGGGTTGACGGCAGACTGCTCCCCTTCTGGCCGTTGGGAACTGATAGTCGTTCTTGGCCGTCCTGTTTAGAGTCACCATGGCTTCTTCCGATTCCTTATCTAAGAGTATGCTGTTTGCCGAGGCATCAAACATCATCCTAGTTTTTGTTTTGACCGTATTATAGAACATAGTCACATGTGTCCATACTGGGAATCCGTGCAATGGGCATTTGTGTAATAGCTCTCTATATCGTTCCTAAGCCTTATGCATGGACTCGTCATCCGTCTTTCAAAAAGAAGTGATCTCGTTACGCAATTTATTGGTTGAATTTGTAGGATTAAAGTGCGCTAAGAAATCACGACATAGATCACTCCATGATCCAATTGATCCTGCTGGGATACTGTTGAGCCATGTTTTTTCCCTATCCCTCAGTTAATAGGGGAATAGTTTCAATCTCAGAATATCCTCATGTACTCCCTATATTTTAAACGAGTTACAGATTTGGAGGAAGGACTTGAGGTGCTATCTAGCATCTTCAGTTGTTGAGCCGCCAAATTGCCTCATATTGTTGATCATGTTAAACATCACGGGCTTCAGCTCAAAGTGGGCGCCCTCTATCTCTAGGGTAACAACTCCATAGTTTAGTCAGTTTAGGTCCTCTTCAAGGTAGTCTTGGACTGTTCGGTGTCGTATTGGTACGAATGGGGCTTGCAAATTTTCTCCATCTCCTACCGGGATATTTTGCTGCTCATTGATAAGTGGCTGCCCCTCGGCAGGAGGTTGCCCAATGACATTATATGCTGGGGCCCCTTGGTTTATGTCTCGGCCTCGACATCGGCCTTGAACCTCAGGTTCCTGCATTGCGGCTTCTCGTTTAAGCCTTAGGTAAGTGCGTTAGATTTACGGATCTGGTTCTCGCAATGGGCTGCCTTGGTTTGCTCTAGTCATGCACCGAAACAAAACCAAGTTTTATTAGTAATAAAAAAATAAAAAATAAACTAAATAAAACAAATAGGGTAAGGAAATAAAAAAACAAAAGTTTCCAATCCCCGACAACGGTGCCAAAAACTTGATGTTCGCGTAAAAGTGCCCCACAATAGTGCAAGTGTACACGTCAAGTAATATAGTGGAAAATATATCGAGTATCGTCTCAACATGGATTGAACTAGCCTTTTGGTCCTACTTCCTCGCACTGCAAAATAATTAAAGTAAAAACACAGATGAGTTGGGTTGGTTGAATAAGCTAAAATACTAAAACTAAAATAATCCAAAAGTAAAGAGAAGATTAGGATTGATAGAATGGGCCAGATTAGAATGTTTCGTAGTGTGGAATCCTATTGACATGTCTTCTGTTCTTGAATGCTGCAACAAAATACTACCTTGGAAATAACCTAAGTTCATGTTGCGGCTGCAAAGGTTGATTCTCTGCCGCGACAATCCCTTGCTCTTGGGCAGATGTTGTTAAGGTTCGGCAAAGAGTCCTTGAATGGCTCCTCCTTATCTCTAAGCTCGGAACACTGTTGATGGCTAAACTCTGACCATACCTCTCGGCGTAAACCAAAGACAAACACCAACCAATCACACGCTTCTCTTAGCCGCTAAAATTCTTAACCTATCTCTAGGCCGAATTAGTTAACACTACTTGGATGAAAATCGGGCTTATTCATTTCATGAATTCAATTCTCTCGACATCGATTAAATGGATAATCTCACAAACTCTCTCTCTCGACAAGAATGCAAGAATAATTAAAGCCAAGAATAAGCAAACCTTAACTTAATTGCATTAAGGACAAAAAAAAGTACAGTAGTCTTCACACAACTACTAAACAAACTAATCCTAACCCTAAGGAAATTAGAACATAGTGGATGGAAAGAAAACACAAAATAAATCCTAAGCTTTTTCTCTCTCTCGAACTCTCTCTCCCCAATCAATCGTCGTCTTTTAATGATGGCAAGCCTCCTTGTATAGGGGAAGGTGTAGGCACAAATCCTTCTTGGAGAGGAAGTTAAATTGGACTTGGACTAATCTTTATTAAAGAGGTGAATCTCTTTAATTTATTACAATATACACTTTTGGCCAAAAGTCCGACTTTATCCTTTCTTCCATGTTTTCGTCCTCTTCTCGAGCTCCAACCGCCACGCAAAGTGTGTAGAAAAATATGGCATTTAAAGCTCTTCAAATCGACTACCACTTTGCCTGATTTTCCCTCTAGCAGGTATAGTAGTGCACGGTCGCGGCATGGCTTTTAGCTGTAACGGCATGGGTCTTTGAATGGTTCTGCTCCGCAAGGCTTCATCATAAATCAGCTTCCCTCAGTAGAAGCTATCTGTTGTGGCTTGGCTCGATCAGGGTCTGCTACTAGCTGGTTTTGCCTCATTCTTCCCTTATCCTCCAGTGCCATCATGGCATCATCCTGCCCTCGCATCGTGCAAATCTGCAAAAGCACCAAACATGCATCAAATAGTATCTTTTCCATAGAATAAACAGAATATATGGCTCAAAGGCATAAATGATGAAATCTATGTACGAAGGGCCATAATGTAGCTCAAATGGGTGTAGGTTGAGCAATAATTGTCATGAAAAATGGGTCAAAATATAGGACTTTTGGGCACTTATCAACTGTAAACGTGAGTGCAAGAGTGGAGTGTCAACTTATAATTTCTTTTGAGTGAATCGTGAGGTTTTTCAAGTGTGTTTTATAAGGTTTATTTCTCTATTTTATTTTTCTAACCATGTCACAAAAATCTGGAAATTCACATTCGGAGGGAGGACAACCGAATCTCCAAATGTAAGCCATGTTCAGTGAGATGCAATGACTGTTGAGGGAAGAACTTGAGCCCCTACATGAAAGGATTGTTCGACTTGAATGATTGTAAGGAAATAACCAAGTAATCAAGGCCTTGGAAGGCAAAATAAGAAAAGGCACCAAGAAGATCATGAGGAATACGTGGAGGACAATGAAGATGAAGAGGTTGAACAAGCATCAATGAGGAATGCTCCAAGATATCAAGGAGGGCGTGCCCAAATTAATGACAACCTCAGCAACATTCGGGCCACCATGCCACCTTTCCAATAAAAGACTAACACGGAATCATATCTTGATTGGGAAAGCAAGGTGGACCATAACTTTTAATGCCACAATTATTTCGAGCAAAAAAATGTACGATTAGAAGCCATGGAATTCATTGACTATGCTTTAGTTTGGTGAGACCAACTAACCCTTTCTAGGAGAAGAAATGGAGAAATACCCATTTCAACATGGCATGGCATGAAAAGCATCATGAGGAGAAGGTTAATTCCTACACACTACCATCGTGATCTTTTCCAGAAACATCAGACTTTAAAGCAAGGCAACCGGAGTGTAGAAGACAATTACAAGGAGATGGAGGATGCTATAATTTGTGCCAATGTTGTTGAAGACCGAGAAGCAACCATGGCCAGATTTTTGGCAAGACTGAACCGAGAGATTGTCGATGTAGTAGAATTGCAACATTACGTCAAAATAGGCGAAATAGTGCACATGGCTATGAAGATCGAGAGACAACAAAAGAGAAGGCCCATGCCTCGAAACGACAATGCTACATTTCCTAAGTGGAATCAAAACATTGGTAGAAAGTCTACACCTCTTTAAATCAAAGAACCGACAGAATCATCAAAAGCAAAGCGACATGTTGTGGAAACTAGCCATGGAAAGCAAGTCGTCACCGATGAACGCACGAGAGACATGAAATGTTTCAAGTGCCTTGGGAGAGGTCATATGGCAAACTAATGTCCAAATAGAAACACAATGCTTCTATTAGACAATGGCGAGGTTACATCCGACCAAGAAGATGAAAAGGAAGAAGATCCTATAGAAGAGGAGGAAGAAGACGAAGTTGTGATTGATGTTGAATTGCTCGTGGTCAAAAGGCTCTTTAACACTCAAATGGCCACCGAAGAGCAACAAGGGAAAAACATCTTCTATATGAGGTGCAATGCCAATGGAAATATATGTTTTTTTATTATTGATGGAGGAAGTTGCACTAATGTGGCTAGCACCATCATGATTGAGAAATTAGGATTGAAAACAATGAATCATCCTTATCCTTACAAACTACAGTGGTTAAATGATGGAAGCGAGTTGAACCTGACAAGGCAAGCATTGGTTTCGTTCTCTATTGGAAAGTATAAGTATGAGGTATTGTGTGATGTTATACCTATGCATGCAGACCATTTGTTACTTAGGAGGCCATGGAAATATGACAAGAGGACGATACAAGATTGCTACGCTAATCAGTACATATTCAAGCATGAAGGGAGGAAGATTGTTCTGGCACCAGTAACAGCAAAGCAAGTTCAGAATGATCAAATGCATACGAGACGCAGCATATTCATGAGGAATGAACGGGACATGACCAAACCAATTAATGGAGAATCCGAAGGGACAATTACCTTTACCAAGGGACGTGATGTTACAAACCAACACAAAGGAGGAATCGAAAAGAAAACTGCCTATTCGGAGAGGGAAATGATTAGAAAGTGTCTTTTGACATGGCCTATGATCATTATACCTATTTCTAACCAAAATCACGTAAAGTTTCCTTCTTTTGTTTCGTAGGATGAACCGCGAATATTGAACATTCCAAAAGAAGAATCGAGTGGCAATTTGACCACCCCTACGATAAGGAAGACTCCATTGAAAAGAAACTTCAATTTGAGGACAAATTGCTTAAAAGAAGAGGTATGATACAATCATACTTACACACTTACTTGTCATCACTCCTTCATCTTTATTCATAAGGATGAAAGTAGAGGAAGCTTTTACTTTCTTTACACATCTTTATATCTTTCAAATTTATGTTGCATGTTTCATTCATACCATGCTATGCTTTAATGTTTCTATGGATTGTGTTTCATGAGAGA
The DNA here is from genome assembly GCA_030270665.1 of Hibiscus trionum. NCBI lineage: Eukaryota > Viridiplantae > Streptophyta > Magnoliopsida > Malvales > Malvaceae > Hibiscus > Hibiscus trionum. Next base: position 3,699,731 of record BSYR01000010.1, on the reverse strand, counting down.
CACCTCACGAATGTCGAAAGGGTACATCGGCATTTAGAGGTATCCGATGTATGCGGAATTTGTCATATGGGGGCTAAAAGTTTAATTCATGTATTGAGGGACTGCGTAGTAGCTCGCAGACTATGGTCGCGATTGCTCGGTCCAAATTATAGTGATGAATTATTTGTACTTCCTTTACAGGATGGTGAGTTGCTCGCGGACTATGGATAAAAATTTGTTTAAATCAAAATCTTTAGTTCCGCAAGATGGTGAGTTGCTAGTACATTACGCGGTCTTCTGTTGGTTGTTGTGAAAGACCATGTGGAGCGTAGTGATGGATGCGATATATGCGCAGCGAGAGGACCTTTTAGCTCAGGGGTCAAGGCTAGTCGATGAGTGTGTGCTTGCTAGCGCAGGATTAGGAACCGAGTTTTCAAGCACATAATCATCAATCTCAGCTCCAGTAAGGTGGCAAGACCCCCTTGAAGACTGGATTAAAATTAACATCGATGTCGTAGTAGATACGAGCAATAGAAGAGTTGTGGTTAGAGGATTATTTGGGGAGAGCGAGGGTGCTTGGAAATTTAGATTTTCTCGCTTTGTAGGGAGATGCTCTGTCCTACTAACCAAACTATGGGAAATACAAGATACATTATTACATACATGGAATAGGAGTCTCACGCGAATCGAATTAGAGACAGACGGACTCGAGGCAAACCTGGTGATAAACAAGGAGTCGACTGCACTTGCTGGGAGCGCGCTTGTTTCTGCAATTCAAGAGCTACTCATGAGAGATTGGGTTGTGAGAATTCGGCATATCAATCGAGAAAGAATCAAACTTTCCTATGGTCTTGCAGCTATTTGTCGATCGAGCACAATGGGAAGTGGATTGTTTCTCATACCACTTGCAGCTTTAGCAGGAAGTGTACACGACGAGCAGAACTTGTAGCTAGTGGAGATGGAGGAAGGTCTCAAACGTTTGGATTGACTGCATGTGGATCCTAGTGGATAATTGTTGGTTCAAATGGCTTGTTTATTGGTATGCAAGTGCTAGTTTTCCTTGTTGTTTTGTCTTAGTTTCGGCTATGTTAAGCCTAGGTTGTTTCGATTCTAATTTGTAAGTATGCCTTCAGGTACTCTTTTCCCTCATTTAGGTTTATGGGGTTTTTAGCGAAGCCTATACGGTATACCCCTTTTATTATCAAAACAAATTCCCCAAAATCCTGCCCAGCATGCATTCTGGCCGGCTGCCATCCATGGCCGCACCATCCTTGGGTCATGGCGGCCGGAGTGGTTGGTGTCGATCGACTCGCCTCGGCCGGGCGAAATCGATGCGACCAACCCCATTCCTTGTTGTCTCATGTAGCTTGCCGATTTTGGGGAAAAAGAGTTCGAACCCTATTTAATTTTGGGGCAAATTTTCACAAATTGAAGCTGAATCTGATGAAATTTGGATTGAATTTCAACGAATTAAAGCTGTGCTGATCAGATGGGATGATTTTATGGGACGAAAATGTGGATTTTGTCCCCAATTTGACTTGATTCTCAATCCCTAAAACCCTATAAATACCCCTTTTATTTTGTTGAAAATAAAGTAAAATTTGATCAAAAAATCAACCCAAAAAACCTCTAAAATTTCTGCAAAATTGTTGAAGTTGGTTCAAGCTTGGAGTAGCTTCGGTTCGAACTTTTTGCGAAGAAATCAAACTTTTCGGGTGACATTTGGAAACGATTCGAGATCGCATTCTCGTCGTCAACTGTATAACTTCTTGTTCCTTTCACTTTTAATTCATTTTTTCTGGTTATTCTCTTTTTTGTGTGTATTTGTTTGTTTATTTATTTTTTAGGTTGCATTTAGATGGTTAGAGAATAAAATTGGAGCTTGGTACTTTTTTCTTTTCATTTTTCTTTTGATTTTAAATAAAGTGTAAATAATCCTAAAAATAGTTAAAATTTTGATCTTAAAGCCTGATTTGATCCATCACATTTTGAAGGAAATAATAAAAGGTGTTTTTTGTTGAAGGATAAAATCAGTTCTTTAAAAATTGATGTTTAAAATTTAAAAATAAAAAAGAGTTTTTTTAAACATAAAAAGTTTAGAAATAGAGGGTTTTGATAAAAGAAACTCAAAAATATAAATATAAAAAAATAAAAGGCTTTAAAACATAGAAAGTTTAGAAATAGAGGATTTTGATAAAAAGCTTAAAGAACATAAAAAAAACTTTTGATTTTAGAAAATAAAAGGTATAAAAAGGAAAAGTAAAGAAATAAAGGAGTTAAAATAAAAACAATTCAAAAGAAAACTAAACAAAACATTTCAAATAAAAAAAATTTAAAAAGAAAACACCAAACGTTTATGATGTGAAATTTAGAAATAAAAAAAGGTTTTAAAAGTTATTTTTTTAAAAGAGGTTTAAAATAATAAAAAGTTTGAAAATAAAAACATAAAAAATAAAATTTTAAAAAATAAACCTTTTCAAAAAAATAGAAAACCTTAAGACATAAAAAGTAAAAAAAAAACTTTTCAAGTAATAAAGAGCTTCAAAACTAAAAACTTTTCAAACATAAAATATTTAAGGTATCTTCTTGAAATAGAAATAAAAGTGTTAAAAAACAAATAAAATAAAAAAAATAAAATAAAATATCAAATTAGAATGGTTTAAATTTCAGAATAAAGAAAAAGAAATAAAAAAACCCCTTCACGAAAATTAAAAATGTAAAGCTTCTCAAAGAAAATTTAATCCAAAAAAACTTTAGGTTTACTTTGTTTGACTTGTTTGTCTTTTAGAAATATGTTTAACCCTAAGACTAGGTTCTTCAAGCTTAGATTAGAGACTTGTTTGTGAAAAACTTTCTTCGCAAAGAATAAAACAGGCTTAATAAAATTCAAACCTCCAATTAGGAATAAAAGACTTGGACTAAGAATAAATTTCAATTTAGAATAATTAAAAATGTTCTACACATCAAATTTTCTTTGTTGTTTGAAAAGTGAAATTAAATTAATATGGTGTCTTGTCAAGCGGGAATGACAGGTTAGCGCCAGAAGTGTTGGCAGTGATTAAAGTTCATTTCCCGGGCGATAAGGCCATTAAAATAGATTTATATTCATTAAACGTACAAATGAAATTGAACCTTCATGAACTTGCAAATTACAAATTTTGAAAACATTTTATAAATCAATGAGGTACCAATTTTGGGCATTTTGGGGGAGCTAACCCTTCCCCATACGTAACCGACCCCTGAACCTGTTTTCTGGTTTTCGCAGTCTCAAAATGTTATTTTAATAAATAAAATGTTTTATTAAAAATAACCATTTTTAAAGTGACCCAATCACACTATTTCAAAAAGATTGATGTGACTCCATGTTTTTAAAGTTTTTCGAAAAGTCGAAGCTCGAAAGGGTTGTGACAGGCGAGAGTGGGTGTGCGTCTGGCCTGGCGGATGCACGCTGCTTTTGTGCATTGCGCTGCATGAAATAACTGTCCACGGGTGCATCTTACCTCTCGTGCACTCGCCCAAACCAGATCCCGCGCCTAGGGGTGCACACTGCTTACCTTGTGCTTAACCACACCAGATCACCAAAGTTGATCGGGATGTTGACCGGCCATTGACTTTTTCCGGGGGGCCTTACCCGAGGTTTCTCAATGTTCCAGATACATTGGTGCAGTTAGTTTCGCCAAATTCGAACTCGGTAAGCTATTTTTTATGCATTTGACCTTGTGAATTAAATATGGATGCATGAATTAATAGAGTTTTGTATTCATTGGCATACAAGGATTATTCGGGGTTGGATATCGGGTCAAATGGAATATTCGAGAAGCTTGGATAAGAATTTTAGCAATATCAACATAAGGTTAGTACACCACGAACTCCTGTTACTTCATGAGCATCATAAGCGTAATTGACTTTCTTGTTAGTGGTTGTAAAATAGGTTGATGATAGATAAACATGAGTAGAGACCGATATTATGGGGTTCGATAATTATGAAATGCATGATGATGCCGAGTGTTAGGTTTATAACAATACTCATTTTAGGACCCTTTATAACTCGATTATAGTTAAACATAAGCTTGCATCACTAATTATTCATGCATAATTTACTGTTTTTAACATTTCCAAGCTTGATTATATATATTCGACAATATTTGGTGGAAAAGGTATTGTCCAGGTGTGTTTATGCTTTTACAGATTTCACTACACCATGCACGGGCAGACTTTGCCGCGGCAGAGAAGGAAAAGAAGGAGCGGTGCAAAACTTTCTCCCGATGGTCACGATCAAGTCAATCGTGAATAACAATTTCTACTGAAAGAAGCTGAACTATGAGATAGAGCCTTGTGGAACAGAACCAGCTGACAGACTTCTGCCGAGGCAATGCACATACAAAGTTGCCAGAGAAGAAAATATGCAAAGTGATAGTCGATTTGAAGAACATTAAAAGTTGATTTTTTTCACATACTTTGCATGGCGATCAGAGCAAGGGAAGATGATGAAAGCATGGAAGGAAGGTTAAGGATGGAACTCGGCCACAAGTGAATAAATGCAATATATTAAAGAGATTCACCTCTTTAATGAAGTCATATCCAACTCCAACTTAACTTCCTACCTAAGAAAGACTTTGCCCCAAGCCTATTCCTATTTAAAGAAGGCTAAGCCAACCGAAGGGAACAATCGAGCTTTAGAGAGAATTTGTAGCGAGCTTTCATTGTCATTATGTTCTAATTTCTCCTTAGAGTTTAGATTGTATTATTTAGTAGTTGTGAGAAAACGATTGGATTTTGTTTAAGTTTTTGTTAATTCAATTTAGTTCAAGGTTTGCTTATTCTTGGTTCTTATTCTTGTTTTCGAGCAAATTGGGAGAGAATCTCGTTAACTATCTATTTGTCTAATATTGGGAGAGTTAGACTCACGAAACGGATAAGCATAGTTTTCACCCCAATCATTGAAAACTAACTTAGCTTAGGGATAAGTTAGAATTTCAACGGCTAAAAGAAGCGCAAGATTGGTTGGTGTTCTTCCTTGGTTCACGTTGGGAGGTATTATCAAGGCCTGCACATCAACACGATATCGACTGAGGGATAAGAAGGAGCCACTGAATGATGCTTTACCGAACTTTGATGTTGTTCGTTGCCGCCCCAGCAAGGGATTGTCGAGGCAGTTGCTTAACCGGTTGTCGCGGCAGTGTCTTTGGTCTTTGATGAGGCAGTACGATGTTCGTTGCATTCAAAGACTGAGACAGTCCAATTGGTTTCCTCATTACGACACAATATAATCTGGCCCACTCTCTCATCTTGATTACTCAAATTTTATTTACTGGCTTATTTTATCTTCTGTTAATTAGATTACTCCAAAAACCCAATCATTCACTTGTGTTTTTACTTTTATTTTCTTTTTTAGTGCGAGACGATGTCATAGAAGGTTTCACCAATCCATGTGGAGACATTACACAATAGTTATCACTTTATTACTTGAGACGTGTACACTTGCACAATTGCGGGGCATTTTACACACGCAATAAGTTTTTGGCGCCGTTGTTGGGGATTGGTAGTAGCAACTTTCAATTTTATTTTCTTGCACTTTTATTTTTTAGTTATTTTTAGTTCTTCAAGCCCTAATCAATTTTTGTTTTGCATTGGTGTATGACCAGGGTGAACCCAAAGCATCCATTATATGCGCTTTATCCTGAAATCGATCGTAGCTGTCAAAGACTCAAACAAAGGATAAGAGAAGAGATGGCGCATAGAGCTGGCAATAACAATGTCAAGGACAATCGGATTGCCGATGGTGATCAAGATGCTCCGATAGGAGATGGAGAAAATTCGAAAATACGATTTGCTCCAGTACGAAACCCAACCGTCCGAGATTACCTAGAAGAAGATCTGAACGGACTAAATCCAGTAGTTGTCACACTGAGATAGAAGCTGCCCACTTTGAACTAAAGCTCGTAATGTTCAACATGATCAATATTATAGGGCAATTTGGCGGCTCAGTAACTGAAGATACCAGACAACACCTCAAATCCTTCCTGCAGATTTGCAATTCATTCAAAATACAGGGAGTCCGTGAGTATATATTGAGGCTGAAATTATTTCCCTACTCACTGAGGGATAGAGAAAAAACCTAGTTAAATAACATTCCGGCAGGATCAATAGGATCTTGGAGTGATTTATGTCGTGATTTACTTACTCGTTTTCATCCTAAAAATTTAACTGATAAATTGCGTAACGAAATTACTTTATTTCGATAGGTTGCCGATGAATCCATGTACGAGGCTTGGAAACGATACAGAGAATTGTTAAATAAATGCCCTTTACATGGATTCTCATTGTAGACACAGGTGACAATGTTCTACAATGCTATCAACACGGCAACAAGGATGATGCTTGATGCCTCGGCAAATGGTATACTCCTCGACAAACAACCGGAGGAAGCAATGGAGATCCTGAATAGGACGGCCAAATATGACTATCAATTCCCAACAGCCAAAAGAGGAGGAATCAGACGCCAATCCACATTAAACGAAATAGAGTCCTCATACTCGATTTCATCCCAAATAGCCACCTTGACCAAGTTGGTCATGAACATGCAAAAGCAAAATAATCACCAAGAGGTCAAGATAATGGATTTATTTTGTTAAAATTGTGGAGGTAACCATGTTTTTCTGAATGTCCATAGAATCCAAAGTCGAGCTTATACGTTGGAAACTACAACAGGAACAACAACATGATGTCCAACACCTATAACTCGGCCTGGAAGAAACACCCAAACTTCTCATGGAGCAACCCCAACAACGCACTCAATCAGAATAATCAGAATGCTCAAGCTGTGGGATTCCAGCAGAACATGCCTCAGCAATCAATGCCACCACAACAATCGATGCCGCAGCAGTAGCCTATGCAATCTAGTTCTTTGGAAAACTCTCTCCATGCTTTCATGTCTCAATCTAGTACATATATGGCTAACACTGATAGATTTATAAAGAAAATTGAAGCTTTCATGGAGAGGACTAAAATGAGAATGCAAAACCATGAAGCAACCCTGAAATCCCTAGAGACCCAAGTGGGGCAATTTGCCAAGCGATACTGAAGTCGCCAAGGGAGCAACCGATGAACAGTGCAATGCAATCAGTACAAGGAGTGGCAAGCAGCTCAAGGAACCTCGGTTTAATAAAAAGGAGAAGACCAAATCAAAGGAACCAATTGCCGCGAAAAAGCCTTACAACATTGCCTCGACAATGTCTGACCTTGATGCCTCGGTAGTGCCTGACCATACTGCCACGGAAGAGCCTGGAAAAGATACTAAGGAAAACAAGAACGCAGTAGAACAACCAAACTCTATACCCCATATCAGATTTCCATATAAGGAACATATTGAGGACAGTCGACTACCTCTACCATTCCCACAAAGACTGAAACAACAGAAGCAAGAGTACCAATTCAAGAAGTTCCTAGACATCTTGAAGCAGGTACACATCAACCTTCCCTTGGTGGAAGTGATCAAGCTGATCCCGAATTATGGAAAGTTTCTCAAGGACATTGTCTCGAAATGAAAAAGGATTGGGGAATTTGAAATTGTTGTCATGACAGAAGAATGTATGGTGATGCTACACAATCAGACAACACCCAAGCTTAAGGACCCCGACAGTTTTATCATACCATGTGCAATTGGAAATCACTATGTCGGGAAGGCAATGTGTGATCTAGGAGCAAGCATAAACTTGATGCCTAAGTCAATTTTCCAAAAATTGGGAATCAGAAAGGCCAGACCTACCACTGTAATGTTGCAGCTTTCCGATAGATCATATGTGAAACCATAAGGGAAAATTGAGGACATATTGGTAAAAGTTGATAATTTTATTTTTCCTGCTGATTTCCTTATCTTGGATTGTGGTGCAGATGAAAACGTACCAATCATCCTTGAGAGACCATTCCTAGCTACTGGGAGAACCCTGATTGATGTCGAAAAGGGAGAGCTAACAATGAGAGTCAACGACCAGCACGTGAAACTCAATGTAATAAATACAATGAAACATGCTGATGATCTAGAAGAATGTCAGGCAATCCAGGCTGTAACTGAATCAGAAATTGGCATAGAACCACACTGCCTCGGTAGAAATTCTGTCCACTACCTGGGCCACTGCCACGACAGTATGATGATAAAACCTGAAGATACTGAGACAAAAGAACATGATGATCGAAAGTACAAGAACAATGGGCAAAAACAAATGCAACACACTGGAACCCATGTTCATAGGGATAAGGAGATGCATCCATATGCACTCATTTAGTATTTTTATTTATTTTTATTTTATTTTCCACATCTTTAATTGTTGTTTAGGAATAAGGTTTTATTTTAATTTAATGATATTTATTTTATTTTTAGGAAGGAAATCAAGGAAGTAGAAGCGTTGGACCAGTTTGTGATACCAAGTCCAAGCTTAAAACCTCAACCAAAACCCTAAGCATTGGGCAACAAGCTGCCAACGGCTATAGAGAGGAAGTCAACGTCGTTTCGTAATCCATGACGTCATGCAAGCCCACCGCAACGGCTAGTCCAAGCCGCAACGACTATTTCAAAGCCTAACAACATTCTATGTCACTACAGCATTAAATGCCCAACGGACACAGTGTAACGGCTACATCATCACAACCTCTATATAAACCAGCCTTCTCTCAATATTCAACCACCAAACCTTTCTCCTCAACACTCTTGACTCCATAGCTCTCTTGCATTTTCCTTTATCTTTATTTTTCTAAATCTTTCTATTCTCACAACTACTCACTAATGGCCTTGAAACTAGGAAAGGGAGAACAATCACGACAAACTGAGTCGCTGATGTCCAAACGGTTTTCACCACCGGAAGTGGAGAAACGATTCAATGTAAAGTTTGTAGGCTGCCAAGTTTGGGAGGAACAAGGGTTCCACTACTCTGATGATCAAGATGATTTTGTCCTAGAACCCTTTATCTTTTGTAAAATCGCACATCAGAAGTGGCAGATATTCTACCACCAACCGGAGCCGACAAAAGTCACGTGGGTTCGAGAGTTATATGCTCATTCACCAAATTCGAACAACATGTTTGTTCACTGCTGCGGTAGAGTAATTCCCATCGATGCTGACACAATAAACAAATACTATGGCATCCATGTGACCAATGACGAGCACAAGGAGTTTGTCGAGCAACTCACGACAGATGACTACGAAGAGATAGTGCGAGAGCTATGCATGCCTGGCACGACTTGGAATGAGGGCGCGCATAAGGGGACGGTAAACCGCCAACGGCTTCGGACCGAGGCAAAACTTTGGAATACCCTCGTCAAGAGGAACTCGATGCCCACTTCCCATAATACTACTGTCGATAAACCTAGGCTTGCACTCATCCATTCGATTATACATAATAGAATCATTAATGTTGGTGATATTATTTGCAATGAAATCTTTTTGTGCAGCCAAAAGGAGAGGGGTCAGCTCTATTTCCCAAGCCTCATTACCGGGTTGTGCACACAGAACCGGGTGCCAATCGAAAAAATCGATGAATTCACGCCGGTAAGGAATGGCTGGACACAGAGCCAATACCTTAAAATCATGCAAATCACGAAGGCAGGACCATGTTTGACACCAGTACCGGGTATTGTCACGGCTACATCTTCGGGCAATGCCCAAGCCAATCCAGCCGCATCTGCCACGGCCGCTACCCTCTAGAGCATTGCACAGCAGCTGGCCGTAATGGACAAGAGGCAACGTCGAGTTATGTAGTATACACGAGACTTCAACAACTTGGTCATCCAAGTAATCATGGAAAAGTACCCTAAGAGCCTCATCCAGTTCCCTGTCGACGTTCTAGCTGAAGCAGCACCTACCGCGGCTACACCTGACGACACCACCTCGGCAGTGAAGACCGTAGAGATCTCGGCAACCCAGGATGCTACTGCCTCCGTGATGCCAACACCTTCTGCCACGGCACCGAAGAAGGATCAGACCACACCAACCATAACTGAAAAGGGCAAGGCACCAGTGGTTGAGCCTGATGAAACCGGGAAATGGTCTGACTTCTCGGACTGAGACAATTATGTCGCACCGCAACCCAAGGCTGCTCCGACCCCAACACCAAATAAGAGTAAGGCCTCTATCACAGAGGAAATCTGCCTCGATAGTGAGGATGAGAAGGAGGTGACAAAGAAGACCACACCTTCACTCCATCCCGCAAGCAACCACCAAGGGCAACCAAGAAAGTCAAACATATGGCGAGGAGGAAATTGATAATCCAAGACGACTCATTCGATTCCTCATCAATCTAGTGTTTTCTTTTCTCTCATGCCTTTAATTTTTCTTTTTTATATTTTGTGTATGCATGCATTGAGGGAAATACACCTCTCGAGTTTGGGAGGGGGAAGTAAATCTTATTGTTATATCTGTGCCCACATGTATTGGTTGCCCTAGTCGAATGAATTTACTGCCTCAACAATGGTTGTCATCAGTTGGCTTAGTCTTAATTGATTGAAATTCACTACCTCGACAATAGATGTCTCTCTTCTTATCGAAGCATTAATTTGTTTAGAGCCTTTAATTTTAGGGTGTACAAGGAAGATAACTTAGAATCATACTATAAGATTATAACTTCAAATACACCTTTGTGACTTGACTTGTTTAGAAAGAAAATTTTGGGCAAGGAGTTAGAGGTGCCTAACATCGGCTCTAGTTTAAGGAAGCCTTGGAGGTGCCTGAAACTAGCTCTAGGCTAATCACTAGAGGTGCCCGAAATTGGCTCTAGTCGGTTAGATTGCTTAAAAAAATTCTACCCAAGTTAAGTAGGTTAATGCTTAAGTGTTTACTTAGAACCCGAGGAAATCATCTTGTTCACAATCATGCACACACTCACAAATCTTATAGTTTGATTCCAGGGAATTTCTAAGACATTCGAAGAATTAAGGGCCAAGCACATTCATTGTCACGATTTGGAGAGGAGAAGAAAAAGTAAGACCAATAGGAAATTTCAAGAAAATTAATGTTTTGGCAATTGATGGTTTGCATTGCTTGAGGACAAGCAATAGTTCGAGTTTGGGGGTGTGTTAGGGGTATAAAAGTACTCATTTTAGGACCTTTTATAACTCGATTATTGTTAAACTTAAGCTTGCATCACTGATTATTCATGCATAATTTACTTTTTTTAACATTGTCAAGCTTGATTTTATATATTCGACAATATTTGGTGGAAAAGGGTATTGTCCAGGTGTGTTTATACTTTTGCAGATTTCACTACACCGTGCCCGAGCAGACTTTTCCGCGTCAGAGAAGAAAAAGAATGAGCATGTAGAACTTTCTCTCGATGGTCCAGATCAAGTCAATCATAAATAACAGTTTCTACTGAAAGAAGCTGAACTATGAGATAGAGCCTTGTGGAGCAGAACCAGCTGATAGACTTCTACCGAGGCAGTGCATAAACAAAGTTGCCGGAGGAGAAAATATGCAAAGTGATAGTCGATTTAAAGAGCATTAAAAGCTGAATATTTTCACATACTTTTCATGGCAATCGGAGCAAGGGGAGATGATGAAAGCATGAAAGGAAGGTTAAGGATGGAACTCGGCCACAAGTGAATAAATGCAATAAATTAAAGACATTCATCTTTTTAATGAAGACATGTCCAACTCCAACTTAACTTCCTACCTAAGAAAGACTTTGCCCCAAGCCTATTCCTATTTAAAGAAGGCTAAGCCAACCGAAGGGAACAATCGAGCTTTAGAGAGAATTTGTAGTGAGCTTTCATTGTCATTATGTTCTAATTTCTCCTTAGGGTTTAGATTGTATTGTTTAGTAGTTGTGCGAAAATGATTGGATTTTGTTTAAGTTTTTGTTAATGCAATTTAGTTCAAGGTTTGCTTATTCTTGGTTCTTATTCTTGTTTTCGAGCGAATTGGGAGATGATCTCGTTAACTATCTATTTGTCTAATATCGGGAGAATTAGACTCATGAAACGGATAAGCATGGTTTTCACCCTAATCGGTGAAAACTAACTCAGCTTAGGGATAAGTTAGAGTTTGAACGGCTAAAAGAAGCGTAAGATTGGTTGGTGTTCATCCTTGTTTCACGTTGGGAGGTCTTATCAAGGCCTTCACATCAACATGATTTTGACTTAGGGATAAGGAGGAGCCGCTGAAGGATGCTTTGCCGAACCTTGACGTTGTTCGTTGCCGCCCCAACAAGGGATTGCCGAGGCAGTTGCTTAACCCGTTGTCGCGGTAGTGACTTTGGTCTTTACCGAGGCAGTACGGTGTTCGTTGCATTCAAAAACTGAGACAACCTAATTGGTTTCCACACTAGGACACAATATAATCTGGCTCGTTCTCTCATCCTGATTACTCAAATTTTATTTATTGGCTTATTTTATCTTTTGTTAATTAGATTACTCGAAAAACCCAATCATTCACTTGTGTTTTTACTTTTATTTTCTTTTTCAATGCGAGACGATATCATTGAAGGTTTCACCAATCCTTATGGAGACGATACTCAATACACATCACTTTATTACTTGAGACGTGTACACTTGCACAATTACGGGAACTTTACACACGCAACACCGAGATTATGATATGACTCATGGATATTTTAGAGACACCGCGTAGAGTCGTTCGTGATGCTCGTATGATTAATTGGTCATTGTTTGGTTGATTGAGATGAGTGTGTTTCCTTGTATGTTTATTCGAATAGATTGATGAGATTTGACTGGAATCATGCTTAAGGGTTAATTATTCAAATAAATAGAAATGAAGCCGGTAATTAATATTTATTTATTAAATACGATAGTAAACCAACTTTAATGACTCTCATAAGCTTTAGGGATCGAGTAAGCTTCGTAAGCTCGTAATGCAAGGATGGAAACTAGTGTGAATATTAACAATAGAATGATACCTTGATTAAATGTGATAACATGGATTAATGGTACTAATGAATGAGATTAATTGTAAGTGAATCTAATGAGTAATAAATTAGTAAACATTGAGTGACTTGTTTGTAATAACAACCATATGGGTCCTTGGTGCTTTGTGTGTTGTTACGTGCCAGGTAGGGCACTTATGTGTCGTTGAGTCACCGTTGACTGATGGGTAATATAATAATGAAAATTATGCCTTGACAAACGAGATAACGAGAATTAATAGAGGCAAGAAATGATATTAACTTATGTACTTCTCCGTAATGCATTAACAACTTGGTAAGGTGAACAAAGTGAGAATAAAATGAGTTTAAGCATTGTGGAAACTATGTGATGGTAAAGCAAATGTAATGGTTATGTTTTGTTATTAAATCTATGTAAATACTGTTGATGGGATCTAGATACCCAATGTGTGATCCGAGGCTATGTGATTCCGGATCACATGTGTTTTGGGGTGCTTGATCTGAGGCCTAGTGGGACTGGATCACACTCGAGTTGTTTTGGTGTGCTTGATCTGAGGCTTACTGATTTTCGGATCACATCCGAGTGTGTTGGGAGTTCGATCTGAGGCTTAGTGATGATCGAGTCTCTCCCGAGTGTGAGTTCCGAGCTAGGTGACACCGGGCCACACTTAAAGTGATGCTATGTGAAATATTGATATGTTGATTGTTAACTGAGCCATGAACTCGTTTAATGCCACGTGTTTAGGCGAATAGTGGTAGCGTGACGTGTTTATTTATCTATCCTTATTGCTCGTACTAGCTTGCATGCTTATGTTTATGATTAGCATGAAGTATAGTAGATGTGTACCACTGAGCTTTGTAAGCTCAACGCTCGGAATCGTTGTTTTCGTGCGTAGGTTGATCGTTGGATCGTGGGTTCGAGGAGCACTATCGGTTTGAGTTTCCAACATGTGGAGGCTTTCAGAGTACGATACTTGTGTTTAGTGGGCTATGTATTCATAGGGCCTTACGTGGTTGAGTATGTATTTCTTATTTTAAAATGGTATAAATCAAATCAACGGTTTGAAATGTTTTAAATTAAATTAGAGCTCTTTTGTATCGTTTTGATTATTTAACTATATTTTATTTTTTTAGCTTTTAAATGTTTTGGAAATAATTTGTTTTGGTTAAACTAATTGAGAAATTTTATGAATTTGGGTTGGGCTTGAGGCCCAAAAATAACATCCGGGTCGAGGGTGTTACATCAGTAAAGTTGAGTGATGATTTATATAATTTTTTTTTTTTATTTTATCCGTATAAATATTTTGTTGGGCATAATTCTCAAATTAGTGTGTTGTATTTATTCAACCTTCCCTTTATTTCTTATAAATTTCAATTATCTCTGTTAAGAAAATTACGAAACGTGTTTTTAGTTAAAAAAACTCTATTGTTTTTCAAAACTCTGCTCCACTTCTAACATAAAGAAATTAACACGCAAAGAAAGGTACATGATTAATGGTAATAAATACATTAATTAATACATAAGCTCTTCAAAAAAAAACAATGATAAATAAAAGAGTGAGAGAGCTGAAATTGATTAAAGATACAAAATATTAATTTTTCCTCCACAAATGAAACTCCAAAACAAGAGAAACTAAAAATAAGATGCAAATAGCAACAGCGTAGCTAGCATTCCATGCTGTACCCTCGTCTCCCAAATGAATCCCGTAGAAGACATTTGCTATTGCAAATGCTATCAGAATCCTCCCCCCATTCTGATGGTACCAATTCCAGTATTTCCGCACCTTTGATTCCTTCCCTGGCCTTGCAAACACTGCCATTACCTACACCCATCCAAATTCGAATATATAAATGTATTTTAGATTTGTTCATGAGTTAGGTTGGATCCGTAACATAATTCTTGATATAGGGAGAAACCTGGAGGCACCCGAGAACAAGAATGAAGATGCCTAGAGCTTTGTGGGTGTCGACATCGGCGCCGAGACGATCTTCTAGCACAAATCCCATGATGATACCGGAGAGGCCGAGGAGGAAGGCGCAGGACTGAATGAGTAAGTGAGAATAAAACCAGAGTGGATCCCATCGCCTGAAGTAACGACCGACAATTGCTCCAATTAACATCAGTATGCCCCAACTGAGCATATTTAGTATCCCATGGCTCCTCCTTAGTCTCGAATGTGGGCTACTTGTTGCACTTGTTGTACCTGTTTAGTTTTCAGCAAGGCACTATGAATCCTGATGCGATCATATATAACTAAGCTGCTGTTAAGTTACCTGTGACATAATTCAAGCGAGTGGAGACTTTGTCACGGTGTTCCGCCAAGGCAAAGCCCGGCGAGGACGGGATCACCCCAATCTGCCCCACCGAATATAGCACGCGTGACCGCGGTTGACCGGTGCTCAACTGGAACGCCATGTATATACGAGATGATTGCGAAGCTATGGACGAAGAATTCTCGACCATCGTCAGGTTCCCTTCATCAGGCACAACTAAATTCGGTCGCTGCCCTCCGAGGTAATACTGTTTCACGGTTCCGGTGCCGTCTGCTGAAACCCAACCAACCACGGCACTTGACCCCACCATCTGCCCGTTGCTCGAAAACCCCATTCCAAGGAAGGAATTTGTATCGGGAGCCGATAGAACAAAGCTCCAAACGTTGGACGAGGTCTGAACATACTGCACAATGGAAGAATTCAAACATTTAATATGATGAATAATCAATAATTTCACAGTTAAATTATGTGGAAGATAATTAACTTACTCTGAGGATGAAATCGTATCGGGTCCAGACAGAAATGCAGTGAAGAGAAGAAGTATCAAAGGGTAGATTAAGGTTTAGGATGGAATTGCAGGAATCTGTCCCTTGTGAATTCACCAGCAAGACTGATAACGCTTGCAGTTGCAGGGCAAAGAAGAAGGTAATGGAAATGGAGGAGAGCTTCATTTTTTTGGGAGTTTTTTTCCTCCTTGGTCGTTCTGGTTAATGGCATGAATTTGGTCAAATACTGTGTCAAGGAATCTGGAGTGGTTGATAATGGTGAAGTCATTACCTGCCTATATATTTGTTTAATACTATTAAATAATCAGAAAATAATTTTTCTAAGAATAAAATATATATGGGGTTCAATTCCTGTATATTTTTATTTGTGCTTGTAAGGATTGATGGAGAGTGGAAAATCAAAGATTGAAAAATAAAGTCAGGAATTTGATGCTTGTAGTTGTCACCATCCTTTACCATCCCCCATTGTTGTTTGGATTTAGAGAGGTGGAATTAAGAGCCCAGATTTCTTTAAGCATAAGCTTCAACGACTAAATATATCTAAACAAAGCATAAAAGATGGTAGGTCGGTGAAGGATTACTCTGCGCTTAAAAACTGAAATTTAGTCAATATTGAGTTCACATTTCATCATTTACGATTAGGATCACCGTAAGGATAAAGTAATATTTAGTCGGTAATTAATTTAAAACTTAAACTTCTAATAACAAGTATTAAAAAATTAAATTTTAAAAACATCCTCTAATAACAAGTATTGGAAAGAAAAATAATTGGTCTATAATAACAAATATATAGTAAAAATAAATAAATTTTAAGATTATATCCTTAATAACAAGTACTGGGGAAAATGCCCCTAATAACAATTATTGGGAAAAACCTAGACCCTAATGACAAATGTTAGAAATAAAATGAATTTTAAGAGTAGATCTCTAATAACACATATTGAAATAATAATTAGGTCCCTAATAACAAGTATTAGAGGAAAAAAAAATAGTTCTCTAATAACAAGTATTAAATTTTAAGAGTATGCCCTAATAACAAATATTGCAAAAAAAATATTTAGCTCATACTAACAAGTATTGAGCCCTAATAATAGGTATAGAAAATTTTTGATTTTGAACAAAAAAATTGATTTTAAAAGTCGATCCCTAATAATAACTATTGAGAACAAAATTGAGCACCTAATAACAAACGTTTAGAAAATTGGGCCATTAATAACAAATATTAAAAAAAATTAGACCATAATAGTAAATATTATAAAAAAGTTACAACCTGAACGAACACCCTTTTTCCAAGCTAAAAAACTTTGTATTTAGTCCTAGTTTTAAATTTTTTGTATATAATTCTTATATTAGAATGAATCTACAGTGAATGACACACATTAAAATACACCACTAATGACATGCACTGATTTACCTTATTATTTTTTCTTTTTTATTATTATCTATTATTTTAATTTCAAATAAAATCTTCTAAAATAAATGTTTGGGCCCATCACAAGGATTTGAATCCTAATTTGAGAAAAATTTATGTTGGAGCTGCTCTTTATTAATTTTATTTTACTTTAAAACAAAACCTGCATTTTTATTGTGAATTTACTTTTCCTCATTAGTCATAAATTGTACTGCCTTCGGCGACCCTTATATTGTCCAGAACTCTTTTCGTTTTACCAACTTCTGACGGATTGGCCATCGCCTAAACCCAACGCCACACACAATATTGTATACACTCTTGATAGCGTTCAAGCACTCCCTGGCATAACCATGTCCACCTTAAGTTCTCTCATTTTCTCACGTGCTTTAAAATAGAAGCCGAAGACTTCAATTTTCAGCAATAGAACTCATCAAACAGTGATTAACCACAATCCCAAATTCATAATGATCACAAACAACAATACTAAGAAACTCATTATCCATGAAAGATGAAATCAAAAATACCATTCAAGAAACAAAATATAAAATCATGAATCATTAAGTCAAATTAGGTGTGATTAAAACAAAGGAAAAAATTGACAGCGGCGCTTGACGAAAACGGTTACGGCAAGGGGTGTTCGAACACTATTAGGGGCGCGTATAATGTTGTGTGTGGTGTTGGACTTAGGTCAAGACGTCAGAGATTGAAGAAAAAAGAGAAAAAATTTGACAACGCCTGATCGACAACGATGATAAGGTTTAGGGAAGAATTGAATTCAGGAGGGAAAACATGTTCCGTGAATAGTTTTATATTGACATAAATTAAATAAATAAAAAATAGTAAAAAGAAAATTGATGATTCCCACTTATTTATTTAAAAAATATCTAAAAATAAAAAAATTTAGTGATGTATATTGGTGTGTGAAATTTATCTTAAAATTTTCCTTTATATTAATTTTAAAATTATATTGACATCGATGGATTCCCACCTTTCTTTTTCCAAAAATATTAGCATGTAGTCGGTGATGATGTCACAAGGTTTTGCTTATCGGTCCTGAATGGAAAGTCAGACATGGCGCAACTGAACATAACATAATTTGTCCTAATCCCGAAGGTTAATAATCCAGAGAATTTAACACAGTTTCATCCTATAAGCTTGTGCATTGTTATTTACAAAATAGTGGCCAAGGTGTTGTCGAATCAATTATCTGGCGTTTTGGATTTGTGTATTGATAAAGCTCAGGCAGCTTTTATCCCCGGACGATGTATCTCAGACAATGTGATTATCACATATGAGGTTTGCATTCAATGAAGAATCATCGTGTGGGCAAGTGTGGGTCTTTTGCTTTGAAAGCCGACATGAGCAAGGCATATGATCAGGTTGAATGACCATTTTTGGAGGCGATGATGATCAAGTTAGGATTCGATGCAAGATGGGTACAGTTGATTATGCGTTGTGTAACAACGGTATCTTATTGCGTAAGCCATAATTGAGGCAAATGAGACTCATTTCGTCCATCTCGTTGCCTAAGACAAGGCGATCCGTTAAGCCCCTACTTCTTTTTAATTGGCGCTGAAGGATTATCGATTTTGTTAAATGAATCAAACTTACAAGGGACAATTAAAGGGGCGAGAATTGGACGCAGCAGGTTATAGGTTGGCCATTTATTTTTCGCTGATAATAGTATTGTCTTGGGTGAGTCATCAGTTACAAGAGCTTCAATAAATGGTCATAGTGTTAAATAAATATGCAGAGATGTCTAGTCAAAGGGTGAACTATGATAAATCTCTTATTTATTTTAGTGCAAATGTTGAAGTCAATGTTAAGGACCAGATTGCTAGTATGCTTGGTGTGCATAATTCCTCCAATCCCGAGAGGCATTTAAGCTTGCCAATAATGGCGGGGATAAGTAAAAAGGAAGCCTTTAGTTATTTCTTTGATCGGTTCAACAAGAAGGTTGACAATTGGGGTGTCCGTTTTCTCTCAATGGGGGGGGGCAAAGAGACTCTAATTAATGTTGTTTTGCAAGCCATTCCGGTGTATGCGATGCAGTGTTTCTTGCTTCCTCTCACACTGTATCGATCTTTATAGCAGATTATGGCAAAATTCTAGTGGAGGAGTAAAGGCTCAAATTCGGGTATCCATCGGTGTACTTGGAACCATTTGGCTCAGCCTAAATCGGAGGGTGGGATGGGTTTTCGATGTTTAAACTAGTTTAATGTCGCTCTTTTGGCAAAGCAGTGTTGGTGTTTGATTATCGAGCCCCACTATTTCCTAGCTCATGCCTTACAAGCTTGATATTATCCAAGACGTGATTTTCTCAAGGCTGATATATGAGCTTGACCTTCATACATTTGGCGTAGCATATGGAGTGCAAGGGGCCTAATTGAAAAGGGCTATGGATGGCGAGATGGCTCGGGTGAAGGCATTAATATGTGGAACGAGCCATGAATCCCTAGGCCTGGGGATGGTTGAGTTAAAAGCCAAGCGATTAATATCCCGTACATTGTGGTGTCTGATCTCATTGAGGGGGCTGACAGGTCATGGGATTTTGTTGTTCTCAGGAATTTGTTTGACACGGATCTGGTTGCGTGAATTTATTCTATTCCATTGGCGAGGACAAATTTACCTGATGAAGTCATCTGGAGATATGATGGTACATGAAGTTTGTTGCGTGTCAAAAGTCCTATCGCAATGTAGTGCAAGTGTACACGGCGCAAGTAGTAAAATGATACTCGAAGTATCGGATGTCGAATCCACAGGGACTAGAAATAGCTTTATCCTCGAATTGTTGCACAAGAGAGAAAGAGAGTTTCAATTTATTGGGAAATAATATTGAAGAAAAATGAATATAAGAGAATGAAGATTCAAGGTTAAGAGATATATCGGTATTGATTTGCTCGGTAGTGCAGGTGTTGCACTGTATAAGAATTCATGTTCTGTCGTCGTCCCTGTCGCGGCAGAAGTCTGTTGTTGTTGCGACAGCAAACATACAAATCTGTACTTCAAGCTTGGTAAGAATCCCTGCTGTGACTTGTCCTATCCCTAGGTCCAAGTACTGTTGATGAACAATTCTAAGATGATACCTCCCGGCGTGAATCGAAGGGTGAACACCAATGTTGTTGAATTCTTCCTTAGCCACTTAACCTCGTCCTATCCCTAGGTCTGAGATAGTTCAACCATAAACTGGAGAACTCGCACTTATTCCTTTCGTATACTTAACTCTCCCGATATTAAGTAAATAAATAATCTCACAATGCTCTCACGATACTCTTGCAAAATGTTGAAACCAGAATAAGCAAACTTGAAGTTTATTTTATTGAACAAAAAAAATCCTAAAACAGTACAATCCTTGCAACTACTTTACAAAATCAACCCTTAGCCCTAGGGGAAGTTTAGAACATGATGAGAGGGGGAAAACGACAAGGGTTTTGGGGAATACGGCTAGAGATGAGATATCCTTCCCTAGGTCGAATTACATGCCTTTATATTGGCCTTGGGTTCAAGTTTTCTAATAAGGCAAGAATACAAGTTCAAACTAAAGTACAACTCTAATTAAGATTAAATCTTCTGAGTAGATGCCTTTAATTTGTCCGCTTTTATTGCCTTGGGTTTCTTCCTTGAACTTTGGGCTTGGGCTTCATTCTGCCTTAGGGCTCAGAAAAATATAGGAGTGGTCCACGACAGACCGGCTTGAATTCCTCAATCTGTCGAGCTCCACTTCACTTTTCCCTTTCACCAATGCTGTCGTCATGGCTGCCACGATAGTGGCCACGACAGCATCTTCCTTCTCGACTCCAATCCTGTGTTCCAGCTCTACTCATTTGTTGTCCTTAGTCTGCCACAGCAGATACCTGTAAAAGCAGCCAAAATCAGTAGCAACTGTGCCATTTTATCTAATTGTGATGTATTTGCAAAACTTTACCTAAATGCAACGAATTATGCTTGAATGCAGCAGAAATATGGGTTAAATATAGAAATTTTACACACTCAACACACCCCCAAACTCAAGTTCTTGCTTGCCCTCAAGCAAATATGGCTTAACTAAAATTTAAAAGATTTTTTGTTTGGCTTAATTCAGTGAACTTTTCATTACCTACCACTTATGCCCTATCACGAACACTACCTTATCGGATGTTTCTGGATTTATTCGGAACCATGCTATAGGTCTCATGTAGTGTGTGCATATTTTGTGAACAAATATGTGCCTAGACTATCTTAGTTTACTAGAATTAGTTAAGCTACTTTACTTGAACTTTTATGCCAAAATTTTCTTTTCTTTGATGCAATTCTTAGGCTCCTTTAGTTTTTTCTGACTTAGACTCGGTGTTTCTCTTATTTTAAGTTGACTAGAGCCTATTTTTGGGCACCTCTAGCTAACTTCCTAGAGTCGGTTTAAGGCACCTCTAGGGGTATTGAGTCTAAATTTTCTTATTTTCTTTTCCTAGAGCCAGTGTTAGGCACCTCTAGGGGCAACTTCAAGTGTTAAGCTTTCCTATTCTAGTTTACCAGTAGAAGTCTAGACAACATAAGAGTCACAAAGGGTGTTTAAAAATCAGAACTATAGTAAGGCTTGTAACACCCCAATTTTGGGCTTGGAAGTTTAGGGTCTGAGAAACGGTTCGAATATAAAAGGGAGTTTTAGGGAAAGCCTAGTTTGGGATGCTTTAAAAATATAGAAAAATATCTAAAAATCCTCATTTAATACATATAAGAGAGTGGTGAAATCAATTTTACAAAATAAGGTTTGGAAATACTACATTTCGGTGTAGTGACCAAATTGCGATTTTTGCAAAGTTTAGTGGTGATTGTTTTGTAAAGGATTGGAACTTTGAATCTTTAAGGAGCTAATTTACCCAAAATGTTTTTCTCCAGATTTTTCCTTAATTTGGGTGATTTAATTAATTATTTAATTAAATGAAAGAAAGGTGAAAACTACTTTTTGACTTTCTTAACTACCTTTCTCTAATTTTCTCTCATTCCTTTTTCTCTCAAAATCCTATCATCCAAACACTTTTTCTCCAGCAAAATTTACATTGATTCTTACTTCAATTGAAGATATTTTCAACAATCGTTGGTTCCTAATCAATCTTGCAACAAATCCTTTTGATTTCCACATTGCATTTTCATG
Organism: Hibiscus trionum; assembly: GCA_030270665.1. NCBI lineage: Eukaryota > Viridiplantae > Streptophyta > Magnoliopsida > Malvales > Malvaceae > Hibiscus > Hibiscus trionum. The sequence continues at coordinate 3,677,540 of BSYR01000010.1, read as the reverse complement.
GAATTTTGCCCAAATCAAGGAGAAATCATCTTTTAGAGGTAATATTGTTCTTCTCCTCTAAATACTCAGTTCTTTACTGAAATTCCCAAGTTTTCAATCCTTTATTAAAGTTTTATAAATGGTTTTAATGTTAGAAACAAGATTTTGGCTTAAAACTCAAGATTTTGGAAGAGATCTTGAAGATTTTCGTTGTAATTGATTGGGCTCTATTTTGAGATAGTTCTCTAATGTATTTTGGATGTTAAATGATGTTAGAAATGAGGTTTTATCAATCCAATCCCGAATAGGTTGTGTTTCCTAAGTTTTTGCTTATGAAAATGGTGGTTTTTGAGGTGTTTTTGGTGTTCTGTTATAGTTGGAGGTATAACGACGAGTTTAAAGTTGTTTTTTATGTTAATTGATGTTTAGGAATGATTAGAAGTGATGGATATTGGCTGGGTTAAGTTTTGGAAGAGTTTGGAGGTGATTTCGGTTGTGTTTGGTGGCCGAAATGTTGGTTTTAGGTAGAGCAGCGAGTTTAGGAGTGTTGGCTGAAGATTTCAATGCATGATGATGCATTAATCTTCTGCTTTGATGTGTCCAAAACATGGGAGACATCTTCGGACACTTTTGGAGTTGATCCGGAGGCTTAATCGGCGTTTCGGCAAGCAAGCGAAACGAAAGCGGTGAGTGCGTTTGGGTTTGAAGTCCATGAGGACAAAAATACAAGGTTTGGGGATTTAGGAGAGGTTTGAAACACCTTCCTAAGTCCGGAAGTAAGTATGGTTTGATTTGGTCTCTCTAAAATGGTGTTTGCCCCTAAAAACGCTTTTACATGCTCATGGTTTGAGATTGTTAAATTCCTACTGTTTTTATACATGTTTTGGAACATGAGATTATGCTTGTAAAGATGTCATGAGATGGCATGTTGCATTGAATAGATTTGAGCTTTTGATTTGAAGCAAAGTATGATTTATGATTTGAAATGTGGTGAGAAAACCTTTGAGTTTTATTGCATGAAAAATAGTAGGTGGATGATATTTTAACACATTATATTGGCATAGATGTTGAGAAACTTACCGGATATAATTGATCGATCAATAGGATGAGAGTGCACTATAAACTAAAAATTCGTACGTGCTCTTTGGTTAAGCCAAAGGGAGATTTTCCGATGATGGGCATTCCATCGGGTAAGACTTGGTGAAATACCCAAGCTTTGTGGCGATGAGAGATTCCGCCATGTGAGTACGGTGATGAGAGATTCCACCGGAAGTTGTGTTGCTAGACAAGTGAGTACGGTGATGTGAGATTCCACCGGAAGAGTCTAGTGTAGAAATGTGTCCGCATATCCGAGTATTAATGAGATGCTAAATGCCAATATAAATGATGAAATGGTTTTTGTTACACATGTACCTTGATGAAATGATTTATGCTATGGGATATGCATATGTGTTTTGTTTAGAAATGCTTTGACAATACAAGCATGTGAATGGCCTTGCCATGAGTTTTGCATTGGTTTTAATGCTTGAGATAGAATGAAGGTACATGTGGTTTCAATGAGTTTTGTTTGTAAGTTTATCAAGCATGTGTAAGAGATGAGCATGTGGTTTAAAAGCTTTGATGAAAGTGTTTTCTAAAATTGCATTATTGTGTTGGTTTCTTTAGAGCATGCCTCACTAAACAATTATGCTTACGCTCTCTTTTACCAATAATGCAGATAATTGAGGTGTTTGAGGGCATCAAGGAGGCTAAGTTTGTCCAAGGGAATCCAAGCTCATGTATGGTGAAGTTTTCGTACACAATTAGTTTTGATAAATTGGCAATGGGAACTTAAGATTTGTTTTGGGAGATGTGTTAAACTCCCTAAGGTTGTGGCATGTTTGCCTTGGTTGGTTTGAACTGTAAATGGCCTTAAATGTTTGATTTGAAGTTTGATTTCCTATTTGGTTTTGTTAATAGGAAGCATGCCTCTAGATTTGTGAGTTTTCATGTTTGATGCTATGAAGGTGTTTAGGAGTTCTAAATATGTACCTCATATGTTTGATGACTTCTTGGTATGTTTGGGGAGTCCTTTGGTTGTGTTTGAATGGGTTTATGCTTGAAAAACTAGCAAATTCTGCAGTTTCTGGGCAAACCGTATCGAAACACTCTCTGGCGTTTCGAAACGGGGGCCTGTAATGGCCTTCGTGTTTCGAAACGGCTAGAGGCTGTTTCGAAACGTTTTGGCTACTGGAGAGCCGTGTTTCGGAACAAGTTTCGAAATGGGGGAGTGTTTTGCCCTACCATTTCGATACGGCTGGTAGGTGTTTCGAAACAGGTGATCGTTGGTCACAAATTTGAATTGTTCTGAAGTTTGCATGTTTTACATTTTAGTCCTAAATGTTGAGATTGTAATTGTTTGAGTTGGGGATGCCCAATTAAGTTGAAATTTGGCAGAGAAGCATGTAACATGACTAATTTAATATTGGTAACGTTAAAATCAGTAAGGACCTTCTAATTTTCAGAAATTACATTTTGATCCCCAAATTTGTATATTGTGCAATTGAGTTCCTTTTTGAAATCCGATCGCTGTGCCTTTCTCTAACGTATCTCGTGAGTACTCACTTAGGGTTAACAAGCATCTAGACAAGATTAAAAAGAAAAAAGGGTCGTGAATCAAGGTTGACTTTTGGGTTGACTTTGGTTTTCCACGTGTGATCTTCATAGTTTGGGTCAACCGTTTAGGCCGGGCTAAGGGGGTTACATTTGGTGGTATCAGAGCTTGGTTCTCGTATGATTGGGGTTTGTTATGTGGATGATGTATGTGTGATTGCATGATCTGCCTTTTGGGTGAAAAAATGTTGTGTGAATGGTGATGTATGATTTCAATTGTGATGTTTTTGTGATTTTATGCTATGTTGGAGTGTGATAGGGGATCCCATTGCCATGTCAAAACTAATGAAAGGAATTTTTTTCGAAAATGAGCTTGAGTACTTGGATTACTTACCTTATTGTGCCTAATTGTGTTATTGCATTTTTGTTCAGTGCATTGTTTTCCTTTTAATGGGGTCACGTAGAGAGATGAGGATAAATACGAGAGCTATGGCTCAGAATGAGAATGATGAGAATGATGAGAATGCTGAGAATGTTGTGGATTTACCTCCTCCTCCTGGTGGTAGACCACCTGGTGGTGATGGTGGTGCTGGAGTTGGAAATGCTGGTGCTGGTGCTGGGGTCGCTGGACTTGAAGGTGTGTAGGGGCAAGCTACTCCTGACATGACTGTATTGATTCAGGCTATTGCTCGAGCCTTTCAGGCAGCAGTAGCTGGAGCTCATGGAGCTGCGCATCAGGATGATGCCAATGTGAGATTGCCCTTGGAACGTCTTCGCAGTCTGGGTGGGACTGAGTTCAGAGGTCTATCTCCGGAAGGATCTAAGTCTTGGTTGGAAAGCACCAAGAGGATTTTGGGTCAGATGAACTGCAGGAATGTGCAGAAGCTGGGCTGCGTGGTGTCACTGCTGCATGGTGATGCTTATACGTGGTGGACGACCACTATCTCTGGGATGGAAGATTATGAGGTGACATGGACGTTCTTCCCGAGTGCATTTAAGTGGAAGTATCTGGGTGTGCGATACCTAGATGAGAAGAAAAGATAATTTATATCTCTTTTGCAAGGTAGCATGACGGTGGCTGAGTACGAGATCCAGTTTGTCCGCCTTAGTCAGTATGCACCTGGGCTAATCCCTAATGAGCGGGAGAGGTGCGAACGATTTCGTTATGCGTTAGTAAGGGATGTGAAGACTTTCATGCTTGCGGCTGACTATATAGATTTCGATGTCTTGGTCAGTAGAGCCAAGGACATTGAGTCAAATCATGGTTTGACTAGCCGAGCGGGTGGATCTAGCTCTGGAAAGAGAGCGCCTGAATGCGATTATGGTAGATATCGCAACAAGAGGCATAAGGATAAGAGGCCGCACTTTGATGCTAAGCGTGGAGGTGGTAACCCTGGTAGAGGTCAGCAGGGACCTAATGCTGTTTTTAGGACTCCTGAGTGTAACCGTTGTGGTGGACGGCATGGTGGCGAGTGTTGGGGTAACCCTGGTACATGCTGGAATTATGGAAAACATGGACATTTGAAGAAGGATTGTCATCGGCCTTTGAAGGAGGGACAAGCTCCGGTGAGAGAAGCTGAGCCATAGAGAGGCCGTGGGCGCGGTCGTGGTAATTTTCAGTGCAGAGATGATGGAGGCAGGAATGTAGCTCATGTTGTGGCCGTTCAACCTGATGGTGGCGGTCAGGATCGAGTGTATGCCCATCGTGAGGGAAGGAATGTGTAACCCCCGTAGCCCGGCCTAGACGGTTGACCCGAACTACGAAGATTGCACGGGGAAAACCAAAGTCAACCCGAAAGTCAACCTTGATTAACGACCCTTTTTTTTTCTTTTAAATCTTGTCTAGATGCTCATTAACCCTATATGTGATCACACAAACATCATACTCAAAGATCACAACCATCAGAGATCATTCAGGGACCCAATTGCACAAAAAACAACTTTAGGGACCAAATTGTAAATTCTGGAAACTTTGAGGCCTTAACCAGATTTTAAGTTACCAACTTAAAATTAATCATGTTTCATGCATCTCGGCCAAATTTCAGCTCAAACGGACATCTCAAACTCATACAATTGCTCATACAAGATTCAGGACCAAAATGCAAACATTTTGAAACACATAACTGCCACTGTCAGCCCCCAACGGTCAACCGTTCCGAAACGGGAGACAGCCCGTTTCGAAACGCGGGGCCGTTCCGAAATAGGCATAGCCCGTTTCGAAACGGGGGTCTGGCAGAGGCCTTTCTGTTTCGGAACGGTGTCACCCGTTTCGGACGCCTGGGCTGCTTCGAGGCACCCGTTCCGAAACGGTTCACCCTGTTCCGAAACACCCTGCACAAAATGCAGAAATTTACCTACTTAAACATGCAATAGGCCAACCAAACATGCTCCAAACGCTACCAAACTTTGCCGACATGCAATTTAACATAAAAGAGGCATACTTGCATCAACAATTCAACAAAATTACAACATATACAGAAAGCCCCAAATCTAAAGGCATGCTTCCTACACAAGCAACCACTTAAGCACAAACTTTCCAAACCAAACTCATTTATGCCAATACATGATCCAACAACAACATTAACATAAAAGCATCCTTGTTCAAACACAAACGAACACATACACGTTAACCCCGAGAGATTCTACCCCCATTGCCTTTATTAACTATAGCTATTCACCGAGACATACATCTCACTTGGAGTTCACCTTGAATCCCTTGCTCCTTGCTGTCCAAACTTCAAGAATCTGCATTGATGGACAAAAAGGAGCGTAAGCACATAATGCTTAGTGAGGAATGCTCAAAACCAAAACACCATCAATGCAGCAGGTCACAAAACACTTGTAAAACAAACCCGATTTATTTACCAAAGCCATGTTTGAAACCCTTTTCAACAACAAGCATCAAAACCATGCATTGCACATACATGAAAACCAACCCTTAGCTTAGCAAGCTAAGAAAACCTTCATAAAGCACAACTTACAAAACATCCATTTAGCCAAACCATGCATAACACCAAATGCAAAGCTAAAACAAAACCATGGAAAGCACTTCCATTTCACAACATCCCTTTCTTAACCTTGAAAGCCTTTTAAAGCAAGAATCCTTTTAAAACCATTACTAAAGCAATCCATTACATGCATTTAACCAAGGCAAAAATATAAACCATTCTATCATCATCACATGCCTTTTAAAACAAGTCTTCCAAGACTCCAATGCATTAAAGATACATCATGCTCACATGCATCATTTATCAAATGATAATCAACACTTGTTCAACTTAACAAGTAAACATGCATTTACAAGCATTATACAATTTCCATGCAACCATGCATCTTTTCAAGCATCTCATGCTTCACATGCAATTATGCATCAATTCAAGCATCTCATGCTTCAAATGCAAATATGCACAAGGTCCTCGAATGGGCAACACCTCCATTATGACCTTCAAGTGATCAATCAAGAATATCATATTGGCCTTCAAGTGATCAATCACATCCACTTTTCAACTCAACATCCAATCGGATACGCGGATTCCGAGCGTTGTCCCTACGCTCCCTACACCCTACCAATCCAAGGTCCTCGAATGGGCAACACCTCCATTATGACCTCAACATCCTAAGGTTCCCATGTATGGACTTTTAAACACCATACAACCTTAGCTTTTCCCGAGGTTCCCATGTATGGACAACCATACAACCTCAACATGCACAAGGTTCTCACATATGGGCAACACCTCCATATAACCTTTGCATTCACCGATTGGTAGTTGTAGAAATCACTAACGAGATCCGGGACACCCTATACAAGATCCACACATGGACTTAACACTGCCATTGTGATCTCAACAAGCACAAGGTTCTCACATATGGACTTTTAAACACCATATAACCTTTGCTCAACCAAGGTCCTCGAATGGGCAACACCTCCATTATGACCTTAACCATCTCGTTAGGATACTTGAAGGGAGTTTCCCGGTCCACTCTTGACCACTCCACCTCCAAGGCGACTTAATTCACGGTGCACCCAATCCTATAGCCGGCTAACTATATCCGATCAAGAACCAAGAACCACTTACATCACTTGCCAATATAACCATCTTACCACATTAGTCCAATGTTCCACATGCATAACCATTATGCAAAACCATTACCACATTAATCAAATGATTCACATGCATAACCAATATGCAAAACCATCATTTACCAACATTAATTCACTGTTTTAAAGCATTAGACAAAGCCATTGAACAACATGCAACACCATGCATCAAAACCACATTTTCAAAGTATAAAACCAAGGATCTCTTACCTTGAGCATCCTTCACATATGGCTTTCAAAACCAGCACTAAACCATGCTAAAATATGCTTTCAAAACAGAATTAAACCATGCAAAACACATGCATTTCAATCATCAACCACAATTGCTTAAAAGCCACTTCATATCACAAATCAAGTAAGAAATCCATTTACTTACTCTTGAGCTTAGCAAAGTTGTTTAGACTTAAACTAAGCTCCCAAACCTTCAAACCTTTGTTTAAAAGCCGAAAACCCAACTTCACTCACCGATAACCAAAACGAAGCTAGCCACCAAGCCTTCCAAGCATCCGAAACCTTCCGCAACACCTCTAAAGCTCACGGATCAAACTCCCCTGTTTCAAACACACAAAAACAGCACATTAATGCATCATTATGCATTAAGAACAGCAGCCACACAACCAAACTCGCTGCTCGACACAAATCCAACAATTCGGCTACCAAACACAACCGAAATCACCTCCAAACATTTCCAAAACTTAACCCAGCCAAGATCCATCACTTCTAACCATTTTTAAACATCATTTAACATCCAAAATGATCACAAACACATCCTTATACTCCCAGGTATAACAGATCACCAAAAACACTCCAAAAACAACCAAAAACTCAAGCGAAACTTAGGAAATTCAACCTATCCGGGATTGCATTCATTAAACCTCAACTTCTAATCAATTTAACATTCATTTAACATCATTTTGACACTTCAAAACACTGCCCAAACAGATCACACGAAAATTTCACCAAAATCGCCAAATCTTGCATTTTAAGCCAAAATCAAGATTTCTATTGAAAAGCCTTTAACAAAACACAAACCAAGGATTGAGAACTTGGGAATTTCAGTAAAGAACTGATAGTTTAGAGGAGAGAGACGTTCTTACCTCCAAACTTGAATTTCTCCTTTTTAGAGCCAAAAAGCTTGATGAAACAACTTGCAAATTGAGAGATTTTGTTGATGAGATGATTAGGAATCAAATGAGAGTTGAAATGAGAGATTTAGATGCCAAAATCAGAGAAGAAAAATCTGGAGAATTGTGTTTGGGTTGAGAGAAAATGAGAGAAAAGGAAAATGGAGAGAAAATGAAAAGTTAGTTAAGAAATGGTAAAAATGATTTCCCTCCTCTTTCATAATCTTTAAAATCAGAATAAAGCCATAAAATATCTTAGAAAAATCTGGAGAAATTCTTATTGGAATAATAGCTCCTTAAAGATTCAAAGTTTCAATCCTTTTTAAAACAGTCACCAAACTTTCAAAATTTACATTTTGGTCACTAGCCAAAATGTCAACCTTCCGAACCTCATTTTCCAAAATTGATTTCACAGTTCACTTTTATATATTAAAAGATGATTTTAGAACATTTTTCCATATTTTTAATGCAACCCGAACTAGGCTTTCCTAAATTCACTCTTATATATTCGATCAGCACTTTGACCGAACCGGTCAACGCCCAAAACTTCTGAGCCCAAAACCGGGGCGTTACAACTCTCCCCCCCTTAGGAAATTTCATCCTCGAAATTTCAACCGGCGAAAAGAGAACAACAACCTTCTCAAAACACACACAAGGCAACACAAAAACCTCAACCAACACTGAACACCTTCCACACAAAACTCCACTGAACCCAACACCACCACATGCTGTTCACAAACCCAGAACACTCAAAGATAGCCACAACTTAACCTTCCACATCTCCAGACTGTACACAGCCCAAACTTCAACCATAAAGAACTTTAGCTTTCACAGCACACACTACTGTAGCACACAACTTCCAAGACTGGTTCACACAGGGACTCTAACCAATCTAATTCAACCACCATATAAACTTCTCTGCTTCCAAAACTCTTGCAACTCTCAAACCTCTTCCAAGAATCTTCCCCACAAGCAAGAATTCTTAAGCATCAACTGCTTACCCAAACTCCTCAACAAAAGCTGATAAACCTCCACAACTGTTGCCAACATTACCACCACGACTCACCAGGTCTACTCACCTACAAACCAAATTACATCACAACCTCAACTCGGCTCCGCCAGCTGCTCCATACACCACCAGCTGACCTCAAAAGAAATTCACATACACACAACCAGCCAACCACTTCTCATAAGAATCCTTCCAAACAACACAAGCCTTCGATCCTTCATGATCCTTCCACTTCAACTTAAATGCTAAGCTACCTCAGCACTTGAAAAAAAAACAACCACCAAACTGCAACCTCACTTAGCACCAAGGAACTACCACTCCCACTTAGCTATCAAACCACCTGATCGATTTTAACCTCAACCGGTACCCCTCACCACCAAATCACTAAACTCATAAAGCATCAAACACCAATCTTCTACCAACAGGCTATACCACCCTCACTATCACTAGCAACTAGCTTAACAAACTCCATTACCTCTAACCTCCACTCAGCACCAACACGACCTCTAAAAACCCACCACCAACCTAACAGATTCGATTAATTATTAGCGGGTGTGAACATCGTATGCATGATCACCAACATGCCCTATCAATGCCTGATGTACATGTATGCAAAACCTCTAATGTCATGCCACATGTATGCATGGACCAACATATATAATATAGCATATAACAATGATTTTAATTGTGCATGAATGCCAATTCACACCCTCCAATAACATCCTCAAATCCGTCTAAGAACAACCTCCTACCTCACTTCTAGCTTATCTAACTCCATCATACCAGCAACTACTAACCACAAAATTCTCACAAAACCCTCTTCACACCAAAGACATTTCCAAACTACAACCATTACCCCAAACATGCTAGCAACAAGACTAAACTTACCACGCAAGGAAAACCAACAGAAACCAAACTAAGGTAACTAGAACAAAGATTACTAAACAAAGTTACCTGAGCACACAACACCTCCCTAAAGCTTCATCAGACGAGCTCTCTTTCTTGCGGAACCATCATCCTCCTGCCGCACCACTGCAGCACCAGCTAACACACTAGAGCCACCACCAACTCCTTGCGGTAAAGAACCTTGGCTGTTTCGAGCCAACATCAAACAATCACGTCTCATGTGTCCAGCAGACCCACATTTCCAGCAACTCTCCTTCCCCGCACTCTTCACAACTTTCTGCTCTATCTGCCACTTCTGAACCTTGCCTCGGCCGTGCCCACGACCTTTCTGAGATCCTTTGGCTAACACCAAAGCTAACTTCACTCCATGAGGACAATCATGCTTAACATGCACTTTGGAACCACAATTCCAACAAACACCTGCGCCCCCACAACGTCCAACATGGCGCCTTTCACAACGGTCACACACCGGTGGCTGAACTTCCACTCCTTGCCCAAGCAACACTTGCTCTACAACAGCACCACCATCACAATGCTCAACCCTTGGAAACTTCCCTCCAAGATACCTTTCATAAAAGGCAGATACAAAGAAATCCCAATCAATATCAGGGATATGTGACGCCACCGCCACAGATGTCCACCAGGCACATGCATCCTCCAACATCAGAGAAACAACACTCCCCAACTTACAAGCAAGATCACAGCCCTCCTGATCCAAGATCAGAACCACACTGGCCAACCAGGCCTCAAACATCTCCGGTGAAGAACCATGATATTCCACAGCACCCAAACCAAGCAAACGCTGCTTCGGCAAACCCACACATTCCACAGTCAGCACATCCACTGACTTTACTTTTACCACAGCCTGAGATGTTCCCAACACCTCCTGAACATCAGATGATGAACTCTTCACCACAGAACCAGCTTCTTTCCCTTGCCTTACCATCTCAACCCCAGGCACAGAAAACTGAGACAAAACACCTCCACAAAAGGGTGAATTCCACGCCTTAACAACCTGCCCTAAGGCAGCAACCATCTCACTCAACCGCCATTCTTTCATCACCTTTGCCATACCACTAACAACAACAAGCATACAATCACAACAAACAAACAAACCAGTTAGACCAGCATTAAGCAAGGATTCAAACTCCAACTCCAAAATAACACAATAGCTATATTAATAAGGCAATGGGTATCCCGAATCCTCCCCTTACATGACATAACAGTCAACACAACATGGATATCACAACATCAAGCATATCAAACAACACACCTTGATCATGCTTACATCAAACAGCATCCACTTGCAACAGCATATTCTTACATAACATACTCACAGCACTTTCATCATGCATAAAACCAACTCATAGCATCAGCTTAACATCAGCACAAACCACATAAGCTCAACCAAGATTCATAACCATAAAACATGCTTGAAAACATCAGCAACATGCTCAGAAACATCAGCAACATGCTCAGAAACATCAGCAACATGCTCAGAAACACCAGCATCATGCCCAGAAACACGTGTTTCAACCGACATTCAACCACACATCAGGGTAAACAACAAGCACACATTACCACAACTTACCGTTTTCCCCAAGCATTCGCAACACAGCTCTGATACCACCAAATGTAACCCCCGTAGCCCGGCCTAGACGGTTGACCCGAACTACGAAGATTGCACGGGGAAAACCAAAGTCAACCCGAAAGTCAACCTTGATTAACGACCCTTTTTTTTCTTTTAAATCTTGTCTAGATGCTCATTAACCCTATATGTGATCACACAAACATCATACACAAAGATCACAACCATCAGAGATCATTCAGGGACCCAATTGCACAAAAAACAACTTTAGGGATCAAATTGTAAATTCTGGAAACTTTGAGGCCTTAACCAGATTTTAAGTTACCAACTTAAAATTAATCATGTTTCATGCATCTCGGCCAAATTTCAGCTCAAACGGACATCTCAAACTCATACAATTGCTCATACAAGATTCAGGACCAAAATGCAAACATTTTGAAACACATAACTGCCACTGTCAGCCCCCAACGGTCAACCGTTCCGAAACGGGAGACAGCCCGTTTCGAAACGCGGGGCCATTCCGAAACAGGCATAGCCCGTTTCGAAACGGGGGTCTGGCAGAGGCCTTTCCGTTTCGGAACGGTGTCACCCGTTTCGGACGCCTGGGCTGCTTCGAGGCACCCGTTCCGAAACGGTTCACCCTGTTCCGAAACACCCTGCACAAAATGCAGAAATTTACCTACTTAAACATGCAATAGGCCAACCAAACATGCTCCAAACGCTACCAAACTTTGCCGACATGCAATTTAACATAAAAGAGGCATACTTGCATCAACAATTCAACAAAATTACAACATATACAGAAAGCCCCAAATCTAAAGGCATGCTTCCTACACAAGCAACCACTTAAGCACAAACTTTCCAAACCAAACTCATTTATGCCAATACATGATCCAACAACAACATTAACATAAAAACATCCTTGTTCAAACATAAACGAACACATACACGTTAACCCCGAGAGATTCTACCCCCATTGCCTTTATTAACTATAGCTATTCACCGAGACATACATCTCACTTGGAGTCCACCTTGAATCCCTTGCTCCTTGCTGTCCAAACTTCAAGAATCTGCATTGATGGACAAAAAGGAGCGTAAGCACATAATGCTTAGTGAGGAATGCTCAAAACCAAAACACCATCAATGCAGCAGGTCACAAAACACTTGTAAAACAAACCCGATTTATTTACCAAAGCCATGTTTGAAACCCTTTTCAACAACAAGCATCAAAACCATGCATTGCACATACATGAAAACCAACCCTTAGCTTAGCAAGCTAAGAAAACCTTCATAAAGCACAACTTACAAAACATCCATTTAGCCAAACCATGCATAACACCAAATGCAAAGCTAAAACAAAACCATGGAAAGCACTTCCATTTCACAACATCCCTTTCTTAACCTTGAAAGCCTTTTAAAGCAAGAATCCTTTTAAAACCATTACTAAAGCAATCCATTACATGCATTTAACCAAGGCAAAAATATAAACCATTCTATCATCATCACATGCCTTTTAAAACAAGTCTTCCAAGACTCCAATGCATTAAAGATACATCATGCTCACATGCATCATTTATCAAATGATAATCAACACTTGTTCAACTTAACAAGTAAACATGCATTTACAAGCATTATACAATTTCCATGCAACCATGCATCTTTTCAAGCATCTCATGCTTCACATGCAATTATGCATCAATTCAAGCATCTCATGCTTCAAATGCAAATATGCACAAGGTCCTCGAATGGGCAACACCTCCATTATGACCTTCAAGTGATCAATCAATAATATCATATTGGCCTTCAAGTGATCAATCACATCCACTTTTCAACTCAACATCCAATCGGATACGCGGATTCCGAGCGTTGTCCCTACGCTCCCTACACCCTACCAATCCAAGGTCCTCGAATGGGCAACACCTCCATTATGACCTCAACATCCTAAGGTTCCCATGTATGGACTTTTAAACACCATACAACCTTAGCTTTTCCCGAGGTTCCCATGTATGGACAACCATACAACCTCAACATGCACAAGGTTCTCACATATGGGCAACACCTCCATATAACCTTTGCATTCACCGATTGGTAGTTGTAGAAATCACTAACGAGATCCGGGACACCCTATACAAGATCCACACATGGACTTAACACTGCCATTGTGATCTCAACAAGCACAAGGTTCTCACATATGGACTTTTAAACACCATATAACCTTTGCTCAACCAAGGTCCTCGAATGGGCAACACCTCCATTATGACCTTAACCATCTCGTTAGGATACTTGAAGGGAGTTTCCCGGTCCACTCTTGACCACTCCACCTCCAAGGCGACTTAATTCACGGTGCACCCAATCCTATAGCCGGCTAACTATATCCGATCAAGAACCAAGAACCACTTACATCACTTGCCAATATAACCATCTTACCACATTAGTCCAATGTTCCACATGCATAACCATTATGCAAAACCATTACCACATTAATCAAATGATTCACATGCATAACCAATATGCAAAACCATCATTTACCAACATTAATTCACTGTTTTAAAGCATTAGACAAAGCCATTGAACAACATGCAACACCATGCATCAAAACCACATTTTCAAAGTATAAAACCAAGGATCTCTTACCTTGAGCATCCTTCACATATGGCTTTCAAAACCAGCACTAAACCATGCTAAAATATGCTTTCAAAACAGAATTAAACCATGCAAAACACATGCATTTCAATCATCAACCACAATTGCTTAAAAGCCACTTCATATCACAAATCAAGTAAGAAATCCATTTACTTACTCTTGAGCTTAGCAAAGTTGTTTAGACTTAAACTAAGCTCCCAAACCTTCAAACCTTTGTTTAAAAGCCGAAAACCCAACTTCACTCACCGATAACCAAAACGAAGCTAGCCACCAAGCCTTCCAAGCATCCGAAACCTTCCGCAACACCTCTAAAGCTCACGGATCAAACTCCCCTGTTTCAAACACACAAAAACAGCACATTAATGCATCATTATGCATTAAGAACAGCAGCCACACAACCAAACTCGCTGCTCGACACAAATCCAACAATTCGGCTACCAAACACAACCGAAATCACCTCCAAACATTTCCAAAACTTAACCCAGCCAAGATCCATCACTTCTAACCATTTTTAAACATCATTTAACATCCAAAATGATCACAAACACATCCTTATACTCCCAGGTATAACAGATCACCAAAAACACTCCAAAAACAACCAAAAACTCAAGCGAAACTTAGGAAATTCAACCTATCCGGGATTGCATTCATTAAACCTCAACTTCTAATCAATTTAACATTCATTTAACATCATTTTGACACTTCAAAACACTGCCCAAACAGATCACACGAAAATTTCACCAAAATCGCCAAATCTTGCATTTTAAGCCAAAATCAAGATTTCTATTGAAAAGCCTTTAACAAAACACAAACCAAGGATTGAGAACTTGGGAATTTCAGTAAAGAACTGATAGTTTAGAGGAGAGAGACGTTCTTACCTCCAAACTTGAATTTCTCCTTTTTAGAGCCAAAAAGCTTGATGAAACAACTTGCAAATTGAGAGGTTTTGTTGGTGAGATGATTAGGAATCAAATGAGAGTTGAAATGAGAGATTTAGATGCCAAAATCAGAGAAGAAAAATCTGGAGAATTGTGTTTGGGTTGAGAGAAAATGAGAGAAAAGGAAAATGGAGAGAAAATGAAAAGTTAGTTAAGAAATGGTAAAAATGATTTCCCTCCTCTTTCATAATCTTTAAAATCAGAATAAAGCCTTAAAATATCTTAGAAAAATCTGGAGAAATTCTTATTGGAATAATAGCTCCTTAAAGATTCAAAGTTTCAATCCTTTTTAAAACAGTCACCAAACTTTCAAAATTTACATTTTGGTCACTAGCCAAAATGTCAACCTTCCGAACCTCATTTTCCAAAATTGATTTCACAGTTCACTTTTATATATTAAAAGATGATTTTAGAACATTTTTCCATATTTTTAATGCAACCCGAACTAGGCTTTCCTAAATTCACTCTTATATATTCGATCATCACTTTGACCGAACCGGTCAACGCCCAAAACTTCTGAGCCCAAAACCGGGGCGTTACAGAATGATACGGATGTGATCGCAGGTACCTTTACTTTGCAATCCTTATCATTACTTTCTTTGATTGATTCTGGATCTACACATTCATACATATTGCGTGAACATGCTCAAATTCTTGGTTTACCTGTTGAGTCTTTGGATGTTGGTATGCGTGTGACTAGTTCCTTTGGTGAAACGGTTGTAACACGAAAGTTGTATAGAAGATGTCCCTTGAAAGTGCAAAACCATGTTTTTCTTGTTGATCTCATGAAATTGCCATTCTATGGTTTTGATGTAATCCTTGGTATGAATTGGCTTGTTGAGCATCGGGTTGTAGTGGATTTTGAAAGCAAGCGAGTTTCGCTGAAACTTGCGGATGATTACGAAGTGGTGGTGGTTGGTGAGAATGTGAAGTTTCTTGCCAATGTGGTGTCTACATTAGAAGCGAGTCGGATGCTGAGGCAAGGTTGCGAGGCTTACTTAGCCTTTGTGATGAATCCTAGTACAAAGGAGTTGCGCGTTCAGGATATTAGAACTGTTCGTGAGTTCCCTGGAGTGTTTCCGGAGGAGTTACCTGGATTGCCGCCTAGTCGAGAGGTGGAGTTTGGGATAGAGCTGTATGAAAATACAACTCCAGTGTCCATTGCTCCCTACCGCATGGCACCTAAGGAGTTGAAGGAATTGAAGACGCAGCTTCAGGAGTTGCTTGACCGTGGCTTCATTCGGCCAAGTGTGTCACCTTGGGGTGCACCGGTCTTGTTTGTGAAGAAGAAGGATGGCACTATGAGAATGTGCATCGATTATCGTCAGCTGAACAAGTTGACTATCAAGAATCGGTATCCTTTGTCGAGAATTGATGATCTTTTTGATCAGTTTCAGGGAGCGGCTGTGTTCTCCAAGATTGACTTAAGGTCAGGATACTACTAGCTTAAGGTGAAAGATGTGGATGAGCCGAAAATAGCCTTTAGAACGAGGTATGGGCATTATGAGTTCCTTGTAATGCCGTTTGGCCTGACGAATGCTCCTGCAGCTTTCATGGACATGATGAATAGAGTGTTCCATGAATACTGGGATAAGTTGTTGTGGTGTTCATTGACGATATCCTTGTGTACTCTCGTACTGAGGAAGAGCATGAAGGTCATTTGAGGGTTGTCTTGCAAGCGCTTCTGGAAAATCAGCTTTATGCTAAGTTGAGCAAGTGTTAGTTTTGGTTGAAGGAAGTTGTGTTCCTTGGTCATGTGGTTTCGGCTGAGGGAATTCGTGTTGATCCTCAAAAGATCGAGGCAATTATGAATTGGAAGCCTCCTAAGTCTGTTCATGAAGTCCGTAGTTTCCTTGGGTTGGCAGGATATTACCGGAGGTTTGTGGATGGATTTTCGAAGATTGCTGCACCTTTGACGAAGTTGTTGCAAAAAGATGTCAAGTATGAGTGGACAGAAGCAAGACAACAAGCTTTTGAGAAGCTTAAGGCAGCTTTGACGCAAGCTCCAATCTTGGTTCAACCTGAATCAGGAAAAGAGTTTGTGGTGTATAGTGACGCATCCTACGTTGGTTTGGGGTGTGTGCTACTGCAAGAAGGTAAGGTGGTGGCTTATGCATCGCGATAGTTGAAAGTGCATGAGCGCAATTACCCTACGCATGATATTGAATTAGCTGCAGTGGTTTTTGCTTTGAAGATTTGGAGACATTATCTTTATGGTGAGAAGTGTATTGTGTACACGGACCACAAGAGTTTGAAGTATTTGATGTCTCAGAAAGAGTTGAATCTTAGGCAACGACGTTGGGTGGAGTTGCTTAAGGATTACGATCTAACGATCGAGTACTATCCGGGAAAAGCTAATGTTGTGGCGGATGCCTTGAGCAGGAAGGTGGCGGTAGAGTTAAGGGCTATGTTTGCTAGCTTGAGCATTTCGCAAGATGGAGGTCTTGTGGCTGAATTGCAGGTGAAACCATCTCTGGTTCAGTTTATAAAGGATAAGCAATTGTTGGATGATTCGTTGGTGCCACATGTTCAGGACATCGCTGAGGGTAGATAATCGGATTTTTGTTTTAATGATGATGGAGTTCTATGTTTCGGAAGACGGATAGTAGTGCCGAATGATGTGGAGTTGAGGCGTGCTATTCTGACCGAAGCTCATAGTAGTCCTTTTGCTAAGCACCCTGGTAGTACAAAGATGTATCGTGATTTAAAGGATGACTACTATTGGGTGGGATTGAAGAAAGATGTTGCGGAATATGTGGGTAAGTGTATGGTTTGTCAGCGGGTTAAAGCTGAGCATCAGTTTCCTTCAGGGATGTTGCAACCGTTGAGGATTCCTGAGTGGAAGTGGGAGAGAATTACCATGGACTTCGTGTCTGGTTTGCCTTTGTCGCCATCGAAGAAGAATTCAGTGCGGGTGATTGTGGATCACCTTACGAAGTGTGCACATTTCTTGCCTATGCATACTACGTATACCTTGGATAAGCTTGATGAGTTGTACATTGCTGAGATTGTGCGTTTGCATGGTGTACCAAAGTCTATAGTTTCGGATAGAGATCCGAGGTTCACATCGCATTTTTGGGAATGTTTGCATCAAGCTTTGGGTACGCGGCTGAATTTCAGTACTTCTTATCATCCGCAATCGGATGGACAGTCTGAGCGTGTTATTCAAGTGCTTGAGGATATGTTGAGGTGCTGCGTAATTGAGTTTCAAGGCTCTTGGGAGAAGCATTTGCCTTTGGTGGAGTTTGCTTATAACAATAGCTACCAGGCAAGTATTCAAATGGCACCTTATGAAGCCTTGTATGGGAGGAAGTGTAGGACTCCTCTTTGCTGGGCTGAAACGGGTCAGAAGTTGGTCTCGATGCCGGCTTTGTTGAAAGGAACCACCGAGAAGGTGAAGCTCATTTGTGAGCGGTTGAAGGCAGCTTCTGATCGACAAAAGTCTTACGCGGATCTGAAGCGTAAGGAGGTCGAGTTTGCGGTGGGTGACCGTGTGTTTTTGAAGGTTTCACCTTGGAAGAAGGTGATGAGGTTTGGTCGGAAGGGTAAGTTGAGCCCTAGGTATATTAGACCATACGAGGTGATTGACCGTGTGGGTCCTGTTGCTTATAAGCTGAGGTTACCACAAGAGTTGGAAAAGATACATGATGTGTTTCATGTCTCTATGCTTCGGAGGTATAGATCGGATCCTTCGCATGTTATGTCTGTGGAGGAAGTGGAGTTGAATCCAGATTCGACCTATGATGAGGAGCCGGTTGAGATTCTGGATACGGACAGTAAAGTTCTTCGAGGTAAGACCATTGAGTTGGTTAAGGTGTTGAGGAAGCCACGTGGGAAAGAAAAGATGACATGAAGAAGCAGTTTACCTACCTTTTTCCTCCAGGTAAATTTCGGGGACGAAATTTCTTAAGAGGGGGAGAGTTGTAACACCCCAATTTTGGGTTTGGAAGTTTAGGGTTTGAACCGGACCGGTCTGAGAAACGGTTCGAATATAAAAGGGAGTTTTAGGGAAAGCCTAGTTCGGGATGCTTTAAAAATATAAAAAAATATATAAAAATCCTCATTTAATACATATAAGAGAGTGGTGAAATCAATTTTACAAAATAAGGTTTGGAAATACTACATTTCGGTGTAGTGACCAAATTGCGATTTTTGCAAAGTTTAGTAGTGACTGTTTTGTAAAAGATTGGAACTTTGAATCTTTAAGGAGATAATTTACCCAAAATGTTTTTCTCCAGATATTTCCTTAATTTGGGCGATTTAATTAATGATTTAATTAAATGAAAGAAAGGTGAAAACTACCTTTTGACTTTCTTAACTACCTTTCTCTAATTTTCTCTCATTCTTTTTTCTCTCAAAATCCTATCATCCAAACACTTTTTCTCCAGCAAAATTTACATTGATTCTTGCTTCAATTGATGAGATTTTCAACAATCGTTGGTTCCTAATCAATCTTGCAACAAATCCTTTTGATTTCCACATTGCATTTTCATGGAATTTTGCCCAAATCAAGGAGAAATCATCTTTTAGAGGTAAGATTGTTCTTCTCCTCTAAATACTCAGTTCTTTACTGAAATTCCCAAGTTGTCAATCCTTTATTAAAGTTTTATAAATGGTTTTAATGTTAGAAACAAGATTTTGGCTTAAAACTCAAGATTTTGGAAGAGATCTTGAAGATTTTCGTTGTAGTTGATTGGACTCTATTTTGAGATAGTTCTCTAATGTATTTTGGATGTTAAATGATGTTAGAAATGAGGTTTTATCAATCCAATCCCGAATAGGTTGTGTTTCCTAAGTTTTTGCTTATGAAAATAGTGGTTTTTGAGGTGTTTTTGGTGTTCTATTATAGTTGGAGGTATAAGGACGAGTTTAGAGTTTTTTTTTGATGTTAATTGATGTTTATGAATGATTAGAAGTGATGGATATTGGCTGGGTTAAGTTTTGGAAAAAGTTTGGAGGTGATTTCGGTTGTGTTTGGTGGCCGAAATGTTGGTTTTAGGCAGAGCAACGAGTTTAGGAGTGTTGGCTGAAGATTTCAATGCATGATGATGCATTAATCCTCTGCTTTGATGTGTCTAAAACAGGGGAGACATCTTTGAACACTTTTGGAGTTGATCCGGAGGCTTAATCGGCGTTTCGGCAAGCAAACGAAACGAAAGCGGTGAGTGCGTTTGGGTTTGAAGTCCATGAGGACAAAAATACAAGGTTTGGGGATTTAGGAGAGGTTTGAAACACCTTCCTAAGTCCGGAAGTAAGTATGGTTTGATTTGGTCTCTCTAAAGTGGTGTTTTCCCCTAAAAATGCTTTTACATGCTCATGGTTTGAGATTGTTAAATTCCTACTGTTTTTATGCATGTTTTGGAGCATGAGATTATGCTTGTAAAGATGTCATGAGATGGCATGTTGCATTGAATAGATTTGAGCTTTTGATTTGAAGCAAAGTATGATTTATGATTTGAAATGTTGTGAGAAAACCTTTGAGTTTTATTGCATGAAAAACAATAGGTGTGATGATATTTTAACACATTATATTGGCATAGATGTTGAGAAACTTACCGGATATAATTGATCGATCAATAGGATGAGAGTGCACTATAAACTAAAAATTCGTACGTGCTCTTTGGTTAAGCCAAAGGGAGATTTTTCGATGATGGGCATTCCATCGGGTAGGACTTGGTGAAATACCCAAGCTTTGTGGCGATGAGAGATTCTGCCATGTGAGTACGGTGATGAGAGATTCCACCGGAAGTTGTGTTGCTAGACAAGTGAGTACGGTGATGTGAGATTCCACCGGAAGAGTCTAGTGTAGAAATGTGTCCGCATATCCGAGTATTAATGAGATGCTAAATGCCAATATAAATGATGAAATGGTTTTTGTTACACATGTACCTTGATGAAATGATTTATGCTATGGGATATGTATATGTGTTTTGTTTAGAAAAGCTTTGACAATACAAGCATGTGAATGGCCTTGCCATGAGTTTTGCATTGGTTTTAATGCATGAGATAGAATGAAGGTACATGTGGTTTAATGAGTTTTGCTTGTAAGTTTATCAAGCATGTGTAAGAAATGAGCATGTGGTTTAAAAGCTTTGATGAAAGTGTTTTCTAAAATTGCATTACTGTAACACCCCAATTTTGAGCTTAGAAGTTTTGGGTTTGGACCGGACCGGTCGGGTTGCGGTTCGAATATGAAAGGGTGAATTTAGGAAAGCCTAGTTCGGGTTGCATTAAAAATATGGAAAAATGTCTTAAAATCCTCTTTTATTATATGTAAGAGAAAGGTGAAATCAATTTTACAAAATGAGGTTTGGAAGAGTGACATTTTGGGTTAGTGACCAAAATGTAATTTTTGAAAACTGGGTGACTGTTTTAAAAAGGATTGAAACTTTGAATCTTTAAGGAGCTATTTACCCAAAAGAGTTTCTCCAGATTTTTCTGAATATTAATCAATTTAATTAATGGTTTTTAATTAAGTGTAAAAGGAGGGAAAAGATATTTTGGCATTTTAACTAACTTTTCTCTAAATTTCCATTTTCTTTTCTCTCAACTTTTCTCTCAACCCAAACACATTTCTCCAGCAAAATTATCTCTGATTTTGAGAATTAAAGATTAGATTTCAACCCTCATTTGATCTCTAATCAATTCTACAACAAAACCTTAGCATTTGCTTATTGGATTTTCAAGAATCTTGGTTCCAAAAAGGGAGAAACTCAAGTTTAGAGGTATAAACGTCCTTCTCCTCTAAATTCTCAGTTCTTTACTGAAATTCCCAAGTTCTCAATCCTTGAATTGTGTTTTATTAAAGGTTTTGCAATTGAGTTCTTGATCTTGGCTTTAAAATGCAAGATTTACTTTAATTTTGATGAAATTGTATGATCTGAGTGGGCATTGTTTTGAGATGTGTTTTTGATGTAAAATGGATGTATAATTGATGAGAAATTGAGGTTTAATCAATGCAATCCCGAATAGGTTGATTTTCCTAAGTTTTGTTTAAGTTTTTGGTGGTTTTTGGAGTGATCTTGATGTTCTGCTATAGCTGGAGGTATAAGGACGTGATGAGATCCATTTTGGATGTTAATTGAGGTTTATGAATGTTTGGAAGTAATGGATCTTGGCTGGGTAGTGTTGTGGAGATGTTTGGATGTGATTTCGGTTGTGTTTGGTAGCCGAAATGTGAGTGTTGATGTGAGCAGCGAGTTTAGATGTCTTGGTTGAGGATATTAATGCATGATGGTGCATTAATCTACTGTTTTGATGTGTTTAAAACAGGGGAGACATCTTCGGATCCTTGTGGTGTTGATCCGGAAGCTTGATTGGTGTTTCGGCAAGTGGCGAAACGGGAATCGGTGAGTGGATTTTGGTTTTCAGCTTTGAAACCAATGTTTTGAAGGTTTGGGAGCTTAGTTTAAGTCTAAACAACTTTGCTAAGCTCAAGAGTAAGTTTTCGGAAAAACTCTCTTGTTGATGAACCATGAGTTGGTTGAGTGCAATGTGATTGTTTGCATGTTTTAAATTCTGTTTTGAAAGCATACTTTAGCATGTTTATTTGATGGTTTTATAAGCCATGTGTTGAAGGATCCTCAAGGTAAGAGATCCTTGTTTTGAACATTTGATAAAATGTGGTTTTGTTGCATAAGGATGCATGATGATTAATGGCTTTGTTAAATGCTTTAAAACAGTGGACTATTGTTGTTAAATGATGCTTATTGGCAAGTGATGTTTCGAGAAAGGTTAAGTACACTATGGTGGTTAAAAGTCCATAGGTGGTTCTTGTGTTAAGAACAACATGGTGGTTAAAAGTCCATGATTGATTCTTGTGCTAAGGTCACAAAGGTGGTTAAAAGTCCTTGTGTGAGCCTTGTGTATTTTAAGAACACCATGGTGGTTAAAAGTCCATGGGTGATTCTTGTGTTAAGGTCACAAGGTGGTTAAAAGTCCTTGTGTGAGCCTTGTGTATTTTAAGAACACCATGGTGGTTAAAAGTCATGGGTGATTCTTGTGTTAAGGTCACAAGGTGGTTAAAAGTCCTTGTGTGAGCCTTGTGTATTTTAAGAACACCATGGTGGTTAAAAGTCCATGGGTGATTCTTGTGTTAAGGTCACAAGGTGGTTAAAAGTCCTTGTGTGGACCTTGTGTATTGTAAGAACACCATGGTGGTTAAAATTCCATGGGTGATTCTTGTGCTAAGGACACAATGGTGGTTAAAAGTCCATGTGTGGTCCTTGTGAATTGTAAGATCACAATGGTGGTTAAAAGTCCATGTGTGGATCTTATGTTGATTGTATTGTGAAATGGAAAGATTATGATTATCACTTGTGGCCAATATGACATGTTAATAATTTGAAGCATGAAATGCTTGTTTTAAATGCTTATGTGCATGGATAAAGGTTGTTTTGAATTAAGGTTTATAAAAGCGTTTTATAAATGCATTATTGAGTTGTTTTAAATGAGTATTCCTCACTAAGCTTTGAAGTGCGTATAAGGGCAGCAAGAGGTAAAGAATCCAAGTGAAGAATTAAGCTCATGTATGGTGAAAGTTTCTTTACACTATTAGCTTTTGGCATTTGGCAATGGGGAACGTATGTTGTTGTTTTGGGAGATGTTTTGGACTCCCTAAGATGGTTTTATGTTGTTGTTGATGATGGAACATGTAAATGGCCTTTATGAGGATTGTTTAGTGATTTGGTGTTTGAATGGTTTTCAATATAGGATGCATGCCTATAGAATTGGGGCTTTCCTTGTTTGATGCCATGTTTATGAATTGTTGATGCCATTATGTTCCTTATGCATGTAATGTCTTGCTGATATAATTTGGTTGCCTTTGGAGCATGTTTGATGGGTCAATTATGTGGTAAACCAGCGAAATTCTGCAAATCTGGACAGGCCGTATCGGAACGGGTGCTACCGTTTCGGAACGGGGGCCTGAAACGGCCTAGGCGTTTCGAAACGGGAGGAACCGTTCCGGAACGAAAATGCTACTGCCCAGCCCTGTATCGAAACGTGTTTCGGAACGGTCCCGCGTTTCGGAACAGGTCCTCCCTGTTTCGGAACACTCGACCGTTGGGCACTGAAATTGATGGTTATATGTTTTGAAATCTTTGCGTTTTGGTCCTGAATCTTGTTTATGCAATTGAATGAGTTTGAGATGTCCGTTTGAGTTGAAATTTGACAGAGAAGCAAGAAATATGACTAATTTCATAATGGTAACTTAAAAGTGGGTTAAGTCCTTATAATTTCCAAAATTTACATTTTGGTCCCTAGATTCATGTTTTGTGCAATCGAGTCCCTAAATGTGTTCTGATTGCTGTGATCTTTGAACATGCTGTTGTTATGAACATACCTAGGGTTAATGTGCATTTAGATAAGATTAAAAATAAAAAAAGGGTCGTTAATCAAGGTTGACTTTCGGGTTGACTTTGGTTTTCCCCGTGTAAACTTCTTAATTCGGGTCAATCGTCCAGGCCGGGTTAAGGGGGTTACAATTACTGTGTTGGTTTCTTTAGAGCATGCCTCACTTAGCAATTATGCTTACGCTCTCTTTTACCAATAATGCAGATAATTGAGGTGTTTGAGGGCATCAAGGAGGCTAAGTTTGTCCAAGGGAATCCAAGCTCATGTATGGTGAAGTTTTCATACACTATTAGTTTTGATAAATTGGCAATGGGAACTTAAGATTTGTTTTGGGAGATGTGTTAAACTCCCTAAGGTTGTGGCATGTTTTCCTTGGTTGGTTTGAACTGTAAATGGCCTTAAATGTTTGATTTGAAGTTTGATTGCCTATTTAGTTTTGTAAATAGGAAGCATGCCTCTAGATTTGTGAGTTTTAATGTTTGATGCTATGAAGGTGTTTATGAGTTCTAAATATGTACCTCATATGTTTGATGACTTGTTGGTATGTTTGGGGAGTCCTTTGGTTGTGTTTGAATGGGTTTATGCATGAAAAACCAGCAAATTCTGCAGTTTCTGGGCAAACCGTATCGAAACACTCTCTGGCGTTTCGAAACTAGGGCTTGTAATGGCCTTCGTGTTTCGAAACGGCTGGAGGCTATTTCGAAACGTTTTGGCTACTGGAGAGCCGTGTTTCGGAACAAGTTTCGAAACATGGGAGTGTTTTGCCCTACCGTTTCGATACGGCTGGTAGGTGTTTCAAAACAGGTGACCGTTGGTCATAGATTTGAATTGTTCTGAAGTTTGCATGTTTTACATTTTAGTCCTAAATGATAGGATTGCAATTGCTTGAGTTTGGGATGCCCAATTAAGTTGAAATATGGCAGAGAAGCATGTAATATGACTAATTTAATATTGGTATCTTTAAAATCAGTAAGGACCTTCTAATTTTCAGAAATTACATTTTGATCCCCAAATTTGTATATTGTGCAATTGAGTCCCTTTTTGAAATCCGATCGTTGTGCCTTTCTCTAACGTATCTCGTGAGTACTGACTTAGGGTTAACAAGCATCTAGACAAGATTAAAAAGAAAAAAAGGGTCGTGAATCAAGGTTGACTTTCGGGTTAACTTTGGTTTTCCCCGTGTGATCTTCGTAGTTCGGGTCAACCGTCTAGGCCGGGCTAAGGGGGTTACATTTGGTGGTATCAGAGCTTGGTTCTCGTATGATTGGGGTTTGTTATGTGGATAATGTATTTGTGATTGCATGATGTACCTTTTGGGTGAAAGAATGTTGTGTGAATGGTGATGTATGATTTCAATTGTGATGTTTTTGTGATTTTATGCTATGTTGGAGTGTGATAGAGGATCCCATTGCCAAGTTAAAACTAATGAAAGGAATTATTTTCGAAAATGAGCTTGAGTACTTGGATTACTTACCTTATTGTGCTTAATTGTGTTATTGCATTTTTGTTCAGTGCATTGTTTTCCTTTTAATGGGGCCACGTAGAGAGATGAGGATAAAAACGAGAGCTATGGCTCAGAATGAGAATGATGAGAATGCTGGGAATGTTGTGGATTTACCTCCTCCTCCTAGTGGTGGACCACCTGATGGTGATGGTGGTGCTGGAGTTGGAAATGCTGGTGCTGGTGCTGGGGTCGCTGGACTTGAAGGTGTGTAGGGGCAAGCTGCTCCTGACATGACTGTGTTGATTCAGGCTATTGCTGGAGCCTTTCCGGCAGCAGTAGCTGGAGCTCATGGAGCTGCGCATCAGGATGATGCCAATGTGAGATTGCCCTTGGAACATCTTCGCAGTCTAGGAGAGACTGAGTTCAGAGGTCTATCTCCGGAAGGATCTGAGTCTTGGTTGGAAAGCACCAAGAGGATTTTGGGTCAGATGAACTGCAATAATGTGCAGAAGCTGGGTTGTGTGGTGTCACTGCTGCATGGTGATGCTTATACGTGGTGGACGACCACTATCTCTGGGATGGAAGATGATGAGGTGACCTGGTCGTTCTTCCTGAGTGCATTTAAGCAGAAGTATCTGGGTGTGCGATGCCTAGATGAGAAGAAAAGAGAATTTATGTCTCTTGTGCAAGGTAGCATGACGGTGGCTGAGTACGAGATCCAGTTTGTCCGCCTCAGTCAGTATGCACCTGAGCTAATCCCTAATGAGCGGTAGAGGTGCGAACGATTCCGTTATGGGTTACTAAGGGATGTGAAGACTTTCATGCTTGCGGCTGACTATACAGATTTCGATGTCTTGGTCACTAGAGCCAAGGACATTGAGTCAAATCTTGGTTTGACTAGCCGAGCGGGTGGATCTAGTTCTGGAAAGAGAGCTGCTGAACGCGATTATGGTAGAGATCGCAACAAGAGGCATAAGGATAAGAGGCCGCACTTTGATGCTAAGCGTGGAGGTGGTAACCCTGGTAGAGGTCAGCATGGACCTAATGCTGTTTTGAGGACTCCTTAGTGTAACCGTTTTGGTAGACGGCATGGTGGCGAGTGTTGGGGTAACCCTGGTACATGTTGGAATTGTGGAAACCATGGACATTTGAAGAAGGATTGTCCTCAGCCTTTAAAGGAGGGACATGCTCCGGTGAGAGAAGCTGAGCCACAGAGAGGCCGTGGGCGCGGTCGTGGTAATTTTCAGCGCAGAGATGATGGAGGCAGGAATGTAGCTCATGTTGTGGCCGTTCAACCTGAGGGTGGCGGTCAGGCTCAAGTGTATGCCCACCGTGAGGGAAGGAATGATACGGATGTGATCGCATGTACCTTTACTTTGCAATCCTTATCATTACTTTCTTTGATTGATTATGGATCTACACTTTCATACATATTGCGTGAACATGCTCAAATGCTTGCCATTCTATGGTTTTGATGTAATCCTTGGTATGGATTGGCTTGTTGAGCATCGGGCTGTAGTGGATTTTGAAAGCAAGCGAGTTTCACTGAAACTTGCGGATGATTACGAAGTGGTGGTGGTTGGTGAGAATGTGAAGTTTCTTGCCAATGTGGTGTCTACATTAGAAGCGAGTAGGATGCTGAGGCAAGGTTGCGAGGCTTACTTAGCCTTTGTGATGAATCCTAGTACAAAGGAGTTGCGCGTTCAGGATATCAGAACTGTTCGTGAGTTCCCTAGAGTGTTTTCGGAGGAGTTACCTAGATTGCTGCCTAGTCGAGAGGTGGAGTTTGGGATAGAGCTGTATGAAAATACAACTCCAGTGTCCATTGCTCCCTACCGCATGGCACCTAAAGAGTTGAAGGAATTGAAGACGCAGCTTCAGGAGTTGCTTGACCGTGGCTTCATTCGGCCAAGTTTGTCACCTTGGGGTGCACCGGTCTTGTTTGTGAAGAAGAACGATGGCACTATGAGAGTATGCATCGATTATTGTGAGCTGAACAAGTTGACTATCAAGAATCGATATCCTTTGCCGAGAATTGATGATCTTTTTGATCAGTTTTAGGGAGCGGCTTTGTTCTCCAAGTTTGGCTACCGCCTTCAGCTGTCGCGGGCGGTGTAGGTGTAGAAGTAGCAGATGGAGTCTTTGGTGTGGCAGCAGGGGTAGGAGTAGGTGTGGGGGTAGCAAAGTATTGTTCTAGGAAGGCAGGGAACGGTACATGTAACCCCCTTAACCCGGCCTAGACGGTTGACCCGAATTAAGAAAGTCACACGGGGAAAACCAAAGTCAACCCGAAAGTCAACCTTGATTATCGACCCTTTTTTTTCTTTTAAAAACTTATCTAGATGCACATTAACCCTAAAAATGATCATACAAACAACATACTAAAAGATCATAAACATCAGAGATCAAACAAGGACCCAATTGAACAATTTACAACTTTAGGGACCAAATTGTAAATTCTGATAAATATGAGTACTTAGCCCAAATTAAAGTTACCATCTTGAAATTAATCGTGTCTCATGCATCTCAGCCAAATTTCAGCTCAAAAGGACATTCCAAACTCATACAATTGCACATACAAGATTCAGGACCAAAATGTAAACAATCTGAAACATATAACTGCCACTGTCAGCCCCCAACGGTCAGCCGTTCCGAAACGGGGGACAGCCCGTTTCGAAACTCGGGGCCGTTCCGCAACGCGTACCGGAACGGGGTCAGGCAGTAGCATATCCGTTCCGGAACGGTGTTGCCCGTTTCGAACGCCTGGGCTGCTTCGAGGCACCCGTTCCGAAACGGCAGGCACTGTTCCGAAACGGCCTGCACAAAATGCAGAATTTTACCTACTTTAACATGCAATTGACCAACCAATCATGCTCCAAATGCCACCAAACTTTACCAGCATGCAATTCATCATACAAGAGACATGTTTGCATCAACCAATCAACATATTAGCATCACATATGAAAAGCCCCAAATCTAATGGCATGCTTCCTACACAAGCAACTATTCAAGCATAAAACCTCCAATCCATACATGTAAAGGCCAATTACAAAACCAGCATTAATAGCGACATTAAACATACTCAAGGAGTTCAAAACATCTCCAAACAACATTCACAAAGGTCCCCCATTGCCATACACCAAAACCTAAATGTGTTCGATAAAACCTTTCCATACTTGAGCTTAGTTTTCCCTTGGTTGCTTGCCTTCCTTGCTGCCCTCAAATCACCTTAATTTTCTGCATTATTGGTTTAAGAAAACGAAAGAGAGCGTAAGCAAAAGCTTAGTGAGGAAAGCTCCTTAAAACCACACAATACTGCATTTATAAAACTCATTCATAAATCATGCTTCAAGATACACTTTAACATGCTCACAAGCAAACTTTAAACAAGCATCTCATGCTTCATATCATTACATGTCATATTGGCCACAAGTGATACATTTCATCTTTTAAAAAAACAAGATCAACATAAGACTCACACATGGACTTTTAAACACCATTGTGATCTTATAATTTCCAAGAACCACACAAGGACTTTTAACCACCTTTATGTTCTTCCCAAGGACTTTTAAACACCTTGGCCCCAAGGACTTTTAAACACCTTGGCCCATGGACTTTTAAACACCATGGCCCATGGACTTTTAAACACCATGGCAATGACCACACAAGGACTTTTAACCACCTTTGTATCCTTAACAAGAACCATCCAAGGACTTTTAACCACCTTGATGTTCTTAAGTAACAAGGCTCACTCAAGGACTTTTAACCACCTTAGTGACCTTAGCAAGAATCATCCAAGGACTTTTAACCACCTTGATGTTCTTAAGTAACATGGCTCACTCAAGGACTTTTAACCACCTTGGTGACCTTAACCTTTTTCAAAACATCACTTGCCAATATACATCATTTCATCATTAAATCCACTATTTTAAAGCATTAAACCAAGCCATATTCATCATGCATTTCAAAGCATCAAACTACATTTAATCAATGTTAAAAAACAAGGAACTCTTACCTTGAGCTTCCTTCAACATATGGCTTACAATGTAACCCCCTTAACCCGGCCTAGACGGTTGACCCGAATTAAGAAAGTCACACGGGGAAAACCAAAGTCAACCCGAAAGTAAACCTTGATTAACGACCCTTTTTTTTTCTTTTTAAACTTGTCTAGATGCATATTAATCCTTAGATATGATCATACAACAGCATACTCAAGATCATAAACATCAGAGATCAAACAGGGACCCAATTGAACAAATTACAACTTTAGGGACCAAATTGTAATTTCTGATAATTATAAGGACTTAACCCAAATTGAAGTTACCAACTTGAAATTAATCACGTTTCATGCTTCTCTATGAAATTTCAGCTCAAAAGGACTTCCCAAACTCATACAATTGCACAAACAAGATTCAGGACCAAAATGCAAACAAATCAAAACATATAACTGCCAATGTCAGCCCCTAACGGTCACCCGTTCCGAAACGGGAGACAGCCCGTTTCGAAACGCGGGGCCGTTCCGCAACGCGTACCGAAACGAGGGCAGACAGTAGCCTATTCGTTTCGGAACGGTCCCTCCCGTTTCGAACGCCTAGGCTTGTTTAAGGCACCCGTTCCGAAACGGTAGGTGCTGTCCCGAAACACCCTGCACAGATTGCCCCAAAATGCATACTTGAACATGCAATTAAACATCCAATCATGCTCCAAATGCCACCAAACTCTACCAGCATGCTATTCAACATATATGAGACTTACTTGCATCAACAATTCATCAAAACATCAACATATATGGAAAGCCCCAAATCTATAGGCATGCTTCCTACACAAGCAACCATTCAAGCATAAACTTTCAAATCAAGCATATAAAGGCCAATTACAAAAACCAGCATTCTCAACAACCTGAAACATACTTGGGGAGTTCAAAACATCTCCCAAAACATACACATAGGTCCCCCATTGCCAAATTACCAAAAGCTAAATGTACTTAAGAAAACCTTCCATACTTTGAGCTTTACTTCCACTTGAATGCTTGCCTTCCTTGCTGCCCTCAAAGTACTTTAATGTTCTGCATTATTGGTTTGAGAAAACAAAGAGAGCGTAAGCAAAAGCTTAGTGAGGAATGCTCAATAAAACCATTCAATAATGCATTTATAAAACACTTTATAAATCATGCTTCAAATCATCATTTACACATGCTCAAAGGCAATCTTTAAACAAGCATCTCATGCTTCATATCATTACATGTCATATTGGCCACAAGTGATACATTTCATTTCTTTAAAAACAAGTTCATCAACTTTCACCCCAAGGACTTTTAAACACCTTGGCCCCAAGGACTTTTAAACACCTTGGCCTATGGACTTTTAAACACCATAGAAAGGACCATACAAGGACTTTTAACCACCTTTGTGTCCGTATCA
The DNA here is from genome assembly GCA_030270665.1 of Hibiscus trionum. Taxonomy (NCBI): domain Eukaryota; kingdom Viridiplantae; phylum Streptophyta; class Magnoliopsida; order Malvales; family Malvaceae; genus Hibiscus; species Hibiscus trionum. The sequence goes on along the minus strand of BSYR01000010.1, from coordinate 3,646,444 downwards.
AGTTTCACATCAAGGACTTTTAAACACCTTGACCCCAAGGACTTTTAAACACCTTGGCCATGGACTTTTAAACACCATGATATAAATCACCTCAAGGACTTTTAAACACCTTGACCCCAAGGACTTTTAAACACCTTGGAAAGGATCACACAAGGACTTTTAAACACCTTTGTGTCCGTAACAAGAATCATCCAAGGACTTTTAACCACCTTGATGTTCTTAAGTAAACAAGGCTCACTCAAGGACTTTTAACCACCTTAGTGACCTTAACCTTTACAAAACATCACTTGCCAATATACATCATTATCATCAATTTATCCACTGTTTTAAAGCATTAAACCAAGCCATATTCATCATGCATTTAAAAGCATCAAACCACATTTAATCAATGTTCAAAAACAAGGAACTCTTACCTTGAGCTTCCTTCAACATATGGCTTACAAAAACAGCATTAACCATGCTAAATCATGCTTTCAAAACAGAATTTAAAACATGCAATAAACCACATTGCACAACAATCAAATCATGGCCACCACTAGAGAGTATTTCCGAAAACTTACACTTGAGCTTAGCAAAGTGGTTTAGACTTAAACTAAGCTCCCAAGACATTGGTTTCAAAGCCGAAAACCCAATTTCACTCACCGATTCCACTTTGCCTCTTGCCGAAGCACCAAATCAAGCCTCCGGATCACCACCACTTGGATCCAAAGATGACTCCCCTGTTTTAACACATTAAAACAGTAGATTAATGCATCATCATACATTAATAGCTTCAATGAAAGCACCTAAACTCGCTGCTCTCGTCCACACTCCATTTCCGGCCACCAAACACAACCGAAAATGCATCCAAACCACTTCTCAACAAAGCCCAGCCATTAACCATCAAAACCTAACATCCTTTAACACCATTTAACATCTAAAAAGAGCTTAACAACATCCTTATACCTCCAGCAACAACAGATCCACAAGATCACCTCAAAAACAATCAAGAATCATAAGCTAAACTTAGGAAATTCAACCTATCCGGGATTGCATTAATCAAAACTCAATTCCTTATCAAATTAACATTCATTAATCATCAATTTAACATCCTAAAACACTGCTTTAACAGATCCAACGAAAATTCATCAAAAATCACCAAATCTTGCATTTTAAGCCAAGATCCATTTTACAACTTCAAAAACCATTTTTAAAACATCAATTAAGGATTGAGAACTTAGGAATTTCATTAAAGAACTTGAAGTTCAGAGGAGAAGGACGTTCTTACCTCCAAACTTGAGTTTCTCCTCTTTTGGAACCAAAAAGCTTGATGAATCAAGTAGCAAATTGAGAGGTTTTGTTGATGTGATGATTAGAAATCAAAAGAAGATTGAAAAGAGAGAAATGAGTGACAAAATCAGAAGGAAATCTCTGGAGAGAAAGTGTTTGGGTTGAGAGAAAATGAGAGAAAAGAAAAATTGGAAAATATGAGAAATTAGTTACAAAATAGCCAAAATGATTTTCTCTCCACTTTTCTCTAGCTTGAAAACCAGAATTAATCATTAAAATATCTTAGAAAAATCTGGAGAAACTCTCTTTGGGTAAATAGCTCCTTAAAGATTCAAAGTTTCAATCCTTTATAAAACAGTCACGCAATTTTCAAAAATTACATTTGGTCACTAGCAAAAATGTCACCCTTCCAAACCTCATTTTTCAAAATTGATTTCACAGTTCACTTATATATATTAAAAGATGATTTTAGAACATTTTTCCATATTTTTAATGCAACCCGAACTAGGCTTTCCTAAATTCACCCTCTTAGATTCGAACAGCACTTTGACCAAACTGGTCAACGCCCAAAACTCCTAAGCCCAAAACCGGGGCGTTACAACTCTCCCCCCCTTAAGAAATTTCGTCCCCGAAATTTACCTGAAGGAAAGAGATAAGGAAACTGCTTCAGCATGTCTTCCTTCCGCTCCCACGTGGCTTCCTCAACACCTCGATGCTTCCACAGCACCTTCACCAACTCAATGGTCTTGCCACGAAGAACCTTGCTATCCGAATCCAGAACCTTCACCGGTTCCTCATCATAGGTCAAATCCGGATTCAAAACCACTTCCTCCACAGGCATCACATGCGAAGGATCAGATCTATACCTCCGGAGCATAGAAACATGGAACACATCATGAATCTTCTCCAACTCCTGAGGTAACCTCAACCGATACGCAACAGGACCCACACGCTCAACCACCTCATATGGTCCAATGTACCTAGGGCTCAACTTACCCTTCCGGCCAAACCTCATCACCTTTTCCAAGGCGAAACCTTCAAGAACACACGGTCACCCACCGCATACTCTATCTCCTTACGCTTCAAATCCGCGTAAGACTTTTGCCGATCAGAGGCAGCCTTCAACCGCTCACAAATGAGCTTTACCTTCTCTGTGGTCCCTTTCAACAAAGCCGGCATCGAAACAAACTTTTGACCAGTTTCAGCCCAACAAAGAGGAGTCCTACACTTCCTCCCGTACAAAGCCTCATAAGGTGCCATCTGTATACTTGCCTGATAACTATTGTTATAAGCAAACTCAACCAAAGGCAGATGCTTCTCCCAAGAACCTTGGAACTCAATCACGCAACACCTCAACATATCCTCCAAAATCTGGATAACTCGCTCAGACTGACCATCCGACTGAGGATGATAGGATGTACTGAAATGCAACCTTGTACCCAGAGCTTGATGCAAACACTGCCAGAAACGCGATGTGAACCTCGGATCCCTATCCGACACAATCGACTTAGGCACACCATGCAGCCGCACAATCTCAGCAATGTACAGCTCTGCCAACTTATCCAAAGAAAACGTGGTATGCACAGGCAAGAAATGCGCACACTTCGTTAGGCGATCCACAATCACCCACACCGAATTCTTCTTCGAGGGAGACAAAGGTAAACCAGATACAAAATCCATGGTAACCCTTTCCCACTTCCACTCAGGGATTTTCAACGGTTGCAACAACCCTGAAGGAAACTGATGCTCAGCCTTAACTCGCTGACATACCATACACTTGCTAACAAACTCCGCAACATCTTTCTTCAAACCCACCCAGTAGTACTCATCACGAAGATCACGATACATCTTAGTACTACCAGGGTGCATAGCAAAAGGACTATTATGACCTTCAGTCAGAATAGCACGCCTCAACTCAGCATCAGCAGGCACTACTATCCGACTCCCAAAACACAACACACCATCATCATTAAAGCAGAAATCCGAAGGTCTACCCTCCGCGATATCCTGAACATGAGACACCAAGGAATCATCCAGCAACTGCTTATCCTTGATCAACTGAACCAAAGATGGTTTCACCTGCAACTCAGCAACAAGACCACCATCTTGCGATATGCTCAAGCTAGCAAACATAGCCCTCAGCTCAACAGCTACTTTCCTACTCAAGGCATCCGCAACAACATTAGCTTTTCCAGGATGATACTCAATCGTCAGATCATAATCCTTGAGCAACTCCAACCAACGCCGTTGCCTAAGATTCAACTCCTTCTGAGACATCAGATACCTCAAACTCTTGTGATCTGTGTACACATTACACTTCTCACCATACAGATAATGTCTCCAGATCTTCAGAGCAAAAACCACTGTAGCCAGCTCAATATCATGCGTAGGGTAATTGCGCTCATGCACTTTCAACTGCCGCGATGCATAAGCCACCACCTTACCCTCCTGCACCAGCACACACCCCAAACCAACATAGGATGCATCACTGTAAACCACAAACTCTTTCCCTGATTCAGGCTGAACCAAGATAAGAGCTTGCGTCAAAGCCGCCTTAAGCTTCTCAAAAGCCTGTTGTCTCGCTTCCGTCCACTCATACTTAACATCCTTTTGCAACAGCTTCGTCAAAGGAGCAGCAATCTTGGAAAAACCATCCACAAACCTACGGTAGTAACCCACCAAACCAAGGAAACTACGAACCTCATGAACAGACTTAGGAACCTTCCAGTTCATCACCGCCTCAATCTTCTGAGGATCGACACGAATCCCCTCAGCTGAGACCACATGCCCAAGAAATACCACCTCCTTAAGCTAGAACTCACACTTGCTCAGCTTAGTATAAAGCTGATTCTCCAACAAAGCCTGCAAAACAATCCTCAAATGCTCTTCATGCTCCTCCTCAGTACGCGAGTACACGAGGATATCATCAATGAATACCACAACGAACTTGTCCAGGTATTCATGAAACACACGATTCATCATGTCCATGAAAGCAGCAGGAGCATTTGTCAACCCAAACGGCATCACAAGGAACTCATAATGCCCATACCTTGTCCTGAAAGCTGTCTTAGGCACATCCCCATCCTTCACCTTCAACTGATAATACCCTGATCTCAAGTTAATCTTAGAGAACACAGCAGCTCCCCGAAATTGATCAAAGAGATCATCAGTTCTCGGCAAAGGATACCGATTCTTGATAGTCAACTTGTTCAGCTGACGGTAATCAATGCACATCCTCATAGTGCCATCCTTCTTCTTCACAAACAAGACCGGTGCTCCCCAAGGTGACACACTCGGCCGGATGAAACCACGATCAAGCAACTCTTGCAACTGCGTCTTCAGCTCCTTAGGTGCCATTCTATAAGGAGTAATGGACACAGGAGTTGTATTCTCATACAGCTCAATTCCAAACTCCACCTCGCGGTTAGGAGGTAAACCAGGCAACTCCTCAGGAAAAACACCAGGAAACTCCTTCACAACTCTGATATCTTGCACCCTCAACTCTTTAGAACTAGGATTCATCACAAAAGCTAGATAGGCTTCGCAACCTTGCCTCAGTATCCTGCTCGCCTCCAAGGTAGACACCACATTGGCAAGAAACTTCACATTCTCACCAACCACAACAACTTCATAATCATCCGCAAGCTTAAGCGAAACTCGCTTGTTTTCACAATCCACAACAGCACGATGCTCAGCAAGCCAATCCATACCAAGGATTACATCAAAGCCATAAAAGGGCAACTCCATAAGATCAACATGAAAAACATGTTCTTGAACAACCAAGGGACACCTTCTATAAAGCTTCCGAGTCACAACAGTCTCACCAAAAGAACTAGTGACACGAACACCAACATCCAAAGACTCAACAGGCAAACCAAGCAATTCAGCATGCTCACGCAAAATGTATGAATGCGTAGATCCAGAATCTATCAAAGAAAGCAATGACAAGGACTGCAAAGTAAATGTACCTGCAATCACATCTGCATCATTCCTCCCTTCCCTCTGAGCATACACCCTTGCTTGTCCTCCACCTTCCGGCTGAATAGCCACAACATGAGCTACTCCTCGGCCACCTTCCTCCCTCCTCTGGAAATTACCACGGCCGCGCCCACGACCTCTCTGCGGTGCAGCAACAACAGGAGCACGCACCTGATCACCAGCCAACCTAGGACAATCTCGCCTCAAATGGTCTGCGGATCCACAATTCCAGCACCCATTACCAGCTTTCGCAACAGGAGCTTGCACCTCTCTCACAACACGAGGACAGTCACGCTTCATGTGACCACGTGAACCACAGATCCAACAAGCACTCGGATCAGCTCTAGCATTGCCTCCTCTAGCAGGTGCACCACCACCTCTCTTAGCTGAAGACTGATACTTCTGATCACGTCCCCTCTTGTTCCGTCCACCTCCAGAACTATACTCAGCAGCTCTCTTACCAGAACTTGCTCCAGCACCTTTCGCAGATAAACCCAGGTTCATCTCAATGTCCTTGGCTCGGCCCACCAACACATCAAAATCATCATACTCGGTGGCCAGCACATACATTTTCACATCCGTCACTAAGCCATAACGGAACCTCTCGTACCTTGCCCGCTCATCAGGTACCAGCTCAGGTGCATACTGACTGAGTCGCACTAACTGCACTTCATACTCAGCCTCACTCATGCTCCCTTGGGTAAGAGACATGAATTCACGCTTCTTCTCATCAAGATATCTAACACCAAGATATCTCTGCTTGAACACACTCTGGAAGAATGTCCAAGTCACATCAGCTTCAGCCATCCCAGCTATGGTGGTCGTCCACCACGTATACGCATCGTCCTGCAGCAAGGACACAACACAACCCAGCTTTTGCACATCCGTGCAGCTCATCTGTCCCAAGATTCGCTTGGTACTCTCCAGCCAAGCTTCAGAACTCTCAGCAGACATACCCCTGACTTAGTCCCACCAAGACTGCGCAGACGCTCCAAAGGTAGTCTAACTCCAGCATCTCCCTGATGCCCAGCTCCTTGAGCTCCAGCTACTGCTGCTCGGAAAGCACCCACAATAGCTTGTACCAACATAGACATATCAGGCATAGCTTGCCCCTGACCAACCTCTGGTCCAGCAGCTCCAGCACCAGCTGCAGCTTCAGCTCTTCCACCCTCAGCACCACCACCAGGTGGAGGAGGAGGTAACACCGCACTACCCGTGTTTTCCTCATTCTCGTTCTCATTAGGAGCCGTAGCTCGCACATTACCTCGTAACTCTCTACGTGGTGCCATACTTTTACCATGCAATCACAATACAAATAAAACGAAGTCAGGCCCAGCAAGGTAAGCAATCCAAGTATTCAAGCTCAATTTCATTCAAAAATCAACACCATTTCATTAGCTTTTATTTGGCAATGGGTACCCACAACATGCTACATCACAGCATACATCTCAATTGCATCCAAATCACAAGCCACTAAACATGCTTTCGACCAACAAGCATACAAGGCATACATACTTCAATCATGCACACATTCATCCCCAATTACTCGAGAACTCAGCTCTGATACCTCCAAATGTAACCCCCTTAACCCGGCCTAGACGGTTGACCCGAATTAAGAAAGTCACACGGGGAAAACCAAAGTCAACCCGAAAGTCAACCTTGATTAACGACCCTTTTTTTTCTTTTTAAACTTGTCTAGATGCATATTAATCCTTAGATATGATCATACAACAGCATACTCAAGATCATAAACATCAGAGATCAAACAGGGACCCAATTGAACAAATTACAACTTTAGGGACCAAATTGTAATTTCTGATAATTATAAGGACTTAACCCAAATTGAAGTTACCAACTTGAAATTAATCAGGTTTCATGCTTCTCTGTGAAATTTCAGCTCAAAAGGACTTCCCAAACTCATACAATTGCACAAACAAGATTCAGGACCAAAATGCAAACAAATCAAAACATATAACTGCCAATGTCAGCCCCTAACGGTCACCCGTTCCGAAACGGGAGACAGCCCGTTTCGAAACGCGGGGCCGTTTCGCAACGCGTACCGAAACGAGGGCAGACAGTAGCCTATCCGTTTCGGAACGGTCCCTCCTGTTTCGAACGCCTGGGCTTGTTTAAGGCACCCGTTCCGAAACGGTAGGTGCTGTTCCGAAACACCCTGCACAGATTGCCCCAAAATGCATACTTAAACATGCAATTAAACATCCAATCATGCTCCAAATGCCACCAAACTCTACCAGCATGCTATTCAACATATATGAGACTTACTTGCATCAACAATTCATCAAAACATCAACATATATGGAAAGCCCCAAATCTATAGGCATGCTTCCTACACAAGCAACCATTCAAGCATAAACTTTCAAATCAAGCATATAAAGGCCAATTACAAAAACCAGCATTCTCAACAACCTGAAACATACTTGGGGAGTTCAAAACATCTCCCAAAACATACACATAGGTCCCCCATTGCCAAATTACCAAAAGCTAAATGTACTTAAGAAAACCTTCCATACTTTGAGCTTTACTTCCACTTGAATGCTTGCCTTCCTTGCTGCCCTCAAAGTACTTTAATGTTCTGCATTATTGGTTTGAGAAAACAAAGAGAGCGTAAGCAAAAGCTTAGCGAGGAATGCTCAATAAAACCATTCAATAATGCATTTATAAAACACTTTATAAATCATGCTTCAAATCATCATTTACACATGCTCAAAAGCAATCTTTAAACAAGCATCTCATGCTTCATATCATTACATGTCATATTGGCCACAAGTGATACATTTCATTTCTTTAAAAACAAGTTCATCAACTTTCACCCCAAGGACTTTTAAACACCTTGGCCCCAAGGACTTTTAAACACCTTGGCCTATGGACTTTTAAACACAATAGAAAGGACCACACAAGGACTTTTAACCACCTTTGTGTCCGTATCAAGTTTCACATCAAGGACTTTTAAACACCTTGACCCCAAGGACTTTTAAACACCTTGGCCATGGACTTTTAAACACCATGATATAAATCACCTCAAGGACTTTTAAACACCTTGACCCCAAGGACTTTTAAACACCTTGGAAAGGATCACACAAGGACTTTTAAACACCTTTGTGTCCGTAACAAGAATCATCCAAGGACTTTTAACCACCTTGATGTTCTTAAGTAAACAAGGCTCACTCAAGGACTTTTAACCACCTTAGTGACCTTAACCTTTACAAAACATCACTTGCCAATATACATCATTATCATCAATTTATCCACTGTTTTAAAGCATTAAACCAAGCCATATTCATCATGCATTTAAAAGCATCAAACCACATTTAATCAATGTTCAAAAACAAGGAACTCTTACCTTGAGCTTCCTTCAACATATGGCTTACAAAAACAGCATTAACCATGCTAAATCATGCTTTCAAAACAGAATTTAAAACATGCAATAAACCACATTGCACAACAATCAAATCATGGCCACCACTAGAGAGTATTTCCGAAAACTTACACTTGAGCTTAGCAAAGTGGTTTAGACTTAAACTAAGCTCCCAAGACATTGGTTTCAAAGCCGAAAACCCAATTTCACTCACCGATTCCACTTCGCCTCTTGCCGAAGCACCAAATCAAGCCTCCGGATCACCACCACTTGGATCCAAAGATGACTCCCCTGTTTTAACACATTAAAACAGTAGATTAATGCATCATCGTGCATTAATAGCTTCAATGAAAGCACCTAAACTCGCTGCTCTCATCCACACTCCATTTCCGGCCACCAAACACAACCGAAAATGCATCCAAACCACTTCTCAACAAAGCCCAGCCATTAACCATCAAAACCTAACATCCTTTAACACCATTTAACATCTAAAAAGAGCTTAACAACATCCTTATACCTCCAGCAACAACAGATCCACAAGATCACCTCAAAAACAATCAAGAATCATAAGCTAAACTTAGGAAATTCAACCTATCCGGGATTGCATTAATCAAAACTCAATTCCTTATCAAATTAACATTCATTAATCATGAATTTAACATCCTAAAACACTGCTTTAACAGATCCAACGAAAATTCATCAAAAATCACCAAATCTTGCATTTTAAGCCAAGATCCATTTTACAACTTCAAAAACCATTTATAAAACATCAATTAAGGATTGAGAACTTAGGAATTTCATTAAAGAACTTGAAGTTCAGAGGAAAAGGACGTTCTTACCTCCAAACTTGAGTTTCTCCTCTTTTGGAACCAAAAAGCTTGATGAATCAAGTAGCAAATTGAGAGGTTTTGTTGATGTGATGATTAGAAATCAAAAGAAGATTGAAAAGAGAGAAATGAGTGACAAAATCAGAAGGAAATCTCTGGAGAGAAAGTGTTTGGGTTGAGAGAAAATGAGAGAAAAGAAAAATTGGAAAATATGAGAAATTAGTTACAAAATAGCCAAACTGATTTTCCCTCCACTTTTCTTTAGCTTGAAAACCAGAATTAATCATTAAAATATCTTAGAAAAATCTGGAGAAACTCCCTTTGGGTAAATAGCTCCTTAAAGATTCAAAGTTTCAACCCTTTATAAAACAGTCACGCAACTTTCAAAAATTACATTTTGGTCACTAGCCAAAATGTCACCCTTCCAAACCTCATTTTTCAAAATTGATTTCACAGTTCACTTATATATATTAAAAGATGATTTTAGAACATTTTTCCATATTTTTAATGCAACCCGAACTAGGCTTTCCTAAATTCACCCTCTTAGATTCGAACAGCACTTTGACCAAACCGGTCAACGCCCAAAACTCTTAAGCCCAAAACCGGGGCGTTACATACAAAATCAGCAATAACCATGCTAAATGATGCTTTCAAAACAGAATTTAAAACATGCAATAAACCACATTGCACAACAACCAAACCATGGCCACCACTAGAGAGTATTTCCGAAAACTTACACTTGAGCTCAGCAAAGTTGTTTAGACTTAAACTAAGTTCCCAAGACATTGGTTTCAAAGCCGAAAACCCAATTTCACTCACCGATTCCACTTCGCCTCTTGTCGAAGCACCAATCAAGCCTCCGGATCACCACCACTTGGATCCAAAGATGACTCCCCTGTTTTAACACATCAAAACAGTAGATTAATGCATCATCATGCATTAATATCCTCAATGAAAGCACCTAAACTCGCTGCTCTCATCCCCACTCCATTTTCGGCCACCAAACACAACCGAAAATGCATCCAAACCACTTCTCAACAAAGCCCAGCCATTAACCATCAAAACCTAACATCCTTTAACATCATTTAACATCTAAAAAGAACCTAATAACATCCTTATACCTCCAGCAACACCAGATCCACAAGATCACCTCAAAAACAATCAAGAATCACAAGCTAAACTTAGGAAACCCAACCTATCCAGGATTGCATCAATCAAAACTCAATTCCTTATCAATTTAGAGTTCAAATAACATCAAAAACACATCTCCAATCACAGATTTAACAGATCAAACGAAAATCATCAAAAATCACCAAATCTTGCATTATAAGCCAAGATCCATTTCACAACTTAAAAGCCTTTAATAAAACATCAATTAAGGATTGAAAACTTAGGAATTTCAGTAAAGAACTGATAGTTTAGAGGAGAAGGACGTTCTTACCTCCAAACTTGAGTTTCTCCTCTTTTTGGAATCAAAAGCCTTGATGAATCAAGTAGCAAATGATGAGGTTTTGTAGATATGATGATTAGGAATCAAAAGAGAGTTGAAAGGAGAGATTTAGGTGAGAAAATCAGAAACAATTCTCTGGAAAGAAAGTGTTTGGGTTGAGAGAAAATGAGAGAAAAGAAAATAGGAAGTTAGTTATCAAAATGGCCAAAATGGCTTTCCCTCCTCTTTTGATATGTTTTAAAATCAGAATATAGCTTAAAATATCTTAGAAAAATCTGGAGAAACTACTTTTGGAATAATAGCTCCTTAAAGATTCAAAGTTTCAACCCTTTCTAAAACAGTCACAAAACTTTCAAAAATTACATTTTGGTCACTAGCCAAAATGTCACACTTCCAAAACTCATTTTCCAAAATTGATTTCACAGTTCACTTATATATATTAAAAGATGATTTTAGAACATTTTTCCATAATTTTAATGCAACCCGAACTAGGCTTTCCTAAATTCACCCTTTTAGATTCGAACAGCAGTTTGACCAAACCGGTCAACGCCCAAAACTTCTAAGCCCAAAACCGGGGCGTTACAACTCTCCCCCCTTAAGAAATTTCGTCCCCGAAATTTACCTGAAGGAAAGAGATAAGGAAACTGCTTCAGCATGTCTTCCTTCCGCTCCCACGTGGCTTCCTCAACACCTCGATACTTCCACAGCACCTTCACCAACTCAATGGTCTTGCCACGAAGAACCTTGCTATCCGAATCCAGAACCTTCACCGGTTCCTCATCATAGGTCAAATCCGGATTCAATTCCACTTCCTCCACAAGCATCACGTGCGAAGGATCAGATCTATACTTCCGGAGCATAGAAACATGAAACACATCATGAATCTTCTCCAACTCCTGAGGTAACCTCAGCTTGTACGCAACAGGACCCACACGCTCAACCACCTCGTATGGTCCAATGTACCTAGGGCTCAACTTACCCTTCCGGCCAAACCTCATCACCTTCTTCCAAGGCGAAACCTTCAAGAACACACGGTCACCCACCGCATACTCAATCTCCTTACGCTTCAAATCCGCGTAAGACTTTTGCCGATCAGAGGCAGCCTTCAACCGCTCACAAATGAGCTTTACCTTCTCTGTGGTCCCTTTCAACAAAGCCGGCATCGAAACCAACTTTTGACCAGTTTCAGCCCAACAAAGAGGAGTCCTACACTTCCTCCCGTACAAAGCTTCATAAGGTGCCATCTGTATACTTGCCTGATAACTGTTGTTATAAGCAAACTCAACCAAAGGCAGATGCTTCTCCCAAGAACCCTGAAACTCAATCACGCAGCACCTCAACATATCCTCCAAAATCTGGATAACACGCTCAGACTGACCATCCGACTGAGGATGATAGGATGTACTGAAATGCAACCTTGTACCCAGAGCTTGATGCAAACACTGTCAAAAACGCGATGTGAACCTCGGATCCCTATCCGACACAATCGACTTAGGCACACCATGCAGCCGCACAATCTCAGCAATGTACAGCTCTGCCAACTTATCCAAAGAAAACGTGGTATGCACAGGCAAGAAATGCGCACACTTCATTAGGCGATCCACAATCACCCAAACAGAATTCTTCTTCGAGGGAGACAAAGGTAAACCAGATACAAAATCCATAGTAACCCTTTCCCACTTCCATTCAGGGATTTTCAACGGTTGCAACAACCCTGAAGGAACCTGATGCTCAGCCTTAACTCGCTGACACACCAAAGACTTGCTCACAAACTCCGCAACATCCTTCTTCAAACCCACCCAATAGTACTCATCACGAAGATCACGATACATCTTGGTACTACCAGGGTGCATAGCAAAAGGACTACTATGACCTTCAGTCAGAATAGCACGCCTCAACTCAGTATCAGCAGGCACTACTATCCGACTCCCAAAACACAACACACCATCATCATTAAAGCAGAAATCCGAAGGTCTACCCTCCGCGATATCCTGAACAAGAGACACCAAGGAATCATCCAGCAACTGCTTATCCTTGATCAACTGAACCAAAGATGGTTTCACTTGCAACTCAGCAACAAGACCACCATCTTGCGATATGCTCAAGCTAGCAAACATAGCCCTCAGCTCAACAGCTACTTTCCTACTCAAGGCATCCGCAACAACATTAGCTTTTCCAGGATGATACTCAATCGTCAGATCATAATCCTTGAGCAACTCCAACCAACGCCGCTGCCTAAGATTCAACTCCTTCTGAGACATCAGATACCTCAAACTCTTGTGATCTGTGTACACAGTACACTTCTCACCATACAGATAATGTCTCCAGATCTTCAGAGCAAAAACCACTGCAGCCAGCTCAATATCATGCGTAGGGTAATTGCGCTCATGCACTTTCAACTGCCGCGATGCATAAGCCACCACCTTACCCTCCTGCATCAGCACACACCCCAAACCAACATAGGATGCATCACTATAAACCACAAACTCTTTCCCTGATTTAGGCTGAATCAAGATAGGAGCTTGCGTCAAAGCCGCCTTAAGCTTCTCAAAAGCCTGTTGTCTCGCTTCCGTCCACTCATACTTAACATTCTTTTGCAACAGCTTCGTCAAAGGAGCAGCAATCTTGGAAAAACCATCCACAAACCTTCGGTAGTATCCCGCCAAACCAAGGAAACTACGGACCTCATGAACAGACTTAGGAACCTTCCAGTTCATCACAGCCTCAATCTTCTGAGGATCGACACGAATCCCCTCAGCAGAAACTACATGCCCAAGAAACACCACCTCCTTAAGCCAGAACTCATACTTGCTCAGCTTAGCATAGAGCTGATTCTCCAACAAAGCCTGCAGCACAATCCTCAAATGCTCTTCATGCTCCTCCTCAGTACGCGAGTACACGAGGAAATCATCGATGAACACCACAACAAACTTGTCCAGGTATTCATGAAACACACGATTCATCATGTCCATGAAAGCAGCAGGAGCATTTGTCAAACCAAACGGCATCACAAGGAACTCATAATGCCCATACCTTGTCCTGAAAGCTGTCTTAGGCACATCCACATCCTTCACCTTCAACTGATAATACCCTGACCTCAAGTCAATCTTAGAGAACACAACAACTCCCCGAAATTGATCAAAGAGATCATCAATTCTCGGCAAAGGATACCGATTCTTGATAGTCAACTTGTTCAGCTGACGGTAATCAATGCACATTCTCATAGTGCCATCCTTCTTCTTCACAAACAAGACCGGTGCTCCCCAAGGTGACACACTCGGCCGGATGAAACCACGATCAAGCAACTCTTGCAACTGCGTCTTCAGCTCCTTCAGCTCCTTAGGTGCCATTCTATAAGGAGTAATGGACACAGGAGTTGTATTCTCATACAGCTCAATTCCAAACTCCACCTCGCGGTTAGGAGGTAAACCAGACAACTCCTCAGGAAAAACACCAGGAAACTCCTTCACAACTCTGATATTTTGCACCCTCAACTCTTTAGAGCTAGGATTCATCACAAAAGCTAGATAGGCTTCGCAACCTTGCCTCAGCATCCTGCTCACCTCCAAGGTAGACACCACATTGGCAAGAAACTTCACATTCTCACCAACCACAATAACTTCATAATCATCCGCAAGCTTAAGCGAAACTCACTTGTTTTCACAATCCACAACAGCACGATGCTCAGCAAGCCAATCCATACCAAGGATTACATCAAAACCATAAAAGGGCAACTCCATAAGATCAACATGAAAAACATGTTCTTGAACAACCAAGGGACACCTTCTATAAAGCTTTCGAGTCACAACAGTCTCACCAAAAGAACTAGTGACACGAACACCAACATCCAAAGACTCAACAGGCAAACCAAGCAATTCAGCATGCTCACGCAAAATGTATGAATGCGTAGATCCAGAATCTATCAAAGAAAGCAATGACAAGGATTGCAAAGTAAAGGTACCTGCAATCACATCCGCATCATTCCTTCCCTCATGCTGAGCATACACCCTCGCTTGGCCTCCACCTTCAGGCTGAATAGCCACAACATGGGCCACTCCACGACCACCTTCCTCTCTCCTCTGGAAATTACCACGGCCGCGCCCACGACCTCTCTGTAGTGCAGCAACAACAGGAGCACGCACTTGATCACCAGCCAACCTAGGACAATCTCGCCTCAAATGGTCTGCAGATCCACAATTCCAGCAACCATTACCAGCTGTCGCAACAGGAGCTTGCACCTCCCTCACAGCACGAGGACAGTCACGCTTCATGTGACCCCGTGAACCACAAATCCAACAAGCACTCGGATAAACTCTAGCATTGCCTCCCCGAGCAGGTGCACCACCACCCCTCTTAGCTGAGGACTGATACTTCAGGTCACGTCCCCTCTTGTTCCGTCCACCTCCGGAACTATACTCAACAGCTCTCTTACCCGAACTTGCTCCAGCACCTTTCACAGATAAACCCAAGTTCATCTCAATGTCCTTGGCTCGACCCACCAACACATCAAAATCATCATATTCGGTGGCCAACACATACATCTTCACATCCGTCACTAAACCATAACGAAATCTTTCGCACCTTGCCCGCTCATCAGGTACCAGCTCAGGTGCATACTGACTGAGTCGCACAAACTGTACTTCATACTCAGCCACATTCAGAAAGAATGTCCAAGTTACCTCGCTTCTTTTCATCCAGGTACCTCACACCAAGATACCTCCTCTTGAACACATTCAGAAAGAATGTCCAAGTTATGTCAGCTTCAGCCATCCCAGCTATAGTGGTCGTCCACCACGTATACGCATCATCCTGCAGCAAGGATACAACACACCCCAGCTTCTGCACATCAGTGCAACTCATATGGCCCAAAATCCTCTTGGTACTCTCTAACCAAGCTTCAGAACCTTCCGCAGACATACCCCTAAACTCAATCCCACCAAGACTGCGTAAGCGCTCCAAAGGTAGTCTAACACCAGCATCTCCCTGATGCCCAGCTCCTTGAGCTCCGGCTACTGCTGCTCGGAAAGCACCCGCAATAGCTTGTACCAACATCGTCATGTCAGGCATAGCTTGCCCCTGACCAACCTCAGGTCCAGCAGCTCCAGCACCAGCTGCAGCCCAAGCTTCCTCAGCCCCAGCACCACCACCACCAGGTGGAGGAGGAGGTAAGACCGCACTACCCGCATTCTCTTCATTTTCATTCTCATTCGGAGCCGTAGCTCGCACATTACTTCTCAACTCTCTACGTGGTGCCATACTTTAACCATGCAATCACAATGCAAATAAACAAAGTCAGGCCCAGCAAGGTAAACAATCCAAGTACTCAAGCTCAATTTCATTTAAAAGCAACATCATTTCTTAGCTTTGATATGGCAATGGGTACCCACAACATGCTTCATCACAACATACAACTCAATTGCATCAAACTCACATACTACTCAACATGCTTTCACTCAACAAGCATATATAGCAGACATACATCAAACATTCACATACACATTCCCAATTACTCGAGAACTCAGCTCTGATACCACCAAATGTAACCCCCTTAACCCGGCCTAGACGGTTGACCCGAATTAAGAAAGTCACACGGGGAAAACCAAAGTCAACCCGAAAGTCAACCTTAATTATCGACCCTTTTTTTTCTTTTAAAAACTTATCTAGATGCACATTAACCCTACAAATGATCATACAAACGACATACTAAAAGATCATAAACATCAGAGATCAAACAAGGACCCAATTGAACAATTTACAACTTTAGGGACCAAATTGTAAATTCTGATAAATATGAGGACTTAGCCCAAATTAAAGTTACCATCTTGAAATTAATCGTGTCTCATGCATCTCAGCCAAATTTCAGCTCAAAAGGACATTCCAAACTCATACAATTGCACATACAAGATTCAGGACCAAAATGTAAACAATCCGAAACATATAACTGCCACTGTCAGCCCCCAACGGTCAGCCGTTCCGAAACGGGGGACAGCCCGTTTCGAAACTCGGGGCCGTTCCGCAACGCGTACCGGAACTGGGTCGGGCAGTAGCATATCCGTTCCGGAACGGTGTTGACCGTTTCGAACGCCTGGGCTGCTTCGAGGCACCCGTTCCGAAACGGCAGGCACTGTTCCGAAACGGCCTGCACAAAATGCAGAATTTTACCTACTTTAACATGCAATTGACCAACCAATCATGCTCCAAATGCCACCAAACTTTACCAGCATGCAATTCATCATACAAGAGACATGTTTGCATCAACCAATCAACATATTAGCATCACATATGAAAAGCCCCAAATCTAATGGCATGCTTCCTACACAAGCAACTATTCAAGCATAAAACCTCCGATCCATACATGTAAAGGCCAATTACAAAACCAGCATTAAAAGAGACATTAAACATACTCAAGGAGTTCAAAACATCTCCAAACAACATTCACAAAGGTACCCCATTGCCATACACCAAAAGCTAAATGTGTTCGATAAAACCTTTCCATACTTGAGCTTAGTTTTCCCTTGGTTGCTTGCCTTCCTTGCTGCCCTCAAATCACCTTAATGTTCTGCATTATTGGTTTAAGAAAACGAAAGAGAGCGTAAGCAAAAGCTTAGTGAGGAAAGCTCCTTAAAACCACACAATAATGCATTTATAAAACTCATTCATAAATCATGCTTCAAGATACACTTTAACATGCTCACAAGCAAACTTTAAACAAGCATCTCATGCTTCATATCATTATATGTCATATTGGCCACAAGTGATACATTTCATCTTTTAAAAAAAACAAGATCAACATAAGACTCACACATGGACTTTTAAACACCATTGTGATCTTATAATTTCCAAGAACCACACAAGGACTTTTAACCACCTTTGTGTTCTTCCCAAGGACTTTTAAACACCTTGGCCCCAAGGACTTTTAAACACCTTGGCCCATGGACTTTTAAACACCATGGCTCATAGACTTTTAAACACCATGGCAAGGACCACACAAGGACTTTTAACCACCTTTGTGTCCTTAACAAGAACCATCCAAGGACTTTTAACCACCTTGATGTTCTTAAGTAACAAGGCTCACTCAAGGACTTTTAACCACCTTAGTGACCTTAGCAAGAATCATCCAAGGACTTTTAACCACCTTGATGTTCTTAAGTAACATGGCTCACTCAAGGACTTTTAACCACCTTGGTGACCTTAACCTTTTTCAAAACATCACTTGCCAATATACATCATATAATCATTAAATCCACTGTTTTAAAGCATTAAAC
The DNA here is from genome assembly GCA_030270665.1 of Hibiscus trionum. Classification (NCBI taxonomy): domain Eukaryota; kingdom Viridiplantae; phylum Streptophyta; class Magnoliopsida; order Malvales; family Malvaceae; genus Hibiscus; species Hibiscus trionum. Next base: position 3,628,279 of record BSYR01000010.1, on the reverse strand, counting down.
CAAGCCATATTCATCATGCATTTCAAAGCATCAAACTACATTTAATCAATGTTCAAAAAAAAGGAACTCTTACCTTGAGCTTCCTTCAACGTATGGCTTACAAAATCAGCAATAACCATGCTAAATCATGCTTTCAAAACAGAATTTAAAACATGCAATAAACCACATTGCACAACAACCAAACCATGGCCACCACTAGAGAGTATTTCCGAAAACTTACACTTGAGCTTAGCAAAGTTGTTTAGACTTAAACTAAGCTCCCAAGACATTGGTTTCAAAGCCGAAAACCCAATTTCACTCACCGATTCCACTTCGCCTCTTGTCGAAGCACCAATCAAGCCTCCGGATCACCACCACTTGGATCCAAAGATGATTCCCTGTTTTAACACATCAAAACAGTAGATTAATGCATCATCATGCATTAATATCCTCAATGAAAGCACCTAAACTCGCTGCTCTCATCCCCACTACATTTTCGGCCACCAAACACAACCGAAAATGCATCCAAACCACTTCTTAACAAAGCCCAGCCATTAACCATCAAAACCTAACATCCTTTAACATCATTTAACATCTAAAAAGAACCTAATAACATCCTTATACCTCCAGCAACACCAGATCCACAAGATCACCTAAAAAACAATCAAGAATCACAAGCTAAACTTAGGAAACCCAACCTATCCGGGATTGCATCAATCAAAACTCAATTCCTTATCAATTTAGAGTTCAAATAACATCAAAAACACATCTCCAATCACAGATTTAACACATCAAACGAAAATCATCAAAAATCACCAAATCTTGCATTATAAGCCAAGATCCATTTCACAACTTAAAAGCCTTTAATAAAACATCAATTAAGGATTGAAAACTTAGGAATTTCAGTAAAGAACTGATAGTTTAGAGGAGAAGGACGTTCTTACCTCCAAACTTGAGTTTCTCCTCTTTTTGGAATCAAAAACCTTGATGAATCAAGTAGCAAATGATGAGGTTTTGTAGATATGATGATTAGGAATCAAAAGAGAGTTGAAAGGAGAGATTTAGGTGAGAAAATCAGAAACAATTCTCTGGAAAGAAAGTGTTTGGGTTGAGAGAAAATGAGAGAAAAGAAAATAGGAAGTTAGTTATCAAAATGGCTTTCCCTCCTCTTTTGATATGTTTTAAAATCAGAATATAGCTTAAAATATCTTAGAAAAATCTGGAGAAACTACTTTTGGAATAATAGCTCCTTAAAGATTCAAAGTTTCAACCCTTTCTAAAACAGTCACAAAACTTTCAAAAATTACATTTTGGTCACTAGCCAAAATGTCACCCTTCCAAAACTCATTTTCCAAAATTGATTTCACAGTTCACTTATATATATTAAAAGATGATTTTAGAACATTTTTCCATAATTTTAATGCAACCCGAACTAGGCTTTCCTAAATTCACCCTTTTAGATTCGAACAGCACTTTGACCAAACCGGTCAACGCCGAAAACTTCTAAGCCCAAAACCGGGGCGTTACATCCTGCATTCTTGGGGCTTCAGTCCCCTGATAATGCTTTAGTCTCTGTCCGTTGACTTTGAACTGGTGCCCGTCCTTTAAGGATTTGATCGTGATGGCACCATGGGGAAAACCTTGATGACTTGAAAAGGTCCGGACCATCTAGATTTAAGCTTTCTTGGGAAAAGTTTTAACCTAGAGTTAAACACCAACACAAGCTGCCCTGGGCAGAACTGTCGCGGCAGCATCTTCTTGTCATGCCACCTTTTGGTTTTATCTTTGTAAATCCTGGCGTTGTCGTAGGCCATTGCTCGAATTTCTTCAATTTCATTCAAGTCAAGTAGCCTCTTCTGTCCTGCCTTATCTAAGTCCATGTTTACTGCCTTGATAGCCCAGTAAGCTCTGTGCTCTATCTCGACAGGTAAGTGACATGTTTTCCCATATATAAGCTTGTAGGGAGACATTCCCAATGGTCTTTTGAATGATGTTCTATAGGCCCAGAGTGCATCATTGAGGTGTAAAGACCAATCTTTTCGAATAGGTTTAACCATCTTCTCGAGTATGTTCTTTACTTCCAGGTTGGATATTTCAGTCTGTCCATTGGTATGAGGGTGGTACGCTGTTGCAATCCGGTGCTTTACTCTGTATTTTCTCAAGGCAGCAGCAATTACCCTATTATCAAAATGCCTCCATTCGTCAGTGATGACCGCCTTAGGTACGCCAAACCTGGAGAAAATGTTCTTGTGCAGAAATCTCTGAACAGTCTTGGCGTCATTTTTCTGCCTGGCGATTGCTTCAACCCACTTGGACACATAATCCACTGCCAGTAGGATGTAGAGGTTCCCACAAGATGCTGGGAACGGTCCCATGAAATCGATCCCCCATACATCGAAGATTTCAATTTCTAAAATGTTTTGCAGTGACATCTCATGCCTTCTTAAGATGTTCTGAGTCCTTTGGCATTTGTCACAGCTCTTGTAGAAAGATTGGGCATCCTTGAACAGTGAGGGCCAATAAAGACCGGATTGCAAAACCTTGGCAACAGTTTTGTTTCCACCTAAGTGTCCTCCATATGGGGAAGCATGGCAGTGGTGAAGCACAGCTTCCTGTTCATCCTGTGGTACGCATCTCCTGATAATATGATCTGCACAATGTTTGAAAAGAAGAGGTTCGTCCCAATAATAATGTTTTGCATCATTTTGGAACCTCTTCCTTGCTTGGTAATTAAGCTCAGGAGGTAGTACCCCGCTAACAATGTAATTAACAAAATCAGCGTACCAAGGAAGTTCAGAAAACTTACCTGCCGCCATGGCTGTCTCGGTAGTGCTTGTGGCAGCAAACAACTGCTCATCTGGGAAGGTCTCTAGTATGTTGGTCTTATCTATCGGTAGACTCTTTCCCATCTCTAATCTCGACAAGTGGTCTGCTACTTAGTTTTATGTCCCCTTTTTATCCTTGATTTCAATGTCGAATTCTTGCAGCAGCAGAATCCAACGTATTAGTCTAGGTTTTACATCTTTTTTTGTGAACAGATACTTCAGTGTTGAGTGGTCTGTATGGACCACCACCTTCGTTCCAAGTATGTACGGACGGAACTTGTCGATCGAGAACACCACTGCTATTAGTTCCTTTTCTGTTGTGGTGTAGTTCACTTGGGCATCATTCAGTGTTTTGCTGGCGTAATAAATTATGTGGAAGAGCTTATCCTTCCTCTGCCCTAGTGCTGCCCCTACAACATAGTCACTGGCATCACACATTATTTCGAATGGCAAACTCCAGTCTGGTGGCTGTACTATCGGGGCTGTTACCAGCTTCTCCTTCAGAATTCTGAATGCCTCAGTACATTCAGTATTAAAGTTAAAGGGATGATTATGCTCCAATAGGTGGCATAAGGGATTGGTGTTCTTCGAGAAATTTGCAATAAATCTTCGATAAAAACCCAGCATGCCCTAAGAAACTCCGAATTCCCTTGACTGTGGTGGGTGGCGGCAGCTTTTCAATGACTTCAATTTTGACTCTGTCTACCTCATTGCCACGGTAGCTTACCAAGTTCGCTTTTTCGCATCTTTCGAGTACCTTTTGTAGGTTGCCTAAACAGCCTTCAAAACTATCTTCAAAGACGAAAAAATCGTCCATGAGTATTTCCAGGAAGTCCTCCACCATATCGGAGAATATCGCCATCATGCACCTTTGGAAGGTTGCTGGTGCATTGCAGAGTCCAAATGGCATTCTCCGAAAAGCATAAGTGTCGTATGGGCAAGTGAAGGTCGTTTTCTCTTGATCCTCCGGTGCAATAGCTATCTGGTTGTAACCTGAGTAACCATCAAGAAAACAATAATAAGGTTTCCCCGCTAATCTATCAAGCATTTGATCAATAAAAGGTAGGGGAAAATGGTCTTTTCGGGTAGCTTTGTTAAGCTTCCGGTAATCCATACAAACCCTCCAACCGGTCACAGTCCTAGTTAGGATTGGTTCGTTCTCTTTGTTGGTCACCACGGTTATTCCTCCCTTTTTAGGTACGCACTGCACTGGGCTCACCCACTTACTATCCAAGATGGCATAAATTATCCCAGCATCGAGCCATTTGATAATTTCTTTTCTCACCACTTCTCGCACAGTGTCGTTTAAGCGTCTCTGGGCATCAATAGTCAGCTTATGATCATCCTCTAGGAGAATTTTGTGCATACATAATGCCAGACTGATGCCTTGGATATCAGCTATCGTCCATCCAATAGCCTTCTTATGCTGCTGCAGCATTCCAATTAACTTCTGTTCCTGTTTCTACATTAACTTGGAAGAGATGATTACGGGAAACGTATCATTTAAACCAAGAAAAACGTAATTAAGCTACCCTGTCAGGGGCTTAAGATCTAAAACAGGTGGTTCTACAGTTGAAGGCTTTTGGATTATGTGTTCATTTGAGGTATAGTTTAAGGGCTCGAATAACTTACCTGGACGATTGCCTATCCAATTTACCTCCTCATGACCTTCAGTGTCGGATATGTCTGATTCGGAGGAGTCACTGTCGACGTTGCTGCCGTGACAGTCTTCCAGATGACTGTCGTGGCAGTGACAAATTTTATGTCATGGCAGCTCGACCTGATGCAGGGTTGGTCAAGGATTACTTCAGTGATGGCCTTGCACTCTTCTTTTGTAACCGCTGTGGAAAAGGAGGTGGAGGACGGTAATCTTCCAGACGTCCTTCACATGGTATTCTAATGTGAGGAGGCTTAGGTTCTTCAGTATTCTTTTCTTGCTCCTCTGTCCCGTCTACTGCCGTGACAGATGTGTCGACCGCAGGTTGCTCATCCTCTGCCGGGGCAGTGTTCGCGGCAGGTGTTTTTAGGGCTGGTTCCTCAATCGGTATGGTCAAGGATTACTTTAGTGATGGCCTTGCACTCTTCTTTTGTAACCGCTGTGGAAAAGGAGGTGGAGGACGGTAATCTTCCAGACGTCCTTCACATGGTATTCTAATGTGAGGAGGCTTAGGTTCTTTAGTATTCTTTTCTTGCTCCTTTGTCCCGTCTACTGCCGTGACAGATGTGTCGACCGCAGGTTGCTCATCCTCTGCCGGGGCAGTGTTCGCGGCAGGTGTTTTTAGGGCTGGTTCCTCAATCGGTATGGTTTTCATCTCCGGCCCTGGCAGTTGTTTCCCACTCCTAGTCTGTAATTGCTTTACACTGCTCATGTGTGGGTTTTCTAGCGACTTCAGTATCACTAGGGAATCCTCAGTTTTGCCTCGGATTAATATGCTGGGAAACCTGGCCCATCTGTGTCTCCAGTGATTTCAGTGTAGCCTCATGGTTAGTCATTCCCATCTCTGTTTTGTCCATGAATGACTCAGTCTTCTTGACGAAGTGATCCATGTTTGTGATGTAAGCTCCTGTCTGTGACATGAATGTGGCCAAAGTCTGCTCCAGTATACTAGGTGCGTCTGCCGGCTGCTGTTGCGGTTGCTGCCGTGTCAGGATTCTGGGTGCCTCTTGGTTTTGGTTATTCCGCACCTGAGGATTAAGTGCGTTATTTGGGTTGCTCCAGGAGAACTTGGGGTCTTTCCTCCAGTTGGGATTGTAATTGCTGGAATCGTAATTTCTTGGCTTATTGAAATTTCCAACATACATCCCTTCCTCTAGCTATAACGGGCAATCTTCCGAACTATGGTTCCCACTGCAAGTTTCATATACCTCTTCTGCAGAGTAGACAAGTTTTGAATCTTTTTTAACAGATTTTCCACTGCCTTTTTGAGGTATGCAACCTGTGTCTTCAGGGAATTGTCGGCTTCATAATCTTTTATATCTAACACTCGTTTGCCTCTCCTCGCTGTAGGAAATTGCTCGTCATTCTTTGCTAAATTTTTCAACACTACCATGGCTTCGTCTGGATCTTTATCCAACAATAGTCCATTTGTTGCTGAATCTATTCTCATACGAGTGTGTGTGTTGGCATCATTGTAGAATTTGATGACTTGATTCCACACAGGGAATCCATGCATCAGGCAGTTCCTCTAAAGAGTTGTAAACCTGTCCCATGCCTCGTGCATTAGCTCGTCATCTTCCAATTGAAAAGTAGCAATTTCGTTACGTAATCGCTCAGATAAGTGAGAAGGATTAAAACAAGATAAAAATTCACAAGTGAGATCTGCCCAATTTTGTATTGAACCCGGTGTTAGTTTATTCCACCACGTTTTTGCTCTGTCTCTTAGTGAATGAGCAAATAACCGGAGCCTCAATATCTCCAGATTTATTCCTGGTAATCGAAACGATCCACAGATTTCTTGGAACGTTTTTTAAGATGTTCTCGGGCATCCTCTGTTGCAGCACCACTAAATTGGCCAACGGAGTTTATCATGCTGAACATAACAGGTTTCAGCTCGAAGTTTTCACCTTCCACGTCTGGCAAGGTGGTCTCCAGTTCCACATGATCATTGATCATGTATTCATGGCAGGACCGTCGTGCGGCCTCGGCAGCAGGCTGTCTGTTCTTCTAAGGGAGGATCTTCAATATTCCTCGGGTTATTATTATTTACCCCGTTATGCATTGCTTCTAACTGTTCCTCAAGATAATCGTTTCTTGCTATCAAGAGGCGGACTCAGTTCCTGAGATTGCATGTACGTTCGATTTTTGGATCTAGTTTGTACTCAAGTTCTTTGCCTCGTCTTGATCTGCGCATAAGCAAACGGAAAACCTTGTGAAAAGCACAGGGTAAACAATCCCAATAAAAACAGAAAAATTAAAAAGTGCAGTAAAAGTAAGGGTAAAGATATGTTGCCAGTCCCCAGCAACGGCGCTAAAAACTTGTTGCGTGTCAAAAGTCCTATCGCAATGGAGTGCAAGTGTGCACGACGCAAGTAGTAAAGTGATACTGGAAGTATCAGATGTCAAATCCACAGGGACTGGAAATAGCTTTATCCTCGAATTGCTGCACAAGATAGAAAGAGAGTTTCAATTTTTGGGGAAATAATATTGAAGAATAATGAATATAAGAGAATGAAGATTCATGGTTAAGAGATAGGCCAATATTGATTTGCTCGGTAGTGCAGGTGTTGTACTGTATAAGAATTCCTGTTCTGTCATCGTCCCTGTCGTGACAACACCTGTTGCGACAGAAGTCTGTTGTTGTCGCGGCAGGAAATATACAACTCTGTACTTCAAGCTTGGCAAGAATCCCTGCTGTGACTTGTCCTATCCCTAGGTCCAAGTACTGTTGATGAACACTTCTAGGATGATACGTCCCGGCGTGAATCGAAGGGTGAACACCAATGTTGTTGAATTCTTCCTTAGCCACTTAACCTCGTCCTATCCCTAGGTCCGAGATAGTTCAACCATAAACTGGAGAACTCGTACTTATTCCTTTCGTATACTTAACTCTCCCGATATTAAGTAAATAAATAATCTCACAATGCTCTCTCGATACTCTTGCAAGATGTTGAAAACAGAATAAGCAAACTTGAAGTTTATTTTATTGAACAGAAAATTCCTAAAACAGTACAATCCTTGCAACTACTTTACATAATCAACCCTTAGCCCTAGGGGAAGTTTAGAACATGATGAGAAGGGGGAAAATGACAAGGGTTTTGGGGAAGACGGCTAGAGATGAGATATCCTTCCCTAGGTCGAATTACATGCCTTTATATAGGCCTTGGGTTCAAGTTTTCTAATAAGGTAAGAATACAAGTTCAAACTAAAGTACAACTCTAATTAAGATTAAATCTTCTGAGTAGATGCCTTTAATTCGTCCTCTTTTCTTACTTTGGGATTCTTCCTTGAACTTTGGGCTCGTGCTTCATTCTGCCTTAGGGCTCAGAAAAATATAAGAGTGGTCCACAACAGACCGACTTGAATTCCTCTATATGTCGAGCTCCACTTCACTTTTCCCTTTCACCAATGTTGTCGTCATGGCTGCCACGGCAGTGGCCACGGCAACATCTTCCTTCTCGACTCCAATCCTGTGTTCCAACTCTGCTCCTTCGCTGTCCTTAGTCTGCCACAGTAGATACCTGCAAAAGCAGCCAAAATCAGTAGCAACTGTGCCATTTTATCTAATTGTGATTTATATGCGAAACTTTACCTAAATGCAATGAATTATGCTTGAATGCAACATAAATATGGGTTAAATAAGGGGTAAAATATAGAACATTTACACACTCAACAAAGTTACTGAGCCAAGAGTGGGTACAGGTTGTTGCATAGTGAGCAAACTACTTTGCAGTGTGGTTCTCTCTCGGCCTTCTACAATGAGATGTGGAGCACTAATGTGCCTGCCAAGGTGAAAATTATTATACGGAGGATTGTTAATAACTTCTTACCAACCTTTGATAATCTGCGCAATAGAAGATTACCAGTAAATAGTATCTGCCCATATTGTCAAACCTCTAGCGAAACGATGGACCATCTCTTGAGGGACTGTTTTTTTGTGCAACAATCGATGCAAATGCTGGGATTGCATGTTCCTTCCTCCCAATCTGCAGGTTCTTGGAAGGATTGGTTAGTCTCTTATTCTACTGCTCTTACAGATCACGACAAAATGATACTACTGGTGCTTTATTGGTCGGTATGGTTTTCACGGAACAAGCTCGTGCATGAGGGCATTTTAACATCGGCTGACGAGTCTGTGGCTTTTGTCAAGGCCTTTATACAAGGACATGATGCTCTTGGTTAGGTGTACGCAAATATCAGTTCATCGATTGAGTCTTCGTGGCAAGCTCCGCCTGAGCCTATGATCAAATTCAATTTGATTCAGCTTTTAATTCCAGTTCCAGAACTGCTACAATTGGGGTATTTGGTCAAAACAATCAAGGACTTGTTATGACAGCGTGTTCCAAAATTCACATGAATGTGTCAAATGCTTTCGTTGCGGAAGCTTACGCATGCAAAAAAGCAGTGCAATTTGCAAAGGACCTGAGTTTCTTGAGAGTGATTATTGAAGGTGATTCACTGACGTTAATTAAGAAGTTGAACGCGGATAATGCTGACCGGTCAATTATTTACCCGATTGTGCATGATATCAAGGTTTTATCCATGGATTTCTGTAGCGTGTCCTTTTGTTTTGTCTGCTGACGGGCAAACAATGCTGCTCATGTGTTGGCAAGGGAAGGCAGAAGCTTCACGGGACCTTGTTACGGGGTGGAGGAAGCGCCTGAGGCCGCAACTAGTACATGTGAAGTGGATAGAAGAAGGTTGCCTCAATTGCAGGGAATATGATTGCAAGTCTGTGGCTTTCAATTTTTGCAGCTCGTTTTACTTTCTCGGTTGAATATTAATGTGCATTTTCAGATGCACTCCGTGATGATATCAGCTTTATTTCTGCTGGCTAATGTTTATGTTTGTCGGAGCATTTGGTTGCTCGTTGGTGGGGAGGGTGGTTTTTCTTTTTGTAGTCTTTGCTTGTGAAGCTGTGTTTACTTGCATCCATATGTGTTGATAAAGTATTGTAATATTTCTCCACCATGTTAATACAAAGCCAGTCAGTTTAAAAAAAATTTGATAGCTTAAAAGTTATTGCAACACATGTTCATGAAGAAAATAAACTCGGTAATGAAATGGTTAAATTAGCCTAAAAGTTTCCTTTATGTTACTATAGCTTTGATGGATAACTAGATTTGGTACACTCTTATTAAATAAAGATTTCTAACATGGAATATGGCCTGCCATTGAATATTTTAAGTTATTTCATCTAAAATTAATATTTTTTCATTTCGATCCCCGAACATAGATTCAATTATTAGATCAATAAAACTTTTTTGAAGTTTCCTCTTTTATTCTTCCTCTGTTTGGTACTGATGTAGTTTTACTTTACATCCTTCAACTTCAATTTTAAAAGGGTTGATTTTTTTCATATTTTATTTTAATAATAAATCGATCAATAAATACATATGAAAAACTAACAAATTTACATACAATGTTTTATTTTATTAGAAAAAGGTAAATATGTTTTTTCTTTTCAATTTTTAATATTTTCAAATTTCTTTGCAAAATAATAAATATATGTAGTAAGAGTAAACTAAACTTTCAATTGTTTTAATTATAATACTAAAATTTGATTTAAAGATTCAGTAATTGACTGAGTGACCAACGATGACTCATGTTGTCTCATCTTATATGAGCATTTCATTGGAAGGGTTCGAACCAAACATTGTGTATGGAGATGTAATGTTTAGCCATCAAGACAAACATAAAACTTGTAAATTTATGATGTGATCGTAACGAAGATAAGAAAGGATTTCAGAAACAAAGAGAATTTGAGAGGAGAAAGAGAAATTGTATTTCATTCATTTGATAAAAAAACTCAATCCTTACAATTGAACAATATAACTGGATTAAACAGTACTTTGAGCAATTATTTTTTAACACCCGTGTAGTTTGTAGCAGCACTCTAACTGCCATCAACATCATCAGCTCCATTTTGCTTAGGCTAGACCTCTTACAATGGCTTACTCTAATGACCCATTTCTTTTAGCTCATCTTTAATCACTTGGGCCCCATCTCACACAGACTCGTTCTTGTCATCAAATGAAACAATACCGTTTGCTTTTATATCCTCATTAAGTGTTGCGACGTTGTTTTGCAGACTCCCTTTCATAAGTTTAGCCTACTTCGAATTCAACCCCAATTCTTTTGGGCCAAACTCTAATTTCTCCAATCTCTCCCTTATCTCCCTCATTTCATCTCCAACAGCCATGACAATACCCCCTCATCCACTCAATTCTTATCCTCAAGGATCAAAATCTGGAAATTATGACTTTAGTGTACTATAATTTTCCCATATAGCATTTTTAGCCCTCAAATTCGATCACTAAATCAATAGTTGAGTCATTGCTCTATTGTGTCTTTTCACCATTCTTTTTTTATGAACCATGTCTGGATAGACCTTTGTAAAGTGTCCAAAAGACCTATATTTCCTACACATTCTAACTCTTATTATTATTGTTTTAAGCATATTTTAGGCATAAGTAGGCTCATGCATAGCATTTTGCAGTATTTAATTGTTCTGCCTTACTCTCATAACTTATCATTTATTCGTTGAACAACAGATATTGTTTTAGTGTATTCTAGTATGTAGGTACTAACAGCTGAACGAGGGAACCGAGGAGCGGAGGACACAATGCTGAGAAGCAAACCCAGGAGCTGTACTGAAGCAGTTCCAGCAGAAGTTAGTTGCTGCCAACCACCTGCCGAGCAGAGTTGCCGCCGACGTTGCTGCACTCGGCATATGACTATGGAAGTTGGGAGAACCGTAGCACAATTTGTAGAGCTAAAACTTCTGAATCTATCACTGGCGTTCATATGATTTTCCGACGTCTTAGCAGCTGCCAGGGCTGCCGAAGAAAAATTCTCAGAGATTACTTGCGGGCTAAGGCAAACGAGAAAGAGTCCATATTCCAAGCAAAGAAGTTGGCATTTAAAGCTATATTAAAGAAGGAAAGCTACTTTAGAGAAATTTTACTTTAAGGAGGACTTAACCTAGTTTTGAGTCTATAAATACCCATTGTACTCCTAGTTCAAATCAACCTAGGTTTTCTATAGAATTTTCTTGTGTTCTTCACTACCTCCATGTTTTAAATTCTATTTGGGTTAGGGTTATGTTGTAACTAGTGAGAAACAATTGTTTTAGGGTTTTTGAGTTAATTCTTCAATAAAATATTCCAAGTTTACTTAATCCATTGTTCTTCATTCTTTCAATCTTTCTACACCAATCGTTTGAGAGAATCCATTTGTCGAGCATGAAAGTGCAAGGCTCACGAAGGGTTAAGTACGGTCACAACATGCTGAGGCGTGACTAACTTGGTTCCACACTAGTCCACAAGTTTCAGCGGATAAAAGGGATCACCAATCAAGTTGGCTAACTTGGTTTCACACTAGTCCTTATGTTAACATCTCGAGCATCCTAACCTAGAAATAAGAGGGATCACTGTCGACTATCCAGCCGAACTTGGTGTATCTACCAGACATGCTGCCATGTCTTCTATCTGTTCCACCTGCCGAGACAATACACCCTTGCAGTGGTAGTGATCTGCTGCGGCCGCGTGATAGGGTCGTAGTTTGCCGCCCGCCATACCCGCCGAGGCAGCATATCATGGCAGCAAAGGATAACTCATACCTATTACAATGTAGTTTTCACACTAAGTGGCAACATAACCCTGCCTGCTCTATCAACCTGATTCACCTTCTCTATTACATGTGTTTTTATTTACTTTTCTTCTCCACCAAACAATTCACTTGTGTTTTATTTTACCCTTGTGGAGGAACTACGAAACAGAACAAGCTGTCCAATCCTCGTGGGATTCGACATCTTTTATACTATAACTTGGTACCGTGTGCACTTGCGCTCTCACAAAAAGGGAACACCTACACGCCCTACAAGTTTTTGGCGCCGTTGCCGGGGATTGGTAGCAGCGAATTTCGTTTTTCAATAACTGTACTTTTCATTTATCTTTTATTTTATTTATAATCGAATTTTTTTACCGTGTCCTTTGCAAGTGCATGACCAGGGCCAAACCTAAGGGAAACCTTATCATTTACGACGATCTCGAGCGTGAAACGAGAAGGATTGAAAGGGAGCTCATGGAAATTTTAAAAAATAGATGAGATAAGGGTAAAGCAAAGGAAGAAACCATGGTGAACGAGGACCCCCGCAATTGATGCCATGAATGACAGGGGCGCGCAACATGACTTGCCGCCCAGAGGACCACAAGAACAACAGAGGCAGGACCCCTTTGATCTGCCCAGGCTGCAACAGGTGTGGACAACTAGAGATTACCTTGAACATGACTTCTAAAGGTTCAAGGCAATAGTGACAGAACCAGAGATAGGGGCAGACCATTTTGAGCGAAAGCCTATCATGTTTAACATGCTAAATACACTAGGGCACTTCACAGGGACTGCCACAGAAGATGCTCGACAGCATCTACGAGGATTCCTGGACATTTTCCGAGCATTCAAGATACATGGGGTTCACCAGGACGTACTACAACTGAGGCTATTTCCCTATTCACTGAGGAATAGGGCAAAACTGTGGTTGAATAACCAGCCAGCCGTATCTTTCAATTCATGGGCGGAGTTCTGTAAGGACTTTCTAGACCTATTCAGCCCGTCCAACGTCACTGATAGGCTGCGGAATGAGATCACATCCTTTAGACAAGGGGATGACGAACCGATGCATGAGGCATGGGAGCGGTACCAACAAATGTTGAATAACTGCCCGCTACATGTTCTACCGGCTTGGACTCAGGTATCCATATTCTACAACGGGGTTAACTACCAAACTCGGATGATGATAGATGCCTCGGTCAATGGGATCATCTTGGACAGACCTCTAGAGGAAGCACTGCGGCTGCTGAACATAGCCGCTAAAAACGATTACAAGTACCCGACAGCCTGCCGATGCGGTACAAGGCAGCCAACAACAGCCAATGAGGTACAAGCCTCAGATTTCGTAAATGCCCGCCTCAACACTCTGACGGAGTTGGTGATGAGTATGGTGCAATCCCTTGGGAAGGTCCATGGAGTAAAAGCTGTTGAGCCATTATGTGGCGAATGTGGAGGCAACCACAATTCCTCTGACAGCACTGTATCTGCAAACTACATGAGAGGATATGAGAGGAATAGCAGGCCTGCATAGAACACTTATAATCCTAACTGGAGAAACCATCCCAACTTCGCCTAAAGCAACCCAAAGACAACTGCAAATCCACAACAGCTACAGGGAGGCTACCAGCAGAATCAGTCTCGATAGTAGACTTAGCAGCCACAACATAATAATTCACTAGAAGAAACTCTGCAAACCTTTATGAAACAAACTGGTGAATTTATTGTTTATACAAACAAATTTATTGAGAAAACCGAGTCTTTTATAGACAGGACTGAGATGAAGATGAAAAACCAGGAGGCTGCCATTAAGAACGTGAAGACCCAATTCGGGAAGTTCACCGAAATCTACCACAGCCGGACTATGGGAGCATCATCCAATAGCCCGCCTGAAGTAACCAAGCCCACTTATGAACATTGCAAGGCTATATCTACAAGAAGTGGGACACAACTGGATGAACCAAGGATGGTAAAATAGCCAGAAACTCAGCCGGAACAAACAAGTAAACCTACCTCAACAACACCAATATTAGCCGCTCCAGCAGCAGCACCCGCCGCCCCAGCAACATAACATGAAAACAAGGATGATCGTCCTCGGACTAAGCCCCCAAGCAAGGAGCAAATAGAGGACATCCGCTTGCCAGCACCATTCCTCCAAAAGCTCAAGCAACAGTAGCAGGAACACCAATTTAGAAAATTCCTGGATATTCTGAAACATGTGCATATTAACATTCCTCTGATAGAAGCCATACAAAGCATGCCAAGCTATGCCAAGCATCTCAGAGACATGGTTTCTAAAAAGAAGAGGATAGGGGAATTCGAGACAGTGGCCGTTACTGAAGAGTGCATGGCTATGCTGCATAACAAGCTGACGCCCAAGCAGACAGAACCATGCAGCATTGTTATACCATGTATGCTAGGCAGCAAGCACGAGACCAGAGCCCTGTGTGACTTGGGAGCCAACATCAACCTGATGCCAAAGGCCGTCTTCGACAAACTAGGTATTGGACTTTCCAAACTGACCTCCGTTATGCTTAAACTTGCTGATCACTCATTTTTGCAACTGGAGGGAAAGATTGAAGACATACTGGTAAAGGTGGGCAACCTAATTCTCCCCGCCGACTTCCTTATCTTAAATTGTGAGGCCGACGAGAAAGCCCCTATCATCCTTGGGCGACCCTTCTTGGCCATGGGCAGAGCGCTGATAGATGTGGAACTCGGGGAACTTACAATTAGGGTAGAGGATCAGAGCATAAAGATGAACGTCCTACAAACCTCAGAGGAAGGAAAGGAAAGACCAGATGCAAAAGCTGCCAAGATCAGTGTGGAAACAGGGCAGGGCAGCTGCCGCCGCGACATGCCTAGGGGCTGGCTTAAAGACCCCATAACACATCATCTGAAAGAACAGGAGGACCCCCAGGAGGGGAGAAAAAGCTAAACCACCGCAGGAAGTGGTTATGTTTGGGAGATGCACTAAAATGCACTCCCAACATAACTTAAATTTTTATTTTATTTTATTTTATTTTTATAAATTAGGATTAGAGTTTATTTTATTTTAGGACCAGATTAATTTTCAGCATTTTCTTTTTCAGAAATTATTTAATTATTTTATTTTTATTTAAGGATCAAGAATAAAAGTGCAGGATTAAGAAGGAATCCCAGAAAGAAGCCCGCCCACCATCCTGCCGAAACAACAGCCAGCGCAACAACACATAACGGCTAGTTGGCCATCAACGACTCCGAAAATAACAGGCAGAAAAATTCATAACGTGTGCTAGAAAATCAGACCGTAGAGCATTTAATACGACCCCGACATTTCTCGGCGGCTCCTATATAAACCACTCACTCACTTCATTTTACTTTAATTCCATCTTTTTGCTAGCTTCTATCTTATTCTCCTGGTCTCTCATAATTTTTTCTTTCTAGTTTCAGTCAAGAACAACAGCTCACACGGCATCAACATCAACCCCAAAACCCATCTACAGCAGGTTTTGCTTCAAAAAGGACGAGGAGAGATATCGAAATAAATTCTCCAAGCAGGCAGTATGGGAGGAACAAGGCTTCCATTACACGCAGTAAACGGGAGACCGAGGTCTTGGGCTCGCCTTGTTCCAAACCATCCACTACAAGGGATGGAAGATGTTCGCTCAGCAGCTTTATATAGCGAACATCACTATAGTCAGGGAACTCTACTCCCATCAGCCCTTCCCGGAGAAGCCTTTCGTTTATGTCCACGGGTAGCCAATCAAACTCAACGCTGGTGTCATCAACATCTACTACGGCCTCGATATGAATGACAACCCGCACGAGGAATGGAGGCAGTCACTGACGACTGCCAACTATGAGGAAATCAAGGCCAAAATTTGCAAGCCCAACACATCATGGCTGGGAGGAAAACACGTGGGATTTGTTCAGCGCCGCCACCTGCTGCCTGAGGCTGTGTTATGGAACACGTTTGTCAAAAGGCGTCTGCTGCCCACATCCCACAACTCAACAGTTCACCGGCCGCACCTCGCCTTAATTCACAGTATACTGATGAACCGGCCGATCAACGCAAGGGAAATCATCAACACGAAAATATAGAATTGCTTCAATAAGAAGAAAGCCAGGTTGTACTTACCATACCTCATCACATGTCTCTGCACCAACTTCTGAGTCCCGACAGAGCCCACAGACGAACTTACAACTGCCAAGGAGGCCTGGACTAAAAAGATATGCATTCAGATGATGCAGGATGCAGAGAAAGAACCAGCAACGCCCAGTCAGCCCTCTGCCACACAATTTGAAATGCCAACCGCCCTCGGCAGTACTTATGCTGCCTTTGAAAAAAAGTCCTCCCACTGCTGCACACACTCATAGAAAACATAAAACAGATAGAGCAGCAGTAGTTGGCCTTCATGAACTACGTGGGGAAGGCCTAGGAAGCCCTTGTGGCTTATTTTCTGCAGAAGTTTCCTTGAAGAGCTTGCAGCAGCAACACAAGCACAAAGAACTCCACCAGCCGTCGCTGCACGCCAGCCAGACAGCCAGGTGCCCTCTCCTACGCATTCCCCGCACTACTCAGCCGCTACCCCATCCAACACAGTGATAGACTCACCTGAGAGGCACCAGCAGAATCTTTCCCTAGCCTGCACAGCCAACATAGTGGCAGACACCTCCTCATCAGAGGAGATTGAGCAGCCGCCGCCGGAGCCAAAAACATCAGTGCTAACCCAATGGCATTCATCCCACCGGCAGAACCCACGGAGGAAGGAACCAAGAAGAGGAAGCGGCACATAATAGCCGAAGAACCTGTGGACCTCGAGACCGAGTTAGAAGGAAGTGACACATCTCCCGTCGTTCCCCTTACCGAGCTTCAAGAAGAGCCACAACATACACCGAAGAGAGTCCAGCCTCCGCGTAAAGCAAAGATCTCACATGGTAGAACCACCGCCAAGTCATTTGCCGGCCGCCGCTTCGTCATCTAAACATCCACCTCATCCTTCCCATCTAACTAGAATACAACCTCCTCTCAACCTTCAGCAAACTTTTAATTTCTTTTCTTTTCTTTTATTTCTATTTTTATTTATTCTATTTTCTCATTGTTATCTTTAACATGTATATTTTATTTTTTTAACTTTACTGTTTTGTGCATTGAGTGCAATGCCCATCTCGAGTTGGGGGGGGGGATAGCTCTCGCATCATTTGTACGCATTCTTAGTTGCATATAGGTTGCATTGTACTTGCCTTACTTATAATCGGAAAAGAAAAGTTTGTTATGACTTGTGCCTATGATAGGATAGTCGATTAATTTATTTTCACACCTAACTAAAATTGAACTTAATCTTGAGAAAAAGCATGAAATATGACTTAGATTTTTTTCTTTTTGCCCGAAAATGTTAAACATCTTTGTTACTTGCTGAATGCATTAGAATATTTGATGAACATTGCCTGTTTGTTTTTAGAAATCCTTTGTAAAATTCTAACGATGATTGCAGGTAGCCGCCGAGGCAGGGAAAAGAAACAAAAAAAATGTAGAATTGCCACAACGACAAGATGAAAAACAAAGAAAAAATGTTGTGTTACCCTAGAGGTGCCCGCAACAGGCTCTAGGAAGAATCATGTGCGAGGACACTCCGCTGCTATCAAATTCCATGAATCTGAAAGCCTAAAAGTGATAGACAATTTAGCATGAGTGAATGAAAGCCTTCACGGGATGAATCTACTCCAAGGGTTCGATGTTCTGTAGTTTGCTACTATCTCAACGTCAGACCTAGAAGAGTAGTTGTGATAAGTTGGAGCCCTCACTGCCATGATTAAAACTAATGTGCTTAACTTTGATGCCTCGGCAGCAACCTTAAAAATCATAGCAGCATCTTTGTTTAATTACTTATTCTGCGTATTCAGCTTGTTTACAGACATGCACATACCGCACATGCACGAGAAACATAATTCTGAGTTATTTTCGTGCTTATTTCCCGTCTTTAAATTTTATATATAGGTGCCACGGCCTTGAGGCAGTAAATTAGGTTAAAAACAAGTTTTTCTTTTTGATTATTATTAGAGCGAGTACTTTAGATTGCATTGCTTGAGGACAAGAAATAGTTCGAGTTTGGGGATGTGTAAAGTGTCCAAAAGTCCTATATTTCCTACACATTCTAACTCTTATTCTTATTATTTTTAAGCATATTTTAGGCATAAGTAAGCTCATGCATAACTTTTTCAAGTATTTCATTGTTATGCCTTACTCTTATAACTTATCATTTATTCAGTGAACAAGAGATATTGTTTTAGTGTATTCTTGTACAGAGGTACTAACAGCGGAACGAGGGAACCGATGAGCGGAGGACACAATGCTGAGGAGCAAACCCATGAGCTGTACTGAAGCAGTTCGAGTAGAAGTTAGTTGCTGCCAAGCACCTGCCGAGTAGAGTTGCCACCGACCTTGCTGCCCTCGGCAGCTGACTATGGAAGTTGGGAGAACTGGAGCGCAATTTGTAGAGCTAAAACTCCTGAATCTATCACCGGCGTTCATATGATTTTCTGACGTCTGTAGCAGCGGCCAGGGTTTACGAAGCAAAATTCTCAGAGATTACTTGCGGGCTAAGGCAAACGAGAAAGAGTCTATATTCCAAGAAAAGAAGTCGGCATTTAAAGCTATATTAAAGAAGGACAACTACTTTAGAGGACTTCTACTTTAAAAAGGACTTAACCTAGTTTTGAGTCTATAAATATCCATTGTACTCCTAGTTCAAATCATCCTAGGTTTTCTATAGATATTTCTTGTGTTCTTCATTGTCGTCATGTTCTAAATTCTATTTGGGTTAGAGTTATGTTGTAACTAGTGAGAAACGGTATTTTTAGGGTTTTTGAGTTATTTCTTCAATAAAATATTCCATGTTTACTTAATCCATTGTTCTTCATTCTTTCAATCTGTCTCCACCAGTCGTTTGAGAGAATGCATTTCTCGGGCACGAAAGTGCAAGGCTCACAAAAGGGTTAAGTACGGTCACAACGTGCTGAGGCATGACTAACTTGGTTCCAAACTAGCCCACAAGTTTCAACGGCTAAAAGGGATCACCAACCGAGTTGGGTAACTTGGTTCCACACTAGTCCTCAAGTTAACATCTCGAGCATCCTAACCTAGAAATATGAGGGATCACTGTCGACTATCCTGCCGAACTTGGAGTATCTTCCAGACGTGCCGCCAGGACTTCTATCCGTTCCACCTGCCGAGACAGTACACCCCTGCAGTGGCAGTGACCTACTGCGGACGCGTGACAGGGTTGTAGTTTGCCACCCGCCATACCGGCTGAGGCAGCATATAGTGGCAGCAAAAGATAACTCATACCTATTACAACACAGTTTTCACACTAAGTGGCAGCATAACCATGCCTTCTCTATCAACCTGGTTCACCTTCTCTATTACCTGTGTTTTTATTTACTTTTCATCTCTACCAAACAATTCACTTGTGTTTTATTTTACCCTTGTGTAGGAACTACGAAACGGAACAAGCTGTCTAATCCTCGTGGGATTCGATATCTTTTATACTATAACTTGACAGGAGTGTGCAGTTGCGCTCTCACAAATAGGGAACACCTACACGCCCTACAACCTTCAACTGTCCATCTGCACATGGCTCAGGAGGATCTATAGAGGTAACATGTTTCTGGCCTATCTTCTTCTTAAGTAAAATCACATGGAATACTGGATGCAGTTTAGAAGAAGCTGGTAGTTCTAACTGGTAAGCCACTAATCCTATTCTTTTTTGTACTTTGAAAGGTACATAGAAATCGAGCTGCCAACTTCACAATTTCATATTGCCAACGAAGACGGTCCATCTACATATTGCTTCATTATGTCCTAGGTTTTTAATAGTTGTTCCTTAAGTAAATTATTCACTTGTTGCCTATTTTACATCATCTCCTACACATTGTTAACTTGTATATTCTGGCTCCATTCTAACATTGGGGGCTTGTATCCATACAAAGCCTCAAATAGTGTCAGTCGAAGGGATGTATGGTAGTTGATATTATACCGTCATTCAACCTGAGACAACGATTTAACCTGCTCTATAGGCTTCATGTAGCACATGTTTCTTAGGCATTTTTATAAGCATTGATTTAACCTCACAGTTTGGATGTTCGTTTCATGGTGATAGGCAGTACTGAAAAAAGTAGTAGTGCATATCCGATCCATCAATTCTTTTCAAAAAAGACATGTAAAAGTCGTATCCCAGTCTAAAATTGCTATCCTGGGTTGTCCATGTAACTTGTAAACCTGATCCAAATAGGCTCTAGCCGTTTCTAGGGCTGTGTATGGAAGTGCTAGGGCTAGAAAACATGTGGAATAGACAATTGAATTTTATAGACTAGGGTAGTTTTGCTATGAAATCCATGATAATAACCTCCCAAGTCTGTTGAGGAATGGGTATAGGTTGATGTGCCTCTGGTTTAAGCACATGTTCACTTTTAGTTCTCTTACATATTTCACACTCTTTCACATAAAACTCCACTGTATATTTCATTTTAAGCTAATAGAAATACAATTTGATTCTTCGATAAGTAGCTTATGAACTAGAATGGCCTCATTGTGTGGAATCATACAATGACTTCAAAAATTGTTGTCTCAACTCTCTTGTATTTTCCACATATATTTTCTTCTTAAACCTCAATACCCCTTTTACAGAAGTCCACTCTTTATTTGATGTATTTTGTGACATTACAACTATGATCTTCTCTTTTGAAAATGAGTCATTTTCACAACTCTTTTCAATTTCCTGAATCCATGTGTGAGTAACTTGTACATATGAAATTTGATGATTTTCAGCTTCTTCCTTTTCAAACTGTCTTGACAGGGCATCAACTACTACATTAGACTTGCCCCTTCTATACTAAATTCAAAAGAGACTAGAAAGTAGCATGGGCATTAGTGAGTCCAAAGGGCATTACCTTGAATTCAAAATGCACTTGCTGAGTCTTGAAAGCAGTTTTTGCACATCCTCCTCTTTCACTTGGATTTGTCAATACCTTGATCTCAAATTTATCCTTGAAAATTATGTAACTCCTTCTAATTCATCTAATAAGTCATCCATTAATGGAATTGGAAACTAATTATTAACATTTAGGGAGTTCGAGTGTCAATAATCCATGTAACTCCCCGATTTTTTCGCCTAAAAGTTAGCTAGTTAGATTATACGACTTGGGAGAACCGGGTTAGTCGATTCGAGTTAATTTCGGGATTTAATTTATAATAAATGTTTTTAATGTGTAATAAAATATAGAAAAATGTTGGAAAATACCTAATTAATATAGTTAGGGTTTTGGTAATTTCAATTTAAGGAAATAAATTTGGGTTAATTGACATTTTGGTTTGGTGACTAAAATGTCAAGTTTCAAAACTGTTTTTGGTGATTAAAATGTAAAAGAGTCAAAATTTTGAATCTTTAAGGATCTAATTTGCCAATGGTTTTAATCAATATTTTCCCTTAATTTAGGCTATTTTTAAATGATTTTTAAATGGAATTAAATGGGGAATAAAATAGATTTAAAAAAAAGGAGTTCTATTAACTAAATCACTTTTCTCACGTAACTACTTTTTCTCTCAATTTTCTCGGCAGCCAAACTATATTTTCAACTCAAAAATGATCATAGAATTACTTTCTTGATTTTCCTTTTTGATTCCTCCATTGATTTCTTGATTTCTACATATAATCTTATTTGTTTCTTGGAGATTTCACTCAAATCATGCCAATTAAGGGGAAAGCCAATTATTAGAGGTGATTTTCATTTCTCTCCTCTCATCAAAGGTTCTTTATTGAAATTCCCAAGTTCTTAACTCGTTTGAATTGATTTTTAACATGGTTTATCTATTTAACTAGAATTTCTTGATTTAATTGAGTTTTAATTAAGAAATTGGTTGAGTTCATTAATGGATTTGTTTGCTGGTGATCTAGATTGATTTAGATCATGTTAATGATGTGTTTAAATGTTATAAAGATTGATTTTAGTGAGGCAAAGTTGGGGAGTTGTATTGCTGGGATTGTGGATGCATAATGATGCATTAATCCTCTGTTGTTATATGGTTAAAATAGGGTAGATTGATCCTACAACGATTAGGGAGGTTTCGGAAGCTTCAGACGTTTGATTTCGCATCAGCAAGTGGAGTTTTGCGCAGTCACTGAGTGAGAACATGGTTTATAGCGTTGAAATAATTTAAAGGTTATTTTGGGAGTTGAAATTAAGCTTGAAACACTGGTTTAAACTCGGAAGTAAGTATGACGAGATTTCTCCCTCGGTCTTGTTTTGGCAAAATTGGTTTTATACACTTGTTCTTGGATTACATGGTACCTACTGTTTAAGCATGTTTTAAGTATGTTTTATAATGATTTTGATCATATATTGATGATTAATGCATTTGTTAAATGGTCCATGTAAGTATGAGGAATATTTGTGAATGCATGGTTTAATGTATTAGAAATGGTTTTGAAATATTGCCTATTAAAACAGTGAGGTACATGGTTAATAATGAATTATATTGGCAAGTGATCTGATTTAAAATATTATCGGATATAGTTGGCTGACCATAGGATTGACTGTGCATTATAAATAAGCCACCTCGGGTGTTGAGGGGCTTATGTGTATTGAATACTCCACCACGAGTACTCTAACGTTCGAGGGGTTATATGATACCGAAAACTCCTATTAGTAGATTATGCGTCTAACTGATGATTGGGTTATGATGGTACCCGATTGCGATTGTACCTTACTTTCGGCAGAGATGGCATGATGTGTTGAGATGACACTTGTTGAATCCGTATATCTGATGTAATATTTTTGGAAAGTGGAACTTGTTTTATGATCACTTGAAAGACAATATAATTGATAATGTATGTTGATGGAATATGTTGTATAATGTTGAGTTATACATATTTACTCTTTAAGCCTTGCATATGGGTTGTTATGCATGAGAAAACTTAAATGGAGGGTTAGCAAATGTGAATTTATTGTTGATCCATGATGCATGTTGCATATTGTTTAATATGTTGGTGTTTCGAAAATGTTAAGTGCATGGTTTTCAGGGCATAATGTTTTGTAAGATGATTGAAATGGTGATTTCAATATGATTTGGAAAATCGGTTTTAAATTCATTGATGATGTTTGTTTTGAGCACTCCTCACTAAGCCTAGTGTGCTCACACTCTTTTTGCCCATCAATTGAGAGAATTAAAGGTTAGAGGCAGCAAACAAGCGAGCGGAAATCCAAGGACTTGAACAATTGAAAGTATGGTTTTTGAACTAGACTGGTAGTAATAAAAGCAATGGGGTCCATTGTTGTTTGCGAGGGTTATTTGCTAAACTTTTTTTGTACAAGCTTATATTGTTTTCGGGGGTTTTTAATTGGCCTTATATGCCTGGTTTATTATGCGAATTTATGTTTCGTGCTATGGTTGGATTGATTCTTAGGGAATATGCCACTAGACTTATATTTGAAGTATAATGCTATGGTTTGATCATGTTTCTTTGATGATCTGGCATGGTTTGATCTTTTTTTTAGTGGTATACATGTATATGGTATGTTTAAGCATGTTTGAATCCATGATTGTGTGAAAAACCAGCAAAATTGGATATTATTGGTCCAGGGGTATCGATACATGAGGCCCTGTATCGGTATAGGTATGTGTAATTTGGCCTAGGGAATCGATACACGAGGGACCGTATCTTTATAGGCTTAAGTGATTTACAAAGGATACTGATATGCATACAAGCACATCGGTACAGTTTCTAGCTACTAGAATTCGCGTTTTTGCAAAATCAGCCCGTGTATCGATAAACGACAACATGTACCAATATGACACTGTTATGTGTAGTCCGGTATCAGTACGGGTGCCCGAGTACCGATGTGCTTGTATGCGTATCAGTATCCTTTGTAACCCCCTTAGCCCGACCTAGACGCTTGTATGCGTATTGTCTAGATGCACGGGGAAAATCAAAGTCAACCCGAAAGTCAACCATGATTAACGACGCTTTTTTATTTTAATCTTGTCCAGATGCTTGTTAAGACTAAGTGAGCACTCACGAATCATGAAAGAGAAAGGCACAGCGATCAGATAACATTTAAGGACTCAATTACTTAAATTACGTGTTTAGGGACCAAAATGTAATTTTTGGAAATTAGAAGGACTTCACTAATTTCAGGATTACCAGTATGAAATTAATCATGTTACATGCTTCTCTGTCAAGTTTCGGCTTTAAAAGACATTCCAAGCTCAAGCAATTGCATCCACAATATTTAGGACTAAAATGTGAAGCATGAAAACTTAAAGCAATTCAAACACCCTCCAACTGTCAACCGTATCAGAAAAACCACCCTCCGTACCGAAACACCGGTATCAAAACGGTGTTGACCGTTTCGATACGCGGGTATGTTCCGAGACCGGTATCGAAACAGGTCACTCCAGTGGCCAAACTGTTTCGAAACCTCTGCAACCCGTTCCGAAACGTTGTGGCCATTACACGCCCCCATTTCGAAACAGTTGAAGCCGTTTCGATACACTAAGCCCAGTGACAGCAGAGATTGCTAGTTTTTCACCCTTTAACCGATTCAAACATGCCTCAAAGTTTCTCAAATCATACCAGCAACTCATATTACTACTAAGGAACACATTTAAGACTCTCTAACAAGACCATGGCATCAAACACAAGATCACATAATCTAAAGGCATGCTCCCTAGTCTCAAAACCAATATAAGCAACCAAACCTCAAACCAAACATTTAGGACCATTTACAACCCATAAATGCCAACATATGTATGCCACAAACTTAGGGAGTTCAAACATATCTCCCAAATACAATCTTGGGTTCCCATTGCCATTTATCAAAACTAAAGTGTACGAAAACATCAGCATACACGAGCTTGTACTTCCTTGGATGTTCTTATCCTTCTTGATGCCCGAAAACACCTCAATTATCTACATTATTGGTAGAAGGGAGCGTAAGCACAAATGCTTAGTGAGGCATGCTCTAAAGAAAACCAACACAATAATGCATTTCTTGAAAATATTTTCTCAAAAGCTTCTAAACAACATGCTCATTCTATCTCATGCTTGAAAACCATTCAAAGCAACATCTCCTTGAAAACACATGTACCTCAATTCTATTTCATGCATTTAAACCAATGCAAAACTCATGGCAAGGCAACACTCATGCTCGTAACACCAAAGCATTTCATATACAAATCTCATATACATTTCTCATAGCATAAATCATTTCATCAAAGGTACATGTGAATCAAAAGCATTTTCATATATTATATTGGCATTTCATATCTCATTATTACTCGGATATGCAGACAACTCACTAGACACTTCCGGTGGCATCTACCATCACCGTACTCACTCGTCTAGTAACATAATTTCCGGTGGAATCTCACATCACCGCACTCACATGGCGGAATCTCTCATCACCACAAAGCTTGGGTATTTCACAAAGTCCTACTTGATGGAATGCCCATCATCGGTTCTCTCCCTTTGGATTAAACCAAAGAGCACGTACGAATTTTTAGTTTATAGTGCACTCTCATCCTATTGATCGATCAATTATATCCGGTAAGTATCTCAACATCTATGCCAATATATTATGTCAAATCATCATCTCACCTACTGTTTTTCATGCAACATTTCCAAATCATTCTCATCTAATTTCAAAACCATAACATTTGTCATGCTTTAAAACAAAAGCTCAAATCTCAACTATGCAACATGTTATCTCATGAAATCATCTCAAGCATCATCTCATGCTACAAATCATGCATAAAAACAGTAGGAATTTATCTATCACAAACAATGAACATGTAAAAGCATTTTTGGGGCAACCACCACATTTAAGAGAGCAATCTAGCCAATACTTACTTTCGGACTTAGGAAGGTGTTTCAAACCTTTCCTAAATCCCTAAACCATGATTCTTTGTCCCTCAAGGACTTCTAAAACCAAACGCACTCACCGGTTACGTTTCGCGTGTTTGCCGAAACGCTATCTAGGCTCCCGGATCAACACCAGAGGATTAATGCACCATCATGCATTGAAATCATCAGCCACACACCTAAACTCGCTGCTCTACTCAAACACCTCATTTCGGCTACCAAACACAACCGAAAACATCTCCAAACTCTTTCAAAACAAAGCCCAGCCAAGATCTATCACTTCTAATCATTTCTAAACATCAATTAACATAAAAACCACTAAAAACTCGTCCTAATACCTCCAGCTATGAAAGAACACCAAAATCACCCCAAAAACCATCATTCTAGCATACAAAAACTTAGGAAACAAAACCTATTCGGGATTTGATTGATAAAACCTCATTTGTAACATCAATTAACATCCAAAATACATTAGAAAACCACCTTAAAATAGAGCCCAATCATTCACCACGAAAATCTTCAAGATCTCTTCCAAAATCTTGAGTTTTAATACAATTTCTTGTTTCTAACATTAAAACCACTCAAAAATCATCAACAAAGTATTGATAACTTGAGAATTTCAGTAAAGAACTGATCATTAGAGGAGAAGGACGAAGCTTACCTCTAATGGATGATTTCTCCTTGATTTGGGCAAGTTTTCTTCAAAACTTAATGTGGAAAATAAGAGGATTTAGAGAGGAAATGATTAAGAATAAAAAAAAGATTGAAATCTCATCAAATGAAGTGAAAATCAATGTATAATTGTTGGAGAGAATGTGTTTGGCTGAAAAGAATTTGAGAGAAAATTTGTGAAAAGTAGTTATGAATAGTCAAAGGTAGTTTCTCATTTAATTAACCTTCATTTCCTTTAATTAAAACATTAATAAAATCACCCAAGTTAAGGAAAAATCTGATGAAAAACATTTTGGTAAAATTAGCTCCTTAAAGATTCAAAGTTTCAATCCTTTACAAAACAGTCACTATTTAACTTTGTAAAAACTGCGATTTGGTCATTACACCGAAATGTAGTATTTCCAAACCTTATTTTGTAAAATTGATTTTACCATAATCTTTCATATATTAAATGAGGATTTTTAGATATTTTTCCATATTTTTAAAGCATCCCGAACTAGGTGTTCCCTAAAGTTCCCTTTAAGATTCGAACCGTTTTCTGACCGGTCCGATTCAGACTCTAAAACTTCTAGGCCCAAATTTGGGGTGTTACAACTCTCCCCCTCTTAAGAAATTTCGTCCTCGAAATTTACCTTGAGGAAAAAGGTAAGGAAACTGCTTCTTCAAATCTTCCTTTCTTTCCCACGTGGCTTTCTCAACACCACGATGTCTCCACAACACCTTAACCAGCTCAATGGTCTTACCACGGAGAACCTTACTATCTGAATCCAAAATCTCAACTGGTTCCTCATCATATGTCAAATCTGGATTCAACTCGACTTCCTCCACAGGCATAACATGCGAAGGATCCAATCTATACCTCCAAAGCATGGATACATGAAACACATTATGTATCTTTTCTAGCTCATGTGGTAGCCTCAGCTTATAAGCAACATGACCCACACGTTCTATCACCTCGTTTGGTCCAACGTATCTAGGGCTCAACTTGCCGTTCCGGCCAAATCTCATCACCTTCTTCCAAGGTGAAACCTTCAAGAACACACGGTCACCCACCGCAAATTCTATCTCCTTACGCTTCAAATCCGCGTAAGACTTTTGCCGGTCCGATGCTGCCTTCAACTGCTCGCAAATGAGCTTCACCTTCTCGGTGGTTCCTTTCAACAAAGCCGACATCGAGATCTAATTTTGTCCCGTTTCAGCCCAGCAAAGAGGAGTTCTGCACTTCCTCCCATACAAAGCTTCATAAGGTTCCATTTGAATACTTGCCTGGTAACTATTATTATAAGCAAACTCCACCAAAGGCAAGTGCTTCTCCCAAGAGCCTTGAAACTCAATAACACAGCACCTTAACATATCCTCAAGCACTTGGATAACACGCTCCGATTGTCCATCCGTCTACGGATGATAAGAAGTACCGAAATTCAGCCGCGTACCCAATGCTTGATGTAAACACTCCCAAAACCTTGCAGTGATCCTCAGATCTCTATCCGAAACTATAGATTTTGGTACACCATGCAGACGTACAATCTCAGCAATGTACAACTCTGCAAGCTTATCCAAGTTGTACGTAGTATGCACAAGTAAGAAATGCGCACACTTCGTAAGGCGATCCACAATCACCCAAACATAATTCTTCTTTGCTGTCGATAGAGCCAAACCATACACAAAGTCCACGGTGATCCTCAACCATTTCCATTCAGGGATCCTCAACGGTTGCAGCAACCCCGAAGGAAACTGATGCTCAGCCTTAACCCGCTGACAAGCCATGCACTTGCTCACATACTCAGCGACATCCTTCTTCAAACCCACCCAGTAGTACTCATCCTTCAGATCACGATACATCTTTGTACTACCAGGGTGCATAGCAAAAGGACTACTATGAGCTTCGGTCAGAATAGTGCACCTCAACTCAACATCATTCGGCACCACTATCCGACTTCCAAAACATAGAACACCATCATCATTAAAACAAAAATCCGATGGTCTATCCTCAGTAATATCCTGAACATGTGGCACCAAAGAATCATCCAACAACTGTTTATCCTTTATCAACTGAACTAGAGATGTTTCACTTGCAATTTTGCAACAAGACCCCCATCTCGCGATATGCTCAAGCTAGCAAACATCGCCCTTAACTCCACAGCCACTTTCCTGCTCAAAGCATCGGCCACAACATTGGCATTTCCCGGGTGATACTCGATCGTCAGATCGTAATCCGTAAGCAACTCCACCCATCGTCGTTGCCTAAGATTCAACTCTTTCTCAGACATCAAATACTTCAAACTCTTGTGATACGTGTACACAGTACACTTCTCACCATAAAGATAATGTCTCTAAATCTTCAGAGCAAAAACCACCGCAGCTAACTCGATATCATGCGTAGGATAATTGCGCTCATGTACTTTCAACTGACGCGAGGCATAAGACACCACCTTACCCTCTTGCATTAACACACACCCCAAACCAACGTAGGATGCATCACTATACACCACAAACTCTTTCCCTGATTCAGGTTGAACCAAGATAGGAGCTTGAGTCAAAGCTGCTTTAAGCTTCTCAAAATCTTGTTGTCTCGCTTCCGTCCACTCATACTTAACATCTTTTTGCAACAACTTCGTTAAAGGGGCAACAATCTTAGAAAATCCATCCACGAACCTCCGGGAGTATCCTGCCAACCCAAGAAAACTACGGACTTCATGAACAGATTTAGGAGGCTTTCAATTCATCACCGCCTCAACCTTCTGGGGATCAACTCGAATCCCTTCAGCCGAAACCACATGACCTAGGAAAACAACTTCCTTTAGCCAAAACTCACATTTGCTCAACTTAGCATAAAGCTGATTTTTCAACAGCGCTTGCAAAACAATTCTCAAATGACCTTCATGCTCCTCCTCAGTACGAGAGTACACAAGGATATCGTCGATGAACACCATAACGAACTTGTCCAAGAATTCATGGAACACCCTATTCATCATGTCCATGAAAGCAGCAGGAGCATTCGTCAAGCCAAACTGCATTACAAGGAACTCATAATGCCCATACCTCGTTCTAAAGGTTGTTTTCGGCACATCCACATCTTTCACCTTTAACTGATAATACCCTGACCTCAGATTTATCTTTGAAAACACAGCCGCTCCCCAAAACTGATCAAAGAGATCATCAATCCTCAGCAAAGGATACTTGTTCTTGACGATCAACTTATTCAGTTGATGATAATCGATGCACATTCTCATCGTGCCATCCTTCTTTTTCACAAACAAGACCGGTGCACCCCAAGGTGACACACTAGGCTGAATGAAGCCACGGTCATGCAACTCCTGAAGTTGCGTCTTCAACTCCTTCAACTCTTTGGGTGCCATGCGATAGGGAGCAATGGACACTGGTGTTGTGTTCTCATACAGCTGAATCCCAAACTCAACCTCTCGACTAGGCGGCAAACCAGGTAATTCCTCCGGAAACACTCCAGGGAACTCACACACGATCCTTATATCCTGAACGTGCACCTCCTTTGAACTAGGATTCATAACAAAGGCTAGGTAAGCTTCACATCCTTGACGCAACATCCGGCTTGCTTCCAACGATAACACCACATTGGCAAGAAACTTCATATTTTCTCCCACCACCACCACCTTATAATCATCCACAAGTTTCAACGAAACTCGCTTGCTTTCGAAATCCACCACGGCTCTATGCTCAACAAGCCAATCCATGTCAAGGATTACATCAAAACCATAGAATGGAAATTCCATGAGATCAACAAGAAAAACATGATTTTGCATCTTCAAGGGACATCTCCTATACAACTTTCTTGTTACAACCGTCTCACCAAAGGAACTAGTCACACGCATACCAACATCCAAAGACTCAACAGGTAAACCAAGCATTTGAGCATGTTCACGCAATATGTACGAGTGTGTAGATCCAGAATCAATCAAAGAAAGTAATGACAAGGATTGCAAAGTAAAGGTACATGTGATCACGTCCGTGTCATTCCTTCCCTCACGATGGGAATACACTCGAGCCTGACCACCACCCTCAGGTTGGACAACCACAACATGCGCTACATTCCTTCCACAATCATCCCGGTGCTAAAAATTACCATGGCCGCGCCCACGATCTCTCTGTGGCTCAACTGCTCTCACCAGATCTTGTCCCTCTCTCAGCGGCTGAGGACAATCTTTCTTCAAATGCCCTCGGTTTCCACAATTCCAGCATGTCCCAAGGTTACCCCAACACTCACCACCGTGTCTCCTACCACAACGGTTACACTCAGGAGTCCTCAAGACAACATTAGATCCTTGCTCACCTCTACCAGGGTTACCACCCCCACGTCTAGCATCATAGTGCGGCTTTCTATCCTTATGTCTCTTGTTGCGATCTCTACCATAATCGCGTTCAGCAGCCCGCTTTCCAGAGCTAGATCCACCCGATCTTCTTGCCAAACCAAGGTTCAATTCAATGTCCTTGGCTCTAGTGACCAAGACATCGAAATCTGTTTAATCAACTGCAAGCATATAGGTCTTCACATCCGCTACCAGCCCATATCAGAACCGTTCGCACCTTTCCCTCTCGCTAGGAATTAGCTCATGTGCATACTGGCTAAGGCGAACAAACTGAATCTCATATTCAGTTACAGACATGTTCCCTTGCATAAGAGACATAAACTCCTTCTTCTTCTCGTCGAGGTAGCGAACTCCCAGAAATTTACGCTTGAACGCATTCAAGAAGAAAGTCCAAGTCACCTCTTCGTCCTCCATTCTGGAGATAGCGGTCGTCCACCATGTATAAGCATCACCATGCAATAGTGACACAATACAACCCATCTTCTTCACATTGTTACAGTTCAACTGACCAAGAATCCTCTTGGTGCTCTCCAACCAAGACTCATATCCTTCCGGTGACAATCCTCTGAACTCAGTCCCTCCCAGACTGCGGAGACGCTCCAACGACAATCTCACATTAGCACCATCCTGAGGTGCAGCTCCATGTGCTCCAGCTACTACTGCCTGGAAAGCTCCAGCAATAGCATGTATCAACATAGTCATGTGAGGAGCAGCTTGCCCTTGAACACCCTCGGGTCCAGCAACCCCAGCACCAACTACAGCAGCACCAGCCCCAGCTCCACCACCACCAGGTGGTCCACCAGGGGGAGGAGGAGGTAAATCCTCAGCATTCTCTGCGTTTTCATTCTCAGCCGTAGATCTAGTATTGATTCTCAGCTCTCTACCTGGCCCCATAATAAAAACAATGCACTGACAAAATGCAATAAACACAATTAAGTATAACAAGGTAAGTAATCCAAGTACTAAGGCTCATTTTCGAATACAATTCTCCTCATTAGTTTTGATATGGCAATGGGATCCCCAACCACACTCGAAACATAGAATAGCATCACAAAACCATCTCAATTGAATCACACATCAATGTTCATATATCAATTTTCACTGAAAAGACACAATCATGCATAATCACATACAACAACCACATACCAAACCCCAATTATTCGATAACTTGGCTCTGATACCAACAAATGTAACCCCCTTAGCCGGGCCTAGACGCTTGACCCGAACTACGAAGATTACACGGGGAAAACCAAACCCCAATTAATCCTCTGTTATATGGTTAAAATAGGGTAGATTGATCCTACAACGATTGTGGAGGTTTCGGAAGCTTCGGACGCTTGATTTCGCATCAGCAAGTAGAGTTTTGCGTAGTCGCTGAGTGAGAACATGGTTTATAGCGTTGAAATAATTTAAAGGTTATTTTGGGAGTGTAAATTAAGCTTGAAACACTGGTTTAAACTCGGAAATAAGTATGACGAGATTTCTCCCTCGGTCTTGTTTTGGCCAAATTGGTTTTATACACTTGTTCTTGGATTACATGGTACATACTGTTTAAGCATGTTTTAAGTATGTTTTATAATGATTTTGATCATATATTGATGATGGATGCATTTGGTAAATGGTCCATGTAAGTATGAGGAATATTTGTAAATGCATGGTTTAATGCATTATAAATGGTTTTGAAATGTTGCGTATTAAAACAGTGAGGTACATGGTTAATAATGAATTATATTGGCAAGTGATCTGATTTAAAATGTTATAGGATATAGTTGGCTGACCATAGGATTGATAGTGCACTATAAATAAGTCACCTCGGGTGTTGAGGGGCTTATGTGTACTGAATACTCCACCACGAGTACTCTAACGTTCGAGGGGTTATATGGTACCGAAAACTCCTGTTAGTAGATTATGCGCCTAACTGATGATTGGGTTGTGGTGGTACCCGGTTCCGATTGTACCTTACTTTCGGTAGAGATGTCATGATGTGTTAAGATGACACTTGTTGAATCTGTGTATCTGATGTAATATTTTTGGAAAGTGGAAGTTGTTTTATGATCACTTGAAAGACAATATAATTGATAATGTATGTTGATGGAATATGTTGTATAATGTTGATTTATACATATTTACTCTTTAAGCCTTGCATATGGGTTGTTATGCATGAGAAAGCTTAAATGGAGGGTTAGCAAATGTGAATTTATTGTTGATCCATGATGCATGTTGCATATTGTTTAATATGTTGGTGTTTCGAAAATGTTAAGTGCATGGTTTTCAAGGCATAATGTTTTGTAAGATGATTGAAATGGTGATTTCAATATGATTTGGAAAATCGGTTTTAAATGCATTGATGATGTTTGTTTTGAGCACTCCTCACTAAGCCTAGTGTGCTTACACTCTTTTTGTCAATCAATGCAGAGAATTAAAGGTTAGAGGCAGCAAACAAGCGAGCGGAAATCCAAGGACTTGAACAATTGAAAGTATGGTTTTTGAACTAGACTAGTAGTAATAAAGGTAATGGGGTCCATTGTTGTTTGGGTGTGTTATTTTCTAAACTTTTTTGTGCAAGCTTATATTGTTGTCGAGGGTTTGTAATTGGCCTTATATGCCTGGTTTATTACGCAAATTTATGTTTCGTGCTATGGTTGGATTGATTCTTAGGGAATATGCCTCTAGACTTATATTTGAAGTATAATGCTATGGTTTGATCATGTTTCTTTGATGATCTGGCATGGTTTGATCTTTATTTTTGTGGTATACATGTATATGGTATATTTAAGCATGTTTGAATCCATGATTGTGTCAAAAACCAGCAAAATTGGACATTATTGGTCCAGGGGTATCGATACATGAGGCCCTGTATCAGTATATGTAAGTGTAATTTAGCCTAGGGAATCGATACACGAGGGACCGTATCTTTATAGGCTTAAGTGATTTACAAAGGATACTGATACGCATACAAGTGCATCGGTACATTTTCTAGCTACTGGAATTTGTGTTTTTGAAAAATCAGCCCGTGTACCGATACACGACAACATGTACCAATATGGCATTGTTATGTGAAGTCTGGTATCAGTACGGGTGCCCGAGTACCGATACCAACCGAAGTTATTTTCAGTTAAAATCATTCTTGAGTTTTTTTTGTAACCCCCTTAGCCCGGCCTAGACGCTTGACCCAAACTACGAAGATTACATGGGGAAAACCAAAGTTAACCCCAAAGTCAACCGTGATTAACGACCCTTTTTTATTTTAATCTTGTCTAGATGCTTGTTAAGACTAAGTGAGCACTCACGAATCATGAAAGAGAAAGGCACAACGATCGGATAACATTTAGGGACTCAATTGCTTAAATTACATGTTTAGGGACCAAAATGTAATTTTTGGAAATTAGAAGGACTTTACTGATATTAGGATTACTAATATGAAATTAATTATGTTACATGCTTCTCTGTCAAGTTTCGGCTTTAAAAGACATTCCAAGCTCAAGAAATTGCATCCACAACATTTAGGACTAAAATGTAAAGCATGAAAACTCAAAGCAATTCAAACACCCTCCAACGGTCAACCGTATCGGAACACCCAACCTCCGTACCTAAACGCCCGTATCGAAATGGTGTTGACCATTTCGGTACGCGGGTATGTTCTGAGACCGGTATCGAAACATATCACTCCAGTGGCCAAACTGTTTCAAAACCTCTGTAACCCGCTCCGAAACGTTGTGGCCATTATAGGCCCCCGTTTCGAAACGGTTGAAGACGTTTCGATACACTAAGCCCAGTGACAGCAGAGATTGCTGGTTTTTCAGCCTTTAACCCATTCAAACATGCCTCAAAGTTTCTCAAATCATACCAGCAACTCATATTACTACTAAGGAACACATTTAAGACTCTATAACAAGAGCATGGCATCAAACACAAGATCACATAATCTAAAGGCATGCTCCATATTCTCAAAACCAATATAAGCAACCAAACCTCAAACCAAACATTTAGGACCATTTACAACCCATAAATACCAACATATGCATGCCACAAACTTAGTGTAACGCCCCGGTTTTGGGCTTAGAAGTTTTGGGCTTGGACCGGTTCGGTCAAAGTGCTGTTCGAATATAAAAGAGTGAATTTAGGAAAGCCTAGTTCGGGTTGCATTAAAAATATGGAAAAATGTTCTAAAATCCTCTTTTAATATATATAAGTGAACTGTGAAATCAATTTTGCAAAATGAGGTTTGGAAGGGTGAGATTTTGGGCTAGTGACCAAAATGAAATTTTTGAAAATTGTGAGACTGTTTTAAAAGGATTGAAACTTTGAATCTTTAAGGAGCTATTTACCCAATGGGAGTTTCTCCAGATTTTCTAAAGATATTAAATGATTAATTAAAAGGTTTTAAATAAAAACAAAGTGGAGGGAAGATATTTTGGTTTTAACTAACTTTTCTCTCAATTCTATTTTCTCTCATTTTCTCTCAAGCCAAACACCTTTTCTCCAGAGCTTTTCTCTCTGATTTTGTCACCTAAATTCATCTTTTCAATTACCTTTTGATTGCTAATCATCTCTACAACAAAACCTCACCATTTGCTAAGTGGATTTTCAAGAAAACTTGATTCTAAAAGGGAGAAACTCAAGTTTGGAGGTAAGAACGTCCTTCTCCTCTAAACTCTCAGTTCTTTACTGAAATTCCCAAGTTCTCAATCCTTAAATTGTGTTTTATAAATGGTTTTAAGGTTGTGTTATGGATCTTGGCTTTTAAATGCAAGATTTGATTGATTTTGGTAAATTTTCGTATGATCTGTTAAAGCAGTGATTTGAGGTGTATTTTTGATGCTAAATGAATGTTAATTTGATGAGGAATTGAGGTTTAATCAATGCAAACCCGGATAGGTTTAATTTCCTAAGTTTAGCTTGTGTTCTTGGTTGTTTTTGAAGTGATCTTGTGGATCTATTGTAGTTGGAGGTATAAGGATGTTGTTAGATCCTTTTTGGATGTTAAATGATGTTTAAGGAAGCTTGGATTTGATGAACCTTGGCTGGGTAATGTTGAGAAGTTGTTTGGACGCATTTTCGGTTGTGTTTGGTAGCCGAAAATGGGGTGTGGATGAGAGCAGTGAGTTTAGGTGCTTTCATTGAAGCTATTAATGCATGATGATGCATTAATCTACTGTTTTGATGTGTTTAAAACAGGGGAGTCATCTGTGGATCCAAGAGGTGGTGATCCGGGAGCTTGATTTGTGTTTCGGCAAGAGGCGAAACGGAATCGGTGAGTGGAAATTGGTTTTCGGCTTTGAAACCAGTGTTTTGAAGGTTTGGGAGCTTAGTTTAAGTCTAAGCAACTTAACTAAGCTCAAGAGTAAGTTTTCGGAAAAACTCTCTTGGCGATGGCCATGGATTGGTTGTATGCAATGTGGTTTGTTTGCATGTTTCAATTCTGTTTTAAAAGCATATCTAGCATGTTTATTTGTTGAGATTATAAGCCATGTGTTGAAGGAAGTTCAAGGTAAGAGTTCCTTGTTTTTGAACATTGTTAAAATGTGGTTGATGCTTAAAGTGCATGATGTTAATGGCTTGGTTAAATGCTTTTAAAACAGTGAATATTGTTCATAAATGATGTATATTGGCAAGTGATGTTTTGAAAAAGGTTTAAGAACATCAAGGTGTTTAAAAGTCCTTGGATGGTTCTTGGTTAAGATCACAAAGGTGGTTAAAAGTCCTTGTGTGGATCTTGTGAATTTTAAGAACAACACGGTGTTTAAAAGTCCATGGTTGGTTCTTGGTTAAGGCTCAAGGTGGTTAAAATTCCTTGGGGAAAGCCTTGTTTACTTAAGAACATCAAGGTGTTTAAAAGTCCTTGGATGGTTCTTGTTAAGGACACAAAGGTGTTTAAAAGTCCTTGTGTGGTCCTTGCCAAGGTGTTTAAAAGTCCTTGGGGCCAAGGTGTTTAAAAGTCCTTGGGGTGATACTTGTTAAGGACACAAAGGTGTTTAAAAGTCCTTGTGTGGTCCTTGTGAATTATAAGATCACAATGGTGTTTAAAAGTCCATGTGTGAGTCTTATGTTGATCTTGTTTTTAAAAGATGATGATTATCACTTGAGGCCAATATGACATGATTATGATGTGAAGCATGTATTGCTTGTTTAAAATGCTTTTGAGCATGCCTAAGTGTTGTTATGAAGTACGTTTTGTAAAGATGTTTTATAAATGCATTATTGCGTGGTTATTGAGCATTCCTCACTAAGCTTGTGCTTACGCTCTCTCTCTTTTCTTAAACCAATAATGCAGAGCATTAAAGTACTTTTGAGGGCAGCAAGGTGGTGAAGAATCCAAGTGTTGGTTAAAGCTCATGTATGGTGAACTTTTCCTCAAATTATTAGCTTATGGGAATTTGGCAATGGGGGACCTATGTTGTTGTTGTTTGGGAGATGTTTTGGACTCCCTAGGTTGGATTTATGTTGTTGTTAATGTTGATATTTGTAATTGGCCTCTATGTGTTGGATTTTGGTATTTTGATGCATGAGTGGTTGCTAAATAGGAGG
The DNA here is from genome assembly GCA_030270665.1 of Hibiscus trionum. NCBI lineage: Eukaryota > Viridiplantae > Streptophyta > Magnoliopsida > Malvales > Malvaceae > Hibiscus > Hibiscus trionum. The sequence goes on along the minus strand of BSYR01000010.1, from coordinate 3,590,766 downwards.
CATGCTTTTAGAATTGGGGCTTTTCATATTGGATGCCATGTTGATGTTTTGTTGGTTCAAGTATGTTCCATGTATGTTTAATGACCTGCTGGTAAAGTTTGGTTGCATTTGGAGCATGTTTGGTAAGTCAATTGCATGTTAAACCAGCCACTTTTCTGCAATCTGGGCAACCTGTTTCGGAACAGGTGCTACCGTATCGAAACGAGGGCCTGAAATGGCCTGGGCGTTCCGAAACGGTAGGCACTGTTTCGGAACAGTTTGGCTACTGCCAAGCCGTGTTTCGGAACACGTTGCGAAACGGCCCCGCGTTTCGAAACAGGTCCTCCCTGTTTCGGAACACCTGACCGTTGGGAGCTGACATCGTCAGTTATATGTTTTGGAATGTTTGCGTTTTGGTCCTAAATCTTGTTTATGCAATTGTATGAGCTTGGAATGTCCTTTTGAGCTGGAATTCGACGGTGAAGCATGAAACCTGGCTAATTTTATATTGGTAACATTAATTTGGGTTAAGTCCTTTTATTTTGCAGAATTTAAAATTTGGTCCCTAAAGTTCTATCTTGTGCAATTGGGTCCCTGAATGTTCTCTGATAGTTATGATCTGTGAATATGATGTTTGTATGAACATAACTAGGGTTAACGTGCATCTAGATAAGATTTAAAAGAAAAAAAAGGGTCGTTAATCAAGGTTGACTTTCGAGTTGACTTTGGTTTTCCCCGTGTAAACTTCTTAATTCGGTTCAACCGTCTGGGCCGGGTTAAGGGGGTTACACTTAGGGAGTTCAAACATATCTCCCAAATACAATCTTGGGTTCCCATTGCCATTTATCAAAACTAAAGTGTACGAAAACATCAGCATACATGAGTTTGTACTTCCTTGGATGTTCTTATCCTTCTTGATGCATGGAAACACCTCAATTATCTACATTATTGGTAGAAGGGAGCGTAAGCACAAATGCTTAGTGAGGCATGCTCTAAAGAAAACCAACACAACAATGCATTTCTTGAAAACATTTTCTAAAAAGCTTTTAAACAACATGCTCATTCTATCTCATGCTTGAAAACCATTCAAAGCAACATCTCCTTGAAAACACATGTATCTCAATTCTATCTCATGCATTTAAACCAATGCAAAACTCATGGGAAGGCCACACTCATGCTTGTAAGACCAAAGCATTTCATATACAAATCTCATATGCATTTCTCATAGTATAAATCATTTCATCAAAGGTACATGTGAATCAAAAGCATTTTCATATATTATATTGGCATTTCACATCTCATTATTACTCGGATATGCGGACAACTCACTAGACACTTCCGGTGGCATCTACCATCACCGTACTCACTCATCTAGTAACATAATTTCCGGTGGAATCTCACATCACCGTACTCACATGGCAGAATCTCTCATCACCACAAAGCTTGGGTATTTCACCAAGTCCTACCCGATGGAATGCCCATCATCGGTTCTCTCCCTTTGGATTAAACAAAAGAGCACGTACAAATTTTTAGTTTATAGTGCACTATCATCCTATTGATCGATCAATTATATCCGGTAAGTATCTCAACATCTATGCCAATATATTATGTCAAATCATCATCTCTCCTATTGTTTTTCATGCAACATTTCCAAATCATTCTCATCTCATTTCAAAACCATAACATTTGTCATGCTTTAAAACAAAAGCTCAAATCTCAACTATGCAACATGTTATCTCATGAAATCATCTCAAGCATCATCTCATGCTACAACTCATGCATAAAAACATTAGGAATTTATATATCACAAACCATGAGCATGTAAAATCATTTTAGGGGCAACCACCACATTTAAGAGAGCAATCTAGCCAATACTTACTTTCGGACTTAGGAAGGTGTTTCAAACCTTTCCTAAATCCCCAAACCTTGATTCTTTATCCCTCAATGACTTCTAAAACCAAACGCACTCACTGATTACGTTTCGCGTGTTTGCCAAAACGCTATCTAGGCTCCCGGATCAACACCAAAGGCGTCTGAAGACGTCTCCCCTGTTTTTAACACATAAGAGCAGAGGATTAATGCACCATCATGCATTGAAATCATCAGCCACACACCTAAACTCGCTGCTCTACTCAAACACCTCATTTTGGCTACCAAACAGAACCGAAAACATCTCCAAACTCTTCCAAAACAAAGCTCATCCAAGATCTATCACTTCTAATCATTTCTAAACATCAATTAACATCAAAAACCACTACAAACTCGTCCTTATACCTCCAGCTATGACAGAACACCAAAATCACCCCAAAAAACCATCATTCTAGCATCCAAAAACTTAGGAAACCAAACCTATTCGGGATTTGATTGATAAAACCTCATTTGTAACATCAATTAACATCCAAAAGACGTTAGAAAATCACCTCAAAATAGAGACCAGTCATTCACCACGAAAATCTTCAAGATCTCTACCAAAATCTTGAGTTTTAATACAATTTCTTGTTTCTAACATTAAAACTACTCAAAAATCATTAACAAAGGATTGATAACTTGGGAATTTCAGTAAACAACTGATCATTAGAGGAGAAGGACGAAGCTTACCTATACTGGATGATTTCTTCTTGATTTGGGCAAGTTTTCTTGAAAACTCAATGTGGAAAATAAGAGGATTTGGAGAGGAAATGATTAAGAATCAAAAGAAGATTGAAATCTCATCAAATGAAGTGAAAATCAATGTATAATTTCTGGAGAGAATGTGTTTGGCTGAAAAGAATTTGAGAGAAAATTTGTGAAAAGTAGTTATGAATAGTCAAAGGTAGTTTCTCATTTAATTAACCTTCATTTCCTTTAATTAAAACATTAATAAAATCACCCAAGTTAAGGAAAAATCTGATGAAAAACATTTTGGTAAAATTAGCTCCTTAAAGATTCAAAGTTTCAATCCTTTACAAAACATTCACTATTTAACTTTGTAAAAACTGCGATTTGGTCACTACACCGAAATGTAGTATTTCCAAACCTTATTTTGTAAAATTGATTTCACCAAAATCTTTTATATATTAAATGAGGATTTTTAGATATTTTGCATATTTTTAAAGCATCTCGAACTATGTGTTCCCTAAAGCTCCCTTTAAGATTCGAACCGTTTTCTAACGGGTCCGATTCGAACTCTAAAACATCTAGGCCCAAATTTGGGGTGTTATACTTTTTATGCATTCATTTTGGTCTCTGATTATTGTGAATGCAATTGTATGAGTTTTGAATAATCGTTTTAAGATGAAATTTGACATGTAAGCATGTAATATGACTAATTAAGGATTAGTAACCTAAATTTTGGCTAAGCTCTTGTAATTTTCCAAATTTACGTTTTAGTCTTTAAAATGCGTATTAGTACAATCAGTTAACTTTTGATGCTCATTTCCTTTGAAAATTCATCCGCTGCCAGCATGTTCACCTTAGGTTAATAACAGTCATCTATAAATGATAAAAATGGAAAAAAGACCTAAAATTTTGAAAATTCATCCGCTGCCAGCATGTTCACCCAATGTAGCTCGCTCGATCGGGTCGGGCATCTAGGCCGGGTCAAGGGGGTTACATTTGTTGGTATCAAAGCTAGGTTTGCGATAATTGGGGTGAGGTTATGATTGTTGGGATGTTGATATTGATTATTGTTAAGTGTGTAAAAGTACTAATTTTCTACTATTTTTCATCTCAATTATTGTTAGACTTAGGCTCATTTAGGTTGCATTATTAGTCATTCATGCATATTTGTATTGTTTTCTTCATCACCATGCTTGATTATCATTACTAGCTTTTTTTGGTGGAAAAGGTGCTGCTTGGTATTTGTTTTAATGCATGCAGGTTAATTGCCCGGGCAAGCATTGCCGTGACAATGTAGGGAAGAAGGCTGCCGATTTAAGCACAAGAGGAAGCTGTCGATTTCTCCATAGATTCAGCCCTATCCATAGTAAAAAATTCCAAGGAATCCTAAGAGGAATTGAAGTTCTATGAGCCGAGTTAAAGGAGATTAAATTCCATAAAAAAGAGGAGTTTTATGAGAAATAAAAGAATAAAATAAAAGAGATTTATTTCTTTATTTTATTTAATTCCAACTTAACTTCTTCCTAAAGAATGACTTTGACCAATCCATCTCCTATATATAAGAAGCCAAGCCGTCCAATAGAGGAGGCGAAGAGAGAGAGACGAGAAGGTAGAGATCGGATCAATTGAAGACCAATGTTGTTTGAGTTCTTTTATTTTCTTTCTTGTTTGGTTGATGTTCTTCTTGGGAATTAATCTTGTGTTTTTTATAGTCCCAACTATGAAGTAAACTTTCTTGCCTATGATTATTTTGTTTAGTAGTTGTGAGAAAACGTTTGGATTTTGTTTAGATTTTTGTTATGCAATTTAAGTTCAAGGTTTTCTTATTCTTGGTGTTTATCTTTAATTGCAATTGAATCAAGAGAGGAAATTGTGATTGCATCCATTTATCTAATATCAGGAGAGTTAGATTCAAGAAACTAATAAGCATGGTCTTTATCCAATTCAGTGAAGATTAATTTGGCTTAGGAATAAGTTACGAATTTCAACGGCTAAGAGAAGCACAAGTTAGGTTGATGCTCACCCTTGTTTCATGCTGGGAGGAATTACCGAGGATTGCACATCAATAGAGTTTCGACTTAGGGATAAAGAGAAACCATTAGAGAACGCTTTGTCGAACCTTGAAGGTTATCACCAAATTTCCCAGGCATTAGCTTTATTCATTGCCCATGCAACCTCCTTACCAATTTCCCAAGCAATCACCTTGTGCATTACCCAGGCAATCGTATTGCCCATTGCCGAGGCAACCATTCTGCCCATTGTCGAGGCAATCAAGCTTTCTCTTGCATGCAAAACCAGGACTGTTCCATACGAATTCACACTATGATGCAATATAATCCGGCCTATTCTCTCATTTTGTCAACTCAATTCTTTAGTTTATTTGTTTATTTTACTTTAGTCGATTTTTCAACCCAAAATTATTACTTGTGTTTTTACCTTTTCAGTGCAAGAAGATGAATTCTTGAAGTGGCATCAATCCCTGTGGAGACGATATTGTAAAACTAATGATTTGATTTTGATATAACAAAGAATTTAAGGACTAAATTGAAATAGATGAAATAAATTTTTAAGTCCTTAGGCATTTTCCAAGTCAAAGCAAATGTTTATGAAAAATTTTCTAAGTGTTTTCCAAGTCAAAACAGTGATTTTCGAGTCTTAAATTTTCTAAGTGTTTTGAAACTGTTAACATGTGTTTCGAAACAAGTCTTCCCGTTTCGATACGGGTGTATCGAAACAAGTATCCATGTTTCGAAATGACTGAAGAACAATGGAACAGGTTGAACTGTTTCGATACGGTTGTATCGAAACGACCTCAAATGTTTCGAAACGATTTTCAAACTTGGATTCAAAACTATGACTGTTGCATTTTAATAACTGATTTTCAGAGAAATGGTTAGAGTGTATCGAAACATTTTAAGCCATTTGGATACGGGTTTTGGCAGTGGAAAAATGTTTCGAAACGGTCTCTTAGCGTATCGAAACGATCAGGTCCGTTTCGATACAATCTCTTAATTACACCCTAACGACTATTTATATTTTTGTCAGTTTCGAAACAGGTTCGAGCGTTTCGGAACGTGTAGTTGCAGAAGTGTATTTATGGTGGGAAGATTGCATCCCAACGACTAGAATTCAATGAGAAGGTATAAAAGGGAGTCTGAAAAGCACTAGCAACAACTACTGATCCTAAGAGAAACATCCAAACATCAAATTCAAGCTCTTGTGCAAAATTTCCATATTCCTTGGCTCTTTGTATTTCTCAATTTATTTGATTCAATTGGGTTGAGTGCTTGTAATTGGGCAACATTTGCATTGAGAGATACTAGTTATTTTTCTTAATCTTCTTTGTAATCAAGTGAGAGGGGTTGGTCAATTTTTGGGTAGAAAATTGGCCATTGTATAAAGGTTTCCTCCTAAGCCTAGAAAAGGGGAAGATCAACTAGTGGAGTTGTTGGAAAATCCTTAGTGGGAGCTAAGGTAGTGGATGTAGAGTTCAATTCGAACTTGAACCACAATAAGTGCCTTGTCTTGATATTTTTTATTTTACCACTTCACCACCAAATTTATAAAAATCCAATTCACCCCCCAATTAGCTTAAATGATTCAACGATCCACTCAACATATATCTTTCTATACTATAACTTGCGACGTGGATACTTGCACAAATTGTGAAGCACTCAAATCTCGCAACAAGTTTTTGGCACGGATACCGGGGATTTACAATAACGACTTTGTTTTTATTATCTTGCACTTTTATTTTTACTTTTTCTTTGTTTAGTTTCATAAGGGTGAACAAAAATGGGTTTTGCATTGGTGTATGACCATGGAAAATCCAACAACTCCAGTATACCCTCTTGATCCAAAAATTGAACGTACTTGTCAGAGACTTAAACAAAGACTGAGAACAGCAATGGATGACCCACCTAGTGCCTAAAAAACAATATCATCAACAATCAGAATGCCGCAGTAGGTGATAGAATAATCATCACACGAATCCCAACCGTTCGAGATTACTTAGAGGAAGATCTCAATGGCCTGAATCTAAGAGTTGTCACACCTGAAATTGAAGCTGCCCACTTCGAATTAAAGCCATTAATGTTCAATATGATCAATACAATTGGTCAATTTGACGGATCGACAGCTGCATATGCTAGACAACATCTCAAATCTTTCTTGGATATTTTCAATTCATTCAACCTACAAGGAGTCCATGAGGATATTTTGAGGCTAAAATTGTTCCCCTATTCACTGAGGGATAGGGCAAAAACTTGGTTGAATAGTATACCATCCGAATCAATAGAATCTTGGACTGATTTATGTCGTGATTTCCTTGCTCAATTTAACCCTATAAATATGATTGATAAGTTACGTAACGAAATCACTTCTTTTTGGAAGGCAGATGATGAATCCATGTACGAGGCTTGGGAGATATACAAAGAATTGTTACATAAATATCCCCTACACGGATTTCCTATGTGGACCCAAGTGACAATGTTTTACAATGCAGTGAACACGCTGACAAGGATGATGCTAGATGCCTCGACAAATGGCATTCTTCTAGACAAGCAACCAAAAGAAGCAATGGAGAATTTGAACAGGCTTGCTAAAAATGACTATCAGTTCCCAACTTCCAAAAAAGAAGGAGTCAGACGCCATACCACGATAAACGAGCTTGAGTCATCAGAGTCGATTCTCACACAATTGGCAACCTTAACTAGGGATTGGCAAGACCGGGTACCCGACCAATTTGTTTAGAATTGGTCCCGGTTCCAGTTTGACCGACTCCAAGATTTTAGGAACCGGTCCTGGTACTAGTGGGAACCGGTACCAATATCCGATACCCAGTCAATTAGTCTATTATTAATAAAATTTGAGCCATAGGGGAAAAAATTCCAACCATGAATAATAATATTAAATAACAAAGTACAAATATTGTAGGCTTGAAGGTTGAAGTCTTAAAACGAGTCATACTCATAATATTCATACATAAAGAGCAAAAGGAGCACCTTCAGTTGTTTTCAACCTCTTCAATGTCATTCGGCTCCATACTAATGTCGGGTACTCGGTACTGGTCTCGGTCTCATTGGGTACTCACCGGGTACCAGGTCCAAAAAAGAAGGATCCAGTGTCGGTCCCGGTTGCAATTAGGACCTAAATTTTGGATCTAGTCTCGGTCCGACCGGAACTAATTCTGGGTAAAAATCCACCGAGTCCGGGATTGGGACCGGGTAATCGGGTTTTTTGCCCACCCCTAACCTTAACCAATTTGGTTAAGCACATGCAACAACCAAGCAACACAGAAGAAGTCAAGGTAGTAGGTTCCTTTTATCATTTATGTAATGGTGACCATGATTCTTCCGAGTGTCCACAGAACACAAAGTCCAGTTTTTATGTTGGAAACTACAACCAGAACGACAATGTGATGTCGAACACTTACAATCCGGCCTGGAAGAAACATCCGAATTTCTCATGGAGCAATTCCAACAATGCCCTCAATCAGAACAATCAGAATGCTCTAACACTGGGATTCCAACAGAACATGTCTTAGCAATCGATGCCACATCAATCGATGCCGCAACAACAATCAATACCATCAAGTTCTTTGGAAAACTCTGTAAATGCTTTTATGTCACAAACTAGTGCATATATGGCTAACACTGATAAATATATAAAAAAATGATTCTTTTATTGACAGGACTGAGATGAGAATGCATGACCATGAAACAAAATTGAAATCACTGGAAACTAAAGTTGGGCAATTCGCTCAGATCTTGAATAAGAGACCGATGGGTGGTTTTCCTAGTGATACTGAGGTCGAAAAGGGAGAAACTCATGAGCAATGAAAGGAAATCACTACATTAAGTGGTAAACATCTCAAGGAACCCCAAGCTCACGAGACAGAGGAGACAAAATCAAAGGAGCCGATTGCTGCAACAATGCCCGGTAACATTGCCTCGGCAATGCCTGATAACATTGCCATGGCAATGCCCGACAAAGATACCGTGGAAAACAAGAAGTCTCCTAAAAGTCCTGATTTAATGCCTCAAATAAAATTCCCATGCAAGGAACAAATTTATGACATTCGATTTCCACCACCGTTCCCATAGGGGTTGAAACGACATAATGGAGAATACCAATTCAAGAAGTTCCTCGACATCTTGAAGCAAGTCCACATCAACTTGCCTTTGGTAGAAGCAATCGAGCAAATGACGAACTACACCAAGTTCCTTAATGATATTGTCTTTAAGAGAAAAAGAATAGGAGAATGTGAAACTGTTGATGTAACGGAAGGATGTATGACCATGCTGCACAACCGAATGCCACCTAAGCTTAAAGATACTGATGGTTTTACCATACCATGTGCGATAGGGAATCACTATGTCGGGAAGGCATTATGCGATCTTGGAGCAAGCATAAACCTTATGCTCAAATTAGTCTTCCAGCGATTGGGAATAGGGAAGGCGAGACATACTACAGTGATGCTACAACTTATTGATAGATATTATGTTCATCCAGAGGGAAAATTGAGGATATCCTAGTAAGAGTTGATAAATTTATTTTCCCTGCTGAGATTATTGTTTTCGATTGTGAAGCAGATGAGTTCGCACCTATTATCCTTGGGAGGCCATTCCTAGCTACGGGAAGGACCTTGATCGACGTTGAGAGAGGAGAACTCACCATGAGGGTAAATGATTAGAAAATCAAGTTGAATGTTTTCCACACCCTTAAACAAGCCAATGTCCCATAAAAGTGTCAAGTCATCCATGCCACAACCGAGTTCGATCTTGATGTGGAGAAAGAATGCCTTTACAATTGCCTCCGCAATTACTGTGACAATTGCCTTAACCCCGAAGAGCATGAAGAATCAGACGAGAATGAACAAGATGAACCCAATTGGATAGCAAGTTGTCCAGGTAAGTATTCCAAGCAACTAGATTACTTAGGGGAGGAAAGAAGAATCGAAAAACCTTCTATCGAGCAACCTCTTGTTATTGAATTGAAAGCACTGCAAAGGCAATTGAAATATGTTTATTTAGGAACCAATAACACATTGCCCATAATCATCTCTTCTAAGTTACAGCTTGAACAGGAGCAAAGATTGATCGACACGCTAGAGCTACACACAAAGGCAATAGGATGGATAATTTCTGATTTGAAGGGAATTAGCCCAACGGTTTGTATGCACAAAATCCTTTTGGAGGATGATCTAAACCAACCATTGAGGCACAAAAGAGGCTTAACCAAGTCATGGAAGAGGTGGTAAGGAAAGAAATCATCAAATGACTTGATGCGGGTACCATCTATCCTATCTCTGACAGTACATGGGTAAGTCTGATACAATGTGTACCAAAAAAGAGAGGTATAACTATGGTAAGTAATGAAAACAATGAACTTATCCCAACTAGGACTGTGACCGGTTGGAGGGTTTACATGGATTATCGTAAGTTGAATAAAGCTACTAGGAAAGATCACTTTCCTTTACCGTTTATTGATCAAATGCTTTACCATCTTGCAGGTAAACCCTTTTATTATTTTCTTGATGGTTATTCAGGTTATAACCAAATTGCCATAGCACCATAAGACCAAGAAAAGACCACATTTACATGCCCGTACGACACTTATGCCTTTCGAAGGATGCCATTCGGATTATGCAATGCCCCGTCAACCTTCCAATGATGCATGATGGCAATTATTTTCGACATGGTAGAAGATTTCTTGGAATCTTTATGGATGATTTCTAGGTATTTGGAGATGATTTCGACAATTGCCTAGGCAATTTGGAGAAAGTAATTAAACGATGCGAGGAATCTGATTTGGTCCAAAATTGGGAGAAGTGTCACTTTATGGTGGATGAAGGCATAGTTCTCGGCCATAAAATCTCATCTAAGGGAATTGAAGTCGACAAAGCAAAAGTTGATGTGATCGAGAAACTGCCCCCACCAACTTTAGTTAAGGGAATTCGAAGCTTCTTGGGACATGCAAGGTTTTATAGACGATTTATAGAAAAAATTTCTAAGATTACTAAACCTCTGTGTAACTTGCTTGAATAGGATAGAACCTTTGACTTCAATTACTCATGCATGAAAGCATTCGAGACCCTGAAACAGAAACTTGTAACTGCACCAATAGTAGTTCCACTAGATTGGACATTGCCCTTTGAAATTATGTGTGATGCAAGTGACTTTGCGGTAGGAGTAGTCCTAGGTCAACAAGCAAGTAAGATCTTTCATGTGATCTACCTTGCTAGTAAACCTCTTAATCAGGTGCAAGTAAGCTACACCACCACCGAGAAAGAGTTACTAGCCGTAGTGTTCGCTTTTGATAAATTTCTTTCATACCTGATTGGAACCAAGATAATTGTTCATACTGACCATTCGGCAATTAAGTACCTCTTTGCCAAAAAAGATGTCAAACCTCGTTTAATACGTTGGATTTTACTTTTACAAGAGATTGACATTGAAATTAAGGACATGAAAGGTGCCGAGAACCAAGTTGTCGATCATTTGTCACGGCTGGAACAAGGAGTAAAAGACACCACAAACGCAGAAATCCAAGAAGCATTCCTGAATGAGCAGTTATTCATTGCTCGGACAACCTCGGCTGATTCTGCCCCGGCAATGGCAATAGGGATTGCCTCGGTAGTACCCTCGACAACAACTGCGACATTAGCCTCAACAACACCATGGTATGCCGATCTTGTAAATTTCTTAGTCAGTGGTATACTACCTTATAACCTTAATCATCAAGAAAAGAAGTGGTTCCAACATGATGCTAAGCATTATTATTGGGACGAGCCTCTTTTGTTTAAACAATGTGCAGATCAAGTTAGAAAGAGATGTGTCCCGGAAGAAGAACAACAAGATGTGCTCCAGCAATGCCAATCTTCAGCTTTTGGAGGCCATTTTGGAGGGACACGAACAACGACCAAAGTCGTGCAATCATGATTGTATTGGCCCACACTCTACAAAGATGCCCAATAATTCTACAAGCATCGCGATCGTTGTCAATGAACGGGTAAAATTTTGAGGTGACATGAGATGTTGTTTGCGTGCTGAGGTGTACTAAAATGATACGCAAGTATGGTGCAAGTATACACGTCGAACAAGTAGTAAAATGTATGAGTGAGTATCGTCTGCACATGGATTGGAGGTGTGCATGGTTAATGTATAATATAGTGTAAGTTGTTTTTGTAGTCGATAATGTTGAGGATATCAAAGCAGTAATCAGAAATGCTATATCAAAAAGAGTAAATAGCGTTGAGGTGAATCAGATGACAAACATGTCCTCTCTCGTGTGTGAAACTCTCTATAGAATGACTGGTTAGGTTTGCTGGACAGCTAAACTAAGCCTCTTAACCCAATCTAAGGTCCTCAGCCATCTTCTATACTCGGCAAGATTTACTAAGGATACCCCTAAACTATCTCTAGCAAGGAGACTGGAGATAGAAATGCTATGACCATACCTCTTGGTGTAAACCCTTATCATTCCTTTACCCCTCAAGTACTACCTTTCTTAACCGTTGAAACCTATCACTTATCTCTAAGGCAAGTTAGAGTTCTGCCTCTCAGCAGCCAACTCCATTGGTTTTGGGGATCTAAGGTTAGCTCTCTCGATTACCAACCTCATTTTACACCTAAGGAACGACCAACTCTCGAAGGATCTTACAACCTTAAGGAAATGAAAGCACATAAGAAAAGCATAGACAACGATTAAATCTGAAAATCATAGGCATGCATTAAAAACACTTAAATAAAAATCATCCATCAAACCCAAGCCAGCTAAAATTAGTTCATGGTTGGGTGAACAATCAACGTATCATCAAACATTACAACCCTTTCCAAATGAAATAAAGAAATGCTAAAGCAAACAGAAGGGAATAAGAACTCCCGATCCGCCATGGACTCCCACGAACTGTCTTAGGCCAGCCACCTCTCTCGAGGCCGACGAGGCCACTCATTGGAGCTTCAACGATGGAGGACACCAAGTTGAGGAAGAAGAAGGGAAAAACTGCCTTTCTCTCTCCAACCCTACCCTTGCTTATCTCTTTTTTTCGCGTGTGTCTAAATGAGGTAATTGCACCCTTTATATAGTGAAGGCTCCTAGGGTTTGGGGCCCTAAAGATACCTTTGGTGATTCCAAGGAATATCCACCGATAATGCTCTGCCCAAGGGGACAAAGAGGACAATCTGCATGTGGTACTGGCGGCTGCACATGTCAGATCTCTCTTTTCTGCACTTCACATTTTTTCTGCAGCTCGCGTGTCAGGCAGTTCCTTCAGTCTTCAAGTGCTATAGCATTCCCAACTCTCTTTCTTTCTTGCGTCCTGCACACCACACAAGCTTACAACCCTCCTCAAGAAGCATCTTTCCACCACCATACCAAACAAAAGTTAAAACTACATCCAAATGAACTAAAATGCAACCTAAATGCTATGACATGAACTTAAGAGCAGGCAATTGTTAAGGCAAAAAGGTATGAAAACAAGGATATTTATGCAATTATCACACCCCAAACTTAAGCTATTACTTGTCCTCAAGCGATAAGTATAACAGAAGAAAAGAAATACCATGGCAAAGATTTAACTCAAAGAAATGCTATGGCAAAGAATCAACCTTCAGAAAGCTACAGACAATTGTTAAGAACAACTACACTTGAGATTTTTAAGAATTTTTATTTGGGCTAGGATGCATGTGTGTGAGAGAAATTGCTCTTAGCCTATGCTTAATTCGCTTAAGAGAAATTTTCAAGGAAGCTCTCTAGTCATGCCTTAGCTATGGTCCCTCTATTTTTATTCATAGTGTTCAGACTTCCTAAAATTCAAAAAAGGTACTGCTACGAAGGGTGTCAGCTCATCACACCTACCGTCCTTAACTCTAGATGAGTAGGGAGCATACCTCTCATCCCCGAGCTAGTAGATAGAGTCATTCCGTGACAAATTTCATTCACTCATGTTTTCTCGAGCCATTTATTCGCTCTCTTTTTTTAAAGCTGAAATGCACAGAGGAGTGTCCTTCTACAGTTATGCAGTAGCATTTATTCATTTGTTTTAAAGCATTAATGTACATGGGAGTCTTTTTGAATTAAGTTCGTTAGAGTTTCTATGCTAGGGTTTACTAGAGTTCTTCCTTAAAAAATTCTAACCATTTTAAGTAGAGAGAGAAAGCAATTGTGTAATTTTTTTTACAATTATTATACAAAACCCTAAGTCAATTATACAAATCTCAACTAGTTGTATATCATTCCATTAAATCCAAGCCTATCAATATTCGTCATTAGGCATCATAAACTTATTCACATGCTATATTTTAACTAAATAGAATGCCATAGCATAAATTTTGTTCTCTACTACTAATGCATATGCTAGAGCAAACTAAAAATACTAACATCAAACACTAACATCTGAAACATAGAGAATGCAGTGTCCTTAATGCATGAATGAATTAAACTACATGAAATGCAATGTAATGAAAAAAAGAAAAAATGTGTAGCTCATGGGTGCAGAGGAAATTCGGCGCTGGTGTCATCGGTGGAGTGATCTTCATGCCCAGCTGCATCATTATCATCAGAGGAGTCGGGCTCAGTGGCTGGGATGATCCTGGTGCATTCATTCGTACGTTTGATGCAGCGCTGTGGGCGAGATGCTGTAGCATCTGGTGGGTTGGGCATAACTGGAGTAGCTTGTGGGGTAGGAGTTTCCTTCTCGGGTGGATGGTCCTCATCACTTGGGATTGTGCCGGGCTCAGATTGTTGTGGCTCAGGTTGTGGTGCGGTAGCAAAGACTAGCTTGCTTCGTTTTCTTTTCTTTGTTGGGGTTGTGACAGGAGCAGCAGTGGTGGTCTTAGAAACAATAGGCTGAGTCTAGGGTGTGGTTGTTCAGCTGTGGTGGGCGTAGTGGATTGACCGACTTTCTTCTTGGCGGTGAGCTTCTTCTTAGCAGGGGGAGGACGGGATGTACTTGCTGTAGCAAGAGGTGGATGCGGTTAGGGAACTTGAAGAATTTCAGGTGGAAATATGGTGAACAGGACAGAGGCATTAGGCAGCAGCTTGGCAAAGCAACTTGCTATAGCAGCATCACAGTCGCGCACATATTTGAAGTAGGTCGTGTGCTGGGCTTTGATGTGCTTGATTTCCTTGCTAATGCGGTTGATTTTAGCTACCAATTCCACAATCCTTGCTGTAGCAAAGCTCTTAGCATCGCATTCCAATGTCTCGACTAGGGCATCCTCATCAAATCCTTTAAGTCCTTGGATTTGGGTAGGGATGAGTCCAGCTTTACCCTTGATGCTCTTATCAACCGAGGGGTCTTCAAAAAAGTTGCTTTTTTTGCATAATGCGGTGATGAGGTTGGGAAACACTAGCGGACTCTTGCCTCGCTTTAGACATGCATAAAATTCGTCGACTACCAATTTGCCAACATCAATCCTTCGTCCAAGAAGGATCGAATGAATGAGGAGCAGTCTTGAGATGTGGACCGCGGTGGTGTGGAAGGTGCGCATCAGTCGATTTCTCAAAAAATGATTCCATATCTTTGCCTCTGGCTTGAGTCCCCCACGCTCGACAGACTTTGTCAAGGGATCCAGCTCCGTTCCCTTGAAACATATATCTTCTAGAACCTCATTTTGGGTTTGAGCGTCCATGCCCATAACAAAGTCGGTGCGGTGGTCTACTGCATTTTTCAACCCAAAATACTTGTTTACTGCTGCAGCAGTGAACTTTACTTGTTCGCCCCAGGCGTAGACAACCGATTGCGTGGGACTTCTGAGATGCGCATAGAATTCCCGCACAAGGGGAACACATATCTCCAGGGTGAGCGGCTATGGTTCTCCATTCGTGATTTGCTATATCATCAAGAACACTCTAGTCGGTGTTGTCTTCCCCCTCAGTAGGGAAGTGGAACCCTTGTTCAGGAAGTATCTTGCGTTCCTTGAGTTGCCCGCATCGGTCCCTTGCCGCTTCGTCTGCAAATTTCTTGATTTCAACCACATGCTATTTTTGGGAACTCGACGAAGTTCTAGTGACATTCTTGCATCGCACCATGTTGCTTTGTACCCTTAAGGGAGAAGAAAAACGAGAGGAAAAAAGGGAGAAGTTTTGTTTTGGGTCGAAGTTGGAGAGAAAAGAATAAAAGCAAAAGTTGGAAGATGAAGTGTTGGAGAAGAAGGAGTGGAGTGAGAAGTTGGTAAAAGGATTTTGGAAGCGTGGGGAGTTGAAGCGAATGGGGAAACAACTAAAAACTGCCACAATTAATGGGGGGAAAAGGTGATGGGGATGGTTGTCGGCGCAGTGTAAGAGAAAAGAGAAAGGGGTTTTTAATGCGTGATAGGGAAAAGTTGGGCAGAGAAAGTAGGTTTTAAATGGTTAGGGTTTTTCTTCTATTAAATAAATGAATATTCTCCCCCTTTTTTTCTTTTTTTGGATCACCTCTTTCCTATGACATAGGGCTATCTCCTTGTTGATTTCAACTTCCCTTAAATGGATATGGACAAAAAAATTTCTTTTGCACGCCACTGTCCTCTGCCAACCATACCAATGGTCCTTTAGGTCCTGCCACCTTTGTACCTCGTTCAGTACGGTCATAGGGATTGTACGATGATCACAAGTAAAGACAAATAAAATAAAAAGAAAGAAACCGAACTTAAAGCAACTATGGAAACTAAATTATTTATGAACATGCTATAGCATAATGGAGATAGGGTAGAGAAGAAAACTCTTAAGGATCCACGAGATCTAAATGTTACTTGTCTCGCAAGATGGGCGCGCCATTGTATGCCTTCAAGCACTGACCATTGACCTTAGAGATTGTATCAGCATCCAACTTCTTGATATCAACAGCACCATGGGGTATACCTTGTGGACTTGGAATGACCCCGACCAACTAGACTTGAGCTTTTCCGGAAAGAGTTTGAGCCTAGAGTTGTAGAGAAGTACTTGTTGGCCCTCCAAGAAATGTCGTGGAAAAATGTTCTTGTCATGCCACTTCTTGGTCTTTTCCTTATAAATCCTAGCATTCTCATATGCATGGGCTCGAAATTCTTCCATCTCGTTAAGCTCTAGAAACCTTTTCTCACCAGCCAACTAAAAATCCATGTTAAGCTTTTTAAGGCCCAAAACGCCTTGTGCTCAAGCACGACAGGAAGATGGCAGGCTTTACCATAGACCAGCTTGAAAGGCGACATGCCCAAAGGTGTTTTGAAGGCTATTCGGTAAGCCCAGAGTGCTTCGTCCAGTCTTGGGGACCAATCTTTTCTTCTCGGGATGACCATTTTCTCTAAAATTTGCTTGATTTCTCTATTGGAGACTTCAACTTGTCCATTTGTCTGTGGATGATATGTCATAGCAATCTTGTGCCAGACCTCATACCGATGTAATGTTTTAGCAATAAGCTTGTTGTCAAAGTGGGTTCCTTCATCACTGATGATAGCTCGAGGTGCTCCGAACCTCATGAATATGTTCTTGTTGAGGAACATCAAGACAGCCTTGGAGTCATTCTTTGGGGTGGCAACAACTTCCACCCATTTCGACACATAGTCGACTGCTAGAATAATTTATAGATCACCGGAAGATGAAGGGAATGGTCCCATGAAATCAATCCCCCATACATCAAATAGCTCTACTTCCAGAATATTTTGCAATGGCAATTCATTACGTCTGGAGATGTTCCATGTCCTTTGACATCTGTCACAAGTTTTACAAAACTCGTGGGCATCTTTGAAAAGTGATGGCCAATAGAAGCCGGCTTGAAGGACCTTTGCAGCTATCCTTTCTCCTCCAAAATGACCTCCACATAGTGATTGATGACAGTGAAATAGGATGATATGGCATTCTTCTTCGGGCACACATCTCTGTATGATCTGATCGGTGTATTGTTTGAACAAGTAGGGTTCATCCCAATAGTAGAATCTGACATCATGCTTGAACTTCTTGATTCCCTGGCTAGTTAAATCAGGAGGCAAAACACCGCCAACAAGATAGTTAACAATATCAGCATACCACGGAATTGTCGTAGCAGACAATAGTTTCTCATCAAGGAATTCCTCTTTAATTTCTAACTTACTATCATGCTTGATAGTGTTTTCCAGCCTAGAAAGATGGCCAACTACTTGATTTTCACAACCCATCCTATCCTTGACTTCTAAGTCAAATTCTTGCAATAGCAATAACCACCTAATAAGTCTAGGTTTAGCATCCTTTTTAGTCACTAAGTATTTAATAGTCGAGTGATCGGTGTGAACAATAACCATAGTACCTATCAAGTATGACCTAAACTTATCAAAGGAAAATACTATAGCTAATAATTCCTTCTCGGTGGTGGTGTAATTAATTTGTGCATCATTCAAAGTGCGACTAGCATATTAGATAACATTAAAGAGTTTACCTCGACATTGTCCAAGTGTTGCACCCACAGCGTAGTCACTCGCATCACACATACGCAGAATAAATGATTAAACAAAGATACTGTTGTAAATTAAAGGTTGTTGCTGAGGCAATATAGTTAAGCATATTTTTTTAATCAAGGCATTGAAGGCTTCAGCTTGTCATAACTACTCTTTCAGGTATGATGTTTAGATAGGAGCAAACTACAGAACCTGGAACCCTTGGAGTAGAGTCATCCCGTGAAGGCTTTCATTCACTCATGCTAATTTATCCGTCACTTTTATGCTTTCAGATTCATGGCCTTTGATAGCAGTGGAGTTTCCTCGCACATGATTCTTCCTAGACCCTGTTGCGGGCACCTCTAGGGTAACACAACACTTTTTTATTTGTTTTTGATTTTGCTGCCTTTGGTAGTTCTACGTTTTTTATTTCTTTTGCCTGCCTCGGCAGCTACCTGCAATTATCGTTAGAATCTTGCAAATAATTCTAAAAACAAACATGCAGTGTTAATCAAATATTCTAGTACATTCAGCATGTAACATAGATATTTAACATTTTCAGGCAAGAAGAAAAAAAATCTCAGTCATATTTGATGCTCTTTCCCAAGATTAAGATTTAATTTTTAATTAGGTGCGAAAATAAAGTAATCGACTATCCTATCATAGGCACAAGTCATAACAAATTTTTCTTTTCCGATTATTACTAAGGCAAGTACAATGCAACCTATATGCAACTAAGACTGCCTACAAAAGATGCGAGAGCTATCCCCCCCCCAAACTCGAGATGGGCATTACCCTCATTGCACAAAATAGAAAATAAGAAAATATACATGTTAAAGATAAAAAAAGAAAATAGGAAAACATAAAAATAAAAGAAAAAAGAATAAGTTAAAAGTTTGCTGAGGGTTAAGAGGAGGCTGGTTTCTAGTTAGCTGAGGAGGAGGAGGATGTCCGGACGACGAAGTGGCTGTTTGCAGATGCCTTGGATGCGGTTCTAACAGGTGAGGTTTTTATTTTCCGCGGCGGTTGGGCTCTCTTTGGCGTATGATGTGGCTCTTTTGGAGGCTCGACAGGGGGAACGGTGGGAGATGCGTTGCTTCCTTCTAACTATGTCTTGAGGTCCACAAGTTCTTCTGCTATTATGTACCGCTTCCACTTCCTTTTCCCTTCCTCTGTGGGTGCTGCTGGAGGGATGAATGCCATTGGGATGGCTACTATTGCCGCTACTACTACTGTTTCCGGTTCCGGCGGCGACATCGTAATCTCAGCTAATGAAGAGGAGTCTGGTACTGTATTGGCTGTACAGGCTGGGGAGAGATTCAACTGGTGCCTCTCAGGGGAGTCTGGCACTGTGTTAGATGGGGTGGCAGCTGAGTTATGTGGAGAATGCATAGGAGAGGGCATCTGGCGGTCTATCTGACGGGCTGTGGCGGCAGGTGAAGTTCTTCGTGCTTTTGCTGCTACTGGAAGCTCATCAGGAAAGGGTGGCATGGTGGGCACATTACCAGGGAATTTCTGCAGGAAATAAGCCACCAGGGCTTCTTGGGCCTCCCACACGTAGTTCATGAATGCCAACTGCTGTTGCTCTATCCGTTTTGTGTGTTCGAGGAGTATGTAGAGCAGCGGGAGGACCTCTTTGTCTAGGGCAACGTCAGTACTGCGAGGGGCAGCTGGCGTTTCAAACTGTGTGGCGAAGGGCTGACTGGCCGTTGATGGTTCTTTCTCCGTATTCTGCATCATTTGAATGCGGACCTTTTTAGTCTAGCCCTCCTTGGCAGTTGTAAACTCATCTGTGGGCTCTACCGAGACTCGGAAATTGGTATAGAGACCTGTGATGAGGAAGGAGAAATACAGCCTGCCATTCTTCTTCTTGAAGCAGTTATATATTTCCATGCAGATGATTTCCCCCACGTTGATCGGCCGGTTCATCAAGATGCTGTAAATTAAGGTGAGGCGCGGCCGGTCAACTGTTGAGTTGTGGGATGTGGGCAACAGGCGCCTTTTCACAAACGTGTTCCACAACATAGCTTCAGGCAACAGGTGGCGGCGCTGGATAAATCCCACATGTTTGCCCCTAGTCATGGTGTGTTGGGCTTGCAGATTCTGGCCTTGTTCTCCTCCTAGTGGGTAGCCGTCAGTGACTGCCTCCAATCCTCGTACCGATTTTCGTTCATATCATGGCCGTAATAGCTGTTGATGACAGCTGGTTTGAGCTTGACTGCCTCTCCGCGGACGTAGATGAAAGGCTTGTCTGGGCATGGCTTATGTGAGTAAAATTCCTTGATTATAGGCATGTTAGCTATATCAGGTTGCTGAGCGAACATCTCCCATCCCTTGTAGCGGATGGTTCGGAACAAGGCGGGCTCAAGACCATGGTCTCCCGTTTGCTTCGTGTAATGGAAGCCTTGTTCTTCCCAGACGACCTGCTTGGAGAATTGTGCTCTAAAGGAAAATCTGTTGTAGGTGGGTTTTTGGGTAGCCATGTGATCGATTGTATTCTAACTGAAAATAGAAAGGAAATATTATGAGAGAGCAGAAAAATAAGATAGAAGCTAGCAAAAAGATGGGAGTGAAGTAAAATGAAATGAATGAGTGGTTTATATAGGTGCTGCCGAGAAGTGCCGGGGCGGCAGTAAATGATCAACGATCCGATTTCCTCGTGCACATTACAGATTTTCCTACTCGTTATTTTCGGAACCATTGGTAGCTTAGCCGTTGGCAGCAAAGTAGCCGTTACTTTTCGCTGAGCTAGTTGCTGACTCGGCAGGGTGGTAGGCAGGCTTTTTGCTGGTCTTCCCTCTTAATCATGTTCTTTTATTTTCGATCCTAAAATAAAAATAATTAAATAATTAAATAAAATCTGAAAAATTAAATACTGAAAATTAATCTAGTCCTAAAATAAAATAAACTTTATTCCTAATGTATAAAAATAAAATAAAATAAAATAAAAATTAAGTTACGTTAGGAGCGCATTTGGGTTCATCTCATAGACGTAACCACTTCCTGAGGTGGTTTAGCTTTTTCTCCCCCCCTGGGGGGTCCTCTTGTTCCTTCAGTTTCTGTTTAATGGGGTCCTTCAATCTGCCCCGAGGTCTGTCATGGCAGCAGCTGCCCTGGCCTGTTTCCACACTTATCTTAGCTGCTCTTGCATGCGGGTACTCCTTTCCTTCCTCTGAGGGTTGTAGAACGTTCATCCTTATGCTTTGATCCTCTACCCTCATTGTAAGTTCCCCAAGTTCCACGTCTATCAGCGTTCTACCAGTGGCGAAGAAGTGTTGCCCGAGAATTATGAGGGGCTTTCTCATCGGCCTCACAATCCAAGATGAGGAATTCGGCAGGAAGAATTAGGCTGCCCACTTTGACCACTATGTCCTCAATCTTTCCCTCCGGTTGCACGAATGAGTGATTAACAAGTTTAAGCATTTCGGAGGTTGGCTTGGTAGGTCCAATTCCTAGTTTGTCGAAGACAGCTTTTGGCATCAGGTTTATACTAGCTCCCAAGTCACATAGGGCCATGGTCTCGTGCTTACTGCTCAGCCTGCATTGCAGAACAAAGCTGCCCGGATCTGTCTGCTTGGGCGGCAGCTTGTTATGCAGCATAGCCATGCATTCTTCAGTGATGGCCATCGTCTCGAATTCCCCTATCCGTCTCTTCTTAGAAACTATATCTCTGAGATACTTGGCATAGTTTTGCGTGCTTTGTATGGCTTCTATCAGAGGTATGTTAATGTGCACCTGTTTCAGAATGTGAGATTTTTTTGAATTGGTGCTCATGTTGTTGTTGTTTGAGTTTTTAGGGGAATGGAGCTGGCAAGGGGATGTCCTCTAGTTGCTCCTTTATTGGGGGTTTAGTTCGGGGAGGGTCACCCTTGTCAAGGCTGGTTTCATGTTCTGCTGCCGGGGCGGCTGGAGTCGGTGTTGTTGCTGGGGCAGGCTTACTTATATGTTTTGGATGAGTTCCTAACAGCTCTACCATCCTAGGTTCATCCAGCTGCTTCCCACTTCTTGTAGTTATGGCCTTGCAATGTTTAAAAGTGGGCTTAGCTGCTTCTGGCGGGCTGCTGGATGATGCTCCCATGGTCTGGCTGTAGAAGATTTCAGTGAACTTCCCAAACTGAGTCTTCAGGTTCTTAATAGCAGCCTCTTGGTTGTTCATCTTCATCTATGTCCTGTCCATGAATTACTCAGTTTTCTCAATAAATTTATTAGTATACACAATAAATTCACCAGTTTGTTTCATAAAGTTATTCAGAATTGCTTCTAGTGAATTATTGTGATGTGGCTGCTGAGTCTACTGCCTAGATTGATTCTGTTGGTAGCTTCCCTGTAGCTGTTGTGGATTTGCTACCGTCTTTGGGTTGCTCCAGGAGAAGTTTGGATGGTTTCTCCAGTTAGGATTGTATGTGTTCTGGGCTGACCTACTATTCCTCTCATATCCTCCTATGTAGTTTGCAGATGCAGTGCATTCAGAGGAATCATGGTTGGCCCCACATTTGCCACAGAAGGGCTCAACAGCTTTTACTTCATGAACCGTCCTTGGGGATTGCACCATCTTCATCACCAGCTCCGTCAGAGTGTCGAGGCAGGCATTAACAGATTCAGAGGCTTCCACCTCATTTACAGTAGATGGCCGCCTTGTGCCACCTCGGTGGGCTGTCAGATATTTGTAATCATTTTTAGCTGCTACGTTGAGCAGCTGTAGTGCTTCATCTCGAGGTCTGTCTAGGATGATCCCATTAACCGAGGCATCTATCAACATTCGAGTTGGGTAGTTAACCTCATTGTAGACTATAGATACCTGAGTCCAAGCCGGTAAACCATAGAGCGGGCAATTGTTCATCATTTGTTGGTACCGCTCCCATGCCTCGTACATCGGATCGTCATCCCGTTGTCTAAAAGCTGTGATCTCATTCTGCAGCCTATTGGTGACGTTGGATGGGCTGAATAGATCTAGAAAGTCCTTGCATAGCTCTGCTCATGAAGTTAAAGATCTGGCTGGCTGGTTATTCAACCACTGTTTTGCCCTACCCCTTAGTGAATAGGGAAATAGCCTTAGACGCAATACGTCCTGGTGTACCCTATGAATTTTGAATGCTCGGAAAATGTCCAAGAATCCTCGTAGATGCTGTCGAGCATCTTCTGTGGCAGTCCCTCCGAAGTGCCCTAGTGTGTTTAGCATGTTGAACATGACAAGTTTCAGTTCAAGATGATCTGCCCCTATCTCTGGTTCCGTTACTATTGGCTCGAAACTTTGGAAGTCATGTTCAAGGTAGTCCCTAGTTGTCCGCACTTGGGGTGGATCAGGAGGATCTTGCCTCTACTATACTTGTGGTCCTCTGGGCGGCAGATTTGGTTGCCCGCCCCTGCCATTGATGGCATCAATTGGTGGGTCTTCGTTTACCATGACCTCTTCCTTTGCTTTGCCTTTGTCTTTAGTTCTTTAAGGCTTCCTCGAGCTCCTTCTTGATTCGTCTAGTTTCACGCTCAAGATCATCGTAAATAATGAAGTTTCAGGTAGGGTTAGCCCTGGTCATACACTTGCAAAGGACACAGTAAATATTTTTTTCGGTTAAAAATAAAAATAAAAGAAAAAGTAAAAAGATGCAGAAATTGAAAAACGAAAATCGATGTTACCAATCTCCGGCAACGGCGCCAAAAACTTGTAGGGCGTGTAGGTGTTCCCTTTTTGTGGGAGCTCAAGTGCACACTACTGTCAAGTTATAGTATATAAGATGTCGAATCCCACAAGGATTAGACAGCTTGTCTCGTTCTTTAGTTCCTGCACAATGGTACAGTAAAACACAAGTGAATGATTGGTTGAGATCGAAAAGTAAATAAAAACACAAATAATAAAGAAGAGGTTAATCAAGTTGATAGAACGGGCAGGGTTATGCTGCCACTTAGTGTGAAAGCTGCGTTGAATTAGGTATGAGTTATATGTTGCTGCCACGATATGCTGCCTCGGTGAGAACAACGGGTGGCAAACTACGAACCTGTCACGTGGCCGCAGCAGGTCACTGCCATTGCAGAGGTGTGTACTGTCTCGGAAGGTGGAATGGAAAAACGTCCTGGCGGCAAGTCTGGCAGATACTCCAAGTTTGGCAGGATAGTCGATAGTGATCCCTCCTATTTCTAGGTTAGGGTGCTCGAGATTGATAACTTGAGGACTAGTGTGGAACCAAATCAATCAACTTGGTTAGTGATCCCTTTTAGCCGCTGAAACTTGTGGACTAGTGTGGAACCAAGTTAGTTACGCCTCTAGTTGTGACCGTACTTAACCCTTTCGTGAGCCTTGCACTTTCGTGCCCGACAAATAGATTCTCTCAAACGACTGGTGTAGAAAGATTGAAAGAATGAAGAACAATTGATTAATTAAACTTGTAATATTTTATCGAAGAAATAACTCAAAAACCTAAAACAAACGTTTCACTCTAGTTACAACATAACCCTAACCCAAGGGGAATTTAGAACATGGCGGCAGAGAAAAGCACAAGAAAAGTCTATAGAAAACCTAGGATGATTTAAACTAGAAGTACAATGGGTATGTATAGACTCAAAACTAGGTCAAGTCCTCCTTGAAGTAGAAATCCTCTAAAGTAGATTTTCTTCTTTAATGTAGCTTTAAATGCTGACTTCTTTTCTTAGAATATGGACTATTCCTCGTTTTCCTTCGCCCGTAAGTAAGCTTGATAGTTTGGCTTCGACAGCCCTAGCTGCTGCTACAGATATCGAAAAATCATATGAATGCAGGCGATAGATTCAAAATTTTTTGCTCTACAGACTACACTTCAGTTCTCCTAACTTCCATAGTCAGCTGCCGCGGGTAGCAATGTTGGCAGTAGCTTTGCTCGGTAGGCACTTGGCTGCAACTTGTCCTTACCCAGAACTGCTTCAGTACATCTCATGGGTTTGCTTCTTAGCTTTGTGTCCTCCGTTCATCGGCTCCCTCGTTCAACTGTTAGTACCTACAAGCAAGAATACACTAGAACAATATCTCTTGTTCACCAAATGAATGATAAGTTATAAAAGTAAGGCGGAACAATGAAATACTGTAAAATGCTATGCATGAACCTAGTCATGCCTAAAATGAGCTGGAAAACAGTAATAATAAGAGTTGGAAAGTGCATGAAATATAAGACTTTTGGACACTTTACATGTACATTTTCAGGCGTTGGCCATTGACCTTGTAGACTTTATCATCGTCCAACTTCTTGATATCAACCGCGCCAAGAGGGTGCACCTTGTGTATAATGAATGGTCCAGACCATCTTGATTTCAGCTTTCCAGGGAAAAGCATTAGCCTGGAATTGTAGAGAAGCACTTGTTGACCTTCTGAGAAATGCCTTGGCAAAATATGTTTGTCATGCTACTTCTTGACTTTCTCTTCGTAAATGCGGGCATTCTCATATGCCTAGGCTCGAAATTCTTCCAGCTCATTAAGCTCTAGCAACCTTCTTTCAATAACTAGTTGGCCATCCATGTTGAGTTTCTTAATTGTCCAATAAGCCTTGTGGTCAAGCTCAACGGGTAGATAGCATTCCTTGCCAAATATGAGCTTGATGGGTGACATGCCCAAAGGAGTCTTGAAGGTTGTTTTACATGCCCATAGTGCTTCATCGAACTTGGGGGACCAGTCTTTTCTCCTAGGGTTGACCACCTTCTCCAAGATTTGTTTGATTTCACGATTGGAAACTTCAGCATGTTCGTTCGTTTGAGGATGATATGTTGTAGTAATCTTGTGCCTGACTCCTTATCGATGTAATGCTTTGTAGGGCGTGTAGGTGTTCCTTTTTTGGAAGAGCGCAAGTGCACACTCATGTCAAGTTATAGTATAAAAGATGTCGAATCCCACGAGGATTGGATAACTTGTCTTATTTTTGTAATTCCTGCACAATGGTAAAGTAAAAACACAAGTGAATAGATTGGTTGAGATTGGAAAGTAAGTAAAACACAAGTAATAGAGAAGAGGTGAATCAGGTTGATAGGGCAGGCAAGGTTATGCTGCCACTTAGTATGAAAACTGAGTTGAATTAGGTATAAGTTATCCTTTGCTGCCACGATATGCTGCCTCGGCAGGTAGATGGGCGACAAACTACGACCCTGTCACGCGGCCGCAGCAGGTCACTACCACTGCAGGAGTGTGTACTGTCTCGGTAGGTGGAATGGAAGGAAGTCCTAGCGGCAAGTTTGGCAGATACATCAAGTTCGGGACGATAGTCGACAGTGATCTCTCCTATTTCTTGGTAAATATGCTCGAGATTGATGACTTGAGGACTAGTGTGGAACCAAGGCAAACAACTCAGTTAGCGATCCCTATTAGCCGCCGAAACTTGTGGACTAGTGTAGAACCAAGTTAGTCACGCCTCCCGTTGTGACCATACTTAACCCTTTCGTGAGCCTTGCACTTTCGTGCCCGACAAATGGATTCTCTCAAATGACTGGTGTGGAAAGAATGAAAGAATGAAGAACAATAGATTAAGTAAACTTGAAATATTTTATTAAAAAAATAACTCAAAAACCTAAAACAACCATTTCACTCTAGTTACAACATAACCCTAACCCAATTGGGAATTAGAACATGGCGGCGGGGGAGAGCACAAGAGAAATTTATAAAATACCTAAGATGATTTGAACTAGGAGTTGTAATGGGTATTTATTGACTATAAGACTAGGTTAAGTCCTCCTTAAAGTAGAAGTCCTTTAAAGTAGCTTTCCCTGTTTAATCTGGCTTTAAATGCTGACTTCTTTGTATGGAATATGGACTCTTTCTCTTTTGCCTTCTTCTGCAAGCAAGCTTGAGAATTTTGTTTCGACAGCCCTAGCTACTACTATAGACGTCGGAAAATCACGTGAACGCCAGCGATAGAATCATGAGTTTTAACTCTACAAATCGCGCTTTGGTTCTCCAAACTTCCATAGTCAACTGTCGCGCCAGCAACTTTTGCTCGGCAGGTGCTTTGCAGCAACTTACTTTTGTTGGAACTGCTTCAGTACAGCTCATGGGTTTGTTCCTCAGCGTAATGTCCTCCGCTCCTCGGTTCCCTCGCTCAGCTGTTAGTACCTACAAGAAAGAATACACTAAAATTGTATCTCATATTCACCAAATGAATGATAAGCTATAAAAGTTTGCTAAGGGTTAGGAGGAGGTTGGATTCTAGTCATCGAAGGAGGAGGAGGATGTTTTGATGGAGAAGCGGCGGCCGACGGATGCTTTAACAGTGGTCCTGGCAGGTGAGGTTTTCATTTTCCATGGCGGTTGGACTCACTTTGGCGTATGATGTGGCTCTTCTTGAGGCTCGGCAGGGGGAATGACAGGAGATTCGTCGCTCTCTTCTGACTCCGTCTCAAGGTCCACAGGGTATTTGGCTATTATGTGCCGCTTCCTCTTCCTTTTTCCTTCCTCTGTGGATGCTGTCAGGGGATGAATGCCATAGGGATGGCCGATGTTGCTGCAACTACTGTTGTTTCTTGCTCCGACTGCGACTTCTCAATCTCCTCTGACGAGGAGTAGTCTGCTACTGTGTCGGCTGTGCAAGCGAGGGAGATATTCTGCAGGTGCCTCTTGGGGGAGTTTGCCACTGTGTGTGATGGGGTGGCAGCTGAGTGATTTGGAGAATTCATAGGAGAGGGCACCTGCCGGTCTGTCAGGCGGGTGGTGGTGGCTGGTGAAGTTTGTTGTGTTCGTGCTGCTGCAAGCTCCGTATGGAATGGTGGCATGATGGGCACATCACTAGGAAATTTCTGCAGGAAATATGCCACCAGGCCTGGTGAAGTTTGTTGTGTTCGTGCTGCTCTATTTTCTTCGTATGTTCCAAGAGTGTGTACAACAGAGTGGTGACCTCTGTGCCTGGGGAAACATCAGAACTGCTGGGGGTGGCTGGTGTTTCGAACAAGGCGACAGAGGGCTGACTAGCCATTGCTGGTTCTGGGTCCTGCATCATCTGTGCGCGGACCTTTTTGGTCCATCCCTCTTTGGCAGTCGTCAACTCACCTCTAGGCTCTACCGGGACTCCAAAGTTGGTGCAGAGACTTGTGATGAGAGATGGGAAATATAATCTGCCCTTCTTCTTCTTGAAGCAGTTGTATATTTCCGTGTAGATAATCTCCCCTACGTTGATTGGCAGGTTTGTGATGATGTTGTATATTAGGGCAAGGCCGGCCGGTCAACTGTGGAGTTGTGGGATGAGGGCAGCATATGCCTATTCACGAATGAGTTCCATAGCATGGCGTCCGGCAGAAGGTGGCGAAGCTGGACAGATCCCACATGTTTTCCCCCAGCTATGGTGTATTGGGCTTGCAAATTCAGGCTTTGACCTCGTCATAGTGAGCAGCCGTCAGTGACTGCCTCCATTCTTTATGCGGATTGTCGTTTATATCAAGGCCGTAATAGCTGTTGATGACAGTAGTGTTTAGTTTGACTGCCTCCCCGCGGACGTAGACGAACGACTTCTCCGGGCATAGGTCGTGGGAGTAGAACTCTCTGACTATTACGACATTCTCGATCTCAGGCTGTTGCGCGAATGTCTCTCATCCCTTATAGTGGATGGTTAAGAATAGGGCAGGCTCGAGACCACGGTCTCCCATTTGTTGCGTGTAATGGAAGCCCTGTTCCCCTCATACGTCATGTTTGGAGAAATTTTCCTTGTATATCTCCTCATCTGCCTTGAAGCAAAATCTTGTGTAAATGGTTTTCTTGGCTGATGTTGAAGCCATGTGAACGGTTTGTTTGTAGCTGAAACTAAAAATGAAAACTGTGTGAGAGTAGGGTAATCAGATAGCAAATAGCAAGAAGAGGAAAGTAAAGTTAAATGGAGTAGGCGAATGGTGTATATATATTGGCTGCCAAGAAGTGTTGGGGCGGCATTAAATGCTCAACAGTCCGATCTTGTCGCACATGTTACATAGTGATCTGCCCGTTATTTTCAGAGCCGCTGGCGGCCATCTAGTCGTTACACTTGCTGCGCGGGCTGCTGTCTCAGCAGGATGGTGGGTGGGCTTCTTGCTGGGCTTCCCTCTTATTCCTGCTCTTTATTCTTGATCCTAAAATAAAAATAATTAAACAATATCTGAAAAACTAAATGCTAAGAATTAATCTGGTCCTAAAATAAAATAAAGGGTTAACTACTGGAATAATCACTTATGTTTTCCTCTAGTACAAAGTTGGTCACCGATTTTGAAAAACGACCAGTAAGGTCACTTACGTTTTCGGGACGTAAACTTTTGGTCACCCAGCCGTTTCTTGCCGTTAAACGCTGACAGATTGCTGACCTGGCAACGAAAAATAAGGGTAAATTGCTGCAATGGCCATTAAAGTTTATCTCATGTACATTTTTGCTTCCCAATTTTAAAAAATAAACATTATAGTCACTAATAAAAATGTTTCTTTATAATTTCACCCTTAAATTTTTAAAAATTCATTTTTTCAACCCTAAAACTTTACAATCAATTAGTACAATAATATTATAAATTTCTAGATGAAAAATAGATGCCCAAAGTATGCCCTTTTTAAACTTAGGTGCCCAAATTGCTCATATTTAATAACTAAACTTTCAAATTGCTCCTATTTTTCACTCTGAATTATTTTTTATTATTATAACATGTCATTTTTATGATTTTTAAATTAAAAATAATTTTAAAATAAAATTATTATTATTATTATTAAATTTAAAATATTATAAAAATATTAGTTTTTAAAATAATTTAGGTGTCTAGAGTATTTTTTAGTAAAAATTCGTGCTCGAAGTTTCTATAGGTACAATTTTAGGTGCCCATTTGTTAAATGGGTGTTAAAAAAATTGTCAGCCAATCGGTGCTTGACACGTGACATTAATTTTTATTTTTAAAATTTATTAATGGAAAATACTCAGAAATTTAAAATTATTATAAAATCTAAAAATTTTACGAACTTCACAAAACAATCCTTAAATCCCTAAAAATTCCTAAACTTTCGTCGTCAACTACCGCCGCTTCTGCCGCCAGTTGTCGTCGCTGACCGCACCCACTTGGTCGCCGGGCCAAGGCGACAATTTTCCCTAACACGGCATCGCCAGAAACGCCCAATGGTGTGTAGCCGAACGTCAAACGCGAACGTCGATTTCGTGTTTGACATTTGGTTGCACGCTGTTGGGCGTTTCTAACGACACTGTGTTGGGAAAAATGATCACCTTAGTCCGTCGACCAAGTGGGTTCGGTCAGCGACGACAACTGGCGGCGGAAGCGGCGACAATCGACAGCGAAAGTTTGAGAATTTTTAGGGATTTAGAGATTGTTTTGTGAAGCTTGTCAAATTTTGAGATTTTATAATAATTTGAAAGTTCTAAGTATTTTCCATTAAAAATTAATAAAAGTAATGCCACGTGTCAAGTACCGATTAGTTGACAGTTTTTCTAACACTCATTTAACAACCGGACACCTAAAATTGTAACTATAGTAAATTTGGGCACCTATTTTTACAAAAAATACTTTAAACACCTAAATTATTTTAAGAAGTAATAATTTTAAAAAATATATATATATTTTAAATTTAATAATAATAAAAATGATTTTATTTTATTTTAAATTATTTTTAATTTAACAATAATAAAAATTGACATGTCATGTTACAATAAATATTAAAAACAATCCATAGTGAAAAATAGGAGCAATTTGAAAGTTTAGTTATTAAATAGGAGCAATTTGAGCACCTAAATTTAAAAAGGGTATACTTTGAGCACCTATTTTTCATTTAAGCCTTTATAATATTATTATACTAATTGATTGTAAAGTTTTAGGGTTGAAAAATTAATTTTTAAAAATTCAAGGGTGAAATTATAAAGAAACATTTTCATTAGTGACTATAATGTTTATTTTTTAAAATTGGGGAGCAAAAATGTACATGAGGTAAACTTTAATGGCCATTGCAGAAATTTACCCTTATTTTTTCGTTGCCAGGTCATCAATCAGTCAATGTTTAACGACAACAAACGGCTGAGTGACCAAAAGTTTACGCCCCGAAAATTTAAGTGAGCTTACTGGTCGTTTTTCAAAATTGGTGACCAACTCTGTACTGGAGGAAAACATAAGTAATTATTCCAATAGTTAACCCTAAAATAAAATATATTCCTAGTGCATAAAAATAAATAAAAATTAAGTAATGTTAGGAGTGCATTTGGGTACATCCCTTAGACATAACCACTTCCTGAGTTGGTGTAGCTTTTTCTCCCCTCCTAAGTGGCCGTCTTGTTCCTTTAGTTTTTGTGTGACATGGTCCTTTAATCTGCCCCGAGGTTTGTCATGGCAGCCGTTGCCCTGGCCTGTTTCCACACTTACCTTGGCAGCTTTTACATCCAGGCATTCATTTTCTTTCCTCTGAGGGTTGTAGCACATTCATCCTTATGCTTTGATCATCTACCCTCATTGTAAGTTCCCTGAGTTCCACGTCTATCAACGTTCTTCCCATGTCCAAGAAGGGTCACCCGAGAATTATGGGGGCTTTTTCATCGGCCTCACAGTCCAAGATGAGGAAATCGGCTGGGAGGATTAGGCTGCCCACCTTGACCAGTATGTCTTCAATCTTTCCATCTGGTTGTGCAAAGGAATGACCGGCGAGTTTAAACATCACGAAGGTTGGTTTGGCAGGTCCAATACCTAGTTTGTTGAATACTGCCTTAATCATCAGGTTTATACTGGCTCCCAAGTCACATAAGGCTCTGGTCTCATGCTTGCTCCCCAGCTGATATGGTATAAGAAAGCTTCATGGATCTATCTGCTTAGGCGGCAGTTTGTTATGCAGCATAGCCATACACTCTTCAGTGGCAGCCACTGTCTCAAATTCCTCTATCCGTCTCTTCTTAGATACTATATCTCTGAGATACTTGGCGTAGTTGCGCATGTTTTGTATAGCTTCTATCAGAGGGATGTTAATATGCACATGTTTCAGAATATCTAAGAATTTCCCGAATTGGTGCTCCTGCTACTGTTGCTTGAGCTTCTGGGGGGAATGGTGCTGGTGGGCGGATGTCCTCTATTTGCTCCTTGTTTGGGGGCTTAGTACGGGGAGGATCATCCTTCTCAGTGTTGCATTTATGTTCTTCCGCTGGGGCAGCTTGAGTAGGTGTTGCTGCTGGGGCGGCTACTGTATGTGCTGTTGGGGCAGGGTTACTTATCTATTATGGCTGAGTTCCTAACTGCTACACCATTCTAGGTTCATCCAGATGCTTCCCACTTCTTGTAGTTATGGCTTTGCAATGTTTGAAAGTGGGCTTGGCTGCTTCTGGCGGGCTGCTGGATGAGGCTCCCATAGTCCGACTCTGGTACATTTCAGTGAACTTCCCAAACTGGGTTTCTAGGTTCTTAATAGCAGCCTCCTGGTTGTTCATCTTCATTTTCGTCATGTCCATAAAAGACTTAGTTTTTTTTCATAAATTTATTTGTATAGACAATAAATTCACCAATTTGTTTCATAAAGTTATTCGGAGTTTCTTCTAGGGAATCATTATGTTGCGGCTGCTTAGTCTGCTGCCGGGACTGATTCTCCTGGTACCCTCCCTGGAGCTGTTATGAATTTGCAGCTGTTTTTGGGTTGCTCCCAGGGAATTTGGGATGGTTTCTCCGGCTAGGATTGTATGTGTTCTGGGTTGGCCTGCTATTCCTCTCATAACCTCCCATGTAGTTCGCAGATGCAATACAATTAGAGGATTCATGGTTGCCCCCGCATTCGTCACGGAATAGCTCCACAGCCTTTACTTCATAGACCTTCCCAGGATTTTGCACTTTCTTCATCACCAGCTCTGTTAATTGGTCGAGGCGGGCATTTACGGACTCGAAGGCATGTACCTCATTAATTGTGGCTGGCCGCCTTGTGCCGCCCCGGCGGGCTGTCGGATATTTATAGTCGTTTTTGGCTGCTATGTTCAACAGCCGCAATGCTTCTTCTAGAGGCCTGTCTAAG
Organism: Hibiscus trionum; assembly: GCA_030270665.1. Taxonomy (NCBI): domain Eukaryota; kingdom Viridiplantae; phylum Streptophyta; class Magnoliopsida; order Malvales; family Malvaceae; genus Hibiscus; species Hibiscus trionum. The sequence continues at coordinate 3,557,889 of BSYR01000010.1, read as the reverse complement.
ATGATCCCATTTACTGAGGCATCTATCATCATCTGTGTCAGGTAATTCACCCCATTGTAGAATATAGATACCTGAGTCAAAGCCGGTAGGCCATGCAGCGGGCAGTTATTCAACATTTGTTGGTACCGCTCCCATGCCTCATACATTAACTCATCATCTCCATGTCCAAAGGATCTAATCTCATTCTGCAGCCTATCAGTGACATTTGATGGACAGAAGCGATCTAGGAAGTCTTTGCAGAGCTCTGCCCATGAACTGAAGGATCCTCTTGGCTGGTTGTCTAACCACCGTTTTGCCCTATCCCTTAGTGAATAGGGAAATAGTCTCAGTCGCAGTACATCCTTGTGGACCCTGTGAATTTTGAAGGCTCGAAAAATGTCCAGGAATCCTCGCAAATGATGCCAAGCATCTTCTGTAGCAGTCCTTCCGAAGTGCCCTAGTGTATTTATCATGTTGAACATGACGAGCTTCAGTTCAAAATGATATGCCCCTATCTCTGGTTCAGTCACTATTGGCTCGAACCTTTGAAAGTCATGTTCAAGGTAGTCTCTTGTTGTCCGCACATGGGGTGGATCAGGGGGATCCTACCTCTGTTGTACTTGTGGCCCTCTGGGTGGCAAATCTGGCTGCCTGCCCCTGCCATTCATGTCATCAATTGCGGGGTCCTCATTTACCATGTTCTCTTCCTTTGTTTATCTTTGTCCTTGTTTTGTAGGATTTCTCTTAGCTCCCTCTTAAGCCTTCTCTTTTCACGCTCTAGATCGTCGTAAATGATAAGGTTTCCTTTAGGGTTAGCCCTGGTCATACACTTGCAAAGGACACAATAAAATTCGCTTCTTTTTTTCGATTAAAATAAAAATAAAATAAAAAGTGTAGAAAATGAAAAAACGAAATTAGCTGTAACCAATCCCCGGCAACGGCACCAAAAACTTATAAGGCGTGTAGGTGTTCCCTTTTTGGAAGAGCGCAAGTTCACATTCCTATAAAGTTATAGTATAAAAGATGTCGAATCCCACGAGGATTGGACAACTTGTCTCGTTTTTGTAGTTCCTGCACAATGATAAAGAAAAAATACAAGTTAATAAATTGGTTGAGTTTGGAAAGTAAATAAAACACAAGTAATAGAAAAGAGGTGAATCAGGTTGATAGGGCAGGCAGGGTGGAACCAAGTTATTCACGCCTCCCGTTGTGACCGTACTTAACCCTTTCGTGAGCCTTGCACTTTCGTGCACGACAAATGGATTCTCTCAAACGACTGGTGTGGAAAGATTGAAAGAATGAAGAACAATGGATTAAGTAAACTTTAAATCTTTTATTGAAGAAATAACTCAAAAACCTAAAACAACCGTTTAACTCTAGTAACAACATAACCCTAACCCAATGGGAAGTTAGAACATGGCGGCGACGGAGAGCACAAGAGAAATCTATAGAATACCTAAGATGATTTGAACTAGGAGTTACAATGGGTATTTATAGACTATAAGACTAGGTTAAGTCCTCCTTAAAGTAGAAGTCCTTTAAAGTAGCTTTCCCTCTTTAATATGACTTTAAATGCTTACTTCTTTGCATGGAATATGGACTCTTTCCCTTTGCCTTCTTTCGCAAGCAAGCTTGAAAATTTTGCTTCGGCAGCCCTAGCTGCTGCTACAGACGTCGGAAAATCACGTGAACGCTGGTGTTAGAATCAGGAGTTTTAGCTCTACAAATCGCGCTCCGGTTCTCCAAACTGCCATGGTTAACTGCCGCGGCAGCAAGGTCAGAAGCAACTTTTGCTCGGCAGGGGCTCGACAGGTTCTTGGCAGCAACTTACTTTTGTTGGAACTACTTCAGTACAACTCCTAGTTTTGTTCCTCAGCATAATGTCCTCCGCTCCTCGGTTCCCTCACTCAGATGTTAGTACCTACAAGCAAGAATGGACTAAAACATTATCTCATATTCACCAAATAAATGATAAGCTATAAAAGTAAGGCAGAACAATGAAATACTATAAAATGCTATGCATGAACCTAATTATGCCTAATATGTGCTTAAAAACAGTCATAATAAGAGTTGGAAAGTGTATGAAATATAAGACTTTTGGACACTTTAGACGCTTTAGCAATAAGTTTGTTTTCAAAGTGAGTTCTTTCATCACTGATGATGGCTCGGGGTGCACCAAACCTCGTGAAGATGTTCTTATGAAGGAACTTCATGACCGTCTTGGAGTCGTTCCTTGGGGTGGCAACAGCCTCCACCTATTTTGACACGTAGTCGATTACTAGCAAAATATATAAATCTCCATATGATGCAGGAAACGGGCCCGTGATGTCAATTCCTCACATGTCAAAGATTTCAACCTCCAGAATATTTTGCAGTGGCATTTCATTCCGCCTGAAGATGTTCCCCGTTCTTTGGCATCTATCACAAGTCTTGTAGAACTCGTGTGCATCCTTGAAAAGTGTATGTCAATAGAATCATGCTCAAAGAACTTTTGCAGCAGTCCTAGCACCACCAAAATGCCCTCCACACGATGATGAATGACAATGGTACAAAATGCTATGGTATTCTTCCTCTGGAACCCATCTCCTTATGATCTGATCAGGACATTGCTTGAACAAGTAGGGTTCATCCCAATAGTAGAATCTTGCATCATGTCTAAATTTCTTGAGTCCCTGGCTAGATAAATCAGGAGGCAAAATACCACTAACAAGATAATTAACTATATCAGCATACCACGAAATTTTCGTAGCGGACAACAGTTTCTCGTCAGGGAATTCCTCCTTAATTTTAGATTCACTACCTTGTGCGATAGCATTTTCTAGCCTTGATTGATAATCAACTACCTGGTTCTCACATGCTTTCCTATATCTAATTTCTAAATCAAATTCTTGTAGCAAGAGTATACATCTAATAAGTCTAGTCTTAGCATCCTTTTTAGTCACAAAGTACTTGATGGCTGAATGATCGGTATGAACTATAACCTTAGTGCTTATCAAATATGACCTAAACTTATCAAAGGCAAATACTACATCAAGCAATTCTTTCTCAGTAGTGGTGTAATTGATTTGTGCATCATTCAAAGTGTGACTAGCATAATAAATAATATGAAAGAGTTTACCTCGGCGTTGTCCAAGTGTTTCACCAATGGCGTAGTCACTTGCATCACACATTAGCTCAAATGGCTCGTTCCAATTAGGTGGAATGACAACCAGTGTTGAGATAAGTTTCTCCTTCAGTTCTTGAAACATGCTATGGCAATCTTTGTCAAACACAAATCGTTGATTTTGCTCTAGCAAATTGCATAGCGGCTTTGAGATCTTTGAAAAGTCCTTGATGAATTTTCGATAGAAGCCAGCATGCCCTAGAAAGCTTCTTACTCCCTTGACACTAGTGGGGGGAGGTAGTTTTTCAATGACCCCGACCTTTGCTTTGTCAACTTCTATCCCTTGCTTCGAGATCTTGTGGCCTAAGATCGTTCCTTCCGTTACCATGAAATGGCATTTTTTCCAATTGAGCACCAAGTCAGCTTCCTCACACCTCTTTAGAACCTTGGCGAGATTGCCCAAGCATGGGTCAAAGTCATCTCCGGAGACCGAGAAGTCATGCTTGAAAATTTGTTGGGGCATTGCAGAGACCAAAGGGCATTGTACGGAAAGCGTAAGTTACATAAGGGCATGTGAAATTCGTATTCTCTTGGTCTTCGGGTGTTATAGAAATCTGATTGTACCCAGAATACCCATCGAGGAAGCAGTAGAATACCTTGCCCGCTAGTCGATCTAACATCTGATCAATAAATGGGAGAGGAAAATGGTCTTTCTTGGTTGCCTTGTTGAGCTTCCTATATTCCATGCAAATCCTCCACCCCGTGACGGTTCTAGTAGGCAACAACTCATTCTCCTCATTGCTTACCACGGTCACTCCTCCATTCTTCGGTACACATTGCACCGGGTTGACCCATGAGCTATCGGATATCGGGTAGATTACTCCAGCATCAATCCACTTAATTATCTCTTTCATTACCACATTCTTCATGATTGGGTTTAATCTTCTCTGGGCTCAACATAATTGTTGTGATAATCATAAAGCAAAATTTTCTGCATACATATAGCAGGGCTTACACCTTTCAAATCAGCCATAGTCCACCCTAGCACATTTTTATGCTGTAACAACATATTTACTAAGCTAGTTTCTGGCTTAGGTGTGAGACTAGATGAGATTATGACAGGCAAAGTTTCATTGCTCCCTAAGTAAACATACTTAATATGTGATGGCAAGGGTTTCAGTTCTAGAGTAGGTGCATGCTCAAGGGAAGGCTTAGGAGGTACAAATTCTGAAAAATCAAGAGGTTCAAAGTGCGTACTTGCTCTAGCTTCGTGTCGACTAGACTACTCCAGTTCCCTTGAGAGTTCTTCTAGGTCTAAATCATCATCTTTGCAGAGTGCTTCAAACTCTTCCATTTGCATCTCATTACTACAGCAAAACTCCGCAGTTCCATTCTGTGCTGTAGCATCTATATATTGACATGCTCTCGGATTGCCTGCATACTTGAGGGTGTCATGAATATTTATCGTGACCGTTTGATCAACCACTCGCATCGTGAACTCCCCATTCTCACAATCGATTAAAGCTCGCACGGTAGCTAAAATGGCCTACCCAAGATAATGGGTGTGTTGATGTCAGCTTCATAGTCGACGATTAAGAAGTCGACTGGAAAGATAAATCGGTCCATTTTTACCACGACATCTTCAACTCTTCCTTCTGGGCGAACATGAGAGTGATCTGCTAGCTGTAGCACAACCTTGGTGGGCTGTGCCTCTCGTATTCCTAGTTTCAGAAAAATCGAATTAGGCGTCAAGTTAACACTTGATCCCAAATCGCAAAGTGCTCTTCCAACAAACTTATTGCCAGTAGAGCATGGGATGACAAAGCTACCTGGGTCCTTCCTCTTAGGTGGCATCTTACTCCACCCAGAACAACATTCTTTTGCTATAACGACAGTTTCTTGCTTATTGACCTTCATCTTTTTTGTAACTATATCCTTAAGGAACTTGGCATATGTTGGCATATGATCAATGACCTCCAGAAATGGGGCATAGATATGTAATTCGTCCAGGATATCCACGAATTTCTGGAATTGAAGGTCTTCTTTCTGCTTCTTGAGTTGTTGAGGAAAAGGAGGTGGGAGTCCAATTTCATTTATTTGGACTGGTGGAGTTGCATCTTTTGATGTAGCAAAAGAAGGATCCTCCTCCGGTGTTTCTTTTACTATGACTTCCTCCTCATCCTTCTCTTCAGCTGGAGGGTCTTGTGAGTTATCTTCTTCGTGAGGCAAGTTGGGCTGAGATTCCTCCTTCTCCTTTCCCCCAAACTTATCTTCTTTGTTAATTTCCTTTCCACTCCTTAATGCGAGTGCGTTGCATTGCTCCTTGCTATGGTGCGTAGTGGCTTTCGTGTCACTAGGCAGACTTCCTTGTGGTCGCACATGTAAGGTTTGAGCTATCTGACCAGCTTGTGTCTCTAAGGCTCTGAGAGAAGAACTATGGCTTTGCAATAAGGCTCATTGATTCTTAATGTTTGATGCATGGTCCTGTAGGAAAACTTTCGTGGTTCCCATAAAATCTTTTGTCATAGCCATAAATTCTTTGAATGTAGTCTACAATGAACTGTTTCATGAAGATGTTTCTCCCTTGTGACCTAGCCATGGCATCATCTGGTTAGAAGGTGGTGCTTCGATCAGATTTTGATGTGGCATTGGCTGTACAGAATTACTGTGCCCTTGATTACCCCAACTAAAATTTTGATGCTGACGCCACCCTGGATTGTAGGTATTAGTGTATGGATTGTTGTTGCGGTTATAATTCCCCACATAGTTGGCTGGCTCTTGATTGTTAGGGCATTCACTCAAATGGTGATTGCCATCGCATCTGAGACATGAGGTTGTGGACTTCACTTCCTTGACTTCGCTGGGACGTTGGAGGTTCTTTAGCATATCGGTGATAGCATCTAACTGGGTGGCTACCGAGTCATCAACTTCACTTTCTTGAACTACTTGGGTTCTCCTCCCCATTCCAAGCCTTGTGGTCGAAAACTGGTAGTCATTGATGGCTACCCTATCAAGAATGTCGAATGCTTCCTCTGGTGATTTGTCTAACAAGCTCCCATTTGCTGAAGCATCTAACATCATCCTTATAGGAGCATTCACACCATTATAGAACATAACCACTGTAATGCCCTGGTTTTGGGCGTAGATGTTTTAGATGTCGAATCGGGTCGGTTGGGAACGGTTCAAACCCTTAAGGTTGATTTAGGGAACACCTAGTTCGGGATGCTTTAAAAATATGGAAAAATATCTAAAAATCCTCATTTATTATACAAATGATTATGGTGAAAACAATTTTACAAAATGTGATTTGGAATTATTACATTTTGGTGTAGTGACCAAAATGCAGTTTTTGCAAAAGTTGACTAGTGACTGTTTTATAAAGGATTGAAACTTTGAAATTTAAGGAGCTAATTTTACCAATTGTTTTTTCATCAGATTTCTCTTTAATTTGGGAGTTTTTAATAATGATTTAATTAAAGAAATTAAAAGAAAATTTAAAGATTGACTTTTCATAACTACTTTACGATAGTTTTCTCTCTTTTCATTTTCTCTCAACTTCCACTCAGCTAAACACTATTCCCTCACCAAAGAACCTTTGGTTTTCATCTCATTTTCCTAAGGATTTCTTATCTTGACTTCATCGAATTCTTTTGTTTTCACTTTGGATTTTCAAGAAATCTTACCCAAATTAAGGAGAAATCAGCCATTAGAGGTAAGCTTCGTCCTTCTCCTCTAATGATCAGTTCTTTATTGAAATTCCCAAGTTATCAATCCTTTGTTAATGGTTTTTAAAATTTTTTAATGTTATAAACAACAAATAGTTGCTAAATTCAAGGTTCTTGATGTGATTTTTATGATTTTCTTATTTCTGAGTTAAACTCTTTTTTGAGGTTGATTTCTAAAATGTTTTGGATGATATTTGATGTTGAGATTGAGGTTTTCACAAGTAAATCTCGAATAGGCTTGGGTTCCTAAGTTTTAGATGTTAGATTTGGGGTTTTTGAGGATTGGTGATATGCTATTGCTGGAGATATAAGGTCGTGTTTGTGATGATTTTTTATGTTGAGAGAGGTTTAGAATGGATTAGAATTGATAGATCTTGGCTAGGATTTGATTTTAGAAAGTTTGGAGGTGATTTCGGTTATTTCGGATAGCCGAAATGTTGGTTTTGAGTAGTGGAGCGAGATAGAATGAGTGGCTGGTGATTTTAATGCATGATGATGCATTAATCCTCTGCTCTTATGTGTAATAAACATGAGAGACTTCATCGGACGCATTTGGTGTTGATCCGGAAGTGCCGGAAGCCTAGAAATCGTTTCGGCAAACAAGCGAAACGTAATCGCTGAATGCATATGGTTTTAGAAGTCCTTGAGGGACAAGGAAATGAGGTTTGGGGATTTTGGATTGGTTTGAAACACCATCCTAAGTTTGGAAGTAAGTATGTTTAGAATTTGCTCTCGAAAAGTGGTTGATGCCCCTAAATGCTTCTGACATGCTCTGGTTTTGAGATAGACAAATTCTTACTGTTTTATGCATGATTTATAACATGAAATGATGTTATGTGTTGATCCCATGAGCTAGCATGACTTTATAAAGAGTTTTGAGATTTTGATTAAATGCTAATCATGAATTGTGGTCTTGAAATGGGATGAGATAGATTTGAGAAATGTTGCATCAAAACAGTAGGTGAGATGATGATTTTAATGTAATATATTGGCATGAATGATGAGATGATTACCGGACATAATTGGTCGACAAATAGGATAAAAGTGCATTGTAAACTAAAAATTTGTATGTGCTCTTTGGAGTCGGGAAATGGTGGTAGTGCCATACCGATCCAAAGTTAGAATTCGATGATGAGAGATACCATCGGGGTAGGTCTTGGTGAAAAACCCAAACTTTGTGGCGAAGAGAGATACCTCCATGAGAGTCCGGTGATGTGAGATTCCACTAGGGTAGGACTTGGCTTTGTGTCAAGCTAATTCGAATATCCGAGTAAAGATATAATATGAAATGCCAATATATGAGATTGTATTTGATTAACATGTACCAATGTTGAAATGATGTTTATGCTATGAAAAATGCATATGAGATTTTTAGATTTATGAAATGCTTTTGAATGTCAAGCATGTATGGCTTTGCCATGAGATTTACATTGGTTGAATGCATGAAATAGATAGAAAGATGGTACATGTGATTTTCAAATGGAGTTTTGCTTTGATATGGTTTTCAAGCATGAGATAGAAAGAGCATGTTGTAGAAAATGATTTTTGAGAAAGAGATTTAAATGCTTGCATTGTTGTGTTGGTGTTTTTAGAGCATGCCTCACTAAGCTATCGTGCTTACGCTCTCTTTTACCAATAATGCAGATAATTGCGACACTTTGAGCAGCAAGGAGGCTTAAGAAGATCCAAGGGTTTGTAAAGCTCAAGTATGGTGATGTCTACAATTACTTTAGTAATGATATTTGGCAATGGGATCTAATGGTTTTCTTTGGGAGATGTATTTTGGACTCCCTGTGTTTGATGCAAGTTTTGTATGGTTTATATGGTTTGTAAGAGGCCTTTATTTTGATTTTGGTGCTTATTCTTGCTATATGGTGTGATTATGGTTTGTGTCTTAAGCATTCTTCATGATTTGCCTTGCTATGCTTGAGTTAATCAACTAAAAGCTGCTATCTGTTTGAAAATTCATGTTTATATGTTTGAGTGGATGTTATAAGCATGTAGTTAAGATTTTAGGATGATTAGTCAAAGTTAGAGTTGATTTCAAGGCTAAAAATGGGACAATTCTGGTATGCGTATCGATACACATAAGCCAAATGTGTGCTCTCTGCACAGGCGTTTTGGTACGATTGAGAAGTGTTTTGGTACGGGCTTGAAAGGCGTACCGATATGCAAATATGGTGCAAGTATACACGTCGAACGAGTAATAAAGTGAGTGCGTGAGTATCGTCTCCATAGGGATTGGAGGTATTCACGGTTTGCTATAACAATATCGAATGAACTTTTTGCAAGTGAAAATGCTATAGTAAAAGAGATGGTGTAAAATAATGTTGTAGCAAAACAATATAAAGAAAGCTGAGATAACAATATGATGAACATGTCCCCTTTCGTATGCGAAACTCACTACGGAATGACTGGCTCGGAATGATGGACAACCTAAACTAAGCTTCTTAACGATACTAAGACTCTTCAGTTATCTTCTATGCTAGGCGGGATTTGCTAAAAGTGTTCCTAAACTATCTCTAGCCAGGAAACTGGGAGTCAGAAATGCTACAGCCATACCTCTCGGTGTAAACTCTTAACGCTTCCCTACCCTTCACCAACTATCCTTTTTAGCCATTGAAACCTATCACTTATCTCTAAGGTAGGTTAGAGCCTGCAACTCGACAGCCACTCCATTGCTTATGGGGGTTCTAAGGCTAGCTCTCTCAATTACTAACCTCAACAAACACTTAAAGAACGGCCAACTCTCGAGGGCTCTTACAACTTTAAGGCAATAAAACGCATAAGCAAAGCATAGAACATGATAAACATTGGAAAACTATAACATGCATTAAAAAGTACGTAAGAATAAAATCATCTATCAAACCCACGCCACCTAAAACAATTCGTGATTGGGCAATATCATCCAACGTATCATTGTGATAACATCCCCAAAGATAAAGATATAAACAGGAAATGCTAAAGCGACAAAAAGAAAGGTGAACTCCCTCTCTTCCATGGACTACCCGGCTGTCTTAAGCCCACCGCCTCTCTCGAGGCCGGCGAGGCCACTCCTTGGAGCTTCAACGATGGAGGACACCAAGTTGGAGAAGATAAAGAAGAACACTCCTCTCTCCTTGTTCATAACACACCTCTCTCTCTCTCTCTTTGCTCTTTTCTTTTCGCACTTCTCTCCCTCTTTATATAGTGGAGGCTCCTAGGGTTTTGTGCCCTAAAGATTCCTTGATACTCCCAAGGAATATCCACCGACATGTTCTGCCACGAGGGGACAAGGAGGACAGTATGCAGGTGGGTATCGGCTGCCGCACATGTCAGGTTGTCCTTTTCTGTATCTTCACGTGCTACTGCAGCTCACGTGTCCTCACAGCTCACGTGTTGGCCAATATCCACTTCCACTATGCTATAGTAATTCCCGGCGCCATCTTTCTTTCGTAGACTCCCTTCCTGCACATCATCAGACCCAAAACCAACCTTCCGAGCAGTACCCCTCAACATGGACTAATAACCAGCAAAAATAAAGATGCACCCAGAAGAAGAAAATGCAACCTAAATGCATTCTAAATGATATGACATGGGCACAAGAACATACAAATGCTATAGCAAAAAGGTATGAAAATAAGGATATTCATGCAGTTATCACCTAGTCTAGCCTCGAGTCGACTGGACTGCTCTACTTACCTTGAGAGGTCTTCTAAGTCTGAATCTTCTTCATTGCTAAGTTCCTCAAAATCATCCATCTGCATGTTGTTGCTATAGCAAAACTCTGCAGTCCGGTCCTATGTTGTAGCATCAACGCACTGACACTCCTCTGAATCATCCACATATTTTAGGGTATCGTGAATATTAATGGTGACCTTCTGATTAGCCACTCTCATGGTAAATTCATCCTTCTCACAATCTATCAATGCTCGACCGGTGGCTAAAAATGGTCTTCCCAAGATAATGGGAGCATTGTTGTCCGCTTCACAGTCGAGAATTAGAAAGTCGACTGGGAAGACAAAGCGATCCACTTTTACCACGACATCTTCAATCTTTCCTTCTGGTCGAATATAGGAATGATCAGCTAGCTGTAGCATAACCTTGGTAGGTTGTGCATCTATTATCCATAGCTTTAGAAAAATAGATTTGGGCATTAGGTTAACACTGGATCCTATATCAGATAAAGCTTTCCCGATATATCTATCACCAATAGAACATGTGTTGAGAAATATTTTGATATAACAATTATGTGAAAATTGTTTTAGGGACTTGTTTAAAGATTTCAAAAATAATTCAAAAGTCCTTAAAACGTGACAAAATGTTTTGAAAGAGTTCGATTGAATACCTATATCGAACTACTCTTTTAAAAGTCGAAAAATGCCCAAAATACATGTTTTTAGAGTAAAGTTTCGAAACCTTAACAAAGGTCTCGAAACTTGTCAGGGCAGTAGCCAAAAATTTTGAAACCTAGGCAAAGGTTTCGAAACCTCTACAAGGTTTCGAAACTTTGGCCCTGTAACGGCTCCAAACGGCTATAAAACGGCTAGTTTTTTGAAACCCCTCTTAAGGTTTCGAAACCTCTCAAAGGTTTCGAAACTATTGTGCAGGAGAGCATTTAATGCTCAACTTAAATGGCTTCCAACGGCTCCGGAACATCCCCAACGGCCATAAACGGCTAGATACTCATTCCACACTATAAATACAGCCTTGGGACACTTGAAGATAGCAAGAGATGATATCCAAGCTTCATGATCAAGAGAAATAGCATTTAAGTCTTTACTTTCTTCATTTCTCTTGTATATATTGTATAGAGAGTGTTTTTCATGGTTTTTATTCTTTACGCTCTTGTGAGCTTTAATTCTCGTAAACACCCACCTTGTGAGGTATATTTGTTTACATCTTTCTACCTTTGTATAAGGAGAGGTTCTAGTTTAGCCTTGAGAGAAAAACTAGAGTGGTTCTATCTTAGCCATTGAAAAGATAGGGTTGTAAGGTTACCCTTTGTCCTCAAAAGGAAGAATTCATTGTTGAGTGAATTGGGAAATCCTTAGTGGTGTGCTAAGGTAGTGGATGTAGACTCGGTTGAGTAGTCGAACCACTCTAAAATCATCGTGCAAAAATTGTCTACTATTTTCGGTTTTAGCCAATTCAACCACCAAGCAATTACAACCCTCCTTGACGGTTTCGGTGATCGATTCGAGCGTGCCTAAAAAACCCAACAACATGGGATGATAAAACTATCCAGATCTTTCCGCTTTGGCAGTAGCTTGCTCCATACAGAACCACATTCTTTTGCTATAGCAACAGTCTCGGGTTTCTCAACCTTCATCTTTTTAGTGACAATACCCTTGAGGAATTTAGCATATGTAGGCATCTGATCAATGGCTTCCAAGAATGGAACATTGATATGAAACTGATCAAGAATATCCACAAATTTCTGGAACTGGAGGTTGTCCTTATGCTTATTGAATCTTTGAGGAAATGGAGGCAGGGGTCTGACTTCGTCCGTCTTTACTTGTGGAGTAGTGTCTTTTGCTGTAGAAACAGCTGGTCCTTCCTCCAACGGTTCTTTTGTTGTTCCCTCCTCATTATTCTTCTTTTCTTTTAGAGATTCATGTAGGTTCTCTTGCTCTTTTGATAAGTGTTGAGTGTATAAAAGTTCTATATTTTACCCCTCATTTACCCATATTTTTGCTGCATTCAGGAATAATTCATTGCATTTAGGATAGATTTCTGCATATACATCACAATTAGATAAAATGGCACAGTTGCTACTGATTTTGGTTACTTTTGCAGGTATTTGTTGCGGCAGACACAAGGCAACAAAGGAACAGAGGCAGATCGCAGAGCTGGAGTCGAGAACCAAACGCTGCCGTGACTACTGCCGTGGCAGCCATGATGACAAAATGATGAGGTGGAAAAGTGAAGTTGAGCCCGATAGATAGAGGATTCCAAGCTGGTCTGTCGTGGACAACTTCCATATTTTTTCTAAGCCCTGAGGCAGAATGAAGGCCAAGCCCAAAGTTTAAGGAAGAAACTCAAGGCAAGAAAATGAGGGCAAATTCAAGACAACTACTTAGAAGATTTAGTCTTAATTAGAGTTGCACTTTAATTCGAAATTGTATTCTTGCCATATTAGAAAACTTGGACCCAATGCCTATATAAAGGCATTTAATTCGACATACGGAAGGATATCTCATTCCTAGCTGTCTTCCCCTAAACCCTTATCATTTTCCCTTCTTCACCATGTTCAAAACTCCTCTAGGGCTAAGGGTTGATTCTGTAAAGTAGTTGCAAGGATTGTATTGTTTTAGGAATTTTCTATTATGAAATAAAAGCTTCAAGTTTATTTATTCTGGTTTTTCATATCTCACAAGAGTATCAGGAGACCATTGTGAGGTTATCCATTTGTTTGATATCGGGAGAGTCAAGCATACGAACGGAATAAATACGTGTTTTCCAGCTTATGGTTAAACCATCTTGGCTTAGGGATAAGTTCAAGGTTAAGTGGCTAAAGAAGAATTCAACAACATTGGTGTTCACCCTTTGATTCACGCCGGGAGGTATCATCCAAGAAGTGTTCATTAACAGAGCTTGCGCCTAGGGATAGGACAAGTCATACCAGAGATTCTTGCCAAGCTTGAAATATAGAGTTGTTGATCGCTGCTGCGACGTCAACAGAACTCTGCCGCGACAGGTTCTACCGCGACAGGAACGACGACAGAAGATCCTCTAACAGTGCAACACCTGCACTTCTGAGAAAATCAATACCGGCCTATTCTTTAAATCTGATTTCTCTATCTTTTAATTTAGTTGTTTCCCAAGATTACTTCACCAATTCAATTAAACTGTTTTCTCTCTCTTGTGCAGAAATTCAAGGATAGAGTTATTTCCAGTCCCTGTGGAGAAGATATCTGGTACTCCAGTATCACTTTACTACTTGCGTCGTGTATACTTGCACTATTTGCGATAGGACTCTTTTACACGCAACAAGTTTTTGGCGCCGTTGCCGGGGACTGACAACATATCTTTACCCTTTTTATTACTTCACTTTTTCTTTTTATTATTCTGCTTTTAGTGGTGTTATTTACCCCGTGCTTTTCACAAGGTTTGTTGTTTGCTTATGCGCAGATCTAGACGAGGTAAAGAACCTGGGTACGAATTAGATCCAGAAATCGAAAGCACGTACCAACTCAGGAACCAAGCCCGACTCTTGATAGAAAGAAACAACTATCTTGAGGAGATAGTACAATCAATGGTGAACGGAAGGCAAGGCGATGGGCTAAATGACCCCAACAACAAAAACCAGAGAGTTATTGTTGATCCTCCCCAAGATGCCTAGAACGAACAGCCTGCTGCCGCTGCCGCACGGCAAACCTGTCGAGACTACATGGACAATGACCATGTTGAACTGGAAACCACCTTGCCAAACGTGGAAGCTGAAAACTTCGAGCGGAAACCTGTCATGTTCAGAAAGATAAATTTCGCTGGCCAGTTTAGTGGTTCTGCAACTAAGGATGCCCAAGAACATCTTAAAACGTTCCAAGAAATTTGTGGATCGTTCAGACTGCTAGGAATAAATCGGGAAGTATTGAGGCTCCGGTTATTCCCTCATTCATTGAGAGATAGAGCTAAAACTTTGTGGAATAAATTAACGCCGGGTTCAATAAGAACTTGGGCAGATCTCTCTCGTGAATTCCTTTCTTATTTTAATCCCTCTCATTTATCTGAAAGATTGAGTAACGAGATTGCTACTTTTCAACAGGAAGATGACGAACCAATGCACGAGGCGTGGGACAGATTTACAACTCTTTTACGAAACTGCCCGATGCATGGATTCCCCGTGTGGAATCAGGTTGTCAAATTCTACAACGCTGCCAATGCACATACTAGACTGAGAATAGATTCAACAGCAAATGAGTTATTACTGGATAAGGAACCAGACGAGGCAATGATTGTGTTGAAAAATTTAGCAAAGAACGATGAGCAATTTTCGACAGCTAGTAGAGGGGGCAAACGAGGAATATCTGTAAAGGATTATGAAGCTGATAATTCAATGAAAGCACAAGTTGCGTACCTCACAAAGATAGTCGAAAATCTGCAGCGGAAAGATTCTAAAGTCGTATATTCTGCAGAAGAAGTATGTGAAACATGTAGCGGGAACCACATTTCAGAAGACTGCCCTTTACAATTGGAAGAAGGGATGTATATTGGGAATTATAACAAGCCGAGAAACTATGATTCCAACAATTACAATCCCAACTAGAGGAAGGATCCAAAGTTTTCCTGGAGCAATCCGAACAATGCACTGAATCCTCCAATGCAGAACAACCAAAACCAAGGGGTAACCAGAATACTGTCGCGACAGCAGCCACAGCAACAGCAGTCGGCTGCAGCACCTACTATACTGGAACAGACCTTGGCAACTTTTATGTCACAGACGGGAGCATATATGGTGAACATGGATGAAAACTGAATCAGTCATGGACAAGACAGAGATGAGGATGACAAACCATGAGGCTACCTTAAAATCTCTGCAGACACAGATGGGCCAAGTTTCACAGTATATCAAGCCGAGGTAGAACGGGGGATTCCCTATGTAACCCCCGTAGCCCGGCCTAGACGGTTGACCCGAACTACGAAGATTACACGGGGAAAACCAAAGTCAACCCGAAAGTCAACCTTGATTAACGAACCTTTTTTTCTTTTTAAACTTGTCTAGATGCACATTTAACCTAGGCATACTCTTGAGATAAGCATACTCAAAAATCACAGCAATTGGAAAACGATAAGGGACCCAATTGCACAAAATACGAAATTAGGGACCAAATTGTAAATTCTGAAAATTAAGAGGACTTTACCAATTTTTAAGTTACCATTATGAAATTAGTCATGTTTCATGCCTCTCTGCAAAATATCATCTCAAACGGACATCTCAAACTCAAGCAATTGCACAAACAAGAAACGGGACTAAAACGTAAAGCTTGCAAACCATCAGGTGTTCAGAAACGGGTCTAGGCCGTTCAGGAACACCCCTTGGCAGTAGCCAAAGTGTTCAGAAACGGGCTAGGCCGTTCAGGAACACCCTAGCCAAAACAAGGGCTTGTTTCGAAACAGGCAAGGGTGTTTCGAAACACCCTGCCCAGAAACAGCAGTTTGGCCTGTTTTAACACCTTTAAACCCCATCAAACGTGCTCCAAACCATTCCACAATAAATCAACAACATGCCAAACATCAAACCTACCAATTTGCATCAAAATCTAGATACAAAACCACCCCTAGATGCAACAACTCATTCAACACATCCAACACTCAATCATGCTTTTAAAACAAGAAGCATAGCATAACGACTTAAGAATAAGAAGATTCAAACGTTACAAGCGTTAAACCACATAGTTCAAAATCATAAACCAAACTTGTCCAACATACACAATCTCATAAAGCATCAACATAAGAGATTCTTTCCCCCCATTGCCTTTATTATCTATAGCTATTAACCGAGGCATACATCTCAAATGGAGTCCTCCTTGAATCCCTTGCTTCTCGCTGTCCAAACTTCAAATATCTGCATTGATGGACAAAAAGGAGCGTAAGCACATAATGCTTAGTGAGGAATGCTCAAAACCAAAACACCATCAATGCAGCGAATCATAAAACCACTTTTAAAAGCAACCCGATTTCTTAAACCAAAGCCTTGTTTGAAAACCCCTTTTCAACAACGTGCTTAAAACCATGCATTGCTCAATCATGAAAACCAATCCTTAGCTTAGAAAGCTAAGCAAGCCTTTTCAACACATAAACTTGCAAATCCATCAATTTAACCATTCCATGCATAAACATCAAATGCAAAGTTAAATTCAAAACCTTGGAAACCACTTCCACTTCACATCATACCTTCCTTATACTTGATTATCTTTTCAAGAAAGAAGCCTTTAAAAACCTTTTAATCATTCAATACAACACATGCATTAAATAGATGCACAAATGAACCACATCATCAACATTTACATCATATGCCTTTAAAAACAAGTCTTAGCAAGACTTCAATGCACTAAAGAGATCTCATGCACACATGCACCATCCTCAATAGATAATCAACACTTGTTCAAACTAACAAGTACACATGCATTCATAATACATTAAGCAAATCTCATGCAACCCTGCATCAATTCAAGCATCTCATGCTTCATTATATTCAAGGACATTATATTGGCTTCCAAGTGATCAACCAAATCCACTTTTCAACTCAACATCCAATCGGATACGCGGATCACAAGCGTTGTCCCCACGCTTCATACACCCTACCAATCCAAGGTCCCCAAATGGACTTTTAAACACCATTTGACCTTACCATTCACAAGGTTCCCATGTATGGACTTTTAAACACCATACAACCTTAACTTTCACAAGGTTCCCATGTATGGACTTTAAAACACCATACAACCTTAACTTTCACAAGGTTCCCATGTATGGACTTTTAACCACCATACAACCTTAACTTTTACAAGGTTCCCATATATGGACTTTTAAACACCATACAACCTTAACTTTCACAAGGTTCCCATGTATGGACTTTTAAACACCATACAACCTTAACTTTCACAAGGTTCCCATGTATGGACTTTTAACCACCATACAACCTTAACATGCACAAGGTTCCCATATATGGACTTTTAAACACCATATAACCTTAGCATCACCGATTGGTAGTTGTATAACATCACTAACGAGATCCGGGACACCCTATACAAGTTCCACACATGGACTTTACACCACCATTGTGATCTTAACAAGCACAAGGTCCACCAATGGAATTTTAACCACCATTATTACCTTTGCTTACCCAAGGTCCTCGAATGGGATTCCAATCACCATTATAACCTTAACCATCTCGTTAGGATACTTGGATGGAGTTTACCGGTTCACACTTAACCACTCCA
The DNA here is from genome assembly GCA_030270665.1 of Hibiscus trionum. Classification (NCBI taxonomy): domain Eukaryota; kingdom Viridiplantae; phylum Streptophyta; class Magnoliopsida; order Malvales; family Malvaceae; genus Hibiscus; species Hibiscus trionum. Next base: position 3,540,160 of record BSYR01000010.1, on the reverse strand, counting down.
CATCCAAGGCGACTTTATTCACGGTGCACCCAATCCTATAGCCGGCTAACTATATCCGATCAAAGAACCAAGAACCACTTACATCACTTACCAATATAACCATCTTACCACATTAATCCTTTAATTCACATGCATAACCATAATGCAAAATTCATCATTTACCATCATCAATTCACTGTTTTTAAAGCATTACACAAAGCCATTAAACAACATGCAACACCATGCATCAAAACCACAATTTCCATGTACAAAACCAAGGATCTCTTACCTTGAGCATCCTTCACACATGGCTTTCAAAACCAGCATTAAACCATGCTAAAACATGCTTCCAAATAGAATTTAAAACATGCAAATCATATGCATTGCAACCATCAATCACAATTGCTTAAAAAGCCAATTCCCAACACAAACCAAGAGCGAAAATCCATTTACTTACTCTTGAGCTTAGGAAAGTTGTTTAGACTTAAACTAAGCTCCCAAACCTTCAAACTCTGGTTTAAAAGCTCAAAACCCAACTTCACTCACCGATACACAAAACAAGGCTAGCCAACAAGCCTTCCAAGCATCCGAAACCTTCCACACCACCTCAAATGCTCACGGATCTTCCTCCCCTATTTCAAGCACATAACAACAGAAGATTAATGCATCATTATGCATTAAAAACACCAGCAACACAACTAAACTCGCTGCTCATCACAAATCCAACATTTCGGCTACCAAACACAACCGAAATCACCACCAAACACTTCTGAAACTTAACCCAGCCAAGATCCATCACTTCTAACCATTTTTAAACATCAATTAACATCCAAAATGATCACAATCATTTCCTTATACCTCCAGCTATAACAGATCATCAAAAACACCCCAAAAACAACCAAAAACATCAAGCAAAACTTAGGAAATTCAACCTATTCGGGATTGCATTGATAAAACCTCAATTCCTTATCAATTTAACATTCATTTAACATCAATTTGACACCTCAAAACACTGCCCAAACAGATCTCACGAAATTTCACCAAAAATCACCAAATCTTGCATTTTAAAGCCACAATCAAGATTACCATTGTAAAACCTTTAATAAATCATAATTCAAGGATTGAGAACTTGGGAATTTCAGTAAAGAACTGAGAGTTTAGAGGAGAAGGACGTTCTTACCTCCAAACTTGAGTTTCTCCCTTTTTGGAACCAAAATCTTGAAAATTCCACTTAGCAAATGGTGAGGTTTTGTTGAAGAAATGATTAGAGATCAAAAGAGAATTGAAAAGAGATGTTTAGGTGACAAAATCAGAAGAAAATCTCTGGAGAAAAGATGTTTGGGTTGAGAGAAAATGAGGGAAAAGAAAATAGAAGATTGAGAGAAAAGTTAGTTAGAAAATGACAAAATATCTTCCCTCCACTTTTCTTTTATTTAAAAACCATTTAATAAACCTTTAATATTTTAGAAAAATCTGGAGAAACTCCCATTGGGTAAATAGCTCCTTAAAGATTCAAAGTTTCAATCCTTTCTAAAACAGTCACGCAACTTTCAAAAATTACATTTTGGTCACTAGCCAAAATGTCACCCTTCCCAACCTCATTTTGTAAAATTGATTTCACAGTTCACTTATATATATTAAAAGAGGATTTTAGGACATTTTTCCATATTTTTAATGCAACCCGAACTAGGCTTTCCTAATTTCACCTTTATATATTCGAACCGCAACCCGACCGGTCCGGTCCAAACCCAAAACTTCCAAGCCCAAAACCGGGGCGTTACAACTCTCCCCCTCTTAGTAAATTTCGTTCCCGAAATTTCAACTGGCGAAAAGAGCACAACCAAACTTCTCAAGCAACACGCAAACAACACAAGAGACTTAACCACCACTGAACACTCTCTCCACAAACTCCACCCAAACTTAACACCACCACTTCACAAATTCCAGAACACTCAGATGTTAACCACATCTTAACTTTTCACACTTCCTGACTGCACATAGCCTCAACAACAACCTGAAGAACCTCAAACTTTTTACAACATATTCCACCTTAACACACAACTCCCAAAACTTGTTCACACAGTGACACCAACCAATTCAATCAGCCACTATGTAACACACAACCTTCACTGCTTCTAATACTCTTTGCAACCTCCCCGACCTCTTTCAAAGATTTCTCAACAAGCAAAAATTCTTAAGCAACAACCGCCTACCCAAACTCCTCAACATAAAGCTGACATTCCTTCACATCTGCTGCTGTCATTGTCATAACAAATCACCAGGGCTACTCACACAAAATCCAAAATTTACATCACAAACCCCAACCTTGACTCCGCCAGCCGTTCCACACACCACCAACTGATTTCAAAAGAAAATTCACTTACTCACAACCAACCAACCACTTCCCACAAGAACTCATTCAACCAATAATGGCCTTCCATCTTTCAATGCCTTTCCACCTCAAGCTTTGACCACCACACTTCCCTTACTAGAACACCGCCCAACCTGAACATACATACCATCTTCTCAACTCCTCGAAGATTGCTACGAACTCTCACCCACATAAACAACCCTTCTATTACAACATCCATGTCAAGCTACCTCAGCACTTTAAAAACACAACCACTAACCTGCAACATCACTTAACACCAAGGAACTACCACTTCAACTAGCCATTCAAAACCACCTGATCGGTTCTGACTTCAACCAGCAATCTCCTCACCGCCACACCATTAAGCCCATTAAGAAGCAAACACTTTCCTTCTACCAACATGCTATACCGCACCCACTATTACTAACAGCTCATTTAATACCCTCCACAACTTCTAACATTTCCTAGCACCAAAACAACCTCTAAAAACCCATCATCCAACCTAACTCTATCACAACACTAACAGACTCGATTAGTTATTAGCGAGTGTGAACGTTCGTATGCATGGTCACCAATATGCCCTACTAATGCCTAATGTACATGTATGCAAAACCTCTAATGTCATGCCACATGTATGCATGGACCAGCACATGTAAAATATAGCATATAACAATGATTTTAACTGTGCATGAATGCTAGTTCACACCCTCCAATAACATCCTCAGAATCGGTCTAAGAACAACCCCTCCACCGCACTTCTAACTTGACCCATTCTATCATTCTAACAACTCATTATCCACAAGATACTCACTAAAGCCCTCTTCACACTAAGGATGTTCCCAAACAGCAACATCAACTATCTCAACATGCTAACAACAAAACCATACTCACTACGCAAGAAAAACCAACAGATACCAAACTAGGATACTAGAGCAAAGGCTACTTAACAAGGTTACCTGAAAAACACCTCACTGCCCTGAAGCTTCAACAGACGAGCTCTCTTCCACGCAGAACCACCATCCTCCAGCTGCACCGCCGCAGCATCAGCTAGCACACTAAGATCACCACCATCTCCCTGCGATAAAGAACCCTGGCGGTTCCTAGCCAACATCAAACAATCACGTCTCATGTGTCCAACAGACCCACATTTCCAACAGATCTCCTCTTCCAAACTCTTCACAACTTTATGCTCTTTTTGCCACCTCCGAACCTTGCCTCGGCCGTGCCCACGACCCTTCAGAGACCCCTTGGCTACCACTGAAGCTGACTTCACCCCAAGAGAACAATTTCGCTTCACATGCTCTTTAGAACCACAGTTCCAACAAGCACCCGCGCCCCAACAACCTCCAACATGGCGCCTTCCACAACAGTCACACACTGGTAGCTGAGCCTCCACTCCTTGATCAAGCAGCACTTGCCCCAGATCTGCTCTACCTTCAACTTGCTTAACCCTTGGGAATTTTTCCCCAAGATACCTTTCATAAAAGGCAGACACAAAGAAATCCCAATCAATATCGTGGATGTGCGTTGCCACCGCCACAGATGTCCACCAGGCACATGCATCCTCCAACATCAAAGAGACAACACTTCCCAGCTTACAGGCATAATCACAGCCTTCCTGATCCAAAATCAGAATCACACTGACCAACCAGGCCTCAAACATCTCAGGTGACGAACCATGATACTCCACAGCACCCAAATCATGCAACCACTGTTTCGGCAAACCCACACATCCCACAGCCAGCATATCCACTGACCTTACCTTCGCCACAACCTGAGATGTTCCCAACACCTCCTGCACAACAGATGATGAACTCTTCATCACACAACCAACTTCTTCCTTCTGCCTTACCATCCCAACCCCAGGCACAGAAGATTGAGACGAAACATCTCCACTAAAGGGTGAATTCCATGCCTTAACAACCTGCCCTAAGGCAGCAACCATCTCACCCAACTGCCATTCTTTCATCGATTTTACCATGCTATTAACAGCAAACAATCATAACAAAACAAACAAATCGATCAGACCAGCTTTAAGCAAGGATTCAAAGCTCCAACTCCAAAATAACACAATAGCTATAATAATAAGGCAATGGGTATCCCGAATTCCCCCCTTTTACATGACATAACAGTCAACAAAAACATGGACATCACAACATCAAGCATATCAAACAACATACTCGATCATGCTTTCATCAAACAACATCCATTCGTAACAGCATAGCATCATCAACATATCATACCCATTACACTTCCATCATTCATAAAATCAGCTCACAACAACAACATATCATCAGCACAAATCCACATTAGCTCAGCGAAGATTCATAACCAAGAAGCATGTTAAAAACATCAACAATTTACTCAAAAACACGCATTTCAACCGGCTTTCAACCACACATCAGAATATACATCAAACACATAATACAACAATTTACCATTTTCCCCAAGCATTCGCAACTCAGCTCTGATACCACCAAATGTAACCCCCGTAGCCCGGCCTAGACGGTTGACCCGAACTACGAAGATTACACGGGGAAAACCAAAGTCAACCCGAAAGTCAACCTTGATTAACGACCCTTTTTTTTATTTTTAAACTTGTCTAGATGCACATTTAACCTAGGCATACTCTTGAGATAAGCATACTCAAAAATCACAGCAATCGGAAAACGATAAGGGACCCAATTGCACAAAATACGAAATTAGGGATCAAATTGTAAATTCTGAAAATTAAGAGGACTTTACCAATTTTTAAGTTACCATTATGAAATTAGTCATGTTTCATGCCTCTCTGCAAAATTTCATCTCAAACGGACATCTCAAACTCAAGCAATTGCACAAACAAGAAACAAGACTAAAACGTAAAGCTTGCAAACCATCAGGTGTTCAGAAACGGGTCTAGGCCGTTCAGGAACACCCCTTGGCAGTAGCCAAAGTGTTCAGAAACGGGCTAGGCCGTTCAGGAACACCCTAGCCAAAACAAGGGCCTGTTTCGAAACAGGCAAGGGTGTTTCGAAACACCCTGCCCAGAAACAGCAGTTTGGCTTGTTTTAACACCTTTAAACCCCATCAAACGTGCTCCAAACCATTCCACAATAAATCAACAACATGCCAAACATCAAACCTACCAATTTGCATCAAAATCTAGATACAAAACCACCCCTAGATGCAACAACTCATTCAACACATCCAACACTCAATCATGCTTTTAAAACAAGAAGCATAGCATAACGACTTAAGAATAAGAAGATTCAAACGTTACAAGCGTTAAACCACATAGTTCAAAATCATAAACCAAACTTGTCCAACATACACAATCTCATAAAGCATCAACATAAGAGATTCTTTCCCCCCATTGCCTTTATTATCTATAGCTATTAACCGAGACATACATCTCAAATGGAGTCCTCCTTGAATCCCTTGCTTCTCGCTGTCCAAACTTCAAATATCTGCATTGATGGACAAAAAGGAGCGTAAGCACATAATGCTTAGTGAGGAATGCTCAAAACCAAATAACCATCAATGCAGCGAATCATAAAACCACTTTTAAAAGCAACTCGATTTCTTAAACCAAAGCCTTGTTTGAAAACCCCTTTTCAACAACGTGCTTAAAACCATGCATTGCTCAATCATGAAAACCAATCCTTAGCTTAGAAAGCTAAGCAAGCCTTTTCAACACATAAACTTGCAAATCCATCAATTTAACCATTCCATGCATAAACATCAAATGCAAAGTTAAATTCAAAACCTTGGAAACCACTTCCACTTCACATCATACCTTCCTTATACTTGATTATCTTTTCAAGCAAGAAGCCTTTTAAAACCTTTTAATCATTCAATACAACACATGTATTAAATAGATGCACAAATGAACCACATCATCAACATTTACATCATATGCCTTTAAAAACAAGTCTTAGCAAGACTTCAATGCACTAAAGAGATCTCATGCACACATGCACCATCCTCAATAGATAATCAACACTTGTTCAAACTAACAAGTACACATGCATTCATAATACATTAAGCAAATCTCATGCAACCATGCATCAATTCAAGCATCTCATGCTTCATTATATTCAAGGACATTATATTGACTTCCAAGTGATCAACCAAATCCACTTTTCAACTCAACATCCAATCGGATACGCGGATCACAAGCATTGTCCCCACGCTTCATACACCCTACCAATCCAAGGTCCCCAAATGGACTTTTAAACACCATTTGACCTTACCATTCACAAGGTTCCCATGTATGGACTTTTAAACACCATACAACCTTATCTTTCACAAGGTTCCCATGTATGGACTTTTAAACACCATACAACCTTAACTTTCACAAGGTTCCCATGTATGGACTTTTAACCACCATACAACCTTAACTTTTACAAGGTTCCCATGTATGGACTTTTAAACACCATACAACCTTAAGTTTCACAAGGTTCCCTTGTATGGACTTTTAAACACCATACAACCTTAACTTTCACAAGGTTCCCATGTATGGACTTTTAACCACCATATAACCTTAACATGCACAAGGTTCCCATATATGGACTTTTAAATACCATATAACCTTAGCATCACCGATTGGTAGTTGTATAACATCACTAACGAGATCCGGGACACCCTATACAAGTTCCACACATGGACTTTACACCACCATTGTGATCTTAACAAGCACAAGGTCCACCAATGGAATTTTAACCACCATTATTACCTTTGCTTACCCAAGGTCCTCGAATGGGATTCCAATCACCATTATAACCTTAACCATCTCGTTAGGATACTTGGATGGAGTTTACCGGTTCACACTTAACCACTCAACATCCAAGGCGACTTTATTCACGGTGCACCCAATCCTATAGCCGGCTAACTATATCCGATCAAAGAACCAAGAACCACTTACATCACTTACCAATATAACCATCTTACCACATTAATCCTTTAATTCACATGCATAACCATAATGCAAAATTCATCATTTACCATCATCAATTCACTGTTTTTAAAGCATTACACAAAGCCATTAAACAACATGCAACACCATGCATCAAAACCACAATTTCCATGTACAAAACCAAGGATCTCTTACCTTGAGCATCCTTCACATATGGCTTTCAAAACCAGCATTAAACCATGCTAAAACATGCTTCCAAACAGAATTTAAAACATGCAAATCATATGCATTGCAACCATCAATCACAATTGCTTAAAAAGCCAATTCACAACACAAACCAAGAGCGAAAATCCATTTACTTACTCTTGAGCTTAGCAAAGTTGTTTAGACTTAAACTAAGCTCCCAAACCTTCAAACCCTGGTTTAAAAGCTGAAAACCCAACTTCACTCACCGATACACAAAACAAGGCTAGCCAACAAGCCTTCCAAGCATCCGAAACCTTCCACACCACCTCAAATGCTCAGGGATCTTCCTCCCCTGTTTCAAGCACATAACAACAGAAGATTAATGCATCATTATGCATTAAAAACACCAGCAACACAACTAAACTCGCTGCTCATCACAAATCCAACATTTCGGCTACCAAACACAACCGAAATCACCACCAAACACTTCCGAAACTTAACCCAGCCAAGATCCATCACTTCTAACCATTTTTAAACATCAATTAACATCCAAAATGATCACAATCACGTCCTTATACCTCCAGCTATAACAGATCATCAAAAACACCCCAAAAACAACAAAAAACATCAAGCAAAACTTAGGAAATTCAACCTATTCTGGATTGAATTGATAAAACCTCAATTCCTTATCAATTTAACATTCATTTAACATCTATTTGACACCTCAAAACACTTCCCAAACAGATCTCACGAAATTTCACCAAAAATCACCAAATCTTGCATTTTAAAGCCACAATCAAGATTACCATTGTAAAACCTTTAATAAATCATAATTCAAGGATTGAGAACTTGGGAATTTCAGTAAAGAACTGAGAGTTTAGAGGAGAAGGACGTTCTTACCTCCAAACTTGAGTTTCTCCCTTTTGGGAACCAAAATCTTGAAAATTCCACTTAGCAAATGGTGAGGTTTTGTTGAAGAAATGATTAGAGATCAAAAGAGAATTGAAAAGAGATGTTTAGGTGACAAAATCAGAAGAAAATCTCTGGAGAAAAGATGTTTGGGTTGAGAGAAAATGAGGGAAAAGAAAATAGAAGATTGAGAGTAAAGTTAGTTAGAAAATGACAAAATATCTTCCCTCCACTTTTCTTTTATTTAAAAACCATTTAATAAACCTTTAATATTTTAGAAAATCTGGAGAAACTCCCATTGGGTAAATAGCTCCTTAAAGATTCAAAGTTTCAATCCTTTCTAAAACAGTCACGTAACTTTCAAAAATTACATTTTGGTCACTAGCCAAAATGTCACCCTTCCCAACCTCATTTTGTAAAATTGATTTCACAGTTCACTTATATATATTAAAAGAGGATTTTAGGACATTTTTCCATATTTTTAATGCAACCCGAACTAGGCTTTCCTAATTTCACCTTTATATATTCGAACCGCAACCCGACCGGTCCGGTCCAAACCCAAAACTTCCAAGCCCAAAACCGGGGCGTTACACCCTAGTGATACTGAGGTCACTAGAAAACCCACACATGAGCAATGTAAAGAAATTACAACTAGGAGTGGGAAACAGTTACAAGGGCTGGAGATGAAAGACATACTGAGTGAGGATCCGACCCTAGAGACACCTGCCGTGAACACTTCCCCGGCAGAGGAGAGACAACCTACTGTCGAAACACCTGCTACGACAGCAAAAGGGACAGAGGAGCAAGCAGAAGATGCTGAAGAACCTAAGCCTCCTTAGATCCGAATTCCATGTGAAGGACGCCTTGAAGATTACTATCATCCACCTCCTTTTCCACAGCGGTTACAGAAACAAAAACAGGAGTACCAGCTTAAGATGATTTATGATATATTTAAGCAGGTACACATTAACATACTGCTGCTAGAGGCCATCAAGAAGATGCCTAGATATGCTAAGTTTCTCAAGGACGCAATGTCCAAAAGGTCCAGACTTGGGGAACTCGAGACAGTAAAGATGACAGAAGGATGCATGACAATCTTACATAAGCATCCACCCCAAAAGAAGAAGGATCCTGGGAGCTTCATCATACCGTGCATAATTGGATATATGTTTGTGGGCAAGGCACTTTGTGATCTTGGTGCTAGCATAAATCTAATGCCCAAATCTGTGTTTCAGAAATTAGGTATTGGACAAGCAAGGCTCACGACAGTCATGCTGCAGCTGGCAGACCGCTCTTACGTACAACTAGAAGGGAAGATCGAAGATATTATGGTAAGAGTTGATGAATTTATTTTTCTTGCTGACTTTCTTGTTTTAGACTGTGAAACAGATGAAAACACATCGATCATCCTGGGTCGACCCTTCCTAGCCACATGCAGAACTGTGATCGATGTTGAGAAAGGAGAATTGACGATGAGAGCAAATGATCAGCAAATCAAACTCAATGATCTCCACGCAATAAAACAGGCTGATGCATAAGAAGAGTGCAAGGCAATCTCTGAAGTAATCCTTGACCAACCCTGCATCAGGTCGAGCTGCCATGACAGACAGTTTGGTCAATGCCACCGCAGTAAACCGGAAGACTGTCACGGCAGCAACGACGACAGTGACTCCTCAGACATAGAAGAATCCGACACTAAAGGTCCTGAGGAGGTAAAACGGATAGGCACACGTCCAGGTAAGTTCTTCGAGCCTCTAAATTATACCTCGAACGAATATGTAATCTAGAAGCCTTCCATTGAAAAGCCACATGTTCTAGACCTTAAACCCCTGCCAGGGCAGCTTAAATATGTTTTTCTTGGTTTAAATGATACGTTGCCCGTAATCATCTCTTCCAAGTTAATGAAGGAACAGGAGCAGCGACTAATAAAAATGCTTCAGCAGCATAAGAAGGCCATCAAATGAACTATAGCTGATATCCAAGGCATCAGTCCGGCGTTATGCATGCACAAAATCCTCTCGGAGGATGATCATAAGCCAACCATTCATGCCCAGAGACGACTGAACGACGCTATGAGAGATGTGCTGAGGAAAGAAATTATCAAGTGGCTCGACGCTGGAATCATATACACCATCTCGGATAGCAAGTGTGTGAGCCTGGTGCAATGTGTGCCAAAAAAGGGAGGCTTAATCGTAGTAACCAATGAAGAAAACGAACTAATCCCAACCAGGACTGTGACCGGTTGGAGGGTTTGTATGGACTACCAGAAGCTTAACAAAGCTACCCAGAAGGACAACTTCTCCTAACCTTTTATTGATCAAATTCTTGATAGATTAGCGGGGAAACCTTACTACTGTTTTCTTGATGGTTACTCAGGTTATAACCAAATAGCAATCGCACCGGAAGACCAAGAGAAAACCACCTTCACATGCCCATACGGCACCTATGCCTTTCGGAGGATGCCATTTGGACACTGCAATGCACCAGCAACCTTCCAACGGTGCATGATGGAAATATTCTCCGACATGGTGGAGGATTTCCTAGAGATTTTCATGGACGACTTTTCTGTCTTTGGGGAAAACTTCGAGGATTGTGTAGGCAATTTACAGAAGGTTCTTGAGAGATGCGAAGAGGCGAACTTGATTTTAAACTTGGAAAAATGCCACTTCATGGTGGATGAAGGTATAGTACTGGGCCATAAGGTGAGCTGACACGGCATAGAGGTGGACAGAGCCAAAATAGAGGTTATTGAAAAGCTGCCACCACCCACCACAGTAAAAGGGATTCGAAGTTTCTTAGGGCATGCAGGGTTTTATCGATGATTTATAGCTAATTTTTCAAAGATTACCAAGCCCCTTTGCCACGTATTGGAATAGAATTGCCTTTTGATTTTAATGCTGAATGTACTGAGGCATTCAAAATACTGAAAGAAAAGCTGGTAACAGCCCCGATCGTACAACAGAAGATGGTTAAACCCACTCGAAAGGATTGGTCTCTACATCTAAATGATGCACTCTGGGCCTACAGAACAACATTCAAGACACCATTGGGGATGTCACCCTATCGACTCATCTATGGGAAAACCTGTCATTTAACTGTTGAGATAGAACACAGGGCCTACTAGGATATCAAGGCAGTAAATATGAACTGGGATAAGGCATGACAAAAAAGGCTACTAGACTTGAACGAGATCGAGGAAATTCCAGCAATGGCCTACGACAATGCCAAGATCTATAAGGACAAAACCAAGAAGTGGCACGACAGGAAGTTGCTTCCACGTCAGTTCTGCCCAGGGCAGCAGATATTGTTATTCAACTCTAGGTTGAAGCTTTTTCCAGTAAAGCTTAAATCTAGTTGGTCTGGTCCTTTCCAAGTTTTCCCCCATGGTGCCATTACAATCAGATCAATGAAGGATGGGCACCAATTCAAGGTCAATGGACAAAGGCTCAAGCATTATCAGAGGACTGAAGCCCCAAGGATGCAGGAAGTAGTTAGTTTAGGTGATGTCCCTCAAGGGATCCCTAATTTAACTTAGTTTTATTTAATTTAATTTATTTATTTATTAGGAATTAAGATTTTTATTTATTTATTTATTTTAGGAAATAAGATTTTAATTCAGTTTATTTATTTAATTATTTTTAGGAAATAAAGGAAGCAAAGCAAAGAGGAGGAATGAACCAGCCCACCACATTCACAACAACCCAAAAAGCCCATCGGACAAGCCTATCGTCACAGCCTTCACGATAGACACAGAAAATATAGCCTATCACGTAGATGTCGCGACAGACACGCAAACGCGTAACAGACGCACAACAAACACAGAAACACATGACAGACGCGTCAAAAACCGCGTAACAGCTGGCCCCGTTATTCGCGCCTGTCGTTACAGTCCCAACGGGCAGAAAAACCCTGTTCTATATAAACCCGCACTCCCTTTTCATTTTTCATCTCATTTTCATTCTCTTAACTTGCTTCCCAAATTTTAGATTTCAGAAAATTTTCTTTCATTTTGCTACAGTTCCTTGCAATGGCCAGCAGAACAACACGACGCATTGTTGCCTCCACCTCTGCCACGGTAGTGTTAAACCCCAAGCAACAGTGGCATACCAAACCGGTTCGCATCCACAGACTCAGCAAGAAGGTAATACGATTCTTTCTAGAAGAGAGAAATGTGGGAAGAACGAGGGTTTATTTATACCCAACAAACGAGAGAGCTAGGGCCAGAAAGCTTCATTGCCAAGAAGATCCTCGCCCTCAAGTGGCAGAAATTTGCTGCCCAGTCCGAGGAAATGAATGTAACCCTCTTACGTGAATTCAACGATGCCGTCATCGATAAGGATGTCACGATAGTGACAGTCCGAGGCAAAGAAATCTCTCTTGAGCCGACGTACATCAACACGCTATATGGGTTGTACGTGAGCAAGAAGGAGGACGCCCACCGGAGGTTTGTGAACAGTCTGTCGCCGGCAGACTATGACGCTGTCATGGCAGAAGTGACAGAGGAAGGCACGGAGTGGAACGAAGACCCGAAGTATCGGTGGACTGTAAGGAGCACCCAGCTTACCCCAAAAGCCAAGCTATAGAACCATTTTGTCAAGAAGCGCCTCATGCCTACCTCCCACAACACCACTGTCGACCGGCAGAGATTAGCCCTCGTCCACTCCATTCTAAACGAGAGGCAAATCAACGTCGGCCGCTACATCCGAGACAGAATCCTCGAGTGTGCTCTTCGACCTTCAGGCCCCCTATGTTTCCCCTATCTCATCACCACACTCTGTCGGGGCAACAACGTGCCAGAAATCAATGAGGAAGTCAAGGTCCGAGGGAAAGGGTGGACGCAACAAAATCTCTACAATCTTATGTAATTGAAAGTTGCCACTCCTCTATCGTATGTAAACCCTTGTACCGCGAAAGAACTGACGGCAGACCCTGGCTCCCCTGAACCTGTCGTAGCAGAACCAGAGCAGGCGACAGCGGCACCACCGACAGAGACATCCAGCCAGATTCTGACGATGCTGCAAAGGATGGAAGAAAGACAGCTCGGCTTAATGGGATTTCTAAGGGACTTCACTGCCGCCACGGTAAATTTTATCAAGTCTGATTTAAATTTTCCCAATGTGCAATTCCCTGTTTTCCCAGAAAATTTGTTTGCTACACCCACACCTGCTGCTAGCCCCAGAACCCCCTCTGTTGCCTCCACACCCACACCTGCCACGACCGGAGATGGCGGCAGAAAATCTCACTCCCTGAGGAGAGAAAAGGAAGGACCCTCTACTAGAGATCGACCCAAAATACTTTGAAGGGTTCTCCTCCTCCTCCGTCTGGCAGGATTCTGATTCAAAGTTGTCTATTGTCTGAAACATCTCCAAGGACTTCCCTCCGATGAAAAGGAAGAAGCTGAACGAGACTGTCGAAGGACCCTGCCACGGCAGATCAGACAGCAGCAGGAGCTGCAACAGCAGCGATAATGATCTCGAGGTCCTGGACCAGCCCCCACACATCTCACCGACCAGAGTCCAACCACCACGAGAGGCCAAGAAGAAAATGACCTCCTCGTCTCCCAGCAAGCAGCCAGCCCCTGCCCTCAAGGTCACTGCCCGCCGGCAGCTCCACGTCAGCAGCAGCAGCGACGACAGGTCCTCCACTTAAATGTTTTTATGTTTTATCTATTTTTAATGTAGTTTTTATGTTTTTACTTATATATTTGTTGTCTTTGCTGTTGTTTCATTTTTATTGCCTCCAGAAAAAAATGAATTTGGCATAAAACTCAAGTTGGTAGCATAACTATTCTGGTAAACTAAAGGAGTCTAGGCACATATTTGTTCTCAAAACCTGCACACACTACACAAGAACTATAGAATTGTTCTGGATAAATCTAGAAACACCCAACAAGGTACTGCTCTTGATAGTGAATGTGTGGTAGGTAATGAAAAGTTCACTAAATTAAGCCAAGCCAAAAAAGTTTTTATTTTTAGTAAGGTCGTATTTGCTTGATGACAAGCAAGAACTTGAGTTTGGGGGTGTGTTGAGTGTATAAAAGTTCTATATTTTACCCCTTATTTACCCATATTTTTGCTGCATTCAAGCATAATTCATTTCATTTAGGATAGATTTCTGCATATACATCACAATTAGATAAAATGACATAGTTGCTACTGATTTTGGTTACTTTTGTAGGTATCTGCTGCGCCAGACTCAGTACAGCAAAGGAACAGAGGCAGATCGCAGAGCTAGAGTTGAGAAGCAAACACTACCGTGACTACTGTCGTGGCAGCCGTGACGACATAATGTTGAGGTGGAAAAGTGAAGTGGAGCCCGATAGATAGAGGATTCCAAGACAGTCTGTCGTGGACCACTTTCATATTTTTCTAAGACCTGAGGCATAATGAAGGCCAAGCCCAAAGTTCAAGGAAGAAACTCAAGGCAAGAAAAGAGGACGAATTCAAGACAACTACTTAGAAGATTTAGTCTTAATTAGAGTTGCACTTTAATTCGAAATTGTATTCTTGCCATATTAGAAAATTTGAAGCGAAGGCCTATATAAAGGCATGTAATTCGACCTAGGGAAGGATATCTCGTTCCTACTCGTCTTCCCCTAAACCCTTATCGTTTTCCCTTCTTCACCATGTTCTAAACTCCCCCTTGGGCTAAGGGTTGATTCTGTAAAGTAGTTGCAAGGATTGTATTGTTTTAGGAATTTTCTGTTATGAAATAAAAGCTTCAAGTTTATTTATTCTGGTTTTTCATATCTTACAAGAGTATCGGGAGAGCATTGTGAGGTTATCCATTTGTTTGATATCGGGAGAGTCAAGCATACGAACGGAATAAATACGCGTTTTCCAACTTATGGTTAAACCATCTTGGCTTAGGGATAAGTTCAAGGATAAGTGGCTAAAGAAGAATTCAACAACATTGGTGTTCACCCTTTGATTCACGTCGGGAGGTATCATCCAAGAAGTGTTCATCAACAAAACTTGGGCCTAAGGATAGGACAAGTCATAACAGGGATTCTTGCCAAGCTTGAAGTACAGAGTTGTTGATCATTGTCGCGACGTCAACAGACCTCTACCGCGACAGGAACGACGACAGAAGATAGAAGATCCTCTAACAGTGCAACACCTGCACTACTGAGCAAATCAATACCGGCCTATTCTTTAAATCTGATTTCTCTATCTTTTAATTTAGTTGTTTCCTAAGATTACTTCACCAATTCAATTAAATTGTTTTCTCTCTCTTGTACAGAAATTCAAGGATAGAGTTATTTCCAGTCCCTATGGAGACGATATCTGAAACTCCAGTATTACTTTACTACTTGTGTCGTGTATACTTGCACTATTTGCGATAGGACTCTTTTACACGCAACAATAAGTTTGAATGGGAATCATCTTTCTTCTTTCTCCCAAACTTATCTTACTTGTTAATCTCCGTGCCACTCATAGTATGAGTGCGCTACATTTCTCATTGCTATGGTGCGTAGTGGCTTCAGTGTCACTAGGTAAACTTCCTTATGGTCGTGCATGCAAGGTTTGAGCTATATGTCCCACTTGCATCTCCAGAGCGCGTAGAGTTGAACTATGGCTTTGCAACAAAGCTCCCTAATTTTTTATGTTTGCTGCATGATCCTATAGCAAAACTTTTGTAGTTCCCATAAAATCTTTTGTCGTATTTATGAATTCCTTTAATGTAGCTTCCAATGAATTGTTTGAAGAAGACGTTGCTACCTTGTGACCTTTCCATGACAAATTCTGGTTGGAACTTGGGGCTTCAGGCAGATTTTGTTGTGGCGCTGAGTGAGCAGAGTTGTTGTTGTGTCCTTTGTTACCCCAACTCAAATTTGGATGCTGACGCCATCCTGGGTTATAAGTATTGGAGTAAGGATTGTTGTTGCGGTTATAATTCCCCACGTAGTTGGCCGATTCTTGATTGTCAGGGCATTCACTTAGATGATGATTACCATCGTATCTGGGACAAGAGGTTGCTGACTTTACTTCCTTCACCTCGTTGGGACGTTGGAGGTTCTTTAGCAAGTCGGTGACAGCAGCTAACTGGTAGGAAACCGAGTCACCAGCTTCACTTTCTCGGACTACATGAGTTCTTCTCCCCGTTGCAAGCCTCGTTATGGAAAATTGATAATCTTTGGTTGCAATC
Organism: Hibiscus trionum; assembly: GCA_030270665.1. Taxonomy (NCBI): domain Eukaryota; kingdom Viridiplantae; phylum Streptophyta; class Magnoliopsida; order Malvales; family Malvaceae; genus Hibiscus; species Hibiscus trionum. The sequence goes on along the minus strand of BSYR01000010.1, from coordinate 3,523,670 downwards.
CTATCAAGGATGTCGAATACTTCTTCCGGTGATTTGTCTAACAGGGTACCATTTGCTGAAGCATCTAACATCATTCTTGTCGAAGTGTTAACACCATTATAGAACATAACCACTTGAGTCCAATCATGGAAACCATGGTTTGTGCACTTCCTCAATAATCCCTTGAATCGATCCCAACACTCACACATAGATTCGTCATCAGCTTGACGAAAAGAAACTATCACATTTCTCAACTGAGTATTTATATTAGGTGGATTATGCCGTAGCGGAAATCTTTTGCGCATATATGTCCAAGACTTCATTGATCCAGCTGGTACTCCACTTAACCATGCTCTAGCACGATCACGTAAATAATAGGGGAAACAGTTTGAGCTTTAGCACATCCTTGTGCACTACTTGCTGTCGGAATGAATCACAAACTTCCAAGAAAGAACAGATGTGTTGTCTTGCGTCTTCATGAGGCAAACCACCAAATTTTCCGATTGTGTTCAACATGTTGAACATGACCGATATAAGCTTGAAATGGGCTACCTGAATTTGTGGAGCTACTTTCCCGAGATAGAGATCGTCCAATATAGGAGTCAAATGATCACTAATGGCTCGAGGTCGAGCCGCCACTCCTTGGCCATTTGCCATAGCATCTCCATTACCTGGAGGTGGAGGTGGGTCTTCAGGATGTTGAACTCCGTTCATAGTTCTAGTATCTTCTCGAATACGTCTTCTTAACCGTAAGAAATGTTCAATCTTCGGAATAACAAAATGTAAGGGTCCTCTAGGTCTTCTTCTGGTCATACACTAGCGGAACACCTGAAAAGAAAAACAAAAACACTAATGAATATGTAAAAAGTAAGAATAACAAGAAATATGAACAAAAAACCGTGAACAACCAATTGCCAATCCCCGGCAGCAGCGTCAAAAACTTGTTTGCGTGCAGAGGTGTACTAAAATGATACGCCAGTATACACGTCGAACAAGTAGTAAAGTGTGTGAGTGAGTATCGTCGCTGTCACAACTGCCTTTTGAAGGGAGGCTTCGATGTTTTGGAAAAACACTTTTAAAAATCAACAGAGTCGCCACCAATCTTTTTGGAAAAGTGTGATTGGATCACTTTAAATCAGAGTTATTTTAATAAAATGCTTTATTTCAATAAAACAACGGTTTTGGTCTGCGAAAAATTAGAAATAGGTTCGGGGGTCGGTTACGCGTAGGGAAGGGTTAGCACCGCCACAACGCCCAAAATTGGTACATAATTGGTTTTAAAATTGTTTTCAAAATTGGAATTTGCAAGTTCAAAAAGGTTCGACTTTACTTGTTCGTTTAATAAATACTAGTCTATTTTAACGACCTTATCGCCCGGGAGATGAACTTTAATTACCGCCAACATCTCTGGCGCTAACCCGTCATTCCCGTGTGATAAGACACCGCATTGAATTATGTTTTCACTTCTCAAGCAACAAGGAAATTTAAGCGCGTTAAGCATTTTATTTAATTCTAAATTCGATTATTTAAAACCCTAAAAACATGTAAGTCTTTTATTCCTAAATTAAGTTTTAAGTATCTTTAAGTGTATTTTATTTTTTATGAAGAACATTTTTCAACAAAAAAAATCTCTATCTAAGCTTTAGTCCCTAATCATAAGTTTTCACCTATTTCTAAACAAGGAAGCAAAATTTTATATTTTGAATTTAACCCCTTTTTATTCTTCCTTTTACAAGCTTTTATTTCTTTTTATTGTTTTCTAATCTAAAACTCTTTTTTACAGTTTTTACTACTTTTTCATTTTTTTTGTGTTTCTTTATCTTTTTCCTTTTTTATGTTTTCTCCTAAATTTTTTTTTATTTTTTAAAACGTATTTTCATTTTTTTAGTTTTAAAGTTTTAAAACAACTCATTTTTTTAAAACATTTTTTTATTTTCCTTTTCCCTAATAACTTTTTCTTTTTCCTTTTTTACTAAAAAACATCTTTATCTTTTAAAAAAAATTTCCCACCTATTATTTAAAATCGAAACAAATCATAAAAAAACTTTTTTAAAAATTTCAAGATCAAGCCCTTTATATTTAACCTTACATTATCGCTTTTTCTAATCAAACCCCTAAATTTATGTTTTTCAATTTAACCACATTTATTCATACATTAAAATTAAAAAAAAACCTTTTAAATTAAATCCTACATTTCTAAAAATCTAAATTACTTTAACAACATTTTTTTAAAATCATACAAAAAGTCTAAGATCAAACTAGAAATTTTAACAAAATTTAAAACGAAAAAGATTACCGAAATCGCGAACAATTTCCAACCTTGAGAAAGCAACAATAAAAATCACAAACAACAAAAACAAAAACACCAAAATTTACCGAGAAATCGACGAACGACAAACTCGAACTTAAAGCTTCTCGAAATGCTTCGAACTCCCTCCGGAAAATTTCTCCAAACTCAAAATTTTCTTCCAAAAGTTTACAGCCAACTAAAGGTAATTTTCAGAGAATTTCCGGATTTTTCTTTGAACCCTTTTAGTGTGTATTTCTCATATTTTTGGTGTCTAGAACAAGTGGGTGAAGGGGGTTTTTATACTTGGTTTTGAGATTCAAAATCAAGCTAAATCCCAAATTCAATCCCCAAATTGCAGCCTAATTAAGACACAAAGCTTGATACCCGGTAGAACCCACAAGAAATCAACCATTTTGATATAAATTCGGGATAGAATTTCCCATTTAATTCAAATCTAGGGCTTATTATTTCATTTCGGTTTTTCACAAATTCCGGTGGCTATAAGCAACGACGACAAGCGGGGTCGGTGGCAAAAAAAAAACGTCGGCAACCAGGCGGTTCGAACAGTACCAACCACGCCGGCTGTCGCGCCCAGCGGACGGAGACTGGCGACTGGCAGCCCTCGCAGCAAGAATTTGGAGAGCCCAGCCCCGCGCGCGTGGTCATCACGCGCCAGCGGGTGACGCGCGGGCTGGCTCTCCCCCTTATTTATTTTTTAATTTATTTTTTCCTCTTTTTTTACTATTTTTGACCCCCTTTTGTTGCTCTTTTTTTTTCTTTTTTCTACACTTAATTATTATCCTATTTTATTCCTTTTTAAACTCTACAATTAATAGGTTTTTTTCTTTTTTTTCTTTTTTTACTTTTTACTTTAATAAATGGGCTTCAAACTAAAAAGGGCTTTCTTAAAAAAATGGGCTTTTTGAAAATGGGTTTTATGTTTGTTTTTTATATAATAATGGGCTTTTCTTTAAAAAAAAGGGTTTTTATTTAAAAATGTTTTTTTTAAATGGTTTTTATAAAAGAATGGGCTTTTAAAAGGAATTAACTTTATTCTTTTTTTTTCCTCTTTTTTATTTTCCTTTTGTTAAAAGTTGGGGTGAAAATTTAGTGACAACAGTTGCCCCTTTTTGCTTATCTTTGTGAAACAAAGAAAAAGCAAAGACAAAAAAGACACAAATTTTCACCCGATTTACTGATTGGTTCCATTCTTCGAATCCCCAAATGGATAGGCGTGCTCTATTCTCTTTATGCTCGAATAGATGAGCTGAGTTCCATTCTTCAAATGCCCGAATGGATAGACTGGTTCTATTCTCCTTACACCCGAATAGATGAGTTGGGTTCCATTCTCCAAATGCCTGAACGGATAGGCTGGAACTATTCTCCTTACGCCCGAATAGATGAGCTGGTTTCCATTCTCCAAATGCCTGAACGGATAGGCTGGTTCTATTCTCCTTATGCCCGAATAGATGAGCTGGGTTCCATTCTCCAAATGCCCGAACAGATAGGTTGGTTCTATTCTCCTTATGCTCGAATAGATGAGCTGGGTTCCATTCTCCTAATGCCCGAACGGATAGGCTAGTTCTATTCTCCTTATGCCCGAATAGATGAGCTGGGTTCCATTCTCCAAATGCCCAAACGGATAGCTGGTTCTATTCTCCTTATGCCCGAATAGATGAGATGGGTTCAATTCTCCAAATGCCCAAACAGATAGGCTGGTTCTATTCTCCTTATGCCCGAATAGATGAAATGGGTTATATTCTCCCAAAATGCCTAAACAAATGAGTTGGGCTCTGTCCTCCTGAACCTCAATTACGCCAAGTCTTCTAAAAAGCTTTCATCCTCCTTATGCTTGGATGAATAAGCAAGCTCTATTCTCTTTATGCCCGAATGAATAGGCAAATTTTCTTAAGCATTTCATCCTCCTTACGCTTAGATGAATAAGCAAACTCCATTTGAGCAAGTCTTCCATGCACCTGAAAAAAAACGCAACATGCAATATGATGTACATGCCCCTAGGGATGTCTAAAACATGAATGCATGACAGGTTTTCCTGCACTTGTGTAGGTCGAAATGATTTGCTTCACTCTTCTTTCCACCCTTCTTGGTTTTTTTACTTTGAATTCACCATTCACTAAGACAAAGCCATTTCTTTTGCTTTGAAAATTACCCACGAATTATGAGCTACTTTGACTCTTCCTCATTTTCTGATTTTCTGCTGATTGGTTCAACATCTAATCCTTATCTATCTTCTGAGACAACATTTTTGTATTCAGGGATGCACACCCTAGGTCAAGTTTTGATCTTGTAAGGCCACTTCTATTGTCATGTAAAGGGAGTTGATAGCTAAGAGATGCTACTTAAGCACCCAGACATTCATATGGACTTTCTTCCTATTTTATAAAATTTCTCAACAAGGCTTTACTTTTTCTCCTTTAAACATCTTAACACCGTTTGCCCCAAATAATTATGGAACACTTCATAGTCCCTAAAATTTTTAAAACATTCTCAAAGTAATGCTCAAAAATCTTGTGCATGTATAAATGATTGTCAAATCCAATAATCCTTATTTCAAAGCAAGATGCTAACAAAGATAGGGAAAGAAACAAGAAAGCAAGAAAAATTTATGAATCAAATTTATTAATGTCGTGGCAAACACGAAAAGGTTGATAAAAAGGAAGGGAAACAAGTATTCAAATATCAATAGTCCAAATTTCTCTTTTTTAAACGCCAAAAGCAAACTTGAATGCCACCCGTGTCGAGGAAGACTTGAATACATCACATGATCTGTGGAGCCTCAAAATCTGACAAATTATCTGAGCCGCCCTTTACGGGTTTTCAACTCAGACCCTCATTCGGTTTCAAAACGCCCTTTACGGGTTTTTCTTTTTGAACCCTCCTTTTCTTGTTATTTTTTTCCTTTTTCTTCTCTTTCCATTTTCTTTTTTTTCTTTCTTTCTTTTTTCTTCTTTTTCTTTTTTTTTCCTTCTTCTTCAAGCATAGTACTTCTTGACAGTGTCAGAGTTTACCGAGTTTTGAAACTCGTTTCCATCCATCTCAGCTAAGATCAATGCTCCACCTAAAAGAACCTTTGACACAATGTACGGTCCTATCCAATTAGGCGCCCATTTTCCTCGGGGATCACTTTGAATTGACAGCTTCTTCTTTAAGACCATATCGCTTTCTTGGAACTCTCTAGGGAGAACCTTCTTTTCATAAGCCCTAGTCATTCTTCTTTGGTACATTTGACCATGACACACAGCTTTTAGCATCTTTTCCTCAATTAAGTTCAACTGGTCATACCTTGCCTGAAGCCATTCTGCTTCATCTAACTTGGCCTCCATCAAGACACGCAACGATGGTATTTCCACCTCGGATGGTAACACAGCTTCAACTCCATATACCATACCAATTCTTATATGTATCAGTCATCTTTGCGATTATTGTAACCCCCTAAGCCCGGCCTAGACGATTGACCCGAACTACGGAGATTACACGGGGAAAACCAAAGTCAACCCGAAAGTCAACCTTGATTCACGACCCTTTTTTTCTTTTTAATCTTGTCTAGATACATGTTAGCCTTAATTGAGTACTCACAAAGTACGATTGTAAAAGGCACAACAATCGGATATCATATAGGGACTCATTTGCACTTTACACAAGTTTAGGGACCAAAATGTAATGTTTGAAAATTAGAAGGTCTTCATTGATTTTAAGGTTACCAATATGAATTTAGTCATGTTATATGCTTCTGTGCTAAATTTCAACTTAATTGAACATCTCAAGCTCAAGTAATTGCAATCTCAACATTCAGGACTAAGATGTAAAACATGCTAACATCAGAGCAATTCAAATTTGTGTCCAACGGTCACCCGTTTCGAAACACCCACCTGCCGTATCGAAACGCTGGATCGGAACATCGTTGACCGTTCCGATACACGGGTGTGTTCCAAGACCAGTTCCAAAACATGGCATTCCAGTAGCCAAATCGTTTCGAAACAGCCTCCATCGTTTTGAAACACGAAGGCCATTACAGGCCCCCGTTTCGAATCACTAGAGGGTGTTTCGATACGGTTTGCCTAGAAACTGCAGCAAAGACTGGTTTTTCACCCAAAAACCTAATCTAACACATCCCAAGGACTCTCTAATACAACCAACAAGTCAACATACATATAGGGTATATACTTGGGACACTCAAACACAATCATAGCATCAAACATGAAATCTCATTAGTCTAGAGGCATGCTTCCTAATATCAAAACACCAATAGGCAAACCAATCTCAACAACAAGCAATCAAAGTCATTTACAATCCAACAAGCCAAAACAAACATGCCACAACCTTAGGGAGTTTAACACATCTCCCAAATACATAATTTGGTTTCCCATTGCCAATCTATCAAAACTAAGGTATATGAAAACTTCACCATACGTGAGCTTGGACTTCCTTGGATGAACTTAGCTTCCTTGATGCCCAAAAAACACCTCAATTATCTGCATTATTGGTAAAAGGAAGAGCGTAAGCACAAATGCTTAGTGAGGCATGCTCTAAAGAAAACCAACACAATAATGCACAATTTTAAAACACCTTCATTAAAAGCTTTTAAACCACATGCTCATTTCTATCACATGCTTGAAAACCTTTCAAAGCAACTTCTCATTGAAACCACATGTACCTCAACTCTATCTCATGCATTTACCAATGCAAAACTCATGGAAAGGTCATTCATATGCTTGTATCATCAAAGCATTTCTAAAACAAATCTCATATGCATTTCTCATAGCATAAATCTTTTCATCAAAGGTACATGTGTAACAAAAACCATTTCTTCGTTTATATTGGCATTTAATATCTCATTAATACTCGGATATGCGGAAACATTTCTACACTAGACTCTTCCGGTGGAATCTTGAATCACCGTACTCACTTGTCTAGCAACATGGTTTCCGGTGGAATCTCTCATCATTGTACTCACATGGCGGAAACTCCCATCGCCACAAAGCTTGGGTATTTCACCAAGTCCAACCCGATGGAATACCCATCATCGGAATATCTCCCTTTGGCTTAACCAAAGAGCACGTACGAATTTTTAGTTTATAGTGCACTCTCATCATATTGATCGATCAATTATATCCGGTAGGTTTCTCAACATCTATGCCAATATAATGTGTTAAAACATCTTCACACCTACTATTTTTCATGCAACATTACCCAAAGGTTTTCTCACCATATTTCAAAACATAAATCATACTTTGCTTCAAAACAAAAGCTCAAATTTATTCGATGCAACATGCCACCTCATGACACCTGTACAAGCATAATCTCATGCTATGAATCATGCATAAAAACAGTAGGAATTTAACAATATCAAACCACGAGCATGTAAAGCATTTTAGGGGCAAACACCACTTTAAAGAGAGCAATTCAAACCATACTTACATCCGGACTTAGGAAGGTGTTTCAAACCTCTCCTAAATCCCCAAACCTTGTATTTTTGTCCTCATGGACTTCTAACCCAATCGCACTCACCAATGTACGTTTCGCTTGCTTGCTGAAACGCCAACTAAGCTTTCGGATCAACTCAAAAAGTTCCGAGGATGTCTCCCTTGATTTAGACACATAAAAGCAGAAGATTAATGCATCATCATGCATTGAAATCTTCAGTCAACACTCCTAAACTCGCTGCTCTACCTACACCCAACATTTCGGCTACCAAACACAACTGAAATCACCTCCAAACTCTTCCAAAACATAACCCAGCCAAGATCCATCACTTCTAAAAACATCAATTAATATAAAAAACAACCCTAAACTCGTCCTTATACCTCCAGCTTTAACAGAACACCAAAATCACCCCAAAACCCACCATTTTCACAAGCAAAAACCTAGGAAAAACAACCTATTCGGGATTGGATTGATAAAACCTCATTCCTAACATCATTTAACATCCAAAATACATTAGAAAACCATCTCAAAGCAGAGCCCAATCAATTACCACGAAAATCTTCAAGATCTCTTCCAAAATCTTGAGTTTTAAGCTAAAATCTTGTTTCCAACATTAAAACTATTCATAAACCTTTAATAAAGGATTGACAACTTGGGAATTTCAGTATAGAACTGAGTATTTAGAGGAGAAGAACAATATTACCTCTAAAAGATGATTTCTCCTTGATTTGGGCAAGTTTCCATGAAAATTCAATGTAGAAAACAATTAGATTTTGATGAAAGATTGATTAGAAATCAATGAGTGATGGAAATCTCATCAAATGAAGTGGAAATCAAAATGAATTTTGCTGGAGAAAAAGTGTTTGGTTGATAGGATTTTGAGAGAAAATTAGAGAAAAGTGGTTATTAAAGTCAAAGGTAGTTTATCACCTTTATTTTATTTAATTAAATCATTAAATAAATCACCCAAATTAAGAAAAAAGCTGATGAAAAGATTTTTTGTAAATTAGCTCCTTAAAGATTCAAAGTATCAATCCTTTACAAAACAGTCACTACTAAACTTTGCAAAAACTGCGATTTGGTCACCACACCGAAATGTAGTATTTCCAATCCCTATTTTGTGAAATTGATTTCATCATTCACTTCTATATATTAAATGAGGATTTTTATATATTTTTCTATATTTTTAAAGCATCCCGAACTAGGTGTTCCCTAAAACTTCCTTTTATATTCGAACCGTTTCTTAGACCGGTCCGGTTCAGACCCTAAACTTCTAAGCCCAAAATTGGGGTGTTACAACTCTCCCCCTCTTAAGAAATTTCGTCCTCGAAATTTACCTGGAGGAAAAAGGTAAGGAAACCGCTTCTTCATGTCATCTTTTCTTTCCCACGTGGCTTCCTCAACACCACGATGCCTCCACAACACCTTAACCAACTCAATGGTCTTACCTCGAAGAACTTTACTGTCCGAATCCAGAATCTCAACCGGCTCCTCATCATAGGTCAAATCTGGATTCAACTCAACTTCCTCCATATGCATAACATGCGAAGGATCCGATCTATATCTCCGAAGCATAGAGACATGAAACACATCATGTATCTTTTCCAACTCTTGTGGTAGTCTCAGCTTATAAGCAACATGACCCACACGTTCAATCACCTCGTATGGTCCAATATACCTCGGGCTCAACTTACCCTTCCGGCCAAACCTCATCACCATCTTCCAAGGCGAAACCTTCAAGAACACACGGTCACCAACCGCAATCTCAATCTCCTTACGCTTCAAATCCGCGTAAGACTTCTGCCGATCAGAAGCTGCCTTCAACCGCTCACAAATGAGCTTCACCTTCTCGGTGGTTCCTTTCAACAAAGCCGACATCGACACCAACTTCTGACCTGTTTCAGCCCAGCAAAGAGGAGTTTTGCACTTCCTCCCATACAAGGCTTCATAAGGTGCCATTTGAATACTTGCCTGATAGCTATTATTATAAGCAAACTCCACCAAAGGCAAATGCTTCTCCCAAGAGCCTTGAAACTCAATCACGCAACAACTCAACATATCTTCAAGCACTTGGATAACACGCTCAGACTGTCCATCCGACTGTGGATGATAAGAAGTACTGAAATTCAGCCGCGTACCCAAAGCTTGATGCAAACATTCCCAAAGTCGCGATGTAAACCTCGGATCCCTATCCGACACTATAGATTTTGGTACACCATGCAGACGCACAATCTCAGCAATGTACAGCTCTGCAAGTTTATCTAAGGAATACGTAGTATGCACAGGTAAGAAATGTGCACACTTCGTAAGGCAATCCACAATCACCCACACCAAATTCTTTTCCGACGGCGAAAAAGGCAAGCCAGTCACAAAGTCCATGGTGATTCTTTCCCACTTCCATTCAGGAATCCTCAACGGTTGCAACAACCCTGAAGGAAAATGATGCTCAGCCTTAACCCGCTGACAAACCATGCACTTACCCACAAAATCCGCAACATCTTTCTTCAAACCCACCCAATATTACTCATCTTTCAGATCACGATACATCTTTGTACTACCAGGGTGCATAGAAAAAGGACTACTATGAGCTTCGGTCAGAATGGTACGCCTCAACTCCACATCATTTGGCACTACTACCCGTCTTCCGAAACATAGAACTCCATCATCATTAAAACAAAAATCTGACTGTCTATCCTCAGCAATATCCTGAACATGTGGCACCAAGGAATCATCCAAAAACTGTTTATCCTTTATCAACTGAACCAGAGATGGTTTCACTTGCAATTCAGCCACAAGACCTCCATCTCGCGAAATACTCAAACTAGCAAACATATCCCTTAACTCTACCGCCACTTTCCTACTCAAGGCATCCGCCACAACATGAGCTTTTCCCGGATGGTACTCGATCGTCAAATTGGAATCTTTAAGCAACTCCACCCAACGTTGTTACCTAAGATTCAACTCTTTCTGGGACATCAAATACTTCAAACTCTTGTGATCCGTGTACACAGTACACTTCTCACCATAAAGATAATGTCTCCAAATCATCAAAGCAAAAACCACCGCAGCTAACTCAATATCATGCGTAGGATAATTGCGCACATGCACCTTCAACTGTCGCGATGCATAAGCCACCACCTTACCCTCTTGCATTAGCACACACCCCAAACCAACGTAGGATGCGTCACTGTACACCACAAACTCTTTTCCTGATTCAGGTTGAACCAAGATAGGTACTTGCGTCAAAGCTGCCTTAAGCTTCTCAAAAGCTTGATGTCTCGCTTCTGTCCATTCATACTTAACATCTTTTTACAACAACTTCGTCAAAGGGGCGGCAATCTTTGAAAACCCATCCACAAACCTCTGGTAATATCCTGCTAACCCAAGGAAACTACGGACTTCATGAACAGACTTAGGAGGCTTCCAATTCATCACCGCCTCAATCTTCTGAGGATCAACACGAATCCCCTCGGCCGAAAGCACATGACCAAGAAACACAAGTTCCTTTAGCCAAAACTCACACTTGCTCATCTTAGCATAAAGCTGATTTTCCAGAAGTGCTTGCAAGACAACCCTCAGATGACCTTTATGCTCCACTTCAGTACGAGAGTACAAAAGGATATCGTTGATAAACACCACAACAAACTTGTCCAAGTAGTCATGGAACACTCTATTCATCATGTCCATGAAAGCAGCATGAGCATTCGTCAAGCCAAACGACATTACAAGGAACTCATAGTGCCCATACCTCGTTCTAAAGGCTGTCTTCGGCACATCCACATCTTTCACCTTAAGCTGATAGTATCCTGACCTTAAGTAAATCTTGGAGAACACAGCCGCTCCCCGAAACTGATCAAAAAGATCATCAATCCTCGGCAAAGGATACCTATTCTTGATAGTCAACTTGTTCAGCTTACGATAATTGATGCACATTTTCATAGTGCCATCCTTCTTCTTCACAAACAAGACCGGTGCACCCCAAGGAGACACACTAGGCTGAATGAAGCCACGGTCAAGCAACTCCTGAAGTTGCGTCTTCAACTCCTTCAGCTCCTTAGGTGCCATACGATAAGGAGTAATGGACAATGGAGTTGTGTTTTCATACAGCCGAATTCCAAACTCCACCTCTCGATTAGGCGGCAATCCATGTAACTATTCCGGAAACACTCCAGGGAACTCCCGTACAGTTCTGATATCCTGAACGCGCAACTCCTTTGCACTAGGGTTCATCACAAAGGCTAGGTAAGCCTCGCAACCTTGCCTCAGCATTCGACTCGCTTCTAACGTAGACACCACATTGGCAAGAAACTTCACATTCTCACCTACCACCACCACTTCATAATCATCCGCAAGTTTCAACGAAACCCTCTTGCTTTCGAAATCCACTATAGCTCTATGCTTAACAAGCCAATCCATTCCAAGGATTACATCAAAACCATAAAATGGCAATTCCATGAGATCAACAAGAAAAACATGGTTTTGCACTTTCAAAGGACATCTCCTATACAACTTCCGCGTTACAACCATCTCACCAAAGGAACTAGTCACACGCATACCAACATCCAAAGACTCAACAGGTAAACCAAGCATTTGAGCATGTTCACGCAATATGTACGAGTGTGTAGATCCAAAATCAATCAAAGAAAGTAATAATAAGGATTGAAAGTGAATGTACCTGCGATCACATCTGTATCATTCCTTCCCTCACGATGGGCATACACTCGAGCCTGACTGTCACCCTCAAGTTGAACGGCCACAAATGTGCTACATTCCTGCCACCATCATCTCTGCCCTGATAATTACCACGGCCGCGTTCACGACCTCTTTGTGGCTCAGCTGCTCTCACCGAAGCCTGTCCCTCTCTCAAAGGCTGAGGACAATCTTTCTTCAAATGTCCACAATTCCAGCATGTCCCAAGGTTACCCCAACACTCGCCACCATGTCGTCTACCACAACGGTTACACTCATGAGTCCTCAGAACAACTGCCGCCTGGAAAGCTCCAGCAATAGCCTGAATCAACATAGTCATGTCAGGAGCAGCTTACCCCTGAGCACCCTCAGGTCCAGCAACCCCAGCACCAACACCATCATTACCAGCTCCAGCACCACCACCACCGGGTGGTCCACCACCAGGGGAAGGAGGTAAATCTTCAGCATTCTCAGCATTCTCCTCATTCTCATTCTGAGCCATAGCTCTTGTATTTATCCTCATCTCTCTACGTGGCCCCATTTTATAGAAAATAATGCACTGAACAAAAATGCAATAAACACAATTAGTCACAATAAGGTAAGTAGTCCAAGTACTCAAGCTCATTTTCGAAAACAATTCCTCTTCATTAGTTTTGATATGGTAATGGGATCCCCTATCACACTCCAACATATCATAACATCACAAACACATCACAATTGAATCAAACACCGCTATTCACACAACATTCTTTCACCAAAAAGACACATCATGAAATTTCACATACATCACCCACATAACAACCCCAATTATACGAGAACCAAGCTCTGATACCACCAAATGTAACCCCCTTAGCCCGGCCTAGACGATTGACCCGAACTACAGAGATGACACAGGGAAAACCAAAGTCAACCTTGATTCACGACCCTTTTTTTTTCTTTTTAATCTTGTATAGATACATGTTAGCCTTAAGTGAGTACTCACAAAGTACGATTGTAAAAGGCACATCAATCAGATATCATATAGGGACTCATTTGCACTTTACACAAGTTTAGGGACCAAAATGTAATTTCTGAAAATTAGAAGGTCTTCGTTAATTTTAAGGTTACCAATATGAAATTAGTCATGTTATATGCTTCTCTGCCAATTTTCAACTTAATTGAACATCTCAAGCTCAAGTAATTGCAATCTCAATATTCAGGACTAAGATGTAAAACATGCTAACTTCAGAGCAATTCAAATCTGTGTCCAACGGTCAGCCGTTTCGAAACACCCACCTACCGTATCGAAACGCTGGATCGGAAAGGCGTTGACCGTTCCGATACGCGGGTGTGTTTCGAGACCAGTTCTGAAACATGGCATTCCAGTAGACAAATCGTTTCGAAATAGCCTCAGTCGTTTCGAAACACGAAGGCCATTACATGCCCCCGTTTCGAAACACTAGAGGGTGTTTCGATACGGTTTGCCTAGAAACTACAGCAAAGACTGGTTTTTCACCCAAAAACCTAATCTAACAAATCCCAAGGACTCTCTAATCATACCAACAAGTCAACATACGTATAAGGTATATACTTGGGACACTCAAACACAATCATAGCATCAAACATGAAATCTCATTAGTCTAGAGGCATGCTTCCTAATATCAAAACACCAATAGGCAAACCAATCTCAACAATAAGCAATCAAAGTCATTTACAATCCAACAAGCCAAAACAAACATGCAACAACCTTAGGGAGTTTAACACATCTCCCAAATACATAATTTGGTTTCCCATTGCCAATCTATCAAAACTAAGGGATATGAAAACTTCACCATACGTGAGCTTGGACTTCCTTGGATGAACTTAGCTTCCTTGATGCCCGAAAAACACCTCAATTATATGCATTATTAGTAAAAGGAAGAGCGTAAGCACAAATGCTTAGTGCGGCATGCTCTAAAGAAAACCAACACAACAATGCACAATTTTAAAACACCTTCATTAAAAGCTTTTAAACCACATGCACATTTCTATCACATGCTTGAAAATCTTTCAAAGCAACTTCTCATTGAAACCAAATGTACCTCAACTCTATCTCATGCATTTACCAATGCAAAACTCATGGCAAGGCCATACACATGCTTGTATCATCAAAGAATTTCTAAAACAAATCTCATATGCATTTCTCATAGCATAAATCATTTCATCAAAAGTACATGTGTAAAAAAAAACCATTTCTTCGTTTATATTGGCATTTAACATCTCATTAATACTCGGATATGCGGACACATTTCTACACTAGACTCTTCCGGTGGAATCTCGCATCACCGTACTCACTTGTCTAGCAACATGGCTTCCGGTGGAATCTCTCATCACCGTATTTAAATGGCAGAACCTCTCATCACCACAAAGCTTGGGTATTTCACCAAGTCCTACCCGATGGAATGACCGTCATCGGAATATCTCCCTTTGGCTTAACCAAAGAGCACGTATGAATTTTTAGTTTATAGTGCACTCTCATCCTATTGATCGATCAATTATATCTGGTAAGTTTCTCAATATCTATACCAATATAATGTGTTAAAACATCATCACACCTACTGTTTTTCATGCAATATTAACCAAAGGTTTTCTCACCATATCTCAAAACATAAATCATACTTTGCTTCAAAACAAAAGCTCAAATCTATTCGATGCAACATGCCACCTCATGACACCTCTACAAGCATAATCTCATGCTATGAATCATGCATAAAAACAGTAGGAATTTAACAATCTCAAACTATGAGCATGTAAAGAACGTTAGG
Source organism: Hibiscus trionum (assembly GCA_030270665.1). NCBI lineage: Eukaryota > Viridiplantae > Streptophyta > Magnoliopsida > Malvales > Malvaceae > Hibiscus > Hibiscus trionum. The sequence continues at coordinate 3,508,484 of BSYR01000010.1, read as the reverse complement.
GGCAAACACCACTTTAAAGAGATCAATTCAAACCATACTTACTTCCAGATTTAGGAAGGTGTTTCAAATCTCTCCTAAATCCCCAAACCTTGTATTTTTGTCCTCATGGACTTTTAACCCAGTCGCACTCACCAATTTACGTTTCGCTTGCTTGCCGAAACGCCAATTAAGCTTTCGGATCAACTCCAAAAGTGTCCGAAGATGTCTCCCCTATTTTAGACACATAAAAGCAGAGGATTAATGCATCATCATGCATTGAAATCTTCAGCCAACACTCCTAAACTCACTGTGCTACCTACACCCAACATTTCAGCTACCAAACACAACCGAAATCACCTTCAAACTCTTCCAAAACATAACCCAGCCAAGATCCATCACTTCTAAACATTTCTAAACATCAATTAATATCAAAAAAACCCTAAACTCGTCCTTATACCTCCAGATTTAACACAACACCAAAATCACCCTAAAAACCACCATTTTCACAAGCAAAAACCTAGGAAAAACAACCTATTCGGGATTGGATTGATAAAACCTCATTCCTAACATCATTTAACATCAAAAATACATTAGAAAACCATCTCAAAACAGATCCCAATCAATTACCACGAAAATCTTCAAGATCTCTTCCAAAATCTTGAGTTTTAAGCCAAAATCTTGTTTCCAACATTAAAACCATTCATAAACCTTTAATAAAGGATTGACAACTTGGGAATTTCAGTAAAGAACTGAGTATTTAGAGGAGAAGAACAATCTTACCTCTAAAAGATGATTTCTCCTTGATTTGGGCAAGTTTCCATGAAAATTCAATGTAGAAAACAATTAGATTTTGATGAAAGATTGATTAGGAATCAATGAGTGATGGAAATCTCATCAAATGAAGTGAAAATCAAAATGAATTTTGCTGGAGAAAAAGTATTTGGTTGATAGGATTTTGAGAGAAAATGAAATGAGAGAAAATTAGAGAAAAGTGGTTATGAAAGTCAAAGGTAGTTCATCACCTTTATTTTATTTAATTAAACCATTAATTAAATCACTCAAATTAAGGAAAAATCTGATGGAAACATTTTTGGTAAATTAGTTCCTTAAAGATTCAAAGTTTCAATCCTTTACAAAACAGTCACTACTAAACTTTGCAAAAACTGCGATTTGGTCACCACACCGAAATGTAGTATTTCCAATCCCTATTTTGTAAAATTGATTTCATCATTCACTTCTATATATTAAATGATGATTTTTAGATATTTTTATATATTTTTAAAGCATCCTGAACTAGGTGTTCCCTAAAACTTCCTTTTATATTCGAACCGTTTCTCAGACCGGTCCGGTTCAGACCCTAAACTTCTAAGCCCAAAATTGGGGTGTTACAATTATCTTCTTAATATTCTTATTTGCTGCTTCTACCGCTCCATTCATTTTTGGGCGGTATACTACCGAATTGCGATGTTTGATGTTAAACTACTCACAGACCCCATCAATCATTTGGTTGTTCAGATTAGAGGTATTTTTTTGTAATTATGCTTTTTGGTAGACCATTTCGACAAACGATTTCCATCTTTAAAAACTTGCATACAGTGGACCTAGTTACATTCGTATATGAGGCCTCTTCCACCCATTTTGTGAAGTAATCAATAGCTACCAAGATAAAGCGGTGACCATTTGATGCTTTCAGATGAATCTGCCCAATAACATTTATGCCCCACATAGAGAATGACCATGGAGACGACATGACGTGAAGAGACTGAGGAGGTGCGTGAACCTTTTCCATGTATACTTGGCACTTGTGGCATTTACGGGAATAGTTTATTCAATCCCCTTCCATTGTTGACCAATAATATCCTAAGTGCATTATTCTTCTTGTCATAGTGAGACCACTAGGATGGGTTCCACAAATTCCTTCATGAACTTCTTCCAAAATCAACTGCACTTCTTTTGCATCTACACACCTTAATAGCACCTGATCTCTACTTCGTTTGTAAAGAATCTCTCCATCAAACATGTATCATGATGCCATTTTCCTGATTATTTTCTTTTCGTTTTCTGAAGCCTGTGCTGAGTATTGTTGCAACTTTAGGTACTATAAGATGTCGTGGAACCACAGTAAGCCATCTTCTTCTATTTCTACATTATAACAATATGGTGGGGACTCCATCATTTGTAACTTAATGGGTATCATCTCTGAACCTTCACTTGCTTTAAACGTGGCAGCCAAGGTTGCTAACGCGACTGCCATTTGGTTATCTTCTCTTGGGAGATGCTTGAAAGTAATTGCCTCAAACTCTTTAGCTAACTCGAGGACCAAATTGTGATATTCTACCAATTTTGCATATTTTGTTTCCCATTCGCCACGTGTTTGGTAAATGATCAAAGCTGAATCCCCATAGACTTTCAACTTTTGGATTCTCATGTTGACAGCTTCCCTTAGGCCCATTTCGCATGCTTCGTATTCTACCATGTTATTGGTGCAGAAGAATTTTAAACGACAAGTAAAAGTTTAATGATCTGCTTCTGGAAAGACTAAAACTGCACCAATACCTCTCCCTAGAGCATTTACAGCACAATCAAAATGCATGACCCATGATTCTGTTGGTGATTCTTCATCTTCCGTGATACACAACAAATCTTCATCAGGGAAACTAAAATCCAATGCATCATGATCATCTTGTGCACGACTTGCAAGAAAATCTGCTATGGCACTTCCTTTTATTGCTTTTTGATTCACAAACTGGATGACGTATTCTGAAAGCAACATTTGCCATCACGCTATTCTTCCTGATAAGGCTGGAGCCTCCATCATGAACTTCAAAGGGTCTAACCGTGAGATCAACCATGTGGTGTGATACAACAAATATTGTCTAAGCCTCCTAGTGGCCCACACCAAAGCACAACAAACCTTTTTGATTGGCGTATATCTTGTTTCACAATCTGTAAATTTCTTGCTCACATAATACATCGCCCTTTCATTCCTTCTTGTTTCGTCATGTTGCCCTAGTACGCAGCCCATTGAGTTTTCAAACACCGTTAGATAGAGTATTAACGGCTTCCCTAAAACAGGTGGTATTAACACTGGAGGATTAGTTAGTTGCTCCTTGATCTTTTCCAAAGTTGTTTGGCACTCTTCATTCCAGGTCCCTGGGTTATTCTTTCTAAGCAACCTGAATATTGGGTCACACTTATTTGTGAGTTGGGAGATGAAACGAGCTATATAATTCAACCTCCCCAAGAATCCTCGAACTTGCTTATGTGTTTGAGGAGGTGGAAGCTCTTGTATGGCCTTTATCTTGTCTAGGTCGATTTTGATTCCTCTTGTGCTTACTACGAAGCCTAACAATTTCCCAGAAGTAACCCCAAATGTGCACTTAGCATGATTATGCTTTAACTGGAATTTTCTTAATCTTTGAAAAAGCTTACTCAAGTTTGCTAGATGCTCTTCTTCAGTTCTGGACTTGGCGATCATATCATCCACATAAACTTCTATTTCTTTGTGCATCATGTCATGGAAAAGAGTAACCATAGCTCTCTAACACGTTGCCCCTGCGTTCTTCAATCCAAAAGGCATTACTTTATAGCAGAAGGTTCCCTAGAGCGTTACAAATGTAGTTTTTTCCATGTCTTCTGGGCACATCTTGATTTGTTTGTAACCGGAAAATCCGTCCATGAATGAGAAAAGGGAATGGCCAGTTGTATTGTCGACCAAGGTGTCAATAGGTGGAAGCGGAAAATTGTGTTTAGGGCTTGCTTTGTTGAGATCCCTGCAATCGACGCACATTCTTACTTTTCCATCTTTCTTGGGCACTAGGACGATGTTTGCCACCCATTCTGGATACTTATCTACTTCGAGGAATCTTGCATTGTACTGCTTCTTGACCTCATCTCTGATTTTCAAAAGTGTATCAACCATCATTCTTTTGAGTTTTTGTTTCACGGGCTCCCATCCTTATCTTATAGGAAGCCTATGCATGACAATATCTGTGTCGAGTCCAGGCATATCTTGGTATGACCAGGCAAAGATGTCCTTGTATTCTTGAAGAAGCTCAATCAAATATTTTCGTGTCCCAATTGAGATGGTGGTACTAATCTTGACTTCACGTTTTTCTTCTTCGGGTCCAAGGTTCAAAACTTCTAATTCTTCTTTTTGAGGCAAAATTTGCTTTTCCTCCCCTTCTACCATTCTAAGCAAATCCTCTGACAAGTCATATCCTTCTTCATCACTAGTACTCTCAACTTCTTCTAAACATAGCGACAACTCAAAATTAACCACGGAATCTGATTCAGAGTAATTTGGACCATTGATATCTAAAAAGATGTAGATAGAAGGAGGCAATATATATACCGAGAAAGAAAGAATAAATGATATGATTTGTTATGTTTTTAGGATTCATTTTTGCTTTTTTGGTTTTTATGATCTTTTGGTGTTATTGGTTTTGTGAAAGAAAGTTTGCCATAAGATATAATTCTTTATTGAAACTCAAATCATTGTTTTGACAATAGACCCTTTTACATAAGATCTCTAATTATCCCAGGGTCTTAGGGTAAAAGAGTTGGTTTTGAGAATTACTCTGAGGCAATCTTAAAAACTTCGGGGACCATTTCCGCGGTCCAGTTCTTCAAATCAGGGCAAGGGCGAATCATGGTCAGAAATTTGTTTTCTTCTTTCTCCTCGTCAGTGATAGCGTTGATGCTCAAATTCTCAAAAGCACCGGATAAGTCATTCTTTCCTTTCTCATCCTCATCGAAGCGGGAATTAGTGTCTAAAAGCCTACAAGTCTTGAAAATGGCGTTTAGGGGTGAGTACGTCATTGGCTTCCCTTCAACTTCTTCTTCTTTTTGCTTCATTTCCATGCTTTCCTGCTGCTCCTCAGCTTTTTTTTGCCATTTATCAGGTCTAAAGCCCAAACCGAATCGATCCCTTTTCACTGGGATCACCACAAGAAAAGGCCTTCCTCGCCCTTCTTCTTTAACCTCCTCTTTTAGTTTCCCAAAGGAGATTTCCTCTGTGGTACACACATTTGCTTCATGCTCTACATTTCCCTTCTCGAAGAACACCAACTCCTGTCTATTCATATTTGTAACCCCCTTAGCCCGGCCTAGACGCTAGACCCGAACTACGAAGATTACACGGGAAACCCAAAGTCAACCCGAAAGTCAACCTTGATTAACGACCCTTTTTTTTCCTTTTTATCTTTTCTAGATGCGTATTAAGCCTATGTGAATACTCAAGAATCATGGGAAAGAAAAGCATAACGATCGTAAAACATTTAAGAACTCAATTGCAAAACATACACTTTTAAGGACCAAAATGTCAACTTTGTAAACCATAAGGACTTTGCAGATTTTCGTTTTACCAAACCTCAATTAGTCATATTATACGCCTCACTGCCAAATTTCAGCCTAAAAGGACATTCCAAACTCAAGCAATTGCAACCACAACATTCAGGACTAAAATGTAAGACTTGCAAACTTGAAACAAGTCAAAAGAACAGACCAACAGTCAACCATTCTGGAACACTGACACACGTACTGAAACACCCGTATCGAAACGGTGTTGACTGTTTCGGAACGTACCCGCATTTCGAGACCCGTATCGGAACAGGACCTTCCAGTAGCCAAAGTGTTTCGAAACACCTCCAGCCGTTCTGAAACGCCCTGGCCATTTCAAGCACCCGTTTCGAAATAGTTAAGGGAGTTTCGGTACACCCTGCCCCGTGACAGCAGAAATTGCTGGTTTAACACATTCTAGCCCACTCAAACATACTTCAAACATTCTACAATATAATCACAACATGATTAAACATCAAAGCTATCATATTCACCAAAGATAGACACATTGCAAGCAATAGGCACATCAACACATTTATCTCAAATAATCCGAACGAACATGCTTCTAGCCATAATGCATAGCAATTTCAAGATACAAAAAAGAAGATCCAAACATTACATATTGGCCATCAACATGTGTCAAACCATAAACCAAACTTGCTCAAGATAAACAAGCTCATCATACTACAACGTAAAGGATCCCCCCATTGCCTTTATTATCTGTAGCTATTAACCAAAACATACTTCTCAAGTGGAACTCTTCTTGAATCCCTTGCTTCTTGTTGTCCCAAAATCAACTATCTGTATTGATGGACGAAAAGGAGCGTAAGCACATAATGCTTAGTGAGGAATGCTCAAAACCAAAAACACCATCAGTGCAACAAAACCGTAAAACATTCTTTATTTACAAGCACACCTCTCCAAACCAATGTTTTGCTCAAAAATTTCATTTGAAACGTCATAGCCTTGAATCATGCATTTCTTGACATATAAATCAACATAAGGCTCAAATGCAAAGAGCAACTCAATCTCTACAACATTCTTGCAATTATTTCCGTTTAAACCTTCTCATGCATAACTCTTCATGCAAAGCTTAAACCAATTTTCTTAAAAACCAAATCCACATCACATTCTTCCTTTCACATGCTTGAAACTCTTTTCAAAGCAAAACACCAATTGAAAAACCACATGTACCACCTTTCTAACTCATGCATTCAACCAATGCAAAACTCATGGCAAGGCCACCCATGCTTGTTACTCAAAAGCATTTCATAAACTCAAAAACCTCATTTGCATAAGCAATCCCATTTGAAAACCACATGTACCATCTAGCTATCTCATGCATACAACCTATGCAAAACTCATGGCAAGGCCACACATGCTTGTTACACAAAAGCATTTCATAATCTCATTATCTCATATGCATTTCTCATAGCATAAAACATTTCAACCACTGGTACATGTGACACACATTTCATTCTCATATATTGGCATTTACATATTCTATTGTACACGGATATGCGGACAGCTTGACTCGAGGTCAAGTCCTACCCCTGTGGGATCTCGCCATCGGATCTCTTGGCGGTATCTACCTTCGCCACAAAGCTTGGGTATTTCACCAAGTCCTACTACGATGGAATGCCCCTCATCAATTTCTCATGGCAATAACATCTAATTGCAAAAAGCTTGGGTCTTTCACCAAGTCCTACTCCGATGGAATGCCCCTCATCGGTCTCACATGGCGGTACCATTAATGCCATAAAGCTTGGGTGTTTCACCAAGTCCTACTCCGATGGTATGCCCCTCATCGGTCTCTCTCTTTGGAACGAATCCCAAGAGCACGTACGAATTTTTAGTTTATAGTGCACTCTACATCCTATTGATCGATCAATATATTCGGTAATCTTCTCATCATCTATGCCAATATATCATGTAAAAATCATTAACACACTCACTGTTTTTAAAGCATGCAACACCATCAAGGCCAAAATGCTAAACCATGCCTCTAAAACACAAATTAACAACACATACTCTCAATGAACATTAGTTTCATGCATCCTTCACCAAACCAAGTTTGATAACCAACTCTCATGCTTAAAAATCATGCTCAAACAGCAAATTAAACCATATTGCCAAACCAAACACATCAAAAATCCATTTTGATACTTTTCAAAACAATTATAGCACAAATCGAGAGAGAAATCTACTTCACTTACTTCCGAACATAAACCGGCGTTTCAAGCCTAAATTTAAGTTCCCAAACCTCTTTCAAAATCATTCCAAAGCTGGAAAACACGCTCTCACTCACCGATACACAACACTATGCTAGCCGATGAGCCAACCAAGCGTCTGAAACCTCTAACGCTACCTCGATTGCTTCCGGATCATTCTCCCTTGTTTTTAACACATAAGAGTAGAGGATTAATGCATCACCATGCATTAAAATCACCAGCCATTCATTCTCAACCGCAGCTCCCCTCTAAACAAGCATTTCGGCTATATGAAATAACCGAAAACATTACCAAACATTCACCAAACAAAGCCCAGCCAAGATCAATCAATTCTAACATTTTCTAAACATCAATTAACATCAAAAATCACCATAAACTCGTCCTTATACCTCCAGCTATAACAGAACACCAAAACCACCCAAAAACCACCATTATAACATGCAAAACATAGGAATCCAAACCTATCCGGGATTTTTTTGATTAAACCTTATTTATAACATCAATTACCATCCAAAATACATTAGAAAACAACCTCAAAACAGAGCCTAACCAAGAACCACGAAAATCATCAAGATCTCTCCAAGAATCTTGAGTTTTAACACCATTTCATGTTTCTAACATTAAAGCAACTCAAAAATCATTAACAAAGGATTGATAACTTGTGAATTTCAGTAAAGAACTGATCATTAGAGGAGAAGGACGAAGCTTACCTCTAATGGTTGATTTCTCCTTGATTTGGGCAAGTTCTCTTGAAAATCCAAAGTTAAAACAAGAGGATTTGATGAGGAAAAGATTAGGAATCAAAAAGAGATTAAAATCTCATCAAAAGGAATGAAAATCAGAGGCTAAATGATGAAGGAGTTGTGTTTGGCTGAAAAGAAATTGAGAGAAAATGAAATGAGAGAAAATTGACGTAAAGTAGTTATGAAAAGTCAAAGACAATTTTTCCTTAAATCAATCTTTATTTCCTTCAATTAAAACATTATTAAAATCACCCAAAATAAGAAGAAATTTGATTAAAAACATTTTGGTAAAATTAGCTCCTTAAAGATTCAAAGTTTCAATCCTTAACAAAACAGTCACTATTTAACTTTTGCAAAAACTGCGATTTAGTCACTACACCGAAATGTAGTATTTCCAAACCTTATTTTGTAAAATTGTTTCCACCATAATCATTCATATATTAAATGATGATTTTTAGGTATTTTTCCATATTTTTAAAACATCCCGAACTAGGTGTTCCCTAAATCTCCCTTAAAGATTCGAATCGTTCTCAATCGGCCTGATTCAACCTCTAAACTTCTAGACCCAAAACCGGGGTATTACAATATTGGCTTGAATCATCAGTTTAAACTCTGGGCAACACTGGATCTCATGTCCTTCAGCCCCATGATACTTACATTATGGTTTTTCGACATCCTTTATCTTCAGGTTCTCCTCCTTCAATATCCCGGCTGCTACTAACTGATCCCATACCCAAATCATGGGAGCTTTAATTTCTTCAACATTCCCCTTGACTATCCTCTTTTCTTCCTCGAGCAAAACATTCACCTCTGTCTTTTGGTGGTTTGGCAATGGGTTTCCTTTTTCCTCGGAAGTTTTAAATGCCAACATGCCTGATTTTATTAGATCATCTACCACCCTTTTGAATGTGGTGCAGTTTTCAATGGTATGCCCCCTTACTCCAGCATGATATTCACATTGAGCCTTCTCGTCATACCACTGTGGATAGGGAGGTGAGAACGGAGGAACATGTCTTGGTAACACCATTTGTGATTTAACCAGCTCGGCAAACAACTCTGCATAAGTCATTGGGATAGGAGGAAAGTAAGGCCTCGAATTTCCTTGATATCTTCGTTCTCCTTTTGGGGCATTTGCAACCGTCAGAGCCGAAGTGTTGGGCCTGTTGAAAGTGTTGGGCTTGTTGAACACCACACATGTTGAATTGTTGGGGTTGTAGACATTTGTTGCATTAACTTCATTGTTGTCCTTCTTTGTATATGTCTTCTTTGTTTCCCCACTGTCCAACCTTCCACTCTTCATGGTTTCAAGGATCAGTTCGCTATTCATTAGCATGTCTGCAAAATTCTTCGTGGCGTGGTTGAGTATACGATCATAAAAGGGACCCTTTAATGTTTCCACAAACATCAGGGTGATCTCGTTTTCTAGCAATGGTAGCTGCACTTGTTCCGCTACGTCCCTCACTCTTTGAGCATATTGGCGAAAGCTCTCATGGCGCTTTTGCTTCATCCCTTGTAAAACCAGACAAGTTGGAACCATGTCTGAAACATGTTTGTATTTCTCACTAAAGGCTTTGGACAGGTCTCTCCATGATTTAACGTTTACTTGATTTAACTGCGAGTACCAACGTGCAGCGAACCCTGCTAGGCTGTCTTGAAAATAGTGAATGAGCAGTTTCTCATTGTCGAGGTACATGGACATCTTTATGTAGTACATGGTAAGATGTGCTGACGGTCATGTGGTCCCATTATATTTCTCGAAATCTGGGATTTTGAATTTCGGTGGCGCAACTAAGTCAGTTACCAAGCTTAGATCCTTGGCATCCATTCCACCATATGCAGCTCTGTCTTGGAAAGACTTGAACATTCCTTCCAACTTCTCGTACTTCTCTTCCAACTTCTTTTCAGCTCGAGCCTTATTAGCAACTTCATCGAGGTCAGGCACCTCGTAATTATTTGCTTCCACATTTGGAATATGAGTGGAGGATTCAGCAACATGAATGGGTGTTTTGGCCTTGGTAGCAGCCTCCTTTCCAAAAGTCATCCCTGGGAATCGAGGAATGGCAGAAGTATTTTCCCCTTCTTTAGTCGTATCTGGGTCCTTGAATCCAAGCAATGCAACTATCGAACTGACTGTCTTTTGGTGGACCGCATCAACTTGTTGTTTCATGTCAACTTCCATTTTCTCCAGCTTATCCTGAATATTCTTTTGATTCACCTCCAAAGTTGCCAACCGTTCCTTAGAGTTCATGGCTCGAGTTTGGGCTCGTGTACCGTAATTATGGGTTGTCTTAGCAAATTTTGATATTATGTTGTTTTTATTATTAAGTTAGTTTATGAACAAATGAATGTATGCACAAATGAATTCACAAAAAAAAACAAACAACAAAACTAACAAAACAATGAAAATGCATGAATGCAGTCGAAGGGCCATCAATTCCATTGAAAATCAGTCCATGAAAGGAAACTCTTTATTAAATACGAAAGTTTTATAAGATCATTTTTTGAATTACAAATATTTTTCTGCTCGAACACCTAACTCCTTGATTTCTTCAATTAGCCACATGAGTCTTGGTCCCACTTTTCCAACAGGCTTGATATACTGACGAAGGGTTGCATCTTCATTTGCCAATGTTGTCACATGCTTGGTCCTCCACCATCTTTAAGAACTTTCCATTCATAATTGAACAATTTTCCAGAATCAACCCCTTCTAATAAAAAATAAACAAGATAATAAACAGGGATCAACAAGCAAGAACAATCAGATAAAATAATCAAAAGCAATCCAAAACATTTTAAATACATGATAATTCTGGGTTGGCATTCCAAGATTGCAGGACATGTCCCCACGGATTACTTGCGACTCAACACCATAGGCTTTTCTGCATGCTTCTATTAGGGGTAGGTTCTAAATTCTTAAACTTGGTTTAGTTCTAAAAAGGTACTTGAGCTATCCTTGATGTCCTCTACTAGGAGTAGCAAGGCCCTCGATTTTCACCCATTATAGGCTGCAAACGAATCGAGTTCAACTCAGGAGGACTCACCACCGAAGCCTTCTCAAAGAATCAATATCCTTACGAAGGCAAAGGGGTTGAGTCCCGAAGGTACTTTGCGATGGTCATACGAAGAACCAATATTCTTACATGAGCAAAGCGTGTTCCCCCACTTAAACGAACGGGACAAAGCTCGGGAATAGAGCTTGGAATTAAATCTTAAATGCGTAAAATAGAGCTATATTCATGTAAACGAGCAAATAAATAGAACCTATGATGAACTTGCAAATTCCATTTTTAATTTTTTTAAAAAATAAATTAAAACCATTTTGTGGCCTGACCCTCTTTGTTTTTTTTAAAAAACAAAAACACGTCCCCAGCAGAGTCGCCAAGCTGTCGCAACTTCCTTTTGAAGGGAGGCTTCGACGTTTTGGAAAAACACTTTTAAAAATCAACGGAGTCGCCACCAATCTTTTTGGAAAAGTGTGATTGGATCACTTTAAATTAGAGTTATTTTAATAAAACGTTTTGTTTTAATAAAACAACGGTTTTGGTCTGCGAAAAATTAGAAAATAGGATCGGGGGTCGGTTACGCGTGGGGAAGGGTTAGCACCCCCACGACGCCCAAAATTGGTACCTAATTGGTTTTAAAATCGTTTTCAAAATTGGAATTTCCAAGTTCAAAAAGGTTCGACTTTACTTGTCTGTTTAATAAATATTAGTCTATTTTAACGGCCTTATTGCCCGGGAGATGAACTTTAATTACCGCCAACATCTCTGGCGCTAACCCTTCATTCCCGTTTGATAAGACACCGCATTGAATTATGTTTTCACTTCTCAAGCAACAAAGAAATTTAAGTGCGTTAAGCATTTTATTTAATTCTAAATTCGATTATTTAAAACCCTAAAAACATCTAAGTCTTTTATTCCCAAGTTAAGGTTTAAATATGTTTAAGTGTATTTTATTTTTTATGAAGAACATTTTTCAACAAAAAAGTCTCTATCTAAGCTTTAGTCCCTAATCCTAAGTTTTCACCTATTTCTAAACAAGCAAGCAAATTTTTATTCTTTTAAATTTAACCCCTTTTTATTCTTCCTTTTAAAAGCCTTTATTTATTTTTATTGTTTTCTAAGCTAAAACACTTTTTTACATTTTTTACTACTTTTTCAATTTTTTGTGTTTCTTTATCTTTTTCCCTTTTTATGTTTTTTCCCTAAAAGTTTTTTATTCTTTTAAACTTATTTTCATTTTTTTAATTTTAAAGTTTTAAAACAACCCATTTCTAAAATAAACTTTATTTCTCCGCAAAGACTCTTTTTTTAAAGTTTTTTACCCTTTTTAAAATTTTATTTTTTTATCCTAGACACCTAGCTTTATTTAAAACATTTTTTATTTTCCTTTTCCCTAATAATTTTTTTCTTTTTCCTCTTTTACTAAAAAACATCATTATCTTTTAATTTTTTTTGCCCACCTATTATTTAAAATCGAAACAAATCATAAAAAACTTTTTTTAAATTTTTTTTCAAGATCAAGCCCTTTATTATTTAACCTTACATTATCACTTTTTTTTTTCTAATTAAACCCCTAAATTTAAGTTTTTCAATTTAACCACATTTATTCACTTTCATTCATGCATTAAAATTCAAAAAAAAAACCTTTTAAATTAAATCCTACATTTTGAAAGATCTAAATTACTTTAACAACATTTTTTAAAATCATGCAAAAAGTGTAAGATCAAACAAGAAATTTTAACAAAATTTAAAACGAAAAAAGATTACCGAAATCGCGAACAATTTCCAACCATGAGAAAGCAACCTAAAAATCACAAACAACAAAAACAAAAACACCAAAATTCAACCAAGAACAAACAATAAAATAAACATAAAAAAGAACAAAAAGTTAGAAATTTACCGAGAAATCGACGAACGACGAACTCGAACTTAAAGCTTCTCAAAATGCTTCGAACTCCCTCTGGAAAATTGCTCCAAACTCCAATTTTTCTTCCAAAAATTTCCAGCCAACTCAAGAGAATTTTCGGATTTTTCCTGGAACTCTTTTAGTGTTTTTTCTCAAATTTTTGGTGTCTAGAACAAGTGGGTGAAGCGGGTTTTATACTTGATTTTGAGCTTAAAAATCAAGCTAAATTCCGAATTCAATCCCCAGATTGGAGCCTAATTCAGACACAAAACTTGATACCTGGTAGAACCCCCAAGAAATCATCCATTTTGATCCAAATTCGAGATATAATTTCCCATTTAATTCGAATCTAGGGCTTATTATTTCATTTCGTTTTTTCATAAATTCCGGTGGCTATACGAAACGACGGCAAGCGGGGTCGGTGGCAAACGGACGACGGCAAACAGGTGGTTCGTACGGCACCAACCACACCAGCTGCCGCACCCGGTGGACGGAGAACGACGGCTGCCAGCCCTCGCGGCAAGGGTTTGGAGAGCCCAGCCCCGCGCACGTGGTCGTCACGCGCTTGCGCGTGACGCGCGTGCTGCCTCTCCCCCCTTTTTTGTTTAATTATTATTTTTTATTTCTTTTCCTCTCTTTTTTTACTGTTTTGACCCCCTTTTGTTGTTGTTTTTTTTCTTTTTTCCACACTTAATCATTATCCTATTTTATTCCTTTTTTAAACAATGCAATTAATATTTTTTTTTCTTTTGCTTTTGCTTTTGCTTTTTTTTTTCTTTTTTTACTTTTTACTTTAATAAATAGGCTTCAAACTAAAATGGGCTTTATTAAAAAATGGGCATTTTGAAAATAGGTTTTTATGGTGTTTTTTATGTAAGAATGGGCTTTTCTTAAAAAAATGAGTTTTTATTTTAAAATGGTTTTTATTTAAAAATGGTTTTTTTATAAAAGAATGGGCTTTTAAAAGGATTTTATTTTAATTCTTTTTTTCCTCTTTTTTTCTTTTGTTAAAAGTTAGGGTGAAAATTTTAGTGACAACAGTCTCCACGGGGATTGGAGGTGTGCACGGTTAATGTATAATGCAATGTAAGTTGTTTTTGCAGTCGGTAATGGTGAGGTAATCAAAGCAGTAATCAGAAATGCTGTAGCAAAAAGAGTAAATAGCGTTGAGGTTAATCAAATGACAAACATGTCCTCTCTCGTGTGTGAAACTCTCTATGGAATGACTGGTTGAGTTTGCTGGGCAACTAAACTAAGCCTCTTAACCCAGTCTAATGTCTTCAGCCATCTTCTATGCTCGGCAGGATTTACTAAGAATGCCCCTAAATTATCTCTAGCTAGGAGACTGGGAGATAGAAATGCTACGACAATACCTCTCGGCGTAAACCCTTAACATTCCCCTACCCCTCAAGTACTACCCTTCTTAGCCGTTGAAAACTATCACTTATCTCTAAGGCAGGTTAGAGTCGTGCCTCTCAACAGCCAACTCCATTGCTTATGGGGATCTAAGGTTAGCTCTCTCGACTACCAACCTGATTTTACAAGTAAGGAACAACCAACTCTTGAAGGCTCTTACAACCTTAAGGAAATGAAAGCACATAAGCAAAGCATAAACAATGATTAAAGCTGAAAATCATAGGCATGCATTAAAAACACTTAAATAAAAATCATCCATGAAACCCAAGCCACCTAAAATCAGTTCATGGTTGGGTGAACATTCAACGTATCATCAAACATTACTACCCTTTCCAAATGAAATAAAGAAATGCTAAAGCAAACAGAAGGGAAGAAGAACTCTCGATCTGCCATGGACTGCCAGGAACTGTCTTAGGCCCGCCACCTCCCTCGAGGCCGGCGAGGCTACTCCTTGGAGTTTCAACGAAGGAGGACACCAAGTTGAGGAAGAAGAAGGGAAAAACTGCCTTTCTCTCTCCAACCCTAGCCTTGCTTATCACCTTTTTTTCACGTGTGTCTAAATGAGGGAATTACACCCTTTATATAGTGAAGGCTCCTAGGGTTTGGTGCCCTAAAGATTCCTTTGGTGATCCCAAGGAATATCCACCGACAATGCTCTGCCCAAGGAGACAAGGAGGACAATCTGCAGGTGGTACTAGCGACTGCACATGTCAGATCTGTCTTTTCTGCACTTCACATGTTTTTTACAGCTCGCGTGTCAGCCAGTTCCTTTAGTCCTCAAATGCTATAGCATTTCCCAGCTCTCCTTCTTTCCTGCGTCCTGCACACCACACAACCAAACCACCCTCTTCAAGCAGCACCTTTCCACTACCATACCAAACCAAAGATAAAACTGCACCCAAATGAACTAAAATGCAACCCAAATGCTATGACATGAACTTAAGAGCATGCAATTGCTAAGGCAAAAAGGTATGAAAACAAGGATATTTACGCAGTTATCAGATGCCCTTACAGAACATCCTTGAAGTCGAACTATTTGACATTTGGGGAATTAACTTCATAGGGCCTTTCCCGTCTTCATGTGGGGATCTTTATATCCTACTTGTTGTTGACTATGTGTCCAAGTGGGTCGAGGCAATAGCAACTTTGAATGATGATTCCAAAACTGTGCAAAAATTCTTGCAGAAAAATATATTCACACGTCTGGAATGCCGAGAGCAATTATCATTGATGAAGGCAAGCACTTCGACAACAAGCTTATTGCCAAGGTGTTACAAAGATTTGGAGTAACACATAAAATTGCCACGGCATATCACCCACAAACAAAAGGACAAGCTAAGATTTCTAACCGGGAGTTGAAAAATATCCTAGAGAAGGTAGTCAGCCACTCTCACAAGGATTTATCTCTTCGACTTGATGATGCACTTTGGGCTTATCAGACAACATTCAAAACACCATTATGCATGTGTCCTTACAGAATCGTCTATGGTAAAACTTGTCATCTACCGGTGGATATCGAGCGCAAGGCGTATTTGGCAATAAAAACTATGAACATGGATTGGGAAAGAGCCGGACAAAAACGCTTATTGGACCTTAATGAGATAGAGGAGTTTTGTGCCTTAGCTTATGACAATGCAGGAATCTACAAGGAGAAAACTAAGCGTTGGCATGACAAGAAACTATTGCCGAGGAAATTCTTGCCTGAGCAATTAGTTCTCCTATTTAATTCTCGGTTGAAACTCTTTGTAACGCCTCGGTTTTGGGCCTAGATGTTCTAAGCATCGGTTTGGGTAAGTCGAACCTACAATTGGAGATTTGAACTTTAGAATCAGTTCTGGGAAATCATGATTCGGGATAAGGTAAAAATACGGTAAAATCAATTTTCCAAAAAGGATTCTGGGACGTGTATATTTTGGGTAGTGACCAAATTGTAAAGATTTAAAACTGTGAAAAATGTATTTTTTAAAGGAGAGTCAAATTCTTAGAATCTCTAGGGAGCTTATTGGCAATTAAGCCTTTTCTCTTAGTTGGCACATGATTATACTGTTTTAATTAAAGTTGAAGAGGGGGATTTTTATTAAAAGAAAAGAGGTAGTTATTTTGTTAACATTTTTTACGTAACTTTTCTATTTCTCCTTTTCTCTTCAGCCAAACATTCCATCTTTTCTCTCAATTTCCATAATTCTTTTCACCCTTTTGCTCTTTTGATTCACAACTCTTTTTCCAAGGATTCTTCTCAAAGATTTGCAAAGATTTCTTAAAGCTTCTTGAGTTGAAAACTTGGCAATTGGAAGAAAATCAAGGATTGGAGGTAATTTTGTGCAACTCATCTAGTCAAGGTTCTTTAATGAAATTCCAAAGTATTTGACTCTTGATTTGTGTTTTTAATTGAGGTTTTAATGATTGATTTGACAGAAATATCAAAATCTTGTTAAAGATGAGATTAAATGTGATTTTCGTTTGGGCATTGTTTTTATTGATTTGAGAATGATTTTGAAGTTGATTTGGATGTTAAATGATGTTAATAATGAGCTTTGATCATAAAAATCCCGAAATCATTGAGATCTCTATTTGTCTAGGTTGTTACTTTTGGGTTTTTAGCTTAGAAATGTGAAATCTTGGTTGCTGGAGGTATAAGGATGATATTAGTATGTTTTTGGATGTTGATTTATGGTTAAAATGTGATGGAAGTGTTTGTTGATGGCTGGGTTGATTTTAGTGATCAATCGAAGGTGATTTCGGTTATTTCGGATGGGTATTTTGGTGCCTTTGGGCAGAGCTACGGGTTTTTAGTGTTTGCTGGTAGTTTTAATGCATTGAGATGCATTAATCCTTTGTTCTTATGTGGTATAAATAGGGGAGGATTCTTTTGAAGCATTTGGTGAAGTTTCAGAGACTTCAGACGCTTGATTTTCGTGTTGGCGGTTGAGGTTTCGCGTGTCGGTGAGTGGAAATGAGATTTCCATCTTTAAAACACTTAAAAGGTGGTTTTGGGATCTTAGTGTAAGATTGAAATGCTTTACTAAGTTCGGAAGTAAGTAAAGTGATTTTCTCTCTCGGATTGTGCTATTATGAGATTGTTGATGCACTTGTTTTTAAAATCCATATTGTCACTGTTAAAGCATGATTTGAGGTAAATGCGTTCTGTTTTTTGATGATATAATGATGAAGGATGCACATGGTAAGTGATCTTTGTAAGTATACTTTTATACTTGTGATTTTAAGCATGGTTTGATGCTTGAGAACGAGGTTGGTAATTGATGCTTTAAAAACAATGAAACATGTGATGAAATGTGGTTCATATTGGCAAGTGATGTTGTGAAAAATGATTTATAAAGGAAATCGGATATAGTTAGCTGACTATAGGATTCAGTGCACTATAAAAAAGTCGCCTTGACTG
Organism: Hibiscus trionum; assembly: GCA_030270665.1. Taxonomy (NCBI): domain Eukaryota; kingdom Viridiplantae; phylum Streptophyta; class Magnoliopsida; order Malvales; family Malvaceae; genus Hibiscus; species Hibiscus trionum. Next base: position 3,490,467 of record BSYR01000010.1, on the reverse strand, counting down.
TTAAGTGGTTGTGATTGTACCAAAAACTCCGTCCAAGTACCCTAACGATGGAGGAATGTTTAAGGTGTCGCAACGGTGGAGGATAGCTCCCGTGTGTGAACCTTGTATAGTGTCTCATCTCTCGCTAGTGGGCTATACATCTACCGATGAGTAGTGTTGAGGGGCTTTAATTGTACCGAATACTCCACCACGGGTGTCACAACGGTGGAGGGTAGCTCCGATGTGTGAGCCTTGAGGTGCCGGTAGAGTGTATGAAACGTTTGGGACAACACTTGGTAATCCGTGTATCCGATGTGGTTTTTGGGAAATGATCTTGTTGCTATCACTTGTGAGTCAATATGAGTAATGATGTAATTTGAAATATGTTATGTTGCATAATATTGAAAATGCATGTTTTTACTCTTTAAGCTTAACATGTGTGGAAATTCTTGGGAAGGCTTAAATTGAGTTTAGCAAATGGGATTTGCTGTTGATTTGTTAACACATGTTCCATGAGGTTTTCATGCCGATTTTGAATGAGGAAAGTGCATGGTTTTTGAATGGCATGATTGGAATTAAATACTACTTGTGTTAATTGAAATGAGGTTTTAATAAAGTTTGGAAACCGGCTTAAATGCATTGATGACATTTTGGTTTTTGAGCATTCCTTACTAAGCTTGTATGCTTACGCTCTCTTTTGTCCATCAATGCAGATAACCAAGAGTTTGGAGGCAGCAACTTGCAAGAGGATCTAAGAAGACTTAACTTCAAAAGTATGTTTCGGTTATGAGCTAGAGTAATAAGGGTAATGGGGGATTTCATGTGTTGTTTGGGTGATGTGTATGAACAACCTTTGAGCATGTTTGCTATATGCTTTTATACTTGTAAAAGGCCTTTAATTGGTGTTTGGATTATTGTCTTGAGTTTTGACTCTTGAGTGGTTTATTTGCTAGGTTGCATGCCCTTAGATTTTCATTGATGCAATTGGCTATGCTTTGATGCTAAAAATACTGCATATGTTTGAGGAATAATGTTTATGCATGTTAGAAGCATGTTGGTTTGGTTTAGGTTGGAATTTTGGGTGAAAAACCAGCAAAATTTTTCATTACAGGCCCATGTGTTTCGAAACACTCGAGCCTGTATCGAAACATGGTACCTGAAATGGCTTTAGAGTTTCAAAACGAGTAAGGTCTATTCCGATATCATTTGCTACTGGAAATCATGGTTTCGAAACACCTCCAAGGCGTTTCAATACGAGCCTGTGTTTCGAAACAGGGCTTTAGTGTTCCAAAACTAGTGACAATTATGTTAGATAATGGAATGTTCTGTGTTTCGAAACAGGGCTTTAGTGTTCCGAAATAGGTGACAGTTAAGTGTGTTGATGGCATGTTCTGAAGATCTGATTCTTTACGTTTTAGTCCATGAATGTTGTTGATCCAATTGAATGAGTATGAATGATTATTTTGAGTTGAGTTTTGACTGAGATGCATGTAATGAGACTAATTAAAGGATGGTAACACTAAAAGGGCTTAAGACCATACGAATCAGAAAAACTACAAAATAGTCCCTAAAAGCCGTAATTGGATGAAATTGATGTATGTTGAGTTGTATTTGATCTGCTGCAATGTTAAACACATAGGAACCTAATTCGCATCTAGATAAGATAAAAAGAAAAAAAACAGGGTTGTTTATTGAGGAAAACCATCTCGGTTTACTTCAATATTCCCAGTCTGACCCGTTCGGTTCGGTCTACCAGCTAGGCCGGGTCGAGGAGGTTACACTCTTCCTGGGAAAATTGCGATCAAGATGGTCATGGCCGTTCAAAGTACTAAAATCCTTCTCTCATGGTGTTGTGATAATCAAGTCCACAATTGACGGTCATGAATTCAAAGTTAATGGAAAAAGATCAAAGCACTACATCGGCACCCATGTCATGCGCGATAAGGAAGTTGTTACTTTAGAAGATGCATTACTATGCTCTCCTTTAGTATTTTTAATTTTTTCTTTTATTTTTTTTCCACGTTCTTTTAGGATAAGGGTTTATTTTAAGTTAATTTTTATTACCTTTAATAATTTCAAATTATATTTAGTAAATTTTTTTTATTTTATGCATGTTTCTAGGAAAGGAGTTCAACTTGAAGAAGAATTAGAAAGAAGATTGAAGCCTCACCAAAAGAAGGAGGGTCATTGGCCGATTTTCAAGGGAAAATCATGGGCAGATTTTTAGGGATTTTAATCCCAAATAGACTCCACCCTTTACCCAAATTACCGCCTATATTATCTACCCTAGCCGAAAACCCTTCCCCTTCCCCAATCTTACTTGCTGCCCACTACACCCAATACCCTTGCAAATTTCAATTTGCAATCATCTCACCCACCCTATTTAATACCCCTCCCTATAACACTCAACCATAACAATCTCCATATATCATCGTTTTTTCTCTTTCACTTGAACTTCCAGGATTTTTTTTCTCTCTTTTCTTGTTACACCGATTTCTCCAACTTTAGCATCCTCCATAGCCATGAAGATCAAGACATTGGAACACCCACAATCAAGCCAAGAACCGGTCTTCAAGAAGTATGCAACAACGAGAATCGAGAAGTGGTACCTCACAAAGTTCGCTAATCGGAAGGTATGGGAGGAACAAGTCTTCTTCTACTCCGACTCCGACACGGATTTTGGTTTGGAACCATTTTCTTCTGTTTGATCGAGTACCAAATGTAGCAAATCTTTTGCCATCAACCGAAGCCGAGCAACTTCCATTGGGTAAGGGAATTCTATGCTCAATCTCCTAACACAAACAATTAGTATGTGTTCGTTCAAGGCAAAGGAAGCCCCGTTGACGCCGATACCATCAACACCTTCTACGGGATTCACGTGGGAAAAGATGAACATCAGGAGTTCGTTGACAAGCTCACTCCGGATGATTACAACAACATAGTTGAGGATCTCACCATCCTCAGCACAACATCTGTAACACCCCAATTTTGGGCTTGGAAGTTTAGGGTCTGAACCGTACCGGTCTGATTTTCGGTTCGAATATAAAAGGAGGTTTTAGGGAAAGCCTAGTTCGGGATGCTTTAAAAATATGGAAAAATATCTAAAAATCCTCTTTTAATATATATAAGAGAGTGGTGAAATCAATTTTGAAAAATAAGGTTTGGAAATACTACATTTCGGTGTAGTGACTAAAATGCGATTTTTGAAAAGTTTAGTGGTGACTGTTTTGTAAGGATTGAAACTTTGAATCTTTAAGGAGCTAATATACCCAAAAATTATTTCTCCATATTTTTCCTTGATTTGAGTGAATTAATTAATGTTTTAATTAATTAAATGAAAAGGGAAACTACTTTTTGGAATTTCATAACTACTTTTTCCTAGATTTCTCTCTTTTCTTTTTCTCTCAAAATTCCATCATCCAAACACTATTTCTCTAGCAACTTTTGCATTGATCTTCACTTCAATTGATGAGATTTCTATCATCAATTAATTCCTAATCAATCTTGCATCAAATCCTTTTGTTTTCCTCATTGAATTTTTAAGGAAATTGGCTCAAATCAAGGAGAAATCACCATTTAGAGGTAAGATTGTTCTTCTCCTCTAAATACTCAGTTCTTTACTGAAATTCCTAAGTTGTCAATCCTTAATTTAAGTTTTGTAAATGGTTTTAATGTTAAAAACTTGATTTTGGCTTAAAACTCAAGATTTAGAAGAAATCTTGAAGAATTTCGTTGAGATTGTTTGGGCTCAGTTTTGAGATGATTCTTTAATGTATTTTGGATGTCTAATGATGTTGAAATGATGTTTTATCAATGCAATCCCGAATAGGTTGAATTTCCTAAGTTTTTGCTTATGAAAATGGTGGTTTTTGAGGTGTTTTCGGTGTTCTGTTATAGTTGGAGGTATAAGGACGAGTTAAGGTGTATTTTGGGTGTTGATTGATGTTTATAAATGGTTAGAAGTGATGGATCCTGGCTGGGTTAAGTTGTGAAAGTGTTTGGAGGTGTTTTCGGTTGTGTTTGGTATCTGAAATGTTGGTTTTGGGTAGATCAGCGAGTTTATGTGTGTTGGCTCATGATTTCAATGCATGATGATGCATTAATCCTCTGCTTTGATGTGTTTAAAATAGGGGAGGCATCTTCGGACACTATTGGAGTTGATCTGGAGGCTTGAGTGGCGTTTCGGCAAGCGTGCGAAACGTAATCGGTGAGTGGAGTTGGGTTTTCAGCTTTGAAACGATTATTTGGAGGTTTTGGGAGCTTATTTTAAGTCTAAACAACTTAACTAAGCTCAAGAGTAAGTTTTTGGAAAAACTCCCTCGGATGTGCTATGAAGTGGTTTGATGTATTGGTTATAAAATTGCATGTTTAAATTCTGTTTTGAAAGCATGTTTTAGCATGGTTAATGCTGGTTTTGAAAGCCATGTGTTGAAGGATGCTCAAGGTAAGAGATCCTTGTTTTGGCATGTTGTTATATTGGTAATGATGCATGGTGATGCATGGTGTTTAATGGCTTTGTTTAATGCTTTAAAACAATGAATCGATGATGGTATTTGATGTATATTGGCAAGTGACGAATTCGTTTTAAAGTACTTGAATCGGATATAGTTAGCCAGCTATAGGATTGGGTGCACCGTGAATAAAGTCGCCTTGGATGTTGAGGGGTTTTGATTGTACCGTAAACTTGTAACCCCCTTAACCCGGCCTAGACGGTTGACCCGAATTAAGAAAGTCACACGGGGAAAACCAAAGTCAACCCGAAAGTCAACCTTGATTAACGACCCTTTTTTTTCTTTTTAAACTTGTCTAGATGCACATTAAGCCTAATGATGATCACACAAACATCATACCAAAAGATCACAAACATCAGAGGTTAAACAGGGACTCAATTGAACAATTTACAACATTAGGGACCAAATTGTAAATTCTGATAAATTAAAGGACTTAATCCAAATTGAAGTTACCAACTTGAAATTAATCAGGTTTCATGCTTCTCTGTGAAATTTCAGCTCAAAAGGACATCCACAGCTCATACAATTGCACAAACTAGTTTCAGGACCAAAACGCAAACTTTTCAAAACATAAAACTGCCATTGTCAGCCCCCAACGGTCGACTGTTCCGAAACGGGAGACAGCCCGTTCCGAAACGCGGGGCCGTTCCGAAACAGGCTTAGCTTGTTTCGAAACGGGGGTCTGGCAGAGGCTTTTCCGTTTCGGAACGGCCCCTCCCGTTTCGGACGCCTGGGCTCATTTAAGGCACCCGTTCCGAAACGGTAGGTGCTGTTCCGAAACACCCTGCCCAGATTGCTTCAAAACATCACTTTAAACATGCAATTACACATCCAAACATGCTCCGAACATCACCAAACTTTGCCAACATGCAATTCAACATAAAAACAACATAATAGCATCGACAATTCATCCCAACATCATCATAAGCAAAAAGCCCCAATTCTAAAGGCATGCTTCCTACACAAGCTAGACATTCAAACACCAAACTTGCAAAACAAGCATAAACGGTTCCAAACCAAAACCAGCAAACACACCAACTTATATCATACTTGGGGAGTCTCCAACACCTCCCAAAACATACACATTGGTCCCCCATTGCCAAAACATTCAAAAGCTAAATGCATTTATAAAACCTTCATACTTTGAGCTTCACTTGAACTTGATTGCTTGCCCTTTCTTGCTGCCCTCAAGGTACTCTAACGCTCTGCATTATTGAATTCAGAAAACAAAGAGAGCGTAAGCAAAAGCTTAGTGAGGGAAGCTCTTAAAAACCATTCAATAATGCAATTCAAAACATTTACAAAACATGCTTTAAATCAACCTTTTCACATGCTCAAAAGCATTCTTAACAAGCAATCTCATGCTTCAATATAAACATTAAAACAAGCATCTCATGCTTCTCAATATTCTTAACATGTCATATTGGCTTAAGTGAAACATTCCATTTATTAAAACAAGTTCAACAACTTTCCCAAGGACTTTTAAACACCTTGGCCCCAAGGACTTTTAAACACCTTGGCCTATGGACTTTTAAACACCATAGAAAGTATCTCATCAAGGACTTTTAAACACCTTGATCCCAAGGACTTTTAAACACCTTGGCCATGGACTTTTAAACACCATGAATGAATCACATCAAGGACTTTTAAACACCTTGATCCCAAGGACTTTTAAACACCTTGGCCTATGGACTTTTAAACACCATAGAGAAGGATCACCTAAGGACTTTTAACCACCTTAGTGTCCACAACATGAACCATCCAAGGACTTTTAACCACCTTGATGTTCATAAGTAACAAGGCTCACTCAAGGACTTTTAACCACCTTAGTGACCTTAACATTTTAAAAACATCACTTGCCAATATACATCATTTTCATCACTTACATCACTGTTTTTAAGCATAAAACCAAGCCATATTCATCATGCATTTAAAAGCATTATACCACAACATTTCAATGTACAAAAGCAAGGAACTCCTACCTAGAGTTACCTTCAACATATGGCTTACATCAACATCAAAAACCATGCTAAATCATGCTTCCAAAACAGTATGTAAAACATGCAAATTATCATTTCGCATCACAACAAAATCATGGCCACCACTAGAGAGAAAATTCCGAAAACTTACACTCGAGCTTAGCCAAGTTGTTTAGACTTAAACTAAGCTCCCAAGACACTGGTTTCAAAGCCGAAAACCCAATTTCACTCACCGATTCCACTTCGCCACTTGCCGAAGCACGAATTCAAGCTTCCGGATCAACAACTCTTGGATCCAAAGATGCCTCCCCTGATCAAACACATTAAAGCAGAGGTTTAATGCATCATCAAGCATCAAAAGCTTCAATGAAAGCACTCAAACTCGCTGCTCTCATTCATACACCAATTTCGGCCACCAAACACCACCGAAATTGCATCCAAACCACTTCTAAACAAAGCCCAACCATAAACCAGCAAAACCTCACATCCATCATCACCATACAACACCTAAAAAAAACCTATAAACATCCTTTTACCTCCAGCAACAACAGATCCACAAGATCACCACAAAAACATTCAAGAATCTTAAGCTAAACTTAGGAAACACAACCTATCCGGGATTGCATTGATCAAAACTCATTTCCTTATCAATTTAGAGATCATTTAACATCAAAAACATCTCTTAAATCACAGATTACTCAGATCTAACGAAAATCAGCAAAAATCATCAAAATCTTGCATAATAAGCCAAGATACAATTCCAAACTCAAAAGCCTTTAATTAAACATCAATCAAGAGTTGATAACTTGGGAATTTCAGTAAAGAACTGATAGTTTAGAGGAGAAGGACGTTCTTACCTCCAAACTTGTGATTCTCCACTTTTTGGAATGAAAATCCTTGAAGAAACAAGAAGCAATTGAAGAGGTTTTGAAGATACAATGATTTGCAATCAAATGAGAGTTGAATGGAGGAATTTAGGTGAGAAAATCAGAAACAAAACTCTGGAAATGGAGTGTTTGGGTTGAGAGAAAAAGAGAGAAAGAAAATGAGAAGTTAGTTGAGAAAATGCCAAATAAATTTTCCCTCCACTTCTAATATGTTTTAAAATCAGATTATAGACTTAAAATATCTTAGAAAAATCTGGAGAAATCATCTTTGGATTAATAGCTCCTTAAAGATTCAAAGTTTCAACTCTTTATAAAATAGCCACCAAACTTTCGAAAATTACATTTTGGTCACTAGCCAAAATGTCATACTTCCAAAACCCATTTTTCAAAATTGATTTCACAGTTCATCTAATTATATTAAAAGATGATTTTAGAACATTTTTCCATATTTTTAATGCAACCCGAACTAGGCTTTCCTAATTTTTCCTCTTAAGATTCGAACAGGACTTTGACCAAACCGGTCAACGCCCAAAACTTCTAAGCCCAAAACCGGGGCGTTACAAAACTCCATCCAAGTACCCTAACGAGTGAAGTAAGATCACAACGGTGGTTAAAAGTCTGTGTGTGGATCTTGTGTTATGTGTCCCTTGCACTCGTTAGTGGAATTATACAACTACCGATGAGTGATGTGGAGGGGTTGTGATTATACTGTTAAACTCCATCATGGGTGTTGAGGGGTTGTGATTGTACCGATAAACTCCACCTTATGTTGTTCGGTAATGTGTATGAAGCGTATGGGACAACGCTTGTAATCCACGTATCCGATTGTGTTTTGTGTTGTAAATGGTTATGAATTATCACTTGAAAGATAATATGATGAGTTGAATGTAATGAAGCATGAGATGCTTGTAAAGTATGCAAGGTTGCATGAAAAGAGATGAGCTTGTGTTTAAAAGCTTTGTTGAAAGTGTTTTCTAAAATGCATTATTGTGTTGTTTTCTTCAGAGCATACCTCACTAAGCAATTGTGCTTACGCTCTCTCTTGTACCAATAATGCAGATAATTGAAGTGTTTAAGGGCAACAAGGAGGCTAGAGTGTCCAAGGGAAACCAAGCTCATGTATGGTGATGTTTTCATACACTATTAGTTTTGGTAATTTGGCAATGTGAACCTAAGGTTGTGTTTTGGGAGATGTGTTGAACTCCCTAGGTTGTGGAGTGTTGTTTTTGATGGTTGAATTTGTAAGTGGCCTTTTAATGATTGTTTTGGAGATTGGTTGATTGCTTGGTTTTGGATAATAGGAAGTATGCCTATAGATATGTGAATTTCCATGTTTGATGCTATGAATGCATTTAGGAGGTACAATCATGCTCTATATATGTATGATGACTTGTTGGCATGATTAGGAAGTCATTAGGCTGTGTTTGAGTGGAATTATGTATGAAAAACCAGCAAAATCTGCAGCTTCTGGGCAAACCGTATCGGAACAGGCACTGGCGTTTCGAAACGGGGGCCTGTAATGGCCTTCGTGTTTCGAAACGGCTGGAGGCTGTTCCGAAACGATTTGGCTAATGGAAGGCCCTGTTTCGGAACCAGTCTCGGAACGAACCCGCATTTCGGAACGGTCAATGCCGTTACAAAACAGGTGACCGTTGGGCACTGATTTGAATGGTGTTGAAGTTTGCAAGCTTTACGTTTTAGTCCTGAAAGTTGTAATTGCAATTGTATGAGTTCGAGATGTCCAAATAAGGTGAATTTTGACAGGGAAGCTTGTAATATGACTAATTTCATATTGGTAACTTTAAAACCAGTTATGACCTTCTAATTTACAGAATTTACGTTTTGGTCCCTAGGATTTACCTCCTCCCCTGGTGGTGGACCACCCGGCGGCGATGGTGTTGGGGGTGAAAATGCTGGTGTTGTTGCTGGTGCTGGGGTCGCTGGACCTGAAGGTGTGCATGGGCAAGCTGCTCCTGACATGACTGAGCTGATTCAGGCTATTGCGGGAGCCTTTCAGGCAGCAGTAGCTGGAGCTCACGGAGCTGCGCATCAGGGTGATGCTAACGTGAGATTACCTTTGGAACGTCTTCGTAGTCTGGGAGGGACTGAGTTCAGAGGTTTATCTCCTGAAGGATCGGAATCTTGGTTGGAAAGCACCAAGAGGATTTTGGGGCAAATGAATTGCAGTAATGCGCAGAAGTTGGGTTGTGTGGTGTCGCTGCTGCATGATGATGCATATACGTGGTGGACGGCCACTGTTTCTGGAATGGAGGACAATGATGTGACTTGGACGTTCTTCTTGAACGCGTTCAAGCGAAAGTATCTAGGTGTGCGATACCTAGATGAGAAGAAAAGATAATTCATGTCTCTTGTGCAAGGAAGCATGACGATGGCTGAGTATGAGATCCAGTTTGTCCGCCTTAGCCAATACGCACCTGAGCTAATCCCTGATGAGCAAGAGAGGTGTGAACGTTTCCGTTATGGTTTGGTGACGGACGTGAAGACTTTCATGCTTGCTGCTGAGTATACAGATTTTGATGTGCTGGTGAGTAGAGCGAAGGACATTGAGCAGAACTTGGGTTTGTCTTCCAGATGCATTGGTTCTAGTTCGGGCAAAAGAACTGCTGATTATAGTTCCGGTGGTGGACGGAACAAGAGAGGACGTGATAAGAGGTATCAGTCTTCTGCTATGCGTGGTGGTGGAGGACATGGTGCGCCTGTTCAGGGAGATAGGATGAGAGCTGATCAGAACACGTGCTGGACGTGTGGATCTCGTGGCCATATGAGACGAGATTGTCCTTGAGCAGCGAGGGAGGTTCAGGTTCTTGTAGCAGTGACCGATAATTCATGCTGGAATTGTGGTTCGGCAGACCACATGAGGAGAGAGTGTCCTTTGTTGGCCGGTGGTGGTTAGGGACGGGCTCCTGGGGTAGTCGCACCACAGAGAGGTCGTGGGCGCGGCCGTGGTAACTTCCAGCGTAGAGATGATGGTGGGAGGAATGTGGCACATGTGGTGGCTGTTCAACCTGAGGGTGGTGGCCAGGCTTGAGTGTATGCTCAACGAGAGGGAAGGAATGATACGGATGTGATCACAGATACCTTTACTTTGCAATCCTTATCATTACTTTCCTTGATTGATTCTGGATCTACACACTCATACATATTGCGTGAACGTTCTCAATTGCTTGGTTTACTTGTTGAGTCTTTGGATATTGGTATGCATGTAACTAGTTCCTTTGGTGAGACCGTTGTGACACGGAGGTTGTATAGATGATGTCCCTTGAAAGTGCAAAACCATGTTTTTCTCTTTGATCTCATGGAATTGTCATTCTATGGTTTTGATGTAATCCTTGGTATGGATTGGCTTGTTGAACATCGAGCTGTAGTGGATTTTGAGAACAAGCGTGTTTCGTTGAATCTTGCGGATGATTACGAAGTAGTGGTTGTTGGTGAGAATGTGAAGTTTCTTGTCAATGTGGTGTCTTCGTTGGAAGCAAGCCGAATGCTGAGGGAAGGTTGTGAAGCCTACCTGGCCTTTGTTATGAATCCTAGCTCTAAGGAGTTGCGAGTTCAAGATATCAGGACTGTGCGAGAGTTTCCTGGAGTGTTTCCGGAGGAGTTACCTAGATTACCTCCTAGTCGAGAGTTGGAGTTTGGAATTGAGTTGTATGAGAACACAACTCCATTGTCCATTACTCCTTACCGAATGGCACCTAAGGAGTTGAAGGAGCTGAAGACGCAACTTCAGGAGTTGCTTGATTGTGGTTTCATTCGGCCGAGTGTGTCACCTTGGGGTGCACCGGTCTTGTTTGTGAAGAAGAAGGATGGCACTATGAGAATGTGCATCGATTATCGTCAGCTGAACAAGTTGACTATCAAGAATCGGTATCCTTTGCCGAGGATTGATGATCTTTTTGATCAATTTAGGGGAGCGGTTGTGTTCTCTAAGATTGATTTAAGGTCAGGTTACTACCAACTTAAGGTGAAGGATGTGAATGTGCCAAAGACAGCTTTTAGGACGAGGTATGGGCATTATGAGTTCCTTGTGATGCCGTTTGGTTTGACGAATGCTCCTGCAACTTTTATGGACATGATGAATAGAGTGTTCCATGAATACTTGGACAAGTTTGTTGTGGTGTTCATTGATGATATCCTTGTGTACTCTCGTACTGAGGAGGAGCATAAGGGGCATTTGCGGATTGTGTTGCAGGCGCTGTTGGAGAATCAGCTTTATGCTAAGTTGAGCAAGTGCGAATTGTAACCCCCTTAGCCCGGCCTAGACGGTTGACCCGAACTACGAAGATTACATGGGGAAAACCAAAGTCAACCCGAAAGTTAACCTTGATTAACGACCCTTTTTTTTCTTTTTAACTTTGTCCAAATGCATATTAACCTTAGGTGTACTCTTGAGATAAGCATACTGAAAAATCACAGCAATCGGAAATCAATAAAGGACTCAATTGCACAACATACAAATTTAGGGACCAAAATGTAAAATCTGAAAATTTAGAGGACTTTACCAATTTTTAAGTTACCATTATGAAATTAGTCATGTTTCATACCTCTCTGCCAAATTTCACCTCAAACGGACATCTCAAACTCAGCCAATTGCACATACAAAAATCAGGACTAAAACGTAAAGCTTGCAAACCTCAAAACCATTCAAATCTGTGCCCAACGGTCAAGTGTTTCGAAACGGGTCTAGACCGTTCAGAAACACGGGCTGGCAGTAGCCAAAGTGTTTCGAAACACCTCTGCCCGTTTCGAAACACCCAGGCCAAAATATGCACCTGTTTCGAAACAGGCAAGGGTGTTTCGAAACACCCTGCCTAGAAACAGCAGAAAAGTCTGTTTTTACACACTTTCGACCCACCAAACACACTCATAAGACCCCCATGTAGTGCCAACAAGTCATCAAACATTAAAGGGACTTATTTGCATCATCAAAGCTCAATCATAACATCATTTAGGAAAAACCACAAGTCTATAGGCATGCATCCTAAAATGAAAAGCAAGCAATCATCAAATCTCCAAAACAAATACCAATGGCCATTTACATGTTTCAAACATCATCATAGGCATTAAACCAAACTTGGGGAGTCCAAAACATCTCCCAAAAACACAATCTAGGTTCCCATTGCCAAATACCAAAAGCTAATAGTGTTGTGAAAATAGTCACTATACATGAGCTTAGACTTTCACTTGGATCCTTGACCTCCTTGCTGCCCTTAAAGCCCTTCAATGCTCTGCATTATTGGTTCAAGAAAAAGAGAGCGTAAGCATACATGCTTAGTGAGAAATGCTCTAATGAAACAACACAATAATGCACTTTGTAAAAACACCTTTCCAAGGCCTTTAATTTCAAAACAACATTTATCATGCATCTATGCATACAAATCAAGCATCTCATGCTTCAATACATCAACATGTCATATTGGCTTTCAAGTGATAATCCATAACCATTTTCAACTCAAAACACAATCGAATACGCGGATTACAAGCGTTGTCTCATACGCTCCATACACACTACCAAACACTCAAGGTGGAGTTTACCGATACAATCACAACCCCTCAACACCCGTGATGGAGTCTACGGTACAATTACAACCCCTCCACATCACTCATTGGTAGTTGCATAACATCACTAACGAGAACACGGAACACACAACACAAGATCCTCACATGGCCTTTTTACCACCATTATGATCTTAGACATCTCGTTAGTGTTCTTGGATGGAGTTTACGGTACAATCACAACCCCTCAACATCTGAGGCGACTTTATTCACGGTGCACCCAATCCTATAGCCAGCTAACTGTATCCGATTCAAGTACTTTTAAACCAACACATCACTTGCCAATATACATCATTTACCATCATCAATCCACTGTTTTTAAGCATTAAACAAAGCCATTACATAAACATGCATCACTATGCATCAAACCACATTTATCAATGTCCAAATCAAGGATCTCTTACCTTGAGCATCCTTCAACACATGGCTTACAAAACCAGCATTAAACATACTAAAATATGCTTCCAAAACAGAATTTAAACATGCAAAATAAACACATTGCATTCAACCATCTCACGGTTCATCAAAAAGAGAGTTTCTCCGAAAAAACTTACTCTTGAGCTTAGCTAAGTTGTTTAGACTTAAACTAAGCTCCCATAACCTTCCAAGATTGGTTTCAAAGCAGAAAACCAAACTTCACTCACCGATTCCGTTTCGCAAGCTTGCCGAAACGCCGATCAAGCCTCCGGATCAAAACCACAAGGATCCGAAGATGTCTCCCATGTTTTAAACACATCAAAGCAGAGGATTAATGCATCATCATGCATTAAAATCTTCAACCAAAACACCTAAACCCACTGCTCTCATTAAAACTCACATTTCGGCTACCAAACACAACCGAAATCACATCCAAACACCTCTACAACAATACCCAGCCAAGATCCATCAAATCCAATCATTCTTAAACATCAATTAACATCCAAAAAGGACCTAATCACGTCCTTATACCTCCAGCTATAGCAGAACATCAAAATCACCCCAAAAACCACCATTTTCTCAAGTAAAAACTTAGGAAAATCAACCTATTCGGGATTGCATTGATTAAACCTCAATTACACATCATTTAGACATCCAAAATACATCAAAAAGACATCTCAAAACAGATCCCAATCATCTATTACGAATTTCTTCAAAATTAAATCCAAATCTTGCATTTTAAGCCAAAATCAAGAACACAACATTAAAACCTTTAATAAAACTCAATTTAAGGATTTAGAACTTGGGAATTTCAGTAAAGAACTGAGTATTTAGAGGAGAAGGACGTTCATACCTCTAAATGTGAGTTTCTCCTTGTTTAGAGCCAAAATCCTTGAAAATTCAATAAGCAAATGATGAGGATTTGGTGTAGAAATGATTAGAAATCATTTAGAGATTGAAATCTCAACTTTAGGTGTGAAAATCAAAGGAAAAGTGGCTATGGAAATGTGTTTGGCTGAGGGAAAATTGAGAGAAAATGAAATGGGAAAATTTTGGCAAAAGTTAGTTATGAAACTAAAATATCTCTTTTCCCTCTTTTCTTTTTATTAAATTACATTAAATGGGTCTTTAAAATTTAAGAAAAATCTGGAGAAACCCTCCCTTGGGTAAATTAGCTCCTTAAAGATTCAAAGTTTCAATCATTTTAAAACAGTCACCAACTTTTCAAAAATTACATTTTAGTCACTAACTTGAAATGTCATATTTCCAAACCCCATTTTGTAAAATTGATTTCACCACTCTCTTATATATAATAGAAGAGGATTTTTAGATATTTTTCCATATTTTTAATGCATCCCGAACTAGGCTTTCCCTAAAAACCACCTTTCTATTCGAACCGTAATTTAAACCGGTCCGGTTCAGACCCTAAACTTCCAAGCCCAAAATTGGGGTGTTACAACTCTCCCCCCCTTAAGAAATTTCGTCCTCGAAATTTACCTGGAGGAAAAAGGTACGGAAACTGCTTCAACATGTCATCCTTCCACTCCCACGTGGCTTCCTCAGCACCACGATGCTTCCACAACACCTTTACCAACTCAATGGTCCTGCCTCGAAGAACTTTACTATCCGAATCCAGAACCTCCATCGGTTCCTCATCATAGGTCAAATCCGGATTCAACTCCAATTCCTCCACAGGCATCACATGAGAGGGATCCGATCTATACTTCTGAAGCATAGAAACATGAAACACATCATGAATCTTTTCTAACTCTTGCGGTAACCTCAACTTGTACGCAACAGGACCCACACGCTCAATCACCTCGTATGGTCCAATGTACCTAGGGCTCAACTTACCCTTTCGGTCAAACCTCATCACCTTTTTCCAAGGCGAAACTTTCAAAAACACACGGTCACCCACCGCATACTCAATCTCCTTACGCTTCAAATCCGCGTAAGACTTTTGCCGATCAGAAGCTGCCTTCAATCGCTCACAAATGAGCTTCACCTTCTCGGTGGTTCCTTTCAACAAAGCGGGCATCGAAACCAACTTCTGACCCGTTTCAGCCCAACAAAGAGGAGTCCTACACTTCCTCCCGTACAAAGCTTCATAAGGTGCCATTTGAATACTTGCCTGATAACTATTATTATAGGCAAACTCCACCAAAGGCAAATGTTTCTCCCAAGAACCCTGAAACTCAATCACGCAACACCTCAACATATCCTCCAACACCTGGATAACACGCTCAGACTGTCCATCCGACTGCGGATGATAAGATGTACTGAAATTCAACCGTGTACCCAAAGCCTGATGCAAACTCTGCCAGAAACACGATGTAAACCTCGGATCTCTATCCGACACAATCGACTTTGGCACACCATGCAGCCGCACAATCTCAGCAATGTACAGCTCCGCAAGCTTATCCAAAGTGTACGTAGTATGCACAGGCAAGAAATGCGCACACTTCGTCAGGCGATCCACAATCACCCACACCGAATTCTTCTTCGATGGCGACAAAGGCAAACCAGACACGAAGTCCATGGTAATCCTCTCCCTTTTCCACTCAGGAATCCTCAACGGTTGCAACAACCCTGAAGGAAACTGATGCTCAGCCTTAACTCGCTGACATACAATGCACTTGCTTACAAACTCAGCAACATCCTTCTTTAAACCCACCTAATAGTACTCATCACGAAGATCACGGTACATCTTAGTACTACCAGGGTGCATAGGAAAAGGACTACTATGAGCTTCAGTCAGAATAGCACGCCTCAACTCAGCATCATTGGGCACTACTATCCGACTTCCAAAGCATAAAACTCCATCATCATTAAAGCAGAAATCCGATGGACTATCCTCTGCAATATCCTGAACATGTGGCACCAAGGAATCATCCAACAACAGCTTTTCCTTAACCAACTGAACCAAGGATGGTTTCAATTGCAACTCTGCCACAAGACCACCATCACGCGAAATGCTCAAACTGGCAAACATAGCCCTCAACTCCACTGCTACCATCCTACTCAAGGCATCCGCTACAACATTAGCTTTACCTGGATGGTACTCGATCGTCAAATCGTAATCCTTAAGCAACTCAACCCAACGTCGTTGCCTAAGATTCAACTCTTTCAGAGACATCAGGTACTTCAAACTCTTGTGGTCCGTGTACATAGTACACTTCTCACCATACAGGTAATGTCTCCAAATTTTCAAAGCGAAAACCACCGCAGCTAACTCAATGTCATGCGTAGGATAATTGCGCTCATGCACCTTCAACTGACGCGATGCATAAGCCACCACCTTACCCTCTTGCATCAACACACATCCCAAACCAACGTAGGACGCGTCACTATACACCACAAACTCTTTCCCTGATTCAGGTTGAACCAAGATAGGAGCTTGCGTCAAAGCTGCCTTAAGCTTCTCAAAAGCCTGTTGTCTCGCTTCTATCCACTCATACTTAACATCCTTCTGCAACAACTTCGTCAAAGGTGCAACAATCTTTGAAAACCCATCCACGAACCTCCGATAGTACCCCGCCAAACCAAGGAAACTACGGACTTCAGGAATAGACTTAGGCGGCTTCCAATTCATCACTGCCTCAATCTTCTGAGGATCAACACGAATTCCTTCAGCAGAGACCACATGACCAAGAAACACAACTTCTCTAAGCCAGAACTCACACTTGCTTAGCTTGGCATAAAACGGATTCTCCAACAAGGCCTACAACACAATTCTCAAATGCCCCTCATGCTCCTCCTCGGTACGAGAGTACACGAGAATATCATCAATGAACACCACAACAAATTTATCCAAGTATTCATGGAACACTCTATTCATCATGTCCATGAAAGCTGCAGGAGCATTCGTCAAACCAAACGGCATCACAAGAAACTCATAATGCCCATACCTCGTTCTGAAGGCTGTCTTTGGCACATCCACATCCTTCACCTTCAGCTGATAATACCCTGACCTTAAGTAAATTTTAGAGAACACAGCTGCTCCCCGAAATTGATCAAAAAGATCATCAATTCTCGGCAATGGATACCGATTCTTGATAGTCAACTTGTTAAGCTGACGATAATCAATGCACATTCTCATAGTGCCATCATTTTTCTTCACAAACAACACCGGTGCACCCCAAGGTGACACACTCGGCCGAATGAAGCCACGATCAAGCAACTCCTGAAGTTGCGTCTTCAGCTCTTTCAACTCTTTAGGTGCCATTCGATAAGGAGTAATGGACACTGGAGTTGTGTTTTCATACAGCTCAATCCCAAACTCCACTTCGCGATTAGGAGGCAATCCAGGCAACTCCTCCGGAAACACACCAGGAAACTCTCGCACAGTCCTGATATCTTGCACACGCAACTCTTTAGAGCTAGGTTTCATCACAAAGGCTAGGTAGGCTTCACAACCTTGCCTCAGCATCCGACTCGCTTCCAAAGTAGACACCACATTGGCAAGAAACTTCACATTATCACCCACCAGCACTACCTCATAATCGTCCGCAAGCTTCAACAAAACTCGCTTATTCTCAAAATCCACTACAACTCGATGCTCAACAAGCCAATCCATACCAAGGATTACATCAAAACCATAGAAAGGCAATTCCATAAGATCAACATGAAAAACATGGTCCAAGGGACATCTTCTATAAAGCTTTCGAGTCACAACAGTCTCACCAAAAGAACTAGTTACACGCATACCAACATCCAAAGACTCAACAGGCAAACCAAGCAATTGAGCATGCTCACGCAATATGTATGAGTGTGTAGATCCAGAATCAATCAAGGAAAGTAATGACAAGGATTGCAAAGTAAAAGTACCTGCGATCATATCCATGTCATTCCTCCCCTCCCTCTGAGCATACACTCTGGCCTGGCCACCACCCTCAGGCTGAACAGCTACCACATGAGCCACATTCCTTCCACCATCCTCTCTGTGGTGCAACAACTCCAGGAGCACGTCCCTGACTACCACCGGCCAACAGAGGACACTCTCTCTTCATGTGAGCCGCCGAACCACAATTCCAACACGAATTACCGGTCACCACAACAGGAGCATGTACCTCCCTCACTGCTCGAGGACAATCACGCCTCAGATGACCACGCGATCCACATGCCCAACATGTGTTCTGATCAGCTCTCGCCCTGTCTCCCTGAACAGGCGCACCTTGCCCTCCACCACCACGCCTAGCTGAAGACTGATACTTCCGATCACGTCCTCTCTTGTTCCATCCGCCACCGGAACTATACTCAGCAGCTCGCTTGCCCGCACTAGGACCAGCTCCTCTAGAAGATAAACTCAAATTCAACTCAATGTCTTTTGCTCTACCAACCAGCACATCAAAGTCAGTGTACTCAGCAGCCAGCATATAGGTCTTTACATCCATCACCAAACCATGACGGAAACGTTCACACATCTCCCGCTCATCAGGGATAAGCTCAGGTGCGTACTGACTGATTCGGACAAATTGAACCTCGTACTCAGCCACTGACATGTTCCCTTGAGTAAGAGACATGAATTCCCTTTTCTTTTCATCCAGGTACCGCACACCCAGATACCTCCTCTTGAACGCGTTCAGAAAGAACGTCCAAGTCACATCAGCATCCTCCATTCCGGAGATAGCGGTTGTCCACCAGGTATACGCATCGTCATGCAACAGCGATACTATACAGCCCAGCTTCTGCACTTCACTGCAGTTCATTTGTCCCAAAATTCTCTTGGTACTCTCCAACCAAGACTCGGAACCCTCAGCAGACAAACCCCTGAACTCAGTCCCTCCCAGACTGCGCAAATGTTCCATAGGTAGTCTAACATTAGCATCTCCCTGATGCCCAACTCCATGAGCTCCAGCTACCGCCTCCTGAAAGGCTCCAGCAATAGCTTGAATCAGCACTGTCATGTCAGGAGCAGCTTGCCCCTGCCCAGCTTCAGGTCCAGCGACCCCAGCACCAACACCAGTACCAACACCAACTCCCTCACCCCCAGCACCACCACCACCGGGTGGAGGAGGTAAATACACTACATTTTCTGCATTCTCTTCGTTCTCATTTTGAGCCATAGCTCGCGTATTAATCCTCGTCTCTCTACGAGGTCCCATTCACTATACAATGCAATCACAAATGCAATAAACATAGTCAGGCTCAGCAAGGTAAGCAATCCAAGTACTCAAGCTCATTTCCAATTAAAACAAATCATTTCATTAGCTTTGATATGGAAAAGGGTCCCTCTAACATGCTTCACCACAGCATACACCATAATCGCAACATTCTTACAATTCATACATCATACTTTCACTCAACAAGTATACATGCAATCATACACATATCACCCACCTAACCATTCCCAAATACTCAAGAACTCAGCTCTGATACCACCAAATGTAACCCCCTTAGCCCGGCCTAGACGGTTGACCCGAACTACGAAGATTACACGGGGAAAACCAAAGTTAACCCGAAAGTCAACCTTGATTAACGACCCTTTTTTTCTTTTTAACTTTGTCCAAATGCATATTAACCTTAGGTGTACTCTTGAGATAAGCATACTCAAAAATCACAACAATCGGAAATCAATAAAGGACTCAATTGCACAACATACAAATTTAGGGACCAAAATGTAAAATCTTGAAATTTAGAGGACTTTACCAATTTTTAAGTTACCATTATGAAATTAGTCATGTTTCATACCTCTCTGCCAAATTTCACCTCAAACAGACATCTCAAACTCAACCAATTGCACATACAAAAATCAGGACTAAAACGTAAAGCTTGCAAACCTCAAAACCATTCAAATATGTGCCCAACGGTCAAGTGTTTCGAAACAGGTCTAGACCGTTCAGAAAAACGGGCTGGCAGCAGCCAAAGTGTTTCGAAACACCTCTACCCGTTTCGAAACACCCAGGCCAAAATATGCACCTGTTTCAAAACAGGCAAGGGTGTTTCGAAACACCCTGCCCAGAAACAGCAGAAAAGTCTGTTTTTACACACATTCGACCCACCAAACACACTCATAAGAACCCCATGTCATGCCAAAAATCATCAAACATTAAAGGGACATATTTGCATCATCAAAGCTCAATCATAACATCATTTAGGAAAAACCACAAGTCTATAGGCATGCATCCTAAAATGAAAAGCAAGCAATCATCAAATCTCCAAAACAAATACCAAATGGCCATTTACATGTTTCAAACATCATCATAGGCATTAAACCAAACTTGGGGAGTCCAAAACATCTCCCAAAAACACAATCTATGTTCTCATTGCCAAATACCAAAAGCTAATAGTGTTGTGAAAATAGTCACCATACATGAGCTTAGACTTTCACTTGGATCCTTGACCTTCTTGCTGCCCTTAAAGCACTTCAATGCTCTACATTATTGGTTCAAGAAAAAGAGAGCATAAGCACACATGCTTAGTGAGAAATGCTCTAATGAAACAACACAATAATGCACTTTGTAAAAACACCTTTCCAAGGCCTTTAATTTCAAAACAACATTTATCATGCATCTATGCATACAAATCAAGCATCTCACGCTTCAATACATCAACATGTCATATTGGCTTTCAAGTGATAATCCATAACCATTTTCAACTCAAAACACAATCGGATACGCGGATTACAAGCGTTGTCCCATACGCTCCATACACACTACCAAACACTCAAGGTGGAGTTTACCGGTACAATCACAACCCCTCAACACCCGTGATGGAGTCTACGGTACAATTACAACCCCTTCACATCACTCATTGGTAGTTGTATAACATCACTAACGAGAACACGAGACACACAACACAAGATCCTCACATGGCCTTTTAACCACCATTATGATCTTAGACATCTCGTTAGTGTTCTTGGATGGAGTTTACGGTACAATCACAACCCCTCAACATCCAAGGCGACTTTATTCACGGTGCACCCAATCCTATAGCCGGCTAACTATATCCGATTCAAGTACTTTTAAACCAACACATCACTTGCCAATATACATCATTTACCATCATCAATCCACTGTTTTTAAGCATTAAACAAAGCCATTACATAAACATGCATCACTATGCATCAAACCACATTTATCAATGTCCAAATCAAGGATCTCTTACCTTGAGCATCCTTCAACACATGTCTTACAAAACCATCATTAAACATGCTAAAATATGCTTTCAAAACAGAATTTAAACATGCAAAATAAACACATTGCATTCAACCATCTCACGGTTCATCAAAAAGAGAGTTTCTCCGAAAAACTTACTCTTGAGCTTAGCTAAGTTGTTTAGACTTAAACTAAGCTCCCATAACCTTCCAAGATTGGTTTCAAAGCAGAAAACCAAACTTCACTCACCGATTCTGTTTCGCAAGCTTGCCGAAACACCGATCAAGCCTCCGAATCAACACCACAAGGATCCGAAGATGTCTCCACTGTTTTAAACACATCAAAGCAGAGGATTAATGCATCATCATGCATTAAAATCTTCAACCAAAACACCTAAACTCACTGCTCTCATCAAAACTCACATTTCAGCTACCAAACACAACCGAAATCACATCCAAACACCTCTACAACAATACCCAGCCAAGATCCATCAAATCCAATCATTCTTAAACATCAATTAACATCCAAAAAGGACCTAATCACGTCCTTATACCTCCAGCTATAGAAGAACATCAAAATCACCCCAAAAACCACCATTTTCTCAAGTAAAAACTTAGGAAAATCAACCTATTCGGGATTGCATTGATTAAACCTCAATTACACATCATTTAGACATCCAAAATACATCAAAAAGACATCTCAAAACAGAGCCCAATCATCTATTACGAATTTCTTCAAAATTAAATCCAAATCTTGCATTTTAAGCCAAAATCAAGAACACAACATTAAAACGTTTAATAAAACTCAATTTAAGGATTGAGAACTTGGGAGTTTCAGTAAAGAAATGAGTATTTAGAGGAGAAGGACGTTCATACCTCTAAATGTGAGTTTCTTCTTGTTTAGAGCCAAAATCCTTGAAAATTCAATAAGCAAATGATGAGGATTTGGTGTAGAAATGATTAGAAATCATTTAGAGATTGAAATCTCAACTTTAGGTGTGAAAATCAAAGGAAAAGTGGCTGTGGAAATGTGTTTGGCTGAGGGAAAATTGAGAGAAAATGAAATGGGAAAATTTTGGCAAAAGTTAGTTATGAAACTAAAATATCTCTTTTCCCTCTTTTCTTTTTATTAAATTACATTAAATGAGTCTTTAAAATTTAAGAAAAATCTGGAGAAACCCTCCCTTGGGTAAATTAGCTCCTTAAAGATTCAAAGTTTCAATCCTTTTAAAACATTCACCAACTTTTCAAAAATTACATTTTAGTCACTAACTTGAAATGTCATATTTCCAAACCCCATTTTTTAAAATTGATTTCACCACTCTCTTATATATAATAAAAGTGGATTTTTAGATATTTTTCCATATTTTTAATGCATCCCGAACTAGGCTTTCCCTAAAAACCACCTTTATATTCGAACCGTAATTTAAACCGGTCCGGTTTAGACCCTAAACTTCCAAGCCCAAAATTGGGGTGTTACACGAATTCTGGCTTATGGAAGTTGTTTTCATTGGTCATGTGGTTTATGCTGAGGGGATTCGTGTTGATCCTCAGAAGATTGAGGCGGTGATGAATTGGAAGACTCCTAAGTCTGTTCATGAAGTCCGTAGTTTCCTTGGGTTGGCAGGATACTATCAGAGGTTTGTGGATGGATTTTCAAAGATTGCTGCACCTTTAACGAAGTTGTTGCAAAAGGATGTCAAGTTTGAGTGGACAAAAGCAAGGCAACAAGCTTTTGAGAAACTTAAGGCAGCTTTGACGCAAGCTCCTATCTTGGTTCAACCTGAATCAGGGAAAGAGTTTGTGGTGTATAGCGATGCATCCTATGTGAGTTTGGGGTGTGTGTTGATGCAAGAGGGTAAGGTGGTGGCTTATGCATCGCGCCAGTATGGCTTATGCATGAGCGAAATTATCCTACGCATGATATTGAGTTAGCTGCGGTGGTTTTTTCTTTGAAGATTTGGAGACATTACCTGTATGGTGAGAAGTGTACTATGTACATGGATCACAAGAGTTTGAAGTATCTGATGTCTCAGAAGGAGTTGAATCTTAGGCAACGAAGTTGGGTGGAGTTGCTTAAAGATTACGATCTGACGATCGAGTACCATCCTGGAAAAGCTATTGTTGTAGCGGATGCCTTGAGTAGGAAGATGGCAGTGGAGTTAAGGGCTATGTTTGCCAGCTTGAGTATTTCGCGAGATGGGGGTCTGGTGGCTGAATTGCAAGTGAAACCATCTTTGGTTCAGTTGATAAATGATAAGCAGTTGTTGGATGATTCTTTGGTGCCACATGTTCAGGATATTACTGAGGATAGACCATCGGATTTCTGTTTTAATGATGATGGGGTTCTATGTTTTGGTAGTCGGGTAGTAGTGCCGAATGATGCAGAGTTGAGGCGTACTATTCTGACTGAGGCTCATAGCAGTCCTTTTGCTATGCACCCTGGTAGTACAAAGATGTATCGTGATCTTAAGGATGAGTACTATTGGGTGGGTTTGAAGAAGGATGTTGCGGAGTACTTGGGTAAGTGCATAGTTTGTCAACGGGTTAAGGCTGAGCATCAGTTTCCTTCTGGGTTGTTGCAACCGTTGAGGATTCCTGAGTGGAAGTGGGAAAGGATTACCATGGACTTTGTGTCTGGTTTGCCTTTGTCGCCATCGAAGAAGAATTCGGTGTGGGTGATTGTTGATCGCCTTACGAAGTGTACGCATTTCTTACCTGTGCATACTACGTATACCTTAGACAAACTTGTAGAGTTGTACATTGCTGAGATTGTGCGACTGCATGGTGTGCCAAAGTCTATAGTGTCGGATAGAGATCCGAGATTTACATCGCGTTTTAGGAGTGTTTGCATCAAGCTTTGGGTACACGGTTGAATTTCAGTACTTCTTATCATCCACAGTCGGATGAACAGTCTGAGCGTGTTATCCAAGTGCTGGAAGATATGTTGAGGTGCTGTGTGATTGAGTTTTAGGGTTCTTGGGAGAAGCATTTGCCTTTGGTGGAGTTTTCTTATAACAATAGCTACCAGACAAGTATTCAAATGGCACCTTATGAAGCCTTGTACAGGAGGAAGTGCATAACTCCTCTTTGCTGGGCTGAAACTGGTCAGAAGTTGGTTTCAATGCCGACTTTGTTGAAAGGAACCACCGAGAAGGTGAAGCTCATTTGTAAGCGATTGAAGGCAGCTTCTGATCGAAAGAAGTCTTACGCGGATTTGAAGCGTAAGGAGATTGAGTTTGCGGTACGTGACCATGTGTTCTTGAAGGTTTCGCCTTGGAAGAAGGTGATGAGGTTTGGCCGGAAGGGTAAGTTGAGCCCTAGGTACAATGGACCATACGAGGTGATTGAACGTGTGGGTCCTGTTGCGTACAAGCTGAGGTTACCGCAAGAGTTGGAAAAGATACATGATGTGTTTCATGTCTCTATGCTTCGGAGGTATAGATCGGATCCTTCGCATGTTATGCCTGTGGAGGAAGTAGAGTTGAATCCAGACTTGACCTATGATGAGGAGGCTATTGAAATTCTGGATTCGGACAGTAAAGTTCTTCGGGGCAAGACCATTGAATTGGTTAAGGTATTGTGGAATCATCGTGGTGTTGAGGAAGCCACGTGGGAAAGAAAGGATGATATGAAGAAGCAGTTTCCGTACCTTTTTCCTCCAGGTAAATTTCGAGGATGAAATTTCTTAAGGGGGGAGAGTTGTAACACCCCAAATTTGGGCTTGGAAGTTTAGGGTCTGAACCGGACCGGTCTGATTTTCGGTTCGAATATAAAAGGAGGTTTTAGAGAAAGCCTAGTTCGGGATGCTTTAAAAATATGGAAAAATATCTAAAAATCCTCTTTTAATATATATAAGAGAGTGGTGAAATCAATTTTGCAAAATAAGGTTTGGAAATACTACATTTCGGGGTAGTGACTAAAATGCGGTTTTTGAAAAGTTTAGTGGTGACTATTTTGTAAGCATTGAAACTTTGAATCTTTAAGGAGCTAATATACCCAAAAATGATTTCTCCAGATTTTTCCCTAATTTGAGTGAATTAATTAATGTTTTAATTAATTAAATGAAAAGGGAAACTACTTTTTGGAATTTCAATTACCTTTTCCTAGATTTCTCTCTTTTCTTTTTCTCTCAAAATTCCATCATCCAAACACTATTTATCCAGCAACTTTTGCATTGATCTTCACTTCAATTGATGAGATTTCTATC
Organism: Hibiscus trionum; assembly: GCA_030270665.1. Lineage (NCBI taxonomy): Eukaryota > Viridiplantae > Streptophyta > Magnoliopsida > Malvales > Malvaceae > Hibiscus > Hibiscus trionum. Next base: position 3,464,815 of record BSYR01000010.1, on the reverse strand, counting down.
ATCAATTAAATCCTAATCAATCTTGCATCAAATCCTTTTGTTTTCCTCATTGAATTTTCAAGGAAATTGGCTCAAATCAAGGAGAAATCACCATTTAGAGGTAAGATTGTTCTTCTCCTCTAAATACTCAGTTCTTTACTGAAATTCCCAAGTTGTCAATCCTTAATTTAAGTTTTGTAAATGATTTTAATGTTAGAAACTTGATTTTTGCTTAAAACTCAAGATTTGGAAGAAATCTTGAAGAATTTCGTTGAGATTGTTTGGGCTCTGTTTTGAGATGATTCTTTAATGTATTTTGGATGTATAATGATGTTGAAATTATGTTTTATCAATGCAATCTCGAATAGGTTGAATTTCCTAAGTTTTTGCTTATGAAAATAGTGGTTTTTGAGGTGTTTTTGGTGTTCTGTTATAGCTGGAGGTATAAGGACGAGTTAAGGTGTATTTTGGGTGTTGATTGATGTTTAGGAATGGTTAGAAGTGATGGATCTTGGCTGGGTTAAGTTGTGAAAGAGTTTGGACGTGTTTTCGGTTGTGTTTGGTAGCCGAAATATTGGTTTTGGGTAGATCAGCGAGTTTATGTGTGTTGGCTGAAGATTTCAATGCATGATGATGCATTAATCCAGTGCTTTGATGTGTTTAAAACTTGGGAGGCATCTTCGGACACTATTGGAGTTGATCCGGAGGCTTGATTGGCATTTCGACAAGCGTGCGAAACGTAATCGGTGAGTGGAGTTGGGTTTTCAGCTTTGAAACGATTATTTGGAGGTTCTGGGAGCTTAGTTTAAGTCTAAACAACTTAACTAAGCTCAAGAGTAAGTTTTCGGAAAAACTCCCTTGGATGTGCTATGAAGTGGTTTGATGCATTGGTTATAAATTGCATGTTTAAATTCTATTTTGAAAGCATGTTTTAGCATGGTTAATGCTAGTTTTGAAAGCCATGTGTTGAAGGATGCTCAAGGTAAGAGATCCTTGTTTTGGAATGTTGTTAAATTGGTAATGATGCATGGTGATGCATGGTGTTTAATGGCTTTGTTTAATGCTTTAAAACAGTGAATTGATGATGGTAGTTGATATATATTGGCAAGTGATGAATTGGTTTTAAAGTACTTGAATCGGATATAGTTAGCCGGCTATAGGATTGGGTGCACCGTGAATAAAGTCGCCTTGGATGTTAAGGGGTTGTGATTGTACCGTAAACTCCATCCAAGTACCCTAACGAGAGAGGTAAGATCACAACAGTGGTTAAAAGTCCGTGTGTGGATCTTGTGTTATGTGTCCCTTGCACTCGTTAGTGGAATTATACAACTACCGATGAGTGATGTGGAGGGGTTGTGATTGTACCGTTAAACTCCATCACGGGTGTTGAGGGGTTTTGATTGTACAGATAAACTCCACCTTATGTTGTTCGGTAGTGTGTATGAAGCGTATGGGACAACGCTTGTAATCCGCGTATCCGATTGTGTTTTGTGTTGTAAATGGTTATGAATTATCACTTGAAAGCCAATACGATGAGTTGAATGTAATGAAGCATGAGATGCTTGTAAAGTATGCAAGGTTGCATGAAAAGAGATGAGCTTGTGTTTAAAAGCTTTGTTGAAAGTGTTTTCTAAAATGCATTATTGTGTTGTTTTCTTCAGAGCATACCTCACTAAGAAATTGTGCTTACGCTCTCTCTCTTGTACCAATAATGCAGATAATTGAAGTGTTTAAGGGCAACAAGGAGGCTAGAGTGTCCAAGGGAAACCAAGCTCATGTATGCTGATGTTTTCATACACTATTAGTTTTGGTAATTTGGCAATGGGAACCTAAGGTTGTGTTTTGGGAGATGTGTTGAACTCCCTAGGTTGTGGCGTGTTGTTTTTGATGGTTGAATTTGTAAGTGGCCTTTTAATGATTGTTTTGGAGATTGGTTGATTGCTTGGTTTTGGATAATAGGAAGCATGCCAATAGATATGTGAATTTCCATGTTTGATGCTATGAATGCGTTTAGGAGGTACAATCATGCTCTATATATGTATGATGAGTTGTTGGCATGATTAGGAAGTCATTAGGCTGTGTTTGAGTGGAATTATGTATGAAAAACCAGCTGTAGGCTGTTTCGAAACGGGGGCCTGTAATGTCCTTCGTGTTTCGAAACGACTGGAGGCTATTCCGAAATGATTTGGCTACTAGAAGGCCCTGTTTTGGAACCAGTCTCGGAACGAACCCGCGTTTCGAAACGGTCAATGCCGTTTCGAAACAGGTGACCGTTGGGCACTGATTTGAATGGTGTTGAAGTTTGCAAGCTTTACGTTTTAGTCTCGAAAGTTGTAATTGCAATTGTATGAGTTCGAGATGTCCAAATAAGGTGAATTTTGACAGGGAAGCTTGTAATATGACTAATTTCATATTGGTAACTTTAAAATCAGTTATGACCTTCTAATTTATAGAATTTATGTTTTCGTCTCTAATATTTGTATAGTGTGCAATCGAGTCCCTCTTTGAAATTCGATCGCTGTGCTTTACACATATATGTTTCATGAATGCTCACTTAGGGTTAACGTGCATCTAAACAAGATTAAAAAGAAAAAAAGGGTCGCTAATCAAGGTTGACTTTCAAGTTGACTTTGGTTTTCCTGCTGTAATCTTCGTAGTTTGGGTCAACCGTCTAGGCCGGGCTAAGGGGGTTACAACATGGAATGAGAGGGCATTTTTGGGCATGGTAAACTGCCATAGGCTTAAGCCTGAGGCAAAACTTTGGAATAAATTTGTGAAAACATGTTTAACGCCCACCTCACACAATACTACGGTTGACAAACCTAGACTTTTTCTCATTCACTCTATCTTGCACAAACATATTATCAATATTGGTGCAATAATATGTAATGAGATGTTTGTTTGTAGCCAAAAGTATAAAGGTACTCTCTACTTCCCAAGCCTAATCACCGAATTGTGTGAGAAACATCATGTGCCTAGTGATCTGGAAGATGAGAAAACGCCTTAACAAAAAGTATGGACGAGAGAAAGATACCTCCACATCATGGGAATATCCAAAGTCGAGCCACAGTCAACCAATGTCCAAAAAATTGCCGAGGCAACTTCTTCGGGCAATGAACCGAAAACCTCTCCTACCACTGCCAAGGCAAGCGCACCGGCAACATCAACTCTAGCCAACTTGACAACATGATCCGGCCACTTGCCCGCCGACTCGAAACCATGGAGAGAAGGCAACTATTGTTCGTGAGGTATATGAAGGATTACAACAATGCCATCACCCAAGTGATCCTAAAAAAATACTTCGATAACTCAATAAGGTTCCCAATTTTCTTGTCGACCTCATTGCCTCGGCAATGCCCACTGCCACTGCCTAGGCAATACCTACTGAAGATGCCCCAGCAAAGCACAAAAGTGATGATCCACTGGTCTAGGATGATAAAGGCTAATCACCATTAACCAAGCAAAGTCACACCGAAACATGGTCAGAATTTTCCGATTCAGAAGTATCTTCTGCATTCAAGTCAAATCAGTCCCGACATCCTCTACAAAGGCAAAACGCAAAGCCTCCACCACCGAGGAGATCGACATTGAGGAGGATGCTGATGTCGAGGTGACCAAACAACAAGAACCTACAACCGCTACTCTCCATCAACCACCTCGAGCATGTAAAAGAATCAAGCAAACCGCGAGAAGAAAACTCATCTTCCAAGACGATGACCCCTTCGAGTCATTGTAATTTTTCTTTCTTTTCTTATATTTATCTTTATTTTTCTTTTTGTTGATTTTCATGTAATCATGCACTGAGGACAATTCTTCTCTTGAATTTGGGGGGGGGGAGTACTTGTTTTTAGTTAAGATCATTGTAGTGCCTTCATCCTTAGTAATTGCATATAGGTTGCATATGTTACTGACCATGTGTAAAGTGCTCATAAGTCTTATATTTTATATGCATTCCATCGCATATTATTGTTGTACTTAAGTACATTTTAGGCATATTTAAGTTCATGCATTGCATATTTACAACATTCGCTACTTTGCTATGCTTTTATTAATTATCTTCATTTTGGTAAGGAAAAGATGTTGTTTTAGTTGAGTTTTAGTTTCAGGTACTAGAAGCTGGCAGAAGGAGAGCGGACCTGAGGAGCGGATGCTGAGGCAGCAGATTAGGGAGTTGTACTGATGCAGTTCCAAGGAGAGAAAGCAGTTACCGAGTAGTTGCCGCCACCATACATGCTGCCCAGGGCAGCAAACCGAGGAATTGGAGAATTGGAGTGCAATCTGTAGAGCAGAAAATCCTAATTTTATCGATGCCATGCACTCAATTTTTTGACGCTTGAAGTAGGGGACAGAACCGCCGAAGGAGGAGATCAAGATAACTTGCGGTGGAAGGCAACGAGAAGAAGTCCACATTCAACTCAAAGAAGTCATAATTAAAAGGTTGCATTTAATGCAAAAGCTACTTTGAAGACTTCTACTCCAAGGAGGACTTGACCTAGCTAATGCCTATATGTACTTGACATATTTTGTAATTCAAGACAACTTAGGTTTTCTCTTAGGCATAACTTAGGATTTCTTGCCGCTGTTATGTTCTAAAATATCTTTTGGGTTTGGGTTATGTTGTAAACTAGTGTGAGAACGGTTGTTTAGGAATTAAGTTTGTTTTTGCAATAAAACATCAAGGTTTGCTTATTCCATGATCTTCATAGTTTTCAATTTAGTTCGAAAGATTAGTTGTTAACTATCCATTTGTTCGGTATCGAGAGAGTCGAACTCACGAAAGGGATAAGTACGACACTCATCCTAATCAGGTGTTGATAAATTTGGCCTAGACATAGATACAAGTTTAAGGCGGCTAAAAGAGGACGAACCAAGGTTGCTGTCTTTGGAAGATTTACATTGTGACGGGTATCATCTACAGTGGGCAACAACAATATTCTAACTTAGACATAAGCATAATCAATATCGAAGCATTTTGTTGACCCTTGAAGGATTGCCGAGTTTGCCGCTGAGCTACCCGTCCGTTCCACTACAGAGGCAGCGAAAGCGTCAAAGCACTCAACCTACCATCTTCCGCCGAGGCAGCAAAGTCTGGCAGCGCAAAGCAACTTAACCTATTTAACGTAGTTTCACACTAGGGAATAGCGTAATCTGACCCATTCTATCATTATGATCCTTTCTATCAATTACTTGTGTTTTATTTACTTTCAATTCTTTTATAAACTAAAACTTATTTTTGCATTTAATTTTCTTTGTGCAGGAATCACAATTCGAGTTAAGCTGTCCAATCCCTGTGGAAGACGATATCTTTTATACTATAACTTGATAAGAGTGTGCACTTGCGCTAATATTTAGAGAACACCCAAACGCTCTACACCATGCCTTTAATTAAATCTAATTGCTAGGACTTGTTGAATTTTAATGATAAAATTTGGCAGGACCCTTAATTGAAATAACCTTTAAATTGAGGATTACATGAAAATGACTTAGAATTTTACTATGATGCTAAAAGTTAATTGACACAGTTGTGGCTTGTTGATTGATAGAGACTTAGTGAACTTAGGTTGCTTAGAATTTGGGTAATTTAAAAGAATTTATTTTCTCGCTAGTGGTGCCCGAAATAGGGTCTAGCCAAATTGAATGAAAACCATGTGCTTAGGACACTCCGCTGCTATGACATGTCCATTTAATTTGAAAACACTAAAAGTGAAGGACAAATTATCATGAGTAAATGAAAGAATTCATGGGATGAATCTACTCAATAGGCTCGGGGGTTCGTTGTTTGCTCCAATCTTATCTTCAAGCCTATGAAAGTAGTTGTGATGAGCTGAAGCCCTAAAAACGCCATGGTTTGTAGATTATTAAATTCCACAGAAATTGAATTAATATAAAAACATATTATTCCCATAAGACTCTTGATAAATCAACTTGCACATAACTACGCACACACATGATAACGAGAATTATATTCCGGTTCCAGGAAAATTCATGCTATCCGAACACCCATTCTAATTTTTGCCACGATTCTGAATTTTGAAGGCAAGTCTAAAGCATGTCTCTTTTGATTAAAATCTTGGCAAGTAATTGTTAGTTTTGCAATGCTTGATGACAAGCAATAGTTCGAGTTTAAGGGTGTGTTAAGTGTGTAAAAGTACTAATTTTCTACCTTTTTCATCTCAATTATTGTTAGACTTAGGCTCATTTAGGTTGCATTATTAGTCATTCACGCATATTTGCATTGCTTTCTTCATCGCCATGCTTGATTATCATTACTTGCTTATTTTGGTGTAAAAGGTGTTACATGGTATGTGTTTTAATGCATGCAGGTTAATTACCCAGACAAGCATTGTCGTTTCAATGAAAGGAAGAAGGAGGCTGTCGGTTTAAGCACAAGAGGAAGCTGTCAATTTCTCCATGGATTCAACCCTATCCATAGTAAAAAATTCCAAGGAATCCTAAGAGGAATCGAAGTTCTATGAGCTGAGTTAAAGGAGATTAAATTCCATGAAAATATGAGGAGTTTTAGGAGGAACAAAAGAACAAAATAAAAGAGATTTATTTCTTTTATTATATTTAATTCCAACTTAAATTTGTCCTCAAGAATGACTTTGACATATCCATCTCCTATAAATAAGAAGCCAAGTCGTCGAATAGAGGAGGTGAAGAGAGAGAGACGTGAGGGTAGAGATCAGATCAATTAAATAACAAGGATGCTCGAGTTCTTTTATTTTCATTCTTGTTCGGTTGGTGTTCTTGTTGGGAATTAATCTTGTGTTGTTTCTAGTCCCAACTATGAACTAAACTTTCTCGGCTAGGATTATTTTGTCTAGTAGTTGTGAGAAAACGTTTGGATTTTTTTAGGTTTTTGTTATACAATTTAAGTTCAAGGTTTGCTTATTCTTGGTGTTTACCTTTAATTGCAATTGAATTGGGAGATGAAATTGTGATTGCATCCATTTATCTAACATCGGGAGAGTTAGATTCAAGAAACGGATAAGCATGGTCTTCATCCAATTCGGTGAAGATTAATTCTGCTTAGGAATAAGTTACGAATTTTAACGGCTAAGAGAAGCGCAAGATAGATTGATGCTCACCATTGTTTCACGCTGGGAGATACTATCGAGGATTGCACATTAATAGAGTTTCGACTTAGGGATAATGATAAAGCATTGAAGAACGCTTTGCCGAACCTTAAAGGTTATCACCAAATTGCCCAGGCAATAGCTTTATTCATTGCCCAGGCAACCGCCTTACCAATTGCCCAAGCAATCACCTTGTGCATTGCTTAGGCAATCGTATTGCTCATTGTCGAGGCATCCATTTTGCCCACTTTCGAGGCAATCAAGCTTCTTCTTGCATGCAAAACCAGGACTGTTCCATTCAAATTCCACACTACAATGCAATATAATCCGGCCTATTCTCTCATTCTGTCAACTCAATTCTTTAGTTTATTCCTTTATTTTACTTTAGTAGATTATTCGACCCAAAACTATTACTTGTGTTTTTACTTTTTCAGTGCACGAAAATGAATTCTTGAAGTGGCACAAATCCCTGTAGAGACTATATCTTTCTATACTATAACTTGCGATGTGTATGCTTGCACCAATTGCGAAGCACTCAAATCACGCAACAATTATTCATTATTGTTGTTTGCTATGCTCAGTGATTGTTATATGTACGTTGATTATTATATGCCATGTTGGGGGGGGGGAATGTCTTGTAGGACACATTGCCTTTTTACTATTTTTGAAATGTTTTGATTTGAAACGGAAGTCTTGGATCTTCGCTTGAAGCTAACCTATCTTTTTGTTTTTGTTTTGTTGTAATCATCATGCCTTATATATTTTAGTATGTTGGGACCGAGGGGAAATTTGAGGGCTAGCACGAGTGCTGCTGCCGTTGGGCAGGGAGTTTAGGAGAATGTCATACCTCATGGGGGTTTGCCACCTCCTCCACCTAATCCACCTATAGGAGTGGAGGAAGTACCACATGTGCTTATATTTAGAGAAAACCCAAACGCTCTACAAGTTTTTCAGTGCACATGCGCTCACATTTAGAGAACACCCAAACGCTCTACAGGTTTTTGGCGTCGTTGCCGGGGATTGGCAACAATAAATTTGTATATATTTCTGCACTTTTATTTTAATTTTCATTTAATTTTTAGTTTTTATTTTTCTATTATATTCGGGAAAAAAAATTTACAGTTTTTTTTCTAGTGCATTACCAGAGCAATTCCAAAGGGCAAAATTGTTTTTTTACGACATCGAACGAAGAGCAAGAGAACTTAAGAAAGAAGTCAGAGAAGCCCTAGGGAAAGCCAAAGTAAAGGGAAAAGCAAAAGCAACAGTGGTGAACGGCCAAGACGACAACCCTTCCACCGATGCCCGTATCGGTAGGGATGAGCAGCAAGATCCGCCGCCCAGAGAGAAATAACAAGTTCAACTCAGGCAACAACCCCCAATTCCGCCCAGGCATCAATAGTATGTGTGCACCACCAGAGACTACTTGGAGCATGATTTCAGAGGGTTTGACCCAACTGTTGCAGAGCCTTAAATCGAGGCGGATCACTTTGAGTTAAAGCCCGTGATGTTCAATATGATCAACACATTGGGGCAATTCAGAGGGACTACCACGGAAGATGCTAGGCAGCACTTGAGAGGATTTATGGAAATAAGCAGAGTTTTCAAATTACACAGAGTCCACCAAGATGTGCTAAAGTTGAGGTTATTCCCCTATTCACTGAGGGATAGGGCAAAGTAGTGGTTAAACAACCAGCCGACATGATCATTCAATACTTGGACGAAGATGTGCAAGGACTTCTTGGATCGTTTTAGCCCATCTAACGTCACAGACAGATTGAGAAATGAAATAACAACTTTCCGACAATGGGATGATGAGCCAATGTATGAAGCATGGGAGCGGTACCAACAAATGCTCAATAACTGCCACTTCATGGTTTTCCGACTTGGACGCAGGTGTCGACGTTTTACAATGGGGTGAACTACCCAACTAGAATGATGCTAAACGCATCCGCAATGAGATAATCCTCGACCGACCACCTGAAGAGGCACTACAGATCCTGAACAAGATTGCAAAGAACGGTTATAAGTTCCCTACAGCTCGTCGCGACGACATAAGGTGGCCAGTTGTTGCAAATGAAGTAGAGGCCACAGAATCTGTAAATGCCCGCCTGGACAAGCTGACACAGCTGGTGATGACTATGGCCAAAGGAAAGACATACGAGGCCAAGGCTGTGGAACCGTTTTGTGATGAGTGTGGGGGCAACCACGATTCCTCTGAATGTAGCGAATCTTCCAACTTCATGGGGACCTATGAGAGGAATAGCAGGCCCAACAACAACAATTACAACCCTGGCTGGAAGAAGCATCCGAATTTCTCCTGGAGTAATTAGAACATGGCTGCTAATCCAACTCAGGAACCATGAGGATACCAACAGAACCTATCCAGACAGCCGCCTCAGCAGCAACAGAATATGAGCAACAACTCACTTGAAAATACTTTACATACGTTTATGTCTAAAACTAGTGATTTTATTGTTCGTACTAACAAATTTATTGATAAAATTGAGTCGTTTATGGATAGGACTGAGATGAGGATGAACAACCAATAAGTTGCGATAAAGAACCTGGAAATCCAGTTTGGGCAATTCACAGAAATCATCAGCAACATGGCAATTAGTGCAACATCTAACAGTACAAAGGCCACAGCTAAAACCACGTACGAGCAGTGCAAAGCCATATTAACCAGAAGTGGGAAATAGTTGGACGAACCCAGAATGTAAAAGTCGGCAGAGGAATAGCCGACACAAAAAGAATTGCCTGCCGCGACATCATCCACACCAGTTGCCCCGGTAGATGAGCTTGACATCAGCCCTGAGGCAGATGATCGCCCACAGATCAAGTTCCCATGCAAGAAGCGAATAGAGGACATCCATCTGCCGCCACCTTTTCCACAGAGGCTTAAGCAATAGAAGCAGGAGCACCATTTCCGAAAATTCCTGGATATTCTGAAACAGGTGCACATAAATATCCCTCTCATTGAAGCAATCCAGAACATGCCCAACTATGCAAAATACCTAAGGGACATGGTTTCCAAGAGGAAAAGAATTGGGGAGTTCGAAACTGTAGCTGTGACAGAGGAGTGCATGGTTATGCTGCACAACAAGCTGCCGCCCAAGTAAACAGATCGAGGCAACTTTGTCTTACCATGCAAAATCGTCAGCGACCATGCAACAAAAGCCCTGTGCGACTTAGGAGCTAGCATCAACTTGATGCCTATGGCAGTCTTCGAAAAGCTACGTAATGGGCAAGCCAAACCTACCTCCATTATGCTAAAACTTGTTGATCACTCATTTGTACAACCGGAGGGTAAGATCGAAGATATCTTAGTTCGAGTGGGCAGCTTTATTTTTCCAGTAGACTTCCTCATCTTAGACTGTGAGGCTGATGAAAATGCCCCTATCATCCTTGGGTGACCATTTCTGGCCACGGGCAGAACACTAATTGATGTGGAACATGGGGAGCTGATCATGAGGGTAGACAATCAAAGCATCAAGCTAAATGTGTTACATTCCTCAATAAATGAAAAGGAAGGATGCTCGGACGCTCAGGCCTCCAAAATCAACACTGAGACAGGGTAGGACAACAGCTATCACAGCAGACTGAAGGACCCAACAGCACACCACCTTGCAAAACAAGAGGACCCTCTAGGAGGGAGAATAGCACATCACCTCAGGAAGTGGTTATGTTTGGGAGACAAATACCAAGGCACTCCCAACATAACTTAGTTAATTTTAATTTTAATTTTAATTTTAATTTTTTATTTATTTTCTTGTTTTAGGAATATAATTTAATTTATTGCAATTTATTTTCTTTCTTTTAGGATTAGAATTTAAATTAATTAAATTTATTATCAACATTTTTATTTTTCAGAATTTATTATCTAATTATTATTATTTTTATTTCATGTTTTAGGAATAAAAGAGCCGGATCAAGAAGATGACCCAACAAGGGGCCCTCCCACCATCCCGCCAAGACAGTTGAGGGCGACCCATCGCAAAAATCGCGTAACGGCTACTATCGCGCTAACGGCTAGCTGCCAACAACTATAGGTGTAACAGGCAGAAAACCCGTAACGTGCGCGAGACAACTTGCCCGTTGAAATTTAGTGCCGCCACGACATCTCTCGGTACCAACTACATAAACCCCACTTCTCACATTCATTTACTTTACTTTCATCTCCTTGTTAAACTCTTCTTGAATCCACTGCTCTTTTCTCATAATCTTATTCTTAAGTTTCAGATTACAACAAAACCGTCTCACACATGGCATCCACATCCCAATTCAAACCCACCTTCCAACGCTTCTTCCCCGTGAAGATGAAAAGAGATATATAACCCAGTTCAACAAACAAGCTTTATGGGAGGAACAAGGGTTCCATTACTCCCAGTAGACAATGGATCTTCGCTTAGAGCCCGCCCTGTTCAAAAAGATACACATCAAAGGATGGGAAATGTTCACACAACAGTCGGACGCATCAAACATCACTTTGGTTAGAGAATTCTATGCCCACAACCCCCGCACTGAGCTGTCGTTCGTGTTTGTGCGAGGGGAACCTGTCAAGCTAAACGCTGCCGTGATCAACAGCTTTTATGGCCTCAAGATGGACGGAAACCCTCACAAGGACTGGAGGCAGTCACTGACGGCTGCCGACTATGACAGGATCAAGGCCAGGCTATGCGAACCCAACATGTCGTGGTTGGCTTGAAAACATGGCTACTGAGTGCAACGCCACCGATTGCTTTCCGAGCCGATGCTGTGGAACACTTTTATCAAACGACGTCTACTGCCCACCTCAAACAACTCAACAGTGGACATGCCTCGTCTCGCCCTCATCCACTCCATCATGGTCAACCGGCCGATCAACGTTGGGGAAATAATTTGCAAGGAGATACACAATTGTTTTCGAAAATCAAAGGGTCGTCTTTACTTTCCCTCTCTCATCACAGGCTTATGTGCCAACTTCAACGTGCCCTTCGATCCAAATGATGAGATGACAATCGCCAAGGAGGGTTGGACTAGAAAGGTCCGCCTGTAGATGATGCATGCCCAAGAGACCGAACCAATCACTCCAAGCCAGTCGTCCGTCGCCCAACCAGCTACACCAGCCACCCCAGGCAGTACTGAAGCTGCCTCGATCAATGAAGTCATTACCCTGTTGCGCACTCTCATTGACAGCAACAAAAGGATAGAGCAACAACAATTGACATTCCTGAAGTATGTGGAGGAGGTCCAAGAGGCTTTTGTGGCCTATCTCCTTCAAAAATTTCCCAATGACGGCCCTACTCTGTCGACATTCCCTGTAGACTTAGCCGCCGCAATAGAACCCAGAGAAGGAACACCGTCAAAAGCGGCTGCCTGCCACGACGCCTTCTGCCGCTAGATGCCATCTCCAACGCACTACTCGTCCTACTCCGCCTCTAACACGGTGGCAGACACTCTCGAGAGGCATCAACAACATCTCTCCCCAACCTGCACAGCAGAAACGGTGGCAAACACCTCCACATCCAATGAGGTCAAGCAACAGCTGGTAGCAGCAGCAGCAGCCCCAATGGCGGTAGACTCTTCGACAGAACCAATGGAGGAGGAAACCAGGAAAAGGAAGCGGCACATCATCTCCGCCGAGTCAGAGAACGAGGAGTCAGAATCTGAATCGGAAAAGAGTGAAGCACCTCACTCCACTCCTAAGAGAATCCAACCGTTGCAGACAGCAAAAGTATCACCCACCTAGTCTACCGCCCGGATATCTGCCGGCTTCCGCCTTGTTATTCAATCTTCATCTTCCTCCTCAGTCGCAAAGACCCAAGCCTCCTGTAAAACCTATGTTTGATTTTGATATAATTAAATCCTTAAGGATCATTTTGTAAAACTTAAATTTGGTTTTATAAGTCCCTTAATAAGTTTTAAAACACCAACTCTTTGAAACTGATTTATAAAACTCAAACTCAAAATATTTTCTAAGTGTTCCAAGGCAAAACCATTGAAAATCGCCCAAGCGTATCGATACAGCACCAAGCGTATCGATACCATTTTACCAAACTTGGTTACTGGAGGAACACGTATCGATACGGCAAACCCTCGTATCGATACGCCCCTGTGTTAAATCTCAAAGAGTTTGAATAGCGTACCGATACGGCAAACCCCCGTATCGATACGGGCTTTATAATTTTTAAAGTATTTAAGTCGGTTTAAAAATATGACCGTTGGTGTCAGTTGGTTGGTAACCAAACTTTAAAAGTTCGTTAACCCGTATCGATACGCCTAACCCCCATACCGATACGAGTTTTGACAGTGAGCTAAGTTCAGAAAATAGTATCAATACGGCCCTTGCCGTTTCGATACCCAGTACCGATACGCTTACGTGCGTATCGATACCCCTTATTAAATGCACACAACGACTCTTTCTTTTCTGAGACAGGTACCGATACCCCTTCCCGAGTAACGATACCGGTAGCTGCAGAAGTGCATTTATGGTGGTAAGAGAGGGTTCCAACGGCTCCATTTATGTCTCCAACCACCCAAACGGCTAGAAATCAATGAAGAGGTATAAAAGACACATCCAAAAGCTACAACAACAACTATTGATCTTCAAGAAAACACTTATTCATCAAATCCAAGCAATTGTGCCAAAATTCATATTTGTCTAGAAACCCATTTGTAATCTTCATTCATATTTTGTCAAATTGGGTTGAGTGCTTGTATTGGGGCTATCATTTGTATTGAGAGATACCTTATTAGCCTTCAAATTTCTTTGTTCATTTGTGTGAGGATTGGGTTGATTTTTGGGTAGAAAAATCAACCGAAATTGTAAAGGGTTGCCTCCCTGTCCTAGAAAAGGGGAAGAGCAATTTAGTGGAATTGTTGCAAATCCTTAGTGAAGCTAAGGTAGTGGATGTAGAGTTCATTTGGAACTTGAACCACTCTAAATCTCTTGTCCATCATTTTTAATTTGCTAATTTCCACCACAAAGCTTTAATTTTCCAATTCACTCCCCCTCTTGGTCAATTTCGATCTTGCGATCCACTCAACAATTGGTATCAGAGCTTAACTCTTTGAGGATTAACAACCACAAGAGGAGATCCTTGGAAGAGTGTGATCATCAAATTATCAAGAGATGGCTTCTACCTCCGGTTCCGACATGTACGAGTCACAATCGACCACAAAGCCTCCCTTCTTCAACGGTGATAACTATTCTTTTTGGAAGAATAGAATGCGTCTATTCATCAAGTCAAATGACTATCTTGTGTGGGATGTCATTGAGGATGGGCCATACATTCCATTGAAGCAAGACGGTGAAGGCAAGATGGTGTTGAAGAAGAAAGCCGAAATGAGTGAAGAGGAGAGGAAAAAGATTCAAGTCAATGATAAAGCTCTCCACATGCTATTTTGTGCTTTCGGTCCGGACATCTACTCAAAAGTCTCATCAATTGAAAGTGCCAAGGAAGTGTGGGACACTCTTGAGACCACTTATAAAGGCACCAATGATGTCAAGGAAACTAAGATTGGAATTCTCAATCTTAGTTATGAAAATTTCAAGATGGAGTCCGATGAGACGGTGTCAAAGATGTTCGATCGATTCTCCACGGTCGTCAATGGTCTAAAGGGATTTGGAGAGATCATACCGGAAGACAAGCTTGTCCGGAAGCTACTCTATTCACTTCCCGAGTCTTGGGATGGGAAGAGAACCGCTATCATCGAAGCAAAGAACTTGAAGACTTTGAAGCTTGATGAGCTTGTGGGTTCTCTCCTTACTCATGAGATCATGAAGCAAGGAAGGGAAGATGAGAAGAAGAAAGAAGAGAAAAGGGTTGAGAAGCTTGAGGTAGAGAAGAAGAAGAAGATGGGAATAGCTCTCAAGGCTAAAGCTTCACAACATGATGAGAGCTCATCTAGTGATGAGGATGAACTTGAAGAATTGGCTATGATAGCCAAACGATTCTCACACTTTATGAGGTTCAACCGGGGAAGAAAAATCCAAAGGAAGATGGACTTCAAAAGCAAGAACAAGGAAGATGGAAAGGATCCAATCATTTGCTTTGAGTGCAATAAACCCGGCCACATACGTTCGGAGTGCCCTCAACTCAAGAAGAAGGGCTTTGAGAAGAAGAAAAAGCTCAAAGCCAAGCTTGTTACTTGGAGTGATGAGGAGTCATCGGAGGATGACGAACAAGAAGTGGCTAACCTTTGCCTCATGGCACTTGAGGAAGATTCCTCCATGGTAACCTCTAACTCATCTACTTTAGATTTTTCATATGAAGAATTAAATGATGCATATGATGAGTTACAAGAGGTATATGATGAATTAGTTGAGAAGTATAAGGAGTCGGTCATTAGGAATAAAAAGATCATTCTAGAACTAAATGAGAAAAATGACTCACTTACTCAAGCTAATTCTAAATTTGAGAAAAAGATTTTAGGATTAAAAGATGAACTTAAATTTTTTCAAGATGAAAATGTTGATCTTAATAATATTTTATCTCAATGTAATTGTGAACACCAAAAGGTGTTGGGTGAGCTAAATGAGCTCAAAAAGTCTTTAAAAAATGTTGGTAGTGTCAAGCATGAAGTAGGAGAATCCTCTAGAACACACCAACCTAAGAAAAAGACTAACTACTACAAACAAGGTAGCTACCCCGACATAGTAGAACTAAAAGAATTAGAAGTGTATGGCTTCCTAAGGAACTTGTAAAATCTAATAATATTATTGCTATGACATCTTGGATTCCTAAGGGAACCAAGGTTTTGGGAGCTAACACTCATGGACCCAAAATGATTTGGGTACCAAAAACCAAAGTTTAATATCTTTGTTTGTAGGGGGAGCATTGCTACAAGGCCAAGGCAGAAAGTCAAAACTCATGGTACATTGATAGTGGATGCTCGAGACACATGACCGGAGACAAGAGTCGATTCATGGATCTAAAGCCAAAAAGTGGAATAGTAGTAACATTTGGTGACAACTCCAAAGGCCACATTAAAGGTATTGGCTCCATAGGTAATCACTCTACCATTCTCATTGAAAATGTTTTATATGTCGATGGTCTTAAACACAATTTATTGAGCATAAGTCAACTATGTGATAAAGGATTTAATGTTTTGTTTGATAAAAATGGATGCAAAATTGTAGACATTAAATCTAATAATATTATGCTCATAGGTCATCGCATAGGAAACATATACATGGTGCATTTAGATGTCATACATACATCTCATGCATGCTTAGTTGCTCAAAATGAAAATGATGCATGGTTGTGGCATAGGAAGCTAGGACTAGCATAAGTGTTTTAGAAAAACTAGTTTCTCTGAATCTAGTTACAGGTTTACCCAAAATAAAGTTCTCAAATGATAAAATTTGTGATGCATGCTCAAAAAGGTAAACAACATAGGTCTTCCTTTAAATCCATTAATGATGTTTCTACTAGTAGATGCTTACAATTAATTCACATGGATTTATTTGGGCCAATTAAGCAAGTGAGGCTTAATGTGGATTTGCATTGTGAACAATGCATGTGACTAAAGATACATGTGGAACATGGTTAAAGAATGGTTTGCTTTGGTTTTGAAAGCATGTATTGAGATTGAGCATGACATGGTTTCAACTTTGTGTTTTAAAAACTGCATTGTTGATGTGTGTTGAGCTTACCCTCACTAAGCAAGAGGGCTTACGCTCCTTTTTCCAACAATGCAGATAACTAAGCTTGAGAGCTGAGGAGTAGCAAGTGAGAGCACCTAATTCGTCACTCAAACTCAAGTATGTACTTTGGTGATTTTAAATAAGTAGATTTTGGCAATGGGGAAAGAACCTCGTTTGGGGATTTGTTTTAGAACACCCTGATTAAGATCTGTTGATTTGTCTATTTGGGTTTGTAAAATGGCCATTATATGTTGCTTGAGGAAGTTTGTTGCATTTTCGTATATTTTAAGGTTTTTCTCATGAGATGCATGCTATAGCTGACTAGAGTTACATGTGATGGATTGGTAAGACCCTTGTAGTTAGTTGCATTTAGGCATGATTGACATGTAGCATATGCTTGGGGATGTTTATCTATTGATGCTTTAGCATGCTTGGCTGAATAAATTGCATTTTGGAGTTGTATGTGAAGCCTATATGGTATGCGTATCGCTACTCGGGGGTGAGTATTGATACTTAAAGACATTTTGCAGGCCAAACAGCACAAGAGTAACGATACGAATTGCCTGTGTATCGATACACTTGGGCTATCCTTGAAGGGCGTACCGATACGCGGGGGAGGGTACCGATACCTTGTTCCCAAACTTTTCTACTGCCTTCCTGCGAATCGACCCGAGCTAAAGGGTATCGATGCCTGATCATTGTTTTCAGTTAAAATTATCTTCTTAAGTTCTGAAATGTTACAGATTGGTCCATGGATGTTGTATGTTCAATTGGTTGAGTTTGGATGATCCGTTTGTCATGATTTTTGACATGGTGGCATGTTACATGACTAATTAAGAAATTAGACCTTGTTATTTTCAGAAATTACAGTTAAGTTCTTAAATGCGTAAATTTCGCAATTGAACCCCTAAACGAACTTCGATCACTGTGTCATTTTCTTCTAAGTGTTTTGCTGAGCACATAGGACTTAAAATGCATCTAGAGAAGATAAAAAGGAAAAAATAATAAAAGGGTCATTAATCGAGGTCGGCTTTAGCGAGTTGGCTTCGATTTTCCTAGTGTAATCTTCTTAGTTTGGGTCAGGCGTCTAGGCCGGGCTAAAGGGGTTACAGAGAAGAGCAGATGCTGTGACAACAGATCAGGGAGCCATACTGATGCAATTCCAAGCAGAGATAACCTCTGCCGTCGCAATACCCGCCGCTTAGGGCAGCAAGCTGAGGAATTGAAGAATTGGAGTGTGATATGTAGAGCAGAAAATGTTGATTCTATTGATGCCATCTACTCAATTTTCTGACGCCGGAAGTAGCGGACAGAACTGCCGAAGAAGGAGATCAAGATATCTTGCAGTGTAAGGAAACGTGAAGAAGTCCACGTTCAACTCAAAGAAGTTAGAATTAAAGGTTGCATTTAATGCAAAAGCTACTTTGAAGACTTCTACTCCAAGGAGGACTTGACCTAGCTAATGCCTATATATACTTGACATATTTTGTAATTCAAGACAACTTAGGTTTTCTCTTAGTCATAGTTTAGGTTTTCTTGTCGCCGTTATGTTCTAAAATCTCTTTTGGGTTTGGGTTATGTTGTAAACTAGTGTGAGAACGGTTGTTTAGGAATTACGTTTGTTTTTGCAATAAAACTTCAAGGTTTGCTTATTCCATGCTCTTCATAGTTTTCAATTAAGTTCGAAAGATTAGTTGTTAACTATCCATTTGTTCGGTATCGAGAGAGTCGAACTCACGAAAGGGATAAGTAGGATCCTCATCCTAATCAGGTGTTGATTAATTCGACCTAGACATTGGTACGAGTTTAAGGTGGCTAAAAGAGGACGAACCAAGGTTGTTGTCTTTGCAAGATTCACGCTGTGACATGTATCATCTACAATGGGTAACAACAATATTTTGACTTAGACATAAGCGGAAACAATACCGAAGCGTTCTGTTGAGCCTTGAAGGAATACCGAGTTTGCCGCCGAGGCACCCATCCTGTAACCCCCTTAGTCCGGCCTAGACGGTTGACCCGAACTACGAAGGTTACACGGGGAAAACCAAAGTCAACCCAGAAGTCAACCTTGATTCACGACCCTTTTTTTAATATTTTCTAGATGCTTGTTAACCCTAAGTGAGTACTCACGAGATACAATTGAAAAAGGCACAGCGAACGAATATCAAATAGGGACTCAATTGCAGTTTACACGAATTTAGGGACCAAAATGTAATTTCTGTAAATTAGAAGGTCCTCATTGATTTTAAAGTTACCAATATGAAATTAGTCATGTTACATGCTTCTCTGCAAAATTTCATCTTAATTGGACATCTCAAACTCAAGCAATTACAATCTCAATATTCAGGACTAAAATGTAAAAAATGCAAACCTCAGAACAATTAAAATATGTGACCAACGGTCACCCGTTTCGAAATACCTACTTGCCGTATCGAAACGCCAGAACAAGACACCCACCCATTTCGAAACTTGTTCCGAAACACGGCACTCTAGTAGCCAAAACGTTTCGAAACAACCTCCAACCGTTTCGAAACACGAATGCCATTATAAGCCCCCGTTTCGAAACACCAGAGGGTGTTTCGATACGGTGTGCCGAGAAACTGCAGCAAGGACTGGTTTTTCACCCAAAAACCCATTCAAACTCATCCTAAGGACTCTCTAATCATACCAACAAGTCAACATACATAAAAGGTACATACTTGGAACACACAAACACAATCATAGCATTAAACATGGGATCTCATTAGTCTAGAGGCATGCTTCCTAGTATCAAACTCCAAATAGGCAATCAAACCTCAAATCAAGAAATTAAGGCCATTTACAAGTCAATCCAGCCAAAACAAACATGCCACAACCTTAGGGAGTTTAACACACCTCCCAAAAACAAAACTTGGATTCCCATTGCCAATCTATCAAAACTAAAGTGTATGAAAACTTCACCATACATGAGCTTAGACTTCCTTGGATGAACTTAGCTTTCTTGAAGCCCAAAAACACCTCAATTATCTGCATTATTGGTAAAAGAGAGCGTAAGCACAAATGCTTAGTGAGGCATGCTCTAAGAAAACCAACACAATAATGCACATTTAGAAAACACCTTAATCAAAGCTTTTAAACCACATGCTCATCTCTTTCTCATGCTTTGAAAAATTTCAAAGCAATACTCATTGAAACCACATGTACCTTCATTCTATCTCATGCATTAAAACCAATGCAAAACTCATGGCAAGGCCAAACACATGCTTGTATTGTCAAAGCATTTCTAAACAAATCTCATATGCATAACTCATGACATAAATCATTTCATCAAAGGTACATGTGTAACAAAAACCATTTCATCATTTATATTGGCATTTAGCATCTCATTACTACTCGGATATGCAGACACATTTCTACACTAGACTCTCTTCCAGTGGAATCTCGCATCACCGTACTCACTTGTCTAGCAACATAGCTTCCGGTGGAATCTCTCATCACCGTACTCACATGGCAGAATCTCTCATCGCCACCAAGCTTGGGTATTTCACCAAGTTCTACCCGATGGAATGCCCATCATCAGAATATCTCCCTTTGGCTTAACCAAAGAGCACGTACGAATTTTTAGTTTATAGTGCACTCTCATCCTATTGATCGATCAATTATATCCGGTATGTTTCTCAACATCTATGCCAATGTAATGTGTTAAAACATCATCACACCTACTGTAACGCCCCAATTTTGGGCTTAGAAGTTTTGGGTTTGGACCGGACCGGTCGGGTAGCGGTTCGAATATAAAAGGGTGAATTTAGGAAAGCCTAGTTCGGGTTGCATTAAAAATATGGAAAAATGTCTTAAAATCCTCTTTTATTATATATAAGAGAAAGGTGAAATCAATTTTACAAAATGGGGTTTGGAAGGGTGACATTTTGGGTTAGTGACCAAAATGTAATTTTCGGAAACTTGGTGACTGTTTTAAAAAGGATTGAAACTTTGAATCTTTAAGGAGCTATTTACCCAAAAGAGTTTCTCCAGATTTTTTCTGAATATTTATCAATTAATTAATGGTTTTAAAATAAAGGTAAAAGGGAGGGAAAGATATTTTTGGCATTTTAACAAACTTTTCCCAAATTTTCCATTTTCTTTTCTCTCAACTTTTCTCTCAACCCAAACACATTTCTCCAGCAGAATTTCCTCTGATTTTGACAACTTAAGATGAGATTTCTATCCTCATTTGATCTCTAATCAAATCTACAACAAAACCTTAGCATTTGCTTATTGGATTTTCAAGATTTTGGTTCCAAAAAGGGAGAAAACTCAAGTTTAGAGGTATGAACGTCCTTCTCCTCTAAATTCTCAGTTCTTTACTGAAATTCCCAAGTTTTCAATCCTTGATTTGTGTTTTATTAAAGGTTTTACAATTGTGTTCTTGATATTGGCTTTAAAATGCAAGATTTGCTTTAATTTTGATGAAATTCGTATGATCTGATTGGGCACTGTTTTGAGATGTCATTTTGATGTAAAATGAATGTATAATTGATGAGAAATTGAGGTTTAATCAATGCAATCCCGGATAGGTTGATTTTCCTAAGTTTTGCTTGAGTTTTTTGTGGTTTTTGGAGTGATCTTGATGATCTGTTATAGCTGGAGGTATAAGGACGTGGTTAGATCCTTTTTGGATGTTAATTGATGTTTAAAGATGTTTAGAATTGATGGATCTTGGCTGGGTAGTGTTGAGAAGATGTTTGGATGTGATTTCGGTTGTGTTTGGTAGCCGAAATGTGAGTGTTGATGTGAGCAGCGAGTTTAGATGTCTTGGTTGAGGATATTAATGCATGATGGTGCATTAATCTACTGTTTTGATGTGTTTAAAATAGGGGAGACATCTTCGGATCTTTGTGGTGTTGATCCGGAAGCTTGATTGGTGTTTCGGCAAGTGGCGAAACGGAATCTGTGAGTGGATTGTGGTTTTCAGCTTTGAAACCAATGTTTTGAAGGTTTGGGAGCTTAGTTTAAGTCTAAACAACTTTGCTAAGCTCAAGAGTAAGTTTTCGAAAAAACTCTCTTGTTGATGAACCATGAGTTGGTTGAGTGCAATGTGATTGTTTGCATGTTTTAAATTCTGTTTTGAAAGCATACTTAGCATGTTTATTTGCTGGTTTTATAAGCCATGTGTTGAAGGATGCTCAAGGTAAGAGATCCTTGTTTAGAACATTTGATAAAATGTGGTTTTGTTGCATAAGGATGCATGATGATTAATGGCTTTGTTAAATGCTTTAAAACAGTGGTTTATTGTTGTTAAATGATGCATATTGGCAAGTGATGTTTTGAGAAAGGTTAAGAACACTATGGTGGTTAAAAGTCCATAGGTGGTTCTTGTGTTAAGAACAACATGGTGGTTAAAAGTCCATGATTGGTTCTTGTGCTAAGGTCACCAAGGTGGTTAAAAGTCCTTGAGTGAGCCTTGTAAGGTCACAAAGATGGTTAAAAGTCCTTGTGTGAGCCTTGTGTGTTTTAAGAACACCATGGTGGTTAAAAGTCCATGGGTGATTCTTGTGTTAAGGTCACAAAGGTGGTTAAAAGTCCTTGTGTGAGCCTTGTGTATTTTAAGAACACCATGGTGGTTAAAATTCCATGGGTGATTCTTGTGCTAAGGACACAATGGTGGTTAAAAGTCCATGTGTGGTCCTTGTGAATTGTAAGATCACAATGGTGTTTAAAAGTCCATGTGTGAATCTTATGTTGATTATATTGTGAAATGGAAAGATTATGATTATCACTTGTGGCCAATATGACATGTTAATAATGTGAAGCATATATGCTTGTTTTAAATGCTTTTGTGCATGGTTAAAGATTGTTTTGAATTGAGATTTATAAAAGTGTTTATAAATGCATTATTGTGTTGTTTTAAATGAGCATTCTTCACTAAGCTATGTGCTTACGCTCTCTCTCTTTTCTTAAACCAATAATGCAGAGCATTGAAGTGCATATAAGGGCAGCAAGAGGTCAAGAATCCAAGTGAAGAACTAAGCTCATGTATGGTGAATATTTTCGTAACTTGATTAGCTTTTGGCATTTGGCAATGTGGAACCTATGTTGTTGTTTTGGGAGATGTTTTGGACTCCCTAAGTTGGATTTATGTTGTTGTTGATGATAGAACATGTAAATGGCCATTATGAGGATTGTTTGATGTTTTGGTGTTGAATGGTCTTTCAATATAGGGTGCATGCCTATAGAATAGGGGCTTTCCTTGTTTGATGCCATGTTTATGAATTGTTGATGCCATTATGTTCCTTATGCATGTAATGTGTTGCTGGTATAATTTGGTTGCCTTTGGAGCATGTTTGATGGGCCAATTGTGTGATAATCTAGCTAAATTTCTGCAATCTGGGCAGCCTGTTTCGGAACAGGTGCTGCCGTTTCGGAACAGAGGGCCCGAAATGGCCTAGGCGTTTCGAAACGGGCAGAGCCGTTCCGAAACAGTTTGGCCACTGCCAGGCCCTGTTGCACAACGCGTTTCGGAGCGGTCCCGCGTTTCGGAACGGATCATCCCTGTTTCGAAACACCCGACCGTTGGGCACTGAAATTGTTGGTTATATGTTTTGAAACCTTTGCGTTTTGGTCCTGAATCTTGTTTATGCAATTGAATGAGTTTGAGATGTCCGTTTGAGCTAAAATTTGACAGAGAAGCATGAAATATGACTAATTTCATAATGGTAACTTAAAAGTGGGTTAAGTCCTTCTAATTTCCAGAATTTACATTTTGGTCCCTAAATTCATGGTTTGTGCAATTAAGTCCCTAAATGTTTTCCGAATGCGCTGATCTTTGAGTATGCGGATTGTATGAACATATCTAGGGTTAATATGCATTTAGATAAGATTAAAAAGAAAAAAATGGTCGTTAATCAAGGTTGACTTTCGGGTTGACTTTGGTTTTCTCCGTGTAAACTTCTTAATTCGGGTCAACCGTCTAGGCCGGGTTAAGGGGGTTACACCTACTGTTTTTCATGCAACATAACTCGAAGGTTTTCCCACCACATTTCAAAACATAAATCATACTTTGCTTCAAACCAAAAGCTCAAATCTATTCAATGCAACATGCCATCTCATGACATCTCTACAACTATAATCTCATGCTCTAAATCATGCATAAAAAAGTAGGAATTTATCAATCTCAAACCATGAGCATGTAAAAGCATAATAGGGGCAAACACCACTTTAGAGAGACCAAATCAAACCATACTTACTTCCGGATTTAGGAAGGTGTTTCAAACATTTCCTAAATCCCCAAACCTTGTATTTTTGTCCTCGTGGACTTCTAACCCAATCGCACTCACCGATTTCGTTTCGCTTGCTTGCCGAAACGCCAATTAAGCTTCCGGATCAACTCCAAAAGTGTCCGAAGATGTCTCCCCTATTTTAGACACATAAAAGCAGAGGATTAATGCATCATCATGCATTGAAATCTTCAGCCAACACTCCAAAACTCGCTGCTCTATCTAAACCCAACATTTCGGCTACCAAACACAACCGAAATCACCTCCAAACTCTTCAAAAACATAACCCAGCCAAGATCCATCACTTCTAAACATTTCTAAACATCAATTATAATCAAAAACAATCCTAAACTCGTCCTTATACCTCCATCTTTAACAGAACACCAAAAACACCCCAAAAACCACCCTTTTCACAAGCAAAAACTTAGGAAAAACAACCTATTCGGGATTAGATTGATAAAACCTCATTTCTAACATCATTTAACATCCAAAATACATTAGAAAACCATCTCAAAACAGAGCCCAATCAATTACCACGAAAATCTTCAAGATCTTTTCCAAAATCTTGAGTTTTAAGCCAAAATCTTGTTTCTAACATGAAAATCATTCATAAATCTTTAATAAATGATTGACAACTTGGGAATTTCAGTAAAGAACTGAGTATTTAGAGCAGAAGAACAATCTTACCTCTAAAAGGTGATTTCTCCTTGATTTGGGCAAATTTCCATGAAAACACAATGTAGAAATCAATGGATTTGTTGCAAGATTGATTAGGAATCAATGAGTGATGGAAATCTCATCAATTGAAGTACAAATCAAAGTGAATTTTGCTGGAGAAAAAGTGTTTGGTTGATAGGATTTTGAGAGAAAATGGAATGAGAGAAAATTAGATAAAAGTAGTTATGAAAGTCAAAAGTAGTTTATCATCCTTCTTTTATTTAATTAAATCATTAATTAAATCACCCAAATTAAGGAAAAATATGATGAAAACATTTTTGGTAAATTAGCTCCTTAAAGATTCAAAGTTTCAATCATTTACAAAATAGTCACTACTAAACTTTGCAAAAATTGCAATTTGGTCACTACACCGAAATGTAGTATTTCCAAACCTTATTTTGTAAAATTGATTTCACCACTCTCTTATATATATTAAATGAGGATTTTTAGATATTTTTCTATATTTTTAAAGCATCCCGAACTAGGCTTTCCCTAAAACTCCCTTTTATATTCGAACTGTTTCTCAGACCGGTCCGGTTCAGACTCTAAACTTCTAAGCCCAAAATTGGGGTGTTGCATCTCTCCCCCTTTTATGAAATTTCTTCCTCGAAATTTACCTGAAGGAAAATGATGAGGAAAATGCTTCTTCATGTCATCTTTCCTTTCCTACGTGGCTTCCTCAGCACCACGATGCCTCCACAACACCTTAACCAACTCAATGGTCTTACCTCGAAGAACTTTACTGTCCGAATCCAGAATCTCAACCGGCTCATCATAGGTCAAATCTGGATTCAACTCAACTTCCTCTACATGCATAACATGCGAAAGATCTAACCGATACCTCCGAAGCATGGATACATGAAACACATCATGTATCTTCTCTAACTCTGATGGTAGCTTCATCTTATAAGCAACGGGACCCACACATTCAATCACCTCGTATGGTCCAATATACCTAGGGCTCAACTTACCCTTACGGCCAAATCTCATCACCTTATTCCAAGGTGAAACCTTCAAGAACACACGGTCACCCACTGCAAACTAAATCTCTTTATGCTTCAAATTCGCGTAAGACTTTTGTCGATCAGAAGATGCCTTCAACCGCTCACAAATGAGCTTCACCTTCTCGGTGGTTTCCTTCAACAAAGCCGGCATTGAGACCAACTTCTGACCTGCTTCAGCCCAGCAAAGAGGAGTTCTGCATTTCCTCCCATACACGGCTTCATAAGTTGCCATTTGAATACTTGCCTGATAGCTATTATTATAGGCAAACTCCACCAAAGGCAAATGCTTCTCCCAAGAGCCTTGAAACTCAATCACGCAGCACCTCAACATATCCTCAAGCACTTGGATAACACGCTCAGACTTTCCATCCGACTGTGGATGATAAGACGTACTGAAATTCAGCCTCGTACCCAAAGCTTGATGCAAACACTCCCAAAAACGCGATGTGAACCTCGGATCTCTATCCGACACTATAGACTTTAGTACCCCATGCAGACGCACAATCTCAGCAATGTACAACTCTGCAAGATTATCCAAGGTATATGTGGTATGCACAGGTAAGAAATGCGCACACTTCGTAAGGCGATCTACAATCACCCATACTGAATTCTTCTTCGATGGCGACAAAGGCAAACCAGACACAAAGTCCATGGTGATCCTTTCCCACTTCCATTCAGGTATCCTGAACGGTTGCAACAACCCTGAAGGAAACTGATGCTCAGCTTTAACCCGCTGACAAACCATGCACTTACTCACATATTCCGCAACATCTTTCTTCAAACCCACCCAATAGTACTCATCCCTCAGATCACGATACATCTTTGTACTACCAGGGTGCATAGCAAAAGGACTACTATGAGCTTCGGTCAGAATAGTACGCCTCAACTCCATATCATTCGGCACTACTATCCGTCTTCCGAAACATAGAACTCCATCATCATTAAAACAGAAATCCGATGGTCTATCCTCAGCAATATCCTGAACATGTGGCAGCAAAGAATCATCCAACAACTGCTTATCCTTTATCAGCTGAACTAGAGATGGTTTCACTTGCAACTCAGCCACAAGTCCTCCATTTCGCGAAATGCTCAAGCTAGTAAACATAACCCTTAACTCTACCGCCACCTTCCTGCTCAAGGCATCTGCCACAACATTAGCTTTTCCCGGATGGTACTCGATCGTTAGATTGTAATCCTTAAGCAACTCCACCCAACGTCGTTGCCTAAGATTTAACTCTTTCTAAGACATCAAATACTTCAAACTCTTGTGTTCCGTATACACAGTACACTTCTCACCATAAAGATAATGTCTCCAGATCTTCAAAGCAAAAACCACCGCAGCTAATTCAATAACATGCGTAGGGTAATTGCGCTCATGCACTTTCAACTGTCGCGAT
Organism: Hibiscus trionum; assembly: GCA_030270665.1. NCBI lineage: Eukaryota > Viridiplantae > Streptophyta > Magnoliopsida > Malvales > Malvaceae > Hibiscus > Hibiscus trionum. The sequence continues at coordinate 3,437,758 of BSYR01000010.1, read as the reverse complement.
GCATAAGCCACCACCTTACCCTCCTGCATTAGCACACACCCCAAACCAACGTAGGATGCGTCACTATACACCACAAACTCTTTCCCTAATTCAAGTTGAACCAGGATAGGAGCTTGCGTCAAAGCTGGCTTAAGCTTCTCAAAAGCTTGCTGTCTTGCTTCCGTCCACGTATACTTAGCATCTTTTTGCAACAACTTCATCAAAGGGGCGGCAATCTTTGAAAATCCATCCACAAACCTCCGGTAGTATCCTGCCAACCCAAGGAAACTACGGACTTCATGAACAGACTTAGGAGGCTTCCAATTCATCACCGCCTCAACCTTCTGAGGATCAACACGAATCCCCTCAGCCGAAACCACATGACCAAGGAACACAACTTCCTTCAACCAAAACTCGCACTTGCTCAACTTAGCATAAAGCTGATTTTCCAGATGTGCTTGCAAGACAACCCTCAAATGACCTTCATGCTCCTCCTCAGTACGAGAGTACACAAGAATATCGTCAATGAACACCACAACAAACTTGTCCAGGTATTCATGGAACACTATTCATCATGTCCATGAAAGCCGCAGGAGCATTCTTCAAGCCAAACGACATTACAAGGAACTCATAATGCCCATACCTCGTTCTAAAGGCTGTTTTTTGGCACATTCACATCTTTCACCTTAAGCTGATAGTATCATGACCTTAAGTCAATCTTGTAGAACACAGCCATCCTTCTTCTTCACAAACAAGACTGGTGCACCCCAAGGTGACACACTAGGCCGAATGAAGCCACGGTCAAGCAAATCCTGAAGCTACGTCTTCAACTCCTTTAGCTCCTTAGGTGCCATGCGATAGGGAGCAATGGATACCAGAGTTGTGTTTTCATACAGCTCAATTCCAAACTCCACCTCTCGACTAGGTGGCAATCCAGGTAACTCCTCCGGAAACACTCCAGGGAACTCACGTACAGTTCTGATATCCTGAATGCGCAACTCCTTTGAACTAGGATTCATCACAAAGGCCAGGTAAGCCTCGCAACCTTGCCTCAGCATTCGACTCGCTTCTAACGTAGACACCACATTGGCAAGGAACTTCACATTCTCACCTACCACCACCACTTCATAATCATCCGCAAGTTTCAACAAAACTCGCTTGCTTTCAAAATCTACTACAACTCGATGCTCGACAAGCCAATCCATACCAAGGATCACATCGAAGCCATAAATTGGTAATTCTGTGAGATCAACAAGAAAAACATGATCCTGCACTTTCAAGGGACATCTCCTAAACAACTTCCATGTTACAACCGTCTCACCAAAGGAACTAGTCATACGCATACCAACATCAAAAGACTCAACAGGTAAACCAAGCATTTGAGCATGTTCACGCAATATGTATGAGTGTGTAGATCCAGAATCAATCAAAGAAAGTAACGATAAGGATTGCAAAGTGAATGTACCTGCGATCACATCCGTATCATTCATTCCCTCACGATGGGCATACACTCGAGCCTGACCGCCACCCTCAGGTTGAACGACCACAACATGAGCTACATTCCTGCCACCATCATCTCTACGCTGAAAATTACCACGGCTGCGCCCACGACCTCTATGTGGCTCAGTTGCTCTCACCGGAGCCTGTCCCTCTCTCAGAGGTTGAGGACAATCCTTCTTCAAATGTCTGCGGTTCCCACAATTCCAGCATGTCCCAAGGTTACCCCAACACTCACCACCATGCCGTCTACCACAACGGTTACACTGAGGAGTCCTCAGTACAGCATTAGGTCCTTGCTGACCTCTCCCAGGGTTACCACCACCCCGCCTAGCATCATAATGCGGCCTCCTATCCTTATGCCTCTTGTTGCGATCTCTCCCATAATTGCTTTCAGCCGCTCGCTTCCCAGAGCTAGATCCACCCGCTCGACTAGTCAGACCAAGGTTCGACTCAATGTCCTTGGCTCTAGTGACCAAGACATCGAAATTTGTATAATCAGCCGCAAGCATAAAAGTCTTCACATCCGTTACCAACCCATAACGGAATCGTTCACACCTCTCCCGCTCATTAGGGATTAGCTAAGGTGCATACTGACTAAGGCGGACAAACTGAATTTCATACTCGGCTACAGACATGCTACCTTGCATAAGAGACATAAATTCTCTTTTCTTCTCATCTAGGTAACGCACACTGTTGCGTGTAAAAGTGTCTATCGCAATATAGTGCAAGTGTACACGACGCATGTAGTAAAGTGATACTGAAGTATCGGATATCGTCTCCACAGGGACTGGGCTAATAGCTTCACCTTGGAATAATGCACGTGAGAGGAAAAGAATAGTTTAAATTGTTGTCACGAAATAATAAAGAGAATTTAAATAAAAGAGTAATGGAATCAAGATAAAGAGAATGGGCCGGTATTGAATTGCTCAGTAATGTAGGTGTTGCAAAGTCTAGGAAACTTTGTTCTGTCGTCGCGCCTGTTGCGGCAGCACCTGTCGCGGAAGCAGTCTGTTGGTTATTGCGGCAGCGATTACTCAACTCTGTACTTCAAGCTTGGCAAGAATCCTTGTTGTGCCTTGGCCTATCCCTAGGTCCAAGTCTGTCGATGAACACGTCTTTGATGATACCTCCCGGCGTGAATCGAAGGATGAACACCGATGTTGTTGAATTCTTCATTAGCCACTTAACCTCGTCCTATCCCTAGGTCCGAGATAGTTCAACTATAAACTAGAGAACTCGCACTTATTCCTTTCGTATACTTAACTCTCCCGATATTAAGTAAATAGATAATCTCACAATGCTCTCCCGATATTCTTGCAAGATGTTAAAACCAGAATAAAAGAACTTGAAGTAATTTTATTAAACAAAGAAAATCCTAAAACAAAGCAATCCTTGCAACTACTTTACAAAGTAACCATTAGCCCTAGGGGAAGTTTAGAACATGGTGAGGAAGGTAAACGACTAGGGTTTTGGGAAGAAGGCTAGAGAATGGTGATGTCCTCCCCTAGGTCGAATTACATGCCTTTATATAGGCCTTGGGTTCAAGTTTTCTAATATGGCAAGAATACAACTTTAAATTAAAGTACAATTCTAATAAAGACTAAATCTTCAAAGCAGCAGTCTTTAATTTGTCCTTCCTTCTTGCTTGGGATTTCTTCCTTGAACCTTGGGCTTGACCTTCATTCTGATCTAGGGCTCGAAAAAATATAAGGGTACTCCACAACAGATGGGCTTAATTTTCTCTTTCTGTCGAGGTCTACTTCACTTTCTTCCATTCACTATCACTGTCGTCCTTGGCTGCCACGGCAACGGCCATGGCAGCATCGTCCTTCACGTCTGCACATCCAGTTCCGGCTCTACTTCTCTGCTGCCCTCCATCTGCTACAGCATCTACCTGCAAAAGCAACCAATTTCAGTAGGAATTGTGCCATTTAATATATTTGTGATGTTAAACTAAAATCTAACCTATATGCAATGAATTATGCTTGAATGCAGTAGAAATACGTGTTAAATAGGGGGTAAAATATAGAACTTTTACACACTCAACACACCCCCAAAATCAAGTTTTTGCTTGCCCTCAAGCAATTCAGACCTAACAAAGAAAAAAAATTGTTTGGGTTAAAACAATTAACTTTCCCTTACCTACCATTTCATTCCCTATTGCAAGCAACACCTTGTCGGATAATTCAGGATTTATTCGGAACCATGCTATAATTCTCGTGTAGTGTGTGCATGCTTTGTGAACAATTATATGCCTAGACTCACTTAGCTTACTAGAATAGTTGAAACTTCTAACTTGAATTTTTATGCCAAAGTTCATCTTTTTGGAGGCAATTTTTAGGCTCCTTTAGTTCATACTCGATTCTATTTTTTAAGCTTAAGTTTGACTAGAGCCGGTTTCGGGCACCTCTAGCTAACTTCCTAGAGCCGGTTTCGGGCACCTCTAGGTGTAAGAGTCTATTTTTCTTAACTTCTTTTCCTAGAACCAGTGTTAGGCACCTCTAGGAGCTATTCAAGTACTAAGTTTTTCCCTATTCTAGTTTACCAATAAAGTTCTAGACAGTATAAAAGTCACAAATGGTGTTTAAGTTTCAGAACTATAGCAAGGCTATAAACTGTTCCTAAAACTATATTAAAAGTGCTGCCATGACAGAGGCTGTCACGGCAGGTAAGTTCAGTTCAAAAGACTTAAGCCAAAATTTTCATCATTTTTTGACAAAAATAAACTAAGTAAAAGACACGAGTTTTAAACTAAAATAAGACTCCATTAATGGAGGGATGCCACCCTCAAACTCGAGGGTTGCATTGCCCTCAATGCAAATGACAGTTAAAAAGAAAATGAAAATACATCACAAAATATCAAAAGAGGCAGACATCAATAATAATATAAGAAACTTAAAATTTAGTTGTTGTCGTCATCGCTGCTGAGTCGGATCTGTCGGCGGGCAGGAGCCTTCTTGGCTGGTGCTGGCTGGCGGATGGGGGAGGCAGAGATATTCTTCGTTTTGGCCTCCCTTGGTGGTTGGATGCGGGTAGGAGAGATGTGGGGAGGTTTCTCCATTACCTGAACATCGGAGCTACTACAGCTCTCGTCGCTGCTGCTGCTGCTGCCACTGCCGCTATCTACCTTATTCTTGTCTGCCACTATTTTCTGCCGCTTAATGGGTGTGAACTCTTTGGACAAATTCCTCTTTACGGAGGGTTCGCCATCAGATTCTGCCCAAACTGAAGAAGAGGAGAAATCGGCTCTGTATGCATCGAGTTCGTCGGACGTCATTCTTCTCTTGGTTCCCCTGGCAGAAGTGTTGGTTGTGTGGCTGCCACCTGCAGCTGTTGGGGCAGGGTTGGTGTGGACGCCGTAGTTGGCGTTTGGGGCGTGGCAGCAGGTGTAGGGGTATGGGCAGGGGTAGGGGCAGCAAAGTATTGATTTGGAAAGGTAGAGAAAACAGCATCAGGGAAATTTAAAAGAGGTTTGGATGAAGTTTACCGTGGCTGTCGTGAAGTCGCGAATGAAGCTCATGAGTCCGAGCTGTCGTTCCTCCAGCTTTTGTACTGCAGCAAGGATCTGGAAGGAGACATCGAATGGAGGGGCTGCTGCTGCTTGCTGCCTGGGTTCTGTGGCAACTGGATCGGTGTCGCTGGGTGCTGTCGTCTCTGCTGCTATGGCAATAGGATCGAAGGATGATAGCGGGGTGGCAGCAGTGAGTTCCACCAAGCGGAGTAGATTTCGCTCAGTCCAGCCCTTCCATTCGACTCGTAGATCGGTGACAGCTTCTGGTACATGATGGCCGCGGTAGAGGGCGGTGATGAGGTAGGGGAAGTAGAGTGGTCCGGTCGGCCGGTGTGCGCATTCCAAAATGCTCTCTCGGATGTATCTACCCACGTTAATCGGCCGCTCATGTAGTATAGAGTGAATGAGGGCTAACCTGGGTTGGTCTACGGTTGTATTGTGTGAGGAGGGCATGATTCTCTTTTTGATGAAGGCGTTCCATAGCTTGGCCTCCGAGGTGAGTTGAACTCTCTTCACCGTCCTCGGGTTCTTTGGATCCATGTTCCACTAGGTTCCTTCTTCCGTGAGTTCTGCCATGACAACATCGTAGGCAGCAGGGTCGAGGCTCTCCGGAAACTACTGGTGACCATCTTCATTTATTCCCACATAGAAGCCATATAGAGTGTTGATATATTTTGGCTCGAAGGGCACCTCTCTTCCTCTCACCGTGACTGCTGTCGTGTGTCTTCTGTCAATGGCAGCATAAAAATCTTGGACCAGAGACACATTCATCTTCTCTGGCTGTTCTGCGAATAGCTGCCACTGCAGGGCTCTGATTTTCTTCACTATGAATGGCTGCAGTCCCAAATTCCCCTCCTTGGAAGTGTAAATAAAGCCCTTTTCCTCCCACATGTCGCGAATCTGGAAGGATCGTGTGGTGGATGCTGCTGGGGCAGAGCCTGAAGCAGCACTTCTTCGGGTGTTTCTAGAAGACATGGTTGCAAGGATTGTGTAAGAAAATGAAAAGGAAAATGAAAACAAGTAAAAACTCTAGAGAAAGCAAGTAGAAGGAGTAGAAGTGAGTGAAAGAATGAAAAATAAACGAGGTTTATATAGGGAAGAGTTTGCTGCTCGTTAGAGCTGTAACGGCAGGCGCGAATAACGCGGCCAGCTGTTACGCAGTTTCTGACACGTCTATCACGCGTTTTCGTGTCTGCTGCGCGTCTGTTACGCGTTTGTCTGTCTGTCGCGACAGCTTGTCGACAGGCTGTATTTTCCACGTCTGTCACGGCAGCTGTAACGACAACGTCCAAAAGTTGGGCTTTTTGGGCTGATGGAAAATGGTGGGCTGGATTCACTTCTCCTCTTCTTCTTGTTTCCTTTATTTCCTGAAAATAATAAAATTAAAAACTTTAATTCCTAAAAATAAAATAACTCTAATTATCTAATAAATATATAAATAATAAAAATAATAATAATAAAAATTAGGTTAAATTAGGGATGCCGGGAGGGGCATCTCCTAAGGTAACCACTTCCTGCATTCTTGGGGCTTTAGTCCCCTGATAATGCTTCAATCATTGTCCATTCACTTTGAATTGGTGTTCGTCTTTTAAAGATCTGATCGTGATGGCACCATGGGGAAAAACCTGTACTACTTGGAATGGGCCAGACCATCTAGATTTCAGCTTCCCTGGGAATAGTTTCAACCTAGAGTTGAACAACAACACAAGCTGCCCTTGGCAGAACTGTCGTGGCAGCAACTTCTTGTCATGCCACTTCTTGGTCTTGTCCTTGTATATTCTTGCGTTGTCATAGGCCATTGCTCGAATTTCTTCGATCTCGTTCAAGTCAAGCAGCCTTTTCTGTCCTGCCATTTCCAAGTCCATATTAACTGCCTTGATGCCCCAGTATGCTCTGTGCTCAATCTCGACAGGTAAGTGACATGTTTTCCCATAAATCAGCCGATAGGGGGACATTCCCAATGGAGTTTTGAACGCTGTCCTGTAGGCCCATAATGCATCATTGAGGTGTAAAGACCAATCCTTCCTAGTTGGCTTAACCATCTTTTCCAGAATGTTCTTAACCTCTCTGTTGGATATTTCAGCCTGTCCATTGGTCTGAGGTGATATGCTGTTGCAATCCGATGTTTGACAGCATACTTTTTCAAGGCAGCAGCTATAACCCTGTTGTCAAAATGCCTCCCTTCATCACTGATGATCGCCTTAGGGATGCCGAATCTGGAAAAAATGTTTTTATGTAAAAACCTTTGGACCGTCTTGGCATCATTCTTCTGAGTGGCGGTTGCTTCAACCCATTTGGACACATAGTCCACTCCCAGGAGGATGTATAAATTCCCACATGAGGTTGGGAATGGTCCCATAAAGTCTATCCCACAAACGTCAAAGATTTCAACTTCAAGATTTTTTTGCAGCGGCATCTTTTGTCTCCTTGAGATGTTTCCTGTCCTTTGACACTTGTCACAGTTTTTGTAGAATGTTTGGGCATCCTTAAACAGTGACGGCCAGTAAAATCCCGACTGCAAAACCTTGACAGCAGTTTTGTTGCCTCCTAAGTGTCCTCCATACTTTGAAGCATGACAGTGATGTAGTATAGCTTCATGTTCATCCTGAGGTACACATCTCCTAATAACCTGATCTGCACAAATTTTGAAAAGAAGAGGTTTGTCCCAATAATGATGCTTAACATCTTTTTGGAACCTCTTCCTAGCTTGATAATTAAGGTCAGGAGGAGTTATTCCGCTAACTAAGAAATTAACGAAATCAGCAGACTAGGGGAGTTCAGAAAACTTTTCTGCCGCCATGGCTATCGTGGCAGTGATTGTGGCAGCGAACGACTGCTCATCGGGGAAGGTCTCCAATATGTGTGTCTCGTCTGCTGGGAGATTCATTCCCTTCTCTAACCTTGACAAGTGATCTGCGACTTGATTTTCTGTCCCCTTTTTGTCCTTGATTTTCAGGTCGAACTCGTGCAGTAGCAGAATCCAACGTATCAGTCTAGGCTTTGCATCCTTTTTGGTGAACAGATACTTCAATGCAGAGTGGTCTGTGTGGACTATGACCTTTGTTCCAAGTATATAAGAACGGAACTTGTCAATAGAGAATACCACCGCTAATAGCTCCTTCTCTGTGGTGGTGTAGTTCACTTGGGCGTCATTCAATGTTTTACTAGCATAGTATATGACACGAAAAAGCTTGTCTTTCCTCTGCCCAAGTGCTGCCCCGACAGCATAGTCACTAGCATCACACATAATTTCGAATGGCAGTTTCCAATCCGGTGGCTGTACTATTGGGGCTGTTACCAGCTTTTCTTTTAGAACCTTGAATGCCTCAGTACATTCAGCGCTAAAGTCGAAGGGTCGGTTCTGCTCCAGAAGATGGCATAGGGGCTTCGTGATTTTTGAAAAATTCGCAATGAACCTCCGATAAAAACCAGCATGTCTTTAGAAACTTCTGATTCCCTTGACTGTGGTGGGTGGCGGCAGCTTTTCGATCACTTCTATCTTAGCTCTGTCGACTTCTATGCCACGCAACTAATTTTATGGCCAAGAACTATCCCTTCATCCACCATGAAGTGACACTTTTCCCAGTTCAATACCAAGTTTGCTTTCTCACATCTCTTGAGCACCTTCTGTAGGTTGCCTAGGCAGTTTTCAAAGTTGTCTCCAAAGAATGAAAAGTCATCCATAAATATCTCTAGGAAATCCTCCACCATATCGGAGAATATTGCCATCATGCACCTTTGAAAGGTGGCTGGTGCATTACAAAGTCCAAATGGCATTCTCCGAAAAGCATAGGTACCGTATGGGCATGTGAACGTCATCTTTTCTTGATCTTCCGGTGCAATGGCTATTTGATTATAACCTGAGTAACCATCAAGAAAACAATAGTAAGGCTTACCCGCTAATCCATCAAGGGTAAGGGGAAGTGGTCCTTTCGGGTAGCTTTGTTAAGCTTCCGGTAGTCCATACAAACCCTCCAACCGGTCACAGTCCTGGTTGGGATTAGCTCATTGTCTTCGTTGGTTACCACGGTTATTCCTCCTTTCTTGGGAACGCACTGCACTGGGCTCACCCACTTGCTATCCGAGATGGCATAGATTATTCCAGCATCTAGCCACTTTATGATCTCTTTACGAACCACCTCTCGCATAGCATGATTCAGTCGTCTCTGTGCATCAATGGTCGGCTTATGATCATCCTCTAAGAGGATTTTATGCATGCATAGTGCCAGACTGATGCCTTGGATATCAGCTATCGTCCATCCAATCGCCTTTTTGTGCTGCTACAGCATCCCTATCAGCTGCTATTCATGTTCCTGTGTCAACTTGGAAGAGATGATTACGGGCAACATATCATTTAAACCAAGGAAAGCATATTTTAACTGCCCTGGCAGGGCCTTTAGATCTAGAACAGGGGGCTCAACAGTTGATGGCTTTTGAATTATATGGTTATCCGAAGTATAATTTAAGGGCTCGAACAACTTACCTGGACGATTGCCTATCCGGTTTACCTCCTCTTGATCTTCAGTATCAGATGTATGGGATTCTGAGGAGCTGCTGTCGTCGGAGCTGTCGTGACAGTCTTCTAAAAGGTAGCCAAGGCAGTGGCCAATTTTGATGTCGTGGCAGACCGACCTGATGCAGGGTTGGTTGAAGGTAATTGGAGTGATGGCCTTGCACTCTTCTTCTGCATCAGCATGTTTCATTGCTTGGAGAACGTTCAGCTTGATCTCCTGATCATTCACTCTCATAATGAGTTCTCCCTTTTCCACATCAATCAGTGACCTTCCTGTGGCTAAGAAGGGTCGCCCCAGGATGATTGGTGCATTCTCATCTGCTTCACAATCTAAGACAAAAAAGTCAGCAGGAAAAATAAACTTATCCACTCTTACCAGAATATCTTCAATTTTTCCTTTTGGGTGAACGTAAGAGCGGTCTGCCAGTTGCAGTACTACTGTTGTGGGCCGAGCTTTTCCAATACCTAATTTCTGAAAAACAGATTTGGGCATTAAATTTATGCTAGCACCAAGATCACAAAGTGCCTTACCCACAAATGTCTCCGATTATGCATGGTATGATGAAGCTCACAGGATCCTTCTTCTTCTGGGGTGGATACTTGTGCAAAATACTCATGCATCCATGTGTCATTTTAACCGTTTCAAATTCCCCAAGTCTGGACTTCTTCGACATGGAATCCTTGAGAAATTTGGCATAACCCGGTATTTCCCTAACGGTATCTAGCAGCAGAATGTTGATATGAACCTGCTTAAAATTATCATAAATTTTCTTAAGATGTGATTCATGTTTCAATTTCTGTAACCGTTGAGGGAAAGGAGGTGGGGGACGATAATCAGCAATGCGTCCTTCCCACTGCATTCGGATCTGAGGAGGTTTAGGTTCATCATCTTTCTCCTCTGTCCCTTCTGCTGTCGTGACAGGTTCATCGGCAGCAGGCTACTTGTCGTCTGCCGGGGCAGCTTCCTCGGCAGGAGACTCCAAGGCTGGTTTCTTAACTGTTTCAGCTTCCTTCTCTGGCCCTGGTAATTTCTTCCCACTCCTAGTAGTGATGGCTTTACACTGCTCATGTCTGGGCTGTCTAGCATTTTCAGTATTGCTAGGAAATCCGCCATTCTGCCTTGGTTTAACATGCTGGGAAACCTTACCCATCTGTGTCTCCAATGATTTCAGAGTAGCTTCATGATTGGTCATCCGCATCTCTGTTTTATCCATGAATGTTTCCGTCTTCTTGACAAAGTGATTCATGTTCTCAATGTAGGTTCCTGTTTGAGATATAAATGTAGCCAGAGTCTGTTCCAGTGTACTATTTCAGGCAGCTGGTGGCTGTTGCTGCTGCTGCTGCGGTTGCTGCCGAGTCAGCAATCTAGGTCCTCCCTGATTCTGAGTGTTCTGTGCTTGAGGATTCAGGGCATTATTAGGATTTCTCTAAGAGAACTTGGGATCCTTTCTCTAGTTGGGATTGTAATTGTTGGAGTTATAATTCTGCTTGTTGTAGTTTCCAACATAGATCCCTTCCTCTAACTATAACGGGCACTCCTCCGAACTGTGATTTCCATCGCAAGTTTCGCATACCTCTTCAGCAGAATAGACAGGTTGTGAATCTTCTTTTAAGAGCTTTTTCATTGCCTTAGTGAGGTATGCCACCTGTGATTTTAATGTACTGTCGGCCTCATAATCCTTTACAGCTAGAACTCTTTTACCCCTCTTCTTGCCGTAGGAAACTGTTCCTCATTCTTTGCCAGATTTTTCAACACTGCTATTGCTTCATCTGGGTCTTTGTCCAGCAGTAATCCGTTTGCTGCTGAATCAATTCTAATACGAGTTTGTAGATTGGCAGCATTATAGAATTTTGTTACCTGGTTCCAAACGGGGAATCCATGCATTGGGCAGTTCCTCAAAAGAGTGGTAAATCTGTCCCAGGCCTCTTGCATCGGCTCGTCTTCTTCCTGTTGAAAAGTAGCAATTTCGTTAAGTAATCGCTCAGATAAGTGTGAAGGATTAAAACGAGATAAAAATTCACGAGTTAAATCTGCCCAAGTTCGTATTGAACCCGGCGTTAGTTTATTCCACCAAGTCTTTGCTCTGTCCCTCAATGAATGAGGAAATAACCGAAGCCTCAGTATCTCCGGATTAACTCCTGGTAGTCTAAACGAACCACAGATTTCCTAGAACGTTTTCAGATGCTCCCTAGCATCCTCAGTAGCAGCACCACTAAATTGGCCAGCGTTGTTGATCATGCTGAACATGACAGGTTTCAGCTCAAAGTTGTCAACATCTACGTTATGACCGGCGTGCGGCAGCGGCAGGAGGATCGGCAGCTTGGCCGTTCACTCCATCTCCGATAGGATTGTTATTATCCTGGGGATTGTTTTGGTCGTTCCTTCTTTCTTCGTGCCTTCTGTTTACCATTGCGTCTAAATGTCCTTCTAAGTATTCGTTTCTCTCTACGAGGTATCGAACTCTCTTTTTGAGATTGTACGTACGTTCAATTTCAGGATCAAACTGGTGCTCAGGTTCTTTTCCTCGTTGAGATCTGCGCATAAGAAAACAAAAGACCTCTTAAAGGTATATGTTGAACAATCCAAGTAAAATAGAAAAATAAAACGAATGCAGTAAAAGGTAGGGTAAAGTTATGTTGCCAGTCCCCGACAACGACGCCAAAAACTTGTTGCGTGTAAAAGTGTCTATCGCAATGTAGTGCAAGTGTACACGACGCAAGTAGTAAAGTGATACTGAAGTATCGGATATTGTCTCCACAGGGACTGGGCTAATAGCTTCACCTTGGATTACTGCACGAGAGAGGAAAAGAATAGTTTAAATTGTTGTCAAGAAATAATAAAGAGAATTTAAATAAAAGAGTAATGGAATCAAGATAAAGAGAATGGGCCGGTATTGAATTGCTCAGTAGTGTAGGTGTTGCAAAGTCTAGGAAACTTTGTTCTGTCGTCGCGCCTGCTGCGGCAGCACCTGTCGGGGCAGCAGTCTGTTGGTTATCGCGGCAGCGATTACTCAACTCTGTACTTCAAGCTTGGCAAGAATCCATGCTGTGCCTTGGCCTATCCCTAGGTCCAAGTCTGTCAATGAACACGTCTTTGATGATACCTCCCGGTGTGAATCGAAGGATGAACACCGATGTTGTTGAATTCTTCCTTAGCCACTTAACCTCGTCCTATCCCTAGGTCCGAGATAGTTCAACTATAAACTAGAGAACTCGCACTTATTCCTTTCGTATACTTAACTCTCCCGATATTAAGTAAATAGATAATCTCACAATGCTCTCCCGATAATCTTGCAAGATGTTAAAACCAGAATAAGAGAACTTGAAGTAATTTTATTGAACAAAGAAAATCATAAAACAAAGCAATCCTTGCAACTACTTTACAAAGCAACCCTTAGCCCTAGGGGAAGTTTAGAACATGGTGAGGAAGGTAAACGGCTAGGGTTTTAAGAAGAAGGCTAGAGAATGGTGATGTCCTCCCCTAGGTCGAATTACATGCCTTTATATAGGCCTTGGGTTCAAGTTTTCTAATATGGCAAGAATACAACTTTAAATTAAAGTACAATTCTAATAAAGACTAAATCTTCAAAGCAGCAGTCTTTAATTCGTCCTTTCTTCTTCCTTGAGATTTCTTCCTTGAACCTTGGGCTTGGCCTTCATTCTGATCTAGGGCTCGGAAAAATATAAGGGTACTCCACGATAGATGGGCTTAATTTTCTCTTTCTGTCGAGGTCCACTTCACTTTCTTCCCTTCACTATCGCTGTCGTCCTTGGCTGCCACGGCAGCGCCCATGGCAGCATCGTCCTTCACGTCTGCACATCCAGTTCCAGCTCTGCTTCTCTGCTGCCCTCCATCTGCTACAGCAGCTACCTGCAAAAGCAACCAATTTCAGTAGAAACTGTGCCATTTAATATATTTTTGATGTTAAACTAAAATCTAACCTAAATGCAATGAATTATGCTTGAATGCAGCAGAAATACGGGTTAAATAGGGGGTAAAATATAGAACTTTTACACACTCAACACACACCCAGATACTTTCGCTTAAACGCATTCAGGAAGAACATCCAAGTCACCTCATCATCCCTTATCCCAGAAATAGCGGTTGTCCAACATGTATAAGCATCACCATGCAGCAGTGATACAACACAACCCAGCTTCTGCACATTATTGCAGTTCATCTGACCCAAAATCCTCTTGGTGCTCTCCAACCAAGACTCAGATCCTTCCGGAGATAAACCTCTGAACTCAGTCCCTCCCAGACTGCGAAGACGTTCTAAAGGCAACCTCCCATTAGCATCATCCTGATGCGGGGCTCCATGAGCTCCAGCTACTGCTGCCTAGAAAGCTCCAGCAATAGCTTGAATCAACAGGGTCATGTCAGGAGCAGCTTGCCCCTGCGCACCCTCGGGTCCAACAACCCCAGCAACAGCACCATCATTACCAGCTCCAGCACCACCACCACCGGGTGGTCCACCACCAGGAGGAGGAGGTAGATTCTCAGCATTCTCCTCATTCTCATTTTGAGCCATAGCTCTTGTATTTAACCTCATCTCTCTACGTGGCCCCATTAAATGGAAAACAATGCACTGAACAAAAATGCAATAAACACAATTAGGCACAATAAGGTAAGTAATCCAAGTACTCAAGCTCATTTTCGAAAACAATTCCTCTCATTAGTTTTGACTTGGCAATGGGATTCCCTATCACACTCCAACATAGCATAATGTCACCAAACACATCACAATTGAAATCATACATCACTATTCAGACAATCTTCTTCCACCTAAAAGGCACATCATGCAATTACATACACATCATCCACATAACAAACCCCAATTATATGAGAACCAAGCTCTGATACCACCAAATGTAACCCCCTTAGCCCGGCCTAGACGGTTGACCCGAACTACGAAGGTTACACGGGGAAAACCAAAGTCAACTAGGAAGTCAACCTTGATTCATGACCCTTTTTTTCTTTTTAATCTTGTCTAGATGCTTGTTAACCCTAAGTGAGTACTCACAAGATATAATTGAAAAAGGCATAGCGAACGGATATCAAATAGGGACTCAATTGCACTTTACACGAATTTAGGGACCAAAATGTAATTTCTGTAAATTAGAAGGTCCTCATTGATTTTAAAGTTATCAATATGAAATTAGTCATGTTACATGTTTCTCTGCAAAATTTCATCTTAATTGGACATCTCAAACTCAAGCAATTGCAATCTCAATATTCAGGACTAAAATGTAAAACATGCAAACCTCAGAACAATTCAAATCTGTGACCGACGGTCACCCGTTTCGAAACACCTACATGCCGTATCAAAACGCCAGAACAAGACACCCACCCGTTTCGAAACTTGTTCTGAAACACGGCACTCCAGTAGCCAAAACGTTTCGAAACAACCTCCAATCGTTTCGAAACACGAAGGCCATTATAGGCCCCCGTTTCGAAACACCAGAGGGTGTTTCGATACGGTTTGCCCAGAAACTGCAGCAAGGACTGGTTTTTCACCCAAAAACCCATTCAAACTCATCCTAAGGACTCTCTAATCATACCAACAAGTCAACATACATAAAAGGTACATACTTGGAACACACAAACACAATCATAGCATTAAACATGGGATCTCATTAGTCTAGAGGCATGCTTCCTAGTATCAAAATCCAAATAGGCAATCAAACCTCAAATCAAGCAATTAAGGCCATTTACAAGTCAATCCAGCCAAAACAAACATGCCACAACCTTGGGGAGTTTAACACATCTCCCAAAAACAAAACTTGGATTCCCATTGCCAATCTATCAAAACTAAAGTGTATGAAAACTTCACCATACATGAGCTTGGACTTCCTTGGATGAACTTAGCTTTCTTAAAGCCCAAAAACACCTCAATTATCTCCATTATTGGTAAAAGAGAGCGTAAGCACAAATGCTTAGTGCGGCATGCTCTAAGAAAACCAACACAATAATGCACATTTAGAAAACACCTTCATCAAAGCTTTTAAACCACATGCTCATCTCTTTCTCATACTTGGAAAACTTTCAAAGCAATACTCATGAAACCACATGTACCTTCATTCTATCTCATGCATTAAAACCAATGCAAAACTCATGGCAAGGCCAAACACATGCTTGTATTGTCAAAGCATTTCTAAACAAATCTCATATGCATAACTCATGACATAAATCATTTCATCAAAGGTACATGTGTAACAAAAACCATTTCATCATTTATATTGGCATTTAGCATCCCATTACTACTCGGATATGCAGACACATTTCTACACTAGACTCTCTTCCGGTGGAATCTTGCATCCCCGTACTCACTTGTCTAGCAACATAGCTTCCAGTGGAATCTCTCATCACCGTACTCACGTGGCGGAATCTCTCATCGCCACCAAGCTTGGGTATTTCACCAAGTCCTACTCGATGGAATGCCCATCATCGGAATATCTCCCTTTGGCTTAACAAAAGAGCACACACGAATTTTTAGTTTATAGTGAACTCTCATCCTATTGATCGATCAATTATATCCGGTAAGTTTCTCAACATCTATGTCAATTGTAACCCCCGTAGCCCGGCCTAGACGGTTGACCCGAACTACGAAGATTACACGGGGAAAACCAAAGTCAACCCGAAAGTCAACCTTGATTAACGACCCTTTTTTTTCCTTTTTAATCTTGTCTAGATGCACATTAGTCCTATATGTGATCACTCAAACACCATACTCAAAGATCACAAACATCAGAGATCAAACGGGGACCCAATTGAACAAATTACAATTTTAGGGACCAAATTGTAATTTCTGTTAAATATGAGGACTTAACCCAAATTAAAGTTACCATATTGCAATTAGTCAGGTTTCATACTTCACTGCCAAATTTCAGCTCAAACGGACATCCCAAACTCATACAATTGCACAAACAAGATTCAGGACCACAATGCAAACTTTTCAAAACATTTAACTGCCAATGTCAGCCCCCAACGGTCACCCGTTCCGAAACAGGCTTAGCCCGTTCCGAAACGCGGGGTCGTTTCGCAACGCGTACCGAAACGGGGGTCTGGCAGTAGCCTTTCCGTTTCGGAACGGTCCCTCCCGTTTCGGACGCCTGGGCTTGTTTAAGGCACCCGTTCCGAAACGGTATTGGCTGTTCCGAAACACCCTGCACAGCAAGCCTCAAAATGCATACTTAAACATGCAATTAAACATCCAATCATGCTCCAAAAGCCACCAAACTTTGCCAACATGCAACTCAACATAAAAGAGGCATACTTGCATCAACAATTCAACAACATGCCAACATACACGAAAAACCCCAATATCAAGGTTAAGCTTCCAACACAAGCAACCATTTAAACAACATACTTCCAATTCAAACTCATAAGCCAAACCATGTTCCAACAACATCAACAACACAAAACCATACTTGTCCGAACATAAACAAACACATACATCAACCCAAGAGATTCTACCCCATTGCCTTTATTAACTATAGCTATTAACCGAGACATACATCTCAAGTGGAGTCCTTCTTGAATCCCTTGCTCCTCGCTGTCCGAACTTTAAGAATCTGCATTGATGGACAAAAAGGAGCGTAAGCACATAATGCTTAGTGAGGAATGCTCAAAACCAAAACACCATCAATGCAGCGAGCCATAAATCACTTTTAAAACAAACTCGATTTGTTTACCAAAGCCATGTTTGAAAACCCCTTTTCAACAACAAGCTCAAACCATGCATTGCACATACATGAAAACCAACCCTTAGCTTAGCATGCTAAGAAAACCTTTTCAAAGCACAACTTACAAAATCATCCATTTAGCCAAACCATGCATAAACACCATATGCAAGCTAAAATAAAATCTTGGAAAACACTCCCATTTCACAACATACCTTTCTTAAACTTGAAAGCCAATTCAAGCAAGAATCTTTTAAAACCATTTCACAAACCAACCAACACATGCATTAAACCAAAGGCAACATATATGACCCACAACATCATCATCACATGCCTTTAAAAACAAGTCTTAACAAGACTCCAATGCACTAAAGATATTTCATGCTCATATGCATCATTTTCCAAATGATAGTCAACACTTGTTCAACTTAACAAGTAAACATGCATTCACAAGCATTATACACTTTCCATGCAACCATGCATCTTTTCAAGCATCTCATGCTTCACATGCAATTATGCATCAATTCAAGCATCTCATGCTTCACATGCAATTATGCATCATTTCAAGCATCTCATGCTTCACATGCAATTATGCATCATTTCAAGCATCTCATGCTTCATCACAATCAAGAACATCATATTGGCCTTCAAGTGATCAACCACATTCACTTTTCAACTCAACACCCAATCGGATACGCGGATTCCGAGCGTTGTCCCTATGCTCCATACACCCTACCAATCCAAGGTCTCCCAAATGGACTTTTAAACACCATTTGACCTCAACATCCTAAGGTTCCCATGTATGGACTTTTAAACACCATACAACCTTAGCTTTTCCGAGGTTCCCATGTATGGACTTTCAAACACCATACAACCTCAACTTTCCCGAGGTTCCCATGTATGGACTTTCAAACACCATACAACCTCAACTTTTCCCCAAGGTTCCCATGTATGGACTTTCAAACACCATACAACCTTGACATGCACATGGTTCCCATGTATGGACTTTCAAACACCATACAACCTTTGCATTCACCGATTGGTAGTTGTATAACATCACTAACGAGATCCGGGACACCCTACACAAGATCCACACATGGACTTAACCCCGCCATTGTGATCTCAACAAGCACAAGGTTCTCACATATGGACTTTTAAACACCATATAACCTTTGCTCAACCAAGGTCCTCGAATGGGCAACACCTCCATTATGACCTCAACCATCTCGTTAGGATACTTGAAGGGAGTTTACCGGTCCACTCTTGACCACTCCACCTTCAAGGCGACTTAATTCACGGTGCACCCAATCCTATAGCCGGCTAACTATATCCGATCAAAGAACCAAGAACCACTTACATCACTTGCCAATATAACCACCTTACCACATTAGTCCAATGTTTCACATGCATAACCAATATGCAAAACCATTACCACATTAATCAAATGATTCACATGCATAACCAATATGCAAAAACCATCATTTACCAACATTAATTCACTGTTTTAAAGCATTCGACAAAGCCATTGAACAACATGCAACACCATGCATCAAAACCACATTTCCAATGCATAAAACCAAGGATCTCTTACCTTGAGCATCCTTCACATATGGCTTTCAAAACCAGCATTAAACCATGCTAAATATGCTTTCAAAACAGATTTAAACCATGCAAAACACATGCATTTCAATCATCAACCACAATTGCTTAAAAGCCAATTCCACAATCATAATTCAAGAGCGAAAAACCATTCACTTACTCTTGAGCTTAGCAAAGTTGTTTAGACTTACACTAAGCTCCCAAAAACCTCCAAACCCTGGTTCAAAAGCTGAAAACCCAACTTCGCTCACCGATACACAAAACAAGGCTAGCCACCAAGCCTTCCAAGCATCCGAAACCTTCCGCAACACCTCAAAAGCTCACGGATCAAACTCCCCTGTTTCAAGCACACAAAAACAGCACATTAATGCATCATTATGCATTAAGAACAGTAGCCACACAACCAAACTCGCTGCTCATCACACAACCAACAATTCGGCTACCAAACACAACCGAAATCACCTCCAAACATTTCCAAAACTTAACCCAGCCAAGATCCATCACTTCTAACCATTTTTAAACATCAATTAACATCCAAAATGATCACAAACACGTCCTTATACTTCCAGGTACAACAGATCACCAAAAACACTCCAAAAACAACCAAAAACTCAAGCCAAACTTAGGAAATTCAACCTATCCGGGATTGCATTAATTAAACCTCAACTTCTAATCAATTTAGCATTCATTTAACATCATTTTGACACTTCAAAACACTGCCCAAACAGATCACACGAAAATTTCACCAAAATCGCCAAATCTTGCATTTTAAGCCAAAATCAAGATTTCAATTGAAAAGCCTTTAACAAAACACAAATCAAGGATTGAGAACTTGGGAATTTCAATAAAGAACTTGAAGTTCAGAGGAGAAGGACGTTCTTACCTCCAAACTTGAGTTTCTCCTTTTTAGAGCCAAAAAGCTTGATGAAACAACTTGCAAATTGAGAGGTTTTGTTGATGAGATGATTAGGAATCAAATGAGAGTTGAAATGAGTGATTTGAGTGACAAAATCAGAGAGAAAAGATCTGGAGAGAATGTGTTTGGTTTGAGAGAAAAGATGAGAGAAAATGGTTGAGAGAAAAGTTAGTTAGAATTAGGAAAATATCTTCCCTCCACTTTTCTTTAGTTTAAAAACATTTAATTAATCATTTAATATATTTAGAAAATCTGGAGAAACTCCCATTGGGTAAATAGCTCCTTAAAGATTCAAAGTTTCAATCCTTTTTAAAACAGTCACGCAGTTTTCAAAAATTACATTTTGGTCACTAACCCAAAATGTCACCCTTCCAAACCTCATTTTCCAAAATTGATTTCACAGTTCACTTTTATATATTAAAAGATGATTTTAGAACATTTTTCCATATTTTTAATGCAACCCGAACTAGGCTTTCCTAAATTCACTCTTATATATTCGATCAGCACTTTGACCGAACCGGTCAACGCCCAAAACTTCTGAGCCCAAAACCGGGGCGTTACAACTCTCCCCCCCTTAGGAAATTTCGTCCTCGAAATTTAACCGGCGAAAAGAGAACAACAACTTTCTCAAAACACACACAAGGCAACATAAAAACCTCAACCAACACCGAACACTTTCCACACAAAACTCCACTGAACCCAACACCACCACATGCTGTTCACAAACCCAGAACACTCAAAGATAGCCACAACTTAACCTTTCACATAACCGGACTGTACACAGCCCCAATATCAACCTGAAGAACTTCAGCTCTTACAGCACACATCACTGCAACACACAACTTCCAAGACTGGTTTACACAGGGACTCTAATCAATCCAATTCAACCACTCTGCAAACTTCTCTGCTTCCAAAACTCTTGCAAACTC
Organism: Hibiscus trionum; assembly: GCA_030270665.1. NCBI lineage: Eukaryota > Viridiplantae > Streptophyta > Magnoliopsida > Malvales > Malvaceae > Hibiscus > Hibiscus trionum. The sequence continues at coordinate 3,417,128 of BSYR01000010.1, read as the reverse complement.
CCAAACCTCTTCCAAGAATTTCCCAACAAGCAAAAATCCTTAAACATCAACTGCTTACCCAAACTCCTCAACGAATGCTGATAAACCCTCACAACTGTTGCTAACATTACCAAAACGACTCTTCAGGTCTACTCACCCACAAACCAAAATTTACATCACAACCCCAACTCGACTCCGCCAGCTGTTCCACACACCACCAACTGACTTCAGACGGAACTTCCTTAACCACAACCAGCCAACCACCTTTCACAAGAATCCTTTCAAACAACACTGACCCTCGACCTTTCATTGCTTAACCACCACAAGCTTGACCGCAACACTTGCCTTGCCAGACCATTGCCCAACCTAAACATACATATCAACTCCTCAACTCCTCAAAGGTTGCTAAGAACCAGCACTTGCAAACACAACCCTTCCACAACAACTTAAATGCTAAGCTACCTCAGCACCTGAAAACACAACCGCTAACCTGCAACAACACTTAACACAAAGGAACTACCGCTCCCACTTAGCTATTCAAACCACTTGACCGATCCTACTTCAACCGGTACTCCTCACCACCAAACCACTAAACTCCTTAAACAACAAACACTATCCTTCCACCAACATGCTATGCCACCCTCGCCATTACAAGCAACTAGCTTAATATTACTTCTAACCCTCACTCAGCACCAAAACAACCTCTAAGAACCCATCATCCAACCTAACCCAACCACCACACTAACAGATTCGATTAATTATTAGCGAGTGTGAACATCATATGCATGATCACCAACATGCCCTATCAATGCCTGATGTACATGTATGCAAAACCTCTAATGTCATGCCACATGTATGCATGGACCAACATATATAATATAGCATATAACAATGATTTTATATGTGCATGAATGCCAGTTCACACCCTCCAATAACATCCTCAGAATCCGTCTAAGAACAACCTCCTACCTCATTTCTAACTTATCTAACTTGTAACGCCCCGGTTTTGGGCTCAGAAGTTTTGGGCGTTGACCGGTTCGGTCAAAGTGCTGATCGAATATATAAGAGTGAATTTAGGAAAGCCTAGTTCGGGTTGCATTAAAAATATGGAAAAATGTTCTAAAATCATCTTTTAATATATAAAAGTGAACTGTGAAATCAATTTTGGAAAATGAGGTTCGGAAGGTTGACATTTTGGCTAGTGACCAAAATGTAAATTTTGAAAGTTTGGTGACTGTTTTAAAAAGGATTGAAACTTTGAATCTTTAAGGAGCTATTATTCCAATAAGAATTTCTCCAGATTTTTCTAAGATATTTTAAGGCTTTATTCTGATTTTAAAGATTATGAAAGAGGAGCGAAATCATTTTTACCATTTCTTAACTAACTTTTCATTTTCTCTCCATTTTCCTTTTCTCTCATTTTCTCTCAACCTAAACACAATTCTCCAGATTTTTCTTCTCTGATTTTGGCATCTAAATCTCTCATTTCAACTCTCATTTGATTCATAATCATCTCATCAACAAAACCTCTCAATTTGCAAGTTGTTTCATCAAGCTTTTTGGCTCTAAAAAGGAGAAATTCAAGTTTGGAGGTAAGAACGTCTCTCTCCTCTAAACTATCAGTTCTTTACTGAAATTCCCAAGTTCTCAATCCTTGGTTTGTGTTTTGTTAAAGGCTTTTTAATAGAAATCTTGATTTTGGCTTAAAATGCAAGATTTGGCGATTTTGGTAAAATTTTCGTGTGATCTGTTTGGGCAGTGTTTTGAAGTGTCAAAATGATGTTAAATGAATGTTAAATTGATTAGAAGTTGAGGTTTAATGAATGCAATCCCGGATAGGTTGAATTTCCTAAGTTTCGCTTGAGTTTTTGGTTGTTTTTGGAGTGTTTTTGGTAATCTGTTATACCTGGGAGTATAAGGATGTGTTTGTGATCATTTTGGATGTTAAATGATGTTTAAAAATGGTTAGAAGTGATGGATCTTGGCTGGGTTAAGTTTTGGAAATGTTTGGAGGTGATTTCGGTTGTGTTTGGTAGCCGAATTGTTGGATTTGTGTCGAGCAGCGAGTTTGGTTGTGTGGCTGCTGTTCTTAATGCATAATGATGCATTAATGTGCTGTTTTTGTGTGTTTGAAATAGGGGAGTTTGATCCGTGAGCTTTAGAGGTGTTGCGGAAGGTTTCGGATGCTTGGAAGGCTTGGTGGCTAGCTTCGTTTTGGTTATCGGTGAGTGAAGTTGGGTTTTCGGCTTTTAAACAAAGGTTTGAAGGTTTGGGAGCTTAGTTTAAGTCTAAACAACTTTGCTAAGCTTAAGAGTAAGTAAATGGATTTCTTACTTGATTTGTGATATGAAGTGGCTTTTAAGCAATTGTGGTTGATGATTGAAATGCATGTGTTTTGCATGGTTTAATTCTGTTTTGAAAGCATATTTTAGCATGGTTTAGTGCTGGTTTTGAAAGCCATATGTGAAGGATGCTCAAGGTAAGAGATCCTTGGTTTTATACTTTGAAAATGTGGTTTTGATGCATGGTGTTGCATGTTGTTCAATGGCTTTGTCTAATGCTTTAAAACAGTGAATTAATGTTGGTAAATGATGGTTTTGCATATTGGTTATGCATGTGAATCATTTGATTAATGTGGTAATGGTTTTGCATAATGGTTATGCATGTGGAACATTGGACTAATGTGGTAAGATGGTTATATTGGCAAGTGATGTAAGTGGTTCTTGGTTCTTTGATCGGATATAGTTAGCCGGCTATAGGATTGGGTGCACCGTGAATTAAGTCGCCTTGGAGGTGGAGTGGTCAAGAGTGGACCGGGAAACTCCCTTCAAGTATCCTAACGAGATGGTTAAGGTCATAATGGAGGTGTTGCCCATTCGAGGACCTTGGTTGAGCAAAGGTTATATGGTGTTTAAAAGTCCATATGTGAGAACCTTGTGCTTGTTGAGATCACAATGGCAGTGTTAAGTCCATGTGTGGATCTTGTATAGGGTGTCCCGGATCTCGTTAGTGATTTCTACAACTACCAATCGGTGAATGCAAAGGTTATATGGAGGTGTTGCCCATATGTGAGAACCTTGTGCATGTTGAGGTTGTATGGTTGTCCATACATGGGAACCTCGGGAAAAGCTAAGGTTGTATGGTGTTTAAAAGTCCATACATGGGAACCTTAGGATGTTGAGGTCATAATGGAGGTGTTGCCCATTCGAGGACCTTGGATTGGTAGGGTGTAGGGAGCGTAGGGACAACGCTCAGAATCCGCGTATCCGATTGGATGTTGAGTTGAAAAGTGGATGTGATTGATCACTTGAAGGCCAATATGATATTCTTGATTGTGATGAAGCATGAGGTGCTTGAAATGATGCATATTTGCATGTGAAGCATGAGATGCTTGAATTGATGCATAATTGCATGTGAAGCATGAGATGCTTGAAAAGATGCATGGTTGCATGGAAATTGTATAGTGCTTGTAAATGCATGTTTACTTGTTAAGTTGAACAAGTGTTGATTATCATTTGATAAATGATGCATGTGAGCATGATGTATCTTTAATGCATTGGAGTCTTGGAAGACTTGTTTTAAAAGGCATGTGATGATGATAGAATGGTTTATATTTTTGCCTTGGTTAAATGCATGTAATGGATTGCTTTAGTAATGGTTTTAAAAGGATTCTTGCTTTAAAAGGCTTTCAAGGTTAAGAAAGGGATGTTGTGAAATGGAAGTGCTTTCCATGGTTTTGTTTTAGCTTTGCATTTGGTGTTATGCATGGTTTGGCTAAATGGATGTTTTGTAAGTTGTGCTTTAAGAGGGTTTTCTTAGCTTGCTAAGCTAAGGGTTGGTTTTCATGTATGTGCAATGCATGGTTTTGATGCTTGTTGTTGAAAAGGGTTTCAAACATGGCTTTGGTAAATAAATCGGGTTTGTTTTACAAGTGTTTTGTGACCCGCTGCATTGATGGTGTTTTGGTTTTGAGCATTCCTCACTAAGCATTATGTGCTTACGCTCCTTTTTGTCCATCAATGCAGATTCTTGAAGTTTGGACAGCAAGGAGCAAGGGATTCAAGGTGGACTCCAAGTGAGATGTATGTCTCGGTGAATAGCTATAGTTAATAAAGGCAATGGGGGTAGAATCTCTCGGGGTTAACGTGTATGTGTTCGTTTATGTTTGAACAAGGATGTTTTTATGTTAATGTTGTTGTTGGATCATGTATTGGCATAAATGAGTTTGGTTTGGAAAGTTTGTGCTTAAGTGGTTGCTTGTGTAGGAAGCATGCCTTTAGATTTGGGGCTTTCTGTATATGTTGTAATTTTGTTGAATTGTTGATGCAAGTATGCCTCTTTTATGTTAAATTGCATGTCGGCAAAGTTTGGTAGCGTTTGGAGCATGTTTGGTTGGCCTATTGCATGTTTAAGTAGGTAAATTTCTGCATTTTGTGCAGGGTGTTTCGGAACAGGGTGAACCGTTTCGGAACGGGTGCCTCGAAGCAGCCCAGGCGTCCGAAACGGGTGACACCGTTCCGAAACGGAAAGGCCTCTGCCAGACCCCCGTTTCGAAACGGGCTATGCCTGTTTTGGAACGGCCCCGCGTTTCGAAACGGGCTGTCTCCCGTTTCGGAACGGTTGACCGTTGGGGGCTGACAGTGGCAGTTATGTGTTTCAAAATGTTTGCATTTTGGTCCTGAATCTTGTATGAGCAATTGTATGAGTTTGAGATGTCCTTTTGAGCTGAAATTTGGCCGAGATGCATGAAACATGATTAATTTTAAGTTGGTAACTTAAAATCTGGTTAAGGCCTCAAAGTTTCCAGAATTTACAATTTGGTCCCTAAAGTTGTTTTTTGTGCAATTGGGTCCCTGAATGATCTCTGATGGTTGTGATCTTTGAGTATGATGTTTGTGTGATCACATATAGGGTTAATGAGCATCTAGACAAGATTTAAAAGAAAAAAAGGGTCGTTAATCAAGGTTGACTTTCGGGTTGACTTTGGTTTTCCCCGTGCAATCTTCGTAGTTCGGGTCAACTGTCTAGGCCGGGCTACGGGGGTTACATTTGGTGGTATCAGAGCTGTGTTGCGAATGCTTGGGGAAAACGGTAAGTTGTGGTAATGTGTGCTTGTTGTTTACCCTGATGTGTGGTTGAATGTCGGTTGAAACACGTGTTTCTGGGCATGATGCTGGTGTTTCTGAGCATGTTGCTGATGTTTCTGAGCATGTTGCTGATGTTTCTGAGCATGTTGCTGATGTTTTCAAGCATGTTTTATGGTTATGAATCTTGGTTGAGCTTATGTGGTTTGTGCTGATGTTAAGCTGATGCTATGAGTTGGTTTTATGCATGATGAAAGTGCTGTGAGTATGTTATGTAAGAATATGCTGTTGCAAGTGGATGCTGTTTGATGTAAGCATGATCAAGGTGTGTTGTTTGATATGCTTGATGTTGTGATATCCATGTTGTGTTGACTGTTATGTCATGTAAGGGGAGGATTCGGGATACCCATTGCCTTATTAATATAGCTATTGTGTTATTTTGGAGTTGGAGTTTGAATCCTTGCTTAATGCTGGTCTAACTGGTTTGTTTGTTTGTTGTGATTGTATGCTTGTTGTTGTTAGTGGTATGGCAAAGGTGATGAAAGAATGGCGGTTGAGTGAGATGGTTGCTGCCTTGGGGCAGGTTGTTAAGGCGTGGAATTCACCCTTTTGTGGAGGTGTTTTGTCTCAGTTTTCTGTGCCTGGGGTTGAGATGGTAAGGCAAGGGAAAGAAGCTGGTTCTGTGGTGAAGAGTTCATCATCTGATGTTCAGGAGGTGTTGGGAACATCTCAGGCTGTGGTAAAAGTAAAGTCAGTGGATGTGCTGACTGTGGAATGTGTGGGTTTGCCGAAGCAGCGTTTGCTTGGTTTGGGTGCTGTGGAATATCATGGTTCTTCACCGGAGATGTTTGAGGCCTGGTTGGCCAGTGTGGTTCTGATCTTGGATCAGGAGGGCTGTGATCTTGCTTGTAAGTTGGGGAGTGTTGTTTCTCTGATGTTGGAGGATGCATGTGCCTGGTGGACATCTGTGGCGGTGGCGTCACATATCCCTGATATTGATTGGGATTTCTTTGTATCTGCCTTTTATGAAAGGTATCTTGGAGGGAAGTTTCCAAGGGTTGAGCATTGTGATGGTGGTGCTGTTGTAGAGCAAGTGTTGCTTGGGCAAGGAGTGGAAGTTCAGCCACCGGTGTGTGACCGTTGTGAAAGGCGCCATGTTGGACGTTGTGGGGGCGCAGGTGTTTGTTGGAATTGTGGTTCCAAAGTGCATGTTAAGCGTGATTGTCCTCATGGAGTGAAGTTAGCTTTGGTGTTAGCCAAAGGATCTCAGAAAGGTCGTGGGCACGGCCGAGGCAAGGTTCAGAAGTGGCAGATAGAGCAGAAAGTTGTGAAGAGTGCGGGGAAGGAGAGTTGCTGGAAATGTGGGTCTGCTGGACACATGAGACGTGATTGTTTGATGTTGGCTCGGAACAGCCAAGGTTCTTTACCGCAAGGAGTTGGTGGTGGCTCTAGTGTGTTAGCTGGTGCTGCAGTGGTGCGGCAGGAGGATGATGGTTCCGCAAGAAAGAGAGCTCGTCTGATGAAGCTTTAGGGAGGTGTTGTGTGCTCAGGTAACCTTGTTTAGTAATCTTTGTTCTAGTTACCTTAGTTTGGTTTCTGTTGGTTTTCCTTGCGTGGTAAGTTTAGTCTTGTTGCTAGCATGTTTGGGGTACTGGTTGTAGTTTGGAAATGTCTTTGGTGTGAAGAGGGTTTTGTGAGAATTTTGTGGTTAGTAGTTGCTGGTATGATGGAGTTAGATAAGCTAGAAGTGAGGTAGGAGGTTGTTCTTAGACGGATTTGAGGATGTTATTGGAGGGTGTGAATTGGCATTCATGCACAATTAAAATCATTGTTATATGCTATATTATATATGTTGGTCCATGCATACATGTGGCATGACATTAGAGGTTTTGCATACATGTACATCAGGCATTGATAGGGCATGTTGGTGATCATGCATACGATGTTCACACCCGCTAATAATTAATCGAATCTGTTAGGTTGGTGGTGGGTTTTTAGAGGTCGTGTTGGTGCTGAGTGGAGGTTAGAGGTAATGGAGTTTGTTAAGCTAGTTGCTAGTGATAGTGAGGGTGGTATAGCCTGTTGGTAGAAGATTGGTGTTTGATGCTTTATGAGTTTAGTGATTTGGTGGTGAGGGGTACCGGTTGAGGTTAAAATCGATCAGGTGGTTTGATAGCTAAGTGGGAGTGGTAGTTCCTTGGTGCTAAGTGAGGTTGCAGTTTGGTGGTTGTTTTTTTTCCAAGTGCTGAGGTAGCTTAGCATTTAAGTTGAAGTGGAAGGATCATGAAGGATCGAAGGCTTGTGTTGTTTGGAAGGATTCTTATGAGAAGTGGTTGGCTGGTTGTGTGTATGTGAATTTCTTTTGAGGTCAGCTGGTGGTGTATGGAGCAGCTGGCGGAGCCGAGTTGAGGTTGTGATGTAATTTGGTTTGTAGGTGAGTAGACCTGGTGAGTCGTGGTGGTAATGTTGGCAACAGTTGTGGAGGTTTATCAGCTTTTGTTGAGGAGTTTGGGTAAGCAGTTGATGCTTAAGAATTCTTGCTTGTGGGGAAGATTCTTGGAAGAGGTTTGAGAGTTGCAAGAGTTTTGGAAGCAGAGAAGTTTATATGGTGGTTGAATTAGATTGGTTAGAGTCCCTGTGTGAACCAGTCTTGGAAGTTGTGTGTTACAGTAGTGTGTGCTGTGAAAGCTAAAGTTCTTTATGGTTGAAGTTTGGGCTGTGTACAGTCTGGAGATGTGGAAGGTTAAGTTGTGGCTATCTTTGAGTGTTCTGGGTTTGTGAACAGCATGTGGTGGTGTTGGGTTCAGTGGAGTTTTGTGTGGAAGGTGTTCAGTGTTGGTTGAGGTTTTTGTGTTGCCTTGTGTGTGTTTTGAGAAGGTTGTTGTTCTCTTTTCGCCGGTTGAAATTTCGAGGACGAAATTTCCTAAGGGGGGGAGAGTTGTAACGCCCCGGTTTTGGGCTCAAAAGTTTTGGGCGTTGACCGGTTCGGTCAAAGTGCTGATCGAATATATAAGAGTGAATTTAGGAAAGCCTAGTTCGGGTTGCATTAAAAATATGGAAAATGTTATAAAATCATCTTTTAATATATAAAAGTGAACTGTGAAATCAATTTTGGAAAATGAGGTTCGGAAGGTTGACATTTTGGCTAGTGACCAAAATGTAAATTTTGAAAGTTTGGTGACTGTTTTAAAAAGGATTGAAACTTTGAATCTTTAAGGAGCTATTATTCCAATAAGAATTTCTCCAGATTTTTCTAAGATATTTTAAGGCTTTATTCTGATTTTAAAGATTATGAAAGAGGAGGGAAATCATTTTTACCATTTCTTAACTAACTTTTCATTTTCTCTCCATTTTCCTTTTCTCTCATTTTCTCTCAACCCAAACACAATTCTCCAGATTTTTCTTCTCTGATTTTGGCATCTAAATCTCTCATTTCAACTCTCATTTGATTCCTAATCATCTCATCAACAAAACCTCTCAATTTGCAAGTTGTTTCATCAAGCTTTTTGGCTCTAAAAAGGAGAAATTCAAGTTTGGAGGTAAGAACGTCTCTCTCCTCTAAACTATCAGTTCTTTACTGAAATTCCCAAGTTCTCAATCCTTGGTTTGTGTTTTGTTAAAGGCTTTTCAATAGAAATCTTGATTTGGCTTAAAATGCAAGATTTGGCGATTTTGGTGAAATTTTCGTGTGATCTGTTTGGGCAGTGTTTTGAAGTGTCAAAATGATGTTAAATGAATGTTAAATTGATTAGAAGTTGAGGTTTAATGAATGCAATCCCGGATAGGTTGAATTTCCTAAGTTTCGCTTGAGTTTTTGGTTGTTTTTGGAGTGTTTTTGGTAATCTGTTATACCTGGGAGTATAAGGATGTGTTTGTGATCATTTTGGATGTTAAATGATGTTTAAAAATGGTTAGAAGTGATGGATCTTGGCTGGGTTAAGTTTTGGAAATGTTTGGAGGTGATTTCGGTTGTGTTTGGTAGCCGAATTGTTGGATTTGTGTCGAGCAGCGAGTTTGGTTGTGTGGCTGCTGTTCTTAATGCATAATGATGCATTAATGTGCTGTTTTTGTGTGTTTGAAACAGGGGAGTTTGATCCGTGAGCTTTAGAGGTGTTGCGGAAGGTTTCGGATGCTTGGAAGGCTTGGTGGCTAGCTTCGTTTTGGTTATCGGTGAGTGAAGTTGGGTTTTCGGCTTTTAAACAAAGGTTTGAAGGTTTGGGAGCTTAGTTTAAGTCTAAACAACTTTGCTAAGCTCAAGAGTAAGTAAATGGATTTCTTACTTGATTTGTGATATGAAGTGGCTTTTAAGCAATTGTGGTTGATGATTGAAATGCATGTGTTTTGCATGGTTTAATTCTGTTTTGAAAGCATATTTTAGCATGGTTTAGTGCTGGTTTTGAAAGCCATATGTGAAGGATGCTCAAGGTAAGAGATCCTTGGTTTTATACTTTGAAAATGTGGTTTTGATGCATGGTGTTGCATGTTGTTCAATGGCTTTGTCTAATGCTTTAAAACAGTGAATTAATGTTGGTAAATGATGGTTTTGCATATTGGTTATGCATGTGAATCATTTGATTAATGTGGTAATGGTTTTGCATAATGGTTATGCATGTGGAACATTGGACTAATGTGGTAAGATGGTTATATTGGCAAGTGATGTAAGTGGTTCTTGGTTCTTTGATCGGATATAGTTAGCCGGCTATAGGATTGGGTGCACCGTGAATTAAGTCGCCTTGGAGGTGGAGTGGTCAAGAGTGGACCGGGAAACTCCCTTCAAGTATCCTAACGAGATGGTTAAGGTCATAATGGAGGTGTTGCCCATTCGAGGACCTTGGTTGAGCAAAGGTTATATGGTGTTTAAAAGTCCATATGTGAGAACCTTGTGCTTGTTGAGATCACAATGGCAGTGTTAAGTCCATGTGTGGATCTTGTATAGGGTGTCCCGGATCTCGTTAGTGATTTCTACAACTACCAATCGGTGAATGCAAAGGTTATATGGAGGTGTTGCCCATATGTGAGAACCTTGTGCATGTTGAGGTTGTATGGTTGTCCATACATGGGAACCTCGGGAAAAGCTAAGGTTGTATGGTGTTTAAAAGTCCATACATGGGAACCTTAGGATGTTGAGGTCATAATGGAGGTGTTGCCCATTCGAGGACCTTGGATTGGTAGGGTGTAGGGAGCGTAGGGACAACGCTCGGAATCCGCGTATCCGATTGGATGTTGAGTTGAAAAGTGGATGTGATTGATCACTTGAAGGCCAATATGATATTCTTGATTGTGATGAAGCATGAGGTGCTTGAAATGATGCATATTTGCATGTGAAGCATGAGATGCTTGAATTGATGCATAATTGCATGTGAAGCATGAGATGCTTGAAAAGATGCATGGTTGCATGGAAATTGTATAATGCTTGTAAATGCATGTTTACTTGTTAAGTTGAACAAGTGTTGATTATCATTTGATAAATGATGCATGTGAGCATGATGTATCTTTAATGCATTGGAGTCTTGGAAGACTTGTTTTAAAAGGCATGTGATGATGATAGAATGGTTTATATTTTTGCCTTGGTTAAATGCATGTAATGGATTGCTTTAGTAATGGTTTTAAAAGGATTCTTGCTTTAAAAGGCTTTCAAGGTTAAGAAAGGGATGTTGTGAAATGGAAGTGCTTTCCATGGTTTTGTTTTAGCTTTGCATTTGGTGTTATGCATGGTTTGGCTAAATGGATGTTTTGTAAGTTGTGCTTTAAGAGGGTTTTCTTAGCTTGCTAAGCTAAGGGTTGGTTTTCATGTATGTGCAATGCATGGTTTTGATGCTTGTTGTTGAAAAGGGTTTCAAACATGGCTTTGGTAAATAAATCGGGTTTGTTTTACAAGTGTTTTGTGACCCGCTGCATTGATGGTGTTTTGGTTTTGAGCATTCCTCACTAAGCATTATGTGCTTACGCTCCTTTTTGTCCATCAATGCAGATTCTTGAAGTTTGGACAGCAAGGAGCAAGGGATTCAAGGTGGACTCCAAGTGAGATGTATGTCTCGGTGAATAGCTATAGTTAATAAAGGCAATGGGGGTAGAATCTCTCGGGGTTAACGTGTATGTGTTCGTTTATGTTTGAACAAGGATGTTTTTATGTTAATGTTGTTGTTGGATCATGTATTGGCATAAATGAGTTTGGTTTGGAAAGTTTGTGCTTAACTGGTTGCTTGTGTAGGAAGCATGCCTTTAGATTTGGGGCTTTCTGTATATGTTGTAATTTTGTTGAATTGTTGATGCAAGTATGCCTCTTTTATGTTAAATTGCATGTCGGCAAAGTTTGGTAGCGTTTGGAGCATGTTTGGTTGGCCTATTGCATGTTTAAGTAGGTAAATTTCTGCATTTTGTGCAGGGTGTTTCGGAACAGGGTGAACCGTTTCGGAACGGGTGCCTCGAAGCAGCCCAGGCGTCCGAAACGGGTGACACCGTTCCGAAACGGAAAGGCCTCTGCCAGACCCCCGTTTCGAAACGGGCTATGCCTGTTTCGGAACGGCCCCGCGTTTCGAAACGGGCTGTCTCCCGTTTCGGAACGGTTGACCGTTGGGGGCTGACAGTGGCAGTTATGTGTTTCAAAATGTTTGCATTTTGGTCCTGAATCTTGTATGAGCAATTGTATGAGTTTGAGATGTCCGTTTGAGCTGAAATTTGGCCGAGATGCATGAAACATGATTAATTTTAAGTTGGTAACTTAAAATCTGGTTAAGGCCTCAAAGTTTCCAGAATTTACAATTTGGTCCCTAAAGTTGTTTTTTGTGCAATTGGGTCCCTGAATGATCTCTGATGGTTGTGATCTTTGAGTATGATGTTTATGTGATCACATATAGGGTTAATGAGCATCTAGACAAGATTTAAAAGAAAAAAAAGGGTCGTTAATCAAGGTTGACTTTCGGGTTGACTGTGGTTTTCCCCGTGCAATCTTCGTAGTTCGGGTCAACCGTCTAGGCCGGGCTACGGGGGTTACATAACTCCATCATACCAACAATTATTAACCACAAGATTCTCACCTAAGCCTTCTTCACACCAAAGATGTTTCCGAACTACAACTATTACCCCAACAACTAGGAACAAGACTAAACTTACCACGCAAGGAAAACCAACAGAAACCAAACTAAGGTAACTAGAGCAAAGATTACTAAACAAGGTTACCTGAAAGCACAACACCACCCTGAAGCTTCATCAGACGAACTCTCTTCCTCGCGGAACCATCATCCTCCTGCCGCACCACTGCAGCACCAGCTAACACACCAGGGTCACCACCAACTCCTTGCAGTAAGGGACCTTGGCTGTTCCGAGCCAACATCAAACAATCACGTCTCATGTGTCCAGCAGACCCACATTTCCAGCAATTCTCCTTTCCCACACTCTTCACAACTTTCTACTCTTTCTGCCACTTCTGAACCTTGCCTCGGCCGTGCCCACGACCTTTCTGAGATCCTTTGGCTAACACCAAAACTGACTTCACTCCAAGAGAACAATCACGCTTAACATGCACTTTGGAACCACAGTTCCAGCAAGCACCCGCGCCCCAACAACCTCCAACATGGCGCCTTTCACAACGGTCACACACCGGTGGCTGAACTTCCACTCCTTGCCCAAGCAACACTTGCTCTACAACAACACCACCGTCACATTGCTCAACCCTTGGAAACTTCCCTCCAAGATACCTTTCATAAAAGGCAGATACAAAGAAATCCCAATCAATATCATGAATATGTGACGCCACTGCCACAGATGTCCACCAGACGCATGCATCCTCCTAAATCAGAGAAACAACACTCCCCAGCTTACAAGCAAGATCACAGCCTTCCTGATCCAAGATCAGAACCACACTGGCCAACCAGGCCTCAAACATCTCCGGTGTAGAACCACGATATTCCACAGCACCCAAAACAAGCAAATGCTGCTTCGGCAAACCCACACATCCCACAGCCAGCACATCCACTAACTTTACCTTTACCACAGCCTGAGATGTTCCCAACACCTCCTGAACATCAGATGATGAACTCTTCACCACAGAACCAGCTTCTTTCCCTTGCCTTATCACCTCAACCCCATGCACAGTGTAACCCCCGTAGCCCGGCCTAGACGGTTGACCCGAACTACGAAGATTGCACGGGGAAAACCAAAGTCAACCCAAAAGTCAACCTTGATTAACAACCCTTTTTTTTTCTTTTAAATCTTGTCTAGATGCTCATTAACCCTATATGTGATCACACAAACATCATACTCAAAGATCACAACCATCAGAGATCATTCAGGGACCCAATTGCACAAAAAACAACTTTAGGGACCAAATTGTAAATTCTGGAAACTTTGAGGCCTTAACCAGATTTTAAGTTACCAACTTAAAATTAATCATGTTTCATGCATCTCGGCCAAATTTCAGCCCAAACGGACATCTCAAACTCATACAATTGCTCATACAAGATTCAGGACCAAAATGCAAACATTTTGAAACACATAACTGCCACTGTCAGCCCCCAACGGTCAACCGTTCCGAAATGGGAGACAGCCCGTTTCGAAACGCGGGGCCGTTCCGAAACAGGCATAGCCAGTTTCGAAACGGGGGTCTGGCAGAGGCCTTTCCGTTTCGGAACGGTATCACCCGTTTCGGACGCCTGGGCTGCTTCGAGGCACCCGTTCCGAAACGGTTCACCCTGTTCCGAAACACCCTGCACAAAATGCAGAAATTTACCTACTTAAACATGCAATAGGCCAACCAAACATGCTCCAAACGCTACCAAACTTTGCCGACATGCAATTTAACATAAAAGAGGCATACTTGCATCAACAATTCAACAAAATTACAACATATACAGAAAGCCCCAAATCTAAAGGCATGCTTCCTACACAAGCAATCACTTAAGCACAAACTTTCCAAACTAAACTCATTTATGCCAATACATGATCCAACAACAACATTAACATAAAAACATCCTTGTTCAAACATAAACGAACACATACACGTTAACCCCGAGAGATTCTACCCCCATTGCCTTTATTAACTATAGCTATTCACCGAGACATACATCTCACTTGGAGTCCACCTTGAATCCCTTGCTCCTTGCTGTCCAAACTTCAAGAATCTGCATTGATGGACAAAAAGGAGCGTAAGCACATAATGCTTAGTGAGGAATGCTCAAAACCAAAACACCATCAATGCAGCGGGTCAAAAAACACTTGTAAAACAAACCCGATTTATTTACCAAAGCCATGTTTGAAACCCTTTTCAACAACAAGCATCAAAACCATGCATTGCACATACATGAAAACCAACCCTTATCTTAGCAAGCTAAGAAAACCTTCTTAAAGCACAACTTACAAAACATCCATTTAGCCAAACCATGCATAACACCAAATGCAAAGCTAAAACAAAACCATGGAAAGCACTTCCATTTCACAACATCCCTTTCTTAACCTTGAAAGCCTTTTAAAGCAAGAATCCTTTTAAAACCATTACTAAAGCAATCCATTACATGCATTTAACCAAGGCAAAAATATAAACCATTCTATCATCATCACATGCCTTTTAAAACAAGTCTTCCAAGACTCCAATGCATTAAAGATACATCATGCTCACATGCATCATTTATCAAATGATAATCAACACTTGTTCAACTTAACAAGTAAACATGCATTTACAAGCATTATACAATTTCCATGCAACCATGCATCTTTTCAAGCATCTCATGCTTCACATGCAATTATGCATCAATTCAAGCATCTCATGCTTCACATGCAAATATGCATCATTTCAAGCACCTCATGCTTCATCACAATCAAGAATATCATATTGGCCTTCAAGTGATCAATCACATCCACTTTTCAACTCAACATCCAATCGGATACGCGGATTCCGAGCGTTGTCCCTACGCTCCCTACACCCTACCAATCCAAGGTCCTCGAATGGGCAACACCTCCATTATGACCTCAAAATCCTAAGGTTCCCATGTATGGACTTTTAAACACCATACAACCTTAGCTTTTCCCGAGGTTCCCATGTATGGACAACCATACAACCTCAACATGCACAAGGTTCTCACATATGGGCAACACCTCCATATAACCTTTGCATTCACCGATTGGTAGTTGTAGAAATCACTAACGAGATCCGGGACACCCTATACAAGATCCACACATGGACTTAACACTGCCATTGTGATCTCAACAAGCACAAGGTTCTCACATATGGACTTTTAAACACCATATAACCTTTGCTCAACCAAGGTCCTCGAATGGGCAACACCTCCATTATGACCTTAACCATCTCGTTAGGATACTTGAAGGGAGTTTCCCGGTCCACTCTTGACCACTCCACCTCCAAGGCGACTTAATTCACGGTGCACCCAATCCTATAGCCGGCTAACTATATCCGATCAAAGAACCAAGAACCACTTACATCACTTGCCAATATAACCATCTTACCACATTAGTCCAATGTTCCACATGCATAACCATTATGCAAAACCATTACCACATTAATCAAATGATTCACATGCATAACCAATATGCAAAACCATCATTTACCAACATTAATTCACTGTTTTAAAGCATTAGACAAAGCCATTGAACAACATGCAACACCATGCATCAAAACCACATTTTCAAAGTATAAAACCAAGGATCTCTTACCTTGAGCATCCTTCACATATGGCTTTCAAAACCAGCACTAAACCATGCTAAAATATGCTTTCAAAACAGAATTAAACCATGCAAAACACATGCATTTCAATCATCAACCACAATTGCTTAAAAGCCACTTCATATCACAAATCAAGTAAGAAATCCATTTACTTAATCTTGAGCTTAGCAAAGTTGTTTAGACTTAAACTAAGCTCCCAAACCTTCAAACCTTTGTTTAAAAGCCGAAAACCCAACTTCACTCACCGATAACCAAAACGAAGCTAGCCACCAAGCCTTCCAAGCATCCGAAACCTTCCGCAACACCTCTAAAGCTCACGGATCAAACTCCCCTGTTTCAAACACACAAAAACAGCACATTAATGCATCATTATGCATTAAGAACAGCAGCCACACAACCAAACTCGCTGCTCGACACAAATCCAACAATTCGGCTACCAAACACAACCGAAATCACCTCCAAACATTTCCAAAACTTAACCCAGCCAAGATCCATCACTTCTAACCATTTTTAAACATCATTTAACATCCAAAATGATCAAAAACACATCCTTATACTCCCAGGTATAACAGATTACCAAAAACACTCCAAAAACAACCAAAAACTCAAGCGAAACTTAGGAAATTCAACCTATCCGGGATTGCATTCATTAAACCTCAACTTCTAATCAATTTAACATTCATTTAACATCATTTTGACACTTCAAAACACTGCCCAAACAGATCACACGAAAATTTCACCAAAATCGCCAAATCTTGCATTTTAAGCCAAAATCAAGATTTCTATTGAAAAGCCTTTAACAAAACACAAACCAAGGATTGAGAACTTGGGAATTTCAGTAAAGAACTGATAGTTTAGAGGAGAGAGACGTTCTTACCTCCAAACTTGAATTTCTCCTTTTTAGAGCCAAAAAGCTTGATGAAACAACTTGCAAATTGAGAGGTTTTGTTGATGAGATGATTAGGAATCAAATGAGAGTTGAAATGAGAGATTTAGATGCCAAAATCAGAGAAGAAAAATCTGGAGAATTGTGTTTGGGTTGAGAGAAAATGAGAGAAAAGGAAAATGGAGAGAAAATGAAAAGTTAGTTAAGAAATGGTAAAAATGATTTCCCTCCTCTTTCATAATCTTTAAAATCAGAATAAAGCCTTAAAATATCTTAGAAAAATCTGGAGAAATTCTTATTGGAATAATAGCTCCTTAAAGATTCAAAGTTTCAATCCTTTTTAAAACAGTCACCAAACTTTCAAAATTTACATTTTGGTCACTAGCCAAAATGTCAACCTTCCGAACCTCATTTTCCAAAATTGATTTCACAGTTCACTTTTATATATTAAAAGATGATTTTTGAACATTTTTCCATATTTTTAATGCAACCCGAACTAGGCTTTCCTAAATTCACTCTTATATATTCGATCAGCACTTTGACCGAACCGGTCAACGCCCAAAACTTCTGAGCCCAAAACCGGGGCGTTACAACTCTCCCCCCTTAGGAAATTTCGTCCTCGAAATTTCAACCGGCGAAAAGAGAACAACAACCTTCTCAAAACACACACAAGGCAACACAAAAACCTCAACCAACACTGAACACCTTCCATACAAAACTCCACTGAACCCAACACCACCACATGCTGTTCACAAACCCAGAACACTCAAAGATAGCCACAACTTAACCTTCCACATCTCCAGACTGTACACAGCCCAAACTTCAACCATAAAGAACTTTAGCTTTCACAGCACACACTACTGTAACACACAACTTCCAAGACTGGTTCACACAGGGACTCTAACCAATCTAATTCAACCACCATATAAACTTCTCTGCTTCCAAAACTCTTGCAACTCTCAAACCTCTTCCAAGAATCTTCCCCCACAAGAAAGAATTCTTAAGCATCAACTGCTTACCCAAACTCCTCAACAAAAGCTGATAAACCTCCACAACTGTTGCCAACATTACCACCACGACTCACCAGGTCTACTCACCTACAAACCAAATTACATCACAACCTCAACTCGGCTCCGCCAGCTGCTCCATACACCACCAGCTGACCTCAAAAGAAATTCACATACACACAACCAGCCAACCACTTCTCATAAGAATCCTTCCAAACAACACAAGCCTTCGATCCTTCATGATCCTTCCACTTCAACTTAAATGCTAAGCTACCTCAGCACTTGGAAAAAAAACAACCACCAAACTGCAACCTCACTTAGCACCAAGGAACTACCACTCCCACTTAGCTATCAAACCACCTGATCGATTTTAACCTCAACCGGTACCCCTCACCACCAAATCACTAAACTCATAAAGCATCAAACACCAATCTTCTACCAACAGGCTATACCACCCTCACTATCACTAGCAACTAGCTTAACAAACTCCATTACCTCTAACCTCCACTCAGCACCAACACGACCTCTAAAAACCCACCACCAACCTAACAGATTCGATTAATTATTAGCGGGTGTGAACATCGTATGCATGATCACCAACATGCCCTATCAATGCCTGATGTACATGTATGCAAAACCTCTAATGTCATGCCACATGTATGCATGGACCAACATATATAATATAGCATATAACAATGATTTTAATTGTGCATGAATGCCAATTCACACCCTCCAATAACATCCTCAAATCCGTCTAAGAACAACCTCCTACCTCACTTCTAGCTTATCTAACTCCATCATACCAGCAACTACTAACCACAAAATTCTCACAAAACCCTCTTCACACCAAAGACATTTCCAAACTACAACCAGTACCCCAAACATGCTAGCAACAAGACTAAACTTACCACGCAAGGAAAACCAACAGAAACCAAACTAAGGTAACTAGAACAAAGATTACTAAACAAGGTTACCTGAGCACACAACACCTCCCTAAAGCTTCATCAGACGAGCTCTCTTTCTTGCGGAACCATCATCCTCCTGCCGCACCACTGCAGCACCAGCTAACACACTAGAGCCACCACCAACTCCTTGCGGTAAAGAACCTTGGCTGTTCCGAGCCAACATCAAACAATCACGTCTCATGTGTCCAGCAGACCCACATTTCCAGCAACTCTCCTTCCCCGCACTCTTCACAACTTTCTGCTCTATCTGCCACTTCTGAACCTTGCCTCGGCCGTGCCCACGACCTTTCTGAGATCCTTTGGCTAACACCAAAGCTAACTTCACTCCATGAGGACAATCACGCTTAACATGCACTTTGGAACCACAATTCCAACAAACACCTGCGCCCCCACAACGTCCAACATGGCGCCTTTCACAACGGTCACACACCGGTGGCTGAACTTCCACTCCTTGCCCAAGCAACACTTGCTCTACAACAGCACCACCATCACAATGCTCAACCCTTGGAAACTTCCCTCCAAGATACCTTTCATAAAAGTCAGATACAAAGAAATCCCAATCAATATCAGGGATATGTGACGCCACCGCCACAGATGTCCACCAGGCACATGCATCCTCCAACAGCAGAGAAACAACACTCCCCAACTTACAAGCAAGATCACAGCCCTCCTGATCCAAGATCAGAACCACACTGGCCAACCAGGCCTCAAACATCTCCGGTGAAGAACCATGATATTCCAGAGCACCCAAACCAAGCAAACGCTGCTTCGGCAAACACACACATTCCACAGTCAGCACATCCACTGACTTTACTTTTACCACAGCCTGAGATGTTCCCAACACCTCCTGAACATCAGATGATGAACTCTTCACCACAGAACCAGCTTCTTTCCCTTGCCTTACCATCTCAACCCCAGGCACAGAAAACTGAGACAAAACACCTCCACAAAAGGGTGAATTCCACGCCTTAACAACCTGCCCCAAGGCAGCAACCATCTCACTCAACCGCCATTCTTTCATCACCTTTGCCATACCACTAACAACAACAAGCATACAATCACAACAAACAAACAAACCAGTTAGACCAGCATTAAGCAAGGATTCAAACTCCAACTCCAAAATAACACAATAGCTATATTAATAAGGCAATGGGTATCCCGAATCCTCCCCTTACATGACATAACAGTCAACACAACATGGATATCACAACATCAAGCATATCAAACAACACACCTTGATCATGCTTACATCAAACAACATCCACTTGCAACAGCATATTCTTACATAACATACTCACAGCACTTTCATCATGCATAAAACCAACTCATAGCATCAGCTTAACATCAGCACAAACCACATAAGCTCAACCAAGATTCATAACCATAAAACATGCTTGAAAACATCAGCAACATGCTCAGAAACATCAGCAACATGCTCAGAAACATCAGCAACATGCTCAGAAACACCAGCATCATGCCCAGAAACACGTGTTTCAACCGACATTCAACCACACATCAGGGTAAACAACAAGCACACATTACCACAACTTACCGTTTTCCCCAAGCATTCGCAACACAGCTCTGATACCACCAAATGTAACCCCCGTAGCCCGGCCTAGACGGTTGACCCGAACTACGAAGATTGCACGGGGAAAACTAAAGTCAACCCGAAAGTCAACCTTGATTAACGACCCTTTTTTTTCTTTTAAATCTTGTCTAGATGCTCATTAACCCTATATGTGATCACACAAACATCATACTCAAAGATCACAACCATCAGAGATCATTCAGGGACCCAATTGCACAAAAAACAACTTTAGGGACCAAATTGTAAATTCTGGAAACTTTGAGGCCTTAACCAGATTTTAAGTTACCAACTTAAAATTAATCATGTTTCATGCATCTCGGCCAAATTTCAGCTCAAACGGACATCTCAAACTCATACAATTGCTCATACAAGATTCAGGACCAAAATGCAAACATTTTGAAACACATAACTGCCACTGTCAGCCCCCAACGGTCAACCGTTCCGAAACGGGAGATAGCCCGTTTCGAAACGCGGGGCCGTTCCGAAACAGGCATAGCCCGTTTCGAAACGGGGGTCTAGCAGAGGCCTTTCCGTTTCGGAACGGTGTCACCCGTTTCGGACGCCTGGGCTGCTTCGAGGCACCCGTTCCGAAACGGTTCACCCTGTTCCGAAACACCCTGCACAAAATGCAGAAATTTACCTACTTAAACATGCAATAGGCCAACCAAACATGCTCCAAACGCTACCAAACTTTGCCGACATGCAATTTAACATAAAAGAGGCATACTTGCATCAACAATTCAACAAAATTACAACATATACAGAAAGCCCCAAATCTAAAGGCATGCTTCCTACACAAGCAACCACTTAAGCACAAACTTTCCAAACCAAACTCATTTATGCCAATACATGATCCAACAACAACATTAACATAAAAACATCCTTGTTCAAACATAAACGAACACATACACGTTAACCCCGAGAGATTCTACCCCCATTGCCTTTATTAACTATAGCTATTCACCGAGACATACATCTCACTTGGAGTCCACCTTGAATCCCTTGCTCCTTGCTGTCCAAACTTCAAGAATCTGCATTGATGGACAAAAAGGAGCGTAAGCACATAATGCTTAGTGAGGAATGCTCAAAACCAAAACACCATCAATGTAGCGGGTCACAAAACACTTGTAAAACAAACCCGATTTATTTACCAAAGCCATGTTTGAAACCCTTTTCAACAACAAGCATCAAAACCATGCATTGCACATACATGAAAACCAACCCTTAGCTTAGCAAGCTAAGAAAACCTTCTTAAAGCACAACTTACAAAACATCCATTTAGCCAAACCATGCATAACACCAAATGCAAAGCTAAAACAAAACCATGGAAAGCACTTCCATTTCACAACATCCCTTTCTTAACCTTGAAAGCCTTTTTAAAGCAAGAATCCTTTTAAAACCATTACTAAAGCAATCCATTACATGCATTTAACCAAGGCAAAAATATAAACCATTCTATCATCATCACATGCCTTTTAAAACAAGTCTTCCAAGACTCCAATGCATTAAAGATACATCATGCTCACATGCATCATTTATCAAATGATAATCAACACTTGTTCAACTTAACAAGTAAACATGCATTTACAAGCATTATACAATTTCCATGCAACCATGCATCTTTTCAAGCATCTCATGCTTCACATGCAATTATGCATCAATTCAAGCATCTCATGCTTCACATGCAAATATGCATCATTTCAAGCACCTCATGCTTCATCACAATCAAGAATATCATATTGGACTTCAAGTGATCAATCACATCCACTTTTCAACTCAACATCCAATTGGATACGCGGATTCTGAGCGTTGTCCCTACGCTCCCTACACCCTACCAATCCAAGGTCCTCGAATGGGCAACACCTCCATTATGACCTCAACATCCTAAGGTTCCCATGTATGGACTTTTAAACACCATACAACCTTAGCTTTTCCCGAGGTTCCCATGTATGGACAACCATACAACCTCAACATGCACAAGGTTCTCACATATGGGCAACACCTCCATATAACCTTTGCATTCACCGATTGGTAGTTGTAGAAATCACTAACGAGATCCGGGACACCCTATACAAGATCCACACATGGACTTAACACTGCCATTGTGATCTCAACAAGCACAAGGTTCTCACATATGGACTTTTAAACACCATATAACCTTTGCTCAACCAAGGTCCTCGAATGGGCAACACCTCCATTATGACCTTAACCATCTCGTTAGGATACTTGAAGGGAGTTTCCCGGTCCACTCTTGACCACTCCACCTCCAAGGCGACTTAATTCACGGTGCACCCAATCCTATAGCCGGCTAACTATATCCGATCAAAGAACCAAGAACCACTTACATCACTTGCCAATATAACCATCTTACCACATTAGTCCAATGTTCCACATGCATAACCATTATGCAAAACCATTACCACATTAATCAAATGATTCACATGCATAACCAATATGCAAAACCATCATTTACCAACATTAATTCACTGTTTTAAAGCATTAGACAAAGCCATTGAACAACATGCAACACCATGCATCAAAACCACATTTTCAAAGTATAAAACCAAGGATCTCTTACCTTGAGCATCCTTCACATATGGCTTTCAAAACCAGCACTAAACCATGCTAAAATATGCTTTCAAAACAGAATTAAACCATGCAAAACACATGCATTTCAATCATCAACCACAATTGCTTAAAAGCCACTTCATATCACAAATCAAGTAAGAAATCCATTTACTTACTCTTGAGCTTAGCAAAGTTGTTTAGACTTAAACTAAGCTCCCAAACCTTCAAACCTTTGTTTAAAAGCCGAAAACCCAACTTCACTCACCGATAACCAAAACGAAGCTAGCCACCAAGCCTTCCAAGCATCCGAAACCTTCCGCAACACCTCTAAAGCTCACGGATCAAACTCCCCTGTTTCAAACACACAAAAACAGCACATTAATGCATCATTATGCATTAAGAACAGCAGCCACACAACCAAACTCGCTGCTCGACACAGATCCAACAATTCGGCTACCAAACACAATCGAAATCACCTCCAAACATTTCCAAAACTTAACCCAGCCAAGATCCATCACTTCTAACCATTTTTAAACATCATTTAACATCCAAAATGATCACAAACACATCCTTATACTCCCAGGTATAACAGATTACAAAAAACACTCCAAAAACAACCAAAAACTCAAGCGAAACTTAGGAAATTCAACCTATCCGGGATTGCATTCATTAAACCTCAACTTCTAGTCAATTTAACATTCATTTAACATCATTTTGACACTTCAAAACACTTCCCAAACAGATCACACGAAAATTTCACCAAAATCGCCAAATCTTGCATTTTAAGCCAAAATCAAGATTTCTATTGAAAAGCCTTTAACAAAACACAAACCAAGGATTGAGAACTTGGGAATTTCAGTAAAGAACTGATAGTTTAGAG
Source organism: Hibiscus trionum (assembly GCA_030270665.1). Lineage (NCBI taxonomy): Eukaryota > Viridiplantae > Streptophyta > Magnoliopsida > Malvales > Malvaceae > Hibiscus > Hibiscus trionum. Next base: position 3,393,496 of record BSYR01000010.1, on the reverse strand, counting down.
GAGAGAGACGTTCTTACCTCCAAACTTGAATTTCTCCTTTTTAGAGCCAAAAAGCTTGATGAAACAACTTGCAAATTGAGAGGTTTTGTTGATGAGATGATTAGGAATCAAATGAGAGTTGAAATGAGAGATTTAGATGCCAAAATCAGAGAAGAAAAATCTGGAGAATTGTGTTTGGGTTGAGAGAAAATGAGAGAAAAGGAAAATGGAGAGAAAATGAAAAGTTAGTTAAGAAATGGTAAAAATGATTTCCCTCCTCTTTCATAATCTTTAAAATCAGAATAAAGCCTTAAAATATCTTAGAAAAATCTGGAGAAATTCTTATTGGAATAATAGCTCCTTAAAGATTCAAAGTTTCAATCCTTTTTAAAACAGTCACCAAACTTTCAAAATTTACATTTTGGTCACTAGCCAAAATGTCAACCTTCCGAACCTCATTTTCCAAAATTGATTTCACAGTTCACTTTTATATATTAAAAGATGATTTTAGAACATTTTTCCATATTTTTAATGCAACCCGAACTAGGCTTTCCTAAATTCACTCTTATATATTCGATCAGCACTTTGACCGAACCGGTCAACGCCCAAAACTTCTGAGCCCAAAACCGGGGCGTTACACACAGAAAGCTGAGACAAAACACCTCCACCAAAGGGTGAATTCCACGCCTTAACAACCTGCCCCAAGGCAGCAACCATCTCACCCAACTGCCATTCTTTCATCGACTTAGCCATACTACTAACAACAACAAACATACAATCACAACAAACAAACAAACCAGTTAGACCAGCATTAAGCAAGGATTCAAACTCCAACTCCAAAATAACACAATAGCTATATTAATAAGGCAATGGGTATCCCGAATCCTCCCCTTTACATGACATAACAGTCAACCCAACATGGATATCGCAACATCAAGCATATCAATCTACATACTCGATCATGCTTACATCCAACAGCATCCATTTGCAACATCATATTATCAACATAACATACTCATTACACAATCATCAAGCATAACACCAGCTCACAACATCAGCACATATCCACATTAATTCAACAATGATTCATAAACACAAAACATGCTCGAAAACATCAGCAACTTGATCAAAAACATCAACAATTTGCTCAAAAACATCAGCATCATGCCCAGAAACACGTGTTTCAACCAACATTCAACCAACTTTCATCCACACAACAAGGTAAACATCAACACACATCACAACAACTTACCGTTTTCCCCAAGCATTCGCAACTCAGCTCTGATACCACCAAATGTAACCCCCGTAGCCCGGCCTAGACGGTTGACCCGAACTACGAAGATTACACGGGGAAAACCAAAGTCAACCCGAAAGTCAACCTTGATTAACGACCCTTTTTTTTACTTTTTAATCTTGTCTAGATGCACATTAGTCCTATATGTGATCACTCAAACACCATACTCAAAGATCACAAACATCAGAGATCAAACGGGGACCCAATTGAACAAATTACAATTTTAGGGACCAAATTGTAATTTCTGTTAAATATGAGGACTTAACCCAAATTAAAGTTACCATATTGCAATTAGTCAGGTTTCATGCTTCACTGCCAAATTTCAGCTCAAACGGACATTCCAAACTCATACAATTGCACAAACAAGATTCAGGACCAAAATGCAAACTTTTCAAAACATTTAACTGCCAATGTCAGCCCCCAACGGTCACCCGTTCCGAAATAGGCTTAGCCCGTTCCGAAACGCGGGGCCGTTTCGCAACGCGTACCGAAACGGGGGTCTGGCAGTAGCCTTTCCGTTTCGGAACGGTCCCTCCCGTTTCGGACGCCTGGGCTTGTTTAAGGCACCCGTTCCGAAACGGTATTGGTTGTTCCGAAACACCCTGCACAGCAAGCCTCAAAATGCATACTTAAACATGCAATTAAACATCCAAACATGCTCCAAAAGCCACCAAACTTTGCCAACATGCAATTCAACATAAAAGAGGCATACTTGCATCAACAATTCAACAACATGCCAACATACACGAAAAACCCCAATATCAAGGTTAAGCTTCCAACACAAGCAACCATTTAAACAACATACTTCCAATTCAAACTCATAAGCCAAACCATGTTCCAACAACATCAACAACACAAAACCATACTTGTCCGAACATAAACAAACACATACATCAACCTAAGAGATTCTACCCCATTGCCTTTATTAACTATAGCTATTAACCGAGACATACATCTCAAGTGGAGTCCTTCTTGAATCCCTTGCTCCTCGCTGTCCGAACTTCAAGAATCTGCATTGATGGACAAAAAGGAGCGTAAGCACATAATGCTTAGTGAGGAATGCTCAAAACCAAAACACCATCAATGCAGCGAGCCATAAATCACTTTTAAAACAAACTCGATTTGTTTACCAAAGCCATGTTTGAAAACCCCTTTTCAACAACAAGTTCAAACCATGCATTGCACATACATGAAAACCAACCCTTAGCTTAGCATGCTAAGAAAACCTTTTCAAAGCACAACTTACAAAATCATCCATTTAGCCAAACCATGCATAAACACCATATGCAAGCTAAAACAAAATCTTGGAAAACACTCCCATTTCACAACATACCTTTCTTAAACTTGAAAGCCAATTCAAGCAAGAATCTTTTAAAACCATTTCACAAACCAACCAACACATGCATTAAACCAAAGGCAACATATATGAACCACAACATCATCATCACATGCCTTTAAAAACAAGTCTTAACAAGACTCCAATGCACTAAAGATATTTCATGCTCATATGCATCATTTTCCAAATGATAGTCAACACTTGTTCAACTTAACAAGTAAACATGCATTCACAAGCATTATACACTTTCCATGCAACCATGCATCTTTTCAAGCATCTCATGCTTCACATGCAATTATGCATCAATTCAAGCATCTCATGCTTCACATGCAATTATGCATCATTTCAAGCATCTCATGCTTCACATGCAATTATGCATCATTTCAAGCATCTCATGCTTCATCACAATCAAGAACATCATATTGGCCTTCAAGTGATCAACCACATTCACTTTTCAACTCAACACCCAATCGGATACGCGGATTCCGAGCGTTGTCCCTACGCTCCATACACCCTACCAATCCAAGGTCTCCCAAATGGACTTTTAAACACCATTTGACCTCAACATCCTAAGGTTCCCATGTATGGACTTTTAAACACCATACAACCTTAGCTTTCCCGAGGTTCCCATGTATGGACTTTCAAACACCATACAACCTCAACTTTCCCGAGGTTCCCATGTATGGACTTTCAAACACCATACAACCTCAACTTTTCCCCAAGGTTCCCATGTATGGACTTTCAAACACCATACAACCTTTGCATTCACCGATTGGTAGTTGTATAACATCACTAACGAGATCCGGGACACCCTACACAAGATCCACACATGGACTTAACCCCGCCATTGTGATCTCAACAAGCACAAGGTTCTCACATATGGACTTTTAAACACCATATAACCTTTGCTCAACCAAGGTCCTCGAATGGGCAACACCTCCATTATGACCTCAACCATCTCGTTAGGATACTTGAAGGGAGTTTACCGGTCCACTCTTGACCACTCCACCTCCAAGGCGACTTAATTCACGGTGCACCCAATCCTATAGCCGGCTAACTATATCCGATCAAAGAACCAAGAACCACTTACATCACTTGCCAATATAACCACCTTACCACATTAGTCCAATGTTTCACATGCATAACCAATATGCAAAACCATTACCACATTAATCAAATGATTCACATGCATAACCAATATGCAAAAACCATCATTTACCAACATTAATTCACTGTTTTAAAGCATTAGACAAAGCCATTGAACAACATGCAACACCATGCATCAAAACCACATTTCCAATGCATAAAACCAAGGATCTCTTACCTTGAGTATCCTTCACATATGGCTTTCAAAACCAGCATTAAACCATGCTAAATATGCTTTCAAAACAGATTTAAACCATGCAAAAGACATGCATTTCAATCATCAACCACAATTGCTTAAAAGCCAATTCCACAATCATAATTCAAGAGCGAAAAACCATTCACTTACTCTTGAGCTTAGCAAAGTTGTTTAGACTTACACTAAGCTCCCAAAAACCTTCAAACCCTGGTTCAAAAGCTGAGAACCCAACTTCGCTCACCGATACACAAAACAAGGCTAGCCACCAAGCCTTCCAAGCATCTGAAACCTTCCGCAACACCTCAAAAGCTCACGGATCAAACTCCCCTGTTTCAAGCACACAAAAACAGCACATTAATGCATCATTATGCATTAAGAACAGCAGCCACACAACCAAACTCGCTGCTCATCACACAACCAACAATTCGGCTACCAAACACAACCGAAATCACCTCCAAACATTTCCAAAACTTAACCCAGCCAAGATCCATCACTTCTAACCATTTTTAAACATCAATTAACATCCAAAATGATCACAAACACGTCCTTATACTTCCAAGTACAACAGATCACCAAAAACACTCCAAAAACAACCAAAAACTCAAGCCAAACTTAGGAAATTCAACCTATCCGGGATTGCATTAATTAAACCTCAACTTCTAATCAATTTAGCATTCATTTAACATCATTTTGACACTTCAAAACACTGCCCAAACAGATCACACGAAAATTTCACCAAAATCGCCAAATCTTGCATTTTAAGCCAAAATCAAGATTTCAATTGAAAAGCCTTTAACAAAACACAAATCAAGGATTGAGAACTTGGGAATTTCAATAAAGAACTTGAAGTTCAGAGGAGAAGGACGTTCTTACCTCCAAACTTGAGTTTCTCCTTTTTAGAGCCAAAAAGCTTGATGAAACAACTTGCAAATTGAGAGGTTTTGTTGATGAGATGATTAGGAATCAAATGAGAGTTGAAATGAGTGATTTGAGTGACAAAATCAGAGATAAAAGATCTGGAGAGAATGTGTTTGGTTTGAGAGAAAAGATGAGAGAAAATGGTTGAGAGAAAAGTTAGTTAGAATTAGGAAAATATCTTCCCTCCACTTTTCTTTAGTTTAAAAACATTTAATTAATCATTTAATATGTTTAGAAAATCTGGAGAAACTCCCATTGGGTAAATAGCTCCTTAAAGATTCAAAGTTTCAATCCTTTTTAAAACAGTCACGCAGTTTTCAAAAATTACATTTTGGTCACTAACCCAAAATGTCACCCTTCCAAACCTCATTTTTCAAAATTGATTTCACAGTTCACTTTTATATATTAAAAGATGATTTTAGAACATTTTTCCATATTTTTAATGCAACCCGAACTAGGCTTTCCTAAATTCACTCTTATATATTCGTTCAGCACTTTGACCGAACCGGTCAACGCCCAAAACTTCTGAGCCCAAAACCGGGGCGTTACACCAATATAATGTGTTAAAACATCATCACACCTACTGTTTTTCATGCAACATAACTCAAAGGTTTTCCCACCACATTTCAAAACATAAATCATACTTTGCTTCAAACCAAAAGCTCAAATTTATTCAATGCAACATGCCATCTCATGAAAACTCTACAAGCATAATCTCATGCTCTAAATCATGCATAAAAACAGTAGGAATTTATCAATCTCAAACCATGAGCATGTAAAAGCATTATAGGGGCAAACACAACTTTAGAGAGACCAAATCAAACCATACTTACTTCCGGATTAAGGAAGGTGTTTCAAACCTTTCCTAAATCCTCAAACCTTGTATTTTTGTCCTCATGGACTTCTAACCCATTCGCACTCAGCGATTTCGTTTCGCTTGCTTGCCGAAACGCCAATTAAGCTTCCGGATCAACTCCAAAAGTGTCCGAAGATGTCTCCCCTGTTTTAGACACATAAAAGCAGAGGATTAATGCATCATCATGCATTGAAATCTTCAGCCAACACTCCAAAACTCGTTGCTCTATCTAAACCCAACATTTCGGCTACCAAACACAACCGAAATCACCTCCAAACTCTTCCAAAACATAACCCAGCCAAGATCCATCACTTCTAAACATTTCTAAACATCAATTATCATCAAAAACAATCCTAAACTCGTCCTTATACCTCCAGCTTTAACAGAACACCAAAAACACCCCAAAAACCACCATTTTCACAAGCAAAAACTTAGGAAAAACAACCTCTTCGGGATTGGATTGATAAAACCTCATTTTTAACATCATTTAACATCCAAAATACATTAGAAAACCATCTCAAAACAGAGCCCAATCAATTACCATGAAAATCTTCAAGATCTCTTCCAAATTCTTGAGTTTTAAGCCAAAATCTTGTTTCTAACATTAAAACCATTCATAAATATTTAATAAAGGATTGACAACTTGGGAATTTCAGTAAAGAACTGAGTATTTAGATGAGAAGAACAATCTTACCTCTAAAAGATGATTTCTCCTTGATTGGGGCAAATTTCCATGAAAACACAATGTAGAAATCAATGGATTTGTTGCAAGATTGATTAGGAATCAATGAGTGATGGAAATCTCATCAATTGAAGTAAAATTCAAAGTGAATTTTGCTAGAGAAAAAGTGTTTGGTTGATAGGATTTTGAGAGAAAATGGAATGAGAGAAAATTAGAGAAAAGTAGTTATGAAAGTCAAAAGTAGTTTATCATCTTTCTTTTATTTAATTAAATCATTAATTAAATCACCCAAATTAAGGAAAAATCTGATGAAAACATTTTTGGTAAATTAGCTCCTTAAAGATTCAAAGTTTCAATCATTTACAAAATAGTCACTACTAAACTTTGCAAAAATTGCAATTTGGTCACTACACCGAAATGTAGTATTTCCAAACCTTATTTTGTAAAATTGATTTCACCACTCTCTTATATATATTAAATGAGGATTTTTAGATATTTTTCTATATTTTTAAAGCATCCCGAACTAGGCTTTCCCTAAAACTCCCTTTTATATTCGAACTGTTTCTCAGACCGGTCTGGTTCAGACTCTAAATTCTAAGCCCAAAATTGGGGTGTTACACATCCGTCTACTGCCGAGGCAGCGAAAGCATCAAAGCAGTTAACCTGCCATCTTCTGCCGAGGCAGCAAAGTGTGGAAGCGCAAAGCATCTTAACCTATTCAACGCAATTTCAAAGTAGGGAGTAGCATAATCTGACCCATTCTATCATCCTGATCCTTTCTATCAATCACTTGTGTTTTATTTACTTTCAATTCTTTTATAAACTAAAACTTATTTGTGAATTTAATTTTCTTTGTGCAGGAATCACAATTCGACTTAAGTTGTCCAATCCCTGTGGGAGACGAAATCTTTTATACTATAACTTAACAGGAGTGGACACTTACGCTCATATTTAGAGAACACCCAAATGCTCTACACCATGCCTTTAATTAAATCTAATTTCTAGGACTTGTTGAATTTCTAATGATAAATTTTGGCACTACACTTAATTGAAAGAACCTTTAAATTGAGGATTGCATGAAAATGACTTAGAATTTTACTATGATGCTAAAAGTTAATTGACACAATTGTCCCATGTTGATTGATAGAGACTTGGTGAACATAGGTTGCTTAAAATTTGGGTAATTTAAAAGCATTGATTTTCCCGCTAGTGGTTCCCAAAATAGGCTCTAGCCAAATTGAATGAAAATCATATGCTTAGGACACTCCGCAGCTATAACATGTCCATTTAAATTGAAAACTCTAAAAATGAAGGACAAATTAGCATGAGTAAATGAAAGACTTCACGGGATGACTCTACTCAATAGGCTCGGGGGTACGTTGTTTGCTCCAATCTTATCTTCAAGCCTAGAAAAGTAGTTGTGATGGGCTGAAGCCCTAAAAACGCCATGGTTTGTGGATTAACAAATGCCCCGGCAATTGAATTAATAAAAAACCTATTATTCGCATAAGACTCTTGATAAATCAACTTGCACACAACTACGCACACACATGATAACGAGCATTATATTTTGGTTCCAGGAAAATTCATGCTATCCGAACACCCATCCTAATTTGTACCACGATTCTGAATTTTGAAGGCAAGTCTAAAGCATGTCCCTTTTGATTAAAATCTTGGCAAGTAACTGTTAGTTTTTCATTGCTTGATGACAAGTAATAGTTCGAGTTTAGGGGTGTGTTAAGTGTGTAAAAGTACTAATTTTCTACCCTTTCTCATCTCAATTATTGTTAGACTTAGGCTCATTTAGGTTGCATTATTGGTCATTCATGCATATTTGCATTGTTTTCTTCATCGCCATGCTTGATTATCATTACTTGCTTATTTTGGTGTAAAAGGTGTTGTTTGGTATGTGTTTTAATGCATGCAGGTTTATTGCCCAGACAAACATTGCCATTACAATGAAAGGAAGAAGGGGACTGTCAGCTTAAGCACAAGAGGAAGCTACCGATTTCTCCATGGATTCAGCCCTATTCATAGTAAAAAAATTCCAAGGAATCCTAAGAGGAATCGAAGTTCTATGAGTTGAGTTAAAGGAGATTAAATTCCATGAAAATATATGGAGTTTTAGGAGCAAAAAAACAATAAAAATAAAAGAGATTTATTTCTTTTATTATATTTAATTCCAACTTAACTTCTTCCTCAAGAATGACTTTGATCTATCCATCTCCTATAAATAAGAAGCCAAGTCATCCAATAGAGGAGGCGATTAGAGAGAGACGAGAGGGTAGAGATTGGATCAATTAAAGACCAAGGATGCTCGAGTTCTTTTATTTTCTTTCTTGTTCGGTTGATGTTCTTGTTGGGAATTAATCTTGTGTTGTTTCGAGTCCCAACTATGAACTAAACTTTCTCGACTAGGATTATTTTGTTTAGTAGTTGTGAGAAAACATTTGGATTTTGTTTAGGTTTTTGTTATGCAATTTAAATTCAAGGTTTACTTATTCTTGGTGTTTATCTTTAATTGCAATTGAATTGGGAGAGGAAATTGTGATTGCATTCGTTTATCTAATATCGGGAGGGTTAGATTCAAGAAACGAATAAGAATGGTCTTCATCCAATTCAGTGAAGATTAATTCGACTTAGGAATAAGTTGCGAATTTTAATGGCTAAGAGAAGCGCAAGATAGATTGATGCTCACCCTTGTTTCACGTTGGGAGATATTATCGAGGATTGCACATTAATAGAGTTTCGACTTAGGGATAATGAGAAACCATTGAAGAATTCTTTGCCGAACCTTGAAGGTTGTCGCCAAATTCCCCAAGAAGTAGCTTTATTCATTGCCCAGGCAACCGCCTTACCAATTGCCCAAGCAATCACCTTGTGCATTGCATCGGCAATCGTATTGCTCATTGCCGAGGCAACCATTCTGCCCATTGTCGAGGCAATCAAGCTTCCTCTTGTATGCAAAACCAGGACTGTTCCATTCAAATTCCACACTACGATGCAATATAATCCGACCTATTCTATCATTCTGTCAACTCAATTCGTTAGTTTATTCGTTTATTTTACTTTAGTCGGTTATTCAACCCAAAACTATTACTTGTGTTTTTACTTTTTCAGTGCAAGAAAAGGAATTCTTGAAGTGGCACCAATCCCTGTGGAGACTATATCTTTCTATACTATAACTTGCGATGTGTTGAGTGTGTGAAAGTTCTATATTTTACCCCTTATTTAACCCATATTTCTGCTGCATTCAAGCATAATTCATTGCATTTAGGATAGATTTCACATATACATCACAATTATATAAAATGGCACAGTTGCTACTAATTTTGGTTGATTTTTCAGGTAGCTGCTGTGGCAGACTCAGGGCAGTGAAGAAGCAGAGCTGGAACACAAGACTGGAGTCAAGAAGAAGGATGCTGCCATGACCGCTGTCGTGGCAGCCAATGACGACAGCAATGGTGAAGGGAAAAGTAAAGTGGAGCTCGACAGATAGAGGAATTTAAGCTGGTCTGTCGTGGGCCACTCCTATATTTTCTGAGCCCTAGATCAGAATGAAGGCCAAACCCAAAGTTCAAGGAAGAAATCCAAAGCAAGAAAAGAGGACGAATTAAAGGCATCTACTCAGAAGATTTAATCTTAATTAGAGTTGTACTTTAATTTGAACTTGTATTCTTACCTTATTAGAAAACTTGAACCCAAGGCCTATATAAAGGCATGTAATTCGACCTAGGGAAGGATATCTCCTCTATAGCCGTCTTCCCCAAAACCCTAGTCGTTTTCCCCCTTCTCATCATGTTCTAAACTTTCCCTAGGGCTAAAGGTTGATTCTGTAAAGTAGTTGCAAGGATTGTACTATTTTTTGGAATTTTCTATTTAATGAAATAAACTTCAAGTTTGCTTATTCTGGTTTTCAATATCTTACAAGAGTATCGGGAGAGCATTGTGAGATTATTTACTTACTTAATATCGGGAGAGTTAAGTATACGAAAGGAATAAGTGCGAGTTCTCCAGTTTATGGTTGAACTATCTCAGACCTAGGGATAGGACGAGGTTAAGTGGCTAAGGAAGAATTCAACAACATCGGTGTTCATCCTTCGATTCACGCCGGGAGGTATCATCCAAGACGTGTTCATCGATAGTACTTGGACCTAGGGATAGGACAAGTCACAACAGGGATTCTTGCCAAGCTTGAAGTACAGAGTTGTGTGATCGCAGCCGCGACAACAACAGACTGCTGCCGCTGGAGGTGCTGCCGCGACAGGGACGTCGACAGAACAGGAATTTCTGATATAGTGCAACACCTGCACTACCAAGAAGATCAATACCGACCTATTTCTTAACCCTGAAAACTCTGTTATTTTATATTCAGTATTCTTCAACATTCTTCTACAATCAATTAAACTCTCTTCTTTCTCTCTTGTGCAGCAATCCAATGATAAAGCTATTTCTAGTCCCTGTGGATTAGACATCTGATACTTCGTGTATCACTTTACTACTTGCGTCGTGTACACTTGCACTCTATTGCGACAGACTATTTTACACGCAACAAGTTTTTGGCGCCATTGCCGGGAACTGGCAACATATCTTTACCCTACTTTTATTGCACTTTCTTTTTTTTAAATTTTTTTGTTTTTATTGGGACTGTTCACCCTGCGTTTTTCACAAGGTTTTTCGTTTGCTTATGCGTAGATCTAGACGAGGCAAAGAACCAGAGTATAAACTAGACCCTGAAATTGAATGCTCGTGCAATCTCGGGAACCGAGTTCGTCTTTTGATAGCCAGAAACGATTATCTTGAGGAACAGTTAGAAGCTATGCATAACAAGAGGAACAACCCAAGGAATCCCGAAGATCCTGAAGATCCTATCGTGGATGAAGGAAACAGACAGCATGTCGTTGCCGTGGCCGCACGACGGTCATGCCGTGAATACATGATCAACGATCATGTGGAACTAGGGACCACCCTGCCAGATGTGGAAGCTGAAAATTTCGAGCTGAAACCTGTGATGTTCAGCATGATAAATTCCGCATGCCAATTTAGTGGTGCTGCTACAGAAGATGCCAGAGAACATCTGAAAACGTTCCAAGAAATCTGTGGATCGTTTAGATTACCAAGAGTAAATCTAGAGATACTGAGGCTTCGGTTATTTCCTCATTCACTGAGGGACAGAGCGAAAACTTGGTGGAATAAACTAACGACAGGTTCAATACGAACTTGGGCGGATCTCACTCATGAATTTTTATCTTGTTTTAATCCTTCTCATTTATCTGAGCGATTACGTAATGAAATTGCTACTTTTCAACAGGAAGATGACGAGCCAATGCACGAGGCATGGGACAGGTTTACCACTCTTCTGAGGAACTGCCCAATGCACGGATTCCCCGTTTGGAATCAAGTCATCAAATTTTACAATGCTGCCAACACACATACCCGGATGAGAATAGATTCAGCAGCAAATGTGATGTTGTTGGATAAAGATCCAGACGAAGCCATGGTAGTTTTGAAAAATCTAGCAAAGAATGAAGAGCAATTTCCCACAGTAAGGAGAGGTAAACGAGTGTTAGCTGTGAAGCACTATGAAGCCGACAATTCCCTAAAGACACAGGTTGCATACCTCACGAAGACAATAGAAAATTTGTTAAAGAAAGATTCAAAACCTGTCTACTCTGCAGAAGAGGTATGTGAAACTTGTAGTGGGAATCATAGTTCGGAAGACTGCCCGCTACAACTAGAGGAAGGAATGTATGTTGGAAACTATAACAAGCCAAGAAATTACGATTCAAACAATTACAATCCCAACTGGAGGAAAGACCCCAAGTTCTCCTGGAGTAACCCAAACAACGCACTGAATCCTCAAGTGTAGAACACTCAAAATTAGGGAGCACCCAGAATTATGACACGACAGCAACCGCAACAGCAGCCACAACATCAGCCGGTAGCCGCACCTAGTATACTGGAGCAGACATTGGCCACATTTATGTCCCAGACAGGAGCTTACATGGCAAACATGGATCACTTCGTCAAAAAGACTGAGTCGTTCATGGATAAAACAGAGATGAGAATGAGTAACCATGAAGCTACACTGAAATCACTATAGACACAGATGTGTCAAGTTTCCCAGCATATTAAGCCAAGGCAGAACGGAGGATTCCCTAGCGATATTGAGGTCGCTAGACAACCCACACATGAGCAGTGCAAAGTCATTACAACTAGAAATGGGAAAAAACTGCCAGGGCCAGAGATGAAAGCCGTACCAATTGAGGAACAAGCCCTAGAATCATCTGCCGCGAACACTGCCCCGGCAGTCAATAAACAACCTGCTGCTGCCACACCTGTCAGGACAGCAGAAGGGACAGAGGAGAAAGACAAGAATGATGAAGAACCTAAACCTCCTCAGATCCGAATACCATGTGAAGGACGATTTGAAGATTACCGTCCTCCACCTCCTTTTCCACAGCGGTTACAGAAGTAGAAACAGGAATACCAGCTCAAAAAGATCTATGATATTTTTAAGCAGGTTCACATCAATATACCGCTGTTAGAGGCCATCAAGTAGATGCCCGGTTATGAGAAATTTCTCAAGGATGCTATGTCGAAAAGATCTAGACTTGGGGAATTCGAAACGGTAAAAATGACAGAAGGATGCATGACTATTCTGCACAGGCACCCACCCCAGAAAAAGAAGGATCCTGGGAGTTTCATCATACCGTGCATAATCGGTGATAAATTCATGGGTAAGGCACTTTGTGATCTAGGTGCTAGTATTAATTTAATGCCAAAATCTGTATTTCAAAAATTAGGTATTTGACGAGCACGACCCACGACAGTTATGCTGCAGCTGGCAGACCGCTCTTACGTACAACCAGAAGGGAAGATCGAAGATATTCTGGTAAGAGTGGATAAGTTCATTTTTCCTGCTGACTTTCTTGTTTTAGATTGTGAAGTAGATGAGAATGCACCAATCATCCTGGGGCGACCCTTCCTACCCACATGCAGATCATTGATTGATGTAGAGAAGGGAGAACTTACAATGAGAGTAAATGATCAAGAGATCAAGCTCAATGTTCTCCATGCAATCAAACATGCTGATGCAGAAGAAGAATGCAAGGCTATCACTGAAGTAATCCTTGACCAACCCTGCATCAGGTCGAGCTGCCATGACAATAAATTTGGTCACTGCCATAACAGCCATCTGGAAGACTGTCACGACAACAACGATGACAGCAACTCCTCCGATTCAGAGACATCTGGCACTGAAGGTCATGATGAGGTAAATTGGATAGGAAATCGTCCAGGTAAGTTATTCAAGCCCCTAAACTACACCTCGAATGAACATATAATCCAAAAGCCTTCAACTGTAGAACCACCTGTTTTAGACCTTAAGCCCCTTCCAGGGCAGCTTAAATATGTTTTTCTTGGTTTAAATGATACGTTGCCCGCAATCATCTCTTCCAAGTTGATACAGAAATAGGAACATCAGCTAATAGGGATGTTGTAGCAGCATAAAAAGCTATTGAATGGAGGATAGCTGATATCCAAGGCATCAGTCCGGCACTATGTATGCACAAAATTCTCCTAGAGTATGATCATAAGCCGACCATTGATGTTCAGAGCATCCTAAACGATGCTATGCGAGAAGTGGTTCGAAAAGAAATTATCAAATGGCTTGACGCTGGGATAATTTATGCCATCTCAGATAGTAAGTCGGTGAGCCCGGTGCAGTGTGTTCCTAAAAAGGGAGGAATAACTGTGGTGACCAATGAAGAGAACGAACTAATCCAAACCAGGACTGTGACCGATTGGAGGGTTTGTATGGATTACCGGAAGCTTAACAAAGCTACCCGGAAAGACCATTTTCCCCTACCTTTTATTGACCAAATGCTTGATAGATTAGCGGGAAAACCTTATTATTGTTTTCTTGATGGTTACTCAGGTTATAACCAGATAGCTATCGCACCGGAGGATCAAGAGAAAACGACTTTCACTTGCCCATACGGCACTTATGCTTTTCGAAGAATGCCATTTGGACTCTACAATGCACCAGCAACATTCCAGAGGTGTGTGATGGCAATATTCTCCGACATGGTGGAGGACTTCCTGGAAATATTCATGGATGATTTTTCCGTCATTGGGGACAGTTTTGAAGGATATTTAAGCAACCTATAGAAGGTGCTCGAAAGATGCGAGAAAGCGAACTTGGTATTAAACTGGGAAAAATGTCACTTCATGGTGGATGAGGGGATAGTCCTAGGCCACAAGGTAAGCTGCCGCGGAATAGAGGTCGACAGAGCAAAGATAGAAGTGATTGAAAAGCTGCCGGCACCCACAACAGTCAAGGGAATTTGGAGTTTCTTAGGGCATGATGGGTTTCATCGAAGGTTTATTGCAAATTTTGCATAGATTACCAAGCCTTTATGCCACGTGCTGGAGCAGAATCGTCCCTTTGACTTCAATACTGAATGTACTGAGGCATTCAGAATCCTAAAAGAAAAGCTGGTAATAGCCCCAATTGTACAACCACCAGACTGGAGTCTGCCATTTAAAATTATGTGTGATGCCAGTGACTACGCTGTAGGGGCGGCACTTGGGTAGAGGAAGGACAAGCGTACTCTTTTTTAATCTTATCTAGATGCATATTAATCCTAAGCGTACTCTTGAGAAAAGCCTACTTGAAAAGCACAACGATCGGATTACATTAAGGGACTCAATTGCACAAATTACTACTATTAGGGACCAAAATGTAAATTCTGGAAATTAGGAGGACTTAACCGATTTTTATGTTACCAATACCAAATTAGTCATATTACATGCTTCCCTGTCAAATTTCACTTCAAACGAACATCTTAAACTCAATCAATTGCAAAAACAATATTCGGGACTAAAACGTAAAACTTGCAAACCACAAAACCATTCAAATCAGTGCCCAACGGTCATCTGTTTCGGAACGGGGGTTGACCATTCCGAAACGCGGGTTCGTTTCGAGACCTATATCGAAACAGGCCCTGGTAGTGGCCAAAACGTTTCGGAACGACCTCTACCCGTTTCGAAACATGAAGGCCATTACAAGCCCCCGTTTTAAAACGCTAGTGCCCGTTCCGATACGGATTGCCCAGAAAGTGCAGAATTTGCTGGTTTAACACACATTTATCCATCAAACATATCCTAATGACCCCCTAATCATGCCAACAAGTCATCATACATATAAGGTACATATATGCATCATCAAAACACATTCATGGCATCAATTAGGAAAATCCACAAGTCTATAGGCATGCATCCTAACACTCAAAACCAACCAATCATCAAAGCATCAAAGCAAACACCAAAATGGCCATTTACAAGTCCAAAACATCAAAGGCATCATGCCACACTTAGGGAGTCCAAAACATCTCCCAAAAACACAACCTAGGTTCCCATTGCCAAAATACAAAAAACTAATAATGTGTGAAAAAGTCACCATATATGAGCTTAGCTTTCCCTTGGATTCTTAGCCTCCTTGCTGCCCTCAAAACACTTCAATTGTCTGCATTATTGGTTCAAGAAAGAGAGCGTAAGCACATTTGCTTAGTGAGGCATGCTCTAAAGAAACAACACAATAATGCATTTTATAAAACACCTTTCATAAGGCCTTTAAACTCATAAACATCATTTCTCATGCAACAATGCATACACAACAAGCATCTCATGCTTCATTAACATCAACATGTCATATTGGCTTCCAAGTGATAAACCATAACCTTTTTCAACACAAAACACAATCGGATACGCGGATTACAAGCGTTGTCCCATACGCTTCATACACACTACCGAACACACAAGGTGGAGTTTACCGGTACAATCTCAACCCCCTCAACACCCGTGATGGAGTTTAACTGTACAATCACAATCCCTCCACATCACTCATCGGTAGTTGTATAACATCATTAACGAGAACATGGGACACACAACACAAGATCCACACATGGCCTTTTAACCACCATTGCGATCTTAACCATCTCGTTAGTGTACTTGGATGGAGTTTACGGTACGATTACAACCCCTCAACATCCAAGGCGACTTTATTCACGGTGCACCCAATCCTATAGCCGGCTAACTATATCCGATTCAAGTACTTTAAAAACCAAAACATCACTTGCCAATATACATCATTTATCATCAACAATCCATTGTTTTAAAGCATTAATCAAAGCCATTAAACCATCATGCATCACTATACATCAAAACCACATTTATTCATAACAAACCAAGGATCTCTTACCTTGAGCATCCTTCAACACATGGCTTTCAAAACCAGCGTTAATCATGCTAAAACATGCTTTCAAAATAGAACTTAAACATGCAAATTAAATACATTGCATCCAACTATCTCATGGTTCATCAAGAGAGAGAGTTTTCCCGAAAACTTACTCTTGAGCTTAGTTAAGTTGCTTAGACTTAAAATAAGCTCCCAAACCTTCAAACATTCATTACAAAGCTGGAAATCCCAACTTCACTCACCAATTCCATTTCGCAAGCTTGCCGAAACGCCGTTCAAGCCTCTGGATCAACACCACAAGGATCCAAAGATGTCTCCCTTGTTTTAAACACATCAAAGCAGAGGATTAATGCATCATCATGCATTAAAATCTTCAGCCATTACACCTAAACTCGCTGCTCTCACCAAATTTAACATTTCGGCTACCAAACACAACTGAAATCACTTCCAAACTCCTCCACAACATTACCCAGCCAAGATCCATCACTTCTAAACATTCTTAAACATCAATTAACATCCAAAAAGAACCTAAACTCGTCCTTATACCTCCAGATATAACAGAACACCAAGATCACTCCAAAAACCACCATTTTCACAAGTAAAAACTTAGGAAAATCAACCTATTCGGGATTGCATTGATTAAACCTCAATTACACATCATTAAACATCCAAAATACATTAAAAAGCCATCTCAAAATAGAGCCCAAACAATCAACGAATTTCTTCAAGATTTGATCCAAATCTTGAGTTTTAAGCCAAAATCAAGATCACAGCATTAAAACCTTTTATAAAACTTAATTTAAGGACTGAGAACTTGGGAATTTCAGTAAAGAACTGAGTATTTAGACGAGAAGAAAATCCTTACCTCTAAATGTAGATTTCTCCTTGTTTAGAGCTAAAATCCTTGAAAATTCAATAAGCAAATCAAGAGGTTTTGATGTAGAAAGGATTAGGAATCAATTGATGATTGAAACCTCATCATTTAGTGTGAAAATCAGTAGAAATGTTGATGTGGAAATGTGTTTGGCTAAGGAAATTATTAGAGAAAATGAGATGAGAAAGTTTTTAAGAAAGTTAGTTATGAAAAGCCAAAATATGGTTTCCCTCTTTTCCTTTAATTAATTAAACATTAAATGAATCATTAAAATTAAGAAAAATCTGGAGAAATCCTTCCTTGGGTAAATTAGCTCCTTAAAGATTCAAAGTTTCAAACCTTACAAAACAGTCACCACTGAACTTTTCAAAAATTACATTTTAGTCACCATTTCGAAATGTCACACTTCCAAACCTTATTTTGTAAAATTGATTTCATCACTCTCTTATATATATTAAAAGAGGATTTTTAGATATTTTTCCTTATTTTTAAAGCATCACGAACCAGGCTTTCCCTAAAACCACCTTTTATATTCGAACCGAAAATCAGACCGGTCCGGTTCAGACCCTAAACTTCCAAGCCCAAAATTGGGGTGTTACAACTCTCCCCCCTTAAGAAATTTCGTCCTCGAAATTTACCTGGAGGAAAGAGATACGGAAACTGCTTCTTCATGTCATCCTTTCGTTCCCACGTGGCTTCCTCAACACCATGATGCTTCCACAACACCTTTACCAACACAATGGTCTTTCCTCGAAGAACTTTACTGTCTGAATCAAGAATTTCCACCGGCTCCTCATCATAGGTCAAGTCTGGATTCAACTCCACTTCCTCCACAGGCATAACATGCGAAGGATCCGATCTATACCTCCGAAGCATAGAGAAATGAAACACATCATGAATCTTTTCCAACTCTTGCGGAAACCTCAACTTTTACGCAACAGGACCCACACGCTCAATCACCTCGTATGGTCCAATGTACCTAAGGCTCAACTTACTTTTTCGGCCAAACCTCATCACTTTTTCCAAGGCGAAACTTTTAAAAACACACGGTCTCCTACCGCAAACTCAATCTCCTTACGCTTCAAATCCGCGTAAGACTTCTGTTGATCAGAAGCTGCCTTCAATCGCTCACAAATGAGCTTCACCTTCTCGGTGGTTCCTTTTAACAAAGCTGGCATTGAAACCAACTTCTGACCTGTTTCAGCCCAACAAAGAGGAGTTCTGAACTTCCTCCCGTACAAGGCTTTGTAAGGTGCCATTTGAATACTTTCCTGGTAACTATTATTATAAGCGAACTCCACCAAAGGCAAATGTTTCTCCCAAGAGCCCTGAAACTCAATCACGCAGCACCTCAACATATCCTCCAGCACTTGGATAACACGCTCAGACTGTCCATCCGACTGTGGATGATAGGAAGTACTGAAATTCAACCGTTTACCCAAAGCCTGATGTAAACATTCCCAGAAACGCGGTGTAAACCTCGGATCTCTATCCGACACGATCGACCTTGGCACACCATGAAGCCGCACAATCTCAGCAATGTACAACTCTGCAAGCTTGTCCAAAGTATACGTAGTATGCACAGGCAAGAAATGAGCACACTTCGTAAGGCGATCTACAATCACCCACACCGAATTCTTCTTTGATGGCGACAAGGGCAAACCAGACACAAAGTCCATGGTAATCCTTTCCCACTTCCACTCAGGAATCCTCAACGGTTGCAACAACCCATAAGGAAACTGATGCTCAGCATTAACTCGCTGACAAACCATACACTTGCTCACATACTCATCAACATCTTTCTTTAAACCCACCCAATAGTACTCATCATGAAGATCACGATACATCTTAGTACTACCAGGGTGCATAGCAAAAGGACTACTATGAGCTTCAGTCAGAATAGCACGCCTCAACTCAGCATCATTGAGCACTACTATCCGACTCCCAAAACATAAAACCCCATCATCATTAAAGCATAAATCCGATGGCCTACCCTCAGCAATATCCTGAACATGTGGCACCAAGGAATCATCCAACAGCTGCTTATCCTTTATCAACTGAACCAAGGATGGTTTCACTTGTAATTTATCCACAAGACCACCATCTCGCGAAATGCTCAAACTGGAAAACATAGCCCTCAACTCCACTGTTACCTTCCTACTCAAGGCATCCGCTACAACATTAGCTTTTCCCGGATGGTACTCGATCGTCAGATCGTAATCTTTAAGCAACTCCACCCAATGTCGTTGCCTAAGATTCAACTCTTTCTGACACATCAGATACTTCAAACTCTTGTGATCCGTGTACACCATACACTTCTCACCATACAGGTAATGTCTCCAAATTTTCAAGGCAGAAACCACCGCAGCCAATTCAATGTCATGCATAGGATAATTGCACTCATGCACCTTCAACTGGCGCGATGCATAAGCCACCACCTTACCCTCTTGCATCAACACACACCCCAAACCAACATAGGACGCGTCACTATACACTACAAACTCTTTCCCTAATTCAGGTTGAACCAAGATAGGAGCTTGCGTCAAAGCTGCCCTCATCTTTTCAAAAGCCTGATGTCTAGCTTCCGTCCACTCATACTTGACATCCTTCTGCAACAACTTCGTCAAAGGTGCAACAATCTTCGAAAATCCATCCACGAACCTCCGGCAGTATCCTGCAAAACCAAGGAAACTACGGACTTCATGAACAGACTTAGGAGGCTTCCAATTCATCACTGCCTCAATCTTCTGAGGATCAACACGAATCCCCTCAGCAGAAACCACATGACCAAGGAACACAACTTCCCTGAGCCAGAACTCACACTTGCTTAACTTAGCATAAAGCTGATTCTCCAACAAAACCTGTAACACAATCCTCAAATGCCCCTCATGCTCCTCCTCGGTACGAGAGTACACGAGGATATCATCAATGAACACCACAACAAACTTGTCCAAATATTCATGGAACACTCTATTCATCATGTCTATAAAAGCTGCAGGAGCATTCGTCAAACCAAACGGCATCACAAGGAACTCATAATGCCCATACCTTGTTCTAAAGGCTGTCTTTGGCACATCCACATCCTTCACCTTCAACTGGTAATAACCTGACCTTAAGTCAATCTTAGAGAACACAGCCGCTCCCCGAAATTGATCAAAAAGATCATCAATCCTCGGCAATGGATACCGATTCTTAATAGTCAACTTGTTCAGCTGACGGTAATCGATGCACATTCTCATAATGCCATCCTTTTTCTTCACAAACAAGACCGGTGCACCCCAAGGTGACACACTCAGCCGAATGAAACCACGATCAAGCAACTCTTGAAGTTGCGTCTTCAGCTCCATCAACTCCTTAGGTTCCATTCGATAAGGAGTAATGTATACTGGAGTTGTATTTTCATACAGCTCAATACCAAACTCCACCTCTCGGTTAGGAGGCAATCCAGGTAACTCCTCCGGAAACACATCAGGAAATTCTCGCACAGTCCTGATATCTTGAACTCGTAACTCCTTAGAGCTAGGATTCATCACAAAGGCTAGGTAGGCTTCACAACCTTGCCTCAGCATTCGGCTTGCCTCCAAGGAAGATACCACATTGGCAAGAAACTTCACATTCCCACCAACCACCACTACCTCATAATCATCCGCAAGCTTCAACAAAACTCGCTTGTTCTCAAAATCCACCACAGCTCGATGTTCAACAAGCCAATCCATACCAAGGATTACATCGAAACTATAGAATGGTAATTCCATGAGATCAACATGAAAAACATGGTTTTGCACAACCAAGGGACATCTTCTATACAACTTTCGTGTCACAACGGTCTCACCAAAGGAACTAGTTACACGCATACCAACATCCAAAGACTCAACAGGCAAACCAAGCAATTGAGCATGTTCACGCAATATGTATGAGTGTGTAGATCCAGAATCAATCAAGGGAAGTAATGACAAGGATTGCAAAGTGAAGGTATCTGCGATCACATCCGTGTCATTC
The DNA here is from genome assembly GCA_030270665.1 of Hibiscus trionum. Taxonomy (NCBI): domain Eukaryota; kingdom Viridiplantae; phylum Streptophyta; class Magnoliopsida; order Malvales; family Malvaceae; genus Hibiscus; species Hibiscus trionum. The sequence continues at coordinate 3,371,955 of BSYR01000010.1, read as the reverse complement.
CTCCCTTCTCGTTGCGCATACACTCGAGCCTGGCCACCACCCTCAGGTTGGACAGTCACCACATGCGCCACATTCCTTCCGCCATCATCTCTGCGCTGGAAGTTACCAAGTCGCGCCCACGACCTCTTTGTGGTGCAACAACTCCAGGAGCACGTCCCTGACCACCACTGGCCAACAGAGGACACTCCCTCTTCATGTGGTCTGCCGAACCACAATTCCAGCAAGAATTACCCGTCACTGCCACAGGAGCCTGAACCTCTCTCGCTGTCCAAGGACAATCACGCCTCAAATGACCACGCGATCCACACGCCTAGCATGTGTTCTGATCAGCTCTCGCCCGGTCTCCCTGAACAGGCGCACCATGCCCTCCACTACCACACCTAGCAGAAGACTGATATCTCCTATCTCGTCCTCTTTTGTTCCGTTCACCATCGGAACTATATTCCGCAGCTCTCTTGCCTAAGCCAGAACCAACACTCCTGGACGACAAACCCAGGTTCTGCTCAATATCCTTCGCCCTACTAACCAGCACATCAAAATCCGTGTACTCAGCTGCAAGCATAAAGGTCTTTACATCCGACACCAAACCATATCGTAAACGTTCACACCTCTCTCGCTCATTAGGGATAAGCTCAGGTGCGTACTGACTGAAACGGACAAACTGAATCTCGTACTCAGCCACCGTCATGCTTCCTTGAACAAGAGACATGAATTCTCTTTTCTTTACATCCAGGTATCGCACACCCAGATACCTCCGCTTGAACGCGTTCAGAAAGAACGTCCAAGTCACATCAACTTCGTCCATTCCGGAGACAGCGGTCGTCCACCAGGTATACGCATCAAAATGTAACAGCAATACCACACATCCTAACTTCTGCACATCATTGCAGTTCATTTGTCCCAATATCCTCTTGGTACTTTCCAACCAAGATTCAGAACCCTCAGCAGACAAACCTCTGAACTCAGTCCCTCCCAGACTGCACAAACGTTCCAAAGGTAGTCTAGCATTAGCATCACCCTGATGCCTAGCTCCGTGAGCTCCATCTACTGCTGCATGAAAGGCTCCAGCAATAGCCTGTATCAAATGTGTCATATCAGGAGCAGCTTGCCCCTGCCCAGCTTCAGGTCCAGCGACCCTAGCACCAGCACCAACACCAACTCCATCACCTCCAGCACCACCACCACCGGGCGGTCCACCACCAGGAAGAGGAGGTAAATCCACAACATTATCGAGATTCTCCTCATTCTCGTTCTGAGCCATAGCTCGCGTATTAACTCTCGTCTCTCTACGAGGTCCCATTCACTAAAACAATGCACTAACACAAATGCAATAACATAATCAGGCTCACCAAGGTAAGAAATCAAAGTACTCAAGCTCATTTTTCAAAAACAATTCAGTCCATTAGTTTTGATATGGCAATGGGTCCCTCTAACATGCTTCAACACAGCATGACATCACAACTGCAACATACTTACAATCCATGCATCAAACTTTCACTTAAAAAGCATATCATGCAATCATGCATACATCACCCACACAACCATTCCCATTTACTCGAGAACTCAGCTATGATACCACCAAATGTAACCCCCTTAGCCCGGCCTAGACGGTTGACCCGAACTACGAAGATTACACGGGGAAAACCAAAGTCAACCCGAAAGTCAACCTTGATTAACGACCGTTTTTTTCTTTTTAATCTTATCTAGATGCATATTAATCCTAAGCGTACTCTTGAGAAAAGCCTAGTTGAAAAGCACAACGATCGGATTACATTAAGGGACTCAATTGCACAAATTACTACTATTAGGGACCAAAAAGTAAATTCTGGAAATTAAGAGGACTTAACCGATTTATATGTTACCAATACCAAATTAGTCATATTACATGCTTCCCTGTCAAATTTCACTTTAAACGGACATCTCAAACTCAATCAATTGTAAAAACAATATTCGGGACTAAAACGTAAAACTTGCAAACCACAAAACCATTCAAATCAGTGCCCAACGGTCATCTGTTTCGGAACGGGGGTTGACCGTTCCGGAAAGCGGGTTCGTTTCGAGACCTGTATCGAAACAGGCCCTGACAGTGGTTAAAACGTTTCGGAACGGCCTCTACCCGTTTCGAAACACGAAGGCCATTACAGGCCCCCGTTTCGAAACGCTAGTGCCCGTTCCGATACGAATTGCCCAGAAAGTGCAGAATTTGCTGGTTTAACACACATTTATCCACTCAAACACATCCTAATGACCCCCTAATCATGCCAACAAGTCATCATACATATAAGGTACATATATGCATCATCAAAACACATTCATGGCATAAATTAGGAAAATCCACAAGTCTATAGGCATGCATCCTAACACTCAAAACCAACCAATCATCAAAGCATCAAAGCAAACATCAAAATGGCCATTTACAAGTCCAAAACATCAAAGGCATCATGCCACACTTAGGGAGTCCAAAACATCTCCCAAAAACACAACCTAGGTTCCCATTGCCAAAATACCAAAAACTAATAATGTGTGAAAAAGTCACCATACATGAGCTTAGCTTTCCCTTGGATTCTTAGCCTCGTTGCTGCCCTCAAAACACTTCAATTCTCTGCATTATTGGTTCAAGAAAGAGAGCGTAAGCACATTTTCTTAGTGAGGCATGCTCTAAAGAAACAACACAATAATGCATTTTATAAAACACCTTTCATAAGGCCTTTAAACTCATAAACATCATTTCTCATTCAACAATGCATACACAACAAGCATCTCATGCTTCATTAACATCAACATGTCATATTGGCTTCCAAGTGATAAACCATAACCTTTTTCAACACAAAACACAATCAGATACGCGGATTACAAACGTTGTCCCATACGCTTCATACACACTACCGAACACACAAGGTGGAGTTTACCGGTACAATCTCAACCCCCTCAACACACGTGATGGAGTTTAACGGTACAATCACAACCCCTCCACATCACTCACCGGTAGTTGTATAACATCACTAACGAGAACACGGGACACACAACACAAGATCCACACATGGCCGTTTAACCACCATTGCGATCTTAACCATCTCGTTAGTGTACTTGGATGGAGTTTACGGTACGATTACAACCCCTCAACATCCAAGGCGACTTTATTCACGGTGCACCCAATCCTATAGCCGACTAACTATATCCGATTCAAGTACTTTAAAAACCAAAACATCACTTGCCAATATACATCATTTATCATCAAGAATCCACTATTTTAAAGCATTAATCAAAGCCATTAAACCATCATGCATCACAATGCATCAAAACCACATTTATTCATAACAAACCAAGGATCTCTTACCTTGAGCATCCTTCAACACATGGCTTTCAAAACCAGCATTAATCATGCTAAAACATGCTTTCAAAACAGAACTTAAACATGCAAATTAAATACATTGCATCCAACCATCTCATGGTTCATCAAGAGAGAGAGTTTTCCCGAAAACTTACTCTTGAGCTTAGTTAAGTTGCTTAGACTTAAACTAAGCTCCTAAACCTTCAAACATTCATTACAAAGTTGGAAATCCCAACTTCACTCACCAATTCCGTTTCGGCAATTCCGTTTCGCAAGCTTGCCGAAACGCCGTTCAAGCCTCTAGATCAACACCACAAGGTCCAAAGATGTCTCCCATGTTTTAAACACATCAAAGCGGAGGATTAATGCATCATCATATATTAAAATCTTCAGCCATTACACCTAAACTCGCTGCTCTCACCAAATCTAACATTTCGGCTACCAAACACAACCGAAATCACTTCCAAACTCCTCAACAACATTACCCAGTCAAGATCCATCACTTCTAAACATTCTTAGACATCAATTAACATCCAAAAAGAACCTAAACTCGTCCTTATACCTCCAGGTGTAACAGAACACCAAGATCACCCCAAAAACCACCATTTTCATAAGTAAAAACTTAGGAAAATCAACCTATTCGGGATTGCATTGATTAAACCTCAATTACACATCATTAAACATCCAAAATACATTAAAATCCAACTCAAAACAAAGCCCAAACAATCACCATGAATTTCTTCAAGATTTGATCCAAATCTTGAGTTTTAAGCCAAAATCAAGATCAAAACATTAAAACCTTTTATAAAACTTAATTTAAGGATTGAGAACTTGGGAATTTCAGTAAAGAACTGAGTATTTAGAGGAGAAGAACATCCTTACCTCTAAATGTAGATTTCTCCTTGTTTAGAGCCAAAATCCTTGAAAATTCAATAAGCAAATCAAGAGGTTTTGAAGTAGAAAGGATTAGGAATCAATTGATGATTGAAACCTCATCATTTAGCGTGAAAATCAGTAGAAATGTTGATGTGGAAATGTGTTTGGCTGAGGGAATTTTGAGAGAAAATGAGATGAGAAAGTTTTTAAGAAAGTTAGTTATGAAAAGCCAAAATATGGTTTCCCTCTTTTCCTTTAATTAATTAAACATTAAATGAATCATTAAAATTAAGAAAAATCTGGAGAAATCCTTCCTTGGGTAAATTAGCTCCTTCAAGATTCAAAGTTTCAATCCTTACAAAACAGTCACCACTGAACTTTTCAAAAATTTCATTTTAGTCACCATTTCGAAATGTCACACTTCCAAACCTTATTTTGTAAAATTGATTTCAGCACTCTCTTATATATATTAAAAGAAGATTTTTAGTTATTTTTCAATATTTTTAAAGCATCCCGAACTAGGCTTTCCCTAAAACCACCTTTTATATTCGAACTGAAAATCAGACCGCCCCGGTTCAGACCCAAAACTTCCAAGGCCAAAATTGGGGTGTTACAGGTAACAACCCCAATTGTACAACCACCAGACTGGAGTATGCCATTTAAAATTATGTGTGATGCCAGTGACTACGCTGTAGGGGCGGCACTTGGGTAGAGGAAGGACAAGCTATTCCACGTAATCTATTACGCCAGCAAAACACTAAAACGATGCCCAAGTGAACTACACCACAACAAAAACAGAACTATTAGCAGTGGTGTTCTCGATTGACAAGTTTCGTTCATACATACTTGGTACAAAGGTAGTGGTCCACACAGATCACTCAGCACTGAAGTATATATTCGCAAAAAAAGATGCAAAACCTAGACTGATACGTTGGATTCTGCTGCTGCAAGAGTTCGACATTGAAATCAAGGATAAAAAGGGAACAGAGAACCAAGTTGCAGACCACTTGTCAAGATTAGAGATGGGAAAAAGTCTACCGACAGACCAGACCCACATACTGGAGACTTTCCCTGACGAGCAGCTGTTTGCTGCCACAAGCACTACCGCGACAGCCATGGTGGCAAGTAAGTTTTCTGAACTTCCTTGGTATGCTGATTTCATTAATTACATAGTTAACGAAATATTACCTCCTGAAATTACTTACCAAGCAAGAAAGAGGTTCCAAAATGATGCAATACATTATTATTGGGACGAACCTCTTCTTTTCAAACATTGTGCAGATCAAATTATCAGGAGGTGTGTACCACAGGATGAGCAGGAAGCTGTGCTTTACCACTGCCATGCTTCACCATATGGAGGACACTTAGGTGGAAACAAAACCGCTGCCAAGGTTTTGCAATCTGGTTTTTATTGGCCCTCACTGTTCAAGGATGCCCAAGCATTCTACAAAAGTTGTGACAAGTGCCAACGAACTGGGAAATCTCAAGAAGACATGAGATGCCACTGTAAAACATCCTGGAAGTCAAAATCTTCGATGTATGGGGGATTGATTTCATGGGAGCATTCTCAGCATCATGCGGGAATCTTTATATCCTACTGGCAGTGGATTATGTATCCAAATGGGTTGAAGCGATCGCCACACAGAAAAATGATGCCAAGACTGTTCAGAGATTTCTGCACAAAAACGTTTTCTCCAGGTTTGGCATACCTAAGGCGATCATCAGTGATGAAGGGAGACATTTCGACAATAGGGTAATCGTTGTTGCCTTACGAAAATACGGCGTAAAGCACCGCATTGCAACAACATATCACCCTTAGACCAATGGACAGGCCGAAATATCCAACAAGGAAGTAAAGAACATTCTTGAGAAGATGGTTAAACCTACTCGAAAGGACTGGTCTTTACACCTCAAAGATGCACTCTGGGTCTATAGAACAGTATTCAAGATACCATTGGGAATGTCACCCTACAGGCTGATATATGGAAAAACATGTCATTTACCTGTTGAGATAGAACACAGAACTTACTGGGCTATCAAGGCAGTAAATATGGACTTAGATAAGGCAGGGTAGAAGAGGTTACTTGACTTGAATGAAATTGAAGAAATTCGAGCAATGGCCCACGACAACGCAAGGATTTCCAAGGACAAAACCAAGAGGTGGCATGACAAGAAGTTGCTGCCACGACAGTTCTGCCCAGGGCAGCTTGTGTTGTTATTTAACTCTAGGTTGAAACTTTTCCCAGGAAAGCTTAAATCTAGATGGTCCGGCCCATTCCAAGTTGTGCAGGTTTTTCCCCCATGGTGCCATCACGATCAAATCCTTAAAAGACAAGCACCAATTCAAAGTCAACGGACAGAGACAAACAATATCAGGGGACTGAAGCCCCAAGGATGCAGGAAGTGGTTACTTTAGGAGATGCCCCTCAAGGCATCCCTAATTTAACTTAATTTTATTTTTATCTTTATTTTATTAATTATGTATTTTATTTATTAGGAAATTATAAATATTTTATTTTTAGGAACGAAGTTTTTATTTTAATTACTCTTAGGAAATAAGGGAAACAATGAGAGGAGAAGAAGTGAATCAGCCCACCATCTCCACAGCAGCCCAAAAAGCCCAAAGGAGGAGTAGGTCGTCACAGCCTGTCAACAGCTATCGCGACAGACACGGAAAATACAGCCTGTCACCACGCTGTCGCGGCAGACACGCAAACGCATAACAGACATGCAACAGACACGGAAACGCATGACAGACGCGTTAGAAACTGCGTAACAGCTGGCCCCGTTATTCGCGCCTGCCGTTATAGCTCCAACGGGCAGCAAACCATTTATCTATATAAACCCCATTTACTATTCATTTTTCACCTCACTTTTACTCTCTCCACTTGCTTTTTTTCTAGATATAAATTTCTTTCATTTTCCCACAGCCTTGCAACTATGAGTACCAGACAAACACGCCGAAGTGTTGCCTCCAGATTTCCTGCAGTAGCCGGCACACCTAGCCACAGTGCCATCCCTAACCGCTTTGCCATCACCAACTCCGTCGACAGATATTACCGCTACTTCCAAAAGAGGGAGATGTGGGAAGAAAGAGGGTTCCTTTACACCAAACGCATAGAAGACCTCGGGCTCGAACCGTTCATAGCACGAAAAATTAAGGCCCTCAAATGGCAGATGTTTGCTGCCCAGCCCGAAGAGAAGAATGTCATGTTGGTTCGGGAATTTTATGCTACTGTCGACAGCAAGGATACGAAGACCGTGACAGTGCGAGGTAAAGAAGTTACTTTCGAGCCTGCCTACATCAATACCCTCTATGGCATCTATGTCAACAAAAAGGAGAACGAACACAAGAGGTTCGTAGAAAGTCTGTCACCGACAGACTACGATGCTGTGATGGTAGAGGTAACGGAGGAGGGGACAGAGTGGAATACAGACCCCAAGCATCGGTGGACGGTGAAACGCACTCAACTTACCCCCGAGGCCAAACTATGGAACCACTTCGTCAAGAAGAGGATAATGCCTTCTTCCCATAACAGCACGGTCGACCGACCCAGGTTAGCTCTCATTCATTCAATTTTAAATTAGAGACCCATAAATGTCGGCTGGTATATACGAGAGGGAATTTTGAAGTGTGCCCTTCGACCATCGGGACCCCTTGTCTTCCCGTACCTCATCACCGAGATCTACCGCGGCCACAACATTCCAGAAATCTCCGAAGATTTCAAGGTCCGAGGAAAGGGTTGGACGGAGCGCAACATTTTCAGCTTAATGGAACTGAAAGCTGCCACACCACTATCCTTTTTCAACCCGTCTGCCGCAACATAAGAGCCAGCAGAGCCCACTCAGCCAGAACCTGCCGCCGCAGAACAGCAGCATCCAACAGCAGCAGCCCCTCCAGCAGACTCCTCCACTCAAATTCTGGCCACACTGAAAAAGATGGAGGAACGACAGCTTGGTCTGACAAGTTTCGTCAGAGACTTCACGACAGCCACGATACATTTTATTCAAAATAATTTAAGTTTTGCAAATGTACAATTTCCTGCCTTCCTAGAGCAATATTATGCTGCCCCTACCCTCACACCTACTCCTACTCCTGCTGCCACACCAAAAACACCCTCTGCTGCATCCACTCCAACCCCGGCCGCGACAACTGAAGGCGGCAGCCACACTGCCGCTGCCAGAACTCAATGACGACTACTTCGTGGGGTTCTCATCTTCCTCCATCTGACAAGAATATGATCGGGAGCCCTCTGTCGCGAGAAACCTTTCAAAGGAGTTCACTCCTTTGAAAAGGCAAAAGCACAACACTGGTGAAGGATCATCCGACAAGGGAAAGTCTGCCAGCAGCAGCAGCAGCTCATCAGATAAGGTACAAGTGCTGGAAAAGCCATCCCAGATCTCACCCACTCGTATCCATCCCCCAAGGGAAGCCAAGAAGAAAACTGCCTTCGCCTCTCCGAGCACTCTGTCGGCACCGACAATGAAGGTCACTGCCCGCCGGCAGCTACAGATTAGCAGCAGTAGCAGTGACGATAGCTCCTGAAATTATGTTCCTATCTTATTTAGCTGTCTTGCTATTTTATTATTATTGTGATGTATTTTATTTTATTTTCTTTTTCTATTATCATGCATTAAGGGCAATGCAACCCTCGAGTTTGGGGGTGGCATCCCTCCAGTAATATGAAGTGTCTTTTAGGTTTTAAAATTGTATATAAGTGTTAATTATTATTTAAGTTTATTGTTGTCAAAAAAAATAAAATAAAAAATGGCTTAAGTCTTTGAACTAACTTACCTGTCGTGACAGACCTTGTCGTGGCAGTCCCTTTAGGATATTTTTAGGAACATTTTAGAGCCTTACTATAGTTCTGATCCTTAAACACCCTTTGTGACTCTTATACTGTCTAGACTTCTCTTAGTAAACTAGAATAGGAAAAGCTTAAACACTTGAGTTGCCCCTTGAGGTGCCTAACACTGGCTCTAGGAAAAGAAGTTAAGAAAGGTTAGACTCAATACACCTAGAGGTGCCCGAAACCGACTCTAGGAAGTTAGCTAGAGGTGCCCAAAACAGGCTCTAGTCAAACTTAAAATTAAGAAAAGAGAACTGGGTCTAAGAAAAACTAAAGGAGCCTAAAAATTGCCTCCAAAAAATATGAAAGTTGGCATAAGAATTCAAGTGAGTGGCTTATCTATTCTAGTAAATTAGAGGAATCTAGGCATATAATTGTTCACAAAACATGCACACACTACACGAGAACTATAGCAAGGTTCCGAATAAATCCAGAATTGTCCAACAAGGTGTTGATCTTGACAGATAATAAGTGGTAGGTAGTGAAAGGTTCACTGATTTAAGCCAAACGAAAAATATTTCATTTTAGTTAGGTTATAATTGCTTGAGGGCAAGCAAGAACTTGAGTTTGGGGGTGTGTTGAGTGTGTGAAAGTTCTATATTTTACCCCTTATTTAACCCATATTTCTGCTGCATTCAAGCATAATTCATTGCATTTAGGATAGATTTCACATATACATCACAATTATATAAAATGGCACAGTTGCTACCAATTTTGGTTGATTTTTCAGGTAGATGCTGTGGTAGACTCAGGGCAGTGAAGAAGCAGAGCTGGAACACAGGACTGGAGTCAAGAAGAAGGATGCTACCATGACCACTGTCGTGGCAGCCAATGACGACAGCTATGGTGAAGGGAAAAGTAAAGTGGAGCTCGACAGATAGAGGAATTTAAACCGGTCTGTCGTGGGCCACTCCTATATTTTTTTGAGCCCTAGATCAGAATGAAGGCCAAGCCCAAAGTTCAATGAAGAAACTCAAAGCAAGAAAAGACGACGAATTAAAGGCATCTACTCAGAAGAATTAATCTTAATTAGAGTTGTACTTTAATTTGAACTTGTATTCTTACCTTATTAGAAAACTTGAACCCAAGGCCTTTATAAAGGCATGTAATTCGACCTAGGGAATGATATCTCCTCTCTAGCCATCTTCCCCAAAACCCTAGTCGTTTTCCCCCTTCTCATCATGTTCTAAACTTTCCATAGGGCTAAGGGTTGATTCTGTAAAGTAGTTGCAAGGATTGTATTGTTTTTAGGAATTTTCTGTTCAATAAAATAAACTTCAAGTTTGCTTATTCTGGTTTTCAACATCTTACAAGAGTATCGAGAGAACATTGTGAGATTATTTATTTACTTAATATCGGGAGAGTTAAGTATATGAAACGAATAAGTGCGAGTTCTCCAGTTTATGGTTGAACTATCTCGGACCTAGGGATAGGACGAGGTTAAGTGGCTAAGGAAGAATTCAACAACATCGGTGTTCATCCTTCGATTCACGCTGGCAGGTATCATCCAAGACGTGTTCATCGACAGTACTTGGACCTAGGGATAGGACAAGTCTCAATAGTGATTCTTGCCAAGCTTGAAGTACAGAGTTGTGTGATCGCTGCCGCGACAACAACAGACTATTGCCGCCGCAGGTACTGCCGCGACAGGGACGACGACAGAACAAGAATTTCTAATATAGTGCAACACCTGCACTACCAAGCAGATCAATACCAGCCTATTTCTTAACCTTGAAAACTCCGTTATTTTATATTCAGTATTCTTCAACATTCTTCTACAATCAATTAAACTCTCTTCTTTCTCTCTCGTGCAGCAATCCAAGGATAAAGCTATTTCCATTCCCTGTGGATTCGACATCTGATACTTCGTGTATCACTTTACTACTTGCGTCGTGTACACTTGCACTCTATTGCGATAGACTATTTTACACGCAACACGATGTGTTTGCTTGCACCAATTGTGAAGCACTCAAATCACGCAATAATTATTCATTATTGTTGTTTGCTATGATCAGTGATTGTTATATATACGTTGATTGTTATATGACATGTTTGGGGAAAATGTCTTGTAGGACACATTGCCTTATTACTATATGCTGAAATGTTTTGATTTGAAATGGAAGTCTTGGATCTTCGCTTGAAGCTGACCTATCTTTTTGTTTTTGTTTTGGTGTAATCATCATGCCTTATATATTTTAGTATGTTGGGACCGAGGGGAGATTTGAGAGCTAGCACGAGTGATGCTGCTATTGGGCAGGGAGTTTAGGAGAATGTCATACCTCATGGGGGTTTGCAACCTCCTCCACCTAATCCACCTATAGGAGTGGAGCAAGTACCACCTATGCTAGATGGGCCAGTGTTGGGTGATATGGTGCCTTTGATTTATGCGATGACCAGAGCTTTTCAAGCTTCCGTTGCTGGAGTGCATTTACCTGCACTAGTTGTTGGAAAAACGGGGTTGCCTTTGGAGCGCTTACGTAGCTTGGGAGGAGTTGAGTTTAGACTGTTGGCACCGAGGCATCCGAGGAGTGGATGGTCAGTACTACTAAGATTTTGGAATAAATGGGGTGAAATGATGCTCGTAAGCTGGGATGTGTTGTATCTCTGTTGCAAGGAGATGCCTATAGTTGGTGGACTTCCCAGATTTTGGAAGCGCGAGTTCATGGCCTTGGTTTAGGGTAGTATGTCTATAATATAGTATGAGGTACAGTTTGTTCGGTTGAGTCAGTATGCTCTAGAACTAGTACCATATGAAAGGCCTCACTATGATTGATTTCATTACGGATTTGTACAGGATGTTAAGACCTATATGTTGTCATCTGAATACATTGATTTCGACGTGTTGGTTACACAAACGAAGGACATTGAGCAAAATATGGTTTTATCAGCTCATGTGAGAGATTCTTGCACTGGAAAGAGGGTTGCAGATTCTGGTTCCCATGGTTGTCAATTTAAAAAGCATAGTGATAAAAGGTATTTCTCTAATCTGAGGCGAGGTAGAGGTGGTGCTGGGCGAGGACCTAGGGTCAAAATACCAGGATGGAGCACCACATAACACCTGTTTGGTTTTGGATCACGTGATCACCTGATGCGGGATTGCGCACGTTTGGTTCATGAAGGATATGCTTCTGCAACTGTTGTTGCTAACTCATGTTGGAGTTATGGATTGAGCAATCTTTTGAGATGGTTGTTGTGAGGAGGTTGTCCAGGAGATGTCATTTGAAAGTTCAAGGTCATGTGTTTGTGGTTCATTTGATAGAGTTGTTGTTTTATGTTTTGATGTAATCTTGGCCATGGATTTGTTAACCAAGCATAGGGTTGTGGTTGACTTTGGAAACCAAGCGAGTTGCCTTGAAACTTGCTGATGATTACGAAGTGGTGCTTGGGGGTTAGAATGTTACGTTCTTGCCCATTGTTGTTTCAGCTCTGGAAGCGAGTCGTATGATGAAATCTGCTTGTCAGTCATTCTTAGCCTATGTCATGAATCCGAGATCAAAGGAAGTGCATGTTCAGGACATTTGTACGTATGTGAGTTTCCGAGTGTTTTTTTTTAGGAGTTGTTGGGTTTACCACCGAATAGGGAAGTGGAGTTTAGCATAGTTATATCAAATAAAGCTCTAATGTCTATTGATGCCTACCACATGGCACCGTAGGTTTTGAAGACGCAACTTTAACATTTTCTTGATCGAGGGTTTATTAGGCTTAGTGTTTCGCCATGGGTTACGTCGGTGTTGCTTGTGAAAAAGATGGATGGCCTGATACGAATTTGTATTGATTATCGACAACTGAAAAAGTTGACAATTAAGAGTAAATATCTTTTGCCAAGGGTTGATGGTTTTTTTGATCAGTTTAGGGGTGCTTCTGTGTTTTCTAAGATTGATTTGAGGTATGGGTATTATCAGTTGAAGGTAAAGGATGTGGATGTGCCAAAGATTTCCTTCCGTACAACATATGAGCATTACGAGTTCTTGGTGATGTCATTTGGTTTGACTAATGCACCGGTTGCATTCATGGACATGATTAATGAAGTATTCCATGAGTTTTTGGACCAATTCGTAGTTGTGTTTATTGATTATATTCTTGTATACTATCCTACCGAGAAGGAACATGATAGACACTTGCGGATTCTGCTACAGGCGTTGTTGGATAATCAGTTGTATGCCAAGTTAAGCAAGTGTGAGTTCTAGCTTAGGGAGGTCGTCTTTCTTGGGCATGTTGTGTTAGTCGAATGGATTTGGGTTGACCCCCACAAAATTGAGGCGGTGTCAAGTTCGAAGCCACCTATGTCCATGTTGGAAGTTCGTAGTTTCCTTGGGTTGGCTCGTTATTACCGTAGGTTTGTGGATGGCTTTTTGAGCATTGATGCTCCGTTGACCAAATTGTTGCAAAAGGACGTCCATTTGGAGTGGACAGATGGTAGACAACGGGCTTTTGGAAGGTTGAAAGAGGCCTTGACATAGGCTTTAATATTGATGCAACCAGAATCGGGAAAGGAGTTTGTTGTTTATAGCAATGCATCATATGTACGTTTGGGTTTCGTGTTGATGCAAGAAGGAAAAGTTGTGGCTTATGCATCTAGACAGTTAAAGGTGCACAAGCGCAATTATCCTACCTATGATCTTGAGCTTTTCGTGGTGGTGTTTGCGTTGAAGATTTGGAGGCATTATCTCTATAGTGAGAAGTGTATTGTGTACACGGATCACAAGATTTTAAAGTATTTGATGACTCAAAAGGATTTGAATATTAGGCAATGTAGATGGTTGGAGTTGCCTAAGGATTATGATTTGACAATTGAGTATCATCCATGTAAGGCTAATTTTTTTTATGGGCGCCTTGAGTAGGAAGGTTGTGGTGGAGTTGCGAGCGATGTTTGCACGATTATGTATGATGCGAGATGGAGGTTTTTTGGCCGAGTTGCAAGTAAAGCCATCTTTGTCATAGTTGATTAAGGACAAGCAACCTTATGATGAGGAGTTGGTACAACATGTTAAGGATATCATGGATGAGAATTCGAAGGATTTTCATTTCAATGATGATGGAGTGTTGTGTTTCAAGGGTTGGATGGTGGTGCCTAATGATGATGAGTTGAGAGGTACCATTTTTACCGAGGCACACAGTAGTCCTTTTGCTATGCGTCCCAGTAGTACTAAGATGTATCGAGGCTTGAAAAAGGAGTACTATTGGGTTGGTTTGAAGAAAGATGCGGCTGATTTTGTTGCTAGGTGCATGGTGTGTCAGTGTGTTTAGGTTGAGCATCAGTTTCCTTCCGGGTTGTTGCGACCGTTGAGGATACCGGAATGGAAGTGGGAGAGAATTACCATGGATTTTTTGTCTGGGCTGCCATTGACACCAACTATGAAGGATTCTATTTGGGTGATTGTTGATTGGTTTACGAAGTGGGCACATTTTGTGCCAGTGCATACCACGTATACCTTTGATAGGTTGGAGAATCTATTTATTGCGGAGCTTGTGCGTTTGCACGGAGTGCCCGAGTCCATAGTTGCGGATAGGGATCCACGATTTACATTAATGTTTTGGGAGTGTTTGCATCACGCTTTGGGTACACAGCTGAATTTTAGTATTTCATATCATGCTCAGACGGATGGTCAGTCCGAACGTGTGATCCAAGTCTTAAAGGATATATTGAGGTGTTGCATCATTGAGTTCCAAGGAACCTGGGTGAAACTGATGCCTTTGGTGGAGTTTTCCTATAACAACAACTATCAGGCTAGTATACAAATGGCGCCGTATGAGGCCTTGTATGATAGGAAGTGCAGTACGCCTTTGTGTTCGGATGAGGTTGGGGAAAAGTATGTTTCTATACTATGTGTATTGAAAGGCAAAAATGAGAAAGTGAAGCTTTTTTTCAATCGCTTGAAATCGGCTTCGGATCGTTAGAAATCCTACGCAGATTTGAAGCATAGAGAGATTGAGTACGTTGTTAATGATTGTGATTTCTTGAAGTTGTCACCATGGAAGAAGGTGATACGGTTCAGGCATAAGGGTAAGCTTAGTCCGAGATTCATTGGACCGTATGAGGTTGTGGATAATGTATGTCCTGTAGCTTATCGTTTGAGATTGCCTCGTAAGTTGGAGAAGATTCATGATGTGTTCACGTGTCGATGTTGCAGAGGTACCGGTCGGATCCATCGCATGTTATGCCGATGGAGGAGATTGAGTTACAACCGAACCTATCTTATGATGAAGAACATGTAGAGATCCTTGATTTTAGTATTAAGGTTCTTCGTGGCAAGACGATCGAGCTCTTGAAGGTGTTGTGGCGACACCAAGGAGTTGAGGAGGCCACATGGGAGAGTAAGGCGAACACGGTGAAACAGATTTTGCATTTCTTTCCTTCTGGTAAATTTAGAGGATGAAATTTCCTAAGTGGAGGAGTGCTGCAACACCCCAATTTTTGGACCTAGAAGTTACCTAGTTAGATTACACGGTTCGGGAGAACCAAGTTAGTCGATTCAAGTTAGTTTCAGGATTTAATTCATAAAAATGTTTTTATTGTGGAATAAAATATGGGAAAATGTTGGAAAATACCTAACTAATATAATTAGGGTTTTGGTAAATTCAATTTAAGGAAATAAATTCGGGTAAAATGACATTTTAGTTTGGTGACTAAAATGTAAAGTTTCAAAAATGTTTTTGGTGACTAAAATGTAAAAGAGTCAAAACTTTGAATCTTTAAGATGCTAATTTACCAATTTTTGTAATAAGACTTTTCCCTTAATTTAGGCTATTTTAAATGTTTTTAAAATGGAATTAAACGGGGAATAAAATAGATTTAATAAAAAGGAGTTGTATTAACTAAATCACTTTTCTCACGTAATTACTTTTGCTCTGAATTTTCTCGGCATCCAAGCTATATTTTATACTCTAAAATGACCAAAGATTTACTCTCTTGATTTTCCTTTTTGATTCCTTCATTGATTTCTTGATTTCTACATCAAATCTTATTTGTTTCTTGGAGATTTCACTCAAATAATGCCAATTAACGGGAACGCCAACTATTAGAGGTGATTTTTGTTTCTATCCTCTAATCAAAGGTTCTTTACTGAAATTCCCAAGTTCTTGACTCTTTTGAATTGATTTCTAGCATGGTTTATCTATTTGATTGGAATTTCTTGATTTAATTGAGTTTTAATTAAGAAATTGATTGAGTTCTTTAATGGATTTGTTTGCTGGTGATCTATATTGATTTTGATCATGTTAATGATGTGTTTAAATGTTATAAAGATGGAATTGTAATAAGAATCCCGAAACTAATTGGATTGCTAATTTTCTAGGTTATGAATAGTTAAATTTTGAGGTTTTTTGGTGTTAAAGGGTTGCTGGAGGTATAAGGTGGTTATGTAAGTGTTTTTGGATGTTAATTTATGTTTTTAAGGTGTTCGAATCGATAGGTTGTTGTTGGGCTTCGTTTAGTTTGCGTTTGGTAGTGTTTTCTGTTGTTTTGGAAGGCGTTTAATGGGTTTTAGTGAGGCAAAGTTGGGAAGTTGTATTTCTAGGATTATGGATGCATAATGATGAAATAATCCTCCGTTGTTATGTGGCTAAAACAAGAGAGATTGATCCTAAAATGATTGGGGAGGTTTTGGAGGCTTTGATTGCTTGATTTCGCATCGGCAAGTGGAGTTTTGCGTAGTCGGTGAGTGAAAATGTGGTTTATAGCATTGAAATGGTTTAAAGGTTATTTTGGGAGTTTAAGTTAAGCTTGAAATGCTGGTTGAAACTCGGAAGTAAGTTTGACGAGATTTCTCCCTTTGTCTTGTTTTGGTGAAATTGGTTTTATGCAATTGTTTTTGGATTACATGGTACCTACTGTTTAAGCATGTATGAAGTATGTTTTATACTGATTTTGATCATATATTGATGATGGATGCATTTGGTAAATGGTCCATGTAAGTATGAGGAATATTTGTGAATGCATGGTTTATTGCATTGGAAATGGTTTTGAAATGTTGCATATAAAAAAGTGAGGTACATGGTTAATAATGAATTATAATTGCAAGTGATGTAATTTAAAATATTATCTGATATAGTTGGCCGACCATAGGATTAATAGTGCACTATAAATAAGTCGCCTCAGGTGTTGAGGGGCTTATGCATACCGAATACTCCACCACGAGTACCCTAACGTTTGAGGGTTATATGGTACCGAAAACTCTGGGTAGTGGATTATGCATCTAACCGAAGATTGGGTTGTGATGGTACCCTGTTGCGATTGTACCTTAATTTCAGTTGAGATGGCATGAAGTGTTAAGAGGACACTTGTTGAATCCATGTATTCGATGTAATATTTTTGGAAATTCGAACTTGTTTTATGATCACTTGAACGTCAATATAATTGATAATGTATCATATTGATGGATTATGTCGTATAATGTTGATTTATATATGTTTTCTCTTTAAGCATTGAATATGGGTTGTTATGCATGGGAAAGCTAAAATTGAGGGTTAGCAAATGTGAATTTGTTGTTAATCCATGATACATGTTGCATATGGTTTAATATGTTGGTGTTTCGGAAATGTTAAGTGCATGGTTTTCAAGGCATGATGTTTTGTAAGATGATTGAAATGGTGATTTCAATGTGATTTGGAAAATCGGTTTTAAATGCATTGATGATGTTTGTTTTGAGCGCTCCTCACTAAGCCCAGTGTGCTTACGCTCTCTTTGTCTATCAATGTAGAGAATTAAAGGTTGGAGGCAGCAAACAAGCGAGGGGAAATCCAAGGACTTGAACAATTGAGAGTATGATTTTTGAACTAGACTAGTAGTTCTAAAGGCAATGGGTCCATTGTTGTTTGGGAGGGTTATTTGATAAACTCCTTGTTTGTGCAAGTTTATATTGTTATCGAGGGTTTGTAATTGGCCTTATATGTTTGGTTTATGATGCAGATTTATGTTTCGTGCTATGGTTGGATTGATTCTTAGGGAATATGCATCTACACTCATGTTTGAAGCATGATGCTATGGTTTGATCATGTTTCTTTGATGATCTGGCATGGCTTGATCTTTAGTTTAATGGTATACATGTATATGGTGTGTTTAAGCATGTTTGAATCCATGAATGTATGAAAAACCAGCAAAATTGGACATTACAGGTCCAGGGGTACCGATACACGATGTCATGTATCAGTACAAGTAAAGTGTAATTTGGCCTAGGGGATCGATACGCGGGGAACCGTATCGGTCCATCATTCAATGAGATGACACTAAACTTTAAAAGGGAAGGACAAGAAATGATCTTACGGGGAGGGAAAAAGACTTGATATCAAATTACTATCTAGAAAGAAAATGCAGAAGCTCACTGAAAAAGATCCAGATGTGATGAGGGAGATTTATTTTCTAAGTGCTAAAACTATACACATTGTAGTGCCTCAAGTGATACATCCTTTATTGGAAGAATATAAAATGGTGTTTGATGAGCCCCAAGGAATGCTACCCCTAGAACAAATTGTCATGATATAATGCTGAAACTTGATGCCCTCCTAATCAATCTTAGGCCTTATAGATTTCCCAATTTTCAAAAGACAATGGTTGAAAGATATATTAAAGAAATGTTAGTTGCTTCAATTATTCAGTCTAGCACTATCTCTTTTGCATCCCTTTGTTTATTTGTAAAGAAGAATGCCAGGTCTCGGAGTTTAGTTGTAGATTTTAACCCCCTAGACATGGACTAGATTCCCAACCGGGCCGAGCGAGCTACATTGGGTTTGCCAAAGCAAACCCAAGAACAAAAACAAAATTTTAGGTCTGTCTTTCCTTTTTATCTTATCTAAATGCACATTATTATTTTCTACCTGGCGAACCGTACGACCTTAGTCGATGTTCTCGAGACAAACAAGTAAGTTAGCCCAACATCCCTCTTCGGAAGATCAAACACTTTCAAGGCAATCAAACGAAGAATCGTTATAAGCGGAAGCAAACAATGAGAAACGCGTCAAAAAACAATAGAAAGAACTCTCAAGAAAAAAGAACACAAGAGAGGATTTAGAATAAATGCCTTGTTACTCATAAAATTGTATGATTTACAAATGAGGTAGAGAGCCTCTATTTATAGTTGAATCTCCATACATTCGACGGTTCATACTTGTAACACCCCTTTCCCAGTCTGGTCGAGAACCGGGTTAGAGCACATTACCGATGAGCGATTCGGTGATCAGTGCGATAAATTCCATTTCATTCCCAACACCTAATCAATATTACATCAAACAAAACATTGCCAATATACACTTAGTCCAATTCATTCATAAGAAGACTACTTCTAACCATTTAGGACCTATTTATAGCTTTTACAAATGTTAGGGACTAATACGTAAGTTTGAAAAACTAAGGGTCCTTCAAAATAATTGAATCCACCATAATGAAATTCACTACTTAAATATCAGGTCTGCAAAATTTCATACAAATTGGAGCTCATTATCCTATTCAATTTAACCTTACTATATTTAGTGACTAAATCGTGAAACATACAATATGTTTAATGGGCCTTTAACTAACTTACCTAACCCCGTATCGAAAAACCCTTGGGCTGTTTCGAAAAGGGTACACGAGGGTCAATCATGTTGACTTTTCTCCTTAGGTCGTAGCGATACGAGAGCACTCGTATCGATACGAGTTGACTTCCTTTGACTTTGACCTTTGACTCGTTTCGATACACTGTAAACCTGTATCGAAACGTTAGTCTCCAATGACAAAATGTTCCAAAATGGCTCAATTCTGTTTCGATGCACCCTTACCCTTAGGTTCAATATTGCACACCCGTATTGAAACGCCATCACCCATTTCGATACGGTCTGACATGTAATGACAGATTTTTGCTAGTTTTTTATTCGATTTGACCTGTTGAACGATGTCCAAATGCAACGAAACTTTACACACAATATTTCAATGGTATAAACTACTAGCATGCCAAATTTCATGACCATATGAATATGTTTGCTATGTTTTTACCTTTTTTGAGCTATGTATGAAATTTCCATCCATTTTAAACTTCATCAAAAGGCCATTTAGAGCTATATAACATATTACAACTTAGGCAATACACCAACACCTCAAAATAGGCACAAATGACTAGTTCAACTACTTTGCCACCTTCCTAGGAGTTTATAAGTCAAAAACACTATACTTGAGGCTTGTAGTGACTTGTCTTGTTTGCCAATTTGATCTTCCGACACACGATTCTTTTAACCTGAAAATGCATGAGATGAGACACATTAGGCAAACTTTTCCTAGTGAGGTAGTCATAATCAACATGAATGGCGTATATCAAATATCCATGCACATAAATCTCATGCTTATCAATGACATGCTATGCATCAATATAATATGATTATCATTTACAGCTCATCATAGATCCTTGGATTGAATCGAGATAATGGATACGCGAAATCTTACACCTCGCCAAATCAATGAATGGTCTAATCTATTCGCCTCGCCAATATGACCAATATCAATACACATCCCTCCACCTCGCCAAATCAATAAAGTTCATAGCCTTAGGATCGTAGTCCACCCGTACACTGAGCTCATGAATTCTATGGCATGCCAATTGTATCCAATGTCCATTCCAATCCAAGGTTGCAATGTTCATATCCATTTCAAAAATCAATAGCATTCTGATGTCCGATGATTTCAATGTTTTCAATGACAACTATATGTATCTACACATCAATATTTCATAATTCAATGTCAATATCAATGTCCAATGGTCTCTATAAAATAATTCAATGACAATGTCCATATCAATGACAATGCACAATGGCGATAACAATGATTATGCCCAATGTTCAATAACAACTTACCGACGCTTACCAAAGTGTCCGATTAACCATCCAACGCAATTTCTTTAACAAAATGTTAGCGATGTGATCTAAATTATCAAATAATAACCCGAGAAGGCCATTCGCCCAAACCCGAGACTCCGACTACACTCACCTTGACAATCCGAAGCTTTCAAGGCTCTCAGATAGAAATTCCCTTGTTCCTAGCATTAGATGGAGATGGTGAAACCTCTTTCTCCACTTCTTGAGCTAGAAAATCAATAGAAAACTATTAGGATCGATATTTCGATATCAAAATCAATACAACGATATCAAAATAGATATCCGACTTCAATATAAACAGTAATGATGAAATATCTGTGGATGGTCAAAACCCTAACTTGAGATTAATCTCACGATATCCATGGAATACAATAACCGAATGAGGATTATAGCTTACCCGTTCGATAGCAACGATTCAATATTGATAAAATGAAGAAAAAGTAAAGCTTAAAACTCTCTCCAACGGAGGTGTGTGCTTGAGGGTTGAAGATGAAGAAGATGGAGGTGTTTGCTTCGATTCTCGGGTAAGCTTCTATATTTTCACTCCTTTTGTTTTAAAATACATTTTAAAGCTATTTAGCATTCCTTCACTTGAAGAAAAGCTCTCAAACACTCCACGTAGGACATTTTTAATTGAGGAGGGGCTAATCGCAAGGTTTGTTTCTCAACTCTCACCATACTATGGTTTTGCCTCCCAACTTGCATTTTCTCCAATTTAGTCACTATATAGGTTCAATATTATTCAGTAGAGCCCAATGATGACATTTTTGACTTAATTTGGGTTCGGTATCAATATTTAACTAGTCGATACAATATTTAGACTTCATCAATGTATGATTTACAATCATCAAAACTTAATTCCGAATAGACCAAATTTCGGGGTGTTACAACTCTCCCCCCTTAAGAAAAATTCGTCCTCAAATTTTTACCTGAACTAAAGAGATGCAGATATTGCTGTCTTGTGGTATCTCCAGGTTCCCAAGTGGCTTCCTCAATGGTTTTGCTCCTCTAGAGCACTTTAACCAATGGTACAGTTTTGTTGCGAAGCCTCTTGACTTCCCTTGCAAGAATCTAAACCGGTTCTTCCTCGTAGGATAGATTTTGTCGAAGTTCTACAAATTCAGGTTCCACAATGTGTGAGGGATCAGATCGATACTTCCGAAGCATTGATACATGAAAGAGATCGTGGATTTTGCTCAATTCTGAAGCTAGCAATAACCGATATGCCACTGGACCAATCATTTCAATGACATTAAATGGTCTAATGAATCGGGGACTCAATTTCCCCTTTTTTGCCAAATCTTAAGACGTTCTTCTATGGTGAAACTTTGAGGAAGGCTTTCTCACCAACTTCGTACTCAATGTCTCTTCTTTTAAGATCATCGTAAGCATTTTGTCGATCTAAGGAAGCCTTTAAACGATCATGAATAATAGTGACCCGTTCTTTAGTCTCACGAATCAGGTCAGGGCTTAACATCTTGCCCTCACCAAGCTCCAACCAACATAGCGGAGTTCTACATCGCCTACCATACAATGCCTCATATGGGGCCATTTGGATTGATGTCTGGTAACTATAATTGTAGGCAAATTCGACAAGGGGTAGAGATTTCTCCCAAGTTCCACCAAAGTCAATAATGCATGCCCGAAGCATGTCTTCCAAGATCTGAATTACCCTTTCTGACTGACCGTCAGATTGAGGGTGAAAGGATGTGCTAAGATTAACTCTGGTGCTCAGAGCTCCTTGTAATGTTCTCTAAAACCGAGATGCAAATCGAGGATCTCGATCGGAGCTGATAGACTTAGGTACTCCGTGGAGTCAGATTACTTCCTGGATATACAGGTCAGCTAATTTAGGAAGACCGTAGTCCATTCTGACCGGTATGAAATGAGCTGACTTCGTGAATCGATCTACAATGACCCATATAGCATCATGTTTCACAGGAGTTAACGGTAGACCACTAACAAAATCCATAGTGATCTTTTCCCATTTCCATTTTGGTGGATCAATAAGCTGCAACAATCAAGTAGGGCACAATGTTCTACCTTAACACATTGTCACGTGATACATTTGGAAATGTAATTAACTATGGCCTGCTTCATGCCTGGCCACCAATAGAGTTCGCGTAGATCTTTATACATCTTTACAGACCTAGGGTGATAGATAGAGAACTCGAATGGGCTTCTGAAATGATATCGATGCGAAGAGGTTCATCATTAGGTATACAAACTCGATCATGGAAGCATAAGAGTCCTTCAGAATTAATTCTGAATTAGGGTTATCTGATAGCTTAGAGACAATAAATTGAAGCTCAGGATCTTGCTCTTGCAAATCCTTGATTAGTGAAATGATGGTAGACTAAACATGGAGTTCAGCTACAAGACAACGATGCTTTCGAAGTCGGAAGTGAGCGTTAGTTGCTCGAGGGGCTACAATATAGCAATATTATGATGAGTTAATGTACTTCACAATACCTATAACTTCAAGTTTATTATCAATGCTTACCAGGCGAAGGTTTGCGGCTGAGCGCATCAGCTACAACATTGGCCTTGCACAATTGGTAATCAATGACCAGATCGTAATCTTTAAGAAGTTCCATCCACCTCCGTTGCCGAAGGTTCAACTCTTTTTGAGTCAACAAATATTTGAGGCTTTTATGGTCGGTGAACAATTTCTCCCTGTAGGGCGTGTAGGTGTTCCCTTTTTGTGAGAGCGCAAGTGCACACTCCTGCCAAGTTATAGTATAAAAGATGTCAATTCCCACGAGGATTGGTCAGCTTGGTTCAATTTGTAGTTCCTCCACAAGGTAAAGTAAAATAAAAAAACAAGTAATAAAAGAGGTGATTGTTGAGATGAAAAGTAAAATAAAATAAAAAAACAAGTAATAAAAGAGGTGATTCAGGTTGATAAAGAGGGCAGGGTTATGTTGCCGCTTAGTGTGAAATTGTGCTGAATAGGCTAAGTTGTTTTGTGCTGCCACGATATGTTGCCTCGGCTGGTACTAGCGGATTGAGGCTACGACCCTTTCACTGCCGCAGCAGATCTCTACACTTGCAACTTTTGCTGTCTCGCAGGTGAGATGGGGAGAAGTCCTGTCGGCAAGTGTGGTAGATTCTCCAACTTCGACAGAGCAATTCTAATATGATCCTTCCTATGTCTAGGCAAGGATTATGTCACCTCGTGATGTAGGCAATACCTAACAATATCAGCGTAAACCTAACACGGGCAGTCGATGTTTGGTTGCTCCTTTTAGCCGCTTAAACTCAAACTTATGTCTAAGCCGAATTAGTCAACACGTCGACATGATGAGACTGTACTTAATTCTTTCGTGAGTCTTACACTTTCGTGCCCGACAAATGGATTTCTTCAACTGGACTTTTGGAACTAATTGGACAAGTGAAGATCATGAATTAAGTAAACTTGTAATATTTTATTGGAAGCAATTCAAAAACCTAATACAACTGTCTCACAACTAATTTACAACATAAACCTTAACTTAAGAGAAGTTTAGAACATGGCGACGGTAAAGAACACTCAGCTATGTTTATAGAAAACCTAAGATCTATATCCTTTGATTTGCTAAATACATGAGGTTTATATAGGAAAATGTCTAGTCTAAGTCCTTAGAGTAGAAGTCCTTCTTGGAGTAGAAGTCCTTAAAAGGCTTTTGTATTATTTACAACTTTAAAATTTGACTTCTTTGAGTTGAATATGGACTTCTTTTCCCATTGCCTTGTTCCACAAGTAAGCTCGTTCTTCTCCACCGGCGGCTTTGTCTGCTGCTCCAGGTGTCAGAAAATTGCGTGATCGGCACTGTTAGAATCAGGATTTTCTGCTCTGTCGATCGCACTCCAATTCTCCAACTCCTCAGTTTGTTGCCCTGGGCGGCACGGGGCGGCACTAGGCGACACTGGGTGGCACTGGGCAGCACTAGGCGGCACTGGGCAGCACTGGGCGGTACTAGGCTCACTTTGCTACCCTCGTTTGCTGCCTCAACATCATCTCCTCTGGTCTGTCCTCTTCCTGTCAACTTCTAGCCCTGGAAAACTAAATCTATACTAAAACAACATCTTTACTTCACCAAATAACAAATATTCAATTAAATACTGGCAAAACAAAGAATATTGTATCCATGCAATGCATGACCTAATTATGCCTAAAATGTACTTAAAAACAGCAATAATATGAGATGGAATGTGTATGAAATATAGAACTTCTGGACACTTTACACACCCCCAAACTCAAACAATTGCTTGTCCTTAAGAAATGCAACCTAAACATACTTGCCCTTATAGTAACCAGAAAGAAAAACATGCTTTCAACTTGATTTAATACCTCAAGTCTGCGACACTTATATTAGATTTAGTGAAGGGAACATAGCAAGATAATAACTCAGAATTAATTTCTAATGCCAGTGCAGTGTGTGCAGGACTGTGTACAGGCTGATGAAGAATAACTAAATAAACAAAGATGATGTCACGATATATAAGGTTGCTGCCGAGGCAGCACAGTTGAGCACAATATTTTAATCATGGCAATGAGTGCTTCAGTTTATCATAACTACTCTTCAAGGTCTGAAATTAAGATGGGAGCAAACTAAAAAACCCCGAACCCATG
Organism: Hibiscus trionum; assembly: GCA_030270665.1. Taxonomy (NCBI): domain Eukaryota; kingdom Viridiplantae; phylum Streptophyta; class Magnoliopsida; order Malvales; family Malvaceae; genus Hibiscus; species Hibiscus trionum. The sequence goes on along the minus strand of BSYR01000010.1, from coordinate 3,346,445 downwards.
GAGTAGAGTTATCATGTGAGGACATTCATTCACTCATGTTAATTTGTCTGTCACTTCAAAGCTTGCGGTTTCAATGACTTTGATAGCAGTGGAGTGTCCTCGCACATGATTCATCCTAGAGCCTTTTGCGGGCACCTCTAAGGTAAAACAACAATGTTCTTTCTTTTTACTTCTGCTGTCGTGGTAGTGCTGTATTTTTTGTTTCTTTTTCCTGCCTCGGCGTCTACCTGCAACCATTGTTAGAACTTTGCAAAGAATTTTAAAAACAAGCAGGCAGTATTCATCAGATATTCTAACAAATTCAGCAAGTAACAGAGGTGTTTGATAGTTTTAGGCAAAAAAGAAAAAAATTCTAAGTCATTTTTCTTGCTTTTCCCATGTTAAGTTTAATTTATATTTGGTGCGAAAATAAGTAATCGGCTAACTATCATAGGCACAAGTTATATAAAAAAAATTATGTTCCGATTATCACCAAGGCAAGTACAATGCAACCTATATGCTACTAAGTATGCCTAGACAAATGATGCGAGAGCTTCCCCCCCCCCCCCAATTCGAGATGGGCATTGCCCTCAATGCACAAAATAAAACTAAAATTGAACAATAAATAGAGAAAGGGAAAGAAAACTCAGGTCTGGTTGTTGTCACATGGTGGAGAAGATGTGGAGAAGTTATCTGCTCTTTCGCCAGTTGCGGGTTGCGGCAGTGCTCGGCGACTCGATTTCTTAGGGTCTGAATCTGGGTAAGTAGTTGTAAGACGGGAATAAAACGCAAACAAAATCTGGTCCTAAGTAGGTAAAATCTACTCCTAAATAAAATAATAAAGATGTGGAAAAATAAAAACTTAAAAATTTTGTTACTCTAGGAGTGCATTTGTATGCATCTCCTAAAGTATCTACTCCCTTATCAGTTTAGCTCAAGAGGGTCATTTTCGATACTTCTTGTAATCCATTCGCACCCACCATCTAGTGATTATCCTCATGGTGGAGGAGTCCTTCTTCCTCGTTCCCTTGTAATTCATGTGAACCTTCCTTCTTGTTGCTATTCCTGAAGGCATGAACATGTGATTAGGAAAAATTATATAACTACCTAACCATGTACTTACCTCCTTTTTGTCGAAGTTCGTCATAGGGGAAAGTTTCTTTTGGTTCCGAGGCAGCAGCTACGACAACCAGCTGTTGTGGCAGTCTTCTGTCATAGTGTTGTGCCGGTCAAGGGAAGACTCTTTAGGTACTTCAAAAATCTTCATCAGTAGAGATTTTGACGGCTATAACTCAGCATGCATCAGTTCCTCTAGATATATATAATCCATAGCTGTCGAGGTGTTTGCCGAGGCGGGCGTCATTATGGAGGCTTATGTCATGTTGGGCCTCTCTGCTGAGGCATAGCTTTGCTCAGGTGCTGTCAGTTCGTCCACAGGGCAGGGTTCTAGGTAACTGCTGGAACGGCTGTCAATCTTGCTGTATTGGCATTGTTCTGCATCCTCTTGGCTTGGAGGTTCGAATTGCTCTGTAAACATTGAAGATCTTTCATCGTATTGCTCTTCGTCCTCTTGTTCTGGGACATCAGTTTCCCTTAATTGTGGAGGTTCATCCATAGCATCAATGAGGACTGAATTGCTCAGAAGTGCAGCCATCTTAGCGATGATGGCGTCCGTAGTAGTTGACACTTTATCCGTGAGCGCAAGGAAAGTTTGAAGTGTATCCTCCAAGGATTTTGATTGTTCTTGCGGATAACTATATTGCCAGGGCATGTCGATTTCTGCAGCAAAACTGTTATGGTAAAAGAATTTGAGATTCTTGATTATACCATGAAAAATCTTGCTGCTGCAGCGGCAATTTCGGCAGCGACATCAATTATCCTTGTTACTGTTGCGACAACATCTGGTGTCCCTGTTGCTGTTGTGGCGACATCTGTTGTCCATGTTGTTGCTGCTGCGGCATCTGGTATTCATATTTAGGCATCCACTCACAAGTGGTTTTTCACAACATGTCTACTGCAAATAGCTGAGGGCAACTTTCGAATGCATGATTGCCTTCAAAAAATTCGCAAGAACTCTCCCAAACATTGCTGCCATTAACTCGTGGGGCACCTAAATAAGCAGTTTCCCACATAATTTTTTTCGATTAAAAATAAAATAAAAAGTAAAGAAGTAAAAGTGCATAAATTAAGGACGAATTTTGCTGTTACCAATCCCCGGTAACAACCAAAAACTTATAGGGCGTGTAGGTGTTCCCTTTTTATGACAGCGCAAGTGCACACTACTGCCAAGTTATAGTATAAAAGGTGCCGAATCCCACGAGGATTGGTCAGCTTGGTTCGATTTGCAGTTCCTGCACAAGGTAAAGTAAAAACACAAGTAAGGTGATTGTTGAGATGAAAAGTAAAATAAAATAAAACACAAGTAATAAAAGAGGTGATTTAGGTTGATAAAGAGGTCAGGGTTATGCTGCCGCTTAGTGTGAAACCGTGTTGAATAGGCTAAGTTGTTTTGCGCTACCACGATATACTGCGCCGACGGGTATTGGTGGATTGAGGCTGCAACCCTTTCGCTACCACAACGGATCTCTACACTTGAAACTTTCGCTGTCTCGGCAGGTGAGATGGGGAGAAGTCCTGGCGGCATGTCCGGTAGATACTCCAAGTTCGACAGAGCAGTTCTAATATGATCCTTCCTATGTCTAAGCAAAGATTTTGTCACCACGTGATGTAGGCAATACCTCGTAATCTCAGCGTAAACCTAACACAGGCAGTCGACGTTTGGTTGCTCCTTTTAGCCGCTTAAACTCTAATTAATGTCTAAGCCAAATTAGTCAACACCTCAACATGATGAGACCTTACCAAATGTAACCCCCGTAGCCCGGCCTAGACGGTTGACCCGAACTACGAAGATTACACGGGGAAAACCAAAGTCAACCCGAAAGTCAACCTTGATTAACGACCTTTTTTTTTTCTTTTTAATCTTATCTAGATGCACATTAGACCTATATGTGGTCACACAAACAACATACTCAAAGATCACAGCCATCAGAGATCATTCGGGGACCTAATTGCACAAAACACAACCTTAGGGACCAAAACGTAAATTTTGAAAACTTTGAGGCCTTAATCAGATTTTAAGTTACCAACTTAAAATTAATCATGTTTCATGCATCTCGGCCAAATTTCAGCTCAAACGGGCATCTCAAACTCATACAATTGCACAAACAAGATTCAGGACCAAAATGCAAACATTTTGAAACACATAACTGCCACTGTCAGCCCCCAACGGTCAACCGTTCCGAAACGGGAGACAGCCCGTTCCGAAACGCGGGGCCGTTCCGAAACAGGCATAGCCCGTTTCGAAACGGGGGTCGGGCAGAGGCCTTTCCGTTTCGGAACGGTCTCACCCGTTTCGGACGCCTGGGTTCATGCAGGGCACCCGTTCCGAAACGGTGTCTCCAGTTCCGAAACGCCTAGCCCAGAAAGCTGCATTTTGCTCACTCAAACACACAATTGACCATCCAAACATGCTCCAAAAGCCACCAAACTTTACCAGCATGCAATTCAGCATAAATGAGACATGCTTGCATCAACAATTCATCAGAAACACATCACATGCAAAAAGCCCCAAATCTGTAGGCATGCTTCCTACACAAGCAACCATTTAGGCACAAACCTTCCAAAACAAACTCAATTAAGCCAAATCATGTTCCAACAACTTTAACAACATTAAAACAATCTTGAACAACATAAACGATCACAAACACAAAAATCCCAAGAGATTCTACCCCCATTGCCTTTATTAACTATAGCTATTCACTGAGACATACATCTCACTTGGAGTCCACCTTGAATCCCTTGCTCCTTGCTGTCCAAACTTCAAAGATCTGCATTGATGGAAAAAAGAGAGCGTAAGCACAAAATGCTTAGTGAGGAATGCTCAAAACCAAAACACCATCAATGCAGCGGGTCATAAAACACTTGTAAAACATACCCGATTTGTTTACCAAAACCAAGTTTGAAATCCTTTTCAACCACAAGCATCAACCATGCATAATTACCATATGCAAAGCTAACACAAAACCATGGAAACACTTCCATTTCACAACATACCTTTCATAAACTTGAAAGCCATTTCAACAAGAAACCTTTAAAACCATTTCACAAGCCAACCAACACTTGCATTACACCAAGGCAACATATATACCATACAAACATATTCACATGCCTTTCAAAACAAGTCCTACAAGACTTCAATGCATTAAAGATATTCATGCTCACATACATCATTTACCAAATGATAATCAACACTTGTTCAACCTAACAAGTAAACATGCATTCACATGCATCATACACCTTCCATGCAACAATGCATCTTTCCAAGCAACTCATACTTCACATGTAACCATGCATCATTTCAAGCATCTCATGCTTCACATGCAACCATGCATCATTTCAAGCATCTCATGCTTTACATGCAACCATGCATCATTTCAAGCATCTCATGCTTCTTTATAATTAAGAACATCATATTGGCCTTCAAGTAATCAATCACATCCACCTTCCAACTCAACACCCGATCGGATACGCGGATTCCGAGCGTTGTCCCTACGCTCCCTACACCCTACCCAATCCAAGGTCCTCGAATGGGCAACACCTCCATTATGACCTTACAAGCCTAAAGTTTCCATGCATGGACTTTTAAACACCATACAACCTTAGCTTTTCCCGAGGTTCCCATGTATGGACAACCATACAACCTCAACATGCACAAGGTTCTCCCGTATGGACTTTTAACCACCATACAACCTTTGCATAACCGATTGGTAGTTGTAGAAATCACTAACGAGATCCGGGACACCCTATACAAGATCCACACATGGACTTAACACCGCCATTGTGATCTCAACAAGCACAAGGTCCTCACATATGGACTTTTAAACACCATATAACCTTTGCTTAACCAAGGTCCTCGAATGGGCAACACCTCCATTATGACCTCAAATAACCAAGGTCCTCGAGTGGGCAACACCTCCACTATGACCTCATCTCGTTAGGAAACTTGAAGGGAGCTTATCCGGTCCACTCTTGACCACTCCACCTCCAAGGCGACTTTATTCACGGTGCACCCAATCCTATAGCCGGCTAACTATATCCGATCAAAGATCCAAGAACCACTTACATCACTTGCCAATATAACCATCTTGCCACATTAATCCAATGTTTCACATGCATAGCCAATATGCAAAACCATTTCATTATAAACCAATGATTCACATGCATAACCAATATGCAAAACCATTACCACATTAATCAAATGATTCACATGCATAACCAATATGCAAAAACCATCATTTATCATCATCAACTCACTGTTTTAAAGCATTAAACAAAGCCATTGAACAACATGCAACATCATGCATCAAAACCACATTTTCAATGTATAAAACCAAGGATCTCCTACCTAGAGCATCCTTCACATATGGCTTTCAAAACCAGCACTAAACCATGCTAAAATATGCTTCCAAAACAGAACTAAACCATGCGGAACACATGCATTTCAATCATCAACCACAATTGCCTAAAAACCACTTCATATCACAAATCAAGTAAGAAGTCCATTTACTTACTCTTGAGCTTAGCAAAGTTGTTTAGACTTAAACTAAGCTCCCAAAACCTTCAAACCTTTGATTAAAAGCCGAAAACCCAACTTCACTCACCGATAACCAAACAAGACTAGCCGACAAGCCTTCCAAGCTTCCGAAACCTTCCGCAAACACCTTCAAAGCTCAAGGGTCAAACTCCCCTGTTTCAAGCACACAAAAACAGCACATTAATGCATCATTATGCATTAAGAACAGCAGCCACACAACCAAACTCGCTGCTCAACACAAATCCAACAATTCGGCTACCAAACACAACCGAAATCACCTCCAAACACTACCAAAACTTAACCCAGCCAAGATCCATCACTTCTAACCATTTTTTATACATCAATTAACATCCAAAATGAATACAAACACATCCTTATACCTCCAGGTATAACAGATCACCAAAAACACTCCAAAAACAACCAAAAACTCAAGCGAAACTTAGGAAATTCAACCTATCCGGGATTGCATTCATTAAACATCAATTTCTAATCAACTTAGCATTCATTTAACATCATTTTGACACTTCAAAACACTGCCCAAACAGATCACACGAAAATTCCACCAAAATCACCAAATCTTGCATTTTAGCCAAAAATCAAGATCTCATTTGAAAAACCATTAACAAATCACAAATCAAGGATTGAGAACTTGGGAATTTCAGTAAAGAACTGATAGTTTAGAGGAGAGAGACGTTCTTACCTCCAAACTTGAATTTCTCCTTTTTAGAGCCAAAAAGCATGATGAAACAACTTGCAAATTGAGAGGTTTTGTTGATGAGATGATTAGGAATCAAATGAGAGTTGAAATGAGAGATTTAGATGCCAAAATCAGAGAAAGAAATCTGGAGAATTTTGTTTGGGTTGAGAGAAAATAAGAGAAAAGGAAAATGGAGAGAAAATGAAAAAGTAGTTAGGAAATTGGTTAAAATGATTTCCCTCCTTTTCTAAATCTTTAAAATCAGAATAAAGCCTTAAAATATCTTAGAAAAATCTGGAGAAATCCTTTTTGGAATAATAGCTCCTTAAAGATTCAAAGTTTCAATCCTTTATAAAACTGTCCCGCAACTTTCAAAAATTACATTTTGGTCACTAGCCAAAATGTCAACCTTCCAAACCTCATTTTCCAAAATTGATTTCACAGTTCACTTTTATATAATAAAAGATGATTTTAGAACATTTTTCCATATTTTTAATGCAACCCGAACTAGGCTTTCCTAAATTCACTCTTATATATTCGATCAGCACTTTGACCGAACCGGTCAACGCCCAAAACTTCCAAGCCCAAAACCGGGGTGTTACAACTCTCCCCTCCTTAGGAAATTTCGTCCTCGAAATTTAACCGGCGAAAGGAAACCACAACCTTCCCAAACCAACACACAAGGCAACACAAAAGCCTCGACCATCACTGAACACTTACCACACAAAACCTCCACCAAACCTAGCACCACCACATGCTGTTCACAGAATCCAGAAAACACAAAGATAGCCACAACTTAACCTTTCACATAACCAGACTGTACACAGTCCCAACACCATCCTGAAGAACTTTAGCTCTTACAGCAGACATCACTGCAATACACCATACCCAAAACCTGTTTACACAAAGACAACAACCAATCCGATTCAGTCACTAAGCAACCTTCTCTGCTTCTAAAACCCTTGCAAACTCCCAAACCTCTTCCAAGAATTACCCAACAAGCAAAAATCCTTAAGCATCAACTGCTTACTCAAACCCCTCAACGAAAACTGATAAACCCTCACAACTGTTGCTAACATTACCATAACAGCTCATCAGGAAAACTCACCCAGATTCCAAAAATTACATCACAATCCCAACTTGACTCCGTCAGCCATTCCACACACCACCAACCAATTATCACAAGAACCCAACAACCAACAAAAACTTCAACCAAAGCACTTACCATACTAAAACATCGCCCAACTTAAACATACAAACCATCTTCTTAACTCCTCCAAGGTTACTAAGAACCAGCACTTACAAACACAACTCTTCCACAACAACTTAAAAGCTAAGCTACTTCAGCACTTGGGAACACAACCACTAAGCTGCAACATCATTTAGAACCAAGGAACTACCCCTTCCACTTAGCTATTCAACCACTAAACCGATTCTAAACTCAACCGATACCATCCAACACCAAACCACTAAACTCCTTGAACATCGAACACTATCCTTCTACCAGCAGCTACACCACTCACTTTCACTAGCAACTAGCTTGATATACTCCATTACTAACTCTCACCCAGCACCAAAACAACCTCCAAAAACCCATCATCCAACCTAATCCAACACACTAACAGATTCGATTAGTTATTAGCGAGTGTGAACCTCGTATGCATGATCACCAACATGCCCTATCAATGCCTGATGTACATGTATGCAAAACCTCTAATGTCATGCCACATGTATGCATGGACCAACATATATAATATAGTATATAACAATGATTTTAACTGTGCATGAATGCCAATTCACACCCTCCAATAACATCCTCAAATCCGTCTAAGAACAACCTCCTACCTCACTTCTAACTCATCTAACTCCACCATACCAACAACCATTAACCACAAGATACTTACCAAGCCTTCTTCACACCCAAGACATTTCCAAACTACAACTATTACCCCAACATGCTATCAACAAGACTAGACTTACCACGCAAGGAAAACCAACAGAAACCAAACTAAGGCAACTAGAGCAAAGATTACTAAACAAGATTACCTGAAAGCACAACACCACCCTGAGGCTTCATCAGACGAGCTCTCTTCCTTGCGGAACCACCACCCTCCTGCCACACCACTGCAGCACCAGCTAACACACTAGGGTCACCACCAACTCCTTGCGGTAAAGAACCTTGGCTATTCCGAGCCAACATCAAACAATCACGCCTCTTGTGTCCAGCAGACCCACATTTCCAGCAATTCTCCTTTCCCACACTCTTCACAACTTTCTGCTCTTTCTGCCACCTCTGAACTTTGCCTCGGCCATGCCCACGACCTTTCTGAAACCCTTTGGCTAACACCAAAGCTAACTTCGCTCCATGAGGACAATCACGCTTAACATGTACTTTGGAACCACAATTCCAACAAACACCTGCGCCCCAACAATTTCCAACATGTTGCCTTTCACAACGGTCACACACAGATGACTGAGCTTCCACTCCTCGCTCAAGCAACACTTGCTCAACAACAGCACTACCCGCGCCTTGCTTAACCCTTAGGAACTTCCTTCCAAGATATCTTTCATAAAAAGCAGATACAAAGAAATCCCAATCAATATCATGGATATGTGACGCAACTGCCACAGATGTCCACCAGGCACACGCATCTCCCAACATCAAAGAAACAACGCTCCCCAGCTTACAGGCATAATCACAGCCTTCCCGATCCAAAATCTGAACCACACTGGCCAACCAGACCTCAAACATCTCCGGGGAAGTACCATGATATTCCCCAGCACCCAAATCAAGCAAACACTGCTTCGGCAAACCCTCACATCCCACAGCCAGCACATCTACTGACTTTACCTCAACCATAGCCTGAGATGTTCCCAACACCTCCTGCTCAACAGGTGATGAACTCTTCACCACAGAACCAGCTTCTTCCCCTTGCCTTACCACCTCAACACTAGGCACAGAAGACTGAGACAAAACTCCACTACCCAAGGGTGAATTCCTTGCCTTAACAACCTGCCCCAAGGCAGCAACCATCTCCCTCAACCGCCAATCCTCCATTGACTTTGCCATACCACTAACAACAACAAACATACAATCACAACAAACAAACAAACAAACCAGTTAGACCAGCATTAGCAAGGATTCAAATTCCAACTCCAAAATAACACAATAGCTATATTAATAAGGCAATGGGTATCCCAAATCCTCCCCTTTACATGACATAACAGTTAACACAACATGGATATCACAACATCAAGCATATCAAACAACATACTTTGATCATGCTTACATCAAACAGCATCCACTTGCCACAACATACTAGCAACATAACATACAACTTACACTTCCATCAAGCATAACACAAGCATAAGACCAGCTCACAACATTAGCTCATATCCACATTAGCTCAACCAAGATTCATAACCATAAAACATGCTTGAAAACATCATCAACATGTTCAGAAACATCAACACCATGCCCAGAAACACGTGTTTCAACCAACATTCAACCACACATCAGGGTAAACAACAAGCACACATCACAACAACTTACCGTTTCCCCAAGCATTCGCAACACAACTCTGATACCACCAAATGTAACCCCCGTAGCCCGGCCTAGACGGTTGACCCGAACTACGAAGATTACACGGGGAAAACCAAAGTCAACCCGAAAGTCAACCTTGATTAACGACCCTTTTTTTTCTTTTTAATCTTATCTAGATGCACATTAGACCTATATGTGGTCACACAAACAACATACTCAAAGATCACAGCCATCAGAGATCATTCGGGGACCCAATTGCACAAAACACAACCTTAGGGACCAAAACGTAAATTTTGAAAACTTTGAGGCCTTAATCAGATTTTAAGTTACCAACTTAAAATTAATCATGTTTCATGCATCTCGGCCAAATTTCAGCTCAAACGGACATCTCAAACTCATACAATTGCACAAACAAGATTCAGGACCAAAATGCAAACATTTTGAAACACATAACTGCCACTGTCAGCCCCCAACGGTCAACCGTTCTGAAACGGGAGACAGCCCGTTCCGAAACGCGGGGCCGTTCCGAAACAGGCATAGCCCGTTTCGAAACGGGGGTCGGGCAGAGGCCTTTCCGTTTCGGAACGGTCTCACCCGTTTCGGACGCCTGGGTTCATGCAGGGCACCCGTTCCGAAACGGTGTCTCCAGTTCCGAAACGCCTAGCCCAGAAAGCTGCATTTTGCTCACTCAAACACACAATTGACCATCCAAACATGCTCCAAAAGCCACCAAACTTTACCAGCATGCAATTCAGCATAAATGAGACATGCTTGCATCAACAATTCTTCAGAAACACATCACATGCAAAAAGCCCCAAATCTGTAGGCATGCTTCCTACACAAGCAACCATTTAGGCACAAACCTTCCAAAACAAACTCAATTAAGCCAAATCATGTTCCAACAACTTTAACAACATTAAAACAATCTTGAACAACATAAACGATCACAAACACAAAAATCCCAAGAGATTCTACCCCCATTGCCTTTATTAACTATAGCTATTCACCGAGACATACATCTCACTTGGAGTCCACCTTGAATCCCTTGCTCCTTGCTGTCCAAACTTCAAAGATCTGCATTGATGGAAAAAAGAGAGCGTAAGCACAAAATGCTTAGTGAGGAATGCTCAAAACCAAAACACCATCAATGCAGCGGGTCATAAAACACTTGTAAAACATACCCGATTTGTTTACCAAAACCAAGTTTGAAATCCTTTTCAACCACAAGCATCAACCATGCATAATTACCATATGCAAAGCTAACACAAAACCATGGAAACACTTCCATTTCACAACATACCTTTCATAAACTTGAAAGCCATTTCAACAAGAAACCTTTAAAACCATTTCACAAGCCAACCAACACTTGCATTACACCAAGGCAACATATATACCATACAAACATATTCACATGCCTTTCAAAACAAGTCCTACAAGACTTCAATGCATTAAAGATATTCATGCTCACATACATCATTTACCAAATGATAATCAACACTTGTTCAACCTAACAAGTAAACATGCATTCACATGCATCATACACCTTCCATGCAACAATGCATCTTTCCAAGCAACTCATACTTCACATGTAACCATGCATCATTTCAAGCATCTCATGCTTCACATGCAACCATGCATCATTTCAAGCATCTCATGCTTTACATGCAACCATGCATCATTTCAAGCATCTCATGCTTCTTTATAATTAAGAACATCATATTGGCCTTCAAGTAATCAATCACATCCACCTTCCAACTCAACACCCGATCGGATACGCGGATTCCGAGCGTTGTCCCTACGCTCCCTACACCCTACCCAATCCAAGGTCCTCGAATGGGCAACACCTCCATTATGACCTTACAAGCCTAAAGTTTCCATGCATGGACTTTTAAACACCATACAACCTTAGCTTTTCCCGAGGTTCCCATGTATGGACAACCATACAACCTCAACATGCACAAGGTTCTCCCATATGGACTTTTAACCACCATACAACCTTTGCATAACCGATTGGTAGTTGTAGAAATCACTAACGAGATCCGGGACACCCTATACAAGATCCACACATGGACTTAACACCGCCATTGTGATCTCAACAAGCACAAGGTCCTCACATATGGACTTTTAAACACCATATAACCTTTGCTTAACCAAGGTCCTCGAATGGGCAACACCTCCATTATGACCTCAAATAACCAAGGTCCTCGAGTGGGCAACACCTCCACTATGACCTCATCTCGTTAGGAAACTTGAAGGGAGCTTATCCGGTCCACTCTTGACCACTCCACCTCCAAGGCGACTTTATTCACGGTGCACCCAATCCTATAGCCGGCTAACTATATCCGATCAAAGATCCAAGAACCACTTACATCACTTGCCAATATAACCATCTTGCCACATTAATCCAATGTTTCACATGCATAGCCAATATGCAAAACCATTTCATTATAAACCAATGATTCACATGCATAACCAATATGCAAAACCATTACCACATTAATCAAATGATTCACATGCATAACCAATATGCAAAAACCATCAATTATCATCATCAACTCACTGTTTTAAAGCATTAAACAAAGCCATTGAACAACATGCAACATCATGCATCAAAACCACATTTTCAATGTATAAAACCAAGGATCTCCTACCTAGAGCATCCTTCACATATGGCTTTCAAAACCAGCACTAAACCATGCTAAAATATGCTTCCAAAACAGAACTAAACCATGCGGAACACATGCATTTCAATCATCAACCACAATTGCCTAAAAACCACTTCATATCACAAATCAAGTAAGAAGTCCATTTACTTACTCTTGAGCTTAGCAAAGTTGTTTAGACTTAAACTAAGCTCCCAAAACCTTCAAACCTTTGATTAAAAGCCGAAAACCCAACTTCACTCACCGATAACCAAACAAGACTAGCCGACAAGCCTTCCAAGCTTCCGAAACCTTCCGCAAACACCTTCAAAGCTCAAGGGTCAAACTCCCCTGTTTCAAGCACACAAAAACAGCACATTAATGCATCATTATGCATTAAGAACAGCAGCCACACAACCAAACTCGCTGCTCAACACAAATCCAACAATTCGGCTACCAAACACAACCGAAATCACCTCCAAACACTACCAAAACTTAACCCAGCCAAGATCCATCACTTCTAACCATTTTTATACATCAATTAACATCCAAAATGAATACAAACACATCCTTATACCTCCAGGTATAACAGATCACCAAAAACACTCCAAAAACAACCAAAAACTCAAGCGAAACTTAGGAAATTCAACCTATCCGGGATTGCATTCATTAAACATCAATTTCTAATCAACTTAGCATTCATTTAACATCATTTTGACACTTCAAAACACTGCCCAAACAGATCACACGAAAATTCCACCAAAATCACCAAATCTTGCATTTTAGCCAAAAATCAAGATCTCATTTGAAAAACCATTAACAAATCACAAATCAAGGATTGAGAACTTGGGAATTTCAGTAAAGAACTGATAGTTTAGAGGAGAGAGACGTTCTTACCTCCAAACTTGAATTTCTCCTTTTTAGAGCCAAAAAGCATGATGAAACAACTTGCAAATTGAGAGGTTTTGTTGATGAGATGATTAGGAATCAAATGAGAGTTGAAATGAGAGATTTAGATGCCAAAATCAGAGAAAGAAATCTGGAGAATTTTGTTTGGGTTGAGAGAAAATAAGAGAAAAGGAAAATGGAGAGAAAATGAAAAAGTAGTTAGGAAATTGGTTAAAATGATTTCCCTCCTTTTCTAAATCTTTAAAATCAGAATAAAGCCTTAAAATATCTTAGAAAAATCTGGAGAAATCCTTTTTGGAATAATAGCTCCTTAAAGATTCAAAGTTTCAATCCTTTATAAAACTGTCCCGCAACTTTCAAAAATTACATTTTGGTCACTAGCCAAAATGTCAACCTTCCAAACCTCATTTTCCAAAATTGATTTCACAGTTCACTTTTATATAATAAAAGATGATTTTAGAACATTTTTCCATATTTTTAATGCAACCCGAACTAGGCTTTCCTAAATTCACTCTTATATATTCGATCAGCACTTTGACCGAACCGGTCAACGCCCAAAACTTCCAAGCCCAAAACCGGGGTGTTACATGTTCCCTTTTTATGACAGCGCAAGTGCACACTACTGCCAAGTTATAGTATAAAAGGTGCCGAATCCCACGAGGATTGGTCAGCTTGGTTCGATTTGCAGTTCCTGCACAAGGTAAAGTAAAAACACAAGTAAGGTGATTGTTGAGATGAAAAGTAAAATAAAATAAAACACAAGTAATAAAAGAGGTGATTTAGGTTGATAAAGAGGTCAGGGTTATGCTGCCGCTTAGTGTGAAACCGTGTTGAATAGGCTAAGTTGTTTTGCGCTACCACGATATACTGCGCCGACGGGTATTGGTGGATTGAGGCTGCAACCCTTTTGCTACCACAACGGATCTCTACACTTGAAACTTTCGCTGTCTCGGCAGGTGAGATGGGGAGAAGTCCTGGCGGCATGTCCGGTAGATACTCCAAGTTCGACAGAGCAGTTCTAATATGATCCTTCCTATGTCTAAGCAAAGATTTTGTCACCACGTGATGTAGGCAATACCTCGTAATCTCAGCGTAAACCTAACACAGGCAGTCGACGTTTGGTTGCTCCTTTTAGCCGCTTAAACTCTAATTTATGTCTAAGCCAAATTAGTCAACACCTCAACATGATGAGACCTTACTTAATTCTTTCGCGAGTCTTACACTTTCGTGCCCGACAAATGGATTTCTTCAACTAGACTTTTGGAACTAATTGAAGAACTGAAGATCATGAATTAAGTAAACTTGGAATATTTTATTGAAAACAACTAAAAAACATAATACAATTGTCTCATAACTAATTTACAACATAACCTTTAACCCAAGAGAAGTTTAGAACATGGCGGCGGCAAACAACACTCAGCTATGTCTATAGAAAACCTAAGATCTATATCCTTTGACTTGCTAAATACATGAGGTTTATATAGGCAAAGGTCTAGTCTAAGTCCTTCTTGGAGTAGAAGTCCTTTTTGGAGTAGAAGTCCTCAAAAGGCTTTTGCATTAAATGCAACTTTAAAATCGGACTTCTTTGAGTTGAATATGGACTTCTTTCCCATTGCCTTCTTCAACAAGTAAGCTCGTTCTTCTCCTCCGGCGGCTTTGTCTGCTGCTCCAGGCGTAAGAAAATTACGTCATCTGCACCGTTAGAATTAGGATTTTCTACTCTGTCGATCGCACTCCAATTCTCCAACTTCTCAGTTTGCCGCCCTGGGCGGCACGGGGCGGAAATAAGTGGCATTGGGCGGCACTGGGTAGCACTGAGCGGCACTGGGCTCACTTTGTTGCTCTCGTCTACTTCCTCAACATCCTCTCCTCTAGTCTGTCCTCCTCATATTAGCTTCTAGCCCTGGAAAACTAAATCTACACTAAAACAACATCTTTACTTCACCAAATAACAAATATTCAATAAAAGCATGTCAAAACAAAGAATATTGTATTTATGCAATGCATGACGTAATTATGCCTAATATGTACTTAAAATAGTAATAATATGAGATGGAGTGTGCATGAAATATAGAACTTCTAGACAACTTACACTCCCCGTAGAGATAATGCCTCCAGATTTTCAATGCGAAGACAACTACAGCCAATTCAAGGTCGTGGGTAGGATAATTCATCTCGTGTGGCATAAGTTGTCTTGAAGCATAAGCAATAACTTTGCCTTCTTTCATTAATACACATCCTAACCCATGATGTGACGCATCACTGTAAATTGTATAGTCTTTTCCATATTTGGGTTGGGTCAAGACAAGTGTATGGGTCAGAACTTGTTTCAATTGATCAAAACTTCGTTGTTGAAGCTCGGTCCAAACGAAAGTAGTTTCCTTCCTCAATAATTTGGTTAAAGGAGCGGCTATCATAGCCAATTCAAGGTCGTGGGTAGGATAATTCATCTCGTGTGGCATAAGTTGTCTTGAAGCATAAGCAATAACTTTGCCTTCTTTCATTAATACACATCCTAACCCATGATGTGACGCATCACTGTAAATTGTATTGTCTTTTCCAGACTTGGGTTGGGTCAAGACAAGTGTATGGGTCAGAACTTGTTTCAATTGATCAAAACTTCGTTGTTGAACCTCGGTCCAAACGAAAGTAGTTTCCTTCCTCAATAATTTGGTTAAAGGAGCGGCTATCATAGAAAATCCTTTCATGAATTTGCGGTAATAGTTAGCAAGCGCAAGGAAGCTTCTGACTTCACCAATGTTCTTCGGTGGATGCTAGTCTACAATGGCTTAAATTTTATTCAAGTATACTTGAATGCCCGAAGCCGACATGATATGCCCCAGGAAGGCAACTTCAGTGAGCCAAAATTCACACTTGGAGAACTTTGCATACACTTGTTCCTCTCTTAGAGTCTGAAGTACAATACGAAGATGATCTCGATGCTCCGCTTCATTCTTGGAATAGATTAAGATGCCATCTATAAACACCACTACGAATTTATCAGGATAGGGTCTAAATACATGATTCATCAAATCCATAAATGTTTTTGGTGCATTAGTTATCCCAAAGGGCATCACCAAGAATTCGTAGTGTCCATATATAGTATGGAAGGTAGTCTTTGGCACATCACACTTCTTAACTCTCATTTGATAATATCTCGACCTTAAGTCGATCTTGGAAAACACAGAGGCATCTTTTAATTGATTGAACAGGTCATCTATTCTAAGCAATGGATATTTATTCTTGATGGTTACTTTACTCAATTATCTGTAGTCGATGCACAATCGCATAGAACCATCATTTTTCTTAACAAAGAGAACCGAAGCTCCCCAAGGTGGAGAGCTCGATTGAATGAAACCCTTGCTCAATATGTCTTGAATATGAGCCTTTAATTCTTTCAACTCCACAGTTGCCATCCGTTATGGTGCAATGGAAATTGGAGCAGTCCCAGGTTGCACCTCGATGCCAAATTACACTTCACGGGTTGGGGGAAATCCCGAAAGTTCATCAGGAAAGACTTCAAGAAATTCACATATGAAATCAATGTCTCATAGTTGTGGCTCACCTTTGGTTTCCAATGAAAAGTCATACAACGATGGATTCCTCGCATTCATTAGTACAACACTTTCTTTACCCAAACCCCGAATATACAATTTTCTTTTACAACAATCTACCCAGGCTTGGTGCTCACTTAACCAATCTAAGCCTAGAATGACATCAAATTCATAGATCGATAAAGCCAACAAATTGTCCAGAAAAGGAATCCCTTGAATCAACAATTTTTGCATACTACCCTTACGGTGACACAATCTCATAGGGGATTGGTTATAGAGATTCTCGATACTATTGGTTCAGAAGACATGTTATACTTTTTAACTACAATTGTGCTTATGAATGAATGAGTAGAGCTAGGGTCAATCAATGCATATAAAGGATGCGAATATAACTCAATGGTACCTGCAACAACATCAGGTTCATCCTCTTCTTCCCTGCTCCTCACATGATACATTTGAGCAGGAGCTTTCCGAGTCTTGTTTGTTAAAGGGCTTCCCTGGACCACTCAATCGTCCAAAAGTCCCAGATGATCCCTGCTTCGATCCCATACCCTGGAAGGATTGAACAGGAGAAGCAGTAGTAGTCAGTGTGACAACAGATTTGGCTGCATTCATAGGACAATCACGAATAAAGTGACCCTTCTCGCCACAATAATAACAGGCTCCAGTCTACTTACGACATTGTCCCGCTGGATGCTTGTTTTTGCAATAATTACACAGTGGATGCTGGTTGCCTCGGTTTGAACCTCCAGTGCTATCAACGGATGCTGCTTTAGCAAAAGACTGCGTCACAGACTGATGTCTCTCAATTTTCAAAGAACAGGAGGGCGGTGGGTAGATATTCTGTTTGGGGCCTTGATATCTCCCCTTCTTATTCCATCTCGGAGGTTGAGAGTCATCCCTGAATCTCTTCTTGAACTTTCCAGGCCCACTAGCTCGTTGAGCTCTCTGAGCAGCTTCAGTGGCCTTGACTCGGTTCACTAGATACTGAAAGTTGGTGATACCGAGGGTCGTAAACATGGGTCGTAGCTCATTACTAACACCAACTATGAACATTCTACACTTGTCTTCTTCTTTCTTTATAAAATCTACTCCGTATCAGCAATATTTGCAGAAATCATGGATATATTTCTCGATAGGTCGCCCCCCCTTCCTCAGGTGAAGGAAGGTGTTCCGCCTTTCTGCGAGATAATATTCACTAATGTACTTATTCTGGAACTCTTAGAGAAAGAACTCCTAAGTAACTGATTCTTTAGAGGCAATGAGAATAGTGGTATCCCACCACATAAGAGCTTCATCGGTCAATAATGCAATAGCACATTCCAACTTGTGTTCATTCGAACACTCTAGCTGTTTATTCAAGATACGTAGTGTGTTGTCCGGCCAATATTCGGAAACTTCGGGATTATCATCATCATGTCCAGTAAAGAAATAGTCTCGGAGTGAAGCCAACTTGTCCACATGGGCACGAACATACTGAACGAAAGGATGAGTAGGCTGAACAGATGGTGTTGCTTGCATCGCAGCCATAAACTGTTTTGAACATGTTATCCATGTTCTAATATCATTCAGCCTGAGCGGTAGATGTTGCAGGCTCAATACCCTGAACAGAAGGGTCCTGTGGTTGTGGTGGGTTCTGAGGATTTCCTCCTCTAATCTCCTCACCATGTGTCGAGGAGCCAGTAGCGAGCTCGTCTATATGAGCTTCGTTTGTCTCAGACATATATATATATATATGAAAAATCAGATTAATCGACAAGTCACAATATACGCAATATAAAACTCCTATGTGGCAAAGTAACACAATAGCAATGCAATAAGCTTCAGTTTAGTCCTAGAATCGACTAAACTCTAGCTCTAATACCACAAATGTAACACCCCTTTCCCGGTCTGGTCGAGAACCGGGTCAGAGCGCGTTACCAATTAGCGATTCAGTGATCAGTGTGATCAATTCCATTTCATTCCCAACACTTAATCAATATTACATCAAACAAAACATTACCAATATACACTTAGTCCAATTCATTCATAAGAAGACTACTTCTAACCATTTATGACCTATTTATAACTTTTACAATTGTTAGGGACTAATCTGTAAATTTGAAAAACTAAGGGTCCTTCAAAATAATTGACTCCACCATAATGAAATTCACTACTTAAATATCAGGTCTGCAAAATTTCATACAAATTGGAGCTCATTATCCTATTCAATTAACCTTACTATATTTAGTGACTAAATCATGAAACATACAATCTATTTAACGGGCCTTTAACTAACTTACCTAACCCCATATCGAAACACCCTTGGGCTGTTTCGAAACAGGTACACGAAGGTCAACTCTTGTTGACTTATCTCCTTAGGCCGTTTCGATACGAGAGCACCCGTATCGGTATGGGATGACTTCCTTTGATTTTGACCTTTGACCCGTTTAGATACACTGTAAACCTGTATCGAAACGTTAGTCTCCAGTGACAAATTGTTCCAAAACGGATCAATTCTGTTTCGATACACCCTTACCCTTAGGTTCAATATTGTACACCCATATCGAAACGTAATCACCCGTTTCGATACGGCATGAACTGTAATAATAGATTTTTGCTGGTTTTTATTCAATTTGACCTGTTGAACGATGTCCAAATTGAACGAAACTTTACACAATATTTCAATGGTATAAACCACTGGCATGCCAAATTCATGACCATATGAATATGTTTGCTATGTTTTTACCTTTTTGAGCTATGTATGCAATTTTCATCCATTTTAAACTTCACCAAAAGGCCATTTAGAGCTATATAACATATTACAACTTAGGCAATAAACCAACACATCAAAATAGGCACAAATGATTAGTTCAACTACTTTGCCACCTTTCTAGGAGTTTATAAGTCAAAAACACATTACTTAGGCTTGTAGTGACTTGTCTTGTTTGTCAATCTGATCTTCCGACACACGGTCCTTTTTAAATTGAAAATACATGAGATGAGACACGTTAGGCATACTTTTCCTAGTGAGGTAGTCATAATCAACATGAATGACATATATCAAATATCCATGCACATAAATCTCATTCTTATCAATGACATGCTATGCATCAATATACTATGATTATCATTTATAGCTCACCATAGATCATTGGATTGAATCGAGATAATTGATACGCGAATTCCTACACCTCAACAAATCAATGAATGGTCTAATCCCTCCGCCTCGCCAATATGACAAATATCAATACACATCCCTCTACCTCGCCAAATCAATATATGTTGTAGCCTTAGGACCGTAGTCCACCCGTACACTAAGCTCATGAATTCTATGACATGCCAATTGTTTCCAATGTCCATTCCAATCCAAGGTTGCAAAGTTCATATCCATTTCAATAATCAATAGCATTCTGATGTCCGATGATTTCAATGTTTTCAATGACAATTATATGTATCTCAACATCAATATTTCATAATTCAATCTCAATATCAATGTCCAATGGTCTTTATACAATAATTCAATGACAATATCCATATCAATGACAATGCAAAATGACGATAACAATGAATATTCCAAATGTTCAATAACATCTTACTGACACTTACCAAAGTGTCTGATTAACCATCCAACGCAATTTCTTCAACAACAATGTTAGTGATGTAATCTAAATTATCAAATAATAATCCGAGAAGGCCTTTCACCTAAGCCTGAGACTTCGACTACACTCACCTTGATAATCTGAAGCTTTCAAGGCTCTCGGATAGCAATTCCTTTGTTCCTAGCTTGAGATGGAGATGGTGAAACATCTTTCTCCACTTCTTGAGCTAGAAAATAAATAGAAAACTATTAGGATCGATATTTCGATATCAAAATCAATACAACGCTATCAAAATTAATATCCGACTTTAATATAATCACTAACGATGAAATATCCATGGATGGTCAAAACCATAACTTGAGATTAAACTCACGATATCCATAGAATCCAATAATCGATTGAGGATTATAGCTTACCTGGTCGATAGCAACGATTCGATATCAATAAAATGAAGAAAAAGTAAAGCTTAAAACTCTCTCCAATGGAGGTGTGTACTTGAGGGTTGAGGATGAAGAAGATGGAGGTGTTTGCTTCAATTCTCGGGTAAGCTTCTATATTTTCACTCCTTTTGTTTTACAATACATTTTTAGGCTATTTAGCTTTCCTTCACTTGAAGGAAAGCTCTCAGACACTCCACGTAAGACATTTTTAATTGAGGAGGGGCTAATCCCAAGATTAGTCCCTCAACTCTCACCATACTATGGTTTTGCCTCTCAACTTGCATTTTCTCCAATTTAGTCACTATATAGGTTCAATATTATTTAGTAGAGTCTGATGATGACATTTTTGACTAAATTTGGGTTTGATATCAATATTTAACTAGTCGATACAATATTTATACTTCATCAATGTAAGATTTCCGATCATTGGAACTTAATTCCAACTAGATCGTATTTCGAGGTGTTACAATATTGATTTACATTGACGACCTAGATCAAAACCTATCGAATACAATCAGTACAAAATAAGCACATTCCTTAGATTTCAATCTCTTTCTAAGGAAAGTATCTCCCATGTTCACATTGTATGTTCACATAGTTTTGAATGGATAAGTCTTCTAGAATTTCTCCATGGATCGAGCCATTATGGTGGTATTTTCAAGCCTAGAGTGTGCCTTAGACCCTCTTGGGTAACTTGTTGTACATGTGACTCGGACCTCATGTCACGGTCCGTGACATTCTCCCCCACCAAGCTCAACGACGCCCTCATTGCGTCTCCAAAATGATGCTGGAAACAATCTTGGGAAATCTTCGATACCAAAGTATTCCCCCAACTTGAAATCGGGCTTGGTTGTCCCCCATAGGGACTGCTCTTCCCAAAAAGAGCACTTGACTCATGTTGGGTTGTTTGACCATGTGGATTGCTCGCTTTCACAATCGTTGCCATGTAACATCGTCTGCCATTCCACCTCGTACATCTCAATCATAAGAACTCTCTCCTTCATGTTGTGATTTTTCCTAACTCGAATTCTTCCAATCCTTGAACAAAGGCTTGGGCATCGACGTCTCCATGCAGAACACTGGAGTTCTCTCAGTACTATGAAAAGCATGTTATGTCTTCGCCAAAGCTTTGAAACTCCACCATTTATTGTGTTAGGTTTTTTGTTTTCCAACGGCTAGTTTTTTCATTCCACACTATAAATACAAGCCAATGACACTTGAAGAATGAGAGGATGGCATCCAAGCTTAAAGATCAAGAGAGTAGAGTTCTTTATTGTGTATTTTGTAATCTCTTGTAATTTAGTCCAATCCTAGTGAGCCAAAATGTGTAAACAACCACCAAGAAAGGTTACCCTTGAACCCGTAAAAATGGAAGAATTCATTGTTAGTGAATTAGGAAATCCTTAGCGTGGATGCTAAGGTAGTGAATGTAGACCTTGGGTAGAAGGTCGAACCATTATAAAACCGACATGTCAAATTGCCATTTCTTTTTCGGTTTTTGTTTTCCCAATTTCAAAAGAAACCTCTACACCCTTCATCGGAGCTATTTTCGGTTGAAGACATTGAGCCTACCAATTAGTATCAGATCGGGACTCAAATCGATGGTCTAACAACTATTGAGAAGTTCCTAGGAGTGCTCGATCCATTTCTACATTCAACCGACCTTGAAGAGCTAATTTTTTCGACAACAAGCTCAAGGAATTAAGATGAACCGTTTTCCCTCTCATTTGCAAAGGTAGCATGCTCACACATTAAAGATGGGTAACCTCTAAGCTTAATCTCTTTGATTTTATGAATACTTATTTTTAATGATTTTTTTGAATACTCATGCATATTTTTAAATTGTTAAATTTTTATAAATGCATGACATCGAAAGATTTTTTTATGCATAAATGTGTTTAACATACCATTCTTATTTTTGCATAAACTCTAAAAAGACTTGGATAAATTGAATTTCATGGATTTTAAAACTTGATATTTTTATTGAAATTCAATGATTCTCTTAAGTGTCAAAGTATTTCGAGCTAAAATTTAAAGTGGACTGTACTTATTAAGGGGGCGTTGTTTTCAAAAGAATTTAATTACTCTACATTGTTATTTTGAACCTTAAATAATTTTGAATTATTTTTGATATAACAAAAAGGGGCAAAGATAAGTTTGAAAAAATAAATTTCAAAAAGAAAAAGGGGGAGCTTTAATATTTTCTAAAAATATTCTCTTTTCCTAAAATTATTTTTCTAAGGGGGAGAAATTTCAAAATCAAATTTTCAAGTGGTTTCGTTATATCAAAAGGGGGATATTGTTGACATAATTATTTTGATATAACTCAATGAAAAATGTTTTTGGACTTGAACAAATATTAACTTAATTCAAAGTCCATTCATCTTGAAAAATACATTTGAAAGGTTTTTGACTCAAACATATATTTTTAAGTATTTTAAAAGTCACCAACGACTAGTTGTTAACGGCTAGTTTTTTCATTCCACGCTATAAATACAAGCCAATGACAATTGAAGAATGAGATGAAGGACATCCAAGCTTGAAGATCAAGAGAATGAAGTTCTTTATTGTCTATTTTGTAATCTCTTGTAATTTAGTCCAATCCTAGTGAGCCAAAATGTGTAAACACCCTGTAACACCCCGAAAACCGGTCTAGTCGGAATTGGATTCCGATGATCGGGGTATTGATATTAAATATTGAAAATATTGAACCCTTGCTATAGATTATGCTGTTAAGTATTTTAATTGAATCAAGTCCTTAGTAAGATTGCCTTTGAAATGCTTAAAGATGATGTTTTGAGCTAGACATTTCGATACGATCAGACCCATACCAAAACGGCCTAGTAAGGTGTTTTGAAACGAGTATAGGGTGTTCCGAAACGGTATAACTATAATAACTACTTTTTGGACTTTTGCTTGACCGTTTCGATACGGTTCCTCTCATTTCGAAATGGGTCACCTGTTTCGAATATGTTTAAAGGATTAATTGAAGAGATATGAATAGGTGATGACTCACCTAGTTTCCTGCCATCCTCCACGTGATTTTTGATCAGAGAAGATAACTTATAGTCATCTATTTGTGTATTTAGGAAAAGAAAAAGGAAAGGTAGAAACATTATTAAATAAGCTTACCTTAGTTGAGAGGAAACCTTTCTATTGGTTGTTTGGGAGGTGGCTACTGATTAATGTCATATTTCCCTTAAAATGAATTGATCAAAAGAAAGCTCTCATTCTTGTTTTAAGCTTCACCGAGACAAACACCTATCTTTCGTTCAAAGATAATAAGCAAGCATGTGACACCCCAATTTTGGGCTTATAAGTTTTGGGTATGAACCGGACCGGTCTAATTTTCGGTTCGAATATAAAAGATGGTTCTAAGGAAAGCCTAGTTCGGGATGCATTAAAAATATGGAAAAATATCTAAAAATCCTCTTTTAATATATATAAGAGAGTGGTGAAATCAATTTTACAAAATGAGGTTTGGAAATATGACATTTCGAGTTAGTGACTAAAATGTAATTTTTGAAAAGTTCGTGACTATTTTAAAAGGATTGAAACTTTGAATCTTTAAGGAGCTAATTTACCCAAGGGAGGATTTCTCCAGATTTTTCTTGATTTTTAAGACTCATTTAGTGTTTAATTAATAAAAAGAAAAGAGGGAAAAGTGATATTTTAGTTTCATAACTAACTTTTACCAAAATTTTCCTATTTCATTTTCTCTCAAAATTCCCTCAGCCAAACACATTTCCACAGCAACTTTCCTTTTGATTTTCACATCTAAAGAAGAGTTTTCAATCCCCAAATGATTCCTAATCATTTCTACATCAAATCCTCACCATTTGCTTAATGAATTTTCAAGGATTTTGGCTCTAAACAAGGAGAAATCCACATTTAGAGGTATGAAATTCCTTCTCCTCTAAATACTCAGTTCTTTACTGAAATTCTTAAGTTCTCAATCCTTAAATTGAGTTTTATTAAAGGTTTTAATGTTGTGATCTTGGTTTTGGCTTGAAATGCAAGATTTGGATTTAATTTTGAAGAAATTCGTATTGGATGATTGCGCTCTGTTTTGAGATGTCTTTTTGATGTATTTTGGATGTTTAAATGATGTGAAATGGAGGTTTAATCAATGCAATCCCGAATAGGTTGATTTTCCTAAGTTTTTACTTGTGAAAATGGTGGTTTTTGGGGTGATTTTGGTGTTCTGTTAATGCTGGAGGTATAAGGACGGGTTTGAGATCATTTTGGATGTTAATTGATGTTTAATAATGGTTAGAAGTGATGGATCTTGGCTGGGTTAAGTTTTGGAAGAGTTTGGAGGTGTTTTCGGTTGTGTTTGGTAGCCGAAAGGTTAGATTTGTGAAGAGCAGTGAGTTTAGTTGTGTTGCTGGTGTTTTTAATGCATGATGATGCATTAATCCTCTGTTGTTATGTGTTTAAAATAGGAGAGAATGTTCCGGAAGCAATAGAGGTGGCGTTGGAGGTTTCGGATGCTTGAAAGGCTTGTCGGCTAGCGTAGTTTTGTGTATCGGTGAGTGAAGTTGGGTTTTCAGCTTTGAAACCAATGTTTGAAGGTTATGGGAGTTTAGTTTAAGTCTAAGCAACTTAACTAAGCTCAAGAGTAAGTTTTCGGAAAAATTATTTCTCTTGAATGAACCATGAGATGGTTGGATGCATACATTTAATTTGCATGTTTAAATTCTGTTTTGAAAGCATGTTTTAGCATGGTTTAATGCTGGTTTTGAAAGTCATGTGTTGAAGGATGCTCAAGGTAAGAGATCCTTGGTTTTGTACTTTGGAATTGTGGAATTGATGCATAGTGTTTCATGTTGTTTAATGGCTTTGTTTAATGCTTTAAAACAGTGAATTGATGATGGTAATTGATGGTATTGGCAAGTGATGTAAGTGGTTGTTGGTTACTTTAATCGGATATAGTTAGCCGGCTATAGGATTGGGTGCACCGTGAATTGAGTCGCCTTGGATGTCGAGGGGTTGTAATGGTACCGTAAACTCCATCCAAGTATCCTAGCGATTGAGAGAGTTGGTGTCACCACGATGGAGGATGGCTCTCGTGGGTGGGCTTTGTTAAGTGCCACCACGATGGAGGATGGCTCTCGTGGGTGGGCTTTGTTAAGTGCCACCACGATGGAGGATGGCTCTCGTGGGTGAACCTTGTTAAATGTCACCACGATGGAGGATGGCTCTCGTGGGTGGACTTTGTTAAGTGTCACAACGGTGGAGGGTTGCTCCTGTGTGTGAGCTTGGGTAAGGTGATTACAATGGTTGTGGTAGCTTCCATGTGTAAGCCTTGTGATGTGTCCCGGCTCTCGCTAGTGAGTTATACAACTTCCGATGAGTGATGTTGAGGGGTTGTGATTGTACCGTTAAACTCCATCACGGGTGTTGAGGGGTTGTGATTGTACCGGTAAACTCCACCTTGTGTTGTTCGGTTGTGTGTATGAAGCGTGTTGGACAATGCTTGTAATCCGCGTATCCGATTGTGTCTTGTGTTGTGATGGTTTGTGAATTATCACTTGGAAGCCAATATAATGTTCTTGAATGTAATGAAGCATGAGATGCTTGAAATGATGCAAGGTTGCATGGGAAGTGTGTAATGATCTAAGAATGCATGTATTACTTGTTAAGCTTGAACAAGTGTTTATCTTCTATTGAGAATGGTACATATGTGCATGGAATCTCTTTAGTGCATTGAAGTCTTGTGAGGACTTGTTTTAAAAGGCATGTAGTGCAATGTTGTTTTTGGTAGTTCATGTGTTTTGCATTTGTTGAATGCATGAGATAGTTAGAAGGAACCAATGGTTTTCGAAAGGTTTTGCTTTGTAATGGCCATCAAGCATATGGAAAGTATGTTGTGGAGTGGAAGTGTTTTCCAAGGAATTTGAGTTTAACCTTGCATGTGGTGTTTATGCATGGAAGGGTTTAAATAATGGTTTTTGCAAGAATGTGTTTTGGGGTAAATTGTTTAGCTTTTCTAAGCTAAAGGTTGGTTTTCATGTTGAGCAAGGCATGGTTTAAAGCATGATGTTTCAAAAGAGGTTTTTCAACCAATGCTTTGGTTTATTGATTTACATCTACTTTTAGAGAGGGTTTTATGATTCGCTGCATTGATGGTGTTTTGGTTTTGAGCATTCCTCACTAAGCATTATATGCTTACGCTCCTTTTTGTCCATCAATGCAGATAATTGAAGTTGGGACAGCAAGAAGCAAGGGATTCAAGGAGAGCTCCACTTGAGAAGTATGTCTCAGTTAATAGCTATAGATAATAAAGGTAATGGAAGGAGAGTCTTTTATATTGATGTGTAATGAGATTGTGTATGTCGGACAAGTTTGGTTTATGATTTGAACTATGTGGTTTAACGCTTGCAACGTTTGAATCTTCTCCTTCATAAGTTGTTATGCTATGCTTCTTGTTTTAAAAGCATGATTAAGTGTTGGATGTGTTGAAAGAGTTGGTGCACCTAGGGGTTGTTTTGTATCTAGATTTTAATGCAATTTGGTAGTTATGATGCTTGGCATGTTGTTGATTTGTTGAGGATTGATTTAGAGTATGTTTGATGGTGATTAGATGTGTTAAAACAGGCTTTTCTGCTGTTTCTGGGCAGAGTGTTTCGAAACACCCTTGCCTGTTTCGAAACAGGTGCTTGATTTGGCTTGGGTGTTTCGAAACGGGTAGAGATGTTTCGAAACACTTTGGCTACTGCCAAGCCCCGTTTCTGAACGGTCAATTCCCGTTTCGAAACACTTGACCGTTGGGCACTGATTTGAATGGTTTTGAGGTTTGCAAGCTTTACATTTTAGTCCTGATTTTTGTATGTGCAATTGATTGAGTTTGAGATGTCCGTTTGAGATGAAATTTGGCAGAGAGGCATGAAACATGACTAATTTCATAATGGTAACTTAAAAATTGGTAAAGTCCTCTTAATTTCCAGAATTTACAAATTGGTCCCTAAATTCGTATGTTGTGCAGTTGAGTCCCTTAATGTTTTCCGATTGATGTGATTTTTTAGTATGCTTATCTCAAGAGTATGCCTAGGTTTAATGTGCATCTAGACAAGTTTAAAAAGAAAAAAAAAGGGTCGTTAATCAAGGTTGACTTTCGGGTTGACTTTGGTTTTCCCCGTGTAATCTTCGTAGTTCGGGTCAACCGTCTAGGCCGGGCTAAGGGGGTTACAAAGCATCACCATTTCCATCTTCAACCTTGAGCTCTTAAGCATACACCTCTCTATTACTGAACTTTAAGCTTAGGTTTTCTTTGTTTTAAGAACACCAAGTCGTAGCTATCGATCGAGTAAGTGAAAGCCCTAAGTTACCCATCGATTCTCTTGGGTATTAAATGATCAATTTCAAGCTTAAAGATAAGCTTTGTCTATGGCTAATGGTTATTCAAGTATCGATAGTGTTATATTGATTCTAATGACCCCTTATTGCTTTTCCTAGCTCAAGAAGTGGAAAAGATTAATCCATCGCCTCCATCAAAAGCTAGAGATAAGGGTATCGCCATCCGAGAGCCTTAGAAGCTTCAAATTGTCAAGGTGAGTGTAGTCGGAGTCTCGAGAGTGGCTAGGTGTCATCTCGAATCATTGTCTATTGATTTACTAACCATTTATTTTAAGGAATTTCCATGAAGCATTATGGTAAGCCATGTTGGTAAGTTTTGGTAAGTATTGCATCGATTCATTGTTCAAAGCATTGCTATTATCGTCATAGGAATTATTGAAGTATTGACATGTAGAATCATTTATATGAGATTATTGTTAATGTCTATTGCTATGATTATATGATTATTGAAATATTGATAAGGAATCATGGATATTGAACTATTGATTATTGGTCCTTGGATTCGAAGTATTGGATACAATTGGTATGCCATAGAATTCATGAGCTCAGTGTGCGGGTGGACTACGGTCCTAGGGCTATGTCCTATTTTGATTTGGTGAGACGGAGGGATGTATTGTTTATTGGTCTTATTGACGATGTTTGCGGGATTGACCATTTATTGATTTGGCAAGGAGGTGGAATTCGTGTATCCAAATACCATGAATCGATCCAAGGGAATTATTGGTTAATGATATTGATTTGCTATGAAAGCATGATATTTCCATTGATGATGAAACCATGACATTGCCATTGATGACATGATAATGCGTTCTTATGATGAATAAGGAGCATGCTATGTTTATTGCAGGATTAATGTTATGATTGTTATTGAAGCATGTTACATGACATATCATGCTCATTCATTGTTTTGTGACTACCTCACTAGGAAAAGTATGCCTAATGCATCTCATTGCATCCATTTCAGGTTAGTCAAGTTTTGAAATCGAGATCGAAGAAGTTGAAGCGTTGCACAAGTCACAATCAAGCTCTAAGTAATGTATATTGACCCCTTTGAAACTCCTAGTTGGTGGAAAGGTCTATGTATAAGTCTATTAAGTCTCTTTTGATGTGCCTATGTTATGGTTAAGTGTTATAAGTGTGATATGTTTAAGTTGAGTCTCTTATATAGTAAGAAATGGTCTAAAATGCATGTTTTGGAACTAAAAGTCAAAGACCGGGTAAATGGATTCATATGGCTCTAAAATTTGACATGCAAGTAGGTTTTGTGGCTATAATGTTGTGTGTAAAGTTTCACTGCATTTGGACACTGTTTGATAAGCTAAAATGAGTAAAAACTAGCAAGAATTTGTCATTACAGGTCAGGCCGTATCGAAATGGGTGATGGTGTTTCGATACGGGTAAGCATGATTAAACCCAGGGGTAGTGGTGTATCGAAACAGTTTAGGGTCGTTTCAAAACATTTCGTCTCTGGAATCCCTTGTTTCGATACGAGTTCATAGCGTATGGAAACAGATCAAAGTCAAAGCAAGTAAACCAGTACCGATACAGGGCTTGCCCGTATCAATATGGGCTAAAGGAAAAGTCAACAAGGTTGACCATCATCCACCCGTATCGAAACGGCTCTAAAGTGTTTCGATACATGGTTAGTTAAAGTGGTTATAAGGCTTAACCTGAAAGATTGCATTGTTTACGGTTTAGTCCATGAGATTAAAATGATTAAATTGGATGACTAAATGACCACCGTTATGCGTGAAAATTTGCAAGCTAATCATTGATGTACTGAATTTCATTATGATGTAGTCTAATGCACCGATGGACCCGTTGTTTGTCAGAATTATAGAATAGTCCCTAAAACTTTTAAAAGTTATAAACTGGTCCTAGATGGTTAATTGTGGCCCTCTTATGATTGAATTAGACTAAGATGTATATTGGTAATGATTTTTTTCTGTAATATTGATTAAGTGTTGTTAATAAGATGAAATTTTATAGCACCGATCACCGCACTGTTCACCGGTAACACGCTCTGACCCGGTTCTTGACCGGGCTGGGAAGGCGGTGTTACACACCCACCTAGAGAGGTAATTAGTTTACAATGTCAAGACCTCATTATTGAGGGATAGGTTCTGGTTGATCCTTATTAAAACTAAGGAGAGGGTTCTATCTTAGCCCGTGAAAAGATTGGCATGTAAGGTTACCCCTTGAACCCGTAAAAAAGGAAGAATTCATTGTTAGTGAATTGGGAAATCATGAATGTGTATGCTAAGATAGTGGATGTAGACTTTGGTTAGAATGTCGAACCACTCAATAATTAACTGTGTCAAATTGTGATTTCTTTTTTCAGTTTTTGTTTTCCCAATTTCATAAGAAACCTCTACACCCTTCATCGGAGCTATTTTCGATTGAAGACATCGAGCCTATCAAAACTCTTCCAAGGCACTCGAGTGAAGAATTTTTCTAAGCAGAATCGAACTATGAGAAAAGCAACGACGAACAATAGAAAGAACGTTCAAGAACAAAGAAGAACACAAGAGAGGATTTAGAGTAAATGTCTTATTACTGAGAGAATTGTATTATTTACAAATGAGGCGGGGAGCCTCTATTTATAGTTGACTCCTCTTACATCTAACGGTGCCTAATCTTTCACATCGACGACCTAGATCAAAACCTATCTTCTAGAATTTCTCCATGGATTGGGCTAGTCTAGTGATCTTTTCAAGCCCATAGTTTGCCTTAGAATCTCTTGGGTAGCTTATTGTGTATGTGACTCCGACCTAGCTCGTGGTTCATGACACTATACTTCCTCATCCAATCCACTCCCAAAACCATATCACTACCTCTCATGTGCAGTACCTTAAAATCATGTTAAAATTGGTACCATTGCATCTTTCAGCTCAGTAAATCTCTTCTTGTTATATTGTAGAGTTTTTCTCCATTAGCATCTATAATAGTCAGTGGTGGTGTCTGCATGATGTCCACCCCTTCTCCAGCCCACTTTGAAGTAATGAAACAATGAGTACTTCCAATGTCAACCAAGATATTCAAGGGTTTGCATTTGTTTAACCCTTATGCAACGCCCCGATTTTGGGGGTAGTTGTTTTAGACATTAGATTGGGTTAAGTGAACGGGTTGGAAACAGTTCTAATCATATTAGGTGGTTCAGGTAAATCAAGGTTTACGATAGGATAAAAATATGACAAAAATTGCTAAAATCCTCTAAAATTATGTTTAAGAGGTTGGTCAAATCAATTTTACAAAATGAGTTTTGGAAGTGGTACATTTTGGGCAGGGACCAAAATGTAAAGTTTTGAAACTGTGGAAAATGCAATTTTCAAAAGGAGAGTCAAAATCTTAGAATATTTAGGGAGATTTTGTGCAATCACACCTTTCCTTAATTTGACATGTGTTTTAAATTAATTTTAAGTAATTGATTAAAAAGGGATTTTATTTATTTATTAATAAAATAGTAAATTGAGAAGATTCATTTTACGTAACTAACTTCTCAATCCTCATTTTCAGCAAAACACTTTCTAAAAGAATTTTCTCCAGATTTCTTTTCTCCCAAACACTCTCTCTTTGATTTCTTATCCATTTCAAAGAATTCTCTTTAATTTCTTCAAGATTTGTGAAGCAAAAACTTGTCAAACATTAAGGAACGCAAGGATTGGAGGTAAATCCCATTCTCAACCTCTAATCAAGGTTCTTTATTGAAATTCCCAAGATTATTGACTCTCAATTGTGGTTTTTAACTGAGTTTTGATTATAGTTTTGATTTAAGATCAAAATCTTGCAAAACTAAGGTGTAATTCTTGATTTTCATAGTGTTAATGTTAAGCTCTGTTTATGATGGTTTATAATTGAGTTTTGAGTTGATTAAGATGTTGAAAAAGAGTTTTGATGATACAGATCCCGAAATCCTTGAGATCCTTGAGTTTTATGATGGTTTTAGTTGTGTTTTTGAAGTGATTTGACGGTTATATGTTTGCTGGAGATATAAGGAAGGGTTTAGGTTTTTTTTGGATGTGATTTGATGAATATTAATGATTGGAAGTGTTGATTGTTGGCTGGCCATGGTTTAGGAGGCAATCGAATGAGTTTTTGGTTGTTTCGGATGGGTAAATTGATGTAGTTTTGCCGGGCAGCGAGTTTGTGTTTAGTTGCTGGAGTTGGAATGCATTTTAATGCATTGGATCTTTGTTTTTTATGCTCTAAAAGCAGGGGACATTGATCCGGAAGCTAGCGAAGCGATTTTGGAAGCTTCGGACGAGTGATGTTCGCGTCATCAAGCGATGTTTCGTGTATCGATGAGTGGAAAAAAGGTTTCTAGCTTTGAAACGTTTTGAACGTGGTTTGGGGAGCTTAGTGTAAGTTTGAAACACTTAGCTAAGCTCAAGAGTAAGTAAATCGAAAGTGTCTCTCGGATTGTGCTATGTTTTGGTTTAAAATGCACTTGATTTAAATGTGGCTTGATTATTGTTTTAAAGCACGTTTAGAGCAATGTTGTTGCTAGTTTTAAATGCCATTTTGTTAAGGATGCACATGGCAAGTGATCCTTGTGTTTATGCGATTTAATAATTGATTTTAAGCATGTTTTTGCTTGTGGAAAAATGGCATTGTGGATTATGCTTTGATAAAACAGTGAAATGTTGATGAATAATGATTATATTGGCAAGTGATGGTAAATGGTTTTGGTTACTTTAATCGGATATAGTTAGCTGGCTATAGGATTGGGTGCACTGTGCATAAGTCGCCTTGGATGTCGAGGGGTTGTGATTGTACCGTAAACTCCATCCAAGTACCTTAGTGATTGAGGAATTGACATCACAATGATGGAGGATGGCTCCCGTGGGTGGACTTGGTTAAGCGTCACAATGGTGGAGGATTTCTCCCGTGTGTGAGCTTGGTTAAGGTGATTATAATGGTTGAGGTAGCTCCCATGTGTAAGCCTTGTTTTGTGTCCCGGCTCTCGCTAGTGGGTTATACAACTACCGATGAGTGATGTTGAGGGGTTGTGATTGTACCGTCAAACTCCATCACGGGTGTTGAGGGTTGTGGTTGTATCGTTAAACTCCACTACGGGTGTCACAACGGTTGATGGTCTAATCCCGTGTGTGAGCCTTGACTGTTCGGTAAGGTGTATGAAGCGTGTGGGACAACGCTTGTAATCCACGTATCTAATTGTGTTGTGTTATGGAATGGTTTATGTTAAAGATCACTTGCGAGCCAATATAATGATGATGTTATAATGTATTATTGTGGGATGCTTTATTATGAGAAAGCATGTGATGCTTGAGACTTATGCTATACTGCATGTGATGCTTGGTTTAAGCATGAGCAAAGGTTTTTGCTGTTGTATTTAATGATGCTTTGAGCGTGTGGATTTGAAAGAGGAAATGTGTTTAAAAGTGCATGGTTTAAACGAGGGCATGTGTTTTCAAAGATTGATGTTTTGGTTTTATAAAATGCATTAATGAATGGTTTGTTTTATAGCGGTCCTCACTAAGCATTGTGCTTACGCTCATTTGTTTCATCAATGCAGAGAATTGAGCACCGTTGACAGCGAGCAAGCAAAGGATATCCAAGTGTTTTGACTAAGCAAAGTATGTGATTACTTTAGTGTAATAAGAGGCAATGGGAGGGATTTCCACTCATGAGTTGCTTGGTGTTATGTGACACGTTGAGCATGTTTAGTTTGTGTTTTGAGACACGTAATTGGCTATATGGTTTGTGGATTTCTATTTGGTATTTTGGATATGCCTTTATAAGTGTCTTAAAGCATGCTTTTATAGTTCCATGATCTTCATGAATTGCCATGCCTAATGTTTATATTTTGGATGGTTGTTAATGCATTTGTGTTAGAAATGATTGATATAACATGTATGGTAGATACAGATGTGAATAGTTGTTGTTAAATGCGTAATTGTGGCTGTTCGAAGTGCATATCTTGTCTGGGTATCGATACTCGGGCTTGAGTATCGATACTCGAAGGGAAAACTTAGGCCAAATAACACGGGGGTATCGATACGAGTTGGGAGTGTATCGATACGCCAGTGCAAAGTTTGAAGGGCGTACCGATACACGGGGAAGGGTATCGATACCTTTTTCCTAACTTTTGAACTGCTTTGTCGCGTATCAATACGGGCTTAAGGGTACCGATACCTGACCGTTATTTTCAGTTAAAAGCATCTTCTTAAGTTCGGATATGTTTCATATTGGTCCCTGAATGTTGTATGTTCAATTGGTTGAGTTTGGATGATCCGTTTGTAATGAATTTTGACATGGTGGCGTGTTACATGACTAATTAAGGATTGGTAATCTTAAAATTAGATTAGTCCCTGTAATTTCTAGAAATTACAGTTTAGTCATTAAATGTATAACTTGTGCAATTGAACCCCTAGTGAACTCTGATCGTTGTGTTGTTTCTTTTGAAATGCTTGGTTTAACATATAGGATCTTAATGTGCATCTAGAGAAGATAAAAAGGGAAAAAGGGTCGTTAATTGAAGTCGACTTTAACGAGTTGGCTTCGGTTTTCCCCGTGTGATCTTCTTAGTTCGGGTCGGGCCTCTAGGCTGGGCTAAGGGGGTTACACCTTAAATTCTCAAGGTATTGTACCCTGACCTGCCATTTAGGGCATAATAGAGACTTCTAATGCCCCACCTTCTTGTGTTTCTCCATTGCCCTGTCCAACTTTCCCATCATCTTTTGCATTTTCTAGGTTTTCCTCTTCTTCCATGATGTTTAACTGTCAAACCATACATTGATGGCATGGTACAAACTTCCCCATATTTAAAGCATAAGTTGTGCGCTCTTTGGTTGTCTATCGAGCTTTGTTTATTAGTTGGAACAAAATCATTCAACTTTTGAGGTTGAGTGGACTTGTAAGTTTTTTGTGAAGAATTGGCATTCAAATATACGGAACTTCTCAGATCATACTTCTGTCTTTTGTGGTCTAACTCCCAGGTTAAATCATACAATTTAACTTGCATGTTTGCATCAAACGAGGTTCTTAGTCGCAATACCATGACTTTGTATTTTTTAAGTCCTCTTTAAGGACACTGATAAACATAGAAATAAATTACCTTTCCTCCAATATAGACTTGTGCTATAACATGAAAGGTTTAAGCTCTTCGAATTTCTCTTGATACTTTTTTGCAGACCCTTTCTGCACCAGTTTACTAAACTCTTATATTATACCATTATAGGTTCTGTCACAAATCTAACCCCCTTAGCCAGGCCTAGACGCTCGACCCGAACTACAAAGATTACACGAGGAAAACCAAAGTCAACCCGAAAGTCAACCTTGATTAACAACCCTTTTTTTCTTTTTATCTTTTCTGAATGCAATATTAATCCTATGTGATCACCCAATATCATAGGAAGAAAAGGCACAGCGATCGAAAAACAATTAGGGGTTTAATTGCACAGATTAGACATTTGGGGACCAAAATGTAAATTCTAATAATTACGAGGATCTTGCAGATTTTAAGTTTACCAATATTCAATTAGGGGTTTAATTGCACAGATTAGACATTTTAGTCAAATATCAACTCAATCAGACATTTCAAACTCATTTGATTGCATCCATAACATTAGGGACTAAAATGTAAGAAACAAGAACCTGAAATAGTTCAAAATCCATACCAACGATCGGGTGTTTTGAAACGTTGAGCCTTGTATCGAAACGGCCGTATCAAAACTGAGTTGACCGTTTCGGTACTCGAGTGCATTCCGAGACCTGTATCGAAACATGGCTTTCCAGTAGCCAAAGCGTTCCGGAACGCTCTTACCCATTTCGAAACATCATGACCATTTCAGGCCACAGTTCTGAAACAGATAAGGGCGTTTCGATACGCCTAGCCCTGTAACTACATATTTTGCTGGTTTTTCACATATTTTCAAAATCAAACACAACCCAAATCATGCCATAACATGCATACAACATGTTTATGCACCATAGACCACCATTATGAAGCATAAACTAAAACATGGCATCAATCATGCAATCATTGGTACTGTAGGCATGCTCCCTAGTCATGAGAACCATATGAAAACCACAAACCGCAAACCAACCCACAAGGGGCATTTACAAACCACGTATATTGTAATAAACTTGCAACAACCACATGGAGTTCCAAAATACATCTCCCAAACTATCCCTAGATCCACATTGCACAACTTACAACATTTAGGGACCAAAATGTAAATTCCGTAAATTAAGAGGATTAAATTGATTATTAAGTTACCATTATGAAATTAGTCATATTACATGCTTCTCTGTCAAATTTCACCTCTAACGGACATCTCAAACTCAAGCAATTGCATAAACAAAATTCAGGAGTAAAACGTAAAGCTCGCAAACCTTAAACCATTTCAATCAGTCCCCAACGGTCAAGTGTTTCGGAACAGGGGTTGACCGTTCCGAAATGCGGGTTCGTTTCGAGACCTGTTTCGAAACAGGGCTTGATAGTGGCAAAACCGTTCCGAAACGCCCTCTACCCGTTTCGATACACGAAGGTCATTACAGGCCCCCGTTTCGAAACGATAGTACCCGTTCCGATACAAACTGCCCAGAAAATGCAGATTTTTCTGGTTTAACAAACAATTAACCACTCATATGCATCCATATGACCTCCTAATCATGCCAACAAATCAT
This sequence comes from Hibiscus trionum, assembly GCA_030270665.1. NCBI lineage: Eukaryota > Viridiplantae > Streptophyta > Magnoliopsida > Malvales > Malvaceae > Hibiscus > Hibiscus trionum. The sequence continues at coordinate 3,309,435 of BSYR01000010.1, read as the reverse complement.
CATGCATACAAGGAACATATTTGCATCATCAAAACACATATATGGCAACAATTAGGAAGAACCACAATCTATAGGCATGCATCCTACTATTGTAAACCATCCAAGCATCAAACCATCAAAGCAAACACCAAAATGGCCATTTACAAGTCCAAAACATCATAGGCATCATGCCAAACTCAGGGAGTCCAAAACATCTCCCAACAAACACAACCTAGGTTCCCATTGCCAAATATCAAAAGCTAATAATGTTGCAAAAATAGTCACCATACATGAGCTTTACCTTCCCTTGGATTCTTAGCCTCCTTGCTGCCCTTAAAGCACTTCAATTCTCTGCATTATTGGTTCAAGAAAGAGAGCGTAAGCACAAATGCTTAGTGAGGCATGCTCTAATGAAACAACACAATAATGCACTTTTACAAAACACCTTTCATAAGGCCTTTTCATTCATAAAACTCATTTTCATGCAACAATGCATTAACAACAAGCATCTATTGCTTTATAATCATCAACAAGTCTTAAACAACAAGCATCACATGCTTCATAAACACTAACATGTCATATTGGCTTCCAAGTGATACCATATCCATTTTCCATATAAAACACAATCGGATACGCGGATTACAAGCCTTGTCCCATACGCTTCATACACACTACCGAACACAAGGTGGAGTTTACCGGTACAATCACAACCCCTCAACACCCGTGATGGAGTTTAACGGTACAATTACAACCTCTCCACATCACTCATCGGTAGTTGTATAACATCACTAACGAGAACACGAGACACACAACACAAGATTCACACATGGACTTTTAACCACCATTGTGATCTTAGACATCTTGTTAGTGTACTTGGATGGAGTTTACGGTACCATTACAACCCCTCAACATCCAAGGCGACTTTATTCACGGTGCACCAAATCCTATAGCCGGCTAACTATATCCGATTCAAGTACTTTAAAACCAATACATCACTTGCCAATATACATCAATTATCATCAACATTCCACTGTTTTAAAGCATTAATCAAAGCCATTAAATCATCACGCATTACTATGCATCAAAACCACATTTATCAATGTCAAACCAAGGATCTCTTACCTTGAGCATCCTTCAACACATGGCTTTCAAAACCAGCATTAATCATGCTAAAACATGCTTTCAAAAACAGAATTTAAACATGCAAATTACATTCATTACATCCAACCAACTCATGGTTCATCAAAGAGAGAGTTTCACCGAAAACTTACTCTTGAGCTTAGTTAAGTTGCTTAGACTTAAACTAAGCTCCCAAAACCTTCGTACATTGGTTTCAAAGCTGAAAACCCAATTCCACTCACCGATTCCGTTTCGCAAGCTTGCCGAAACGCCGATCAAGCCTCCGGATCAACACCACAAGGATCCAAAGATGTCTCCCCTGTTTTAAACACATCAAAGCAGAGGATCAATGCATCATCATGCATTAAAACCTTCAGCCATTACACCTAAACTCGCTGCTCACATCAAATCAAACATTTCGGCTACCAAACGCAACCGAAATCACTTCCAAACTCATCCACAACATTACCCAGCCATGATCCATCACTTCTAAACATTCTTAAACATCAATTAACATCCAAAAAGGATCTAAACTCGTCCTTATACCTCCAGCAACAATAGAACACCAAGATCACCCCAAAAACCACCATTTTCACATGTAAAAACTTAGGAAAATCAACCTATTCGGGATTGTATTGATTAGATCTCAATTACACATCATTAAACATCCAAAATATTTTAAAAAGACATCTCAAAACAGAGCCCAAACATTCATTACGAATTTCTTTAGAATTTAATCCAAATCTTGAGTTTTAAACCAAAATCAAGATCACATCATCAAAACCTTTTATAAAACTTAATTTAAGGATTGAGAACTTGGGAATTTCAATAAAGAACTGAGTATTTAGAGGAGAAGAACATCCTTACCTCTAAATGTAGATTTCTCCTTGATTTGAGCAAAAATCCTTGAAAATCCAATGAGCAAATGAAGAGGATTTGATGTAGAAAGGATTAGGAATCTTTTGATGATTGAAAATTCATCATTTAGTGTGAAAATCAAAAGAAAAGCTGCTGTGGAAAAGTGTTTGGCTGAGGGAATTTTGAGAGAAAATGAAATGGGAAAATTTTAGAGAAAGTTAGTTATGAAAACTAAAAATGGTTTTTCCCTCACTTTTTTTAATTAATTAACATTAACAAAATCATTAAAATTAAGAAAAATCTGGAGAAATCCTTCCTTGGGTAAATTAGCTCCTTAAAGATTCAAAGTTTCAATCCTTACAAAACAGTTACCACTGAACTTTTCAAAAATTACATTTTAGTCACAATTTCGAAATTTCACACTTCCAAAACTTATTTTGTAAAATTGATTCACCACTCTCTTATATATATTAAAAGAGGATTTTTAGATATTTTTCCATATTTTTAATGCATCCCGAACTAGGTTTTCCCTAAAATCACCTTTTATATTCGAACCAAAAATAAGACCGGTCCGGCTCAGACCCTAAACTTTCAAGCCAAAAATTGGGGTGTTACAACTCTCCCCCCCCCTTAAGAAATTTCGTCCTCGAAATTTACCTGGAGGAAAAAGGTATGGAAACTGTTTCAACATGTCATCCTTCCTTTCCCACGTGGCTTCCTCAACACCACGATGCTTCCACAACACCTTTACCAACTCAATGGTTTTACCTGGAAGCACTTTACTATCTGAATCTAGAATTTTCACCGGCTCCTCATCATAGGTCAAATCCGGATTCAACTCCACTTCTTCCACAGGCATAACATGCGAAGGATCAGATCTATACCTCCGAAGCATAGAGACATGAAACACATCATGAATCTTTTCCAACTCCTTTGGCAATCTCAACTTGTACGCAACAGGACCCACACGCTCAATCACCTCGTATGGTCCAATGATGATGCATTAATCCTCTGCTTTGATGTGTTTAAAGCATGGGAGACACATTCGGATCCTTGTGGTGTTGATCCGGAGGCTTGATTGGCGTTTCGGCAAGCTTGCGAAACAGAATCGGTGAGTGAAGTTTGGTTTTCAGCTTTGAAACCAAATTTTGAAGGTTTTGGGAGCTTAGTTTAAGTCTAAGCAACTTAACTAAGCTCAAGAGTATGTTTTCAGAGAAACTCTCTCTTTGATGAACCATGAGATGGTTGGATGAAATGTGTATGTTAGGATGTTTTAAATTCTGTTTTGAAAGCATGTTTTAGCATGATTAATGCTGGTTTTGAAAGCCATGTGTTGAAGGATGCTCAAGGTAAGGGATCCTTGGTTTGACATTGATTAATGTGGTTTTGATGCATAGTGATGCATGATGGTTTAATGGCTTTGATTAATGCTTTAAAACAGTGGATTGATATTGATAATTGATGTATATTGGCAAGTGATGTGTTGGTTTTAAAGTACTTGAATTGGATATAGTTAGCCGGCTATAGGATTGGGTGCACCGTGAATAAAGTCGCCTTGGATGTTGAGGGGTTGTAATGGTATCGTAAACTCCATCCAAGTACACTAACGAGATGTCTAAGATCACAATGGTGGTTAAAAGTCCATGTGTGAATCTTGTGTTGTGTGTCCCGTGTTCTCGTTAGTGATGTTATACAACTACCGATGAGTGATGTGGAGGGGTTGTAATTGTACCGTTAAACTCCATCACAGGTGTTTAGGGGTTGTGATTGTACTGGTAAACTCCACCTTGTGTTCGGTAGTGTGTATGAAGCGTATGGGACAAGGCTTGTAATCCGCGTATCCGATTGTGTTTTATGTGGAAAATGGATATGGTATCACTTGGAAGCCAATATGACATGTTAGTGTTTATGAAGCATGGGATGCTTGTTGTTTAAGACTTGTTGATGATTATAAAGCATGAGATGCTTGTTGTTAATGCATTGTTGCATGAAAATGATTTTTATGAATGGAAAGGCCTTATGAAAGGTGTTTTCTAAAAGTGCATTATTGTGTTGTTTCATTAGAGCATGCCTCACTAAGCATTTGTGCTTACGCTCTCTTTCTTGAACCAATAATGCAGAGAATTGAAGTGCTTTAAGGGCAGCAAGGAGGCTAAGAATCCAAGGGAAGGCAAAGCTCATGTATGGTGACTATTTTTACAACATTATTAGCTTTTGCTATTTGGCAATGGGAACCTAGGTTGTGTTTTTGGGAGATGTTTGGACTCCCTGAGTTTTGGCATGATGCCTATGATGTTTTGGACTTGTAATTGGCCATTTTGGTGTTTGCTTGATGGTTTGATTATTGGATGGTTTTCAATAGTAGGATGCATGCCTATAGATTGTGGTTCTTCCTAATTGTTGCCATAAATGTGTTTTGATGATGCAAATATGTTCCTTGTATGCATGATGATTTGTTGGCATGATTAGGAGGTCATATGGATGCATATGAGTGGTTAATTGTTTGTTAAACCAGAAAATTCTGCATTTTCTGGGCAGTCCGTATCGGAACGGGTACTACCGTTTCGAAACGGGGGCTTGTAATGGCCTTCGTGTATCGAAACTGGTAGAGGGCGTTTCGGAACGGTTTTGCCACTGTCAAGCCCAGTTTCGAAACAGGTCTCAAAACGAACCCGCGTTTCGGAACGGTCAACCCCTGTTCCGAAACACTTGACCGTTGGGCACTGATTTGAATGGTTTAAGGTTTGCAAGCTTTACGTTTTAGTCCTGAATATTGTACATGCGATTGATTGAGTTTGAGATGTCCGTTTGAGGTGAAATTTGACAGAGTAGCATGTAATATGACTAATTTCATAATGGGAACTTAAAAATCGGTTAAGTCCTCTTAATTTCTTGAATTTACATTTTGGTCCCTAAATGTTGTATGTAGTGCAATTGAGTCCCTTATTGCTTTCCGATCGCCGTGTTTTTCATGTATGTTTTCCTCGAGGCTGCGCTTAGGTTTAATATGCATCTAGACAAGATTAAAAAGAAAAAAAAGGTCGTTAATCAAGGTTGACTTTCGGGTTGACTTTGGTTTTCCCCGTGTAATCTTGGTAGTTCGGGTCAACCGTCTAGGCCGGGCTAAGGGGGTTACATTTGGTGGTATCAGAGCTGAGTTCTCGAGTAATTGGGAATTGTTATGTGGGTGATGTATGCATGATTGCATGATGTGTCTTTTTGAATGAAAGTGTGATGTGTGAATTGTAAAGTATGTTGCAATTATGATGCTATGCTATGTTGAAGCATGTTAGAGGGACCCATTGCCATATCAAAACTAATGAAATGGTTTGTTTTTGAAAAAATGAGCTTGAGTACTTGGATTACTTACCTTGCTGAGCCTGATTATGTTTATTGCATTTGTGTTAGTGCATTATATTAGAGTATGAGACCTCGTAGAGATACGAGAGTTAATACGCGAGCTATGGCTCAGAACGAGAATGAAGAGAATGTCGATAATGTAGTGGATTTACCTCCTCATCCTGGTGGTGGACCATCTGGTGGTGGTGGTGCTGGAGGTGATGGAGCTGGCGTTGATGCTGGTGTTGGGGTCGCTGGACCTGAAGCTGGACAGGGGCAAGCTGCTCCTGATATGACAGTTTTGATACAAGCTATTGCTGGAGCCTTTCAGGCGGCAGTAGCTGGAGCTCATGGAGCTGGGCATCAGGGAGATGCTAATGCTAGACTACCTTTGGAACGTCTGCGCAATCTGGGAGGGACTGAGTTCAGGGGTTTGTCTGCTGAAGGTTCCGAGTCTTGGTTGGAAAGTACCAAGAGGATATTGGGACAAATGAACTGCAATGATGTGCAGAAGCTAGGATGTCTGGTATCGCTGTTGCATGATGATGCGTATACCTGGTGGACGACCGCTATCTCTGGAATGGAGGATGTGATGTGACTTGGACGTTCTTTCTGAACGCGTTCAAGCGGAGGTATCTAGGTGTGAGATACCTGGATGAAAAGAAAAGGGAGTTCATGTCTCTTACGCATGGGAGCATGACTGTAGCTGAGTACGAGATTCAATTTGTCCGTCTCAGTCAGTACGCACCTGAGATTGTCCCTGATGAGCGGGAGAGGTGCGAGCGTTTCCGATATGGATTGGTGCCGGATGTAAAGACCTACATGCTTGCAGTTGAGTACACTGATTTTGATGTACTGGTGGGAAGAGCGAAGGATATTGAGCAGAACCTGGGTTTGTCTTCCATGAGTGCTGGTTCTGGCTCAGGCAAGCGAGCTGCTGAGTATAGTTTTGGTGGAGGACGGAACAAGAGAGGACGAGATCGGAGGTATCAGTCTTCTGCTAGACGTGGTGGTGGAGGTCATGCTGCGCCTGTTCAGGGAGACAGGGCGAGAGCTAATCAGAACACATGCTGGGCGTGTGGATTGCGTGGCCACTTGAGGCGTGATTGTCCTCGAGCTGCGAGGGAGGTACAGGCTCCTGTTGTTGTAGCTGGTAATTCGTGTTGGAATTGTGGTTCGGCAGACCACATGAGGAGGGAGTGTCCTTTGTTGGCCGATGGTGGTCAGGGACGTGCTCCTGGAGTTGTTGCACCACAGAGAGGTCGTGGGCGCGGCCGTGGTAACTTCCAGTGTAGAGAGGATGGTGGAAGGAATGTGGTGGTTGTCTAACCTGAGGGTGGAGGTCAGGCTCGAGTGTATGCGCATCGAGAGTGGAGGAATGACACGGATGTGATCGCAGGTACCTTCACTTTGCAATCCTTGTCATTACTTTCCTTGATTGATTCTGGATCTACACACTCATACCTATTGCGTGAACATGCTCAATTGCTTGGTTTGCCTGTTGAGTCTTTGGATGTTGGTATGCATGTAACTAGCTCTTTTGGTGAGACCGCGGTGACACGGAAGTTGTATAGAAGGTGTCCCTTGGTTGTTCAAGATCATGTTTTTCATGTTGATCTTATGAAATTACCTTTCTATGGTTTTGATGTAATCCTTGGGATGGATTGGCTTGTTGAACATCGAGCGGTGGTGGATTTTGAGAATAAGCGAGTTTTGTTGAAGCTTGCGGATGATTATGAGGTGGTGGTGGTTGGTGAGAATGTGAAGTTTCTTGCCAATGTGGTGTCTTCCTTGGAGGCGAGTCGGATGTTGAGGCAAGGTTGTGAAGCCTACCTAGCCTTTGTGATGAATCCTAGCTCGAAGGAGTTGCGAGTGCAAGATATCAGGACTGTGCGAGAGTTTCCTGGTGTGTTTCCGGAGGAGTTGCCTGGATTGCCTCCTAATCGAGAGGTGGAGTTTGGAATTGAGCTGTATGAGAATACAACTCCAATTTCCATTACTCCTTATCGAATGGCTCCTAAGGAGTTGAAAGAGCTGAAGACGCAACTTCAGGAGTTGCTTGATCGTGGTTTCATTCGGCCGAGTGTGTCACCTTGGGGTGCACCGGTCTTGTTTGTGAAGAAAAAGGATGGCACTATGAGAATGTGCATCGATTACCGTCAGCTGAACAAGTTGACTATCAAGAATCGATATCCATTACCGAGGATTGATGATCTTTTTGATCAATTTCGGGGAGCAGATGTGTTCTCTAAAATTGACTTAAGGTCAGGGTATTACCAGTTGAAAGTGAAGGATGTAGATGTGCCAAAGACAGCCTTCAGAACGAGGTATGGACATTATGAGTTCCTTGTGATGCCGTTTGGTTTGATGAATGCTCCTGCAGCTTTTATGGACATGATGAATAGAGTGTTCCATGAATATTTGGACAAGTTTGTTGTGGTGTTCATTGATGATATCCTCGTGTACTCTCGTATTGAGGAGGAGCATGAGGGGCATTTGAGGATTGTGTTGCAGGCTTTGTTGGAGAACCAACTTTATGCTAAGTTGAGCAAGTGTGAGTTCTGGCTCAGGGAAGTGGTGTTCCTTGGTCATGTGGTTTCTGCAGAGGGGATTCGTGTTGATCCTCAGAAGATTGAGGCAGTGATGAATTGGAAGCCTCCTAAGTCTGTTCATGAAGTCCGTAGTTTCCTTGGTTTGGCAGGATACTACCGGAGGTTCGTGGATGGATTTTCAAAGATTGCTGCACCTTTGACGAAGTTGTTGCAGAAGGATGTTAAGTTTGAGTGGACGGAAGCGAGACAGCAGACTTTTGAGAAGCTAAAGGCAGCTTTGACGCAAGCTCCTATCTTGGTTCAGCCTGAATCAGGGAAAGAGTTTGTGGTGTATAGTGACGCGTCCTACGTTGGTTTAGGATGTGTGTTGATGCAAGAGGGTAAGGTGGTGGCTTATGCATCGCGCCAGTTGAAGGTGCATGAGCACAATTATCCTACGCATGACATTGAGTTGGCTGCGGTGGTTTTTGCCTTGAAAATTTGGAGACATTACCTGTATGGTGAGAAGTGTACTGTGTACACGGATCACAAGAGTTTGAAGTATCTGATGTCTCAGAAAGAGTTGAATCTTAGGCAACGACGTTGGGTGGAGTTGCTTAAAGATTACGATCTGACGATCGAGTATCATCCGGGAAAAGCTAATGTTGTAGCGGATGCCTTGAGTAGGAAGGTGGCAGTGGAGTTGAGGGCTATGTTTGCCAGTTTGAGCATATCGCGAGATGGTGGTCTTGTGGCTGAGTTGCAAGTGAAACCATCCTTGGTTCAGTTGATAAAGGATAAGCAACTGTTGGATGAGTTGGTGCCACATGTTCAGGATATTGCTGAGGATAGGCCATCGGATTTTTGCTTTAATGATGATGGAGTTTTATGTTTTGGGAGTCGGATAGTGGTGCCCAATGATGCTGAGTTGAGGCATGCTATTCTGACTGAAGCTCATAGTAGTCCTTTTGCTATGCACCCTGGTAGTACTAAGATGTATTGTGATCTTCGGGATCAGTACTATTAGGTGGGTTTAAAGAAAGATGTTGCTGAGTATGCGAGCAAGTGCATGGGTCAGCGAGTTAAGGCTGAGCATCAGTTTCCTTCTGGGTTGTTGCAACCGTTGAGGATTCTTGAGTGGAAATGGGAAAGGATTACCATGGACTTTCTGTCTGATTTGCCCTTGTCGCCATCGAAGAAGAATTCGGTGTGGGTGATTATGGATCGCCTGACGAAGTGTGCGCATTTTCTACCTGTGCATACTACGTACACTTTGGACAAGCTTGCAGAGCTGTACATTGCTGAGATTGTGCGGCTGCATGGTGTGCCAAAGTCGATTGTGTCGGATAGAGATCCGAGGTTTACATCACGTTTCTGGCAGTGTTTACATCAGGCTTTGGGTACACGGTTGAATTTCAGTACTTCCTATCATCCACAGTCTGATGGACAGTCTGAGCGTGTTATCCAAGTGCTGGAGGATATGTTGAGGTGCTGTGTGGTTGAGTTTCAAGGCTCTAGGGAGAAGCATTTGCCGTTGGTGGAGTTTGCTTATAACAATAGCTACCAGTCAAGTATTCAAATGGCACCTTACGAAGCCTTGTACGGGAGGAAGTGTAGGACTCCTCTTTGTTGGGCTGAAACAGGTCAGAAGTTGGTTTCAATGCCAGCTTTGTTGAAAGGAACCACCGAGAAGGTGAAGCTCATTTGTGAGCGCTTGAAGGCAGCTTCTGATCGACAGAAGTCTTACGCGGATCTGAAGCGTAAGGAGGTTGAGTATGCGGTTGGTGACCGTGTGTTTTTGAAAGTTTCGCCTTGGAAAAAGGTGATGAGGTTTGGTCGAAAGGGTAAGCTGAGCCCTAGGTACATTGGACCATACGAGGTGATTGAACGTGTGGGTCCTGCTGCGTACAAGTTGAGATTGCCGCAAGAGTTGGAAAAGATTCATGATGTGTTTCATGTTTCTATGCTTCGGAGGTATAGATCGGATCCATCGCATGTTATGCCTGTGGAAGAAGTGGAGTTGAATCCGGATTTGACCTATGATGAGGAGCCGGTGAAAATTCTGGATTCAGATAGTAAAGTGCTTCGAGGTAAAACCATTGATTTGGTAAAGGTGTTGTGGAAGCATCGTGGTGTTGAGGAAGCCACGTGGGAACGGAAGGATGACATGTTGAAACAGTTTCCATACCTTTCTCCTCCAGGTAAATTTCGAGGACGAAATTTCTTAAGGGGTGGAGAGTTGTAACACCCCAATTTATGGCTTGGAAGTTTAGGGTCTGAACCGGACCGGTCTGATTTTTGGTTCGAATATAAAAGGTGATTTTAGGGAAAGCCTAGTTCGGGATGCATTAAAAATATGGAAAAATATCTAAAAATCCTCTTTTAATATATATAAGAGAGTGGTGGAATCAATTTTACAAAATAAGGTTTGGAACTGTGACATTTCGAAATAGTGACTAAAATGTAATTTTTGAAAAGTTCAGTGGTGACTGTTTTGTAAGGATTGAATCTTTAAGGAGCTAATTTACCCAAGGAAGGATTTCTCCAGATTTTTCTTAATTTTAATGATTTTGTTAATGTTAATTAATTAAAAGAAGTGAGGGAAAAACCATTTTTAGTTTTCATAACTAACTTTCTCTAAAATTTTCCCATTTCATTTTCTCTCAAAATTTCCTCAGCCAAACACATTTCCACAACAACTTTCCTTTTGATTTTCACACTAAATGATGAGTTTTCAATCATCAAAATATTCCTAATCCTTTCTACATCAAATCCTCTTCATTTGCTCATTGGATTTTCAAGGATTTTTGCTCAAATCAAGGAGAAATCAACATTTAGAGGTAAGAATGTTATTCTCCTATAAATATTCAGTTCTTTATTGAAATTTCCAAGTTCTCAATCCTTAAATTAAGTTTTATAAAAGGTTTTGATGTTGTGATCTTGATTTTTCGCTTAAAACTCAAGATTTGGATTTAATCTTGAAGAAATTCGTAATGAATGTTTGGGCTTTGTTTTGAGATGTCTTTTTAAAGTATTTTGGATGTTTAATGATGTGTAATTGAGATCTAATCAATGCAATCCCGAATAGGTTGATTTTCCTAAGTTTTTACATGTGAAAATGGTGGTTTTTGGGGTGATCTTGGTGTTCTGTTGTTGCTGGAGGTTTAAGGACGAGTTTAGATTCTTTTTGGATGTTAATTGATGTTTAAGAATGTTTAGAAGTGATGGATCATGGCTGGGTAATGTTGTGGATGAGTTTGGTAGTGATTTCGGTTGTGTTTGGTAGCCGAAATATTAGATTTGTTGAGAGCAGCGCGTTTAGGTGTTGTGGCTGAAGATTTTAATGCATGATGATGCATTAATCCTCTGCTTTGATGTGTTTAAAATAGGGGAGACAAATTCGGATCCTTGTGGTGTTGAACCGAAGGCTTGATTGGTGTTTCGGCAAGCTTACGAAACGGAATCGGTGAGTGAAGTTTGGTTTTCAGCTTTGAAACCAATGTTTGAAGGTTTCGGGAGCTTAGTTTAAGTCTAAGCAACTTAACTACGCTCAAGAGTAAGTTTTCGGAGAAACTCTCTCTTTGATGAACCATGAGATGGTTGGATGCAATGTGTATGTTTGCATGTTTTAAATTCTGTTTTGAAAGCATGTTTTAGCATGATTAATGCTGGTTTTGAAAGCCATGTGTTGAAGGATGCTCAAGGTAAGGGATCCTTGGTTTGACATTGATAAATGTGGTTTTGATGCATAGTGATGCATGATGGTTTAATGGCTTTGATTAATGCTTTAAAACAGTGGTTTGATGTTGATAATTGATGTATATTGGCAAGTGATGTGTTGGTTTTAAAGTACTTGAATCGGATATAGTTAGCCGGCTATAGGATTGGGTGCACAGTGAATAAAGTCGCCTTGGATGTTGAGGGGTTGTAATGGTACCGTAAACTCCATCCAAGTACACTAACGAGATGTCTAAGATCACAATGGTGGTTAAAAATCCATGTGTGAATCTTGTGTTGTGTGTCCCGTGTTCTCGTTAGTGATGTTATACAACTACCGATGAGTGATGTGGAGGGGTTGTAATTGTACCGTTAAACTCCATCACGGGTGTTTAGGGATTGTGATTGTACCGGTAAACTCCACCTTGTGTTCGGTAGTGTGTATGAAGCGTATGGGACAACGCTTGTAATCCGCGTATCCGATGTGTTTTATGTGGAAAATGGATATGGTATCACTTGGAATCCAATATGAAATGTTAGTGTTTATGAAGCATGGGATGCTTGTTGTTTAAGACTTGTTGATGATTATAAAGCATGAGATGCTTGTTGTTAATGCATTGTTGCATGAAAATGATTTTTATGAATGAAAAGGCCTTATGAAAGGTGTTTTGTAAAAGTGCATTATTGTGTTGTTTCATTAGAGCATGCCTCACTAAGCATTTGTGCTTACGCTCTCTTTCTTGAACCAATAATGCAAAGAATTGAAGTGCTTTAAGGGCAACAAGGAGGCTAAGAATCCAAGGGAAGGCAAAGCTCATGTATGGTGACTATTTTTACAACATTATTAGCTTTTGGTATTTGGCAATGGGAACCTAGGTTGTGTTTTTGGGAGATGTTTGGACTCCCTGAGTTTTGGCATGATGCCTATGATGTTTTGGACTTGTAATTGGCCATTTTGGTGTTTGCTTGATGGTTTGATTCTTGGATGGTTTTCAATAGTAGGATGCATGCCTATAGATTGTGGTTCTTCCTAATTGTTGCCATAAATGTGTTTTGATGATGCAAATATGTTCCTTGTAAGCATGATGATTTTTTGGCATGATTAGGAGGTCATATGGATGCATATGAATGGTTAATTGTTTGTTAAACCAGAAAAATCTGCATTTTCTGGGCAGTCCGTATCGGAACGGGTACTACCGTTTCGAAACGGGGGCCTGCAATGGCCTTCGTGTATCGAAACGGGTAGAGGGCGTTTACCAAATGTAACCCCCTTAGCCCGGCCTAGACGGTTGACCCGAACTACGAAGATTACACGGGGAAAACCAAAGTCAACCCGAATGTCAACCTTGATTAACGACCCTTTTTTTCCTTTTTAAACTTGTCTAGATGCATATTAACCCTAAGCGTAGCCTCGAGGAAAACATACATGAAAAGCACAGCGATCGGAAAGCAATAAGGGACTCAATTGCACAACTTACAACATTTAGGGTTAATTGTTTGTTAAACCAGAAAAATCTGCATCTTCTGGGCAGTCCGTATCGGAACGGGTACTACCGTTTCGAAACGGGGGCCTGTAATGGCCTTCGTGTATCGAAACGGGTAGAGGGCGTTTCGGAACGGTTTTGCCACTGTCAAGCCCTGTTTCGAAACATGTCTCGAAATGAACCCGCGTTTCGGAAAGGTCAACCCATGTTCCGAAACACTTGACCGTTGGGCACTTATTTGAATGGTTTAAGGTTTGCAAGCTTTACGTTTTAGTCCTGAATATTGTACAAGCGATTACCTGAGTTTGAGATGTCCGTTTGAGGTGAAATTTGACAGAGTAGCATGTAGTATGACCAATTTAATATTGGTAACTTAAAAATCGGTTAAGTCCTCTTAATTTCCAGAATTTAGATTTTGGTCCGTAAATGTTGTCTGTAGTGCAATTGAGTCCCTTATTGCTTTTCGATCGCCGTGCTTTTCATGTATGTTTTCCTCGAGGCTACGCTTAGGTTTAATATGCATCTAGACAAGATTAAAAAGAAAAAAGGGTCGTTAATCAAGGTTGACTTTCGGGTTGACTTTGGTTTTCCCCGTGTAATCTTCGTTGTTCGGGTTAATCGTCTAGGCCGGGCTAAGGGGGTTACAACAAGATTTCGAAGCAAGGGATAGAAGTTGACAAAGCAAAGGTCAGATCATTGAAAAACTACCTCCCCCCACTACTGTCAAGGGAGTAAGAAGCTTCCTAGGGCATGCTGGCTTCTATCGGAGATTCATCAAAGATTTTTCAAAGATCTCAAAGCCACTATGCAGTTTGCTACAGCAAAATCAACCATTTGTGTTTGACAAAGATTGCCATAGCGCATTTAAAAAACTAAAGGAGAAGCTTATCTCAGCACCAGTTGTCATTCCACCGGATTGGAACGAGCCGTTTGAGCTGATGTGTGATGCAAGTGACTACGCCGTTGGTGCAGCACTTGGACAACGCCGAGGTAAACTCTTTCATGTTATTTATTATGCTAGTCTCACTTTGAATGACGCACAAATCAATTACACCACTACTAAAAAGGAATTGCTTGTTGTAGTATTTGCCTTCGATAAATTTAGGTCATACTTGATAGACACTAAGGTCATAGTTCATACTGATCATTCAGCCATTAAGTACTTAGTGACTAAAAAGGATGTTAAACCTAGACTTATTAGGTGGATACTCTTGCTTCAGGAATTTGACTTAGAGGTTAGAGATAGGAAAGGATGTGAGAACCAGGTAGCTGACCATTTGTCTAGGCTAGAAAATGCTATCACGCAAGGTAGTGAAACTGAAATTAAGGAGGAATTCCCTGATGAGAAACTATTAGCTGCTACAGCAATTTCGTGGTATGCTGATATTGTTAATTATCTCGTTAGTGGTATTTTGCCTCGTGATTTATCTAGCCAGTGACTCAAGAAATTCAAACATGATGCAAGATTCTACTTTTGGGATGAACCCTACTTGTCCAAGCAATGTCCTGATCAAATTATAAGGAGATGTGTTCCAGAAGAAGAATACCATAGCATTCTGTACCACTTGTTGGAGTATGCCCAAAGACCAATCATACGATGATTGAATAGACATACTATTTTACTAGATTTATCAAGTAATGGCATTGTCGTTATTATCATTTGGTATGTTTCTGTGCATCAAACTAACCATTGGATAATAATGTCCATACAATAATATGATTATTGTTAAATAGGATCCTTAGTCGAATATTATTATGGGTATGGACATTGATAATATATAAAGACTAATATGTGGTTGATGACAAGCATTGTCATTGACATAGAGATGTCAAAATCAACACATAAGTATTTTTTAGAGAACAACATACTGGATTGACCCGCTATGAGCATGTTTCTTGGGTAATTATGTGACAGTCACAACATTGCTCATGATAAACATATGTATAATCCTCGGACTTGAGATCAACATGATTTCAACATAAAGATTTACGTGTTTTGACATAGTCAAACATGTGTCGTAACTGACTACATTATAAAGACTGATGATTGGATACGTGATGACCAATGTAGTGAAGTATAGTTGATCAAGAAAGGATTTGTCCCTCCTACATAATGGGAGAAATATCTTCGGCCACTTGATTGAGTGAGATTAGAAAATGCATGGCCATGCTCGAATATTATGATATGAGATATCATAGAGATTCGTTTATCATAATCTACTCAAGACATCAAGAAACACTAGATGGAGAACGCAAGTGTGACTAACCCATGACTTGTGTTCATCTAAGATATAAAGGACAAAAGGATGAAATACATAAAGGAAGTTTATTCAGGAATTAGGAAAGTCAAACCATGACTTCATGCAACTTAGGTAGCAATGATGTATTGCTAGATTCCACTCATTGTTTGTAAAATTAGAACAGTTCTAATTTTGCTGCTAACGTTGCATGAACCTACAAGTGTCACACCCTTCGAATGAAACGAACAAAAATTGGAAACCATACTCCCTATTTTAGGGAGGTTGCCGAAAATCCCCTATGGGATAAGGGAAATCGGCAACTCCCTTAAATTAGAATAATATTGGATAAATATTGTATTTATCAAATATTATATAGAGTATGGAAAATATTTATAGACTTAAATATTATAGAATAAGATTCTAGAAATTTAAATATATATTTGGAATTTATATAATGTATATTTAATTCCAAGTTTATGTAGAATTAGATTCCACATAATAAAAAACATATATTTAAATCGAAGTAAAGATAGAATGAGATTCTATATAATAAAATATATATATTTGGATTAAATATAATGTATATTTAAATCCATGTTTTATGTAGAATATGATTCTACATAATTAAATATATATATTTCATTTAATATTATTAAATATAATGTATATTTAATATAAACCAATTTCAAGTAGAATTAGATTTTATGAATTTTGGTTGAACTTGGATTTAAGGAATTCAACTAGAATTAAGTCTCTGAATACTATTTAAAGGGACAAGGGCTAGCAACCAAATCATCCCTCTTCCTCCTCTTGAAGATTTCGACAACACCCCTAGGGATTCCCAACTAGAATTCGACATATTCAAGAAAGCTCTCTGAGAAGTTGTTCGATATTTTTCTGGTGTTCTACTTGCCCCCTGGCAAATCCCTGAAGGTTCCCTTGCTCGATTGCAAGTCCCGGTTGAACTCTTGGTCGATTTCAGACTCCCTCAAGAATCCCTGGAGGGATTTCGACTTCTCCCTGGAAGGTGTTCAAACTTGTCGAAATTTATCCCTAAGTGTTAGGGAGGCGGAAACTTTATATATTTGGAATTTATATAATGTATATTTAATTCCAAGTTCATGTAGAATTAGATTCCACATAATTAAAAACATATATTTCAATATATTTAAATCCAAGTAAAGATAGAATGAGATTCTATATAATAAAATATATATTTGGATTAAATACAATGTATATTTAAATCCATGTTTTATGTAGAATAAGATTCTACATAATTAAATATATATATTTCATTTAATATTATTAAATATAATGTATATTTAATATAAACCAATTTCAAGTAGAATTAGATTCTATGAATTTTGGTTGAACTTGGATTTAAGGAATTCAACTAGAATTAAGTCTCTGAATACTATTTAAAGGGATAAGGGCTAGCAACCAAATCATCCCTCTTCCTCCTCTTGAAGATTTCGACAACACCCCTAGGGATTCTCCACTGGAATTCGACATATTCGAGAAAGCTCTCTGAGAAGATGTTTGATATTTTTCTGGTGTTCTACTTGCCCCCTGGCAAATCCCTGAAGGTTCCCTTGCTCGATTACAAGTCCCGGTTGAACTCCTGGTCGATTTCAGACTCCCTCAGGAATCCCTGGAGGGATTTCGACTTCTCCCTGGAAGGTGTTCAAACCTGTAGAAATTTATCCCTAAGTGTTAGGGAGACGGAAACTTTGTTCGTTTTGTTCGGGTGGACTCCGTAGAGGTCGTTGCGAACCTGTGATGATTCCGATTTTACTTGACGTGGTTATTCCGACATACCGTCGGTTTTCCAGTTTCCAGAGTTTTAAAAGGTAACTTTTCATCTTTTCACCCCCGGATTCTTTCCTGTACATGGATCCTGGCTGGATTACGTCGGATTAATTTTTCCGCTGCGCCACGGGGCATGCCGACATGACCCAACAGTGGCATTAGAGCCACTTGTATCATACGAATTCGGACTTAAATTCTTGGGGTGATGTTTATGTATGAGATGCATGCTGTTTGATTCGATTTAGATATTTATCGTTTATCGTATCACACCTAATAAAGACTTATTTCGATTATCACTGAATGATTAAGAGTTAATCATAACTATGTTAGGTTGCTTCAATGTTAAATGTTAACATGTTGAGACTAATAGTTAGTCTAGAGAACAAGTAGTTGTTCATAGTTTCATAGATTTATGAAATCTCTGAAAGGGCTTCTAATTTGATAAAAGTTATCAAACTATCTTTCACGGTGAATCCATAAGAGTTATGGTTAGACGTTATGAAAAATGCATGTCTAGGAGTGGCATCATCAAAGACCTGGTACTTGAGTGTGCCTAGTGTGCCACCTCTCTTTCATGTTGACCTACCTGGTGCATTTTTTCGTTAACGCAAATGGTTTATGAAACCTCGTGATCCTTCTTTGGCCCATTAACCACAACATAGGGATAATCAGTTTAAAACTCTGTAAACACGTCGTTACTTTGTTCGCACGATGTTTGAAATGCATGTTAGATTGCACGGTGTTTGTTTTGCATGGTTATAGCCCATAGCCTTTATAGTTTTGGTTTTTATAAATACGGCCTGCATGTCGTGCCTTTCTCTATCTTCTATTGTACTTCTCTTCTCATCTCACACCCTCGCATGTAACGCGAGTTTCTGAAAATTGTAAATACTCATGGAGATAAAGAAAGAACCAAGGTAGCAGCGTGGTGGGCCTTCCCTGGTGGACCGGGCGTTTCGGAAGCAGATTCTATCTTCAGTAGAATGGTCCTCCCATTGGCTTGGGACGGGTCGCCTTAGGTTAAGAAGGGCTATAATCATTGCATATTTATTTATCGTTTATATTTACCTTGTATGTGATGCAATGGATGTTTTATAAGCATGATTAAACATAGTTTTATTGATAGGGTCAATGTTAAAATGATGAGATAATTAAGTAAATCCCTCACTATAATTCTAAGTCTGTTTTAACCATCCAATATTTACCCTCGTTAAAGCTTCGATTGATATAATGCGAGCTTTGCCAAAGCAATGTCACACTTATCCATCTTAGTTAAACGCGAAGAATAAGCTAGTGATATTCGTCGGTTGAGATACTGGTATTGACTTAGCTGGGTTGTTCTAATAGGATTAGAATACCTAGTGGTTAAAAGTTTTGGATAATCATAAGATGATTTAAAGAACAAGAGTTGTTCGCCAAAAGATGAGGAATTACATGAGATGTAATTAGTAAGGTGTTACTTACCTAAACAACCATTTCCTAAAAGAATGGCCAAAGCTGATTTAGGAATGGCGAAATGCGGATCCTCACTCACTAGAAAAACTATCGAAACGTTTTTCCGAAATTAAAACTAGAGGGTTTTTAATTTTGAAGAAAATAGTGGGAGTAAATTTATAGTAAAGACCTATCTATAAATTTTAAAATTTAGTAAAATTTATGTAGCATATTTTCTTTGTTGTAGAATTAATGGCAAAAATATTCTATCTCTGCGATCTATCCTTGAGAAGGATAAGCTCAATGGCATAAACTTCCTTTACTGGTTCCGCAATTTGAGAATTGTTCTCAAACAGGAAAAGAAGGAATATGTCATTGAAGAACGTGTTCCTGATGAACCGGTTGCCACTGCTTCCAGAGCTGACAAATACAAGTTTAAAAAACACATGGACGACATGCTGGATGTCGGTTGTCTTATGCTTGCCTCCATGACCCCTGCGCTTCAGAAGCAACACGAGGACATGGTAGCTTATGATATGATTCAAAATCTCAAGGAGATTTATGAAGGGCAGGCTCGTCAAGAGTAGTACGAGACCTCTAAAGCTCTGTTTTAATGCAAGATGAGTGAGGGATCTCCCGTAGGAGCTCACGTCATCAAAATGATGGGCTACATCCAAACGTTGGAGAAGCTCGGCTTTCCATTGAAAGACGAATTAGCTACTGATGTCATCCTGCAATCGTTGCCGGATAGTTTCAATCAGTTCGTCCTTAATTTCAATATAAATGAAATTAACAAGACGCTGCCACAGTTGCTCGGCATGTTGAGAACTGCTGAAATCAACCTGAAGAAGGTAGGACCTAAACTTGTTCTGATGGTCCGCAAGGGCAAGAAGAAAGGTAAATCGGCAGAAAAGTCTAAAGGTGATGGTAAGACCAAAACCGATGGAAAGGAGGCATTGAAACCTAAGAAGGGAATCAAGAAGGATGGAAAATGTTTCTATTGCGGCAAGACCGGAGATTGGAAGAGAAACTGCCCCACACACCTACAAGAAGTCAAGAAAGCAAAAACGAGTGAGGCATCAACCTTAGAGGCTTCTAAAGAGAAGGCATCAGAATAGACATGTACCTGCGAATGAAAATAAAGCAAGAGTTGCTACATCATCCATTAGGACATGTGTTTTTGCTTAAATAGATTTGTTTTAGTTTTTAAGATTATTATTTTGTGCCTAAGTTTTAGTTATCTTATAAGGACAAGATATTTTAATTTTGAGATTATTTAAATAAATGTTATTCTTTTAATCTCTTATGGCACAACGGATCAATGATCTTTAAACTAATCAAATCAATAATATTTATAAGATAAATAAAACAAATGACTAATCTCAAACTCATAAAAAGTATTAAGGTAATTTGATGAGATCAAATTCAAGAATATTTAAAGTTTGATGAACTTTCAAAGAATATGGGATTGTCCCATAATTAAATCCCACAAGTGGAATGAAAAGTCTTTGAAAGAGATTCAAATATGTTAGACATGTTTTGATTCAGAACAAGTCATTTTCGACTTCTTTACACACTAGAAAAACAACTCTCATACTTAATTGTGTTTTTTTCGAAACGTCATATAAGATATGGACTATGAATTGTTCTAGAATACCTTTGAAGTTTTAAGGTTACTTACATGTTAAAATGTTTACAAAGTTCGAACCTTAAAAACTCCATTTGTTGTTTATCCTAACGAGAACAAAGCGTTTGTTTCTCAAACGAGAGTTTATCTTGAAAGAGATTAATTCTCACAAAGGGATATTATTTCTTCAACTTTAACGAGAACAAAATATTTGTTGCTCAAACGATAGTTTATCTCGAAAGAGAATACTTATCACTAAGGGATTTCATTTTCCAACGAGAACAAAATGTTTGTTGCTCAAACGAGAGTTTCTCTCGAAAGAGATTACCTCTCACAAAAGGAAAAATGGAATTTGGAATGTGAAGAAATTTTAGACAACAAATTTATGAACCAAAGATTGAGAATGTTCCACAAATGATCAAGGAACATTGGAACAAAACACAACCATTGTGTTGATCCTTAAGAGAATACCATATACTTGAGAAATATGGATTTCTCACTATCCGTACATGGAAACACTCTTCTTTTCGGATCAAGATAAAGACTAGGTCTTATAAGAAAGCAATGGTGAGCCCAAAATTCGAGAAATGGCTAAGAGCCATGAGATATGAGATGGAATCCATGTCTAAAACCAAGTATAGAGTTTGGTTACCTAAAAGGGTAAAACCTAAGAGGTATGGATGAGTTTTTCAAAAAGGAAAACTGACATGGATGATAAAACATACAAAGGATCTTCCTTGTAGCTTTGTTTAATCCATCTTAATCTCACTTGCAAGTAGTTACATACGATGATTATGGAATCAAATAAAGGATTGTCAAAACCACTTTCCTAAGGCAAAACTTGAAACAGATGTATATATGACACATCCAGAAGGTTTTGTCACTCCAGTAAACACTTGGAAGGTATGTAAGCTACAAAGGTCTATCCGTAGACTAAGGCAAGCTTCTCGAAGTTGGGATATTAGTTTCAGAAGATACAATCAGAAGGTTTGGATTATCTAGAAACAAAGGGGAGTCTTGTTTTCAAAAGAGCTAGTGGGAGCATTGTTACTTTCCTAAGTATTGTATGTAGATAACATACTCATCAAAAGGAACTAAAGATCGCAATCCGTTTTGCATTAATAAAAGATACTGCGAGTTAGCAACATGAGACATTATCTAACTCTACAACATAGGCTGAATGTATTATAGTCGACATAGCAATAAAGAAGGATGTTTGGATCTAAAGGGTTCACTTCTGAACTAAGGGTTGTTCCCAGCATATTAGATGCTACATAACTCTGTTATGATGGAACCTTTGCGTAAGCAAATAAAACCCAGATCTCATCAATAAATCCAAACATATTCTAAAGTACTTACATCTTGGATATGTGAAAGTATGCAACATATGCACAAAGTTGATAACTTTGTCAACTCCCTAACAAAGCTTTTGACACAGCATAAGCATGTCAGTTACACTAAGCCATGTCGTATTAGATACGAGAATGATTGGTCTTAGTGCTAGTGGGAGATTGTTGGAGTATGCCCAAAGACCAATCATATGATGATTGAATAAACATACTATTTTACTAGATTTATCAAGTAATGGCATTGGCGTTATTATCATTTGGTATGTTTATGTACATCAAACTAACCATTGGATAATAATGTCCATACAATAATACGATTATTGTTAAATAGGATCCTTACTCGAATATTATTACGGGTATAGACAGTGATAATATATAAAGACTAATATGTGGTTGATGACAAGCGTTGTCATTGATATAGAGATGTCAAAATCAACACATAAGTATTTGTTAGAGAACAACATACTGGATTGACCCGCTATGAGCATGTTTCTTGGGTAATTATGTGACAGTCACAACATTGCTCATGATAAACATATGTATAATCCTCAGACTTGAGATCAACATGATTTCAACATAAAGATTTACGTATTTTGACATAGTCAAACATGTGCCGTAACTAACTACATTATAAAGACTGATGATTGGATACGTGATGACCTATGTAGTGAAGTATGGTTGATCAAGAAATGATTTGTCCCTCCTACATAATAGGAGCAATATATCTTCGGCCACTTGATTGTGTGAGATTAGAAAATGCATGGCCATACTCGAATATTATGATATGAGATATCATAGAGATTCGTTTATCATAATCTACTCAAGACATCAAGAAACACTAGATGGACAACGCAAGTGTGACTAACCCATGACTTGTGTTCATCTAAGATATAAAGGACAAAAGGATGAAATACATAAAGGAAGTTTATTCAGGAATTAGGAAAGTCAAACCATGACTTCATGCAACTTAGGTAGCAATGATGTATTGCTAGATGCCACTCATTGTTTGTAAAATTAGAACAGTTCTAATTTTGTTGCTAACGTTGCATGAACCTACAAGGGTCACACCATTCGAATGAACCGAACAAAAATTGGAAACCATACTCCTTATTTTAGGGAGGTTGCCGAAAATCCCCTATGGGATAAGGGAAATCGGCAACTCCCTTAATGGGAATAATATTGGATAAATATTGTATTTATCAAATATTATTTAGAGTATGGAAAATATTTAGAGACTTAAATATTATAGATTAAGATTCTAGGAATTTAAATATATATTTGGAATTTATATAATGTATATTTAATTCCAAGTTTATGTAGAATTAGATTCCACATAATTAAAAACATATATTTAAATCCAAGTAAAGATAGAATGAGATTCTATATAATATATATATATATATATTTGGATTAAATATAATGTATATTTAAATCCATGTTTTATGTAGAATAAGATTCTACATACTTAAATATATATATTTCATTTAATATTATTAAATATAATGTATATTTAATATAAACCAATTTCAAGTAGAATTAGATTCTATGAATTTTGGTTGAACTTGGATTTAAGGAATTCGACTAGAATTATGTCTTGAATACTATTTAAAGGGACAATGGGTAGCAACCAAATCATCCCTCTTCTTCCTCTTGAAGATTTCGACAACACCCCTAGGAATTCCCCACTGGAATTCGACATATCCCAGAAAGCTCTCTGAGAAGCTCTTCGATATTTTTCTGGTGTTCTACTTGCCCCCTGGAAAATCTCTGAAGGTTCCCTTGTTCGATTGCAAGTCCCGGTTGAACTCCTGGTCGATTTTAGACTCCCTCAGGAATCCCTAGAGGGATTTCTACTTCTCCCTAGAAGGTGTTCAAACCTGTTGAAATTTATCCCTAAGTGTTAGGGAGGCAGAAACTTTGTTCGTTTTGTTCGGGTGGACTCCGTAGAGGTCGTTGCGAACCTGTGACGATTCCGGTTTTACTTGACGTGGTTATTCCGACATACCGTCGGTTTTCCAGTTTCCAGAGTTTTAAAAGGTAACTCTTCATCATTTCACCCCGGATTCGTTCCTGTACATGGATCCTGGCTAGATTATGTCGGATTAATTTTTTCGCTGCGCCATGGGGCGTGCCGACGTGACCCAACACCACTGTCATTCATCACCATGTAGAGGGCATTTTGGTGGTGCTAGAACTGCTGCAAAAGTTCTTCAAGCAGGCTTCTATTGGCCTACACTTTTTAAGGATGCACACGAGTTCTACAAGACTTGTGATAGATGCCAAAGAACAGGGAACAACTCCAGGCGGAATTGTAACCCCCTTAGCCCGGCCTAGACGCTAGACCCGAACTACGAAGATCACACGGGGAAAACCAAAGTCAACCCGAAAGTCAACCTTGATTAAAGACCCTTTTTTATTTTTATCTTCTCTAGATGCTCATTAAACCTATGTGAAAGCCCAAGAACCTTGGAAGAGAAAAACACAGCGATCGGAAAACTTTTAAGGACCCAATTGCAAGAAATACACTTTTAGGGACCAAAATGTAAATTTTGGAAAATAAAAGGACTTTCAAGATTTTAGATTTACCAAACCTCAATTAATCATATTACAAGCCTCTCTGCCAAATTTCAGCTTAAAAGGACTTCTCAAGCTCAAGCAATTGCAATTACAACTTTCAGGACTAAAATGTAAAGCATGCAGACTTCAAAGCAATTCAAAACTGTGTCCAACGGTCACCCGTTTCGAAACACTAACAACCGTATCGAAACACCTGTGCCGAACACCCGTATCGAAACGGTGTTAACCGTTTTGGTACGCGGGTATGTTCCGAAACTAGTTCCGAAATAGACACCTACAGTAGCAAAAGTGTTTCAAAACACTTCTAGCCGTTCCGAAACGCCCTAGCCATTTCAAGCACCCGTTTCGAAACAGCCAAGGGTGTTTCGATACACCTTGCCCAGAAACAGCAGAAAATTCTGGTTTTTCACTTCAAAACACCAACAAACATAATTGAAACCATTCTATAACATGTCATCCACATGATAAGCATTATAACTATCAAATTACATCAAAGACTAGATACACTACAAGCATCAAGCACTCATACTCATTCATCACATCCAACACATGATCTTGCTTTTAAACAAAGAACATAGCTATATCAAATATGAAGAAGAAGATCCAAATATTGCAAAGCGATCATCAACAAGGTTCAAACCATAAACCGAACAGGGTCAACATACACAAACTCATTACACAACAACATAAAAGACTCTCCCCCATTGCCTTTATTATCTATAGCTATAAACCAAAACATACTTCTCAAGTGGAGCTCTTCTTGAATCCCTTGCTTCTTGTTGTCCCAACTTCAAATATCTGCATTGATGGACAAAAAGGAGCGTAAGCACATAATGCTTAGTGAGGAATGCTCAAAACCAAAACACCATCAATGCAGTGAATCATAAAAACCTTCTTAAAATGTATTCACAACCCAATAAACCAAAGTATTGATTGGAAATCTCCTTGAAACACCATTGCTTTAAAACATGCATTGCTCAACAAGAAAACCAACTTTTAAATTTGATACACTAAACAACTGACCCCAAACAACATTCTTGCAATTACTATCATTTAAACCTTTCTATGCATAAACACTTCGTGCAAAGTTTAAACCAATTTCCTTGGAATCACTTCCATTCACACTATACTTTTCTCATGCTTGATGATCATTTCAAAGCAAAATACCTTTTGAAAACCATATGTTCCTTCTATCTATCTCATGCATTCAACAAATGCAACTCATGGCAAAACCACACATGCTTGTTACTCAAAAGCATTTTATAAACTCAAAACCTCATTTGCATAAGCAAATCTCCATTTTGAAACCACATGTACCATCTAGCTAACACCTGCATACAACCTATGCAAATCTCATGGCAAGGCCACATATGCTTGATACACAAAAGCATTTCATAAAAAATATTATCTCATATGCATTTCTCATTACATACAACATCTCAAGCATTGGTACATGTGACACATTTTATTCTCATATATTGGAAATTTTCATATTCTATTGTACACGGATATGCAGACAACTTGACTCGAGGTCATGTCCTACCCCGGTGGGATCTCGCCACCGGCTCTCATGGCGGTATCTACCCTCGCCACTAAGCTTGGGTATTTCACCAAGTCCTACTACGATGGAATGCCCCTCATCGATTTCGCATGGCAATAACTCTTGTTGCCAAAAAGCTTGGTCTCTCACCAAGTCCTATTCCAATGAAAATCCCATCATTGGTCTCATGGCAATAACTCTTGTTGCCAAAAAGCTTGGTCTCTCACCAAGTCCTACTCCAATGAAAATCCCATCATTGGTCTCTCTCTTTGGGACGACACCCAAGAGCACGTACGAATTTTTAGTTTATAGTGCACTCTACATCCTATTGATCGATCAATATATCCGGTAATCTTTACATCATCTATGCAATATATATCATGTTAAACATCAACACATTCGCTGTTTTTAAAGCATGCAACACCTTTGAAGCCAAAAAGCCGAACAAGCATTTGAGACACAATTTGACAACTCATACTCACAAGGAATATCGATTTCATGCATCTTTCCTCAAATCAAGTTTGACAACCAACTCACATGCTTAAAAACCATGCACAAACAACAACATAAACCACATTGTCAAATCAATCACATCAAAACCTATTTTGATAGTTTTCAAAACAATAATAGCACAATTGAGAGAGAATTCCACTTTACTTACTTTCGAACTTAACCCGGGATTTCAAGCCTAAAATTTAAGTTCCCAAACCACTTTTCAAATCATTCCAAAGCTGGAAAACACGATCTCACTCACCGATACACAAAAAACTATGCTAGCCGACAAGCCTCCCAAGCGTCCGAAACTTCCAACGCCACCTCTATTGCTTCCGGATCATTCTCCCCTATTTTTAACACATCACAACAGAGGATTAATGCATCACCATGCATTAAAATCACCAGCAATACAACCTAAACTCGCTGATCTACTCAAGAACCTCATTTCGGCCACCAAAATCAACCAAAATCACCTCCAAACTCTCCCAAAACAAAGCCCAGCCAAGATCTATCAATTCTAACCTTTTATAAACATCAATTAACATCAAAAAGCAACATAAACATGACCTTATACATCCAGCAACAGCAGATCACCAAAACCACCCCAAAAACCACCATTCTAGCAAGCAAAACTTAGGAAAACAAAACTATTCGGGATTTGATTGATAAAACCTCATTTGTAGCATCAATTAACATCCAAAATACATTAGAAAACAACCTCAAAACAGAGCCTAACCAAGATCCACGAAAATCCTCAAGATCTCTTCCAAAATCTTGAGTTTTAAGCCAAAATCTTGTTTCCAACATTAAAACCATTCATAAAACTTTAATAAAGGATTGACAACTTGGGAATTTCAGTAAAGAACTGAGTATTTAGAGGAGAAGAACAAGCTTACCTCTAAATGGTGATTTCTCCTTTATTTGGGCAAGTTTCCATGAAAATTCAATGTAGAAAACAAATATATTTGATGCAAGATTGATTAGGAATCAAAGAGGAATTGAAATCTCATCAAATGAAGTGTAAAATCAAAGAAAATTTGCTGGAGAAAAAGTGTTTGGTTGAAAGGAATTTGAGAGAAAATGAAGAGAGGGAAAATTTTAGAAAAGTAGTTATGAAAGTCAAAAGTAGTTAAACCTCTTTCTTTTTTTTAATTATATCATTAATTAAATCACCCAAATTAAGGAAAAATATGGAGAAAACATTTTGGGTAAATTAGCTCGTTAAAGATTCAAAGTTTCAATCCTTTACAAAACAGTCACTACGAAACTTTGCAAAAATCACAATTTGGTCACTACACTGAAATGTAGTATTTCCAAACCTTATTTTGTAAAATTGATTTCACCACTCTCTTATACATATTAAATGAGGATTTTTAGATATTTTTCTATATTTTTAAAGAATCCCGAACTAGGCGTTCCCTAAAACTCCCTTTTAGATTCAAACTGATGTCCAAACCGATCCGGTTCAGACCCTAAACTTCTAAGCCCAAATTTGGGGTGTTACAACTCTCCCCCTCTTAGAAAATTTCGTCCTCGAAATTCAACTTGCGAATAAAGCACGATACCAAACTTCCCAAAGCATCACACAATGTAACACAAGAGACTTAACCACCACTGAAACATCCTCCACCCAAAACACCACAAAATCAACTCATCCTCAAATCAAACTTACACTATACCCAAACCCAACACCACTACTTACGGTTCAAGACTTCCAGAACACTCCGTTATTAATCTCAGCTTAACCTTTCACACTTTCGAACTGTACAAAGTCTCAACAACCGGAAGAACCCCTAAACCTTTACAACATACTCCACCTTAACTCATAACTTCCTCAACAAAACTTGCACACACGGTGACACCAACCCATCCATTTTTCAACCACCATGTGACCCACAACTTTCACTGCTTCTAAAACCCCTTGCAAAACCGCTCAACTCTTTTCAAAGATTACCACAACAAGCAAAAACTTCTTAAGCAACAACTACTTACTCAAACTTCTCAAAGTATTGATAACATTACTTTACATCCGCCACTTTCACCACCATAACAACTCATCAAAACTACTTACACAACATCCGAAAACCACGTCACAAGACTCCAACCTTAACTCCGCCAGCTGTTCCACTTACCCCCAACTGACTTAGGAAAGATTTACTTATACTCAACTAGCAAACCACTTCTCACAAGTACCCGGCCAACCAACAATGGCCCTTGAACTTAGATTTCCTTTCCACTTCAAGCTTTGACCATAACACTAACCTTATCTGGATACCACCCATTCCATACAAACATATTAAGATTACGAAACCTCTACTCATCCCAAGCCAAACCTTATCTAAAGCTCTCAACATAACCTCCTCCCAACTCCTCTAAGGTTACTGCGAACCGTCACCTACATAAACAACCCTCCTATTGAAACCATCAACGCCAAGACGCCTCAACACTCCGGAAACACATCCACTAGCCTACAACATCATCTAACACAAAGAAACTACCACACCTATTAGCTATTCACAACCACCTCAACCAATTCTAACTCCAAACGACCACCTCCTTATCACATCACCGCTAAACTCTTTAAGCACCTAAACACCTTCCTTCTGCCAACATGCTAGATCGCACTCACTATTACTGACAACTTGTTTACTACCTTCCACTACTTCTAGCATTCACCTAGCACCAAAACAACACTTTAAACCCACCAACCAACCTAATCCCACCACAACACTATCGGACCCAACTAGCTATTAGCAAGTGTGAACGTTCGTATGCATGGTCACCAATATGCCCTAACAATGCCTGTGTACATGTATGCAAAACCTCTAATGTCATGTCGCATGTATGCATGTACCAATATATATATATAATATATAACAAATGGTTTTAACTGTGCATGTATGTCAGCTCACACTTACCAATAACATCCTCAGAATCCGCCTAAGAACAACCTCTTACCTCACTTTTAACTTTTCCAGCTCTACCATTCTAACAATTTGCTAGCTAAAAAATACCCCGCTAATACCCTCTTCACATTAAAGTTGTTTTCAAAACAACACCGGCTACTACCCCAACTTGATAGCTATAAGACCTTACCTACCACACAAGGGAATCCAAACCGGAACCAAACAAAGATAACTAGGGCAAATATTACTTAGCAAAGTTACTTGTAATCACCTCATTGCCCCGGAACTCCAACGGACAAACTCTCTTCCCCGCAGCACCACTATTCTTTGGCCGCACCGCCACAGCACCAACCAACACTTTAAGGTTATCACCATCTCCCTACGGTAAAGATCTCAGATTACCCCGAGCTAATTCCAGACAATTCCGCCTAAAATGTCCAACAGACCTACAATTCCAGCAAGATCCATTCCCCAAACACCTCACATCTTTTTTCCTTTCTTGCCACCTCCGAACTCTGTCTCGGCCACGCTCACGACCCTTTTGAGACCCTTTTGCACCCACTGAAGTTGATCTCACCACTTGAGGACAATTCCGCTTCACATGCTCCATAGAACCACAGTTCCAACAAACTCCAACATGACGCCTTCTACAACAGTCACACATCGGCAACCGAACTACCACTCCTTGATCATGAAGCACTTGACCCACATCAGCACCACCACCAAAACCTTGGTTCAGGCGAACCCTTCCGTCGCGTAACCTCTTACGCTGACCACTCTCAAGGTCGGTACTCACAGCTCTCTTACTTATACTTTTCTCACCATCATAATCTGAAGTCACACCCCCACGTTGCTTAACCCCTGGAGACTTCTCTCCAAGGTATCTTCTATTAAAGGCAGACACAAAGAACTCCCAATCTATATCGTGGATATTCGTTGTCACCGCCACAGATATCCACCAAGAACAAGCATCCTCCAACATTAACGAGACAACACTTCCCAACTTATAGGCGTTGTCACGCCCTTCCTGATCCAAAATCGGAATTATACTGGCCAACCAAGCCTCGAACGCCTCAGGTGTCGAACCACGATACTTCACAACCCCCAAATCTTGTAAACGCTGCCTTGACAAACTCGTATGCCCCACAGTTGGCACGTACACTGGCCTCACCTGTAACCCCCGTAGCCCGGCCTAGACGGTTGACCCGAACTACGAAGATTACACGGGGAAAACCAAAGTCAACCCGAAAGTCAACCTTGATTAACGACCCTTTTTTTTCTTTTTAATCTTGTCTAGATGCTCATTAACCCTAGATGTGATCACACAAACAACATACTCAAAGATCACAACCATCAGAGATCATTCAGGGACCCAATTGCACAAAACACAACTTTAGGGACCAATTTGTAAATTCTGAAAACTTTGAGGCCTTAACCAGATTTTAAGTTACCAACTTAAAATTAATCATATTTCATGCATCTCGTCCAAATTTCAGCTCAAAAGGACATCTCAAACTCATACAATTGCACATACAAGATTCAGGACCAAAATGCAAACATTTTGAAACGCATAACTGCCACTATCAGCCCCCAACGGTCAACCGTTCCGAAACGGGAGACAGCCCGTTTCGAAACGCGGGGCCGTTCCGCAACGGGTACCGAAACGGGGGTCGGGCAGTGGCCTATCCGTTCCGGAACGGTTTCACCCGTTTCGGACGCCTGGGCTGCTTCAAGGCACCCGTTCCGAAACGGTACACCCTGTTCCGAAACACCCTGCACAAAATGCAGAAATTTGCCTACTTAAACATGCAATTAACACCCAATCATGCTCCAACAGCCACCAAACTTTGCCAACATGCAATTTAACATAAAAGAGGCATACTTGCATCAACAATTCACCAACATGCCATCATACATGAAAAGCCCCAATTTTAAGGCTAAGCTTCCAACACAAGCAATCCATTTAAGCAACATACTTCCAATTCAATCTCATAAGCCAAGCCATGTTCCAACAACATTAACAACACAAAACCAAACTTGTCTAAACATAAACAAACACATACATCAACCCAAGAGATTCTACCCCATTGCCTTTATTAACTATAGCTATTAACCGAGACATACATCTCAAGTGGAGTCCTTCTTGAATCCCTTGCTCCTCGCTGTCCAAACTTCAAGAATCTGCATTGATGGACAAAAAGGAGCGTAAGCACATAATGCTTAGTGAGGAAAGCTCAAAACCAAAACACCATCAATGCAGCGAGCCATAAATCACTTTTAAAACAAACTCGATTTGTTTACCAAAGCCATGTTTGAAAACTCCTTTTCAACAACAAGCTCAAAACCATGCATCGCACATACATGAAAACCAACCCTTAGTTTAGCAAACTAAGAAAACCCTTTTCAAAGCACAACTTGCAAAATCAACCATTTAGCCAAACCATGCATGCACACCATATGCAAGCTAAAACAAAACCTTGGAAAACACTCCCATTTCACAACATACCTTTCTTTAAACTTGAAAGCCAAAACAAACAAGAATCTTTTAAAACCATTTCACAAACCAACCAACACATGCATTAAACCAAAGACAACATATATGAACCACAACATCATCATCACATGCCTTTAAAAACAAGTCTTAACAAGACTCCAATGCACTTAAAGATATTTCATGCTCACATGCATCATTCTCCAAATGATAATCAACACTTGTTCAACTTAACAAGTAAACATGCATTCACAAGCATTATGCACTTTCCATGCAACCATGCATCTTTTCAAGCATCTCATGCTTCATCACAATCAAGAACATCATATTGGCCTTCAAATGATCAACCACATTCACTTTTCAACTCAACACCCAATCGGATACGCGGATTCCGAGCGTTGTCCCTACGCTCCATACACCCTACCAATCCAAGGTCTCCCAAATGGACTTTTAAACACCATTTGACCTCAACATCCTAAGGTTCCCTTGTATGGACTTTTAAACACCACACAACCTTAGCTTTCCCGAGGTTCCCATGTATGGACTTTCAAACACCATACAACCTCAACTTTTACCCAAGGTTCCCATGTATGGACTTTTAAACACCATACAACCTTGACATGCACAAGGTTCCCATGTATGGACTTTTAAACACCATACAACCTTTGCATTCACCGATTGGTAGTTGTATAACATCACTAACGAGATCCGGGACACCCTACACAAGATCCACACATGGACTTAACACCGCCATTGTGATCTCAACAAGCACAAGGTTCTCACATATGGACTTTTAAACACCATATAACCTTGCTCAACCAAGGTCCTCGAATGGGCAACACCTCCATTATGACCTCAACCATCTCGTTAGGATACTTGAAGGGAGTTTCCCGGTCCACTCTTGACCACTCCACCTCCAAGGCGACTTAATTCACGGTGCACCCAATCCTATAGCCGGCTAACTATATCCGATCAAAGAACCAAGAACCACTTACATCACTTGCCAATATAACCATCTTACCACATTAGTCCAATGTTCCATATGCATAACCATAATGCAAAACCATTACCACATTAATCAAATGATTCACATGCATAACCAACATGCAAAAACCGTCATTTACCAACATTAATTCACTGTTTTAAAGCATTAGACAAAGCCATAGAACAACATGCAACACCACGCATCAAAACCACATTTTCAATGTATAAAACCAAGGATCTCTTACCTTGAGCATCCTTCACATATGGCTTTCAAAACCAGCACTAAACCATGCTAAAATATGCTTTCAAAACAGAATTAAACCATGCAAAACACATGCATTTCAATCATCAACCACAATTGCTTAAAAGCCACTTCCACAATCATAACTCAAGAGCGAAAATCCATTCACTTACTCTTAAGCTTAGCAAAGTTGTTTAGACTTACACTAAGCTCCCAAAAACCTTCAAACCTTGGTTTAAAAGCTGAAAACCCAACTTCACTCACCGATAACCAAAACAAGGCTAGCCACCAAGCCTTCCAAGCATCCGAAACCTTCCGCAACACCTCTAAAGCTCACGGATCAAACTCCCCTGTTTCAAGCACACAAAAACAGCACATTAATGCATCATTATGCATTAAGAACAGCAGCCACACAACCAAATTCGCTGCTCAACACAAATCCAACAATTCGGCTACAAACACAACCGAAATCACCTCCAAACACTACCAAAACTTAACCCAGCCAAGATCCATCACTTCTAACCATCTTTAAACATCATTTAACATCCAAAATGATCACAAACACGTCCTTATACTTCCAGGTATAACAGATCACCAAAAACACTCCAAAAACAACCAAAAACTCAAGCAAAACTTAGGAAATTCAACCTATCCGGGATTGCATTAATTAAACCTCAACTTCTAATCAATTTAGCATTCATTTAACATCATTTTGACACTTCAAAACACTGCCCAAACAGATCACACGAAAATTTCACCAAAATCACCAAATCTTGCATTTTAAGCCAAAATCAAGATTTCTATTGAAAAGCCTTTAACAAAACACAAACCAAGGATTGAGAACTTGGGAATTTCAGTAAAGAACTTGAAGTTCAGAGGAGAAGGACGTTCTTACCTCCAAACTTGAGTTTCTCCTTTTTGGAGCCAAAAAGCTTGATGAAACAACTTGCAAATTGAGAGGTTTTGTTGATCAAATGAGAGTTGAAATGAGTGATTTGAGTGACAAAATCAGAGGAGGAAATCTGGAGAGAATGTGTTTGGTTTGAGAGAAAAGATGAGAGAAAATGGTTGAGAGAAAAGTTAGTTAGATTTAGGAAAATATCTTCCCTCCACTTTTCTTTTGTTTAAAAACACTTAATTAATCATTTAATATATTTAGAAAATCTGGAGAAACTCCCATTGGGTAAATAGCTCCTTAAAGATTCAAAGTTTCAATCCTTTATAAAACTGTCACCGAACTTTCAAAAATTACATTTTGGTCACTAGCCAAAATGTCAACCTTCCGAACCTCATTTTCCAAAATTGATTTCACAGTTCACTTTTATATATTAAAAGATGATTTTAGAACATTTTTCCATATTTTTAATGCAACCCGAACTAGGCTTTCCTAATTTCACCTCTTTAGATTCGAACAGCACTTTGACCAAACCGGTCAACGCCCAAAACTTCTGAGCCCAAAACCGGGGCGTTACAACTCTCCCCCCCTTAGGAAATTTCGTCCTCGAAATTTCAACCGGCGAAAAGAGAACAACAACTTTCTCAAAACACACACAAGGCAACACAAAACCCTCAACCAACACTGAACACTTTCCACACAAAACTCCACTGAACCCAACACCACTACATGCTGTTCACAAACCCAGAACACTCAAAGATAGCCACAACTTAACCTTCCACATCTCCAGACTGTACACAGCCCCAACTTCAACCATAAAGAACTTTAGCTTTCACAGCACACACTACTGTAACACACAACTTCCAAGACTGGTTCACACAGGGACTCTAACCAATCCAATTCAACCACCATACAAACTTTTCTGCTTCCAAAACTCTTGCAACTCTCAAACCTCTTCCAAGAATCTTCCCAACAAGCAAAAATTCTTAAGCATCAACTGCTTACCCAAACTCCTCAACAAAAGCTGATAAACCTCCACAACTGTTGCTAACATTACCACCACGACTCACCAGGTCTACTCACCCACAAACCAAAATTACATCACAACCTCAACTCGGCTCCGCCAGCTGCTCCATACACCACCAGCTGACCTCAAAAGAAATTCACATACACACAACCAGCCAACCACTTCTCATAAGAATCCTTCCAAACAACACAAGCCTTCGATCCTTCATGATCCTTCCACTTCAACTTAAATGCTAAGCTACCTCAGCACTTGGAAAAACAACCACCAAACTGCAACCTCACTTAGCACCAAGGAACTACCACTCCCACTTAGCTATCAAACCACCTGATCGATTCTAACCTCAACCGGTACCCCTCACCACCAAACCACTAAACTCATAAAGCATCAAACACCAATCTTCTACCAACAGACTATACCACCCTCACTATTACTAGCAACTAGCTTAACAAACTCCATTACCTCTAACTTCCACTCAGCACCAACACAACCTCTAGAAACCCACCATCCAACCTAACCCAACCACCACTCTAACAGATTCGATTAATTATTAGCGAGTGTGAACATCGTATGCATGATCACTTACATGCCCTATCAATGCCTGATGTACATGTATGCAAAACCTCTAATGTCATGCCACATGTATGCATGGACCAACATATATAATATAGCATATAACAATGATTTTAACTATGCATGAATGCCAGTTCACACCCTCTAATAACATCCTCAAATCCGTCTAAGAACAACCTCCTACCGCACTTCTAGCTTATCTAACTCCATCATACCAGCAACTACTAACCACAAGATTCTCACAAAGCCCTCTTCACATCAAAGACATTTCCAAACTACAACCATTACCCCAAACATGCTAGCAACAAGACTAAACTTACCACGCAAGGAAAACCAACAGAAACCAAACTAAGGTAACTAGAGCAAAGATTACTAAACAAGGTTACCTGAAAACACAACACCTCTCTGAAGCTTCATCAGACGAGCTCTCTTCCTTGCGGAACCATCATCCTCCTGCCGCACCACTGCAGCACTAGCTAACACACTAGGGCCACCACCACCTCCTTGCGGTAAAGAACCTTGACTGTTCCGAGCCAACATCAAACAATCACGTCTCATGTGTCCAGCAGACCCACATTTCCAGCAATTCTCCTTTCCCACACTCTTCACAACTTTCTGCTCTTTCTGCCACTTCTGAACCTTGCCTCGGCCGTGCCCACGACCTTTCTGAGATCCTTTGGCTATTACCAAAGCCGACTTCACTCCAAGAGGACAATCACGCTTAACATGCACTTTGGAACCACAGTTCCAGCAAGCACCCGCGCCCCAACAACCTCCAACATGGCGCCTTTCACAACGGTCACACACCGGTGGCTGAACTTCCACTCCTTGCTCAAGCAACACTTTCTCCACAACAGCACCACCGTCACTTTGCTCAACCCTTGAAAACTTCCCTCCAAGATACCTTTCATAAAACGCAGATACAAAGAAATCCCAATCAATATCAGGAATATGTGACGCCACAACCACTGATGTCCACCAGACACAGGCATCCTCCAACATCAGAGAAACAACACTCCCCAACTTACAAGCAAGATCACAGCCTTCCTGATCCAAGATCAGAACCACACTGGCCAACCAGGCCTCAAACATCTCCGGTGTAGAACCATGATATTCCACAGCACCCAAATCAAGCAAACGCTGCTTCGGCAAACCCACACATTCCACAGCCAGCACATCCACTGACTTTACCTTTACCACAGCCTGAGATGTTCCCAACACCTCCTGAACATCAGATGATGAACTCTTCACCGCAGAACTAGCTTCTTTCCCTTGCCTTATCACCTCAACCCCAGGCACAGAAAACTGAGACAAAACACCTCCACGAAAGGGTGAATTCCACGCCTTAACAACCTGCCCCAAGGCAGCAACCATCTCACCCAACTGCCATTCTTTCATCGACTTAGCCATACTACTAACAACAACAAACATACAATCACAACAAACAAACAAACCAGTTAGACCAGCATTAAGCAAGGATTCAAACTCCAACTCCAAAATAACACAATAGCTATATTAATAAGGCAATGGGTATCCCGAATCCTCCCCTTTACATGACATAACAGTCAACACAACATGGATATCACAACATCAAGCATATCAAACAACACACCTTGATCATGCTTAAATCAAACAACATCCACTTGCAACAGCATATTATTACACAACATACTCACAGCACTTTCATCATGCACAAAACCAACTCACAGCATCAGCTTATCATCAGCACAAACCACATAAGCTCAACCAAGATTCATAACCATAAAACATGCTTGAAAACATCAGCAACATGCTCAGAAACATCAGCAATTTGCTCAGAAACACCAGCATCATGCCCAGAAACACGTGTTTCAACCAACATTCAACCACACATCAGGGTAAACAACAAGCACACATCACAACAACTTACCGTTTTCCCCAAGCATTCGCAACTCAGCTCTGATACCACCAAATGTAACCCCCGTAGCCCGGCTTAGACGGTTGACCCGAACTACGAAGATTACACGGGGAAAACCAAAGTCAACCCGAAAGTCAACCTTGATTAACGACCCTTTTTTTTCTTTTTAATCTTGTCTAGATGCTCATTAACCCTAGATGTGATCACACAAACAACATACTCAAAGATCACAACCATCAGAGATCATTCAGGGACCCAATTGCACAAAACACAACTTTAGGGACCAATTTGTAAATTCTGAAAACTTTGAGGCCTTAACCAGATTTTAAGTTACCAACTTAAAATTAATCATATTTCATGCATCTCGGCCAAATTTCAGCTCAAACGGACATCTCAAACTCATACAATTGCACATACAAGATTCAGGACCAAAATGCAAACATTTTGAAACACATAACTGCCACTGTCAGCCCCCAACGGTCAACCGTTCCGAAACGGGAGACAGCCCGTTTCGAAACGCGGGGCCGTTCCGCAACGGGTACCGAAACGGGGGTCGGGCAGTGGCCTATCCGTTCCGGAACGGTTTCACCCGTTTCGGACGCCTGGGCTGCTTCAAGGCACCCGTTCCGAAACGGTACACCCTGTTCCGAAACACCCTGCACAAAATGCAGAAATTTGCCTACTTAAACATGCAATTAACACCCAATCATGCTCCAACAGCCACCAAACTTTGCCAACATGCAATTTAACATAAAAGAGGCATACTTGCATCAACAATTCACCAACATGCCATCATACATGAAAAGCCCCAATTTTAAGGCTAAGCTTCCAACACAAGCAATCCATTTAAGCAACATACTTCCAATTCAATCTCATAAGCCAAGCCATGTTCCAACAACATTAACAACACAAAACCAAACTTGTCTAAACATAAACAAACACATACATCAACCCAAGAGATTCTACCCCATTGCCTTTATTAACTATAGCTATTAACCGAGACATACATCTCAAGTGGAGTCCTTCTTGAATCCCTTGCTCCTCGCTGTCCAAACTTCAAGAATCTGCATTGATGGACAAAAAGTAGCGTAAGCACATAATGCTTAGTGAGGAAAGCTCAAAACCAAAACACCATCAATGCAGCGAGCCATAAATCACTTTTAAAACAAACTCGATTTGTTTACCAAAGCCATGTTTGAAAACTCCTTTTCAACAACAAGCTCAAAACCATGCATCGCACATACATGAAAACCAACCCTTAGTTTAGCAAACTAAGAAAACCCTTTTCAAAGCACAACTTGCAAAATCAACCATTTAGCCAAACCATGCATGCACACCATATGCAAGCTAAAACAAAACCTTGGAAAACACTCCCATTTCACAACATACCTTTCTTTAAACTTGAAAGCCAAAACAAACAAGAATCTTTTAAAACCATTTCACAAACCAACCAACACATGCATTAAACCAAAGACAACATATATGAACCACAACATCATCATCACATGCCTTTAAAAACAAGTCTTAACAAGACTCCAATGCACTTAAAGATATTTCATGCTCACATGCATCATTCTCCAAATGATAATCAACACTTGTTCAACTTAACAAGTAAACATGCATTCACAAGCATTATGCACTTTCCATGCAACCATGCATCTTTTCAAGCATCTCATGCTTCATCACAATCAAGAACATCATATTGGCCTTCAAATGATCAACCACATTCACTTTTCAACTCAACACCCAATCGGATACGCGGATTCCGAGCGTTGTCCCTACGCTCCATACACCCTACCAATCCAAGGTCTCCCAAATGGACTTTTAAACACCATTTGACCTCAACATCCTAAGGTTCCCTTGTATGGACTTTTAAACACCACACAACCTTAGCTTTCCCGAGGTTCCCATGTATGGACTTTCAAACACCATACAACCTCAACTTTTACCCAAGGTTCCCATGTATGGACTTTTAAACACCATACAACCTTGACATGCACAAGGTTCCCATGTATGGACTTTTAAACACCATACAACCTTTGCATTCACCGATTGGTAGTTGTATAACATCACTAACGAGATCCGGGACACCCTACACAAGATCCACACATGGACTTAACACCGCCATTGTGATCTCAACAAGCACAAGGTTCTCACATATGGACTTTTAAACACCATATAACCTTGCTCAACCAAGGTCCTCGAATGGGCAACACCTCCATTATGACCTCAACCATCTCGTTAGGATACTTGAAGGGAGTTTCCCGGTCCACTCTTGACCACTCCACCTCCAAGGCGACTTAATTCACGGTGCACCCAATCCTATAGCCGGCTAACTATATCCGATCAAAGAACCAAGAACCACTTACATCACTTGCCAATATAACCATCTTACCACATTAGTCCAATGTTCCATATGCATAACCATAATGCAAAACCATTACCACATTAATCAAATGATTCACATGCATAACCAACATGCAAAAACCGTCATTTACCAACATTAATTCACTGTTTTAAAGCATTAGACAAAGCCATAGAACAACATGCAACACCACGCATCAAAACCACATTTTCAATGTATAAAACCAAGGATCTCTTACCTTGAGCATCCTTCACATATGGCTTTCAAAACCAGCACTAAACCATGCTAAAATATGCTTTCAAAACAGAATTAAACCATGCAAACCACATGCATTTCAATCATCAACCACAATTGCTTAAAAGCCACTTCCACAATCATAACTCAAGAGCGAAAATCCATTCACTTACTCTTAAGCTTAGCAAAGTTGTTTAGACTTACACTAAGCTCCCAAAAACCTTCAAACCTTGGTTTAAAAGCTGAAAACCCAACTTCACTCACCGATAACCAAAACAAGGCTAGCCACCAAGCCTTCCAAGCATCTGAAACCTTCCGCAACACCTCTAAAGCTCACGGATCAAACTCCCCTGTTTCAAGCACACAAAAACAGCACATTAATGCATCATTATGCATTAAGAACAGCAGCCACACAACCAAATTCGCTGCTCAACACAAATCCAACAATTCGGCTACCAAACACAACCGAAATCACCTCCAAACACTACCAAAACTTAACCCAGCCAAAATCCATCACTTCTAACCATCTTTAAACATCATTTAACATCCAAAATGATCACAAACACGTCCTTATACTTCCAGGTATAACAGATCACCAAAAACACTCCAAAAACAACCAAAAACTCAAGCAAAACTTAGGAAATTCAACCTATCCGGGATTGCATTAATTAAACCTCAACTTCTAATCAATTTAGCATTCATTTAACATCATTTTGACACTTCAAAACACTGCCCAAACAGATCACACGAAAATTTCACCAAAATCACAAAATCTTGCATTTTAAGCCAAAATCAAGATTTCTATTGAAAAGCCTTTAACAAAACACAAACCAAGGATTGAGAACTTGGGAATTTCAGTAAAGAACTTGAAGTTCAGAGGAGAAGGACGTTCTTACCTCCAAACTTGAGTTTCTCCTTTTTGGAGCCAAAAAGCTTGATGAAACAACTTGCAAATTGAGAGGTTTTGTTGATGAGATGATTAGGAATCAAATGAGAGTTGAAATGAGTGATTTGAGTGACAAAATCAGAGGAGGAAATCTGGAGAGAATGTGTTTGGTTTGAGAGAAAAGATGAGAGAAAATGGTTGAGAGAAAAGTTAGTTAGATTTAGGAAAATATCTTCCCTCCACTTTTCTTTTGTTTAAAAACACTTAATTAATCATTTAATATATTTAGAAAATCTGGAGAAACTCCCATTGGGTAAATAGCTCCTTAAAGATTCAAAGTTTCAATCCTTTATAAAACTGTCACCGAACTTTCAAAAATTACATTTTGGTCACTAGCCAAAATGTCAACCTTCCGAACCTCATTTTCCAAAATTGATTTCACAGTTCACTTTTATATATTAAAAGATGATTTTAGAACATTTTTCCATATTTTTAATGCTACCCGAACTAGGCTTTCCTAATTTCACCTCTTTAGATTCGAACAGCACTTTGACCAAACCGGTCAACGCCCAAAACTTCTGAGCCCAAAACCGGGGCGTTACATCACCTCCACCACGGCCTGAGATGTTCCCGACACCTCTTGAACCACAGGCGATGAATCCTTCATCACAGAACAAACTCCCACATCCTGCCTTACTACCTCAACTCCAGGCACTGTAGACTGAAATGATACACTCCCACCAAAAAGTGAATTCCACCCCTTTACAACTTGCTCTAGAGCAGCAACCATCGTACCCAACTACCTTTCTCTCATCGATCCCATTGTGCTATTATTAACAAAGCAATGATAACAAAACAAACAAAACGATCAGGCCATCTTCAAGCAAGGATTCAAGACTCCAACTCCAACATAACACAATAGCTATAATAATAAGGCAATGGGTATCCCGAATTCTCCCCTTTTATATGACATAACAAACAATAAAAAAAACAATGATATCACAATATCGAGCATACCAATCAACAAACTTCAATCATGCTCTCATCAAACAACATTCACCCTCAACAGCATAACATCAACATATCATACCCATCACATTTTCAGTATTCAGAAAATCAACTCACAACACCAACATAACACCAGCACATGTTCACATTAGCTTACAGAAGAATCGTAACCACAAAGCACATTAAAAACATCAACAATTCACTCAGAAACGTATTTTTCAACCAACTTTCAACCACACATCAGAATAAACATCCAACACTTACCATAAAAACTTACCACAAACTTACCATCGCCCAAAATATTCGCAACTCAGCTATGATACCAACAAATGTAACCCCCTCAGCCCGGCCTAGACGCTAGACCCGAACTACGAAGATCACACGGGGAAAACCAAAGTCAACCCGAAAGTCAACCTTGATTAACGACCCTTTTATTATTTTTATCTTCTCTAGATGCTCATTAAACCTATGTGAAAGCCCAAGAACCTTGGAAGAGAAAAACACAGCGATCGGAAAACATTAAGGACTCAATTGCAAGAAATACAATTTTAGGGAGAAAAATGTAAATTTTAGAAAATAAAAGGACTTTCAAGATTTTAGTTTTACCAAACCTCAATTAATCATACTACAAGCCTCTCTGCCAAATTTCAGCTTAAAAGGACATCTCAAGCTCAAGCAATTGCAATTACAACTTCCAGGACTAAAATGTAAAGCATGCAGACTTCAAAGCAATTCAAAACTGTGTCCAACGGTCACCCGTTTCGAAACACTAACAACCGTATCGAAACACCCGTGTCGAACGCCCGTATCGAAACGGTGTTGACCGTTTCAGTACGCGGGTATGTTTCGAAACTAGTTCTGAAACAGACACCTCCAGTAGCAAAAGTGTTTTGAAACACTTCTAGCCGTTCCGAAACGCCCTAGCCATTTCAAGCACCCGTTTCGAAACAGCCAAGGGTGTTTCGATACACCCTGCCCAGTAACAGCAGAAAATTGTGGTTTTTCACTTCAAAACACCAACAGACATAATTGAAACCATTCCATAACATGTCATCTATATGATAGGCATTATAACTATCAAATTACATCAAAGACTAGATACAATACAAGCATCAAGCACTCCTACTCATTCATCACATCCAACACATGATCTTGCTTTTAAACAAAGAACATAGCTATATCGAATATGAAGAAGAAGATCCAAATATTGCAAAGCGATCATCAACAAGGTTCAAACCATAAACCGAACATGGTCAACATACCCAAACTCATTACACAACAACATAAAAGACTCTCCCCCATTGCCTATATTATCTATAGCTATAAACCAAAACATACTTCTCAAGTGGAGCTCTTCTTGAATCCCTTGCTTCTTGCTGTCCCAACTTCAAATATCTGCATTGATGGACAAAAAGAAGCGTAAGCACATAATGCTTAGTGAGGAATGCTCAAAACCAAAACACCATCAATGCAGCGAATCATAAAAACCTTCTTAAAATGTATTCACAACCCAATAAACCACAGTATTGATTGGAAATCTCCTTGAAACACCATTGCTTTAAAACATGCATTGCTCAACAAGAAAACCAACTTTTAACTTTGATACACTGAACAACTCACCCCAAACAACATTCTTGCAATTACTATTATTTAAACCTTTCTATGCATAAACACTTCATGCAAAGTTTAAACCAATTTCCTTAGAATCACTTCCATTCACACTATACTTTTCTCATGCTTGATGATCATTTCAAAGCAAAATACCTTTTGAAAACCATATGTTCCTTCTATCTATCTCATGCATTCAACAAATGCAACTCATGGCAAAACCACACATGCTTGTTACTCAAACGCATTTTATAAACTCAAAACCTCATTTTCATAAGCAAATCTCCATTTTGAAACCACATGTACCATGTAACCCCCTTAACCCGGCCTAGACGGTTGACCCGAATTAAGAAAGTCACACGGGAAAACCAAAGTCAACCCGAAAGTCAACCTTGATTAACGACCCTTTTTTTTTCTTTTTAAACTTGTCTAGATGCACATTAACCCTAGTTGTGATCAAACAAACAACATTCTCAAAGATCATAAACATCAGAGATCAAACAGGGACCTAATTGAACAAATTACAACTTTAGGGACCAAACTGTAAATTCTGATAATTATAAGGACTTCAACCAAATTAAAGTTACCAACTTAAAATTAATCATGTTTCATGTATCTCGGCCAAATTTCAGCTCAAACGGACATCCCGAACTCACACAATTGCACATACAAGTTTCAGGACCAAAATGCAAACATTTTGAAACACATAACTGCCCATGTCAGCCCCCAACGGTCATGCGTTCCGAAACGGGAGACAGCCCGTTTCGAAACGCGGGGCCGTTCCGCAACGCGTATCGAAACGAGGGCTGACAGTAGCCTTTCCGTTTCGGAACGGTGTCACCCGTTTCGGACGCCTGGGCTGCTTCGAGGCACCCATTCCGAAACGGTAGGCACTGTTCCGATACGGCCTGCACAAAATGCAGAAAAATGCTTGCTTAAACATGCAATTGACCAACCAATCATGCTCCAAATGCTATCAAACTTTACCAGCAACTCATACAACATCCAAGATACATATTTGCATCAACCAATCATCATTAGATCAACATATATGAAAAGCCCCAAATCTAAAGGCATGCTTCCTACACAAGCAACCATCCATGCACAAAGGCCTTCAAACCAACACATAATGGCCAATTACAAAAACCAACATTAACAACAACATAAATCCAACATAGGGAGTTCCAAACAT
Source organism: Hibiscus trionum (assembly GCA_030270665.1). Taxonomy (NCBI): domain Eukaryota; kingdom Viridiplantae; phylum Streptophyta; class Magnoliopsida; order Malvales; family Malvaceae; genus Hibiscus; species Hibiscus trionum. The sequence continues at coordinate 3,265,033 of BSYR01000010.1, read as the reverse complement.
CTCCCAAAACATCAACATAGGTCCCCCATTGCCAAATGCCAAAAGCTAAAAGTGTTTAAGAAAACCTTCTCATACATGAGCTTAACTTCCACTTGATTGCTTTCCCTCCTTGCTGCCCTCAAAGCACTTTAATGCTCTGCATTATTGGTTTAAGAAAAGAGAGAGAGCGTAAGCAAAAGCTTAGTGAGGAAAGCTCCTTAGAACCACACAATAATGCATTTATAAAACTCATTTATAAATCATACTTCAAAATACATTTAGACATGCTCACAAGCAATCTTAAACAAGCATCTCATGCTTCACATCATAACATGTCATATTGGCCACAAGTGATAATTACCATCTTTAAAACAAGATCAACATAAGACTCAAACATGGACTTTTAAACACCATTGTGATCTTATCCCCAAGGACTTTTAAACACCTTGGCCCATGGACTTTTAAACACCATGGCAAGGACCACACAAGGACTCTTAAACACCTTTGTGTCCTTAACAAGTTTCACCTCAAGGACTTTTAAACACCTTGACCCCAAGGACTTTTAAACACCTTGGCCATGGACTTTTAAACACCATGATATAAATCACCCCAAGGACTTTTAAACACCTTGGCCATGGACTTTTAAACACCATGATATAAATCACCCCAAGGACTTTTAAACACCTTGGCCCCAAGGACTTTTAAACACCTTGGCCACGGACTTTTAAACACCATGATATAAACCACCCCAAGGACTTTTAAACACCTTGGCCCCAAGGACTTTTAAACACCTTGGAAAGGACCACACAAGGACTTTTAAACACCTTTGTGTCCGTAACAAGAACCATCCAAGGACTTTTAACCACCTTGATGTTCTTAAGTAAACAAGGCTCACTCAAGGACTTTTAACCACCTTAGTGACCTTAACCTTTTCAAAAACATCACTTGCCACTATACATCATATATCATCAATAATCCACTGTTTTAAAGCATTTAACCAAGCCATAAACATCATGCATCTTTAAGCATCAAACAACATTTATACAATGTTCAAAAACAAGGAACTCTAACCTTGAGCTTCCTTAAACACATGGCTTATAATCTCAGCAAACACACACGCTAGATATGCTTTAAAAACAGAATTTAAACATGCAACAAACACATTGCACCCAACCATCACATGGTTCCTCAACAAGAGAGTGTTTCCGTAAACTTACTCTTGAGCTTAGCAAAGTTGTTTAGACTTAGACTAAGCTCCCAAACCTCCAAAACATTGGTTTCAAAGCCGAAAACCAAAATCCACTCACCGATTTCGTTTCGCCTCTTGCCGAAACACCAAATCAAGCTTCCGGATCACCACCACTTGGATCCAAAGATGACTCCCCTGTTTTAACACATTAAAACAGTAGATTAATGCATCATCATGCATTAATAGCTTCAAAGAAAGCACCTAAACCCGCTGCTCTCATCCACACTCCATTTTCGGCCACCAAACACAACCGAAAATGCATCTAAACAACTCCTCAACAAAGCCCAGCCATAAACCATCAAAACTAAGCATCCTTAAACATCATTCAACATCTAAAAAGGACCTAACAACATCCTTATACCTCCAGCAACAACAGATCCACAAGATCACCCAAAAACAACCAAGAATCACAAGCTAAACTTAGGAAATTCAACCTATCCGGGATTGCATTAATCAAAACTCAATTCCTTAACAAATTAATGTTCATTTATCCTCAAAAACACATCTCAAATCACAGCTTTAACAGATCTAACGAAAATCTATCAAAAATCACCAAATCTTGCATTTAAAGCCAAGATCCATTTCACAACTTTAAAAGCCTTTAATAAAACATCAATTAAGGATTGAGAACTTGGGAATTTCAGTAAAGAACTGAGATTTTATAGGAGAAGGACGTTCTTACCTCCAAACTTGAGTTTTCTCCCTTTTAGAACCAAAAAGCTTGAAAATCCAAATAGCAAATTGCAAGGTTTTGTTGTAGAGATGATTAGGAATCCAAAGAGAATTGAAAAGATAGATTTGAGTGACAAAATCAGAAAGAAATCTCTGAAGAGAAAGTGTTTGGATTGAGAGAAAATGAGAGAAAAAGGAAAATTGGGAAAATAGGAAAATTAGTTACAAAATAGCCAAAATGATTTCCCTCCACTTTTCTTTAACTTTAAAATCAGAATTAAACATTAAAATATCTTAGAAAAATCTGGAGAAACTCCTTTTGGAATAATAGCTCCTTAAAGATTCAAAGTTTCAATCCTTTATAAAACAGTCACGCAACTTTCAAAAATTACATTTTGGTCACTAGCCAAAATGTCACCCTTCCAAACCTCATTTTTCAAAATTGATTTCACAGTTCACTTATATATATTAAAATATGATTTTAGAACATTTTTCCATATTTTTAATGCAACCCGAACTAGGCTTTCCTAATTTCACCCTTATAGATTCGAACCGCACTTTGACCGAACCGGTCAACGCCCAAAACTTCCAAGCCCAAAACCGGGGCGTTACAACTCTCCCCCCCTTAAGAAATTTCGTCCTCGAAATTTACCTGAAGGAAAGAGATAAGGAAACTGCTTCAGCATGTCATCCTTCCGCTCCCACGTGGCTTCCTCAACACCGCGGTGCTTCCACAACACCTTTACCAACTCTATGGTCTTGCCACGAAGAACCTTGCTATCCGAATCCAGAACCTTCACCGGTTCCTCATCATAGGTCAAATCCGGATTCAATTCCACTTCCTCCACAGGCATCACATGCGAAGGATCAGATCTATACTTCCGGAGCATAGAAACATGGAACACATCATGAATCTTCTCCAACTCTTGAGGTAACCTCAACCTGTATGCAACAGGACCCACACGCCCAACCACCTCGTATGGTCCAATGTACCTAGGGCTCAACTTGCCCTTCCGGCCAAACCTCATCACCTTCTTCCAAGGCGAAACTTTCAAAAACACACGGTCACCCACCGCATACTCTATCTCCTTACGCTTCAAATCCGCGTAAGACTTCTGCCGATCAGAAGCTGCCTTCAAACGCTCACAAATGAGCTTCACCTTCTCGGTGGTTCCTTTCAACAAAGCCGGCATCGAAACCAACTTCTGACCCGTTTCAGCCCAACAAAGAGGAGTCCTACACTTCCTCCCATACAAAGCCTCATAAGGTGCCATTTGAATGCTCGCCTGATAACTATTGTTATAAGCAAACTCAACCAAAGGCAAAAGCTTCTCCCAAGAGCCCTGAAACTCAATCACGCAGCACCTCAACATATCCTCAAAAATCTGGATAACACGCTCAGACTGACCATCCGACTGAGGATGATAGGATGTACTGAAATTCAACCTCGTACCCAGAGCTTGATGCAGACACTGCCAGAACCGCGATGTGAACCTCGGATCCCTATCCGACACAATCGACTTTGGCACACCATGCAGCCGCACAATCTCCGCAATGTACAGCTCCGCAAGCTTATCCAAAGAAAACGTAGTATGCACAGGCAAGAAATGCGCACACTTTGTCAGGCGATCCACAATCACCCACACTAAATTCTTCTTCGATGGTGACAAAGGTAAACCAGATACAAAATCCATGGTAACCCTCTCCCACTTCCACTCAGGGATTCTCAACGGTTGCAACAACCCTGAAGGAAACTGATGCTCAGCCTTAACTCGTTGACACACCATACACTTGCTCACAAACTCCGCAACATCCTTTTTCAAACCCACCCAATAGTACTCATCACGAAGATCTCGGTACATCTTAGTACTACCTGGGTGCATAGCAAAAGGACTACTATGACCTTCAGTCAGAATAGCACGCCTCAGCTCAGCATCATTAGGCACCACTATCCGACTCCCAAAACACAACACTCCATCACCATTAAAACAGAAATCCGAAGGTCTACCCTCCGCGATATCCTGAACATGCGGCACCAAGGAATCATCCAGCAACTGCTTTTCCTTGATCAACTGAACCAAAGATGGTTTCACTTGCAACTCAGCTACAAGACCACCACCACGCGATATACTCAAACTGGCAAACATAGCCCTCAGCTCAACAGCTACCTTCCTACTCAAGGCATCCGCTACAACATTAGCCTTCCCAGGGTGATACTCAATCGTCAAATCATAATCCTTGAGCAACTCCACCCAACGTCGCTGCCTGAGATTCAAATCCTTCTGAGACATCACATACCTCAAACTCTTGTGATCCGTGTACACAGTACACTTCTCACCATACAGGTAATGTCTCCAGATCTTCAGAGCAAAAACCACTGCAGCCAACTCTATGTCATGCGTAGGATAATTGCGCTCATGCACCTTCAACTGCCGCGATGCATAAGCCACCACCTTACCCTCTTGCATCAACACACATCCCAAACCAACATAGGATGCATCACTATACACCACAAACTCTTTCCCTGATTCAGGTTGAACCAAGATAGGAGCTTGCGTCAAAGCTGCTTTAAGCTTCTCAAAAGCCTGCTGTCTGGCTTCCGTCCATTCATACTTAACATCTTTCTGCAACAACTTTGTCAAAGGTGCAGCAATCTTAGAAAATCCATCCACAAACCTCCGATAGTATCCTGCCAAACCGAGGAAACTACGAACTTCATGAACAGACTTAGGAACCTTCCAACTCATCACCGCCTCAACCTTCTGAGGATCAACCCGAATCCCCTTAGCAGAAACCACATGCCCAAGAAACACCACCTCACTTAACCAGAACTCGCACTTGCTCAGCTTAGCATAAAGCTGATTCTCCAACAAAGCCTGCAAAACAATCCTCAAATGCTCTTCGTGCTCCTCCTCAGTACGCGAGTACACGAGGATATCATCGATGAACACCACAACAAACTTGTCCAGGTATTCATGAAACACACGATTCATCATGTCCATGAAAGCAGCAGGAGCATTTGTCAACCCAAACGGCATCACAAGGAACTCATAATGCCCATACCTTGTTCTGAAAGCTGTCTTAGGCACATCCACATCCTTCACCTTCAACTGGTAATACCCTGACCTCAAGTCAATCTTAGAGAATACAGCTGCTCCCCGAAATTGATCAAAGAGATCATCAATTCTCGGCAAAGGATACCGATTCTTGATAGTCAACTTGTTCAGCTGACGGTAATCAATGCACATTCTCATAGTGCCATCCTTCTTCTTCACGAACAAGACCGGTGCACCCCAAGGCGACACACTCGGCCGAATGAAACCATGCTCAAGCAACTCTTGCAACTGCGTCTTCAGCTCTTTCAGCTCCTTAGGTGCCATTCTATAGGGAGTAATGGACACAGGAGTTGTATTCTCATACAGCTCAATCCCAAACTCCACCTCACGATTAGGAGGTAAACCAGGCAACTCCTCAGGAAACACACCAGGAAACTCCTTCACAACCCTGATATCTTGCACCCTCAACTCCTTAGAGCTAGGATTCATCACAAAAGCTAGGTAAGCTTCACAGCCTTGCCTCAGCATCCGGCTCGCCTCCAACGTAGACACCACATTGGCAAGAAACTTCACATTCTCACCAACCATAACAACTTCATAATCATCCGCAAGCTTCAGCGAAACTTGCTTATTTTCACAATCCACCACAGCACGATGCTCAGCAAGCCAATCCATACCAAGGATTACATCAAAACCATAGAAGGGTAACTCCATGAGGTCAACATGAAAAACATGATCTTGAACAACCAAAGGACACCTTCTATACAGCTTTCGAGTCACAACAGTCTCACCAAAAGAACTAGTGACACGCATACCAACATCCAAAGATTCAACAGGCAAACCAAGCAATTCAGCATGCTCACGCAATATGTAAGAGTGCGTATATCCAGAATCAATCAAGGAAAGTAATGACAAGGATTGCAGAGTAAAGGTACCTGCGATCACATCCGCGTCATTCCTCCCCTCACGCTGAGCAAACACTCTAGCCTGCCCGCCACCCTCTGGCTGCACAGCTACAACATGAGCCACACCTCGGCCACCTTCCTCTCTCCGCTGGAAATTACCACGGCCGCGCCCACGACCTCTCTGCGGTGCTGCAACAACATGAGCACGAACTTGGCCACCAGCCAACATAGGACAATCACGCCTCAAATGATCCAAAGATCCACAGCTCCAGCAACCATTCCCAGCTGCCGCAACAGGAGCTTGCACCTCCCTCACAGCACGAGGACAATCACGTTTCATGTGACCATGAGAACCACAAATCCAACAGGTACTCGGATCAGCTCTAGCGTTGCCTCCCCGAGCAGGTGCTCCACCACCTCGCTTAGCCGAGGACTGATACTACTGATCACGTCCCCTCTTGTTCCGTCCACCACCGGAACTATACTCAGCTGCTCGCTTACCAGCACCTTTAGCAGATAAACCCAAGTTCATCTCAATATCCTTAGCTCGGCCCACCAACACATCAAAGTCATCATACTCGGTAGCCAGCACATACATCTTCACATCCGTCACTAAGCCATAACGGAACCTTTCACATCTCGCCCGCTCATCCGGGACAAGCTCAGGTGCATATTGACTGAGTCGAACAAACTGTACCTCATACTCAGCCACCGTCATGCTCCCATGAGTAAGAGACATGAACTCACGCTTCTTTTCATCTAGGTACCTCACACCAAGATACCTTCTCTTGAACACATTCTGAAAGAATGTCCAAGTCACATCAGCTTCTGCCATCCCAGCAATAGTGGTTGTCCACCACGTGTATGCATCCTTCTGCAGCAAGGACACAACACAGCCAAGCTTCTGCACATCAGTGCAACTCATTTGTCCCAAGATTCTCTTGGTACTCTCTAACCAAGCCTCAGAACTTTCAGCAGACATACCCCTGAACTCAGTCCCTCCCAGACTGCGCAAACGCTCCAAAGGTAGTCTAACTCTAGCATCTTCCTGATGCCCAGCTCCACGTGCTCCAGCTACCACTGCTTGAAAAGCACCAGCTATAGCTTGAATTAACACCGTCATGTCAGGAACAGCTTGCCCCTGACCAGCCTCAGGTCCTGCAGCCTCAGCACCAGCTGCAACTCCAGCTTCCTCAGCCCCAGCACCACCACCACCAGGTGGAGGAGGTAAAACCGCGCTCTCAACGTTCTCCTCATTTTCATTCTCATTCTGAGCCGTAGCTCGCACATTGCTCCTCAACTCTCTACGAGGTGCCATACTCTAACTATGCAATCACAATGCAAATAAACAAAGTCAGGCCCAGCAAGGTAAGCAATCCAAGTACTCAAGCTCATTTCCAATTAAAAACAACATCATTTCATTAGCTTTGATTTGGCAATGGGTACCCACAACATGCTTCATCACAACATACATCTCAATTGCAACATACATGCAATCCACTCAACATGCTTTCACTCAACAAGCATACAAAGCATACACACTTTAAACATTCACATACACATTCCCATTTACTCGAGAACTCAGCTCTGATACCACCAAATGTAACCCCCTTAACCCGGCCTAGACGGTTGACCCGAATTAAGAAAGTCACACGGGGAAAACCAAAGTCAACCCGAAAGTCAACCTTGATTAACGACCCTTTTTTTTCTTTTTAAACTTGTCTAGATGCACATTAACCCTAGTTGTGATCAAACAAACAACATTCTCAAAGATCATAAACATCAGAGATCAAATAGGGACCTAATTGAACAAATTACAACTTTAGGGACCAAACTGTAAATTCTGATAATTATAAGGACTTCAACCAAATTAAAGTTACCAACTTAAAATTAATCATGTTTCATGCATCTCGGCCAAATTTCAGCTCAAACGGACATCCCGAACTCACACAATTGCACATACAAGTTTCAGGACCAAAATGCAAACATTTTGAAACACATAACTGCCCATGTCAGCCCCCAACGGTCATGCGTTCCGAAACGGGAGACAGCCCGTTTCGAAACGCGGGGCCGTTCCGCAACGTGTATCGAAACGAGGGCTGACAGTAGCCTTTCCGTTTCGGAACGGTGTCACCCGTTTCGGACGCCTGGGCTGCTTCGAGGCACCCGTTCCGAAACGGTAGGCACTGTTCCGATACGGCCTGCACAAAATGCAGAAAAATGCTTGCTTAAACATGCAATTGACCAACCAATCATGCTCCAAATGCTATCAAACTTTACCAGCAACTCATACAACATCCAAGAGACATATTTGCATCAACCAATCATCATTAGATCAACATATATGAAAAGCCCCAAATCTAAAGGCATGCTTCCTACACAAGCAACCATCCATGCACAAAGGCCTTCAAACCAACACATAATGGCCAATTACAAAAACCAACATTAACAACAACATAAATCCAACATAGGAAGTTCCAAACATCTCCCAAAACATCAACATAGGTCCCCCATTGCCAAATGCCAAAAGCTAAAAGTGTTTAAGAAAACCTTCTCATACATGAGCTTAACTTCCACTTGATTGCTTGCCCTCCTCGCTGCCCTCAAAGCACTTTAATGCTCTGCATTATTGGTTTAAGAAAAGAGAGAGAGAGTAAGCAAAAGCTTAGTGAGGAAAGCTCCTTAGAACCACACAATAATGCATTTATAAAACTCATTTATAAATCATACTTCAAAATACATTTAGACATGCTCACAAGCAATCTTAAACAAGCATCTCATGCTTCACATCATAACATGTCATATTGGCCACAAGTGATAATTACAATCTTTAAAACAAGATCAACATAAGACTCACACATGGACTTTTAAACACCATTGTGATCTTATCCCCAAGGACTTTTAAACACCTTGGCCCATGGACTTTTAAACACCATGGCAAGGACCACACAAGGACTTTTAAACACCTTTGTGTCCTTAACAAGTTTCACCTCAAGGACTTTTAAACACCTTGACCCCAAGGACTTTTAAACACCTTGGCCATGGACTTTTAAACACCATGATATAAATCACCCCAAGGACTTTTAAACACCTTGGCCCCAAGGACTTTTAAACACCTTGGCCATGGACTTTTAAACACCATGATATAAACCACCCCAAGGACTTTTAAACACCTTGGCCCCAAGGACTTTTAAACACCTTGGAAAGGACCACACAAGGACTTTTAAACACCTTTGTGTCCGTAACAAGAACCATCCAAGGACTTTTAACCACCTTGATGTTCTTAAGTAAACAAGGCTCACTCAAGGACTTTTAACCACCTTAGTGACCTTAACCTTTTCAAAAACATCACTTGCCAATATACATCATATATCATCAATAATCCACTGTTTTAAAGCATTTAACCAAGCCATAAACATCATGCATCTTTAAGCATCAAACAACATTTATACAATGTTCAAAAACAAGGAACTCTAACCTTGAGCTTCCTTAAACACATGGCTTATAATCTCAGCAAACACACACGCTAGATATGCTTTAAAAACATAATTTAAACATGCAACAAACACATTGCACCCAACCATCACATGGTTCCTCAACAAGAGAGTGTTTCCGTAAACTTACTCTTGAGCTTAGCAAAGTTGTTTATACTTAGACTAAGCTCCCAAACCTCCAAAACTTTGGTTTCAAAGCCGAAAACCAAAATCCACTCACCGATTTCGTTTCGCCTCTTGCCGAAACACCAAATCAAGCTTCCGGATCACCACCACTTGGATCCAAAGATGACTCCCCTGTTTTAACACATTAAAACAGTAGATTAATGCATCATCATGCATTAATAGCTTCAAAGAAAGCACCTAAACCCGCTGCTCTCATCCACACTCCATTTTCAGCCACCAAACACAACCGAAAATGCATCTAAACAACTCCTCAACAAAGCCCAGCCATAAACCATCAAAACTAAGCATCCTTGAACATCATTCAACATCTAAAAAGGACCTAACAACATCCTTATACCTCCAGCAACAACAGATCCACAAGATCACCCAAAAACAACCAAGAATCACAAGCTAAACTTAGGAAATTCAACCTATCCGGGATTGCATTAATCAAAACTCAATTCCTTAACAAATTAATGTTCATTTATCATCAAAAACACATCTCAAATCACAGCTTTAACAGATCTAACGAAAATCTATCAAAAATCACCAAATCTTGCATTTAAAGCCAAGATCCATTTCACAACTTTAAAAGCCTTTAATAAAACATCAATTAAGGATTGAGAACTTGGGAATTTCAGTAAAGAACTGAGAGTTTAGAGGAGAAGGACGTTCTTACCTCCAAACTTGAGTTTTCTCCCTTTTAGAACCAAAAAGCTTGAAAATCCAAATAGCAAATTGCAAGGTTTTGTTGTAGAGATGATTAGGAATCCAAAGAGAATTGAAAATATAGATTTGAGTGACAAAATTAGAAAGAAATCTCTGGAGAGAAAGTGTTTGGATTGAGAGAAAATGAGAGAAAAAGGAAAATTGGGAAAATAGGAAAATTAGTTACAAAATAGCCAAAATGATTTCCCTCCACTTTTCTTTAACTTTAAAATCAGAATTAAACATTAAAATATCTTAGAAAAATCTGGAGAAACTCCTTTTGGAATAATAGCTCCTTAAAGATTCAAAGTTTCAATCCTTTATAAAACAGTCACGCAACTTTCAAAAATTACATTTTGGTCACTAGCCAAAATGTCACCCTTCCAAACCTCATTTTTCAAAATTGATTTCACAGTTCACTTATATATATTAAAATATGATTTTAGAACATTTTTCCATATTTTTAATGCAACCCGAACTAGGCTTTCCTAATTTCACCCTTATAGATTCGAACCGCACTTTGACCGAACCGGTCAACGCCCAAAACTTCCAAGCCCAAAACCGGGGCGTTACATACCATCTAGCTAACACATGCATACAACCTATGCAAATCTCATGGCAAGGCCACATATGCTTGATACACAAAAGCATTTCATAAAAATTATTATCTCATGTGCATTTCTCATTACATTCAACATCTCAAGCATTGGTACATGTGACGCATTTTATTCTCATATATAGGCATTTTTCATATTCTATTGTACACGGATATGTGGACAGCTTGACTCGAGGTCAAGTCCTACCCCGGTGGGATCTCGCCACCGGCTCTCATGGCGGTATCTACCCTCGCCACTAAGCTTGGGTATTTCACCAAGTCCTACTACGATGGAATGCCCCTCATCGATTTCGCATGGCAATAACTCTTGTTGCCAAAAAGCATGGTCTCTCACCAAGTCCTATTCGAATGAAAATCCCATCATTGGTCTCATGGCAATAACTCTTGTTGCCAAAAAGCTTGGTCTCTCTCCAAGTCCTACTCCAATGAAAATCCCATCATTGGTCTCTCTCTTTGGGACGACACCCAAGAGCACGTACGAATTTTTAGTTTATAGTGCACTCTACATTCTATTGATCGATCAATATATCCGGTAATCTTTACATCATCTATGCCAATATATATCATGTTAAACATCAACACATTCGTTGTTTTTAAAGCATGCAACACCTTCGAAGCCAAAAAGCCGAACAAGCATTTGAGACACAATTTGACAACTCATACGCACAAGGAATATCAATTTCATGCATCTTTCCTCAAACCAAGTTTGACAACCAACTCACATGCTTAAAAACCATGCACAAACAACAACTTAAACCATATTGTCAAATCAATCACATCAAAACCTATTTTGATAGTTTTCAAAACAATAATAGCACAATTGAGAGAGAATTCCACTTTACTTACTTTCGAACTTAAACCGGCGTTTCAAGCCTAAAATTTAAGTTCCCAAACCTCTTTTCAAATCATTCCAAAGCTGGAAAACACGATCTCACTCACCGATACACAAAACTATGATAGCCGACAAGCCTCCCAAGCGTCCGAAACTTCCAACGCCACCTCTATTGCTTCAGGATCATTCTCCCCTATTTTTAACACATCACAACAGAGGATTAATGCATCACCATGCATTAAAATCACCAGCAATACAACCTAAACTCGCTGCTCTACTCAAGAACCTCATTTCGGCCACCAAAAATAGCCGAAATCACCTCCAAACTCTCCCAAAACAAAGCCCAGACAAGATCTATCAATTCTAAGCTTTTATAAACATCAATTAACATCAAAAAGCAATATAAACATGACCTTATACCTCCAGCAGCAGCAGATCACCAAAACCACCCCTAAAACCACCATTCTAGCAAGCAAAACTTAGGAAAACAAAACTATTCGGGATTTGGTTGATAAAACCTCATTTGTAGCATCAATTAACATCCAAAATACATTAGAAAACAACCTCAAAACAGAGCCTAACCAAGATCCACGAAATTCCTCAAGATCTCTTCCAAAATCTTGAGTTTTAAGCTAAAATCTTGTTTCCAACATTAAAACCATTCATAAAACTTTAATAAAGGATTGACAACTTGGGAATTTCAGTAAAGAACTGAGTATTTAGAGGAGAAGAACAAGCTTACCTCTAAATGGTGATTTCTCCTTGATTTGGGCAAGTTCCCATGAAAATTCAATGTAGAAAACAAATAGATTTAATGCAAGATTGATTAGGAATCAAATAGAAATTGAAATCTCATCAAATGAAGTGTAAAATCAAAGTAAATTTGCTGGAGAAAAAGTGTTTGGTTAAAAGGAATTTGAGAGAAAATGAAGAGAGGGAAAATTTTAGAAAAGTAGTTATGAAAGTCAAAAGTAGTTAAACCTCTTTCTTTTATTTAATTAAATCATTAATTAAATCAACCAAATTAAGGAAAAATCTGGAGAAAACATTTTGGGTAAATTAGCTCCTTAAAGATTCAAAGTTTCAATCCTTTACAAAACAGTCACTACTAAACTTTGCAAAAATCGCAATTTGGTCACTACTCCGAAATGTAGTATTTCCAAACCTTATTTTGTAAAATTGATTTCACCACTCTCTTATACATATTGAATGTGGATTTTTAGATATTTTTCTATATTTTTAAAGAATCCCGAACTAGGCGTTCCCTAAAACCCCCTTTTAGATTCGAACCGATATCCAGACCGATCCAGTTCAGACCCTAAACTTCTAAGCCCAAATTTGGAGTGTTACAGGAATGAAATGCCATTGCAAAATATTCTGGATCTTGAAATCTTTGACGTGTGGGGAATTGACTTTATGGGTCAGTTTCCTGCATCATATGGAGATCTATATATTTTGCTAGCAGTCGACTACGTGTCAAAATGGGTGGAGGCTGTTGCCACCCCAAGGAACGACTCTAAGACAGTCATGAAGTTTCTTCACAAGAAAATCTTCATTAGATTCGGAGCACCCTGAGCCATCATCAGTGATGAAGGAACTCACTTTGACAACAAGCTTATTGCTAAATCATTACATCGCTATGGAGTCAGGCACAAGATTGCTACTGCATATCATCTATAGACAAACGGACAAGCTGAAGTTTCCAACCGAGAAATCAAGCAAATCTTGGAGAAGGTGGTTAATCTTAAGAGAAAAGACTGGTCCCCCAAGTTGGATGAAGCACTTTAGGTATATAGGACAACCTCCAAGACGCCTTTAGGCGTGTCACCCTTCAAGCTTGTATTTGGAAAGGAGTGCCATTTACCCGTTGAGCTTGAGCACAAGGCTTATTGGGTAATCAAGAAACTCAACATGGATGCCCAACTTGCTGGTGAAAGGAGATTGCTAGAGCTTAACGAGCTGGAGGAATTCGGAGCCCAAGCATATGAGAATGCTCGCATTTACAAGGAGAAAACCAAGAAGTGGCATGACAAACACATTTTGCCAAGGCATTTCTCAAAAGGACAACAAGTGCTTCTCTACAATTCCAGGCTAAAGCTTTTTCCTGGAAAGCTGAAATCGAGATGATCCGGGTCATTCATCATACACAAGGTGTACCCTCATGGCGCAGTGGATATCAAGAAGTTGGACGATGATGAAGTCTTCAAAGTCAATGGCCAACGCTTGAAGGTGTACAGTGGAGCCCCTATTCTCAGAGAAGTGTCATATCTGGACCTTCACGATCCTTGAAAGTTTGCATCTCCAACCCTATCTTTTATGCTATAGCATGTCCATAAATAATGCTTTTCTTTTAGTTTAGTTTTATGTTATCTTTGCTTTTAATTTTCATATCTTTTCACGTGACCCTCGTGTTGAGTGGATCAACGGATTGATCAAAGCCAAGAGGGGGTGAATTGGGCTTTTAAAAATTTGTTGGAGTAAAATTATAGCTAAAAATGAAGAACAAGGGATTTTAGAGTGGTTTAAGTTCCAAATGAACTCTACATCCACTACCTTAGCTACCACTAAGGATTTCCAACAATTCACTAATTTGTTCTTCCCCTTTTCAAGGCTTAGGAGGTAACCTTTACACAACCGGTCAAATTTAAAATTTGACCAAACCCTCACAAGTGAACAAAGAAGAATTTAGGCAAGAAAGATATCTCTCAAATACAAGATTCCCCCTTTAAGTACAAACACTCAACCCAAATTTGATGATAAGATAGGAATTGAACACTACACAATTTGGGGTTTACTAGAAATTTGAAAATAAGCACAATGAGCTTGGATTTTTTCTTGGATGTTTATCTTTTATGCAATAGTTGTTGTTGGTATTCAATAAGCTTCAATTTATACCTTCTCTATCAATTCTATCCGTTTGGGTGGTTAGGGTATTGATTATAGCCGTTGGGACCCTCTCTTTCCACCATAAATGCACTTCTGCAACTATCCGTATCGGTACGCGAGGACCTGTATCGATACATGTCTCAAAACAGAAAGAGCTGTTGCATAATAATAAAGATGGCGTATCGATACACGTGTAAGCGTATCAGTACGGGACAAGGACCGTTTCGATACGGGTAAGACCATATCGACACCTTTTTCTCAACTTAGCTCACTTGAAGTTTCCATTTTGATACGGGGTACACTGTATCGATACGGGACAACTACCACTTTAAATGTTAGTTACCTACTCGGCTGACACCCACGGTCAAAAAATTAAAGCCTTTCGAATTTAAAATTTTATTAAATCTGTATCGATACGGGTGGAACCGTATCGGTACGCTAATCAAACTCCTTCAGTTTTTACAGAGGGGCGTATCGATACGCTAAGAGGCGTGTCGAAACACATCTTTCCAGTAGCCAAATTTGCAAAAAAAAAATTATCGATACGGCTGGAAGCGTATCGATACACCTGGACGTTTTTCAACACTTTGGCTTTGGAACACTTAGAAAATATTTGGAGTTTGAGTTTTTCAAATTAGATTAAAGCCTTGATGATTTATAAATCATTTGAGGGACTTAAAAATCTATTTCAAGTTTTCAATTTAATCCTTAACATACTTAGTTATATCAAAATCAAACATAGGTTTTACAATATCCCCTTTTTGATATAACAAAACTAAAACTTGAAATTTTTGATACTTTGAAAAACTTTGCAAAAATAACTCCCCCTTAATATTAGCTAGGTAGCATTTAAGTTTGGAAATCAAAATTTTAAGTGTGAGCTTGTTCCCTCTACCCCTTTTTGTTAGATCAAAAATAATTGAGACATAATATAAAGTGCATAAATAGGCAAAAGGTATAAATAATATGTAACCCCCTTAACCCGGCCTAGACGGTTGGCCCGAATTAAGAAAGTCACATGGGGAAAACCAAAGTCAACCCGAAAGTCAACCTTGATTAACGACCCTTTTTTTTCTTTTTAAAACTTGTCTAGATGCATATTAAGCCTAATTGTGATCACACAAACATCATACCAAAAGATCACAAACATCAGAGATCAAACAGGGACTCAATTGAACAAGATACAACACTAGGGACCAAATTGTAAATTCTTATAATTATAAGGACTTAATCCAAAATAAAGTTACCATCTTGAAATTAATCATATTTCATGCTTCTATGTAAAATTTCAGCTCAAAAGGACTTCCCAAACTCATACAATTGCACAAACAAGTTTCAGGACCAAAACGCAAACAATCCAAAACACATAACTGCCAATGTCAGCCCCCAACGGTCAACCGTTCCGAAATGGGAGACAGCCCGTTTCGAAACGCGGGGCCGTTCCGAAACAGGCATAGCCCGTTTCGAAACGGGGGTCTGGCAGTGGCCTTTCCGTTTCGGAACGGCCCCTCCCGTTTCGGACGCCTGGGCACGATTAAGGCACTCGTTCCGAAACGGTAGGTGCTGTTCCGAAACACCCTGCCCAGATTGCTCCAAAACTCCACTTTAAACATGCAATTACACAACCAATCATGCTCCGAATGTCACCAAACTTTACCAGCATGCAATTCAACATATATATAACATATTAGCATCATCAATTCAACCAAACAACATCATATGCAAAAAGCCCCAATTCTATAGGCATGCCTCCTACACAAGCTAGATATTCAAGCACCAAACTTACAAAACAAGCATATAAAGATCCAATCCAAAGACCAACAATCTTAACATCAAGAAACATACTTAGGGAGTACAAAACACCTCCCAAAACATACACATGGTTTCCCCATTGCCAAATCACCCAAAAGCTAAAATGTTTAACAAAAACCTTCCATACATTGAGCTTTACTTGCACTTGAATTCTTGCCCTTCTTGCTGCCCTCAAAAGGTCTCTAATGCTCTGCATTATTGAATTAAGGAAAACGAAGAGAGCGTAAGCAAAAGCTTAGTGAGGAATGCTCAATAAAACCATCCAATAATGCATTTGTAAAACACTTTATTAAACATGCTTTAAACCATCATTTACACATGCTCAAAAGCATACTTAAACATGCATCTCATGCATCAAATCATAACATGTCATATTGGCCACAAGTGACAAATTCCATTACTTTAAAAACAAGTTCATCAACTTTCACCCCAAGGACTTTTAAACACCTTGGCCCCAAGGACTTTTAAACACCTTGGCCTATGGACTTTTAAACACCATAGAATGTAACACATCAAGGACTTTTAAACACCTTGATCCCAAGGACTTTTAAACACCTTGGCCATGGACTTTTAAACACCATGAAACGTAACTCATCAAGGACTTTTAAACACCTTGATCCCAAGGACTTTTAAACACCTTGGCCTATGGACTTTTAAACACCATAGAAAAGGATCACCTAAGGACTTTTAACCACCTTAGTGTCCACAACATGAACCATCCAAGGACTTTTAACCACCTTGATGTTCATAAGTAACAAGGCTCACTCAAGGACTTTTAACCACCTTAGTGACCTCAACATTTTAAAAACCTCACTTGCCAATATACATCATTTTCATCACTTACATCACTGTTTTAAAGCATAAAACCAAGCCATATTCATTATGCATGTAACGCCCCGGTTTTGGGCTTAGAAGTTCTGGGCGTTGACCGGTTTGGTCAAAGTGATGTTCGAATCTAAAAAGGTGAAATTAGGAAAGCCTAGTTCGGGTTGCATTAAAAATATGGAAAATGTTCTAAAATCATCTTTTAATATAATTAAGTGAACTGTGAAATCAATTTTGAAAAATGGGTTTTGGAAGTATGACATTTTGACTAGTGACCAAAATGTAATTTTTGAAAGTTTTGTGACTATTTTATAAAGAGTTGAAACTTTGAATCTTTAAGGGGCTATTAATCCAAAGGTGATTTCTCCAGATTTTTCTAAGATATTTAGAGTTTTAATTCTGATTTTAAAGTGAATCAAAAGGAGGGAAAAACTCATTTGACAATTTTCTCAACTAACTTCCAATTTTCTTCTCTCTTTTTCTCTCAAACCAAACACACCATTTCCAGAGATTTGATTCTGTTTTTCTCACTTAAATCTCTCCTTTTAACTCTCATTTGATTCCTAATCAACATATCTTCAAAACCTCTTCAATTGCTTCTTGATTCTACAAGGATTTTCATTCCAAAAGTGGAGAAACACAAGTTTGGAGGTAAGAACGTCCTTCTCCTCTAAACTACCAGTTCTTTACTGAAATTCCCAAGTTCTCAACTCTTAATTGATGTTTAATTAAAGGCTTTTGAGTTTGGAATTGTATCTTGGCTTATAATGCAAGATTTGATGGTTTTTCATGATTTTTCGTTAGATCTGATTAATCTGTGATTTGAGATGTGTTTTTGATGTTAAATGAACTCTAAATTGATAAGGAAATGAGTTTTGATTAATGCAATCCCGGATAGGTTGAGTTTCCTAAGTTTAGCTTATGTTTCTTGGATGTTTTTGTGGTGATCTTGTGGATCTGTTGTTGCTGGAGGTATAAGGATGTTTGTAGGTTGTTTTAGATGTTTTATGGTGTTGATGGATGTTAGGTTTTGCTGGTTTATGGCTGGGCTTTGTTGAGAAGTGGTTTTGGTGCAATTTCGGTTGTGTTTGGTGGCCGAAATTGGAGTGGGAATGAGAGCAGCGAGTTTGAGTGCTTTCATTGAAGCTTTTGATGCTTGATGATGCATTAAATCTCTGCTTTAATGTGTTTAATCAGGGGAGGCATCTTTGGATCCAAGGGTTGTTGATTCGGAAGCTTGATTTCGTGCTTCGGCAAGAGGCGAAGTGGAATCGGTGAGTGAAATTGGGTTTTCGGCTTTGAAACCAATGTCTTGGGAGCTTAGTTTAAGTCTAAACAACTTTGCTAAGCTCGAGCGTAAGTTTTCGGAATTTCTCTCTAGTGGTGGCCATGATTTTGTTGTGATGCAAAATGATAATTTGCATGTTTTACATACTGTTTTGGAAGCATGTTTTAGCATGGTTTTTGCTGATGATGTAAGCCATATGTTGAAGGTAACTCTAGGTAGGAGTTCCTTGCTTTTGTACATTGAAATGATGTGGTTTAATGCTTTTAAATGCATGATGAATATGGCTTGGTTTTATGCTTTAAAACAGTGATGTAAGTGATGAAAATGATGTATATTGGCAAGTGATGTTTTTAAAATGTTAAGGTCACTAAGGTGGTTAAAAGTCCTTGAGTGAGCCTTGTTACTTATGAACATCAAGGTGGTTAAAAGTCCTTGGATGGTTCATGTTGTGGACACTAAGGTGGTTAAAAGTCCTTAGGTGATCCTTTTCTATGGTGTTTAAAAGTCCATAGGCCAAGGTGTTTAAAAGTCCTTGGGATCAAGGTGTTTAAAAGTCCTTGATGAGTTACATTTCATGGTGTTTAAAAGTCCATGGCCAAGGTGTTTAAAAGTCCTTGGGATCAAGGTGTTTAAAAGTCCTTGATGTGATACATTTCGTGGTGTTTAAAAGTCCATGGCCAAGGTGTTTAAAAGTCCTTGGGATCAAGATGTTTAAAAGTCCTTGATGAGATGCATTCTATGGTGTTTAAAAGTCCATAGGCCAAGGTGTTTAAAAGTCCTTGGGGCCAAGGTGTTTAAAAGTCCTTGGGGTGAAAGTTGATGAACTTGTGTTTAAAGAAATGGAATTTATCACTTGTAGCCAATATGACATGTTATGATTTGATGCATGAGATGCATGTTTAAGTATGCTTTTGAGCATGTGTAAATGATGGTTTAAAGCATGTTTATTAAAGTGTTTTACAAATGCATTATTGGATGGTTTTTAAGAGCATTCCTCACTAAGCTTTTGCTTACGCTCTCTTCGTTTTCCTTGATACAATAATGCAGAGCATTAGAGACCTTTTGAGGGCAGCAAGAAGGGCAAGAATTCAAGTGCAAGTAAAGCTCAATGTATGGAAGGTTTTTCTAAAACATTTTAGCTTTTGGGTGATTTGGCAATGGGGAAACCATGTGTATGTTTTGGGAGGTGTTTTGTACTCCCTAAGTATGTTTCTTGTTGTTAAGATTGTTGGTCTTTGGATTGGATCTTTTTATGCTTGTTTTGTAAGTTTGGTGCTTGAATATCTAGCTTGTGTAGGAAGCATGCCTATAGAATTGGGGCTTTTTGCATATGATGATGTTTGGTTGAATTGATGATGCCATTATGTCCCTTATATGTTGAATTGCATGTTGGCAAAGTTTGGTGACATTCGGAGCATGATTGGTTGTGTAATTGCATGTTTTAAGTGGAGTTTTGGAGCAATCTGGGCAGGGTGTTTCGGAACAGCACCTACCGTTTCGGAACGGGTGCCTTAATCGTGCCCAGGCGTCCGAAACGGGAGGGGCCGTTCCGAAACGGAAAGGCCACTGCCAGACCCCCGTTTCGAAACGGGCTATGCCTGTTTCGGAACGGCCCCGCGTTTCGGAACGGAATGTCTCCCGTTTCGGAACGGTTGACCGTTGGGGGCTGACATTGGCAGTTATGTGTTTTGAATTGTTTGCGTTTTGGTCGTGAAACTTGTTTGTGCAATTGTATGAGTTTGGGAAGTCCTTTCGAGCTGAAATTTCACAGAGAAGCATGAAACCTGATTAATTTCAAGTTGGCAACTTCAATTTGGGTTAAGTCCTTATAATTATCAGAATTTACAATTTGGTCCCTAAAGTTGTAAATTGTTCAATTGAGTCCCTGTTTGATCTCTGATGTTTGTGATCTTTTGGTATGATGTTTGTGTGATCACAATTAGGCTTAAAGTGCATCTAGACAAGTTTAAAAAGAAAAAAAAGGGTCGTTAATCAAGGTTGACTTTCGGGTTGACTTTGGTTTTCCCCGTGTGACTTTCTTAATTCGGGTCAACCGTCTAGGCCGGGTTAAGGGGGTTACATTTGGTGGTATCAGAGCTGAGTTCTCGAGTAATTGGGAATGTTTGTAAGCATGATTGAAGTATGTATGCTATGAATGCTTGTTGTTTGGAAGCATGTTCAGTGGTTTGAAATGTTGATGAAGTTGAGTTGTATGCTCTGATGTTGCATGTTGAGGGTACCCATTGCCAAACAAAAGCTAAAGGAAAGATGTTGTTTTGAAATGAAATTGAGCTTGAATACTTGGATTGCTTACCTTGCTGGGCCTGACTTTGTTTTATTTGTGTTGTGATTGCATGGTAAAAGTATGGCACCACGTAGAGAGTTAAGAGGTAATGCGAGAGCTACGGCTCCTAACGAGAATGAGAATGAAGAGCACACTGGTAGTGCTGTGTTACCCCCTCCTCCGCCTGGTGGTGGTGCTGGAGGTGCGAGAGCTGAAGCTGCAGCTGATGCTGGTGCTGGAGCTGCTGGACCAGAGGTTGGTCAGGGGCAAGCTATGCCTGATATGTCTGTTTTGGTACAAGCTATTGCGGGTGCTTTTCGAGCAGCAGTAGCTGGAGCTCAGGGAGCTGGGCATCAGGGAGATGCTGGAGTCAGATTGCCTTTGGAGCGTCTGCGCAGTCTTGGAGGGACTGAGTTTAGAGGTTTGTCAGCTGAGAGTTCTGAGGCTTGACTGGAAAGTACCAAGCGTATCTTGGGTCAGATGAGTTGCACGGATGTGCAAAAGCTGGGCTGTGTTGTGTACTTGCTGCAGGACGATGCTTATACATGGTGGACGACTACCATTTCTGGAATGACTGAAGCTGATGTTACCTGGACATTCTTTCAGAATGTGTTTAAAAGAAGATATCTGGGAGTGAGATATCTGGATGAGAAAAAGCGGGAATTCATGTCTCTTACCCAAGGGAGCATGAGTGTAGCTGAGTACGAGGTACAGTTTGTACGGCTCAGTCAGTATGCACCGGAGCTGATACCTGATGAGAGGGCTAGGTGCGAGAGGTTTCGTTACGGTCTTGTAACGGATGTTAAGATGTATTTGCTGGCCGCCGAGTATGTTGATTTTGATGTGTTGGTGGGCCGAGCTAAGGACGTTGAGATGAACCTGAGTTTGTCTGCTAAGGGTGCTGGCAAGCGAGCTGCTGAGTATAGTTCCGGAGGTGGACGGAACAATAGAGGACGTGATCAGAAGTATCAGTCCTCAGCCAGGAGAGGTGGTGGTGTGCCTGCTAGAGGAGGCAATGCTAGAGCTGATCCTAGTGCTTGTTGGATCTGTGGTTCCCGTGGTCACTTGAAGCGTGACTGTCCTCGTGCTGAGAGAGTGGCACAAGCTCCTGTTGCGGCTGCTGGTAACGGGTGCTGGAATTGTGGTTCTGCAGACCACATAAGGCGAGATTGTCCGAGGATGGCTGGTGAGCAGGTGCGTGCTCCTGTTGTTGCTGCACCTCAGAGAGGTCGTGGGCGCGGCCGTGGTAATTTCCAGAGGAGAGAGGAAGGTGGCCGAGGGGTAGCTCATGTTGTAGCTATTCAGCCTGAAGGTGGAGGCCAAGCGAGGGTGTATGCTCAGAGAGAGGGCAGGAATGATGCAGATGTGATTGCAGGTACCTTTACTTTGCAGTCCTTGTCATTGCTTTCTTTGATTGATTCTGGATCTACGCATTCATATATTCTTCGTGAGCATGCTGAATTGCTTGGTTTGCCTGTTGAGTCTTTGGATGTTGGTGTTCGGGTCACTAGTTCTTTTGGTGAGACTGTTGTGACTCGAAAGTTGTATAGAAGGTGCCCTTTGGTTGTTCAAGAGCATGTCTTTCATGTTGATCTTATGGAGTTCCCCTTCTATGGTTTTGATGTGATCCTTGGTATGGATTGGCTTGCTGAGCATCGTGCTGTTGTGGATTGTGAGAATAAGCGTGTTTCGCTTAAGCTTGCGGATGATTATGAAGTTGTTGTGGTTGGTGAGAATGTGAAGTTTCTTGCCAATGTGGTATCTTCTTTGGAGGCAAGTAGGATGCTGAGGCAAGGTTGCGAAGCTTACCTAGCTTTTGTGATGAATCCTAGCTCTAAGGAGTTGAGGGTGCAAGATATCAGGGTTGTAAAGGAGTTTCCTGGTGTTTTTCCTGAGGAGTTGCCTGGTTTACCTCCTAACCGCAAGGTGGAGTTTGGAATTGAGCTGTATGAGAATACAACTCCTGTGTCCATTACTCCCTATAGAATGGCACCTATGGAGCTGAAGGAGCTGAAGACGCAGTTGCAAGAGTTGCTTGATCGTGGTTTCATCCGGCCGAGTGTGTCACCTTGGGGAGCACCGGTCTTGTTTGTGAAGAAGAAGGATGGCACTATGAGAATGTGCATTGATTACCGTCAGCTGAACAAGTTGACTATCAAGAATCGGTATCCTTTGCCGAGGATTGATGATCTCTTTGATCAATTTCGGGGAGCTGTTGTGTTCTCTAAGATTGACTTGAGGTCATGGTATTATCAGTTGAAGGTGAAGGATGTGGATGTGCCTAAGACAGCTTTCAGGACAAGGTATGGGCATTATGAGTTCCTTGTGATGCCGTTTGGGTTGACAAATGCTCCTGCTGCTTTCATGGACATGATGAATCGTGTGTTTCATGAATACCTGGACAAGTTTGTTGTGGTGTTCATTGATGATATCCTCGTGTACTCGCGTACTGAGGAGGAGCATGAAGAGCATTTGAGGATTGTTTTGCAAGCTTTGTTGGAGAATCAGCTTTATGCTAAGCTGAGCAAGTGTGAGTTCTGGTTAAGAGAGGTGGTTTTTCTTGGGCATGTGGTCTCAGCTGAGGGGATTCGTGTTGATCCTCAGAAGATTGAGGAAGGTGATGAGCTGGAAGGTTCCTAAGTCTGTTCATGAGGTCCGTAGTTTCCTTGGTTTGGCGGGATACTACCGAAGGTTTGTGGATGGGTTTTCCAAGATTGCTGCTCCTTTGACAAAGCTGTTGCAGAAGGATGTTAAGTATGAGTGGACAGAAGCGAGACAGCAGGCTTTTGAGAAGCTGAAGGCGGCTTTGACGCAAGCTCCTATCTTGATTCAGCCTGAATCAGGGAAAGAGTTTGTGGTATACAGTGATGCATCCTATGTTGGTTTGGGGTGTGTGCTAATGCAGGAGGGTAAGGTGGTGGCTTATGCATCGCGGCAGTTGAAAGTGCATGAGCACAATTACCCTACGCACGATATTGAGCTGACTGCAGTGGTTTTTGCTCTGAAGATCTGGAGGCATTATCTGTATGGTGAGAAGTGTACTGTGTATACAGATCACAAGAGTTTGAGGTATCTGATGTCTCAGAAGGAGTTGAATCTTAGGCAGCGGCGTTGGTTGGAGTTGCTCAAGGATTATGATCTGACGATTGAGTATCATCCTGGAAAAGCTAATGTTGTTGCTGATGCCTTGAGTAGGAAGGTAGCTGTTGAGTTGAGAGCCATGTTTGCTAGCTTGAGCATATCGCGTGATGGTGGTCTTGTGGCTGAGTTGCATGTGAAGCCGTCTATGGTTCAGTTGATCAAGGATAAGCAGTTGTTGGATAATTCCTTGGTGTCTCATGTTCAGGATATCGCGGAGGGTAGACCTTCGGATTTCTGTTTCAATGATGATGGTGTGCTGTGTTTTGGGAGTCGGATAGTAGTGCCCAATGATGCTGAGTTGAGGCGTGCTATTCTGACTGAAGGTCATAGTAGTCCTTTTGCTATGCACCCTGGTAGTACTAAGATGTATCGTGATCTTCGTGATGAGTACTATTGGGTTGGTTTGAAGAAGGATGTTGCGGAGTTCGTGAGCAAGTGTTTGGTGTGTAGCGAGTTAAGGCTGAGCATCAGTTTCCTTCAGGTTTGTTGCAACCGTTGAAAATCCCTGAATGGAAGTGGGAGAGGGTTACCATGGATTTTGTATCTGGTTTACCTTTGTCTCCATCGAAAAAGAATTCGGTCTGGGTGATTGTGGATCGCCTGACGAAGTGTGCACATTTCTTGCCTGTGCATACCATGTTTTCTTTGGATATGCTGGCGGAGCTGTACATTGTTGAGATTGTGTGGCTGCATGGTGTGCCTAAGTCGATTGTGTCGGATAGGGATCCGAGGTTCACATCGCGTTTCTGGCAGTGTTTGCATCAAGCTCTGGGTACAAGGTTGCATTTCAGTACATCCTATCATCCTCAGTCGGATGGTCAGTCTGAGCGAGTTATCCAGATTTTGGAGGATATGTTGAGGTGCTGCGTGATTGAGTTCCAAGGTTCTTGGGAGAAGCATCTGCCTTTGGTTGAGTTTGCTTATAACAATAGTTATCAGGCGAGCATACAGATGGCACCTTATGAGGCTTTGTACGGGAGGAAGTGTAGGACTCCTCTTTGTTGGGCTGAAACTGGTCAAAAGTTGGTTTCGATGCCGGCTTTGTTGAAAGGGACCACAGAGAAGGTAAACCTCATTTGTGAGCGGTTAAAGGCTGCTTCTGATCGGCAGAAGTCTTACGCGGATTTGAAGCGTAAGGAGATAGAGTATGCAGTGGGTGACCGTGTGTTCTTGAAGGTTTCGCCTTGGAAGAAGGTGATGCGATTTGGCCGGAAGGGCAAGTTGAGCCCTAGATACATTGGACCATATGAGGTGGTTGAGCGTGTGGGTCCTGTTGCGTATCGGTTGAGGTTACCTCAGGAGTTGGAGAAGATTCATGATGTGTTTCATGTTTCTATGCTCCGGAAGTATAGATCTGATCCTTCGCATGTGATGCCTGTGGAGGAAGTGGTTTTGAATCCGGATTTGACCTATGTTGAGGAACCGGTGAAGGTTCTGGATTCGGATAGCAAGGTTCTTCGTGGCAAGACCATTGAGTTGGTGAAGGTGCTGTGGAAGCATCGCGGTGTTGAGGAAGCCACGTGGGAGCGGAAGGAAGACATGCTGAAGCAGTTTCCTTATCTCTTTCCTTCAGGTAAATTTCGAGGACGAAATTTCTTAAGGGGGGGAGAGTTGTAACACCCCGGTTTTGGGCTTAGAAGTTCTGGGCGTTGACCGGTTTGGTCAAAGTGCTGTTCGAATCTAAAAAGGTGAAATTAGGAAAGCCTAGATCGGGTTGCATTAAAAATATGGAAAAATGTTCTAAAATCATCTTTTAATATAATTAAGTGAACTGTGAAATCAATTTTGAAAAATGGGTTTTGGAAGTATGACATTTTGACTAGTGACCAAAATGTAATTTTTGAAAGTTTTGTGACTATTTTATAAAGAGTTGAAACTTTGAATCTTTAAGGGGCTATTAATCCAAAGGTGATTTCTCCAGATTTTTCTAAGATATTTAGAGTTTTAATTCTGATTTTAAAGTGAATCAAAAGGAGGGAAAAACTCATTTGACAATTTTCTCAACTAACTTCCAATTTTCTTCTCTCTTTTTCTCTCAAACCAAACACACCATTTCCAGAGATTTGATTCTGTTTTTCTCACTTAAATCTCTCCTTTTAACTCTCATTTGATTCCTAATCAACATATCTTCAAAACCTCTTCAATTGCTTCTTGATTCTACAAGGATTTTCATTCCAAAAAGTGGAGAAACACAAGTTTGGAGGTAAGAACGTCCTTCTCCTCTAAACTACCAGTTCTTTACTGAAATTCCCAAGTTCTCAACTCTTAATTGATGTTTAATTAAAGGCTTTTGAGTTTGGAATTGTATCTTGGCTTATAATGCAAGATTTGATGGTTTTTCATGATTTTTCGTTAGATCTGATTAATCTGTGATTTGAGATGTGTTTTTGATGTTAAATGAACTCTAAATTGATAAGGAAATGAGTTTTGATTAATGCAATCCCGGATAGGTTGAGTTTCCTAAGTTTAGCTTATGTTTCTTGGATGTTTTTGTGGTGATCTTGTGGATCTGTTGTTGCTGGAGGTATAAGGATGTTTGTAGGTTGTTTTAGATGTTTTATGGTGTTGATGGATGTTAGGTTTTGCTGGTTTATGGCTGGGCTTTGTTGAGAAGTGGTTTTGGTGCAATTTCGGTTGTGTTTGGTGGCCGAAATTGGAGTGGGAATGAGAGCAGCGAGTTTGAGTGCTTTCATTGAAGCTTTTGATGCTTGATGATGCATTAAATCTCTGCTTTAATGTGTTTAATCAGGGGAGGCATCTTTGGATCCAAGGGTTGTTGATTCGGAAGCTTGATTTCGTGCTTCGGCAAGAGGCGAAGTGGAATCGGTGAGTGAAATTGGGTTTTCGGCTTTGAAACCAATGTCTTGGGAGCTTAGTTTAAGTCTAAACAACTTTGCTAAGCTCGAGCGTAAGTTTTCGGAATTTCTCTCTAGTGGTGGCCATGATTTTGTTGTGATGCAAAATGATAATTTGCATGTTTTACATACTGTTTTGGAAGCATGTTTTAGCATGGTTTTTGCTGATGATGTAAGCCATATGTTGAAGGTAACTCTAGGTAGGAGTTCCTTGCTTTTGTACATTGAAATGATGTGGTTTAATGCTTTTAAATGCATGATGAATATGGCTTGGTTTTATGCTTTAAAACAGTGATGTAAGTGATGAAAATGATGTATATTGGCAAGTGATGTTTTTAAAATGTTAAGGTCACTAAGGTGGTTAAAAGTCCTTGAGTGAGCCTTGTTACTTATGAACATCAAGGTGGTTAAAAGTCCTTGGATGGTTCATGTTGTGGACACTAAGGTGGTTAAAAGTCCTTAGGTGATCCTTTTCTATGGTGTTTAAAAGTCCATAGGCCAAGGTGTTTAAAAGTCCTTGGGATCAAGGTGTTTAAAAGTCCTTGATGTGATACATTTCATGGTGTTTAAAAGTCCATGGCCAAGGTGTTTAAAAGTCCTTGGGATCAAGGTGTTTAAAAGTCCTTGATGTGATACATTTCATGGTGTTTAAAAGTCCATGGCCAAGGTGTTTAAAAGTCCTTGGGATCAAGGTGTTTAAAAGTCCTTGATGAGATACATTCTATGGTGTTTAAAAGTCCATAGGCCAAGGTGTTTAAAAGTCCTTGGGGCCAAGGTGTTTAAAAGTCCTTGGGGTGAAAGTTGATGAACTTGTGTTTAAAGAAATGGAATTTATCACTTGTGGCCAATATGACATGTTATGATTTGATGCATGAGATGCATGTTTAAGTATGCTTTTGAGCATGTGTAAATGATGGTTTGAAGCATGTTTTAGAAAGTGTTTTGCAAATGCATTATTGGATGGTTTTATTGAGCATTCCTCACTAAGCCTTTGCTTACGCTCTCTTCGTTTTCCTTAATTCAATAATGCAGAGCATTAGAGACCTTTTGAGGGCAGCAAGAAGGGCAAGAATTCAAGTGCAAGTAAAGCTCAACGTATGGAAGGTTTTTGTTAAACATTTTAGCTTTTGGGTGATTTGGCAATGGGGGACCAACGTGTATGTTTTGGGAGATGTTTTCTACTCCCTAAGTATGTTGAATGTTGTTGAGAATGCTGGTTTTCTGGTTGGCCTTCTTATGCTTGTTTTGTAAGTTTGGTGCTTGAATATCTAGCTTGTGTAGGAAGCATGCCTATAGAATTGGGGCTTTTTGCATATGATGATGTTTGGTTGAATTGATGATCCCTATATGTCCCTTATATGTTGAATTGCATGTTGGCAAAGTTTGGTGGCATTCGGAGCATGATTGGTTGTGTAATTGCATGTTTAAAGTGGAGTTTTGGAGCAATCTGGGCAGGGTGTTTCGGAACAGCACCTACCGTTTCGGAACGGGTGCCTTAATCGTGCCCAGGCGTCCGAAACGGGAGGGGCCGTTCCGAAACGGAAAGGCCACTGCCAGACCCCCGTTTCGAAACGGGCTATGCCTGTTTCGGAACGGCCCCGCGTTTCGGAACGGGTTGTCTCCCGTTTCGGAACGGTTGACCGTTGGGGGCTGACATTGGCAGTTATGTGTTTTGAATTGTTTGCGTTTTAGTCCTGAAACTTGTTTGTGCAATTGTATGAGTTTGGGAAGTCCTTTTGAGCTGAAATTTCACAGAGAAGCATGCAACCTGATTAATTTCGAGTTGGTAACTTCAATTTGGGTTAAGTCCTTATAATTATCAGAATTTACAATTTGGTCCCTAAAGTTGTAAATTGATCAATTGAGTCCCTGTTTGATCTCTGATGTTTGTGATCTTTTGGTATGATGTTTGTGTGATCACAATTAGGCTTAAAGTGCATCTAGACAAGTTTAAAAAGAAAAAAAAAGGGTCGTTAATCAAGGTTGACTTTGGGGTTGACTTTGGTTTTCCCCGTGTGACTTTCTTAATTCGGGTCAACCGTCTAGGCCGGGTTAAGGGGGTTACATTTGGTGGTATCAGAGCTGAGTTCTCGAGTAATTGGGAATGTTTGTATGCATGATTGAAGTATGTATGCTATGAATGCTTGTTGTTTGGAAGCATGTTCAGTGGTTTGAAATGTTGATGCAGTTGAGTTGTATGCTCTGATGTTGCATGTTGAGGGTACCCATTGCCAAACAAAAGCTAAAGGAAAGATGTTGTTTTAAAATGAAATTGAGCTTGAATACTTGGATTGCTTACCTTGCTGGGGCCTGACTTTGTTTTATTTGTGTTATGATTGCATGGTAAAAGTATGGCACCACGTAGAGAGTTAAGAGGTAATGCGAGAGCTACGGCTCCTAACGAGAATGAGAATGAAGAGCACACTGGTAGTGCTGTGTTACCCCCTCCTCCGCCTGGTGGTGGTGATGGAGGTGCGAGAGCTGAAGCTGCAGCTGATGCTGGTGCTGGAGCTGCTGGACCAGAGGTTGGTCAGGGGCAAGCTATGCCTGATATGTCTGTTTTGGTACAAGCTATTGCGGGTGCTTTTCGAGCAGCAGTAGCTGGAGCTCAAGGAGCTGGGCATCAGGGAGATGTTGGGGTCAGATTGCCTTTGGAGCGTCTGCGCAGTCTTGGAGGGACTGAGTTTAGAGGTTTGTCAGCTGAGAGTTCTGAGGCTTGGCTGGAGAGTACCAAGCGTATCTTGGGTCAGATGAGTTGCACGGATGTGCAAAAGCTGGGCTGTGTTGTGTCCTTGCTGCAGGACGATGCTTATACATGGTGGACGACTACCATTTCTGGAATGGCTGAAGCTGATGTTACCTGGACATTGTTTCAGAATGTGTTTAAAAGAAGATATCTGGGGGTGAGATATCTGGATGAGAAAAAGCGGGAATTCATGTCTCTTACCCAAGGGAGCGTGAGTGTAGCTGAGTACGAGGTACAGTTTGTACGGCTCAGTCAGTATGCACCGGAGCTGATACCTGATGAGAGGGCTAGGTGCGAGAGGTTTTGTTACGGTCTTGTGACGGATGTCAAGATGTATTTGCTGGCCGCCGAGTATGTTGATTTTGATGTGTTGGTGGGCCGAGCTAAGGACGTTGAGATGAACCTGAGTTTGTCTGCTAAGGGTGCTGGCAAGCGAGCTGCTGAGTATAGTTTCGGAGGTGGACGGAACAAGAGGGGACAAGATCAGAAGTATCGGTCCTCAGCCAGGAGAGGTGGTGGTGTACCTGCTAGAGGAGGCAATGCTAGAGCTGATCCTAGTGCTTGTTGGATCTGTGGTTCCCGTGGTCACTTGAAGCGTGACTGTCCTCGTGCTGCGAGAGTGGCACAAGCTCTTGTTGCGGCTGCTGGTAACGGGTGCTGGAATTGTGGTTCTGCAGACCACATAAGGCGAGATTGTCCGAGGATGCCTGGTGAGCAGGTGCGTGCTCCTGTTGTTGCTGCACCACAGAGAGGTCGTGGGCGCGGCCGTGGTAATTTCCAGAGGAGAGAGGAAGGTGGCCGAGGGGTAGCTCATGTTGTAGCTATTCAGCCTGAAGGTGGAGGCCAAGCGAGGGTGTATGCTCAGAGAGAGGGCAGGAATGATGCGGATGTGATTGCAGGTACCTTTACTTTGCAGTCCTTGTCATTGCTTTCTTTGATTAATTCTGGATCTACGCATTCATATATTCTTCGTGAGCATGCTGAATTGCTTGGTTTGCCTGTTGAGTCTTTGGATGTTGGTGTTCGGGTCACTAGTTCTTTTGGTGAGACTGTTGTGACTCAAAAGTTGTATAGAAGGTGCCTTTGGTTGTTCAAGAGCATGTCTTTCATATTGATCTTATGGAGTTGCCCTTGTATGGTTTTGATGTGATCCTTGGTATGGATTGGCTTGCTGAGCATCGTGCTGTTGTGGATTGTGAGAATAAGCGTGTTTCGCTTAAGCTTGCGGATGATTATGAAGTTGTTGTGGTTGGTGAGAATGTGAAGTTTCTTGCCAATGTGGTATCTTCTTTGGAGGCGAGCAGGATGCTGAGGCAAGGTTGCGAAGCCTATCTAGCTTTTGTGATGAATCCTAGCTCTAAGGAGTTGAGGGCGCAAGATATCAGGGTTGTAAAGGAGTTTCCTGGTGTTTTTCCTGAGGAGTTGCCTGGTTTACCTCCTAACCGCGAGGTGGAGTTTGGAATTGAGCTGTATGAGAATACAACTCCTGTGTCCATTACTCCCTATAGAATGGCACCTAAGGAGCTGAAGGAGCTGAAGACGCAGTTGCAAGAGTTGCTTGATCGTGGGTTCATCCGGCCGAGTGTGTCACCTTGGGGAGCACCGGTCTTGTTTGTGAAGAAGAAGGATGGCACTATGAGAATGTGCATTGATTACCGTCAGCTGAACAAGTTGACTATCAAGAATCGGTATCCTTTGCCGAGGATTGATGATCTATTTGATCAATTTCGGGGAGCTGCTGTGTTCTCTAAGATTGACTTGAGGTCAGGGTATTATCAGTTGAAGGTGAAGGATGTGGATGTGCCTAAGACAGCTTTCAGGACAAGGTATGGGCATTATGAGTTCCTTGTGATGCCGTTTGGGTTGACAAATGCTCCTGCTGCTTTCATGGACATGATGAATCGTGTGTTTCATGAATACCTGGACAAGTTTGTTGTGGTGTTCATTGATGATATCCTCGTGTACTCGCGTACTGAGGAGGAGCATGAAGAGCATTTGAGGATTGTTTTGCAAGCTTTGTTGGAGAATCAGCTTTATGCTAAGCTGAGCAAGTGTGAGTTCTGGTTAAGAGAGGTGGTTTTTCTTGGGCATGTGGTCTCAGCTGAGGGGATTCGTGTTGATCCTCAGAAGATTGAGGCGGTGATGAGCTGGAAGGTTCCTAAGTCTGTTCATGAGGTCCGT
Organism: Hibiscus trionum; assembly: GCA_030270665.1. Lineage (NCBI taxonomy): Eukaryota > Viridiplantae > Streptophyta > Magnoliopsida > Malvales > Malvaceae > Hibiscus > Hibiscus trionum. Next base: position 3,233,339 of record BSYR01000010.1, on the reverse strand, counting down.
AGTTTCCTTGGTTTGGCGGGATACTACCGGAGGTTTGTGGATGGGTTTTCCAAGATTGCTGCTCCTTTGACAAAGCTGTTGCAGAAGGATGTTATGTATGAGTGGACAGAAGCGAGACGGCAGGCTTTTGAGAAGCTGAAGGCGGCTTTGACGCAAGCTCCTATCTTGATTTAGCCTGAATCAGGGAAAGAGTTTGTGGTTTACAGTGATGCATCCTATGTTGGTTTGGGTTGTGTGCTAATGCAGGAGGGTAAGGTGGTGGCTTATGCATCGCGGCAGTTGAAAGTGCATGAGCGCAATTACCCTACGCACGATATTGAGCTGGCTGCAGTGGTTTTTGCTCTGAAGATCTGGAGGCATTATCTGTATGGTGAGAAGTGTACTGTGTACACAGATCACAAGAGTTTGAGGTATCTGATGTCTCAGAAGGAGTTGAATCTTAGGCAGCGGCGTTGGTTGGAGTTGCTCAAGGATTATGGTCTGACGATTGAGTATCATCCTGGAAAAGCTAATGTTGTTGCTGATGCTTTGAGTAGGAAGGTAGTTGTTGAGTTGAGAGCCATGTTTGCTAGCTTGAGCATATCGCATGATGGTGGTCTTGTGGCTGAGTTGCATGTGAAGCCGTCTATGGTTCAGTTGATCAAGGATAAGCAGTTGTTGGATGGTTCCTTGGTGTCTCATGTTCAGGATATCGCGGAGGGTAGACCTTCGGATTTCTGTTTCAATGATGATGGTGTGCTGTGTTTTGGGAGTCGGATAGTGGTGCCCAATGATGCAGAGTTGAGGCGTGCTATTCTGACTGAAGGTCATAGTAGTCCTTTTGCTATGCACCCTGGTAGTACTAAGATGTACCGTGATCTTCGTGATGAGTACTATTGGGTGGGTTTGAAGAAGGATGTTGCAGAGTTCGTGAGCAAGTGTTTGGTGTGTCAGCGAGTTAAGGCTGAGCATCAGTTTCCTTCAGGGTTGTTGCAACCGTTGAAAATCCCTGAATGGAAGTGGGAGAGGGTTACCATGGATTTTGTATCTGGTTTACCTTTGTCTCCATCGAAGAAGAATTCGGTCTGGGTGATTGTGGATCGCCTGACGAAGTGTGCGCATTTCTTGCCTGTGCATACTACGTTTTCTTTGGATAAGCTGGCAGAGCTGTACATTGCTGAGATTGTGCGGCTGCATGGTGTGCCTAAGTCGATTGTGTCGGATAGGGATCCGAGGTTCACATCGCGATTCTGGCAGTGTTTGCATCAAGCTCTGGGTACAAGGTTGCATTTCAGTACATCCTATCATCCTCAGTCGGATGGTCAGTCTGAGCGAGTTATCCAGATTTTGGAGGATATGTTGAGGTGCTGCGTGATTGAGTTCCAAGGTTCTTGGGAGAAGCATCTGCCTTTGGTTGAGTTTGCTTATAACAATAGTTATCAGGCGAGCATACAGATGGCACCTTATGAGGCTTTGTACGGGAAGAAGTGTAGGACTCCTCTTTATTGGGCTGAAACTGGTCAAAAGTTGGTTTCGATGCCGGCTTTGTTGAAAGGGACCACAGAGAAGGTAAAGCTCATTTGTCAGCGGTTAAAGGTTGCTTCTGATCGGCAGAAGTCTTACGCGGATTTGAAGCGTAAGGAGATAGAGTATGCGGTGGGTGACCGTGTGTTCTTGAAGGTTTCGCCTTGGAAGAAGGTGATGCGGTTTGGCCGGAAGGGCAAGTTGAGCCCTAGATACATTGGACCATATGAGGTGGTTGAGCGTGTGGGTCCTGTTGCGTATCGGTTGAGGTTACCTCAGGAGTTGGAGAAGATTCATGATGTGTTTCATGTTTCTATGCTCCGGAAGTATAGATCTGATCCTTCGCATGTGATGCCTGTGGAGGGAGTGGTTTTGAATCCGGGTTTGACCTATGATGAGGAACCGGTGAAGGTTCTGGATTCGGATAGCAAGGTTCTTCGTGGCAAGACCATTGAGTTGGTGAAGGTGCTGTGGAAGCATCGCGGTGTTGAGGAAGCCACGTGGGAGCGGAAGGAAGACATGCTGAAGCAGTTTCCTTATCTCTTTCCTTCAGGTAAATTTCGAGGACGAAATTTCTTAAGGGGGGGAGAGTTGTAACGCCCCGGTTTTGGGCTTAGAAGTTCTGGGCGTTGACCGGTTTGGTCAAAGTGCTGTTCGAATCTAAAGAGGTGAAATTAGGAAAGCCTAGTTCGGGTTGCATTAAAAATATGGAAAAATGTTCTAAAATCATCTTTTAATATAATTAAGTGAACTGTGAAATCAATTTTGAAAAATGGGTTTTGGAAGTATGACATTTTGACTAGTGACCAAAATGTAATTTTTGAAAGTTTTGTGACTATTTTATAAAGAGTTGAAACTTTGAATCTTTAAGGGGCTATTAATCCAAAGGTGATTTCTCCAGATTTTTCTAAGATATTTAGAGTTTTAATTCTGATTTTTAAGTGAATCAAAAGGAGGGAAAAACTCATTTGACAATTTTCTCAACTAACTTCCAATTTTCTTCTCTCTTTTTCTCTCAAACCAAACACACCATTTCCAGAGATTTGATTCTGTTTTTCTCACTTTAATCTCTCCTTTTAACTCTCATTTGATTCCTAATCAACATATCTTCAAAACCTCTTCAATTGCTTCTTGATTCAACAAGGATTTTCATTCCAAAAAGTGGAGAAACACAAGTTTGGAGGTAAGAACGTCCTTCTCCTCTAAACTACCAGTTCTTTACTGAAATTCCCAAGTTCTCAACTCTTAATTGATGTTTAATTAAAGGCTTTTGAGTTTGGAATTGGATCTTGGCTTATAATGCAAGATTTGATGATTTTTCATAATTTTCGTTAGATCTGATTAATCTGTGATTTGAGATGTGTTTTTGATGTTAAATGAACTCTAAATTGATAAGGAAATGAGTTTTGATTAATGCAATCCCGGATAGGTTGAGTTTCCTAAGTTTAGCTTATGTTTCTTGGATGTTTTTGTGGTGATCTTGTGGATCTGTTGTTGCTGGAGGTATAAGGATGTTTGTAGGTTGTTTTTAGATGTTTTATGGTGATGATGGATGTTAGGTTTTGCTGGTTTATGGCTGGGCTTTGTTGAGAAGTGGTTTTGGTGCAATTTCGGTTGTGTTTGGTGGCCGAAATTGGAGTGGGAATGAGAGCAGCGAGTTTGAGTGCTTTCATTGAAGCTTTTGATGCTTGATGATGCATTAAATCTCTGCTTTAATGTGTTTAATCAGGGGAGGCATCTTTGGATCCAAGGGTTGTTGATTCGGAAGCTTGATTTCGTGCTTCGGCAAGAGGCGAAGTGGAATCGGTGAGTGAAATTGGGTTTTCGGCTTTGAAACCAATGTCTTGGGAGCTTAGTTTAAGTCTAAACAACTTTGCTAAGCTCGAGCGTAAGTTTTCGGAATTTCTCTCTAGTGGTGGCCATGATTTTGTTGTGATGCAAAATGATAATTTGCATGTTTTACATACTGTTTTGGAAGCATGTTTTAGCATGGTTTTTGCTGATGATGTAAGCCATATGTTGAAGGTAACTCTAGGTAGGAGTTCCTTGCTTTTGTACATTGAAATGATGTGGTTTAATGCTTTTAAATGCATGATGAATATGGCTTGGTTTTATGCTTTAAAACAGTGATGTAAGTGATGAAAATGATGTATATTGGCAAGTGATGTTTTTAAAATGTTAAGGTCACTAAGGTGGTTAAAAGTCCTTGAGTGAGCCTTGTTACTTATGAACATCAAGGTGGTTAAAAGTCCTTGGATGGTTCATGTTGTGGACACTAAGGTGGTTAAAAGTCCTTAGGTGATCCTTTTCTATGGTGTTTAAAAGTCCATAGGCCAAGGTGTTTAAAAGTCCTTGGGATCAAGGTGTTTAAAAGTCCTTGATGTGATACATTTCATGGTGTTTAAAAGTCCATGGCCAAGGTGTTTAAAAGTCCTTGGGATCAAGGTGTTTAAAAGTCCTTGATGTGATACATTTCATGGTGTTTAAAAGTCCATGGCCAAGGTGTTTAAAAGTCCTTGGGATCAAGGTGTTTAAAAGTCCTTGATGAGATACATTCTATGGTGTTTAAAAGTCCATAGGCCAAGGTGTTTAAAAGTCCTTGGGGCCAAGGTGTTTAAAAGTCCTTGGGGTGAAAGTTGATGAACTTGTGTTTAAAGAAATGGAATTTATCACTTGTGGCCAATATGACATGTTATGATTTGATGCATGAGATGCATGTTTAAGTATGCTTTTGAGCATGTGTAAATGATGGTTTGAAGCATGTTTTAGAAAGTGTTTTGCAAATGCATTATTGGATGGTTTTATTGAGCATTCCTCACTAAGCCTTTGCTTACGCTCTCTTCGTTTTCCTTAATTCAATAATGCAGAGCATTAGAGACCTTTTGAGGGCAGCAAGAAGGGCAAGAATTCAAGTGCAAGTAAAGCTCAACGTATGGAAGGTTTTTGTTAAACATTTTAGCTTTTGGGTGATTTGGCAATGGGGGACCAACGTGTATGTTTTGGGAGATGTTTTGTACTCCCTAAGTATGTTGAATGTTGTTGAGAATGCTGGTTTTCTGGTTGGCCTTCTTATGCTTGTTTTGTAAGTTTGGTGCTTGAATATCTTGCTTGTGTAGGAAGCATGCCTATAGAATTGGGGCTTTTTGCATATGATGATGTTTGGTTGAATTGATGATCCCTATATGTCCCTTATATGTTGAATTGCATGTTGGCAAAGTTTGGTGGCATTCGGAGCATGATTGGTTGTGTAATTGCATGTTTAAAGTGGAGTTTTGGAGCAATCTGGGCAGGGTGTTTCGGAACAGCACCTACCGTTTCGGAACGGGTGCCTTAATCGTGCTCAGGCGTCCGAAACGGGAGGGGCCGTTCCGAAACGGAAAGGCCACTGCCAGACCCCCGTTTCGAAACGGGCTATGCGTGTTTCGGAACGGCCCCGCGTTTCGGAACGGGCTGTCTCCCGTTTCGGAACGGTTGACCGTTGGGGGCTGACATTGGCAGTTATGTGTTTTGAATTGTTTGCGTTTTAGTCCTGAAACTTGTTTGTGCAATTGTATGAGTTTGGGAAGTCCTTTTGAGCTGAAATTTCACAGAGAAGCATGAAACCTGATTAATTTCGAGTTGGTAACTTCAATTTGGGTTAAGTCCTTATAATTATCAGAATTTACAATTTGGTCCCTAAAGTTGTAAATTGATCAATTGAGTCCCTGTTTGATCTCTGATGTTTGTGATCTTTTGGTATGATGTTTGTGTGATCACAATTAGGCTTAAAGTGCATCTAGACAAGTTTAAAAAGAAAAAAAAGGGTCGTTAATCAAGGTTGACTTTCGGGTTGACTTTGGTTTTCCCCGTGTGACTTTCTTAATTCGGGTCAACCGTCTAGGCCGGGTTAAGGGGGTTACAACGATTATCTTGAGGAACAGTTAGAAGCAATGCATAACGGGGTAAATAATAACCTGAGGAATCCTGAAGATCCTCCCCTAGATGAACGGAACGGACAGCCTGCTGCCGAGGCTGCACGACGGTCCTGCCGTGAATACATGATCAACGATCATGTGGAATTGGAGACCACATTGCCAGACGTAGAAGCTGAAAATTTTGAGCTGAAACCTGTTATGTTCAGCATGATAAACTCCACTAGCCAATTTAGTGGTGCTGCAACAGAGGATGCTCGTGAACATCTGAAAACGTTCCAAGAAATCAGTGGATCGTTTAGATTACCAGGAGTAAATCCAGAAATACTGAGGCTCCGGTTATTTCCTCATTCACTGAGAGACAGAGCTAAAACGTGGTGGAATAAACTAACGTTGGGTTCAATACGAACTTGGGCAGATCTCACTCGTGAATTTTTATCTCGTTTTATTCATTCTCACTTATCTGAGCGATTGCGTAATGAAATTGCTACTTTTTAACAGGAAGATGACGAGCCAATGCACGAGGCATGGGACAGGTTTACAACTCTTCTGAGGAACTGCCCGATGTATGGATTCCCTGTGTGGAATCAAGTCATCAAATTCTACAACGCTGCCAACACACACTCGTATGAAAATTGATTCAACATCAAATGGACTGTTGTTGGATAAAGATCCAAACGAAGCCATGGTAGTGTTGAAAAATCTAGCAAAGAATGACGAGCAATTTCCTACAGCGAGGAGAGGTAAACGAGGGATAGCTGTAAAGACTATGAAGCTAACAATTCCCTGAAGACACAAGTTGCATACCTCACAAAAGCAGTGGAAAATCTGTTGAAGAAATATTCAAAACATGTCTATTCTGCAGAAGAGGTATGTGAAACCTGCAGTGGGAATCACAGTTTGGAAGACTGCATGTTACAGCTAGAGGAAGGGGTGTATGTTGGAAACTACAATAAGCCAAGAAATTATGATTCCAACAACTACAATCCCAACTGGAGGAAAGATCCCAAGTTCTCCTAGAGCAACCCAAACAACGCACTTAATCCTCAGATGCAGAACAACCAAAACCAGGGGGCACCCAGAATCATGTCACGACAGCAACCATAGAAGCAGCCACAACAGCAGCCGACAGTCGCACCTAGTATACTGGAGCAGACTTTGGCCACATTCATGTCACTGACAGGAGCTTACATGGCAAACATGGATCACTTCGTCAAGAAAATTGAGTCATTCATGGACAAAAACAGAGATGAGAATGACTAACCATGAGGCTACACTGAAATCACTGGAGACACAGATGGGCCAGGTTTCCCAGCATATTAAGCCGAGGCAAAACGGAGGATTCTCTAGTGATACTGAAGTCGCTAGAAAACCCACACATGAGCAGTGTAAAGCAATTACAACTAGGAGTGGGAAACAACTGCCAGGGCAAGAGATGAAAACCATACCGATTGAGGAACCAGCCCTAAAAACACCTGCCGCGAAAACTACCCCGACAGAAGAAGAGAAACCTGCTGCCGACATACATGTCACAGTAGCGGAAAGGACAGAGGAGCAAGAAAAGAATGCTGAAGAACCTAAGCCTCCTCAGATCCGAATAGTATGTGAAGGACGTCTGTAAGATTACCGTCCTCCACCTCCTTTTCCACAGCGGTTACAAAAGCAGAAACAGGAGTACCAGCTCAAAAAGATTTATGACATTTTTAAGCAGGTGCACATCAATATACCGCTGTTGGAAGCCATCAAGAAGATGCTCGGTTATGCGAAATTTCTCAAGGATGCCATGTCGAAAAGATCCAGACTTGGGGAAATTGAAACGGTAAAAATGACAGAGGGATGTATGACTATCTTGCACAGGCATCCACCCCAGAAAAAGAAGGACCTTGGGAGCTTCATCATACCGTGCATAATTGGTGATAAATTTGTGGGTAAGGCACTTTGTGATCTAGGTGCTAGCATAAATTTAATGCCAAAGTCTGTGTTCCAGAATTAGGTATTGGACGAGCACGACCCACGACAGTCATGCTGCAACTGGCTGACCGCTCTTACATACAACCAGAAGGGAAGATTGAGGATATTCTGGTAAGAGTGAATAAGTTTATTTTTCCTGCTGAATTTCTTGTGTTAGACTATGAAGCAGATGAGAATGCACCAATCATCCTGGGGCGACCCTTCCTAGCCACATGTAGATCTCTGATTGATGTAGAGAAGGGAGAACTGACAATGAGAGTAAATGATCAAGAAATTAAGCTCAATGTTCTCCAAGCAATCAAACATGCTGATGCAGAAGAAGAATGCAAGGCCATCACTGAAATAATCCTTGACCAACCCTGCATCTGGTCGAGGTGCCATGACATAAAATTTGGTCACTGCCACGGCAGCAACGATGACAATGACTCCTCCAAATCAGACATATCCGACACTGAAGGTCATGAGAAGGTAAATTGGATAGGCAATCCTCCAGGTAAGTTATTCGAGCCCTTAAACTATACCTCGAATGAACACATAATCCAAAAGCCTTCAACTGTAGAACCACCTGTTTTAGATCTTAAGCCCCTGTCAGGGCAGCTTAAATATGTTTTCCTTGGTTCAAATGATACGTTGCCCGTAATCATCTCTTCCAAGTTGATGCAGAAATAGGAACATCAGTTAATTGGAATGCTGCAACAGCATAAGAAGGCTATTGGATGGACGATAGCTGACATCCAAGGCATCAGTCCGGCATTATGTATGCACAAAATTCTCCTAGAGGGTGATCATAAGCCGACCATTGATGCTCAAAGACGCTTAAACGATGCTATGCGAGAAGTGGTGCGAAAAGAAATTATCAAATGGCTCGATGCCGGAATAATTTATGTCATCTCGGATAGTAAGTGGGTAAGCCCGGTGCAGTTCGTACCTAAAAAGGGAGGAATAACTGTGGTGACCAACGAAGAGAACGAGCTAATCCCAACCAGGACTATGACTGGTTGAAGGGTTTGTATGGATTACCGGAAGCTTAACAAAGCTACCCGGAAAGACCATTTTCCCCTACCTTTTATTGCTCAAATGCTTGATAGATTAGTAGGGAAACCTTATTATTGTTTTCTTGATGGTTACTCAGGTTACAACCAGATAGCTATTGCACCAGAAGATCAAGAGAAAACTACCTTCACATGCCCGTACAAAACTTATGCTTTTCGGAGAATGCCATTTGGACTCTGCAATGCACCAGCAACCTTCCAAAGGTGCATGATGGCGATATTCTCCGACATGGTAGAGGACTTCCTAGAAATATTCATGGATGATTTTTCCGTCTTTGGAGACAGTTTTGAAGGCTGTTTAGGCAACCTACAGAAGGTACTCGAAAGATGCGAAAAAGCGAACTTGGTCTTAAACTGAGAAAAATGCCACTTTATGGTGGATGAAGGGATAGTCTTAGGCCACAAGGTAAGCTGTCGCGACATAAAGGTAGACAGAGCGAAAATAGAAGTCATTGAAAAGCTGCTGCCACCCACCACAGTCAAGGGAATTCGAAGTTTCTTAGGGCATGTTGGGTTTTATCGAAGATTTATTACAAATTTCTCAAAGATTACCAAGCCTCTATGCCACCTATTGGAGCAGAATCGTCCCTTTGACTTCAATACTGAATGTACTGAGGCATTCAGAATTCTAAAGGAGAAGCTGATATCAGCCCCGATCGTAAAGCCGCCAGACTGGAGTTTGCCATTCGAAATAATGTGTGATGTCAGTGACTATGTTGTAGGGGCAGCACTAGGGCAGAGGAAGGATAAGCTCTTCCAAGAAATTTATTACGCCAGCAAAACACTGAATGATGCCCAAGTGAACTACACCACAACAGAAAAGGAACTATTAGCAGTGGTGTTCTCGATCGACAAGTTTCGTCCGTACATACTTGGAACAAAGGTGGTGGTCCATACAGACCACTCAGCACTGAAGTATATGTTCAGAAAAAATGATGCAAAACCTAGACTGATACGTTGGATTCTGCTGCTGCAAGAATTCGACATTGAAATCAAGGATAAAAGGGGACAGAAAACCACGTAGCAGACCACTTGTCGAGATTAGAGATGGGAAAGAGTCTACCGACAGATAAGACCAACATACTGGAGACCTTCCTAGATGAGCAGATGTTTGCTGCCACAAGCACTGCCACGACAGCCATGGCGACATGTAAGTTTTCTGAACTTCCTTGGTACGCTGATTTTGTTAATTACATTGTTAGCGGAGTACTACCTCCTGAACTTAATTACCAAGCAAGGAAGAGGTTCCAAAATGATGCAAAACATTATTATTGGGACGAACCTCTTCTTTTCAAACATTGTGCAGATCAAATTATCAGGAGATGAGAACCACAGGATGAACAGGAAGTCGTGCTTCACCAGTGCCATGCTTCCCCATATGGAGGACACTTAGGTGGAAACAAAACCGCTGCCAAGGTTTTGCAATCCGGTCTTTATTGGCCCTCACTGTTCAAGGATGCCCAAGCTTTCTACAAGAGTTGTGACAAATGCCAAAGGACTGGGAACATCTCAAGAAGGCATGAGATGCCACTGTAAAACATTTTAGAAGTCGAAATCTTTGATGTATGGGGGATCGATTTCATGGGATCGTTCCCAGCATCTTGTGGGAACCTCTACATCCTACTGGCAGTGGATTATGTGTCCAAGTGGGTTGAAGCAATCGCCACTCAGAAAAATGATGCCAAGACTGTTTAGAGATTTCTGCATAAGAATATATTCTCCAGATTTGGCATACCTAAGGCGATTATCAGTGACGAAGGGAGACATTTTGATAATAGTGTAATCGTTGCTGCCTTGCGAAAATACGAAGTAAAGCACCAGATTGCAACAGTGTACCACCCTCAAACCAATGGACAGGCCGAAATATCCAACCGGTAAGTAAAGAACATACTTGAGAAGATGGTTAAACCTGCTCGAAAAGATTGGTCTTTACACCTCAATGATGCACTCTGGGCCTATAGAACAGCATTCAAAACACCATTGGGAATGTTACCCTACAAGCTTATATATGGGAAAACATGACACTTACCTGTCGAGATAGAGCACAGAGCTTACTGGGCTATCAAGGCAGTAAACATGGACCTAGAAAAGGTAGGACAGAAAAGGGTACTTGACTTGAATGAAATTGAAGAAATTCGAACAATGACCTACGACAACGCCAGGATTTACAAAGATAAAACCAAAAGGTGGCACGACATGAAGTTGCTCCCACGACAGTTCTGCCCAGGGCAGCTTGTGTTGTTGTTTAACTCTAGGTTAAAACTTTTCCCAGGAAAGCTTAAATCTAGATGGTCCGGTCCTTTTCATGTCGTCCAGGATTTTCCCCATGGTGCCATCACGATCAAATCCTTAAAGGACGGGCACCAGTTCAAAGTCAACGGACAGAGACTAAAGCATTATCAGGGGACTAAAGCCCCAAGAATGCAGGAAGTAGTTACTTTAGGAGATGCCCCTCAAGGCATCCCTAATTTAACTTAGTTTTTATTTTATTTCTTTTTATTTATTTATTTATTAGGAATTAAGAATTATTTTATTTTATTTTAGGAACTAAGATTTTATTCTAATTATTTTTAGGAAATAAAGGAAGCAAGGAGAGGAGAATAAGTGAACCAGCCCACCATATCAACAGCAGCCCAAAAAGCCCAAACGGATGAATCTGTCGTCACAGCCTGTCATCAGCTGTCGCGACAGACGCAGAAAATACAGCATTTCACCAACTGTCGCGACAGACGCGTAGTAGACACAGAAATGCGTGACAGACGCGTCAGAAACCGCGTAACAACTGGCCCCGTTATTCGCACCTGCCGTTACAGCTCCAACGGGCAGAAAACCATCCATCTATATAAACCCTATTCACTATTCATTTTTCATCTCACTTTTATTCTCTCAACTTGTTTTCTCTATATCTCAAACTTTTCTTTATTTTCCACAGCCCTTGCAACTATGACTAGCAGACAAACCCGTAGAAGTTCTGCCTCCAGTTCTGCTGCAGCAGTCAGCACCCCAAGCCACAGTGCCATTCCAAACCGCTTCGCCTCCACTGACTCCGCCGGCAGATACTACCACTCCTTCCAGAAGAGGGAGATGTGGGAAGAACGGGGGTTCCTCTACACCAAACCTACGAGAAACCTCGGGCTTGAACCTTTCATTGTACGAAAAATCCACGCCCACAAATGGCAGCAATTTGCTGCCCAGCCAGAAGAAATGAACGTCAAACTAGTTCGGGAATTTTATGCTGCCGTCGACAGCAAGGATACTACGACCGTGACGGTGCGAGGTAAAGAACTTTCTTTCGAGCCTTCTTACATCAACACCCTCTATGGCCTCTACGTGAGTAAAAGGGAGGACGGTCACAAGAAGTTTGTCAATAGTCTGTCGCTGGCAGACTACGATGCGGTGATGGCAGAGCTGACGGAGGAGGGGACAGAATGGAACACCGACCCAAAGCATCGATGGACGGTAAAAAGAACTCAACTGACTCCCGACGCCAAATTATGGAATCATTTCGTGAAGAAGAGGATCATGCCATCCTCCCATAACAGTACGGTCGACCGACCCAGGTTAGCACTTGTACATTAAATTTTAAATGAAAGATCCATAAATGTTGGCCGATACATAAGGGAGGGAATTTCGGAATGTGCTCTCCGACCATCGGGACCCCTTGTCGGCCCGTACCTCATCACCGCAATATGTCGAGGCCACAACGTTCCAGAAATTGCCGAAGACCTTAAAGTCTGAGGGAAAGGGTGGACGGAGCGGAACATATTCAGCTTCATGGAGCTAAAGGTTGCCACCCCACTTTCCTTCTTCAACCCTTCTGCCACGACCGAGCAGACGGCAGGTCCCAGTCACCCAGAACCTGCCGCAGAAGAGCAGAAGCAGCCAATGGCAGTAGCCCCTCCATTAGATGCCTCTACCCAGATCCTGTCAACACTCACAAGAATGGAGGAAAGGCAGCTCGGTCTGATGAACTTCATAAGGGACTTCACGGTAGCAACATTAAATTTTATTCATAACGATTTAAATTTTACACATGTATCGTTTCCTGCCTTCCCGGAACAATACTTTGTTGCCCCCACACCTACTCCTACCCCTACTGCCACATCAAAGACTACATCTGCTGCTTCAACACCTACACCGGCCGCGACAGCCGAAGGCGGCAGCCAAACTGCCACGGGCAGAGGTAAGAAAAGAAAGGAGCCACTACCAGAGCTCAACGAAGACTACTTCGAAGGTTCTCCTCATCATCCGTCTGGCAGGACTCTGACGGGGAACCCCCTGTTTCCCGAAACCTCTCCAAGGAGTTCACTCCAATGAAGAGGCAGAAACCCAACGTGGCTGGCGAAGGACCCTCCGGCCAAGGCAGGTCTTCCAGCAACAGCAGTAGCAGCAGCAGCTCCGACGACGAGGTACAAGTGCTGGACAAGCCCCCTCACATCTCACCTACCCGTGTCCAGCCGCCATGGGAAGCCAAAAAGAAGATAGCTTCTGCCTCCCCTAGCACTCTGCCGACCCCTAACTATGAAGCTCACTGCCCCCCGGCAGCTACAGATCAGCAGCAGCAACGATAACAGCTCCTCAACTTAAGTTTCTATCTTATTTTTGATGTCTTGCTATTTTATTTATCTATTTTGTGATGTATTTTGTTTTTCGTTTTTGTTTTTAATTTCCATGTCATCATGCATTGAGGGCAATGCAACCCTCGAGTTTGGGGGTGGCATCCCTCCAGTAATGAAGTGTTATTTGTGTCTTAAAATTGTGTCTACGTGTTAGTTATTATTTAGTTTATTTTTGTCAAAAAAAATTGGCTTAATTCTTTGAACTGAACTTACCTGCCGCAACATACTCTGTCGTGACAGTGCCTTTAGGATATTTTTAGGAACAGTTTAGAGCCTTACTATAGTTCTGATTTTTAAACACCCATTGTGACTCTTATGCTGTCTAGACTTCTACTGGTAAACTAGAATAGGAAAGCTTAACATTTGAAACTGCCCCTAGAGGTGCCTAACATTGGCTCAAGGAAAAGAAAATGAGAAAATTTAGACTTAATACCCCTAGAGGTGCCTTAAACCGGCTCTAGGAAGTTAGCTAGAGGTGCCCAAAAACAGGCTCTAGATAACTTAAAATAAGAAAAACACCGAGTCTATGTCAGAAAAAAACTAAAGGAGCCTAAGAATTGCCTTCAAGAAAAGAAAATTTTGGCATAAAAGTTCAAGTAAAGTAGCTTAACTATTCTAGTAAACTAAGTAAGTCTAGGCACAAATTTGTTCACAAAACATGCACACACTACACAAAACCTATAACATGGTTTCGAATAAATCCAGAAACATCCAATAAGGTAGTGTTCGTGATAGGGCATGTGTGGTAGGTAATGAAAAGTTCACTGAATTAAGCCAAACAAAAAATTTTAGTTAGGTCATATTTGCTTGAGGGCAAGCAAGAACTTGAGTTTGGGGGTGTGTTGAGTGTGTAAAAGTTCTATATTTTACCCCTTATTTAACCCATATTTCTGATGCATTCAAGCATAATTCATTTCATTTAAGTAAAGTTTCGCATATACATCACAATTAGATAAAATGGCATAGTTGCTACTGATTTTGGCTGCTTTTGCAGGTATCTGTTGTGGCAGATTAAGAACAGTGAAGGAGCAAAGCTGGAACTCAGGACTGGAGTCAAGAAGGAAGATGCTGCCGTGGCAGCCATGACGACAGCGTTGGTAAAAAGGAAAAGTGAAGTGGAGCTCGGCAGATAGAGGAATTCAAGCTGGTCTATCGTGGACCACTCCTATATTTTTCTGAGCCCTAAGGCAAAATGAAGCCCAAGCCCAAAGTTCAAGGAAGAAACCCAAAGCAAGAAAAGAGGACGAAGTAAAGGCATCTACTCGGAAGATTTAATCTTAATTAGAGTTGTACTTTAGTTTGAACTTGTATTCTTACCTTATTAGAAAACTTGAACCCATGGCGTATATAAAGGCATGTAATTCGACCTAGGGAAGGATATCTCATCTCTAGCCGTCTTCCCCAAAACCCTTGTCGTTTTCTCCCTCTCATCATGTTCTAAACTTTCCCTAGGGCTAAGGGTTGATTCTGTAAAGTAGTTGCAAGGATTGTACAGTTTTAGGAATTTTCTGTTCAATAAAATAAAACTTCAAGTTTGCTTATTCTAGTTTCAACATCTTGCAAGACTATCGGGAGAGCATTGTGAGATTATCTATTTACTTAATATCGGGAGAGTTAAGTATAGGAAAGGAATAAGTGCGGGTTCTCCAGTTTATGGTTGAACTATCTCGGACCTAGGGATAGGACGAGGTTAAGTGGCTAAGGAAGAATTCAATAACATTGGTGTTCACCATTCGATTCACGCCGGAAGGTATCATCTAAGAAGTGTTCATTAATAGTACTTGGACCTAGGGATAGGACAAGTCATAGTAGGGATTCTTGCCAAGCTTGATGTACAGAGTTGTGTGATCGCTGCTGCGACAACAACAGACTTCTGTCGCGACAGGGATGACGATAGAACATGAGTTTCTTTGCAGTATAACACCTACACTACCGAGCAAATCAATATCGGTCTATCTCTTAACCCTGAATCTTTATTCTTTTATAATTAGTATTCTTCAATATTATTTCCTAGACAATTTAAACTCTTTTCTTTCTCTCTTGTGCAGCAATTCAAGGCTAAAGTTATTTCCAGTCCCTGTGGATTCGACATCCGATACTTTAAGTATCACTTTACTACTTGCGTCGTGTACACTTGCACTACATTGCGATAGGACTTTTGACACGCAACAGCCATTAACTAGAGAAAAGATTAAAAACAGTGTATGCATTAACTTTCTTCATTCAACTCATTGAAAACCAATAATCAAGGTTTTTGTAAAAATATTTGTAAACAAAACAAAAAGAGAAAGTTTGAAAAGAAATATGTTTTTGAGAAGACAAAACAAAAGAAAAATTAAAACGAAAATCAAAAGAAAAATTAAAAAGAATAAAGAAAGAGTTTTACCTTGATATTGATAGAAAAGAATAGGAGAAGAACTTAGCACCAAATTGATGAAAAGCTTGAAGAGCTTTGCTTGATTTTGAAAACCCTCAAGAGATTTTGAGTTGTGGTGTGAAAATTTGAGGGATTGAGAGACTATTTATAGAGTGAAAACGACTAAGGTTTTTAGGGTTTTGAAAATTCAATTTTGGTAAAAGTAGAACTCTTTAAATGTCATTTAGAAGATGTCTACGCAATCGCGTATCGATGCGCCTGAGGGTGTATCGATACAGGGGTAAAAACGTAAATCCATTTGAAACGCTCGTTGAAGGTCCGTATCAAAACGGATGCAATCCGTATCAAAACGCTTCTTGCTCGTATCGAAACGGGTTTAACCGTATCAATACCTATTTTAGGCAAAATGTAGTATGGGAAGCTAATACAGTACTTGTATCGATACACTTAAGGCCGTATCAATACCCTATGCCCAGAAATACATTTTTGGCTTTAAGAACAACCAAAGGCTCGATTTTAACACCTCCTAAATGAATGCAAATGATGAATGATCAGTTCTAAGCATGTTCTAACAGAAGCATACTCCCCCTAGCTATAAGCATGGATATTTTCAAGAGCAACAACACATAAACATGCAATTGCACAAGATAAGGCAATTTTAACTTCAAAAAGAGTCCTAAAGGGTCAAGGAAGGCTAGTTAAACCTAATTCTCTCCTACGGGACCAAAAACGCTCTTTATCTAAAGGCTTTGTAAAGATGTCCACTAGTTGGTTTAAGGTGTCAACGTACTCTATACCAACATCTTCCTTAAAGACATGATCTCTAATGAAATGATGCCTTATCTCTATATGTTTGGTTCTAGAGTGTTGGATGGGATTTTTAGTTAAGCATATGGCACTAGTGTTATCACACTTAAGGGGTATGGTTTCAACTTTAATACCATAATCTAAGAGTTGTTGCTTCATTCAAAGGACTTGAGCAGAACAACTCCCTAAGGATATGTACTCGACTTCAGTGGTAGAAAGAGCTACACTATTTTGTTTCTTAGGGAACCAAGATATGAGCATACTACCTAAGAATTGACAAGTTCCCGAAGTACTCTTCCTATCGATTTTACACCCCCCATAATCCGCATCCGAATAAACATGAAGGTTGAAGGTTGAGTCTCTAGGGTACCAAAGTCCTAAACAAGGAGTATCTCTAAGGTACCTAAAGATTCTCTTAACGGCTATAAGGTGAGACTCTCTAGGACTAGCTTGAAGCCTAGCACACAAGCAAACACTAAACAAAATATCCAGTCTACTTGCGGTAAGGTAAAGCAAAGATCCAATCATAGAGCGATAAAGCTTAGAGTCAACACACTTACCTCCTTCATCTTTGTCAAGCTTTGTAGATGAGCTCATTGGTGTGGCTTGAGGCTTTGCATTCTCCAAGCCAAACTTCTTGAGCATATCCTTGATGTACTTTGCTTGATTAATGAAGGTGCCATCCTTCCTTTGATTGATTTGGAGTCCCAAAAAGAATGAGAGCTCACCCATTATGCTCATCTCGAATTCACCTTGCATTAACTTAGCAAACTCTTTGCAATGACACTCAATAGTAGATCCAAAAATAATATCATCAACATATATTTGTACTACTAAGATGTCATTTTTATACCTTTTTATGAAAAGTGTAGTGTCCACCTTACCTTTTTCAAAACCTTTTTCAATCAAAAAGTTTGAAAGTCTTTCATACCAAGCTCTAGGAGCTTGTTTTAAACCATAAAGTGCTTTGGTTAGTTTGAAAACATGATTTGGAAATTTTGAGTCTTCAAAATCCGGTGGTTGTTCCACATACACTTCCTCATTTATAAAACCATTTAAAAATGTGCTTTTAACATCCATTTGAAAAAGCTTGAAGTCATGATAACATGCATATGCAAGCAACATCCTAATAGCCTCCTTTCTAGCTACGGGTGCATAGGTTTCATCAAAATATATTCCCTCTTCTTGAGTGTAACCTTGTGCAACTAATCTAGCTTTATTTCTCACAATGTTACTACTCTCATCTAGTTTGTTCCTAAATACCAATTTAGTTTCTATAGTAGATTGATTACTAGGCCTTTCAACTAATGTCCAAACATTACTTCTCTCAAATTGATTTAATTCTTCTTCCATAGCCATAATCCAAAAGTCATCTTTTAATGCTTCTTTTATATTCTTAGGCTCTATGCATGAGATAAATTCAACATGGTTCATAAGTTTAAGAGAAGATCTAGTGGTTACCCCTTTGGATGGATCACCCTAGATTTCACCACCTTTGACATTGTTGTACTCCCTTGGGTAGCTCACTTCCTTTTCCTCAAGAGCCAAGTCCTTCAAGGCTTCAAGAGGTGGATCTTGTGTATCCTCTTCTTTTTGTTGGAATCTCATCCTCCTTTGAAGTTTGTCCTCCATCAAAGGCATCAAGGATTCCTACATCATCATCATCACAAGAATCCTTCCATGGAAGGAGGTTATCATCGAATACAACATGAATAGACTCTTCTACTACTAAAGTCTCTTGTTAAATACACGATAGGCTTTAGATTTTAAAGAATATCCTAAAAAAATAGCTTCATCACTTTTGCATCAAATTTACCTAAGTTATCTTTTCCATTATTTAAAACAAAACATTTCAACCAAATGTATGAAAATAGCTAATGTTAGGCTTTTTAGATTTTAAAATCTCATATGGTGTTTTCTTTAAAAGTGGTCTAATCATTACTCGGTTTACAATGTAGCAAGCGGTATTTGTGGCTTCCGCCCAAAAATATTTAGGTAAATTGTTTTCGCAAAGCATGGTTCTAGCCATTTCTTGTAAAGTTCAATTTTTCCTCTCAACTACCCCATTTTGTTGTGGAGTTCGAGGAGCCGAAAAATTGTGGCTAATACCATTTTCATTCAAAAACTCTTCAAAACCTAGATTTTGAAATTCGGTTCCATGATCACTTCTAATATGACAAATTTTAAGTTCAAGATCATTTTGAGTTAATTTTGAAAATGTGATGAATTTTTCTAAAGCCTAATCTTTAGTACTTAAAAATAGAACCCCAAGTAAATCTAGAATAGTCATCAACAAGTACAAATGCATAAGATTTACCACCCAAGCTCATAGTCCTAATAGGCCCAAATAAATCCATGTGAATAAGTTGTAAACACCAACTTGTAGAAACATCATTAATGGATTTAAAGTATGACTTATGTTGTTTACCCTTAAAGCATGCATCACAAATTTTGTCATTTGAGAACTTAATTTTGGGTAAACCTCTAACTAGATCTAGGGAAACTAATTTTTCTAATACACTAATGCTAGCATGTCATAGTTTCCAATGCCATAGCCATGCATCATTTTCATTTTGAGCAACCAAACATGCATGGGATGTATGAATGTCATCTAAATGCACCATGTAAATATTTCCTATACAGTGACCAATGAGCATAATATTATTTGATTTAATGTCAACAATTTTGCACCCATTTTTATCAAATAAGACATTAAACCCTTTATCACATAATTGGCTTATGTTCAACAAATTATGTTTTAGACCATCGACATATAAAACATTTTCAATGAGAATAGTATAGTGATTACCTATGGAGCCAATACCTTTAATGTGGCCTTTGGAGTTGTCACCAAATGTCACTACTCCTCCACTTTTTGGCTTTAAGTCCATGAATCTACTCTTGTCTCTGGTCATATGCCTCGAGCATCCACTATCAAGGTACCATGAATTTTGACTTTGTGCTTTGGCCTTGTATCAATGCTCCCCCTACAAACAAAGATATTAAACTTTTGTTTTTGGTACCCAAATCATTTTGGGTCCACAAGTGTTAGCTCCCAAAAGCTTGGTTCCCTTAGGAATCCAAGGTGACATAGCAACAACAATATTAGACTTGACGAGTTCCTTAGGAACCCATACACTCCTAATCTTTTTAGTTCTATTATGTCTAGGGAAGCCACTTTGTTTGTAGTTATATATCTTTCTCCTAGGTTGGATTGTTTTAGATAATTCACCTTTTTCATGCTTCACATTACCAACATTTTTGAAAGACTCCTTGAGCTTGTTAAGCTCATCTAACACCTTTTGGTGTTCACTATTGCATTAAGAAAGAAGATTATTTAGGTCTACATTTTCATCTTGGAAGAATTTAAGTTCATCTTTTAAACCTAAAATCTTTTTCTCAAATTTTAAGTTAGCTTGAGAAAGTGAGTCATTCTTATCATTTAATTCCGAAATAATCTTTTTATTTCTAATGACGGACTCTTTGTACTTCTCAACTAACTCATCATAAACCTCTTGCAACTCATCATACACATCATGCAATTCATCAAATGTAAAGTCAAAAGATGATGAGTTAGAGGTTACCATAGAGGAATCCCCCTCAAGTGCCATGAGGCAATGGTTGGCCACTTCGTGTTCGTCATCCTCGGATGACTCCTCGTCACTCCAAGTAGCAAGCTTGGCTTTGAGCTTCTTCTTCTTCTCAAAGCCCTTCTTCTTGAGTTGAGGACACTCCAAACGAATGTGACTGGGTTTTTTGCACTCGTAGCAAATGATTTTATCCTTATTTTCTTCTTTGTTTTTGCCCTTGAAGTCCATTTTTCTTTGAATCTTCCTTCCTCGGTTGGACCTCATGAATCGTGAGAACCTTTTGGCTATCATAGCCAATTCTTCTAGGTCATCCTCCTCACTAGAAGTGCTCTCCTCATGTAATGAAGCTTTGAGAGCCACTCCTATCTTCTTCTTCTTTTCTACTTCTAGCTTCTCCACTCTTCTCTCTTCCTTTTTCTTTTCATCTTCCCTTCCTTGCTTCATTATCTCATGAGTAAGGAGAGAACCCACTATCTCATCAAGTTTGAGTGTCTTCAAGTTTTTGGCTTCAATAATGGCGGTTCTCTTCCAATCCCAAGATCCGGGAAGTGAGTAGAGTAGCTTCCGGACTAGTTTGTCTTCCGGAATTGTCTCTTCAAAACCCTTAAGCATGTTGACGATTGTTGAGAAGCGATCGAACATCTTGGACACGGTTTCGTCGGGCTCCATTTTGAAATTCTCATAACTAAGATTGAGAATTCCAATCTTGGTATCCTTCACATCACTAATTCCTTCATAAGTGGTCTCTAGTGTATCCCACACATCCTTGGCACTTTCAATGGAGGAGACTTTGGAGTAGATGTCGGGACCGAAATAGCAAAATAGCATGTGAAGAGCTTTATCATTGATTTGGATCTTCTTTCTCTCTTCTTCACTCATCTCAATCTTCTTCTTTAGAACCAATCTTCCTTCATCATCCCTCTTCAATGGAATATAGAGACCATCTTCAATGACATCCCAAACTAGGAAATCGTTGGATTTGATGAAGAGGCGCATCCAGTTCTTCCAAAATGGATAGTTATCACCGTTGAAGAATGGCGGTTTTGTGGTTGATTGAGACTCGTACATACTTGACCCGGAGGTAGATGCCATGGCTTGATTTTTGGATGATCACACTCTTCCTAGGAACTTCTCTTGCGGTTGTTAATCTTTCAAAGAGGTAGGCTCTAATACCAATTGTTGAGTGGATCAATGGATTGATCAAAGCCAAGAGGGGGTGAATTGGACTTTTAAAAAAAATTGGAGTAAAATGATAGCTAAAAATGAAGAACAAGGGATTTTAGAGTGGTTCAAGTTCCAAATGGACTCTACATCCACTACCTTAGCTACCACTAAGGATTTCCAACAAGTCACTAATTTGTTCTTCCCCTTTTCAAGGCTTAGAAGGTAACCTTTACACAACCGGTCAAATTTTCTACCAAAAATTTGACCAAACCCTTACAAGTGAACAAAGAAGAATCTAGGCAAGAAAGATATCTCTCAAATACAAGATTGCCCCTTTAAGTACAAACACTCAACTCAAATTTGATGATAAGATAGGAATTGAACACTACACAATTTGGGGTTTAAAAGAAATTGGAAAATAAGCACAATGAGCTTGGATTTTTGCTTGGATGTTTATCTTTTATGCAATGGTTGTTGTTGGTCTTCAATAAGCTTCAATTTATACCTTCTCTATCAATTCTAGCCGTTTGGGTTGTTAGGGTATAGATTATAGCCGTTGGGACCCTCTCTTTCTACCATAAATGCACTTCTGTAGCTATTTGTATTGGTACGCGAGGACCTGTATCGATACATGTCTCAAAACAAAAAGAGTCGTTGCAAAATAATAAAGAGGGCATATCGATACACGTGTAAGCATATCGGTACGGGGCAGGGACCGTTTCGATACGGGTAAGGCCGTATTGATACCTTTTTCTCAACTTAGCTCACTTGAAGTTTCCGTTTCGATACGGGGTACATCGTATCGATACGGGACAACTACCACTTTAAATGTTAGTTACCTACTCGGTTGACACCAACGATCAAAAAATTAAAGGCTTTCGAATTTAAAAATTCATTAAATCCGTATCGATACGGGTGGAATCGTATCGGTACGCTAATCAAACTCCTTTAGTTTTTACAGAGGGGCATATCGATACAGATTCAATCTGTTTCGATACGCTAAAGGGCGCATCGAAACACATCTTTCCAGTAGCCAACTTTGAAAAAAAGGTATCGATACGGCTGGAAATGTATCAATACGCCTGGACGTTTTTTAACACTTTGGCTTTGGAACACTTAGAAAATATTTGGAGTTTGAGTTTTTCAAATAAGATTAAAGCCTTGGTGATTTAAAAATCATTTGAGGGACTTAAAAATCTATTTCAAGTTTTCAATTTAATCCTTAACATACATAGTTATATCAAAATCAAACATAGGTTTTACACCTCGTACAAAGGCAGGGGAGCACGCCGTCTACAGGGTTGGTAGCAAAGGGAGAAGGACATGGGGTTTGTTTTTATCCAATTTTGGAGGGACACAGGAAAAGGGGAAAGATAAAGATAAGGAGTTTTATCCGAAAAGTGGGGAGTTGAATTAAAAGAGAGAGAGAGAAAAACAAAAAGCATGAGAGAGAATATTCATCTACTTAATGAGGAGAAACCCTAGCCACACAAACCCATATTCTCTCTCCAGTCGTCTGCCATTGCATTAACTCCAGAAATTTTTCTCTCTCCCTTAAAGCCGACACACGTCCCCATCACCTGCCCTCTCCCATTAATTCGTCAGTTTTTCCCCACCTTTTTCAACTCCCAACATTTTCTTCATCATTCGTCCCCTCACCCTCTTCATCTTCTTCAAACACTCAAAAACTTTCCCTCCATCTTTTCAATTCTCTCCCCAAACACATAAAACCTTCACCATTTTCTTTCCTACACATATTCACTCATCCCAACTCCTCAGAAAAAACTCCATGGCCTGTTGCAAAAATGCCCTTGAGACTTCTGACCGTCCCACGCAACGTTCAATCCTAGAAATTCCTAAATTTCTTGACAAGGCAGCGAAGGAGAGATGGGCAAAGCTCAAGGATAGAAACGTTCTTCCAAAACTAGAGTTCAAATACCCTCAAGAAGAAGAAGATCAGTTCGACCAGTCTATAATGGACGTCAATGGCACCCATGGATGGAAAAACTTTACTACCCATCCTGAGGAAATTTGCACTTCACTGGTGAAGGAGTTTTATGCTCACCTGACGAGTCCAACCTAGTCCACAGTTCACGTACGCAGAGAGTAGATAAAATTTACTGCTGCAACAATCAACAAGTTCTACGGGCTGAAACATACCATGGACTGTCACACTTCTTTTGTGATGACAATGGACGCGCAGACGCAATGTGAGGTGCTAGAGGACATCTTCTTTCAGGGAATGATGCTGGATAATAACAAGTCAGTTGAGAGAGGACGCCTCAAACCGGAGGCTAAGGTATGAAATCACTTTTTGAGACATAAGCTTATGCCCACACTCCACACGGCCACTGTCCATATCTCTCGACTTTTACTCATTCATTCCATAATACATGGTAGACAAATTGATATAGGAAAGATAATAGTGGATGAGGTATACGCTTGTTAAAAACGGCCCCGTAGCCCCCTTGTTTTTTGTAATCTGATCACTGCCTTGTGCAAAAAGAAAGACGTCTTTATAGACGATCTTGTAGATACATCTATTTTAGGAAAAACAGGTTTGACCCTAGCACTTGTTACGGAACTCCGAGGATTTAACGAAGATATGCCTCAGCAGGCATTGGAGGGTGGAGCTAAGAGTTTTGCTGCAGCAAGAGTGGCAGCATTGGTGGCAACTACAAAGGAACTGAGCTCTGAGCTCAACCTGATGAAGGCACATCAGCGGGTGTACTTCAAATATGCCCAACACCGTGATAGTGCCATAGTATCCTGCTTGAGCAAACTCCTGCCGGATCAGAATGTCTCTTTTCCAGTATTTCCTATGAAGTTATTGCAAGCCCCCGCCACTGCTACAGCACAAACAATGTCTCCCAGTGAACCCAGCTCCGTCCTACCTGCTGCAAAGAGAAAGACTCCGCGAAAGAAAGCACCAGCAACTCCAACTGCCCAATAAGAGCAAGAAACTCCATCTGTGCAGCCTATTGTTGAGGAAACTGACCCAGCAACCTCTCCAGCCCAGAAGAGAAAACGCACCAGAGAGGCAACCAATCCTAAGCCTTCAAGACCAGAAAACTCACTACCAGAGCCTGAGCACGTACCAAATGACCCTGAGGAAACCCCTCAGAAGGAAGCTGCTACAACACACACAACTAAGCCGACTCCAGCACAATCAGAGGATGCTACAACATCCAGACTAAAAACTCGCATCAAACACACGGCTGGACGTGTCAGGCCCTCGTCGAGTGCTCAATCAGTCTCATCCGAGAGTGTGGATGATGTGGCAGACCCACACCACTACTCCTCCGAGACGTCGATGGACAACACCAGCAGCACCACCTAGCCTCTGCACCCAGGAGGTACTAACCTTTTTCTTTTCAATTTTTCATTTTTCATAGCATATAGTGTAGATTAGTTTATGCATTGCGGACACTACATTTCTCAAGTTTGGGGTGTTAGTGTTCATAGTTAATATTTTGCTTTAGCATATGCATTATAGAATAGAACAAAACTTTTAATATGACATTTTGTTTAGTCTAGAGTCAGCCTATGAACATATTTATGATGTCTGACGATGAAATTGCTAAGGCCTGAATTAAAGTAGAAAAAACACAACTAGTTGAGATCTGTAGAACTGACTTTAGGATCTAGTTGTTAAAAAAAAATTACACAGCTGCTCTCTTTCTATAAGTAAGCTTGTTAGAAAAAAATTTCAGGAAGAACTATAGTAAACTCTGATATGTAGACTCTAGAGAACTTAAAAGAAAAGCTAGACGACCCTGTGCTAAAACAAACGAATAAATGCTACGGCATATCTGTAGAAGGACACTCCGCTTTGATATAGCTTTTTCAGATTCAAAAAAAAGGAAAAAAAAAGCCTTGCTATAGCATATGAGTGAATGAAAGTTGTCACGGGATGACTCTGCCTACTAGCTCGGGGGTGAGAGGTTTGCTCCCTGCTCATCTAGAGTTAAGAACGGCAGTTGTGATAAGCTGACACCCTTCGTAGCAGAAAACTTATATCTTTGGGAGTCTAAAAATTGGAAAAGAACTAGAGAACATAGTTAGGGTATAACTAGGGAGCTTCCTTGAAAATTGTCTCACCAACTTAAGTATAAGAGGAAGGCAGCCATGCACACACGCACACAGCTTAGTCCTAAGAAATGTTCTTAAAGATCTCATACATGGTTGTGTATATTTATTTATCAGCCTAAGTTATTTCTGAGGACTGAAATATTGCCATAGCAATCCTCTAGGTTAAATTTTTTCCATAGTAGTTCTTTTGTTCTGTTCTATTCTTTGCTTGATGACAAGCAATAGCTTAAGTTTGGGGGGTGTGATAACTGCATAAATATCCTTGTTTTCATACCTTTTTGCTATAGCATTTGCCTGTTCTTGAATTCATACCATAGCATTTAGATTGCATTTAGGCAGCATTTCCTTCTTCTGGGTGCATATTTATCTTTGCTGGTTATTGGTCCATATCGAGGGGTACTGCTCGGAAGGTTGGTTTTGGTTGTGTTGGTGCGCAGGAAAGGAGTCAATAGAAAGCCGGCTCCGGGAATTGCTATAGCATGATGGAAGCGGACATTGGCCAGCACGTGAGATACACGTGAGCTGCAGAAACATGTGAACATGCAGAAAAGGACGATCTGACATGTGCAGCAGCCGGTGCCCACCTGCAGACTGTCCCCCTTGTCCCCTCGTGGCAGACCTTGTCGGTGGATATTCCTTGGGAATATCAAGGCATCTTTAAGGCACCAAACCCTAGAAGCCTCCACTATATAAAGGGGAGAGAAGCTTGGAGAAAAGTGTGGTAATTTTAGTGTTGCAAAAAGAGAGGTGGAAGAAAGAGAAAAGGATAGGGAAGTTTCCACCTTCATCTTCTCCAGCTTGGTATCCTCCATCGTTGAAACTCCAAGGAGTGGCTTCACCGGCCTCGAGAGAGGCGGTGGGCCTAAGTCAGTTGGGCAGTCCATGGCGGAGAGTGAGTTTACCTTTCTTTCTGTCGCTATAGCAATCTCTTGTTATATCTTTATATTTGGTGATGTTATCACAATGATACGTAGGATGATATTGCCCAGCCACGAACTGTTTTAGGTGGCTTGGGTTTGTTGGATGATTTTATTTTGAGTACTTTTTAATGCATGCTATGGATTTTTCAGTGTTTATCATGATTCTATTCTTTGCTTATGCATTTTTCATTTCCTTAAAGTTGTAAGAGCTTAGGGTTGTAAGTGCTTTGAGAGATAGGTCATACCTTAAGCGCCTTCGAGAGTCGGCCGTTCTTTAAGTGTATGTTGGGGTTAGTAATCGAGAGAGCTAGCCCTATAACCCTCATAAGCAATGGAGTGACTGTTAAGAGGCAGACTCTAACCTACCTTACAGATAAGTGATAGGTTTCAAGGGCTAAAAAGGATAGTACGTGAAGGGTAGGGGAGTGTTAAGAGTTTACGCCGAGAGGTATGGCTGTAGCATTTATGACTCCCAGTCTCCTTGCTAGAGATAGTTTAGGAGCACTCTTAGTAAATCCCGCCTAGCATAGAAGATAGCTTAAAAGCCTTAGTATCGTTAAAAAGCTTGAGTTAGTTTATCCATCATTCCCAGCCAGTCATTCTGTAGTGAGTTTCACATACGAAAGGGGACATGTCTATCATATTGTTATCTCATCTTTCTCTGCACTGTTTTGCTTCAGCATTATTATACATCATTTCCTTTACTATAGCATTGTCATCGGCAAAAAGTTCAAGCTTTATTGTTACAGCAACCGTGAATACCTCCAATCCTTGTGGAGACGATACTAACTCATCATTTTATTACTCATTCGACGTGTATACTTGTACCATTTGCGTATCATTTATAGTCACTGCACGAATGCAACAAGTGTCAATGTCTCGTAGTTTCGGCTCACCTTTGGTTTCCAATGACAAAGCATACAATGATGGATTCCTCGCATTCATCAGTACAACACTTTCTTTACCCAAACCCCTAAGATACAACTTTTTGTACAACAATCTACCCAGGCTTGATGTTCACTAAGCCAATCTGAACCTAGGATAGCGTCGAATTCATGGATCGGTAAAGCCAACAAATTGTGCGGAAAATGAATCCCTTGAATCATTAAGGGATAATTCTTGCATACTACCCTTACGATGACAAAATCTCCTAAGGGATTGGTTACAGAAATTCTCGATACTAATTGTTTAGAAGACATGTTATACTTTTTAACTACATTGGTGCTTATGAAAGAATGAGTAGAGCCAGGGTCAATCAATGCATATAAAGGATGCAAATATAACTCAATGGTACCTGAAATAACATCAGGCTCATCCTCTTCTTCCTTGCTCCTCACATGGTACATTTGAGCATGAGCCTTCGAATCTTGTTTGTTGAAAGGCTTCCCTAGACCACTCGATCATCCAAAAGTCCACTATGATCCCTGCTTCGAACCCCTATCTCGGAAGTATTGAGCAGGAGAAGCAGCAGTAGTCAGTGTGACCACAAATTTGGTTGCATTCATAGAACAGTCACGAATAAAGTGACCTTGCTCACCACAATAATAACAAGCTCCAGTCTGCTTACGACATTGTCCCACCGGATGCTTGTTTTGAAAATAATTACACAATGGAAGTTGGTTGCCTCGGTTTGAACCTCCAGTACTGTCAACAGACGCTGCTTTGGCAAAAGACTGCGTCACAGACTGAGGTCTCTCGATATTTCCAGAATGGGAAGGTTGTGGGTAGACATTCTGCTTGGGGGCTTGATATCTCCCCTTCTTGTTCCATCTCGGAGGTCGCGAATCATCCCTGAACCTCTTCTCAAATTTTACAGACGCACCAGCTCGTTGAGCTCTCTGGACAGCTTCAGTGGCCTTGACTCGGTTCACCAAATCCTGAAAGTTGGTGATACCAAGGTCCGTAAACATAGGTCGTAGTTCATCGCTAAGGCCAGCTATGAACATTCTGCACTTATCTTCCTCTTTCTTTATAAACTCTACTCCGTATCGACAATATTTACAAAAATCATGGATATATTGCTCGATAGGTCGCCCTCCTTGCCTCAAGTGATGGAAGGTGTTTCGCCTTTCCGCGAGATAATACTCACTGATGTATTTATTTTGAATTTCTCGGAGAAAGAACTCCCAGGTAACTGATTCTTCAGGAGCTGTGAGAATAATAGTTTCCCACCACATAAGAGCTTCATCGGTCAACAATGCATTAGCACATTCCAACTTGTGTTCATCCGAGCACTGCAACTGTTTATTCAAGATACGTAGCATGTTGTCCAGCCAATATTCAGCAACTTCAGGATTATCATCATCATGTCTGGTGAAAGAATAGGCTCGGAGCGAAGCCAGCTTGTCTATAGGGGATCAGACATACTGGACAACAGGAGGGGTAGGATGAACTGATGGTGTTGCTTGCATCGCAACCATAAACTGTTTGAACATGTTAGCCATGTTCTGATAGCATTCAGCCTGAGCGGTAGGTGCTGCAGGCTCAGTACCCTGAACAAGAGGGTCATGTGGTTGCGGTGGGTTCTGAGGATTTCCTTCTTTTATCTCCTCGCCTTGTGTCAAACATATCTATATGAAAGATCGGATTAGTCGACAAGTCACAATAAACATAATATAAAACTCCTAGGTGGCAAAGTAACACAATAGCAATGCAATAAACTTCGGTTTTAGTCATAGAATCGACTAAACTCTAGATCTGATACCATAAATGTAACACCCCAATTTTGGGCTTGGAAGTTTAGGGTCTGAACCGGACCGGTCTGATTTTTGGTTCGAATATAAAAGGTGATTTTAAAGAAAACCTAGTTCGGGATGCATTAAAAATATGGAAAATATCTAAAAATCCTCTTTTAATATATATAAGAGAGTGGTGAAATCAATTTTACAAAATAAGGTTTAGAAGTGTGACATTTCGAAATAGTGACTAAAATGTAATTTTTGAAAAGGTCAGTGGTGACTGTTTTGTAAGGATTGAAACTTTGAATGTTTAAGGAGCTAATTTACCCAAGGAAGGATTTCTCTAGATTTTTCTTAATTTTAATGACTCATTTAATGTTTAATTAATTAAAAGGAAAGAGGGAAAACCATATTTTAGTTTTCATAACCAACTATTGTTAAAATTTTCTCATTTCATTTTCTCTCAAAATTCCCTCAGCCAAACACATTTCCACAGCAGCTTTTCTTTTGATTTTCACTCTAAATGATGAGGTTTCAATCATCAATTGATTCCTAAGCTTTTCTACATCAAATCCTCTTCATTTGCTCATTGAATTTTCAAGGATTTTGGCTCTAATCAAGGAGAAATCTACATTTAGAGGTAAGAATGTCCTTCTCCTCTAAATACTCAGTTCTTTACTGAAATTCCCAAGTTCTCAATCCTTAAATTAAGTTTTATAAAAGGTTTTTATGTTGTGATCTTGATTTTGGCTTAAAACTCAAGATTTGGATTAAATCTTGAAGAAATTCGTGATGAATGTTTGGGCTCTATTTTGAGATGTCTTTTTAATGTATTTTGGATGTTTAATGATGTGTAATTGAGGTTTAATGAATGCAATCCCGAATAGGTTGATTTTCCTAAGTTTTTACTTGTGAAAATGGTGGTTTTTGGGGTGATCTTGGTGTTCTGTTATTGCTGGAGGTATAAGGACGAGTTTAGATCCTTTTTGGATGTTAATTGATGTTTAAGAATGTTTAAAGGTGATGGATCTTGGCTGGGTAATGTTGTGGATGAGTTTGGATGTGATTTCGGTTGTGTTTGGTAGCCGAAATGTTAGATTTGATGTGAGCAGCGAGTTTAGGTGTAATGGCTGAAGATTCTAATGCATGATGATGCATTGATCCTCTGCTTTGATGTGTTGAAAACAGGGGAGGCATCTTCGGATCCTTGTGGTGTTGATCCGGAGGCTTGAACGGCGTTTCGGCAAGCTTACGAAACGGAATTGGTGAGTGAAGTTTGGTTATCAGCTTTGAAACCAATGTTTGAAGGTTTTGGGAGCTTAGTTTAAGTCTAAGCAACTTAACTAAGCTCAAGAGTAAGTTTTCGGAGAAACTCTCTCTTTGATGAACCATGAGATGGTTAGAGGCAATGTGTTTGTTTGCATGTTTAAATTTTGTTTTAGCATGATTAATGCTGGTTTTGAAAGCCATGTGTTGAAGGATGCTCAAGGTAAGAGATCCTTGGTTTGACATTGATAAATGTGGTTTTGATGCATAGTAATGCATGATGATTTAATGGCTTTGATTAATGCTTTAAAACAGTGGATTGTTGATGATAATTGATGTATATTGGCAAGTGATGTATTGGTTTTAAAGTACTTGAATCGGATATAGTTAGCCGGCTATAGGATTGGGTGCACCGTGAATAAAGTCTCCTTGGATGTTGAGGGGTTGTAATGGTACCGTAAACTCCATCCAAGTACACTAACGAAATGCCATGTGAGGATCTTGTGTTGTGTGTTCCGTGTTCTCGTTAGTGATGTTATACAACTACCGATGAGTGATGTGGAGGGGTTGTAATTGTACCGTTAAACTCCATCACGGGTGTTGAGGGGTTGTGATTGTACCGGTAAACTCCACCTTGTGTGTTCGGTAGTGTGTATGAAGCGTATGGGACAACGCTTGTAATCCGCGTATCCGATTGTGTTTTGAGTTGAAAAATGGTTATGGTATCACTTGAAAGCCAATATGACATGTTGATGTTAATGAAGCATGGGATGCTTGTTGTTTATGACATGTTGGTGTTATGAAGCATGAGATGCTTGTTGTGTATGCATTGTTGCATGAGAAATGATGTTTATGAATTTAAAGGCCTTTTGAAAGGTGTTTTACAAGTGCATTATTGTGTTGTTTCTTTAGAGCATTCCTCACTAAGCAAATGTGCTTACGCTCTCTTTCTTGAACCAATAATGCATAGAATTGAAGTGCTTTAAGGGCAGCAAGAAGGCTAAGAATCCAAGGGAAGGCTAAGCTCATGTATGGTGACTATTTTTACAACATTATTAGCTTTTGGTATTTGGCAATAGGAACCTAGGTTGTGTTTTTGGGAGAGGTTTTGGACTCCCTAAGTGTGGTATGATGCCTTTGATGTTTTGGGATTGTAAATGGCCATTTTGGTGTTGCTTTGATGATTTGGTGCTTGGATGGTTTTCAATAGTAGGATGCATGCCTATAGACTTGTGGTTTTTCCTAATTGATGTCATGAATGTGTTTTGATGATGCAAATATGTTTCTTATATGCATGATGACTTGTTGGCATGATTAGGGGGTCATTAGGATGTGTTTGAGTGGTTAATTGTATGTTAAACCAGCAAAATCTGCACTTTTTGGGCAGTCCGTATCGGAACGGGCATTACCGTTTCGAAACGGGGGCCTGTAATGGCCTTCGTGTATCGAAACGGGTACAGGGCGTTCCGAAACGGATTGGCCACTGTCAAGCCCTGTTTCGAAACAGGTCTCGAAACGAACCTGCGTTTCGGAACGGTCAACCCCCATTTCGAAACAGATGACCGTTGGGCACTGATTTGAATGGTTTAAGGTTTGCAAGCTTTACGTTTTAGTCCTGAATTTTGTATATGCAATTGCTTGAGTTTGAGATGTCTGTTTAAGGTGAAATTTGGCACGGAAGCATGTAATATGACTATTTTCATAATGGTAATTTAAAAATCATTTAAGTCTTCTTAATTTCCAGAGTTTACATTTTGGTCCCTAATAATTGTATTTTGTGCAATTGAGTCCCTTAACGTTTTCCGATCGCTGTGCTTTTCAAGTATGCTTTTCTTAAGAGTACGCTTAGTTTTATTATGCATTTAGACAAGTTTAAAAGGGAAAAAAGGGTCGTTAATCAAGGTTGACTTTCGGGTTGACTTTGGTTTTCCCCGTGTAATCTTCGTAGTTCGGTGCAACCATCTAGGCCGGGCTAAGGGGGTTCAATTAAACCGTTTAGGACCAAATTAGAACTTTTACAAGTTTTAGGGACTAATCTGTAAAACTGACAAATCAAGGGTCCTTCTACGTAATTGACTCCACCATAATGAAATTCACAACTTAAAAGTCAGGTCTGCAAAAATTCATACAAATTGGAGGCCATTAACCTATTCAATTTAACCTTTACTATATTCAGTGACTAAATCGTGAATCAAGCAATATGTTCAATAAGCCTTTAACTAACTTACCTAACCCCGTATCGAAACACCCTTAAGTTGTTCCGAAACAGGTGGATGTAAATCATCTTCTGTTGACTTTTCCTGTAACGCCCCGGTTTTGGGCTTAGAAGTTCTGGGCGTTGACCGGTTTGGTCAAAGTGCTGTTCGAATCTAAAGAGGTGAAATTAGGAAAGCCTAGTTCGGGTTGCATTAAAAATATGGAAAAATGTTCTAAAATCATGTTTTAATATAATTAAGTGAACTGTGAAATAAATTTTGAAAAATGGGTTTTGGAAGTATGACATTTTGGCTAGTGACCAAAATGTAAATTTTGAAAGTTTGGTGACTGTTTTATAAAGAGTTGAAACTTTGAATCCTTAAGGAGCTATTAATCCAAAGATGATTTCTCCAGATTTTTCTAAGATATTTTAAGTCTAAAATCTGATTTTAAAGGTTATTAAAATTGGAGGGAAGCCATTTTGGCTATTTTTGGATTTTGTAACCAACTTTGCTAAACTTTCTTTCTCTCATTTTCTCTCAAACCAAACACTACTTTTCCAGAGAATTGGATCTGATTTCTTCACCTAAATCCCTCCATTCAACTCTCATTTGATTCCAAATCATTGTATCTTCAAATCTCTTCAATTGCTAAGTGTTTCAACAAGGATTTTCATTCCAAAAAGTGGAGAAATACAAGTTTGGAGGTAAGAACGTCCTTCTCCTCTAAACTATCAGTTCTTTACTGAAATTCCCAAGTTATCAACTCTTAATTGATGTTTAATTAAAGGCTTTTGAGTTTGGAATTGTATCTTGGCTTATAATGCAAGATTTGATGGTTTTCATGATTTTTCGTTAGATCTGATTGATCTGTGATTTGAGATGTGATTTTGATGTTAAATGAACTCTAAATTGATAAGGAAATGAGTTTTGATTAATGCAATCCCGGATAGGTTGAGTTTCCTAAGTTTAGCTTATGTTTTTTGGATGTTTTTGTGGTGATCTTGTGGATCTATTGTTGCTGGAGGTATAAGGATGTTTGTAGGTTGTTTTTAGATGTTTTATGGTGATGATGGATGTTAGGTTTTGCTGGTTTATGGCTGGGCTTTGTTGAGAAGTGGTTTTGATGCAATTTCGGTTGTGTTTGGTGGCCGAAATTGGAGTATGAATGAGAGCAGCGAGTTTGAGTGCTTTCATTGAAGCTTTTGATGCTTGATGATGCATTAAACCTCTGCTTTAATGTGTTTAATCAGGGGAGGCATCTTTGGATCCAAGGGTTGTTGATTCGGAAGCTTGATTTCGTGCTTCGGCAAGTGGCGAAGTGGAATCTGTGAGTGAAATTGGGTTTTTGGCTTTGAAACCAATGTCTTGGGAGCTTAGTTTAAGTCTAAACAACTTTGCTAAGCTCGAGCGTAAGTTTTCGGAATTTCTCTCTAGTGGTGGCCATGATTTTGTTGTGTTGCAAAATGATAATTTGCATGTTTTACATACTGTTTTGGAAGCATGTTTTAGCATGGTTTTTGCTGATGATGTAAGCCATATGTTGAAGGTAACTCTAGGTAGGAGTTCCTTGCTTTTGTACATTGAAATGATGTGGTTTAATGCTTTTAAATGCATGATGAATATGGCTTGGTTTTATGCTTTAAAACAGTGATGTAAGTGATGAAAATGATGTATATTGGCAAGTGAGGTTTTTAAAATGTTGAGGTCACTAAGGTGGTTAAAAGTCCTTGAGTGAGCCTTGTTACTTATGAACATCAAGGTGGTTAAAAGTCCTTGGATGGTTCATGTTGTGGACACTAAGGTGGTTAAAAGTCCTTAGGTGATCCTTTTCTATGGTGTTTAAAAGTCCATAGGCCAAGGTGTTTAAAAGTCCTTGGGATCAAGGTGTTTAAAAGTCCTTGATGAGTTACGTTTCACGGTGTTTAAAAGTCCATGGCCAAGGTGTTTAAAAGTCCTTGGGATCAAGGTGTTTAAAAGTCCTTGATGTGTTACATTCTATGGTGTTTAAAAGTCCATAGGCCAAGGTGTTTAAAAGTCCTTGGGGCCAAGGTGTTTAAAAGTCCTTGGGGTGAAAGTTGATGAACTTGTTTTTAAAGTAATGGAATTTGTCACTTGTGGCCAATATGACATGTTATGATTTGATGCATGAGATGCATGTTTAAGTATGCTTCTGAGCATGTGTAAATGATGGTTTAAAGCATGTTTAATAAAGTGTTTTACAAATGCATTATTGGATGGTTTTATTGAGCATTCCTCACTAAGCTTTTGCTTACGCTCTCTTCGTTTTCCTTAATTCAATAATGCAGAGCATTAGAGACCTTTTGAGGGCAGCAAGAAGGGCAAGAATTCAAGTGCAAGTAAAGCTCAATGTATGGAAGGTTTTTGTTAAACATTTAGCTTTTGGGTGATTTGGCAATGGGGAAACCATGTGTATGTTTTGGGAGGTGTTTTGTACTCCCTAAGTATGTTTCTTGATGTTAAGATTGTTGGTCTTTGGATTGGATCTTTATATGCTTGTTTTGTAAGTTTGGTGCTTGAATATCTAGCTTGTGTAAGAGGCATGCCTATAGAATTGGGGCTTTTTGCATATGATGATGTTTGGTTGAATTGATGATGCTAATATGTTATATATATGTTGAATTGCATGCTGGTAAAGTTTGGTGACATTCGGAGCATGATTGGTTGTGTAATTGCATGTTTAAAGTGGAGTTTTGGAGCAATCTGGGCAGGGTGTTTCGGAACAGCACCTACCGTTTCGGAACGGGTGCCTTAATCGAGCCCAGGCGTCCGAAACGGGAGGGGCCGTTCCGAAACGGTTGACCGTTGGGGGCTGACATTGGCAATTATGTGTTTTGGATTGTTTGCGTTTTGGTCCTGAAACTTGTTTGTGCAATTGTATGAGTTTGGGAAGTCCTTTTGAGCTGAAATTTTACATAGAAGCATGAAATATGATTAATTTCAAGATGGTAACTTTATTTTGGATTAAGTCCTTATAATTATCAGAATTTACAATTTGGTCCCTAATGTTGTATCTTGTTCAATTGAGTCCCTGTTTGATCTCTGATGTTTGTGATCTTTTGGTATGATGTTTGTGTGATCACAATTAGGCTTAATATGCATCTAGACAAGTTTTAAAAAGAAAAAAAAAGGGTCGTTAATCAAGGTTGACTTTCGGGTTGACTTTGGTTTTCCCCGTGTGACTTTCTTAATTCGGGCCAACCGTCTAGGCCGGGTTAAGGGGGTTACATTTGGTGGTATCAGAGCTGAGTTCTCGAGTAATTGGGAATGTTTGTATGCATGATTGAAGTATGTATGCTATGAATGCTTGTTGTTTGAAAGCATGTTCAGTGGTTTGAAATGTTGATGCAGTTGAGTTGTATGCTCTGATGTTGCATGTTGAGGGTACCCATTGCCAAACAAAAGCTAAAGGAAAGATGTTGTTTTGAAATGAAATTGAGCTTGAATACTTGGATTGCTTACCTTGCTGGGCCTGACTTTGTTTTATTTGTGTTGTGATTGCATGGTAAAAGTATGGCACCACGTAGAGAGTTAAGAGGTAATGCGAGAGCTACGGCTCCTAACGAGAATGAGAATGAAGAGCACACTGGTAGTGCTGTGTTACCCCCTCCTCCGCCTGGTGGTGGTGCTGGAGGTGCGAGAGCTGAAGCTGCAGCTGATGCTGGTGCTGGAGCTGCTGGACCAGAGGTTGGTCAGGGGCAAGCTATGCCTGATATGTCTGTTTTGGTACAAGCTATTGCGGGTGCTTTTCGAGCAGCAGTAGCTGGAGCTCAGGGAGATGCTGGAGTCAGATTGCCTTTGGAGCGTCTGCGCAGTCTTGGAGGGACTGAGTTTAGAGGTTTGTCAGCTGAGAGTTCTGAGGCTTGGCTGGAAAGTACCAAGCGTATCTTGGGTCAGATGAGTTGCACGGATGTGCAAAAGCTAGGCTGTGTTGTGTCCTTGCTGCAGGACGATGCTTATACATGGTGGACGACTACCATTTCTGGAATGGCTGAAGCTGATGTTACCTGGACATTCTTTCAGAATGTGTTTAAAAGAAGATATCTGGGAGTGAGATATCTGGATGAGAAAAAGTGGGAATTCATGTCTCTTACCCAAGGGAGCATGAGTGTAGCTGAGTACGAGGTACAGTTTGTACGGCTCAGTCAGTATGCACCGGAGCTGATACCTGATGAGAGGGCTAGGTGCGAGAGGTTTCGTTACGGTCTTGTGACGGATGTTAAGATGTATTTGCTGGCCGCCGAGTATGATGATTTTGATGTGTTGGTGGGCCGAGCTAAGGACGTTGAGATGAACCTGAGTTTGTCTGCTAAGGGTGCTGGCAAGCGAGCTGCTGAGTATAGTTCCGGAGGTGGACGGAACAAGAGGGGACGAGATCAAAAGTATCAGTCCTCAACCAGGAGAGGTGGTGGTGTGCCTGCTAGGGGTGGCGGTGCTAGAGCTGATCCGAGTGCTTGTTGGATCTGTGGTTCTCGTGGTCACTTGAAGCGTGACTGTCCTCGTGCTGAGAGAGTGGCACAAGCTCCTGTTGCAACAGCTGGTAATGCTGGGAATGGGTGCTGGAGTTGTGGTTCTGCAGACCACATAAGGCGAGATTGTCCGAGGATGGCTGGTGAGCAGGTGCGTGCTCCTGTTGTTGCTGCACCACAGAGAGGTCGTGGGCGCGGCCGTGGTAATTTCCAGAGGAGAGAGGAAGGTGGCCGAGGGGTAGCTCATGTTGTAGCTATTCAGCCTGAAGGTGGAGGCCAAGCGAGGGTGTATGCTCAGAGAGAGGGCAGGAATGATGCAGATGTGATTGCAGGTACCTTTACTTTGCAGTCCTTGTCATTGCTTTC
Source organism: Hibiscus trionum (assembly GCA_030270665.1). Classification (NCBI taxonomy): domain Eukaryota; kingdom Viridiplantae; phylum Streptophyta; class Magnoliopsida; order Malvales; family Malvaceae; genus Hibiscus; species Hibiscus trionum. Next base: position 3,196,338 of record BSYR01000010.1, on the reverse strand, counting down.
TTTGATTGATTCTGGATCTACGCATTCATATATTCTTCGTGAGCATGCTGAATTGCTTGGTTTGCCTGTTGAGTCTTTGGATGTTGGTGTTCGGGTCACTAGTTCTTTTGGTGAGACTGTTGTGACTCGAAAGTTGTATAGAAGGTGCCCTTTGGTTGTTCAAGAGCATGTCTTTCATGTTGATCTTATGGAGTTGCCCTTCTATGGTTTTGATGTGATCCTTGGTATGGATTGGCTCGCTGAGCATCGTGATGTTGTGGATTGTGAGAATAAGCGTGTTTCGCTTAAGCTTGCGGATGATTATGAAGTTGTGGTGGTTGGTGAGAATGTGAAGTTTCTTGCCAATGTGGTATCTTCTTTGGAGGCGAGCAGGATGCTGAGGCAAGGTTGCGAAGCCTATCTAGCTTTTGTGATGAATCCTAGCTCTAAGGAGTTGAGGGTGCAAGATATCAGGGTTGTAAAGGAGTTTCCTGGTGTTTTTCCTGAGGAGTTGCCTGGTTTACCTCCTAACCGCGAGGTGGAGTTTGGAATTGAGCTGTATGAGAATACAACTCCTGTGTCCATTACTCCCTATAGAATGGCACCTAAGGAGCTGAAGGAGCTGAAGACGCAGTTGCAAGAGTTGCTTGATCGTGGTTTCATCCGGCCGAGTGTGTCACCTTGAGGAGCACCGGTCTTGTTTGTGAAGAAGAAGGATGGCACTATGAGGATGTGCATTGATTACCGTCAGCTGAACAAGTTGACTATCAAGAATCGGTATCCTTTGCCGAGGATTGATGATCTCTTTGATCAATTTCGGGGAGCTGCTGTGTTCTCTAAGATTGACTTGAGGTCAGGGTATTATCAGTTGAAGGTGAAGGATGTGGATGTGCCTAAGACAGCTTTCAGGACAAGGTATGGGCATTATGAGTTTCTTGTGATGCCGTTTGGGTTGACAAATGCTCCTGCTGCTTTCATGGACATGATGAATCGTGTGTTTCATGAATACCTGGACAAGTTTGTCGTGGTGTTCATTGATGATATCCTCGTGTACTCGCGTACTGAGGAGGAGCATGAAGAGCATTTGAGGATTGTTTTGCAAGCTTTGTTGGAGAATCAGCTTTATGCTAAGCTGAGCAAGTGTGAGTTCTGGTTAAGAGAGGTGGTTTTTCTTGGGCATGTGGTCTCAGCTGAGGGGATTCGTGTTGATCCTCAGAAGATTGAGGCGGTGATGAGCTGGAAGGTTCCTAAGTCTGTTCATGAGGTCCGTAGTTTCCTTGGTTTGGCGGGATACTACCGAAGGTTTGTGGATGGGTTTTCCAAGATTGCTGCTCCTTTGACAAAGCTGTTGCAGAAGGATGTTACGTATGAGTGGACAGAAGCGAGACAGCAGGCTTTTGAGAAGCTGAAGGCGGCTTTGACGCAAGCTCCTATCTTGATTCAGCCTGAATCAGGGAAAAAGTTTGTGGTTTACAGTGATGCATCCTATGTTGGTTTGGGGTGTGTGCTAATGCAGGAGGGTAAGGTGGTGGCTTATGCATCGCGGCAGTTGAAAGTGCATGAGCGCAATTACCCTACGCACGATATTGAGCTGGCTGTAGTGGTTTTTGCTCTGAAGATCTGGAGGCATTATCTGTATGGAGAGAAGTGTACTGTGTACACAGATCACAAGAGTTTGAGGTATCTGATGTCTCAGAAGGAGTTGAATCTTAGGCAGCGGCGTTGGTTGGAGTTGCTCAAGGATTATGATCTGACGATTGAGTATCATCCTGGAAAAGCTAATGTTGTTGCTGATGCCTTGAGTAGGAAGGTAGCTGTTGAGTTGAGAGCCATGTTTGCTAGCTTGAGCATATCGCGTGATGGTGGTCTTGTGGCTGAGTTGCATGTGAAGCCGTCTATGGTTCAGTTGATCAAGGATAAGCAGTTGTTGGATGATTCCTTGGTGTCTCATGTTCAGGATATCGCGGAGGGTAGACCTTCGGGTTTCTGTTTCAATGATGATGGGGTGCTGTGTTTTGGGAGTCGGATAGTAGTGCCCAATGATGTTGAGTTGAGGCGTGCTATTCTGACTGAAGGTCATAGTAGTCCTTTTGCTATGCACCCTGGTAGTACTAAGATGTATCGTGATCTTCGTGATGAGTACTATTGGGTGGGTTTGAAGAAAGATGTTGCAGAGTTTGTTAGCAAGTGTTTGGTGTGTCAGCGAGTTAAGGCTGAGCATCAGTTTCCTTCTGGTTTGTTGCAACCGTTGAAAATCCCTAAATGGAAGTGGGAGAGGGTTACCATGGATTTTGTATCTGGTTTACCTTTGTCTCCATCGAAGAAGAATTCGGTCTGGGTGATTGTGGATCGCCTGACGAAGTGTGCACATTTCTTGCCTGTGCATACTACGTTCTCGTTGGATAAGCTGGCAGAGCTGTACATTGCTGAGATTGTGCGGCTGCATGGTGTGCCCAAGTCGATTGTGTCGGATAGGGATCCGAGGTTCACATCGCGGTTCTGGAAGTGTTTGCATCAAGCTCTGGGTACAAGGTTGCATTTCAGTACGTCCTATCATCCTCAGTCGGATGGTCAGTCTGAGCGAGTTATCCAGATTTTGGAGGATATGTTGAGGTGCTGCGTGATTGAGTTCCAAGGTTCTTGGGAGAAGCATCTGCCTTTGGTTGAGTTTGCTTATAACAATAGTTATCAGGCGAGCATACAGATGGCACCTTATGAGGCTTTGTACGGGAGGAAGTGTAGGACTCCTCTTTGTTGGGCTGAAACTGGTCAAAAGTTGGTTTCGATGCCGGCTTTGTTGAAAGGGACCACGGAAAAGGTAAAGCTCATTTGTGAACGGTTAAAGGCTGCTTCTGATCGGCAGAAATCTTACGCAGATTTGAAGCGTAAGGAGATAGAGTATGCGGTGGGTGACCGTGTGTTCTTGAAGGTTTCGCCTTGGAAGAAGGTGATGCGGTTTGGTCGGAAGGGCAAGTTGAGCCCTAGATACATTGGACCATATGAGGTGGTTGAGCGTGTGGGTCCTGTTGCGTATCGGTTGAGGTTACCTCAGGAGTTGGAGAAGATTCATGATGTGTTTCATGTTTCTATGCTTCGGAAGTATAGATCTGATCCTTCGCATGTGATGCCTGTGGAGGAGGTGGTTTTGAATCCGGATTTGACCTATGATGAGGAACCGGTGAAGGTTCTGGATTCGGATAGCAAGGTTCTTCGTGGCAAGACCATTGAGTTGGTGAAGGTGCTGTGGAAGCATCGCGGTGTTGAGGAAGCCACGTGGGAGCGGAAGGAAGACATGCTGAAGCAGTTTCCTTATCTCTTTCCTTCAGGTAAATTTCGAGGACGAAATTTCTTAAGGGGGGGAGAGTTGTAACGCCCCGGTTTTGGGCTTAGAAGTTCTGGGCGTTGACCGGTTTGGTCAAAGTGCTGTTCGAATCTAAAGAGGTGAAATTAGGAAAGCCTAGTTCGGGTTGCATTAAAAATATGGAAAAATGTTCTAAAATCATCTTTTAATATAATTAAGTGAACTGTGAAATAAATTTTGAAAAATGGGTTTTGGAAGTATGACATTTTGGCTAGTGACCAAAATGTAAATTTTGAAAGTTTGGTGACTGTTTTATAAAGAGTTGAAACTTTGAATCCTTAAGGAGCTATTAATCCAAAGATGATTTCTCCAGATTTTTCTAAGATATTTTAAGTCTAAAATCTGATTTTAAAGGTTATTAAAATTGGAGGGAAGCCATTTTGGCTATTTTTGGATTTTGTAACCAACTTTGCTAAACTTTCTTTCTCTCATTTTCTCTCAAACCAAACACTACTTTTCCAGAGAATTGGATCTGATTTCTTCACCTAAATCCCTCCATTCAACTCTCATTTGATTCCAAATCATTGTATCTTCAAATCTCTTCAATTGCTAAGTGTTTCAACAAGGATTTTCATTCCAAAAAGTGGAGAAATAAAAGTTTGGAGGTAAGAACGTCCTTCTCCTCTAAACTATCAGTTCTTTACTGAAATTCCCAAGTTATCAACTCTTAATTGATGTTTAATTAAAGGCTTTTGAGTTTGGAATTGTATCTTGGCTTATAATGCAAGATTTGATGGGTTTCATGATTTTTCGTTAGATCTGATTGATCTGTGATTTGAGATGTGATTTTGATGTTAAATGAACTCTAAATTGATAAGGAAATGAGTTTTGATTAATGCAATCCCGGATAGGTTGAGTTTCCTAAGTTTAGCTTATGTTTTTTGGATGTTTTTGTGGTGATCTTGTGGATCTGTTGTTGCTGGAGGTATAAGGATGTTTGTAGGTTGTTTTTAGATGTTTTATGGTGATGATGGATGTTAGGTTTTGCTGGTTTATGGCTGGGCTTTGTTGAGAAGTGGTTTTGATGCAATTTCGGTTGTGTTTGGTGGCCGAAATTGGAGTATGAATGAGAGCAGGGAGTTTGAGTGCTTTCATTGAAGCTTTTGATGCTTGATTATGCATTAAACCTCTGCTTTAATGTGTTTAATCAGGGGAGGCATCTTTGGATCCAAGGGTTGTTGATTCGGAAGCTTGATTTCGTGCTTCGGCAAGTGGCGAAGTGGAATCGGTGAGTGAAATTGGGTTTTCGGCTTTGAAACCAATGTCTTGGGAGCTTAGTTTAAGTCTAAACAACTTTGCTAAGCTCGAGCGTAAGTTTTCGGAATTTCTCTCTAGTGGTGGCCATGATTTTGTTGTGTTGCAAAATGATAATTTGCATGTTTTACATACTGTTTTGGAAGCATGTTTTAGCATGGTTTTTGCTGATGATGTAAGCCATATGTTGAAGGTAACTCTAGGTAGGAGTTCCTTGCTTTTGTACATTGAAATGGTGTGGTTTAATGCTTTTAAATGCATGATGAATATGGCTTGGTTTTATGCTTTAAAACAGTGATGTAAGTGATGAAAATGATGTATATTGGCAAGTGAGGTTTTTAAAATGTTGAGGTCACTAAGGTGGTTAAAAGTCCTTGAGTGAGCCTTGTTACTTATGAACATCAAGGTGGTTAAAAGTCCTTGGATGGTTCATGTTGTGGACACTAAGGTGGTTAAAAGTCCTTAGGTGATCCTTTTCTATGGTGTTTAAAAGTCCATAGGCCAAGGTGTTTAAAAGTCCTTGGGATCAAGGTGTTTAAAAGTCCTTGATGAGTTACGTTTCATGGTGTTTAAAAGTCCATGGCCAAGGTGTTTAAAAGTCATTGGGATCAAGGTGTTTAAAAGTCCTTGATGTGTTACATTCTATGGTGTTTAAAAGTCCACAGGCCAAGGTGTTTAAAAGTCCTTGGGGCCAAGGTGTTTAAAAGTCCTTGGGGTGAAAGTTGATGAACTTGTTTTTAAAGTAATGGAATTTGTCACTTGTGGCCAATATGACATGTTATGATTTGATGCATGAGATGCATGTTTAAGTATGCTTTTGAGCATGTGTAAATGATGGTTTAAAGCATGTTTAATAAAGTGTTTTACAAATGCATTATTGGATGGTTTTATTGAGCATTCCTCACTAAGCTTTTGCTTACGCTCTCTTCGTTTTCCTTAATTCAATAATGCAGAGCATTAGAGACCTTTTGAGGGCAGCAAGAAGGGCAAGAATTCAAGTGCAAGTAAAGCTCAATGTATGGAAGGTTTTTGTTAAACATTTAGCTTTTGGGTGATTTGGCAATGGGGAAACCATGTGTATGTTTTGGGAGGTGTTTTGTACTCCCTAAGTATGTTTCTTGATGTTAAGATTGTTGGTCTTTGGATTGGATCTTTATATGCTTGTTTTGTAAGTTTGGTGCTTGAATATCTAGCTTGTGTAGGAGGCATGCCTATAGAATTGGGGCTTTTTGCATATGATGATGTTTGGTTGAATTGATGATGCTAATATGTTATATATATGTTGAATTGCATGCTGGTAAAGTTTGGTGACATTCGGAGCATGATTGGTTGTGTAATTGCATGTTTAAAGTGGAGTTTTGGAGCAATCTGGGCAGGGTGTTTCGGAACAGCACCTACCGTTTCGGAACGGGTGCCTTAATCGTGCCCAGGCGTCCGAAACGGGAGGGGCCGTTCCGAAACGGAAAGGCCACTGCCAGACACCCGTTTCGAAACGGGCTATGCCAGTTTCGGAACGGCCCCGCGTTTCAAAACGGGCTGTCTCCCGTTTCGGAACGGTTGACCGTTGGGGGCTGACATTGGCAGTTATGTGTTTTGGATTGTTTGCGTTTTGGTCCTGAAACTTGTTTGTGCAATTGTATGAGTTTGGGAAGTCCTTTTGAGCTGAAATTTTACATAGAAGCATGAAATATGATTAATTTCAAGATGGTAACTTTATTTTGGATTAAGTCCTTATAATTATCAGAATTTACAATTTGGTCCCTAGTGTTGTATCTTGTTCAATTGAGTCCCTGTTTGATCTCTGATGTTTGTGATCTTTTGGTATGATGTTTGTGTGATCAAAATTAGGCTTAATATGCATCTAGACAAGTTTTAAAAAGAAAAAAAAAGGGTCGTTAATCAAGGTTGACTTTCGGGTTGACTTTGGTTTTCCCCGTGTGACTTTCTTAATTCGGGCCAACCGTCTAGGCCGGGTTAAGGGGGTTACATTTCCCTTTTAACCGTATCGATACAGGCTTGACCTGTATCATAACGGATTGACCACTTTGACTCGTTTCGATACGCTATGAACCCGTATCGAAACGTTGGTCTCCAGAGACAAAATGTTTCGAAACGGCTCAATTCCGTTTCGATACACCCTTACACTTAGATTCAATATTGTACACCCGTATCGAAATGCCATTACCCGTTCCGATATGGCATGACTTGTAATGACAGATTTTGTTGGTTTTTATTCGATTTAACCTATCGAACGATGTCCAAATGCAACGAAACTTGACCCACAACATTTCAATGGTATAAACTACCAGCATACCAAGTTTCAAGACCATATGAATATGTTTACTATGTTTTTACCTTTTTGAGCAATGTATGCAATTTCCACCCATTTTAAACTTCACCAAAAGACCATTTAGAACTATATAACATATTACAACTTAAGCAATACACCAACATATCAAAATAGGCACAAATGACTACTTTGACTACTTCGCCACCTTCTTAGGAGTTTATATGTCAAAAACACATTACTTAGGGCTGGTAGTGACTGGTCTTGCTTGCCAATCCGATCCTCCGACACACAAACCTTCTTAACCTGAAAAATGCATGAGATGAGACACATTAGGCTTACTTTGCCTAGTGAGGTAGTCATAAACAACATGAATATACTTAATCATAATCTCATGCCAACAATATCAATGCTATTCAATAATATGCAATGTATAAACATGTTCATTTCATTCTTAATCCTTGGATTGAATAAAGATCATGGATACGCGAATTCCTATGCCTCACCAAGTCAATAAATGGTCTAGTCCCTCCGCCTCGCCAATATGACCAATATCCATACACATCCCTCCGCCTCACCAAATCAATAAAAGTCGTAGCCTTAGGATCGTAGTCCACTCGTACACTGAGCTCATGAATTCTATGGCATGTCAATTGTATTCAATGTCCATTCCAATCCAAGGTTGAAATTTTCATATACATTTCAATAACCAATAGTATTCCGATGTCCGATGATTCCAATATTACCAATGAAAAATATATGTATCTCATCATCAATATTTCATAATTCATTGTCAATAACAATGTCCAATGATCTCAATACAATAATTCGATGACAATGATGATATCAATGATGATTCACCATGACAATAACAATGACAATGTCCAATGTTCAATAACAACTTACCGACACTTACCAAAGTGTCCGATTAGCCATCCAATGCAATTTTACTCAACAACAATGTTAGCGATGAAATCTAAATTATCAAATAATGATCTGGGAAGGCCTTTCGCCTAAACCCGAGACTCCAACTACACTCACCTTGACACTCTGAAGCTTTAAAGGCTCTCGGATGTCAATCCCCTTGTTCCTAGCTTTGGATGGAGACGATGGATGCTCTTTATCAATGTCTTGAGCTGGGAAATCAATATGAGACCATTAGGGTCGATATCACGATATCAAAATCAACATAACAATATCAAAATCTATATTCGATTTCAATATAGATGACTACGATGAGATATACATGGATAGTCATAACCCTAGCTTAAGATTAAGCTTGATATATCCATGGAATCCAATGATTGTTTGAGGATTATTGCTTACCCGAACGATGGTAACAATTCGATATCAATAAAATGAAGAAATAGCAAAGCTTAAAATTCCTCCAATGGATGTGTGTGCTTGAGGTTGAAGATGAAGAAGATGAAGGTGCTAGCTTTCTCTTCAAATCGGGTCAGCTTAATTTTTTTTTTTACTTCTTGTTTTACTATATTTTAAGCTATCCAGCTTTCCTTCACTTGAAGAAAAGCTCTCAGGCAATCCACGTAAGCTTCAATTTAATTAAGGAGGGGCTAATCGCAAGGTTAGTCCCTCAATTCTCACCATATTTCGATTTAGCCTCCCAACATGCATTTTATCCAATTTAGTCACTCTATTGGTTCATCTTTATTCAGTAGTGTCCGATGACGATCTTTTTAGCTCAATTAGAGTTCGATATCGAGTATTAACTAATCGATACAATATTTAGGCTTCATCAATGTAGGATTTTTTAACGTCGAAATTTAATTCTGACTAGACCGAATTTCAGGGTGTTACACACTTCTCACTAAGCCTAATGTGCTTTCGCTCTCTTTTTTTTATCAATGCAGAGAATTAAAGGTTGGTGGCAGTGAGCAAGCGAGGGAAAATCCAAGGAGTTGAACAATTGAAAGTATGGTTTTTGAACTAGACTACTAGTAATAAAGGCAATGGGGTTCATTGTTGTTTTGTGAGGGTTTTTGTTATACTCCTTGTTTGAGCAAGTTTGTATTGTTGTTTTGATATTGTAATTGGCCTTATATGTTTAGTTGTTGCTTTGAATTGGTAATTCATGCTTTGGATGAATTGATTCTAGGATGCATGCCTCTAGATTCTTGGTTGAAGCATGTTGTGATGTTTTAAGCATGTAAACTTGATGTTTTGGTGTGGCATGTTTCTTAGTATAGTTTGGTTTATATTTGAATCATGTTTAAGCATGTTCAATTTCTTGAATATTTGAAAAACCAGAAAATTGGGAAATTTCAGGTCCAGGCGTATCGGTACGCGAGTTCTTGTACCGATACGGGTAAGTGAAATTTGAGACTAGGTTTCGGTACGCGGGGACCCGTTCATGTACGGTCTTTACATTTTAAGTTTAGCGTATTGATACAGAGGAAGGTGTATTGGTACGATTTTGAGCTACAAGAATATGAAGTTTTGGAACTGTAACAGTGTACCAATACACCTACTCGTGTAACGATACGGGCAGCAGCTAATTCAGTTAAAGTGTTTCCTAAGGTTTTTGATTCTTACATATTAGTCTCTGACCTTTGTGAATGCAATTGTGTGAGTTTGAATGATTGTTTTGAGCTAAAATTTGGTATGAAAGCATGAAACTTGACTAATTGAGTTTTGGTAACTTCAAATCTAATTAAGTCCTTCTAAATTTCAAGATTTGCAATTTGGTCCCTATGTGTTCGCGCATACAATTGAATATCTTATTAGTGTCTGAATTAAATGAGAATTGAACCGATGCCAGCATGTTCATCATAGGTTAATAATTTGCATCTAGACAAGATAAAAGAAAAAAATGGACGTAATTCGAGTAATCTTTTCACGGGTTTGTTTTGGCAAACCCAATGTAGCTTGATCGATTCGGTCTGGCGGCTAGGCCGTGTCGAGGGGGTTACAGCTAGCTCTTCTCTCAAACCCTGAATTTTGGTCCTTAAACTTTGTTTAGGGGCTTCAAGTAGCTTCTTCTTCATCCTAATAGCACGTTTGAACACTCAACTTCCTTTTGGGAAATCTCCTTCGCATGTTGTCTGCGCAACTCCTCCAAACGCAACTAAACATCAGCTTCACATTTCTTCCACAGCTCCTCCAAATGGGCAGTATAGCCCTCTACCTTCGACCATAATTTCTCATTCTCCTCAAAGAGGGTAGCATAAACTTTCGCCTTCATAGTTGTTTGTTTTCTTTAACAAGAGCCTTTGTGTTCTTGTCCATGTTATATTGAACGCTACCCAACTCTTGAATAAGACAACAACCACCTTCAACAATCCTCTGGATACTATTAGACGACCTCGAAGCACCAACACTTTGGAATATAACTCAAATAACCTTCTAGAAGCAGACTCGGGATGAAGCCAGCTCTTCGTTTCTGAAAACCCCTTCCAAGGAAACAACGCCTCCCCCAAAGCCAAAGTCTCACCACCCTCACCAAAGGAAACAATTGTAGATGATGACACAAAAGGAGTCTCCACAACCTCCGGTAAATCCACCGCACCAACAGGCGTGATTGCATGACGAACACTCCGCGAAATAACACACAACAATAGAATCTGTAATAGACACCCCTGCGAGGGAATTGGCAAGCACAATTTACTAAAAAAATTAAGTAACAACACTAAGCCAAATGCACCAATTCGCTAATCAACACACCTGGAGATGAACGAAAAACAGGTAAAACAATAGCCAAACCAACAGAAGCAATCTCCTCAACAACATTAGTTGCAATAGGAAGAGGGGAACTGTGATGCTCGCTCACAACAGGAAGTGCATCGAGGTTAGAACTCGCTACATCAATAACAACCCCAGCATTCGATGTGGCCTTCTTTCTAATGCTTTGTCCTCGACAACCAAGAGGAACTTCTTAGAACCATAAGTTATCATCCTCTTCACTACACTCTCTCGTGTTGTTTCCACAATGTCCGCTGAGATCCCTACAGGCACACTCCACAAAACAAGGAAGCCTCCCACATAAGGAATATCGGGAGTTGCGCCTATAGAGGACGATGCTCCAAACGTTAGGGCCAGTGTGTAGGGTGAACCAACCTCTCTACTATCCAAAGCTTCTAAGGACATCACCTGTAACGCCCCGGTTTTGGGCTCGGAAGTTTTGGGCGTTGACCGGTTCGGTCAAAGTGCTGATCGAATACATAAGAGTGAATTTAGGAAAGCCTAGTTCGGGTTGCATTAAAAATATGGAAAAATGTTCTAAAATCATCTTTTAATATATAAAAGTGAACTGTGAAATCAATTTTGGAAAATGAGGTTCGGAAGGTTGACATTTTGGATAGTGACCAAAATGTAATTTTTGAAAGTTCGGTGACAGTTTTATAAAGGATTGAAACTTTGAATCTTTAAGGAGCTATTTACCCAATGAGAGTTTCTCCAGATTTTCTAAATATATTAAATGATTAATTAAATGTTTTTAAACTAAAGAAAAGTGGAGGGAAGATATTTTCCTAATTCTAACTAACTTTTCTCTCAACCATTTTCTCTCATCTTTTCTCTCAAACCAAACACATTCTCTCCAGATTTCTTCCTCTAATTTTGTCACTCAAATCACTCATTTCAACTCTCATTTGATTCCTAATCATCTCATCAACAAAACCTCTCAATTTGCAAGTTGTTTCATCAAGCTTTTTGGCTCCAAAAAGGAGAAACTCAAGTTTGGAGGTAAGAACGTCTCTCTCCTCTAAACTATCAGTTCTTTACTGAAATTCCCAAGTTCTCAATCCTTGATTTGTGTTTTGTTAAAGGCTTTTCAATTGAAATCTTGATTTTGGCTTAAAATGCAAGATTTGGCGATTTTGGTGAAATTTTCGTGTGATCTGTTTGGGCAGTGTTTTGAAGTGTCAAAATGATGTTAAATGAATGCTAAATTGATTAGAAGTTGAGGTTTAATTAGTGCAATCCCGGATAGGTTGAATTTCCTAAGTTTGGCTTGAGTTTTTGGTTGTTTTTGGAGTGTTTATGGTGATCTGTTGTACCTGGAAGTATAAGGACGTGTTTGTGATCATTTTGGATGTTAATTGATGTTTAAAAATGGTTAGAAGTGATGGATCTTGGCTGGGTTAAGTTTTGGAAATGTTTGGAGGTGATTTCGGTTGTGTTTGGTAGCCGAATTGTTGGTTGTGTGATGAGCAGCGAGTTTGGTTGTGTGGCTGCTGTTCTTAATGCATAATGATGCATTAATGTGCTGTTTTTGTGTGCTTGAAACAGGGGAGTTTGATCCGTGAGCTTTTGAGGTGTTGTGGAAGGTTTCGGATGCTTGGAAGGCTTGGTGGCTAGCCTTGTGTTGGTTATCGGTGAGTGAAGTTGGGTTTTCAGCTTTTGAACAAAGGTTTGAAGGTTTTGGGAGCTTAGTTTAAGTCTAAACAACTTTGATAAGCTCAAGAGTAAGTGAATGGTTTTTCGCTCTTGAATTATGATTGTGGAATTGGCTTTTAAGCAATTGTGGTTGATGATTGGAATGCATGTGTTTTGCATGGTTTAAATCTGTTTTGAAAGCATATTTTAGCCTGGTTTAATGCTGGTTTTGAAAGCCATATGTGAAGGATGCTCAAGGTAAGAGATCCTTGGTTTTTTACATTGGAAATGTGGATTTGATGCATGGTGTTGCATGTTGTTCAATGGCTTTGTTTAATGCTTTAAAACAGTGAATTAATGTTGGTAAATGATGGTTTTTGCATATTGGTTATGCATGTGAATCATTTGATTAATGTGGTAATGGTTTTTGCATATTGGTTATGCATGTGAATCATTTGATTAATGTGGTAATGGTTTTGCATATTGGTTATGCATGTGAAACATTGGACTAATGTGGTAAGGTGGTTATATTGGCAAGTGGTGTAAGTGGTTCTTGGTTCTTTGATCGGATATAGTTAGCCGGCTATAGGATTGGTTGCACCGTGAATTAAGTCGCCTTGGAGGTGGAGTGGTCAAGAGTGGACCGGTAAACTCCCTTCAAGTATCCTAACGAGATGGTTGAGGTCATAATGGAGGTGTTGCCCATTCGAGGACCTTGGTTAAGCAAAGGTTATATGGTGTTTAAAAGTCCATATGTGAGAACCTTGTGCTTGTTGAGATCACAATGGCGGTGTTAAGTCCATGTGTGGATCTTGTGTAGGGTGTCCCGGATCTCGTTAGTGATGTTATACAACTACCAATCGGTGAATGCAAAGGTTGTATGGTGTTTAAAAGTCCATACATGGGAACCTTGTGCATGTCAAGGTTGTATGGTGTTTGAAAGTCCATACATGGGAACCTTGGGTAAAAGTTGAGGTTGTATGGTGTTTGAAAGTCCATACATGGGAACCTCGGGAAAGCTAAGGTTGTATGGTGTTTAAAAGTCCATACAAGGGAACCTTAGGATGTTGAGGTCAAATGGTGTTTAAAAGTCCATTTGGGAGACCTTGGATTGGTAGGGTGTATGGAGCGTAGGGACAACGCTCGGAATCCGCGTATCCGATTGGGTGTTGAGTTGAAAAGTGAATGTGGTTGATCACTTGAAGGCCAATATGATGTTCTTGATTGTGATGAAGCATGAGATGCTTGAATTGATGCATAATTGCATGTGAAGCATGAGATGCTTGAAAAGATGCATGGTTGCATGGAAAGTGCATAATGCTTGTGAATGCATGTTTACTTGTTAAGTTGAACAAGTGTTGATTATCATTTGGAAAATGATGCATGTGAGCATGAAATATCTTTAGTGCATTGGAGTCTTGTTAAGACTTGTTTTAAAAGGCATGTGATGATGATGTTGTGGTTCATATATGTTGCCTTTGGTTTCATGCATGTGTTGGTTGGTTAGTGAAATGGTTTTAAAAGATTCTTGCTTGATTTGGCTTCCAAGTTTAAGAAAGGTATGTTGTGAAATGGGAGTGTTTTCCAAGGTTTTGTTTTAGCTTGCATATGGTGTTTATGCATGGTTTGGCTAAATGGTTGATTTTGTAAGTTGTGCTTTGAAAAGGTTTTCTTAGCATGCTAAGCTAAGGGTTGGTTTTCATGTATGTGCGATGCATGGTTTTGAGCTTGTTGTTGAAAAGGAGTTTCCAAACATGGCTTTGGTAAACAAATCGAGTTTGTTTTAAAAGTGATTTATGGCTCGCTGCATTGATGGTGTTTTGGTTTTGAGCATTCCTCACTAAGCATTATGTGCTTACGCTCCTTTTTGTCCATCAATGCAGATTCTTGAAGTTTGGACAGCGAGGAGCAAGGGATTCAAGAAGGACTCCACTTGAGATGTATGTCTCGGTTAATAGCTATAGTTAATAAAGGCAATGGGGTAGAATCTCTTGGGTTGATGTATGTGTTTGTTTATGTTCAGACAAGTATGGTTTTGTGTTGTTGATGTTGTTGGAACATGGTTTGGCTTATGAGTTTGAATTGGAAGTATGTTGCTTAAATGGAAAGCTTGTGTTGGAAGCTTAGTCTTGAAATTGGGGCTTTTCGTGTATGTTGACATGTTGGTGAATTGTTGATGCAAGTATGCCTCTTTTATGTTAAATTGCATGTTGGCAAAGTTTGGTAGCGTTTGGAGCATGTTTGGTTGGCCTATTGCATGTTTAAGTAGGCAAATTTCTGCATTTTGTGCAGGGTGTTTCGGAACAGGGTGAACCGTTTCGGAACGGGTGCCTTGAAGCAGCCCAGGCGTCCGAAACGGGTGACTCCGTTCCGAAACGGAAAGGCTACTGCCCGACCCCCGTTTCGGTACCCGTTTCGGAACGGCCCCGCGTTTCGAAACGGGCTGTCTCCCGTTTCGGAACGGTTGACCGTTGGGGGCTGACAGTGGCAGTTATGTGTTTCAAAATGTTTGCGTTTTGGTCCTGAATCTTGTATGTGCAATTGTATGAGTTTGAGATGTCCGTTTGAGCTGAAATTTGGCCGAGATGCATGAAACATGATTAATTTTAAGTTGGTAACTTAAAATCTGGTTAAGGCCTCAAAGTTTTCAGAATTTACAATTTGGTCCCTAAAGTTGTGTTTTGTGCAATTGGGTCCCTGAATGATCTCTGATGGTTGTGATCTTTGAGTATGATGTTTGTGTGATCACATCTAGGGTTAATGAGCATCTAGACAAGTTTAAAAAGAAAAAAAAAGGGTCGTTAATCAAGGTTGACTTTCGGGTTGACTTTGGTTTTCCCCGTGTAATCTTCTTAATTCGGGCCAACCGTCTAGGCCGGGTTAAGGGGGTTACATTTGGTGGTATCAGAGCTGTGTTGCGAATGCTTGGGGAAAACGGTAAGTTGTGGTAATGTGTGCTTGTTGTTTACCCTGATGTGTGGTTGAATGTTGGTTGAAACACGTGTTTCTGGGCATGATGCTGATGTTTCTGAGCATGTTGCTGATGTTTTCGAGCATGTTTTATGGTTATGAATCATCGTTGAATTAATGTGGATATGTGCTGATGTTGTGAGCTGGTGTTATGCTTGATGAAAGTGCTGTGAGTATGTTATGTTGGTAATATGCTGATGCAAATGGATGCTGTTGGATGTAAGCATGATCAAGGTGTGTAGATTGATATGCTTGATGTTGTGATATCCATGTTGTGTTGACTGTTATGTCATGTAAAGGGGAGGATTCGGGATACCCATTGCCTTATTAATATAGCTATTGTGTTATTTTGGAGTTGGAGTTTGAATCCTTGCTTAATGCTGGTCTAACTGGTTTGTTTGTTTGTTGTGATTGTATGTTTGTTGTTGTTAGTAGTATGGCTAAGTCGATGAAGGAATGGCAGTTGGGTGAGATGGTTGCTGCCTTGGGGCAGGTTGTTAAGGCGTGGAATTCACCCTTTCGTGGAGGTATTTTGTCTCAGTTTTCTGTGCCTGGGGTTGAGGTGATAAGGCAAGGGAAAGAAGCTGGTTCTGTGGTGAAGAGTTCATCATCTGATGTTCAGGAGGTGTTGGGAACATCTCAGGCTGTGGTAAAAGTAAAGTCAGTGGATGTGCTGGCTGTGGGAAGTGTGGGTTTGCCGAAACAGCGTTTGTTGGATTTGGGTGCTGTGGAATATCATGGTTCTACACCGGAGATGTTTGAGGCCTGGTTGGCCAGTGTGGTTCTGATCTTGGATCAGGAAGGCTGTGATCTTGCTTGTAAGCTGGGGAGTGTTGTTTCTCTGATGTTGGAGGATGCATGTGTCTGGTGGGCATCTGTGGCAGTGGCGTCACACATTCATGATATTGATTGGGATTTCTTTGTATCTGCCTTTTATGAAAGGTATCTTGGAGGGAAGTTTCCAAGGGTTGAGCAAAGTGACGGTGGTGCTGTTGTGGAGCAAGTGTTGCTTGGGCAAGGAGTGGAAGTTCAGCCACCGGTGTGTGACCGTTGTGAAAGGCGCCATGTTGGAGGTTGTTGGGGCGCGGGTGCTTGCTGGAACTGTGGTTCCAAAGTGCATGTTAAGCGTGATTGTCCTCTTGGAGTGAAGTCAGCTTTGGTGATAGCCAAAGGATCTCAGAAGGGTCGTGGGCACGGCCGAGGCAAGGTTCGGAAGTGGCAGAAAGAGCAGAAAGTTGTGAAGAGTGTGGGAAAGGAGAATTGCTGGAAATGTGGGTCTGCTGGACACATGAGACGTGATTGTTTGGTGTTGGCTCGGAACAGCCAAGGTTCTTTACCGCAAGGAGGTGGTGGTGGCCCTAGTGTGTTAGCTGGTGCTGCAGTGGTGCGGCAGGAGGTTGATGGTTCCGCAAGGAAGAGAGCTCGTCAGATGAAGCTTCAGGGAGGTGTTGTGTTTTCAGGTAACCTTGTTAGTGATCTTTGCTCTAATTACCTTAGTTTGGTTTCTGTTGGTTTTTCCTTGCGTGGTAAGTTTAGTCTTGTTGCTAGCATGTTGGGGTAATGGTTGTAGTTTGGAAACATCTTTGGTGGGAAGAAGGCTTAGGTGAGAATCTTGGGGTTAATGTTTGTTGGTATGGTGGAGTAGTTAAGTTAGAAGTGAGGTAGGAGGTTGTTCTTAGACGGATTTGAGGATGTTATTGGAGGGTGTGAACTGGCATTCATGCACAGTTAAAGTCATTGTTATATGCTATATTATATGTGTTGGTCCATGCATACATGTGGCATGACATTAGAGGTTTTGCATACATGTACATCAGGCATTGATAGGGCATGTTGGTGATCATGCATACGATGTTCACACTCGCTAATAACTAATCGAATCTGTTAGAGTGGTGGTTGGATGATGGGTTTTTAGAGGTTGTTTTGGTGCTGGGTGAGAGTTAGACGTAATGAAGTATATTAAGCTAGTGCTTGTAATGGCGAGGGTAGCATAGCATGTTGGTAGAAGGATAGTGTTTGTTGTTAAGGAGTTTAGTGGTTTGAATAGCTAAGTGGGAGTGGTAGTTCCTTGGTGCTAAGTGTTGTTGTAGTTTAACGGTTGTGTTCCAGGTGCTGGGGTAGCTTAGCTTTTGGGTTGTTGTGGAAGGGTTGTGTTTGTAAGTGCTGGTTCTTAGCAACCTTTGAGGAGTTGAGGAGTTGGTATGTATGGTAGGTTGGGCGATGTCCTGGTAAGACAAGTGTTATGGTTGAAGTTTGAAGTGGAAGGATCATGAAAGATCGAAGGCTTGTGTTGTTTGAAAGGATTCTTATGAGAAGTGGTTGGCTAGTTGTGTGTATGTGATTTTCTTTTGAGGTCAGCTGGTGGTGTATGGAACAGCTGGCGGAGCCGAGTTGGGGTTGTGAAGTAAATTTTGGTTTGTGGGTGAGTAGGCCTGGTGAGTCGTTTTGGTAATGTTAGCGGCAGATGTGAAGGAATGTCAGCTTTGTTGAGGAGTTTGGGTAAGCAGTGGATGCTTAAGAATTTTTGCTTGTTGGGAAGATTCTTGGAAGGGGTTTGAGAGTTGCAAGAGTTTTGGAAGCAGAGAAGTTTGTATGGTGGTTGAATTGGATTGGTTAGAGTCCCTGTGTAAACCAGTCTTGGAAGTTGTGTGTTACAGTAATGTGTGCTGTGAAAGTTAAAGTTCTTCATAATTGAAGTTGGGGCTGTGTACAGTCCGGATATGTGGAAGGTTAAGTTGTGGCTATCTTTGAGTGTTCTGGGTTTGTGAACAGCATGTGGTGGTGTTGGGTTCAGTGGAGTTTTGGTGTGGAAAGTGTTCAGGGTTGGTTGAGGTTTTTGTGTTGCCTTGTGTGTGTTTTGAGAAAGTTGTTGTTCTCTTTTCGCCGGTTGAAATTTCGAGGACGAAATTTCCTAAGGGGGGGAGAGTTGTAACGCCCCGGTTTTGGGCTCGGAAGTTTTGGGCGTTGACCGGTTCGGTCAAAGTGCTGATCGAATACATAAGAGTGAATTTAGGAAAGCCTAGTTCGGGTTGCATTAAAAATATGGAAAAATGTTCTAAAATCATCTTTTTATATATAAAAGTGAACTGTGAAATCAATTTTGGAAAATGAGGTTCGGAAGGTTGACATTTTGGCTAGTGACCAAAATGTAATTTTTGAAAGTTCGGTGACAGTTTTATAAAGGATTGAAACTTTGAATCTTTAAGGAGCTATTTACCCAATGGGAGTTTCTCCAGATTTTCTAAATATATTAAATGATCAATTAAATGTTTTTAAACTAAAGAAAAGTGGAGGGAAGATATTTTCCTAATTCTAACTAACTTTTCTCTCAACCATTTTCTCTCATCTTTTCTCTCAAACCAAACACATTCTCTCCAGATTTCTTCCTCTGATTTTGTCACTCAAATCACTCATTTCAACTCTCATTTGATTCCTAATCATCTCATCAACAAAACCTCTCAATTTGCAAGTTGTTTCATCAAGCTTTTTGGCTCCAAAAAGGAGAAACTCAAGTTTGGAGGTAAGAACGTCTCTCTCCTCTAAACTATCAGTTCTTTACTGAAATTCCCAAGTTCTCAATCCTTGATTTGTGTTTTGTTAAAGGCTTTTCAATTGAAATCTTGATTTTGGCTTAAAATGCAAGATTTGGCGATTTTGGTGAAATTTTCGTGTGATCTGTTTGGGCAGTGTTTTGAAGTGTCAAAATGATGTTAAATGAATGCTAAATTGATTATAAGTTGAGGTTTAATTAGTGCAATCCCGGATAGGTTGAATTTCCTAAGTTTGGCTTGAGTTTTTGGTTGTTTTTGGAGTGTTTATGGTGATCTGTTGTACCTGGAAGTATAAGGACGTGTTTGTGATCATTTTGGATGTTAATTGATGTTTAAAAATGGTTAGAAGTGATGGATCTTGGCTGGGTTAAGTTTTGGAAATGTTTTGAGGTGATTTCGGTTGTGTTTGGTAGCCGAATTGTTGGTTGTGTGATGAGCAGCGAGTTTGGTTGTGTGGCTGCTGTTCTTAATGCATAATGATGCATTAATGTGCTGTTTTTGTGTGCTTGAAACAGGGGAGTTTGATCCGTGAGCTTTTGAGGTGTTGCGGAAGGTTTCGGATGCTTGGAAGGCTTGGTGGCTAGCCTTGTGTTGGTTATCGGTGAGTGAAGTTGGGTTTTCAGCTTTTGAACAAAGGTTTGAAGGTTTTGGGAGCTTAGTTTAAGTCTAAACAACTTTGCTAAGCTCAAGAGTAAGTGAATGGTTTTTCGCTCTTGAATTATGATTGTGGAATTGGCTTTTAAGCAATTGTGGTTGATGATTGGAATGCATGTGTTTTGCATGGTTTAAATCTGTTTTGAAAGCATATTTTAGCCTGGTTTAATGCTGGTTTTGAAAGCCATATGTGAAGGATGCTCAAGGTAAGAGATCCTTGGTTTTTTACATTGGAAATGTGGATTTGATGCATGGTGTTGCATGTTGTTCAATGGCTTTGTTTAATGCTTTAAAACAGTGAATTAATGTTGGTAAATGATGGTTTTTGCATATTGGTTATGCATGTGAATCATTTGATTAATGTGGTAATGGTTTTTGCATATTGGTTATGCATGTGAATCATTTGATTAATGTGGTAATGGTTTTGCATATTGGTTATGCATGTGAAACATTGGACTAATGTGGTAAGGTGGTTATATTGGCAAGTGGTGTAAGTGGTTCTTGGTTCTTTGATCGGATATAGTTAGCCGGCTATAGGATTGGGTGCACCGTGAATTAAGTCGCCTTGGAGGTGGAGTGGTCAAGAGTGGACCGGTAAACTCCCTTCAAGTATCCTAACGAGATGGTTGAGGTCATAATGGAGGTGTTGCCCATTCGAGGACCTTGGTTGAGCAAAGGTTATATGGTGTTTAAAAGTCCATATGTGAGAACCTTGTGCTTGTTGAGATCACAATGGCGGTGTTAAGTCCAGGTGTGGATCTTGTGTAGGGTGTCCCGGATCTCGTTAGTGATGTTATACAACTACCAATCGGTGAATGCAAAGGTTGTATGGTGTTTAAAAGTCCATATATGGGAACCTTGTGCATGTCAAGGTTGTATGGTGTTTGAAAGTCCATACATGGGAACCTTGGGTAAAAGTTGAGGTTGTATGGTGTTTGAAAGTCCATACATGGGAACCTCGGGAAAGCTAAGGTTGTATGGTGTTTAAAAGTCCATACAAGGGAACCTTAGGATGTTGAGGTCAAATGGTGTTTAAAAGTCCATTTGGGAGACCTTGGATTGGTAGGGTGTATGGAGCGTAGGGACAACGCTCGGAATCCGCGTATCCGATTGGGTGTTGAGTTGAAAAGTGAATGTGGTTGATCACTTGAAGGCCAATATGATGTTCTTGATTGTGATGAAGCATGAGATGCTTGAATTGATGCATAATTGCATGTGAAGCATGAGATGCTTGAAAAGATGCATGGTTGCATGGAAAGTGCATAATGCTTGTGAATGCATGTTTACTTGTTAAGTTGAACAAGTGTTGATTATCATTTGGAAAATGATGCATGTGAGCATGAAATATCTTTAGTGCATTAGAGTCTTGTTAAGACTTGTTTTAAAAGGCATGTGATGATGATGTTGTGGTTCATATATGTTGCCTTTGGTTTAATGCATGTGTTGGTTGGTTAGTGAAATGGTTTTAAAAGATTCTTGCTTGAGTTGGCTTCCAAGTTTAAGAAAGGTATGTTGTGAAATGGGAGTGTTTTCCAAGGTTTTGTTTTAGCTTGCATATGGTGTTTATGCATGGTTTGGCTAAATGGTTGATTTTGTAAGTTGTGCTTTGAAAAGGTTTTCTTAGCATGCTAAGCTAAGGGTTGGTTTTCATGTATGTGCGATGCATGGTTTTGAGCTTGTTGTTGAAAAGGAGTTTTCAAACATGGCTTTGGTAAACAAATCGAGTTTGTTTTAAAAGTGATTTATGGCTCGCTGCATTGATGGTGTTTTTGTTTTGAGCATTCCTCACTATGCATTATGTGCTTACGCTCCTTTTTGTCCATCAATGCAGATTCTTGAAGTTTGGACAGCGAGGAGCAAGGGATTCAAGAAGGACTCCACTTGAGATGTATGTCTCGGTTAATAGCTATAGTTAATAAAGGCAATGGGGTAGAATCTCTTGGGTTGATGTATGTGTTTGTTTATGTTCAGACAAGTATGGTTTTGTGTTGTTGGAACATGGTTTGGCTTATGAGTTTGAATTGGAGTATGTTGCTTAAATGGATTGCTTGTGTTGGAAGCTTAGTCTTGAAATTGGGGCTTTTCGTGTATGTTGACATGTTGGTGAATTGTTGATGCAAGTATGCCTCTTTTATGTTAAATTGCATGTTGGCAAAGTTTGGTAGCGTTTGGAGCATGTTTGGTTGGCCTATTGCATGTTTAAGTAGGCAAATTTCTGCATTTTGTGCAGGGTGTTTCGGAACAGGGTGAACCGTTTCGGAACGGGTGCCTTGAAGCAGCCCAGGCGTCCGAAACGGGTGACTCCGTTCCGAAACGGAAAGGCTACTGCCCGACCCCCGTTTCGGTACCCGTTTCGGAACGGTTGACCGTTGGGGGCTGACAGTGGCAGTTATGTGTTTCAAAATGTTTGCGTTTTGGTCCTGAATCTTGTATGTGCAATTGTATGAGTTTGAGATGTCCGTTTGAGCTGAAATTTGGCCGAGATGCATGAAACATGATTAATTTTAAGTTGGTAACTTAAAATCTGGTTAAGGCCTCAAAGTTTTCAGAATTTACAATTTGGTCCCTAAAGTTGTGTTTTGTGCAATTGGGTCCCTGAATGATCTCTGATGGTTGTGATCTTTGAGTATGATGTTTGTGTGATCACATCTAGGGTTAATGAGCATCTAGACAAGTTTAAAAAGAAAAAAAAAGGGTCGTTAATCAAGGTTGACTTTCGGGTTGACTTTGGTTTTCCCCGTGTAATCTTCTTAATTCGGGCCAACCGTCTAGGCCGGGTTAAGGGGGTTACATCACCTCCGCCAAACCTGGTGACTCGAATCGTTCATCGCTAAACGTAGAAACTGGCATATCTGCAATTGCATCCAAATCCCTCAATTTGTCATCAACAGCCTGTGAGGGGAGGCGAGCTACTTCTACAAAAAGAAGCGCATATCAGCACCACCATACAACAACAGACAACAAAAGTTTGCTTTCTTTCAAAAAGAGGGGGAAGAAAGAGAGCAGTCGTGGACCAATGCTTCTATCCATACGACTCTTCGTCCTGCGTTCCAAATGAACGTAGCTCCCCTCATCCCCAGAATCAACTAAAATGGACGTGCTCAATGCTACCTGCCTCTTTCCCCCTCTGCCACGACCAGAACTAGATGAGCTAGTCCCAGCATAGCTCCTTGGAGCAACAGACTTCCCCACTACCCCCATCTAAAAGGGCATCTTTATCACGATACTTCCAAAGGCGAGTACGGACGCCAACGTGCTCAAAAAAGAAATTTCTTGGCTCATCCTTAATCCTAGAAGCACCTTCGCCACTCATTCATTCCCCCTTCACCAAACGACCAAGCTTCCGCATGAACGGGCACGCCTGCCAAAGAACCCTTGAAAAAAAAACATTCAAATCCACTTCATCCCAACCACTGGGACTCTTTCCCTCTAGACAATGCACCCAAATATTCCTAAGAGTACATATGTCTTCACAATGCAAAGGTGGGTCGCTCTCTAACCTCCTAAGAAGTCTAAACTCGGCAGGAGACATTCCTTGCACAACTGGAGGCGCAACCCTATCATGCAACGGTCGACGCCAAACAATGGGGAACAGAAAACCCCTAAAAGTACACTTTATTTTAATATACTTTGCCCTATTTAGACGAAGATTCGCATTATAATTGCTCATCACCAATGCCCTACCTATTTAGATGATCAATGCTCTATTTAGATGACCAATGCTTATAAAACCCCTCGCATTCTTATTATGACCAACCATTACGTTATGGAAATAATGAAAAAACGTTAATAGAGGGATGGTCCCCATAGACTTTGCAATTAAAAAAATAGGTCATCGGAATCCACCAACTGGCACCACCTAGTTCACCCAGATCCATATCATACTAGTTCAACCAATCCACAAAAAAGGAATACAACGGTAGGTGAAACCTAGCCTCGAAAGCATAAAGAGGAACTAAACACCACGACCTCCCTTCATCAGAACAAGCATTCAAGCGATGTGACCCCTGCAGTACACTAAACCTATAACAAAAGTTGTTAACGGTAGCGAGGCCTCGAAAATCCAACGATTTCAATATCTCGTTCCTATCTATACTACAAACAACTTCATCACTCTCCACCACACACTTGAACTAGCCATTAGAGTAAAAAGCAAAATATCCCTTTTCTTTGAAAATCAACAGAGAGCGGCCGGTGAGATAACCAAAATAAAAATATATTAAAAATAATAATAAGGCCTATTTATAGCTAAGAGCCATGTCGTCTTCAACACACCTTGATAATAAAGAGGTTTATTGTGTGACATTTCATTATAGTGGTTTATCCCCTAAGGAAAACCGGCCGGCTCATCACAAACTCTTGTCACAGGCCCACTGTATATATACCCTTTAAAAGCCCCTGAATGGCGGTCTACCCTCAGAACTTCAAGCCTGGTTTGCCATAAAAATAAAACAACTAGGGAATCCTCTCCTAAAATATCACAGGTTCTCCAAGGTCACTTTATAACCTTCCCTCACCTAGGGGGCAATTGTTAGTACCTATAATCACCTACCGCCACGTGTCGAAGCCAGAGCAAGTAAGACTATGGACGGTATAAGATAAGGGACGTCCGGCGATGAACGTTACAACGCAGGTAAGACTATGTGATACCCTTCACAATCTGTGACGAACAGACAAAACCACGAACAACATCGCGCCTCATTTTCCGGCCACATGGCTACACATGTGCCTACCACAGATGCTGATGAGAACCTAGGACATCAAATCATAGCTAGTTCAATCAACGCACCACGATAACCCTATCTTGACACATGTCAGAGTGGTATAAAAATGGACATGCAGCTGAAAGGAACCAAGATCTTCTATCCCCAACACCATCACCACCCAAAAAGCAGGAGCAATACATAAGCTCTGACCTAGAATGACCATCTCGACACCTTTAGAACCATCTTCGACCCCTAACCATTTTGACAATCAACACTAATCAAGGAAATGAAAAATATGCAAATGCAAAATATGAAAAACTAAAATAAAAGAAACGAAAAAGAAAAACTAACCCAGGGAGTTACTGGGTGGTGGTTCCCGAATGATGATGCCCTTGCCTTTGTCCTGGGTAGACGCTAGTTTCTTGGCAGGGTGGGGGAGGCGCCAACATCAGTATCTGGTCATTGTCTCCTTCTGGTGGTGGTGGTAGAAGTAGCCTATGTCGGTGGGTTCTTGATCGCCCAAACCTCCGAAGCATCCAACCAAATGGTGCCTTTAATATTTTATCATCTTTCCATTATGGCACACCAACTTCATGGCAGAATGTTGTAATAAGACGGGGAAATGGCAATTCCCTTGTTTTTTTGTTGGGATGCAACTCTTTCCGGGATGGCCCCATAGATATATTCATAAGGCGCAATTGGATGTTTTTGGAGGATGGAGTGGAGGAGCAACAATCGTCGGTGGGAGAATGTTGTCAGATTTTTGGTGGGTAGAAGCCTTGTATTCGTAAACCTCACCTAAAATTTAGCGCTGGGGAGGAGGTTCTTCCATCTTACTACCCTAGCATTGGACAGTGTTCTTTCCCAAGTAGTTCCTACAAGACATGTAATGCCCTGATTTTGGGCCTAGATGTTTTAAAGTTTGAATCGGGCCGGTCGAGAACGGTTCGAATCTTAAAGGGGGATTTAGGGAACACCTAGTTCGGGATGCTTTAAAAATATGGAAAAAATATCTAAAAATCCTCATTTACTATATAAATGATTATGGTGAAAACAATTTGACAAAATATGATTTGGAAATACTACATTTCGGTGTAGTGACCAGATCGCAGTTTTTACAAAAGTTGACTAGTGATTGTTTTGTAAAGGATTGAAACATTGAATCTTTAAGAAGCTAAATTTACCAAAATGTTTTTCATCAGATTTCTCTTTAATTTTGGAGTTTTTAATAATGTTTTAATTAAGGGAATAAAGGAGAATTAAAAAGAAACATCTACTTTGACTTTTCATAACTACCTTACGTTAGTTTTCTCTCGTTTCATTTTCTCTCAACTTCCACTCAGCCAAACACATTTCTTTCATCAATTAACCTTTGATTTTCATCTCATTTGTTGAGATTTCATTCTCCTAAGGATTCCTAATCTCTAGCTCATCAAAACCTTTTGTTTTTACTTTGGATTTTCAATGAAACTTGCCCAAATTGAGGAGAAATCAGCCATTAGAGGTAAGCTTTGTCCTTCTCCTCTAATGATCAGTTCTTTACTGAAATTCCCAAGTTAACAATCCTTTGTTAATGATTTTTGAGTTGCTTTAATGTTAGAAACATGAAATTGTGGTAAAACTCAAGATTCTTGGAGAGATCTTGATGATTTTCGTAATTCTTGGTTAGACACTATTTTGAGGTTGATTTCTAATGTATTTTTTATGGTAATTGATGTTATAAATGAGGTTTTATCAAACAAATCCCGAATAGGTTTGGATTCCTAAGTTTTACATGCTAGATTTGTGGCTTTTGGGGTAGTTTTGGTGTTCTGTTGTTACTAGAGATATAAGGAAGAGTTTATGATGATTTTTGGTGTTGATTGAGGTTTAGAAATGTTTAGAAGTGATAGATCTTTGCTGGGCTTTGTTTTGGAAGAGTTTGGAGATGATTTCGATTGTTTTGGGTAGCCAAAATGGTGCTTTTGAGTAGAGCAGCGAGTTTGTGTAGATGGCTGGTGATTTCAATGCATGATGATGCATTAATCCTCTGCTCTTAAGTGTAATAAATAGGGGAGACATCTTTGGACGCTTTTGGTGTTGATCTGGAAGTGTCGGGAGCTTAGATATCGTTTCGGCAAGCAAGCGAAACGTAATCGGTGAGTGCGAATGGTTTTAGAAGTCCTTGAGGGACAAAGAAACAAGGTTTGGGGATTTAGGATTGGTTTGAAACACCATCCTAAGTCCGGAAGTAAGTATGGCTAGATTTACTCTCAAATATGTGGTTGATGCCTCTAAATGCTTTTACATGTTCTTGTTTTGAGATAGACAAATTCCTACTGTTTTATGCATGATTTGTAGCATGAGATGATGCTTTGTAGAGATTTCATGAGATAGCATGTTGTATTAAAGATTTTTGATATTTTGATTTAATGCAAAGCATGAGTTCTGGTTTTGAAATGAGATGTTAATGATTTGAGAAATGTTGCATAAAAACAGTAGGTGAGATGATGTTTTTGACATAATATATTGGCATAGAAGATGAGATAGTTACCGGATATAATTGATCGATCAATAGGATGAGAGCGCACTATAAACTAAAATTCGTACATGCTCTTTGGAGTCGGGCAATGAGGGTAGTGCCATCCCGATCCAAAGTGAGAATCCGATGATGAGAGATACCATCGGGGTAGGACTTGGTGAAATACCCAAGCTTTGTGGCGATGAGAGATACCGCCATGAGAGTCTGGTGATTAGAGATTCCACCGGGGTAGGACTTGACCTTGAGTCAAGCTAATCCGCATATCCGAGTAAAGATATAATATGAAATGCCAATATATAAAAATGTATTTGATTCACATGTATAAAATGTTGAGATAATTTATGCTATGAGAAATGCATATGAGATTTGTATATGAAATGCTTTAGTTTTCACAAGCATGTGTATGGCTTTGCCATGAGATTTGCATTGGTTTAAATGCATGAGATAGAATAGAGGTACATGTGTTTTCAAATGGAGTTTTGCTTTAAAATGGTTTTCAAGCATGAGATAGAAAGAGCATGTTGTTGAAAATGGTTTTTGAGAAAGAGTTTTATAGATGCATTGTGGTGTTGGTTTTCCTTAGAGCTTGCCTCACTAAGCAATTGTGCTTACGCTCTCTTTTACCAACAATGAAGATCATTGAGACGAGTTTGGGCAGCGAGAAGGCTAAGGACATCCAAGGAAGTGAGAAGCTCAAGTATGGTGAAGTTTTCATATGCTTTAGTATTGATATTTGGCAATGGGGATCCATAGTTGGTTTTGGGAGATGTG
This sequence comes from Hibiscus trionum, assembly GCA_030270665.1. Taxonomy (NCBI): domain Eukaryota; kingdom Viridiplantae; phylum Streptophyta; class Magnoliopsida; order Malvales; family Malvaceae; genus Hibiscus; species Hibiscus trionum. The sequence continues at coordinate 3,168,950 of BSYR01000010.1, read as the reverse complement.
TTTTGAACTCCCTATGTTTGTGGCTAGTTTGATTTGGCTTTTGAAGTTTGTAAATGGCCTATATGGTTTGGTTTGAGGCTTGAGGCTTTTATGTGGTTCATGAGACTAGGAAGCATGCCTATAGACTCAATGATCACTTGATTGTTGCCATGCTCTAGCTTAAGCTTCATAATAATGTTCTCTGATGTTTATTCTTGTTGCTGGTGTGAAATGGCATGATTTGAGAAATGTTTGAATGTGTAAAGATGTGAAAAACCAGAAAATTATACAGTTGCAGGGCAGGGTGTATCGAAACACCTTTGTCTGTTTCGGAACAGGGGCCTGAAATGGCCATAGTGTTTCGGAACGGGTAATGGTGTTTCGGAACACTCTAGCTACTAGAGAGGCCTGTTTCGATACTGGTCTCGAAACGCACCCAAGTACCAAACCGGTCAACTCCGTTTCGATACGACCGTTTCGATACCAGGGTCAGTGTTTCGAAATGGTTGACCGTTGGTCTGCATTTTGAATTGTTCAAGTTCTCTTTTCTTACATTTTAGTCCTTGTTGATTGTGGATACAATTGGTTGAGTTTGGAATGTCCAATTAAGCCGATTTTTGACAGAGATGCATGTAAAATGACTAATTACATATTGGTAAGCTTAAAATCTGCAAAGTCCTTATATTTTCCAAAATTTACATTTTGGTCCCTAAAAGTATAATTCTTACAATTGAATCCTTAAATGACTTCTGATCGTGATGCTTTCTCCTTCTTATGATCTTGAGTGATCACATAGGTTAATAGTGCATTTAGAAAAGATAAAAAGAAAAAAGGGTTGTTAATCAAGGTTGACTTTTGGGTTGACTTTGGTTTTCCCCGTGTAATCTTCGTAGTTCGGGTCAAGCGTCTAGGTCGGGCTAACGGGGTTACAAGACAATGGTCTCGTAGAATCTTGTTATCTATTTCGTTTGTGGTGTTGGCAACGAACCTGGTGTGTAACCCATCTAACAACTTTAATTTGTAATGGTGTGTGATGAGTTTTGGGGTGAACTCCTCCTTTATCCTCTGACATATACCCATTTGTCGCTATGTTGGCCAAAATGAGTGCAAAACTTCTTGACCCAGACAACATTTATCACCCCTGGCTGTTTGGAGAATAACTCTCATCCATACAACTAAATGATGGTTTTTTCCTCGCTGTCAAAAAGGATAGTTTAGTGGTCGGATCAGGCCAACCCTTCTTCTAGTAGTAAGTCTTGAGTTTAGAAATACTTGTACCATCGTTTGAATGGTGCAAAATGGAGGTGGTGTTTAAGGGTAGTCAGTAGTTCTATAAAGGAGTCGAAGTTTGAGAAGGAGTCGGAAGATGACTGTTGGAATAAGGAAGACGAAGGAGGGCTGAGACTCTGTCTTTGTTGCACCATTCTTGATAATGAGACGAAATTTGGAGAAAGGAGAGTAAGATTTTTACAATAATAGGTACTGGTTGCTTTGGAAAATGATCAGCTTTGGTTTAATAATAGAAAACCTGGGGAAGAAGAATATGGACAAGCATGGAAGTAAAAGGTCGTAAGAGTGATTGAGGAAATTCAGCATTAATTGTTTATTGTTTTGTTTAGCGGGAAAGTGAAAGTAGGCGGTGTGTGGATGGAGTTGTGGCGTGTGGAGGAGTTATAGGTTATGGTGAGGGGTAAGGATGGATTTTTCATAAGTGGAATAAACAAAATCTATATCTAAGCCATTGTAACCAGTTCGCTTTCTTGTGTCCTAGGAGAATGTTCAACCCTTTTATTCTCTTCCTTGTAATAACTGCCAAAATACACACATATTAAATAAAACCTAAATCAAAAAATTAAAGAAATTACAGAAACTAAATGCAAACATTAAAATAACATAAAAGTAAAGGATAAGATAGGATGTTCTAGACATCCAATAGTGTGACTAAAGTTTTGTCACGTTGCATTGGTGCTCCCTTGTAGACCTTCAGGTGTTGACCGTGGACCTTGAAGATTGTCATCTTTAGATTTGTTATGTCCACAGCACCATGTGGGTAGACCTTGACAACTTGGAATGGGGTAGACCAACGAGATTTTAATTTTCCTGGGAAAAGCTTCAATCGAGAATTGTAGAGTAGGACAGTTTGGCCATCAAAAAAGGTTTGAGGCATTAGCTTATCATCATGCCATCTTTCAGTCTTTTCTTTGTATATCTTTGCATTCTCGTAAGCATTCAGATGATGCTCGTCTAACTCCTTTAATTCCAATAATCTTCTTTCCCCAACTAGTTGACAGTCCATGTTGATCTTCTTGATAGCCCAAAAGGCTTTGTGTTATAGTTCAACCGGCAAGTGATAAGCTTTCCCATACACAAGTCGATTAAGGAGACATGCCCAAAGGTGTTTTGAATGCAGTTCGATAGGCCCAAATGGCTTTATCCAGCTTTAGGGACCATACTCTTCGATTGGGTTTAACCACCTTTTAAAGGATCTGCTTGATTTCTCGATTGGATACTTCATCTTGTCTATTGGTCTGCAGGTGATACGTTGTGGCTATCTTGTGGTGGCCTCCATAAGGACGTAGTGCCTTGGCGATCAACTTGTCGTCAAAGTGTTTTCCCTCATCACTGATAATAGCTCGAGGGACCCCAAAGCGGGTGAAGATGTTCTTGTGCAATAACCTCAAGATAGGGTTTGCATCGTTCTTGGTTGTTGTGATTGCTTCCACCCATTTGGACACATAATCTACCATGAGCAAGATGTACAATTGTCTCATGGAAGATGGGAAAGGCCTCATGAAGTCAATGCCCCAAACGTCAAAGAGATCAACTTCCAGAATGACTTGCATGGGAAGCTCATTGCTTCGATATATGTTTCCTATCCTCTGACATCTATTGCACGCCTTATAATATGCATGGGCATCTTGGAACAAGGTTGGCCAATAGAACCCAGATTATAGGACCTTCGCAGTAGTATTTTGTCCTCTAAAGTGTCTTCCACACGGAGTAGAGTGGCAATGGTGTTAAGATATATGTTTTGATATAATAATTGAAAATTGATTTGGACTAAATTGAAAAATATTTCAAAATCTTGTGTAAGTCCAAACAACTTGAAAATATGTTTAAGGGATTTTACAAGGCTTTGGAATAACTTAAAATGGTTTAAAGTAGCCAAGCTTATGATTTTAATGTCACCGTACTGATAGGTATATGACGTATCGATACACTTTAGGGTTTTAGCTACAGGGAAATTCTAGTAGCCAAAAATCGTACCGATATGCTTTTGTTGTATCGATAGGAGTGCTTTAAAACTCCCTAACGGCTAGTCCGCGTACCGATACGGTTGTATCGCATACTGATACGCCTTAACAACTCCCAACGATTATTTTCTCAATGGCTATTTGAAATGTAGGTCGTATCGATACGCATTAGCTGGAAGAGCTCAACGGCTAGATCCTGATGAGGACCGTACCAATATAGTCATTCAAGTATCAATACGCTAAGCTCTAGAACAGCAATGAATGCTGGAAAAATGCACCCCCAACAACTCTAATTCAATCACGACAGTCTACAACGGCTAGCAGCTCAATTAGGAGTATAAAAGGGACCTCCAAGCATCCTCGGAAGACTTATGCTTCAATTGTCAACAACAATATGATCAAAGATTTGTCTTAGTGCTTTATTGTATATTCTTTGTATAGACAACACTTGTGAGCCTAAATTGTCACATTTTCTCAAGTGTTTAGGTTTGGGTGAGTGAGCTAAATAGTGCAAACTATCCACCTTGTGAGGGTTTTCAAGTTCGCTAGATTTTTTTCTTGCTCAAGAGTGTTCCCAAAGCTCGGGTTGTGAGCTTTGGTTGCTAGACTTAGGTTGAGTCTAGGATTGTAACGGTTGCCTCCTAAACCGGTAAAAGGGGAAGAATATCTAGTGGATATTGGTTGAAAATCCTTAGTGGAAGCTAAGGTGGTGGATGTAGGCGCTTGTTAGAAGGTCGAACCACTATAAATCTTTGTGTCTTTTGTTTATGTTTTTGCTTTCACCAAAATCACCCAAAACACAAACTTCTCCACAACTTGGCAAGCAACGGTTGAGTGATCATCGAGCCCAACAATTGGTATCAGAGTGAGGCTCAATTGAAGAGGATTAACATCATATTGAGACAATCCGGAAAGCTCGATACATCAATTCAATCAACCGGTTTAATGGCGCTATCCATCGACAAGCCACCTTTCTTTGACGGGACCAACTATGCTTATTGGAAGACAAGAATGATGTTCTTCATCAAGGCCAAAGTTTACAAACTTTGAGATGTTGTTGAATATGGTCCGTACGTGCCATAAAGATGCAAGGCAGAATGGAATGCGGATGATTGCAAGAAGATGGAGCTAAATTTCAAGGCTTTGCGCATTCTATTTTGTGCATTTAGCCCTAACATAAATGTGAAGATATCTTCTTGTGAAGATGCAAATGAGGTATGGGACAAGCTTGAGGTCACATACAAGGGACCAAACGTAGTAAAGGAGACCAAGATCAGTCTTCTCAACTTAGAGTATGAGAACTTCAAGATGGACCTGAATGAAGACATCAAGAGGATGTTCGACCGTTTCTCCACAATTTGTCAACTAACTAAAAGGTCTTGGAGAGGAGATTCCGGAAGACAAACTCGTTTAGAAGTTGATCTACTCACTTCCCAAATTATGGGAGTTCAAAAAGACAGCAATCATAGAATCAAAGAACTTGAAGGAGCTCAAGCTTGACGAGCTCGTTAGATCTTTGCTCACTCATGAGATGCTGTCTCAACCCTTGAAGAGGGAAAAGGAGAAGAAGATCAAAGAGCAAGGCATTGATGTGAATGGCATTGCTCTTCCATCCTCAACATGCCAACATGAAGAATCAAGTGAGGAGGAAAGTGAAGATGGAGAGATGGTTCATCTCTTCAAGAATTCACCCGGTTCATGAAGAGCGAAATGGAAAAATCCAAGCATGAATCGAAGAAGAAGATGAAGGATTCCCAAAAGAGTCATAAATGCAAGGAGACAAGGCACACCAAATACGATTGCCCGCGCTTCAACAAAAAGAGAATCATCTTCAAAGCAAGCATATGTGGCAACTTGAAGTGATGAAGACTCCACCGATGATGAGGTAGCCCACTTATGTTTGATGACCCTCCAAGAGTGTGAGGTAACTTCTAACTCATCTTGTTCAAATTCATATACTTTTGATGAGTTACAAGAAGCCTATGATGATTTGCTTTTGGAATTCAAGGTTTCATTTTCTAAAAACAAAAAGTTGCTTTCAAAGTTAAAAAATGAAAATGAATTGCTTTCCAAAACAAATCTCGAACTTGAAGAAAGGTTTGAAGTAATTGAGAAAAAGAACCTTGATATACAAAACTTTCTTTAAAAAGTTCAAGAGGGTCGTCAAAGGGAAATTGATGACCTAAAAAAGAATTTGTTTTGCAAAAATGCTCACACATGTGAAATTGGAGAATTCTCCAAATCTAATTTTGTTAAAACAATTTTTTATCAAAGACAATCTAGTGCCCCTACATTTTTAATGGCAAAATTGTTAGAAGTATTCGGATCCCAAAAGGACTAAGTACTTCAACTAAAAAGGATGAAATTGCAAAATAGATTCCTAAATGGACTAATTTATGTGCTTTTAACGTCTATGGATCCAAAGCAATTTGGATACCTTACATGATTGTCTTATTTTAGGTGTGATGGAGAATGATCAACAAGTTAAATATTGAGGGAGGGCTCCATACACACAAGGAAAGACACTTGAAGAATGAAGGCTTCACATCCTCTTTTGGGTTCAAGTGTGGTAAAATATAGTTGATTTTCTTTTGTTTAATTTGATTTATTTTTATTTAAACTAGATTATAATATTTGTTGGACTAACACTTATTGATGCTTGAGCATGGGGAGCCATTTTTTAAACCAAAATTCTTATTTGTGTCAAAAAAAATTAAACCTCCTATGTTATTTTGAACTTAAAGTCTTTTGAATTATTTTTGATATAACAAAAAGGGGGAGAAATTGTTTGAAAATTTGATTTATCAAGTGAGAATAAGGGGGAGCTTAAATTTAAAAAAAATTATGTCTCTTATTCAAAAATTATTTTACAAAGGGGGAGAATCACAAACAATTATTCAAGTTGTTTTATTATATCAAAAAGGGGGAATTGTTAAGATATATGTTTTGATATAATAATTAAAAATTTGATTTGGACTAAATAGAAAAGGATTTCAAAATGTTTTGTAAGTCCAAACAATTTGAAAATATGTGTAAGGGTTTTTACAAGGCTTTGGAATAACTTAAAATGTTTTAAAGTAGCCAAACTTATGATTTTAATGTCATCGTACTGATACTTTATATACCGTATCGATACACTTTAGGGTTTTAGTTACAGGGAAGTTCAAGTAGCCAAAACTCGTACCGATACGCTTTTGTTGTATCGATATGGAGTGCTTTAAAACTCCCCAACGGTTAGTTCACGTACCGATACGGTTTGTAAACTCCTTAGCTCGGCCTAGACACCTGACCCGAACTAAGAAGATTACACGGTGAAAACCAAAGTCAACTCATGAAAGTCCACCTCGATTATCGACCCTTTTTCTTCTTTATATCTTTTCTAGATGCACATTATTATCCTATGTGATTAATAAAGAGATTAGGTTAAAATGGTACAGTGATCGGGGTTCAATTAGGGGTTCAATTGCATGCTTTTGTCTTTTAGGGACCAAATTGTAAATTCCAGGAATTACAAGGACTAACCATGTTTTAAAGTTACCAATCCAAAATTAGTTATATATCATGCCAGCATGTCAAAACTCCACTAAAACGGACCATCCAAACTCAGCCAATTGAACTTACAACATTCAGGGACCAAAACGTAAGAAACATAAACCTAGAACAATTCAAAATCAACATCCAACGGTCAAGTTTAACGCCTTGATTTTGGGCCTAGATGGTTTAGAGATCGGATCGGACCGGTTGGGAACGGTTCGAATCTTTAAGGAAGATTTAGGGAACACCTAGTTCGGGATGTTTTAAAAATATGAAAAAATGTCTAAAAATCCTCATTTAATATGTGAACAATTATGGTGAAATCAATTTTACAAAATAAGGTTTGAAAATACTACATTTCGGTGCAGTGACCAAATCACAGTTTTGCAAAATTGGAATAGTGACTGTTTTGTAAAGGATTGAAACTTTGAATCTTTAAAGAGCTAATTTTACCTAAATGTTTTTCATTAGATTTTTCCTTAATTTGGGTGTTTTTAATAATGCTTTATTAAAAGGAATTAAAGGTTAATTAAAAAGAAAAAAACTATTTTGACTTTTCATAACCATTTTTCACAAATTCCCTCCCATTTCATTTTCTCTCAAATTCTTGGTGGCCAAACACTTTTCCTCCAGCAAATAACCTTTGATTTTCATTCCAAATGATGAGATTTCAATAGTCTTTTGATCCTTAATCAATTCCTCATCAAATCCTCTCAATTTCCACATTGATTTTCCAAGAAAACTTGCCCAAATCAAGGAGAATTCATCCATTAGAGGTAAGCTTCGTCCTTCTCCTCTAATGATCAGTTCTTTACTGAAATTCCCAAGTTATCAATCTTTTCTTGATGATTTTTGAGTGGTTTTAATGTTAGAAACAAGAAATTGTGTTGAAACTCAAGATTTTGGAAGAGATCTTGATGATTTTCGTGGTTTGTCTTTAGGCTCTGTTTTGATGTTGATTTTTAATGTGTTTTGGATGTTATTTGATGTTACAAATGAGGTTTTATCAATCAAATCCCGAATAAGCTTGGATTCCTAAGTTTTGTATGCTAGAATGGTGGTTTTTGGGGTGATTTTGGTGTTCTGTCATAGCTGGAGGTATAAGGATGAGTTTGTGGTGATTTTTTATGTTAAATAATGTTTATAAATGGTTAGAAGTGATAGATCTTGGCTGGGCTTTGATTTGGGATAGTTTGGAGATGATTTCGGTTGTGTTTGGTAGCCGAAATGTGGATTTTGGGTAGAGTAGCGAGTTTGGATGTGTGGCTGATGATTTTAATGCATGATGATGCATTAATCCTATGTTCTTATGTGTTATAAACATGGGAGACCTCTTCGGACGCATTGGGTGTTGATCCGGAAGTGCCGGAAGCATAGTTAGTGTTTCGGCGAGCAAGGCGAAACGTAATCGGTGAGTGGAAATGTGATTTCCTACTTTGTAACGCTTTGAGCGTGCTCTTGGGAGCTTAGTGTAAGTTTGATACACTTAACTAAGCTCAAGTGTAAGTGTTTCGCTCATCCCTCTCTTGAACATGTGGTATGTAGGATGAAAATGCATTTGATGTAAGAGTGGATTTGTTTACTGTTTTTAAGCATGTTTAAGCATGGTTTAATGCTGGATTTTGATGCCATTATGTTAAGGATGCACTAGGTAAGTGATCCTTAGTTTTCATATGAAAATGCATATGATGTTAAGCATGTGTGCTTGTGTAAATGGCATTGTGGTTATGCTTGAGAAATAGTGGATTAATGTGGATAAACGATTATATTGGCAAGTGATGAAAATAGTTTTTGGTTACTTTAATCGGATATAGTTAGCCGACTATAGGATTGGGTGCACCGTAAGTAAAGTCGCCTTGGATGTCGAGGGGCTGTGATTGTACCGTAAAGTCCATACAAGTACCCTAACGATTGAGGTAAGAACACAACGGTGGTTGAAATTCCATGTGTGGATCTTGTGTCATGTGTCCCTTACTCTCGTTACTGGAATTATACAACTATCGATGAGTGGTGTTGAGGGGTTGAGATTGTACCGTTATACTCCACCACGGGTGTCACAACAATGGAGGGATTACTCTTGTGTGTGAGCCTTGTGTAGTCCGGTAGTGTGTATGAAGCGTGTGGGAAAACGCTTGTAATCCGTGTATCCGATTGTGTCTTGTGTTGAAATGGTTTGTGGACTATCACTTGAAAGCCAATATAATGTATTTGAATATAATGTAGCGTGAGATGCTTGTAAATATTGCAAGGTTGCATGAAAGATATGTATATGATGCAAGAAAGCATGTGATGCTTGTTAAAGCATGAGCATAGGTTTATATGATGTTGTAATTAATGCATGTGTGCATGAGATTTCAAAAGTGCATTGAAGTCTTGAGAAGACATGTTTTATAAAGGCGTGTAGTGTAAATGTTGCATTTGCAAATCATGAGTTGAGCATTGATGAATGTTGTCAAGCGGTCCTCACTAAGCTTAGTGCTTACGCTCTTTTGTTTCATCAATGCAGAGAATTTAACATTTGAAGGCAGCTCATGAGCAAGAGACATCCAAGATTTTCGTTAAAGAAATGTATGTGGTTCATCCTTAGTGTAATAAAAGGCAATGGGTGGGAATTTATACTTGGAAGGTTTGAGAATGTTTCTTTACTTTGAGCATGTTGGTTTGACCATATTTGAGTTGTAAATGGTCTTTGGAGTTTGGATTTTGGATTATTTTTTGAGTTTTGACTTGCTATGGTTTTGCTAACTAGGAAGCATGCCTATAGTGCCTTTGCTTATGTAAATGTTATTATGTTTAGGCTATGGCTTTGATATGTTGATTGTTGAAATGTATCCCTGATGTATGCATGTTGTGGCAAGTCTCGGGGTTGGTTCGAGTATGAAAAGGCATGTTAAACCAGCAAATTCTGCTGTCACTGGGCAGGGCGTATCGGAACACCTGCAACAGTTTCGAAACGGGGCCCTGTAATGGTCATACCGTTTCGGAACGAGTTGAGGTGTTTCGAAACATTTTGGCCACTGGAGTGATCTGTTCCGATACTGGTCTCGGAACATACCCGCGTACCGAAACGGTCAACTCCGTTTCGATACGGGCGTTTCGGTACAGTGGGTGAGTGTTTCGAAACAGATGATCGTTGTATATTGTTTGAATTATTCTAAGTTAGCATGCTTTACATTTTAGTCCTGGAAGTTGTGGATGCAATTGCATGAGGATGGATTGTCTTTTAAAGTTGAATTTTGGCAGAGGAGCATGTAATATGACTAATTAAATACTGGTAAACTTAAAATCTATCAAGTCCTTATATTTTTCTAAAATTACATTTTGGTCCCTAAAAGTGTTATTCTTGCAATTCAATCTTTAAATGACTTCTGTTTGCTGCGTCGTTTCCCCTGCTATGTTTTGTTAACCATCTATGTTAATAATGTGCATCTAGACAAGATTAAAACAAAAAAGGTCGTTAATCAAGGTTGACTTTCGGGTTGACTTTGGTTTTCCCCGTGTAATCTTCGAAGTTTGGGTCTAGCGTCTAGGCCAGGCTAAGGGGGTTACATTTGGTGGTATCAGAGCGTGGTTTCGAATGAAATGGGAATGTTGGTATGTGTAATTGATGTGAGTTGAGTTATGATGTTTGAAAAGCATGCTAATCTATGAATTTGGAACCTTATGCCATGTTGATTAGTGTGTTGTATATATGGAATGAATAGGACTGTTTAGTGATGATGTTACATGAGTATGTGCTGATTTGAAATGGTGGAATGTATGTGAGCATGATGATGGTGTATGCTATGTTCTGTGGGGGGAATTGGGAGCTCATTGCCTTATTACACTAATCAAATGTTTTGTAAACTTGGATTCTTGCTTGCATCTGGCTTAAATGGTTTAATTTGTTTCGTTGTTGTGTTTTTTTAAAGTAGCACATGGGACCTAGAAGAGAGCTGAGGTCCAATATGATTATACCTGCAGCTGAGCAGGAAGATCAGGCTGAGCAGGGGGCTGATGTTCCTCATGGTGGAGATTTACCTCCTCCGCCACCACCTGGAGGTGGGGAGCAGGCACAACAAGGACAAGCTGGTCCTGGGCTAGGTAATTTGGCACCCTTAGTCGAAGCGATTGCTGGAGCGTTTCAGGCTGCTTTTGCCGGAGCGCAAGTGCAGGCCCCTGCTGCTGGGCAGGCGGGTCTACCTTCTGAAAGGTTGAGGAACCTGGGAGCAGTAGAGTTTTATAGATTGGCATCTGAGGCGTCTGAGGCCTAGTTGGCTAGTACGATCCGCATAATGGATCATATGGGTTGTAGTGATGAGCGCAAGCTCGATTGTGCAGTTTCCTTGCTGCAAGGAGATGCTTACAGCTGGTGGATGACTGCCACAGCAGGTATGGAACCAAATGAAGTTGATTGGGAGTTCTTCAGGAGTGCTTTCCGGAGGAAGTATCATGGTGTGAGATACATGGATGAGAAGAAGTGGGAGTTTATGTCTCTCGTTCAGGGGAGTTTATCAGTGGCCGAGTACGAGGTCCAGTTCGTACGCTTGAGCCAGTATGCTCCTGAGCTGGTGCCTAGTGTGAGGCAACGCTGTGATCGATTTCGTTATGGATTGGTGCAAGATGTTAAGACATACATGCTAGCTGCGGATTACACAGATTTTGATGTGCTTGTGTGTCGAGCGAAGGACATCGAGCAGAACCTGGGCTTGTCTTCTAGAGGTGTTGGTTCTAGCTCTGGAAAGAGAGCTGCTGAGCATAGTTCTGGTGGTGGATGGAACAAGAGGGGACGAGATAGGAGGTACCAGTCTACTGCTAGGCTTGGTAATAGAGGACATGGTACACATGTTCAGGGAGATAGGGAGAGGGCTGATCAGAACACGTGCTGGACGTGTGGTTCTCGTGGTCACTTGAGGCGAGATTGTCCTCAAGCAGCTAGGGAAGTTCAGGCTCATGTTGCAGCGACAGGGAACTCCTGTTGGAACTGTGGTTCAGCAGATCACATGAGAAGGGAGTGTCCTTTGTTGGCCGGTGGTGGTCAGGGACGTGTTCCTGGGGTAGCTGCACCTCAGAGAGGTCGTGGGCGCGGCCATGGGAATTTCTACAGAAGGGATGAGGGACAGCGAGGTATTTCTCACGTGGTAGCTGTTAGACCTGAGGGAGGTGGACCAGCGAGGGTGTATGCTCAGCGCGAGGAGTGCAACAACACCGATGTGATCGCAGGTACCTTTTCTCTCCAGTCTTTATCTTTGCTGGCTTTGATTGATTCTGGATCCACGCATTCTTATATCTTGAGTGAGCATGCGCATTTGCTTGATATACCTGTTGAGATGCTTGGAGTAGGAATGCAAGTGACTAGTTCTTTTGGTGAGACTGTAGTCACTAGGAGGTTGTATAAGAGGTGTCCTCTGTCTGTGCAAGGTCATGTTTTCCTTGTAGATTTGATGGAATTGCCATTCTACGGATTTGATGTAATCCTTGGTATGGATTGGTTGACGGAGCACAGAGCTGTGGTTGACTTTGATGTTAAGCGAGTCACCTTAAAGTTGTCCGACGACTACGAGGTTGTTATAGTAGGCTAGAATGTGAAATTCTTGTCAAATGTGATATCGGCCTTAGAAGCAAACCATATGATGAGGTTGGGGTGTGAAGCTTACCTTGCCTATGTGATGAATCCTGGTTCTAAGGATGTGCGCGTGCAAGACATTCGAACGGTTTGCAATTTTCCGGGTGTCTTTCCGGAAGAATTGCTTGGTTTGCCACCAAACAGAGAAGTTGAGTTTGGTATAGAGTTGTTTGAGAACACAACTTCGGTGTCCATTGCTCCATATCGTATGGCACCTAAAGAGCTAAAAGAATTGAAAATGCAGTTGTAGGAGTTGTTGGATCGGGGTTTACTTCGGCCCAGTGTGTCACCTTGGGATGCACTAGTTCTATTCGTAAAGAAGAAAGATGGAACGATGAGAATGTGTATAGATTATCGGCAACTGAACAAGTTAACGGTCAAGAACAAGTATCCCTTGCCTAGAATTGATGATCTCTTTTATCAGTTTCGGGGAGCCTTAGTGTTTTCTAAGATAGACTTGAGATCGGGATACTATCAGCTGAAGATGAAGGATGTGGACGTACCTAAAACTGCTTTTCGGACTAGGTACAGGCATTATGAGTTTTTGGTGATGCCGTTTGGTTTGACCAATGCGCCTGCTGCTTTCATGAACATGATGAATCATGTATTCCATGAGTACTTGGATCAATTTTTGGTGGTGTTCATCGATGATATCCTTGTGTATTCGCGTACTGAGGAGGATCACGATAGGCACTTAAGAATCGTTTTGCAAGCGTTGTTGGAGAATCAGTTATATGCCAAATTGAGCAAGTGTGAGTTTTGGCTTAGGGAAGTGGTTTTCCTTGGTTATGTGGTATCGGCGGAGGGTATTCGCGTTGATCCGCAAAAAGTGGAGGTTGTGAAGAGTTTGAGAGTGCCTAAGTCAGTGACCAAGGTACGGAGTTTCCTTGGGTTGGCTGGGTATTATCGTAGATTTGTCGAGGGGTTTTCAAAGATAGCAGCGCCTTTGACCAAGTTGTAGCAAAAGAATGTTCATTTTGAATGGATGGAGGCGAGGCAACAAGCTTTTGAGAAGCTGAAAGAAGCGTTGACTCAAGCTCCTGTTTTGGTTCAACCTGAATCTGGTAAAGAGTTTGTGGTCTATAGTGATGCGTCCATTGTTGGTTTGGGCTGCGTGTTGATGCAAGAGGGTAAGGTGGTGGCCTATGCATCTAGGCAGTTAAAGGTGCATGAGCGCAACTACCCTACTCATGATCTTGAGCTTGCAGCTGTGGTGTTTGCCTTAAAGATCTGGAGGCATTACCTATATGGCGAGAAATGTGTGGTGTTCACAGATCATAAGAGCTTGAAATATATTATGTCTCAGAATGAGTTAAATCTTAGGCAATGCCGTTGGGTGGAGTTGCTTAAGGATTATGATCTGGCGATTGAGTAACACCCTGGCAAGGCTAACGTGGTGGCCGATGCTTTGAGCCAGAAGGTGGCCGTTGAGCTGAGAGCGATGTTCGCTCGTCTGAGTATATCGCGTGAAGGTGGCCTTGTGGCGGAGTTACGAGTGAAACCATCTTTGTTACAGTTGATTAAAGAGAAACAGTTGCTTGATGATTCTCTTGTTTCGCATGTTCAAGATATTGCGGAAGTTAGACCTTCAGGTTTCAGCTTTAATGCTGATGGTGTTCTATGTTTTGGTAGTCGAATAATGGTGCCAGATGATGCTGAATAAGAAGCACTATTCTGACTGAAGCCCATTGTAGTCCTTTTGATATGCACCTGGGTAGTACGAAAATGTATCGCGACCTAAAAGATGAGTATTACTGGGTGGGGTTGAAAAAGGATGTGACGGAGTTCGTTAGTAAGTGTATGGTGTGTCAGCGAGTGAAAGCTGAGCATCAGGTTCCTTCTGGATTGTTGCAACCTTTGAGGATTCCAGAATGGAAGTGGGAGAGAATCACCATGGATTTTGTGTCTGGTTTGCCTTTGTCGTCGACAAAGAATAATTCAGTTTGGGTGATTGTGGATCGGCTTACAAAGTGTGCACATTTTCTGCCTGTGCATACTACGTATACCTTTGATAGGTTGGCTGAGCTGTATATAGCTGAGATTGTGCGGTTGCACGATGTGCCAAAGTCCATTGTGTCAGATAGAGGTCTGAGGTTCACATCGCGATTTTGGGAATGCTTGTATCAAGCCTTGGGTACACGTTTGAATTTTAGCACTTCATATCATCCGCAGACGGATGGACAATCGGAACGTGTGATCCAAGTGCTTGAGGATATGCTGGGATGTTGTGTGTTAGATTTTCAAGGTTCTTGGGAGAAACACTTGCCGTTGGTTGAGTTTGCGTATAACAATAGTTACCAGGCAAGTATCTAAATGGCCCCATACGAGGCTTTGTATGGGAGAAGATGTAGGACCCCTCTTTGTTGGGCAGAAGTTGGGCAAAAGTTGATTTCAATGCTGGCTATGCTTAAGGGAACCACCGAGAAAGTGAAGCTCATTTGTGAGCGGTTAAAAGCGGCATCGGACCGGCAAAAGTCCTACGCGAATTTGAAGCGTAAGGAAATTGAGTTCGCGGTTGGCGGACGTGTGTTCTTGAAAGTTTTGCCTTGGAAGAAGGTGATGAGATTTGGGCATAAAGGTAAACTTAGCCCAAGGTTTATTGGACCTTATGAAATTGTGGAGCGTAATGGTCCTGTGGCATATTGGTTGAGATTGTCTGCTGAGTTGGAGAAGATACATGATGTGTTTCATATCTCCATGTTACGAAAGTACAGATCGGATCCTTCGCATGTGATGCATGTTGAGGAGATATAGTTGAATCCGGATCTGTCTTATGATGAGGAACCAGTGAGGGTCCTGGATGTAAGTAGCAAGGTTCTTTGTAACCCCCTTAACCCGGCCTAGACGGTTGACCCGAATTAAGAAAGTCACACGGGGAAAACCAAAGTCAACCCGAAAGTCAACCTTGATTAACGACCCTTTTTTTTCTTTTAAAACTTGTCTAGATGCATATTAAGCCTTAGATATGATCATGCAACAGCATACTCAAAGATCATAAACATCAGAGATCAAACAGGGACCCAATTGAACAATTTACAACTTTAGGGACCAAATTGTAAATTCTGATAATTATAAGGACTTAACCCAAATTGAAGTTACCAACTTGAAATTAATCATGTTTCATGCTTCTCTGTGAAATTTCAGTTCAAAAGGACTTCCCAAACTCATACAATTGCACAAACAAGATTCAGGACCAAAATGCAAACATTTCAAAACATTTAACTGCCAATGTCAGCCCCCAACGGTCACCCGTTCCGAAACGGGAGACAGCCCGTTTCGAAACGCGGGGCCGTTCCGCAACGCGTACCGAAACGGGGGTCGGGCAGTAGCCTTTCCGTTTCGGAACGGTCCCTCCCGTTTCGGACGCCTGGGCTTGTTTAAGGCACCCGTTCCGAAACGATAGGTGCTGTTCCGAAACACCCTGCACAGATTGCCCAATAATGCATACTTAGACATGCAATTGACCAACCAATCATGCTCCAAATGTCACCAAACTTTGCCAACATGCAATTCAACATATATGAGACATACTTGCATCAACAATTCATCAAAACACCCACATATATGAAACGCCCCAAATCTATAGGCATGCTTCCTACACAAGCAACCATTCAAGCATAAACTTCCAAATTCAAGCATATAAAGGCCAACCACAAAAACCAGCATTCTCTACAACATTCAACATACTTAGGGAGTTCAAAACATCTCCCAAAACATACACATAGGTCCCCCATTGCCAAATTACCAAAAGCTAAATGTACTTAAGAAAACCTTCCATACTTTGAGCTTTACTACCACTTGAATGCTTGCCTTCCTTGCTGCCCTCAAAGTACTTTAATGCTCTGCAATATTGGTTTGAGAAAACAAAGAGAGCGTAAGCAAAAGCTTAGTGAGGAATGCTCAATAAAACCATCCAATAATGCATTTATAAAACACTTAGTAAATCATGCTTCAAATCATCATTTACACATGCTCAAAAGCATACTTTAACAAGCATCTCATGCTTCATTTCATTACATGTTATATTGGCCACAAGTGATACATTTCATTTCTTTGAAAACAAGTTCATCAACTTTCACCCCAAGGACTTTTAAACACCTTGGACCCCAAGGACTTTTAAACACCTTGGCCATGGACTTTTAAACACCATGATATAAATTACCTCAAGGACTTTTAAACACCTTGACCCCAAGGACTTTTAAACACCTTGGCCTATGGACTTTTAAACACCATAGAAAGGACCACACAAGGACTTTTAAACACCTTTGTGTCCGTAACAAGAATCATCCAAGGACTTTTAACCACCTTAGTGACCTCAACCTTTTCAAAACATCACTTGCCAATATACATCATTATCATCAATTTATCCACTGTTCTAAAGCATTAAACCAAGCCATATTCATCATGCATTTAAAAGCATCAAACCACATTTAATCAATGTTCAAAAACAAGGAACTCTTACCTTGAGCTTCCTTCAACATATGGCTTACAAAAATAGCATTAACCATGCTAAATCATGCTTTCAAAACAGAATTTAAAACATGCAATAAACCACATTGCACAACAATCAAATCATGGCCACCGCTAGAGAGTATTTCCGAAAACTTACACTTGAGCTTAGCAAAGTTGTTTAGACTTAAACTAAGCTCCCAAGACATTGGTTTCAAAGCCGAAAACCCAATTTCACTCACCGATTCCACTTCGCCTCTTGCCGAAGCACCAAATCAAGCCTCCGGATCACCACCACTTGGATCCAAAGATGACTCCCCTGTTTTAACACATTAAAACAGTAGATTAATGCATCATCATGCATTAATAGCTTCAATGAAAGCACCTAAACTCGCTGCTCTCATCCACACTCCATTTTCGGCCACCAAACACAACCGAAAATGCATCCAAACCACTTCTCAACTAAGCCCAGCCATTAACCATCAAAACCTAACATCCTTTAACATCATTTAACATCTAAAAAGAACCTAACAACATCCTTATACCTCCAGCAACACCAGATCCACAAGATCACCTCAAAAACAACCAAGAATCATAAGCTAAACTTAGGAAATCCAACCTATCCGGGATTGCATTAATCAAAACTCAATTCCTTATCAAATTAACATTCATTAATCATCATTTTAACACCTTAAAACACTACTTAAACAGATCCAACGAAATTTCATCAAAAACACACCAAATCTTGCATTTTAAGCCAAGATCCATTAAACAATCTTAAAAGCCATTTATAAAACATCAATTAAGGATTGAGAACTTAGGAATTTCATTAAAGAACTTGAAGTTCAGAGGAGAAGGACGTTCTTACCTCCAAACTTGAGTTTCTCCTCTTTTGGAACCAAAAAGCTTGATGAATCAAGTAGCAAATACAAAGGTTTTGATGATGAGATGATTAGGAATCAAAAGAGGATTGAAAAGAAGTATTTAGGTGATAAAAGTCAGAGGAAAAGATCTGGAGAGAATGTGTTTGGTTTGAGAGAAAAGATGAGAGAAAATGGGAAATGGAAAATTTAGAAAGTTAGTTAAAAATGACTAAAATATCTTTCCCTCCTTTTACTTTTATTTTAAACCATTATTAAATCATTTAATATTCTAGAAAATCTGGAGAAACTCCCCTTTGGGTAAATAGCTCCTTAAAGATTCAAAGTTTCAATCCTTTTTAGAACAGTCACAAAACTTTCAAAAATTACATTTTGGTCACTAGCCAAAATGTCACCCTTCCGAAACTCATTTTCCAAAATTGATTTCACAGTTCACTTAAATATATTAAAAGATGATTTTAGAATATTTTTCCATATTTTTAATGCAACCCGAACTAAGCTTTCCTAAATTCACTCTCTTAGATTCGAACAGCACTTTGACCAAACCGGTCAACGCCCAAAACTTCTAAGCCCAAAACCGGGGCGTTACAACTCTCCCCCCCTTAAGAAATTTCGTCCCCGAAATTTACCTAAAGGAAAGAGATAAGGAAACTGCTTCAGCATGTCTTCCTTCCGCTCCCACGTGGCTTCCTCAACACCTCGATGCTTCCACAGCACCTTCACCAACTCAATGGTCTTGCCACGAAGAACCTTGCTATCCGAATCCAGAACCTTCACCGGTTCCTCATCATAGGTCAAATCCGGATTCAAAACCACTTCCTCCACAGGCATCACATGCGAAATATCAGATCTATACCTCCGGAGCATAGAGACATGGAACACATCATGAATCTTCTCCAACTCCTGAGGTAACCTCAACCGATACGCAACAGGACCCACACGCTCAACCACCTCATATGGTCCAATGTACCTAGGGCTCAACTTGCCCTTCCGGCCAAACCGCATCACCTTCTTCCAAGGCGAAACCTTCAAGAACACACGGTCACCCACCGCATACTCTATCTCCTTACGCTTCAAATCCGCGTAAGACTTCTGCCGATCAGAAGCAGCCTTCAACCGCTTACAAATGAGCTTTACCTTCTCTGTGGTCCCTTTCAACAAAGCCGGCATCGAAACCAACTTTTGACCAGTTTCAGCCCAACAAAGAGGAGTCCTACACTTCCTCCCGTACAAAGCCTCATAAGATGCCATCTGAATACTTGCCTAATAACTATTGTTATAAGCAAACTCAACCAAAGGCAGATGCTTCTCCCAAGAACCTTGGAACTCAATCACGCAGCACCTCAACATATCCTCCAAAATCTGGATAACTCGCTCAGACTGACCATCCGACTGGGGATGATAGGATGTACTGAAATGCAACCTTGTACCCAAAGCTTGATGCAAACACTGCCAGAACCGCGAAGTGAACCTCGGATCCCTATCCGACACAATCGACTTAGGCACACCATGCAGCCGCACAATCTCAGCAATGTACAGCTCTGCCAACTTATCCAAAGAAAACGTGGTATGCACAGGCAAGAAATACGCACACTTCGTTAGGCGATCCACAATCACCCACACCGAATTCTTCTTCGAGGGAGACAAAGGTAAACCAGATACAAAATCCATGGTAACCCTTTCCCACTTCCACTCAGGGATTTTCAACGGTTGCAACAACCCTGAAGGAAACTGATGTTCAGCCTTAACTCGCTGACATACCAAACACTTGCTAACAAACTCCTCAACATCTTTCTTCAAACCCACCCAATAGTACTCATCACGAAGATCACGGTACATCTTAGTACTACCAGGGTGCATAGCAAAAGGACTACTATGACCTTCAGTCAGAATAGCACGCCTCAACTCAGCATCAGCAGGCACTACTATCCGACTCCCAAAACACAACACACCATCATCATTAAAACAGAAATCCGAAGGTCTACCCTCCGCGATATCCTGAACATGCGACACCAAGGAATCATCCAGCAACTGCTTATCCTTGATCAACTGAACCAAAGAGGGTTTCACTTGCAACTCAGCAACGAGACCACCATCTTGCGATATGCTCAAGCTAGCAAACATAGCCCTCAGCTCAACAGCTACTTTCCTACTCAAGGCATCCGCTACAACATTAGCTTTTCCAGGATGATACTCAATCGTCAGATCATAATCCTTGAGCAACTCCAACCAACGCCGCTGCCTAAGATTCAACTCCTTCTGAGACATCAGATACCTCAAACTCTTGTGATCTGTGTACACAGTACACTTCTCACCATACAGATAATGTCTCCAGATCTTCAGAGCAAAAACCACTGCAGCCAGCTCAATATCATGCGTAGGGTAATTGCGCTCATGCACTTTCAACTGCCGCGATGCATAAGCCACCACCTTACCCTCCTGCATCAGCACACACCCCAAACCAACATAGGATGCATCACTGTAAACCACAAACTCTTTCCCTGATTCAGGCTGAATCAAGATAGGAGCTTGCGTCAAAGCCGCCTTAAGCTTCTCAAAAGCCTGTTGTCTAGCTTCCGTCCACTCATACTTAACATCCTTTTGCAACAGCTTCGTCAAAGGAGCAGCAATCTTGGAAAAACCATCCACAAACCTTCGGTAGTATCCCGACAAACCAAGGAAACTACGGACCTCATGAACAGACTTAGGAACTTTCCAATTCATCACCGCCTCAATTTTCTGAGGATCAACACGAATCCCCTCAGCTGAGACCACATGCCCAAGAAACACCACCTCCCTTAACCAGAACTCACACTTGCTCAGCTTAGCATAAAGCTGATTCTCCAACAAAGCTTGCAAAACAATCCTCAAATGCTCTACATGCTCCTCCTCAGTACGCGAGTACACGAGGATATCATCAATGAACACCACAACAAACTTGTCCAGGTATTCATGAAACACACGATTCATCATGTCCATGAAAGCAGCATGAGCATTTGTCAACCCAAACGGCATCACAAGGAACTCATAATGCCCATACCTTGTCCTGAAGGCTGTCTTAGGCACATCCACATCCTTCACCTTCAACTGATAATACCCTGACCTCAAGTCAATCTTAGAGAACACAGCAGCTCCCCGAAATTGATCAAAGAGATCATCAATCCTCGGCAAAGGATACCGATTCTTGATAGTCAACTTGTTCAGCTGACGGTAATCAATGCACATTCTCATAGTGCCATCCTTCTTCTTCACAAACAAGACCGGTGCTCCCCAAGGTGACACACTCGGCCGGATGAAACCACGATCAAGCAACTCTTGCAACTGCTTCTTCAGCTCTTTCAGCTCCTTAGGTGCCATTCTATAGGGAGTAATGGACACAGGAGTTGTATTCTCATACAGCTCAATTCCAAACTCCACCTCGCGGTTAGGAGGTAAACCAGGCAACTCCTCAGGAAAAACACCAGGAAACTCCTTCACAACTCTGATATCTTGCACCCTCAACTCTTTAGAGCTAGGATTCATCACAAAAGCTAGATAGGCTTCGCAACCTTGCCTCAGCATCCTGCTCGCCTCCAAGGTAGACACCACATTGGCAAGAAACTTCACATTCTCACCAACCACAACAACTTCATAATCATCCGCAAGCTTAAGCGAAACTCGCTTGTTTTCACAATCCACAACAGCGCGATGCTCAGCAAGCCAATCCATACCAAGGATTACATCAAAACCATAAAAGGGCAACTCCATAAGATCACCATGAAAAACATGTTCTTGAACAACCAAGGGACACCTTCTATAAAGCTTACGAGTCACAACAGTCTCACCAAAAGAACTAGTGACACGAACACCAACATCCAAAGACTCAACAGGCAAACCAAGCAATTCAGCATGCTCACGCAAAATGTATGAATGCGTAGATCCAGAATCTATCAAAGAAAGCAATGACAAGGATTGCAAAGTAAAGGTACCTGCAATCACATCCGCATCATTCCTTCCCTCACGCTGAGCATACACCCTCGCTTGGCCTCCACCTTCAGGCTGAATAGCCACAACATGGGCCACTCCACGACCACCTTCCTCTCTCCTCTGGAAATTACCACGGCCGCGCCCACGACCTCTCTGCGGTGCAGCAACAACAGGAGCACGCACCTGATCACCAGTCAACCTAGGACAGTCACGCCTCAAATGGTCTGCGGATCCACAATTCCAGCACCCATTACCAGCTGCCGCAACAGGAGCTTGCACCTCTCTCACAGCACGAGGACAGTCACGTTTCATGTGACCACGTGAACCGCAGATCCAACAAGCACTCGGATCAGCTCTAGCATTGCCTTCTCTAGCAGGTGCACCACCACCTCTCTTAGCTGAAGACTGATACTTCTGATCACGTCCCCTCTTGTTCTGTCCACCTCCAGAACTATACTCAGCAGCTCACTTGCCAGCACCCTTAGCAGATAAACTCAAGTTCATCTCAACGTCCTTGGCTCGGCCCACCAACACATCAAAATCATCATACTCGACGGCCAGCAAATACATTTTCACATCCGTCTCTAAGCCGTAACGGAACCTCTCGCACCTTGCCCGCTCATCAGGTACCAGCTCAGGTGCATACTGACTGAGTCGCACAAACTGCACCTCATACTCAGCCACACTCATGCTCCCTTGGGTAAGAGACATGAATTCACGCTTCTTCTCATCAAGATATCTCACACCAAGATATCTCCGCTTGAACACATTCTGAAAGAATGTCCAAGTCACATCAGCTTCTGCCATCCCAGCAATAGTGGTTGTCCACCACGTATACGCATCCTTCTGCAGCAAGGACACAACACAACCCAGCTTCTGCACATCAGTGCAACTCATCTGGCCCAAGATTCGCTTGGTACTCTCTAGCCAAGCTTCAGAACTCTCAGCAGACATACCCCTGAACTCAGTCCCACCAAGACTGCGCAGACGCTCCAAAGGTAGTCTGACTCCAGCATCTTCCTGATGCCCCGCTCCACGAGCCCCAGCTACTGCTGCTTGAAAAGCACCAGCAATAGCTTGCACTAACATCGTCATATCAGGCATAGCTTGCCCCTGACCAGCCCCAGGTCCAGCAGCTCCAGCACCAGCTGCAGCTCCAGCTTCCTCAGCCCCAGCACCACCACCACCAGGTGGAGGAGGAGGTAACACCGCACTACCCGTGTTTTCCTCATTCTCGTTCTCATTAGGAGCCGTAGCTCGCACATTACCTCGTAACTCTCTACGTGGTGCCATACTTTTACCATGCAATCACAACACAAATAAAACAAAGTCAGGCCCAGCAAGGTAAGCAATCCAAGTATTCAAGCTCAATTTCATTCAAAATCAACACCATTTCATTAGCTTTTATTTGGCAATGGGTACCCACAACATGCTACATCATAACATACATCTCAAATGCAACATACATGCAATTCACTCAACATGCTTCCACTCAACAAGCATACAAAGCATACACACTTCAATCATGCACACATTCATTCCCAATTACTCGAGAACTCAGCTCTGATACCACCAAATGTAACCCCCTTAACCCGGCCTAGACGGTTGACCCGAATTAAGAAAGTCACACGGGGAAAACCAAAGTCAACCCGAAAGTCAACCTTGATTAACGACCCTTTTTTTTCTTTTAAAACTTGTCTAGATGCATATTAAGCCTTAGATATGATCATGCAACAGCATACTCAAAGATCATAAACATCAGAGATCAAACAGGGACCCAATTGAACAATTTACAACTTTAGGGACCAAATTGTAAATTCTTATAATTATAAGGACTTAACCCAAATTGAAGTTACCAACTTGAAATTAATCATGTTTCATGCTTCTCTGTGAAATTTCAGTTCAAAAGGACTTCCCAAACTCATACAATTGCACAAACAAGATTCAGGACCCAAATGCAAACATTTCAAAACATTTAACTGCCAATGTCAGCCCCCAACGGTCACCCGTTCCGAAACGGGAGACAGCCCGTTTTGAAACGCGGGGCCGTTCCGCAACGCGTACCGAAACGGGGGTCGGGCAGTAGCCTTTCCGTTTCGGAACGGTCCCTCCCGTTTCGGACGCCTAGGCTTGTTTAAGGCACCCGTTCCGAAACGGTAGGTGCTGTTCCGAAACACCCTGCACAGATTGCCCAATAATGCATACTTAGACATGCAATTGACCAACCAATCATGCTCCAAATGTCACCAAACTTTGCCAACATGCAATTCAACATATATGAGACATACTTGCATCAACAATTCATCAAAACACCCACATATATGAAACGCCCCAAATCTATAGGCATGCTTCCTACACAAGCAACCATTCAAGCATAAACTTCCAAATTCAAGCATATAAAGGCCAACCACAAAAACCAGCATTCTCTACAACATTCAACATACTTAGGGAGTTCAAAACATCTCCCAAAACATACACATAGGTCCCCCATTGCCAAATTACCAAAAGCTAAATGTACTTAAGAAAACCTTCCATACTTTGAGCTTTACTACCACTTGAATGCTTGCCTTCCTTGCTGCCCTCAAAGTACTTTAATGCTCTGCAATATTGGTTTGAGAAAACAAAGAGAGCGTAAACAAAAGCTTAGTGAGGAATGCTCAATAAAACCATCCAATAATGCATTTATAAAACACTTAATAAATCATGCTTCAAATCATCATTTACACATGCTCAAAAGCATACTTTAACAAGCATCTCATGCTTCATTTCATTACATGTTATATTGGCCACAAGTGATACATTTCATTTCTTTGAAAACAAGTTCATCAACTTTCACCCCAAGGACTTTTAAACACCTTGGACCCCAAGGACTTTTAAACACCTTGGCCATGGACTTTTAAACAACATGATATAAATTACCTCAAGGACTTTTAAACACCTTGACCCCAAGGACTTTTAAACACCTTGGCCTATGGACTTTTAAACACCATAGAAAGGACCACACAAGGACTTTTAAACACCTTTGTGTCCGTAACAAGAATCATCCAAGGACTTTTAACCACCTTGATGTTCTTAAGTAACAAGGCTCACTCAAGGACTTTTAACCACCTTAGTGACCTCAACCTTTTCAAAACATCACTTGCCAATATACATCATTATCATCAATTTATCCACTGTTCTAAAGCATTAAACCAAGCCATATTCATCATGCATTTAAAAGCATCAAACCACATTTAATCAATGTTCAAAAACAAGGAACTCTTACCTTGAGCTTCCTTCAACATATGGCTTACAAAAATAGCATTAACCATGCTAAATCATGCTTTCAAAACAGAATTTAAAACATGCAATAAACCACATTGCACAACAATCAAATCATGGCCACCGCTAGAGAGTATTTCCGAAAACTTACACTTGAGCTTAGCAAAGTTGTTTAGACTTAAACTAAGCTCCCAAGACATTGGTTTCAAAGCCGAAAACCCAATTTCACTCACTGATTCCACTTCGCCTCTTGCCGAAGCACCAAATCAAGCCTCCGGATCACCACCACTTGGATCCAAAGATGACTCCCCTGTTTTAACACATTAAAACAGTAGATTAATGCATCATCATGCATTAATAGCTTCAATGAAAGCACCTAAACTCGCTGCTCTCATCCACACTCCATTTTCGGCCACCAAACACAACCGAAAATGCATCCAAACCACTTCTCAACTAAGCCCAGTCATTAACCATCAAAACCTAACATCCTTTAACATCATTTAACATCTAAAAAGAACCTAACAACATCCTTATACCTCCAGCAACACCAGATCCACAAGATCACCTCAAAAACAACCAAGAATCATAAGCTAAACTTAGGAAATCCAACCTATCCGGGATTGCATTAATCAAAACTCAATTCCTTATCAAATTAACATTCATTAATCATCATTTTAACACCTTAAAACACTGCTTAAACAGATCCAACGAAATTTCATCAAAAACACACCAAATCTTGCATTTTAAGCCAAGATCCATTAAACAATCTTAAAAGCCATTTATAAAACATCAATTAAGGATTGATAACTTAGGAATTTCATTAAAGAACTTGAAGTTCAGAGGAGAAGGACGTTCTTACCTCCAAACTTGAGTTTCTCCTCTTTTGGAACCAAAAAGCTTGATGAATCAAGTAGCAAATACAAAGGTTTTGATGATGAGATGATTAGGAATCAAAAGAGGATTGAAAAGAAGTATTTAGGTGATAAAAGTCAGAGGAAAAGATCTGGAGAGAATGTGTTTGGTTTGAGAGAAAAGATGAGAGAAAATGGGAAATGGAAAATTTAGAAAGTTAGTTAAAAATGACTAAAATATCTTTCCCTCCTTTTACTTTTATTTTAAACCATTATTAAATCATTTAATATTCTAGAAAATCTGGAGAAACTCCCCTTTGGGTAAATAGCTCCTTAAAGATTCAAAGTTTCAATCCTTTTTAAAACAGTCACAAAACTTTCAAAAATTACATTTTGGTCACTAGCCAAAATGTCACCCTTCCGAAACTCATTTTCCAAAATTGATTTCACAGTTCACTTAAATATATTAAAAGATGATTTTAGAATATTTTTCCATATTTTTAATGCAACCCGAACTAAGCTTTCCTAAATTCACTCTCTTAGATTCGAACAGCACTTTGACCAAACCGGTCAACGCCCAAAACTTCTAAGCCCAAAACCGGGGCGTTACATTCTTCGTGGCAAGACGATAGAACTTGTGAAGGTGTTGTGGCGACACAGGGAGTTGAGGAGGCCACGTGGGAAAGCAAGGCGGACATGCTGAGGCAATTTCCACATCTCTTTTCATCAGGTAAGAATTTCGAGGACGAAATTTCCTAAGTGGGGGAGAGTTGTAACGCCCCGATTTTGGGCCTAGATGGTTTAGAGTTCGGATCGGACCGGTTGGGAACGGTTCGAATCTTTAAGGAAGATTTAGGGAACACCTAGTTTGGGATGTTTTAAAAAGATGGAAAAATGTCTAAAAATCCTCATTTAATATGTGAACAATTATGGTGAAATCAATTTTACAAAATAAGGTTTGGAAATACAACATTTCGGTGTAGTGACCAAATCGCAGTTTTGCAAAAGTGGAATAGTGACTATTTTGTAAAGGATTGAAACTTTGAATCTTTAAAGAGCTAATTTTACCTAAATGTTTTTCATCAGATTTTTCCTTAATTTGGGTGTTTTTAATAATGATTTTTCTTTAAAGAGCTAATATTAAAACTACTTTAACTTTTCATAACCACTTTTCACAAATTCCCTCTCATTTCATTTTCTCTCAAATTCTTGGTGGCCAAACACTTTTCCTCCAGCAAATAACCTTTGATTTTCATTCCAAATGATGAGATTTCAATAGTCTTTTGATCCTTAATCAATTCCTCATCAAATCTTCTCAATATCCACATTGATTTTCCAAGAAAACTTGCCCAAATCAAGGAGAATTCATCCATTAGAGGTAAGCTTCGTCCTTCTCCTCTAATGATCAGTTCTTTACTGAAATTCCCAAGTTATCAATCCTTTCTTGATGATTTTTGAGTGGTTTTAATATTAGAAACAAGAAATTGTGTTGAAACTCAAGATTTTGGAAGAGATCTTGATGATTTTCGTGGTTTGTCTTTAGGCTCTGTTTTGAGGTTGATTTTTAATGTGTTTTGGATGTTATTTGATGTTACAAATGAGGTTTCATCAATCAAATCCCGAATAGGCTTGGATTCCTAAGTTTTGTATGCTAGAATGGTGGTTTTGGGGGTGATTTTGGTGTTCTGTCATAGCTGGAGGTATTAGGATGAGTTTGTGGTGATTTTTTATGTTAATAGCTGGGCTTTGATTTGGGGGACTTTGGAGATGATTTCGGATTGTGTTTGGTAGCCAAAATGTGGATTTTGAGTAGAGCAGAGTTTGGATGTGTGGCTGATGATTTTAATGCATGATGATGCATTAATCCTCTATTCTTATGTGTTATAAACAGGGGAGACATCTTCAGACACATTGGGTGTTGATCCGGAAGTGCCGAAAGCATAGTTAGTGTATCGGTGAGCAAGGCGAAACGTAATCAGTGAGTGGAAATGTGATTTCCTACTTTGTAACGCTTTGAGGGTGCTCTTGGGAGGTTAGTGTAAGTTTGATACACTTAACTAAGCTCAAGTGTAAGTGTTTCGGTCATCCCTCTCTTGAACATGTGGTATGTAGGATGAAAATGCAATTGATGTAAGAGTGGATTTGTTTATTGTTTTTAAGCATGTTTAAGCATGGTTTAATGCTGGATTTTTATGTCATTATGTTAAGGATGCACTAGGTAAGTGATCCTTAGTTTTCATATGAAAATGCATATGATGTTAAGCATGTGTGCTTGTGTAAATGGCATTGTGGTTATGCTTGAGAAACAGTGGATTAATGTGGATAAACGATTATATTGGTAAGTGATGAAAATGGTTTTTGGTTACTTTAATCGGATATAGTTAGCCGGCTATAGGATTGGGTGCACCGTAAGTAAAGTCACCTTGGATGTCGAGGGGTTGTGATTGTACCGTAAACTCCATCCAAGTACCCTAACGATTGAGGTAAGAACACAACGGTGGTTGAAATTCCGTGTGTGGATCTTGTGCCATGTGTCCCTTACTCTCGTTAGTGGAATTATACAACTACCGATGAGTGGTGTTGAGGGGTTGAGATTGTACCGTTATACTCCACCATGGGTGTCACAACAATGGAGGGATTACTCTTGTGTGTCAGCCTTGTGTAGTCCGGTAGTGTGTATGAAGCGTGTGGGACAACGCTTGTAATCAGTGTATTCAATTGTGTCTTGTGTTGAAATGGTTTGTGGACTATCACTTGGAAGCCAATATAATGTAGCATGAGATGCTTGTAAATGTTGCAATGTTGCATGAAAGATATGTATATGATGCAAAAAAGCATGTGGTGCTTCTTAAAGCATGAGCATAGGTTTATATGTTGTTGTAATTAATGCATGTGTGCATGAGATTTCAAAAGTGCAATGAAGTCTTGAGAAGACATGTTTTATAAAGGCATGTAGTGTAAATGTTGCTTTTGCAAATCATGAGTTGAGCATTGATGAATGTTGTCAAGCGGTCCTCACTGAGCTTAGTGCTTATGCTCTTTTGTTTCATCAATGCAGAGAATTGAACATTTGAAGGCAGCTCACGAGCAAGAGACATCCAAGATTTTCGTTAAAGAAATGTATGTGGTTCATCCTTAGTGTAATAAAAGGCAATGGGTGGGAATTTATACTTGGAAGGTTTGAGAATGTTTCTTTACTTTGAGCATGTTGGTTTGACCATATTTGAGTTGTAAATGGTCTTTGGAGTTTGGATTTTGGATTATTTTGGAGTTTTGACTTGCTATGGTTTTGCTAACTAGGAAGCATGCCTATAGTGCCTTTGCTTATGTAAATGTTATTATGTTTAGGCTATGGCTTTGATATGTTGATTGCTGACATGTATCCCTGATGTATGCATGTTGTGGCAAGTCTTGGGGTTGGTTCGAGTACGAAAAAGCATGTTAAACAAACAAATTCTGCTGTCACTGGGCAGGGCGTATCAGAACACCTGCTACAGTTTCGAAACGAGGCCCTGTAATGGTCATACCGTTTCGGAACGGGTTGGGGTGTTTCGAAACATTTTGGCCACTGGAGTGATCTGTTCCGATACTGGTCTCAGAACATACCCGCGTACCGAAACGGTCAACTCCGTTTTGATACGGGCGTTTCGTTACGATGGGTGAGTGTTTCGGAACAGATGACCGTTGGATGTTGTTTGAATTATTCTAAGTTTGCATGTTTTACATTTTAGTCCTGGAAGTTGTGGATGCAATTGCATGAGCATGGGTTGTCTTTTAAAGTTGAATTTTGGCAGAGGAGCAAGTAATGTGACTAATTAAATATTGGTAAACTTAAAATCCATCAAGTCCTTATATTTTTCTAAAATTACATTTTGGTCCCTAAAAGTGTTATTCTTGCAATTGAACCTTTAAATGACTTCCGTTTGCTGTGTCGTTTCCGCTGCTATGTTTTGTTAACCATCTAGGTTGATAATGTGCATCTAGACAAGATTAAAATAAAAAAGGGTCGTTAATCAAGGTTGACTTTCGGGTTGACTTTGGTTTTCCCCGTGTAATCTTCAAAGTTTGGGTCTAGCGTCTAGGCTGGGCTAAGGGGGTTACATCCAGTGTTTCGGAACACAAGACCCCGTATCGGAGCGGTCGTTTCAAAACCATGTTGACTATTTCGATACGAGGGTGCGTTTCGAAACCCCAAATAACTTGTTTTAATATGGTGATTTACAATGGCGAAATGTTTCGGAACGTGCCTACTCGTTCCGAAACACCATGGCCATTACAGGCCACCGTTCCGAAATAGATAAGGGCGTTCTAAAAACGCATGGCCCTGCAATTTTCCAAATTTGTGGTTTTTCTCAACTTTTCACCTCCGAAACCATCCCAACACATGCCACAACACACATACTATATGAATAAACATCAAGGGACACCAAAACGAAGTGCAAGCTAAATCATAGCATCATTCTTGCAAGCTTTAGAACTATAGGCATGCTTCCTAGATGTCAAAACAACAAAAAGGCTAAAAACCACATTCAAGGTTAAACCAATACTCAAAGGCCATTTACATTACCAAATAAACAAACCAAGCATGCTTAAGGTGTTTAACATCACCAAATATAACCGAGAGAAGAAATCCCACCCATTCCCTCTTATTACACCAAGGT
Source organism: Hibiscus trionum (assembly GCA_030270665.1). Taxonomy (NCBI): domain Eukaryota; kingdom Viridiplantae; phylum Streptophyta; class Magnoliopsida; order Malvales; family Malvaceae; genus Hibiscus; species Hibiscus trionum. The sequence continues at coordinate 3,138,509 of BSYR01000010.1, read as the reverse complement.
AAAACCACATACATTGTTTAGACAGATACTTGGAAACCACTTGCTCTCTTGCTGCCTCTAAAGCTCAATTCTCTGCATTGATGAAACAAATGAGCGTAAGCATAAAGCTTAGTAAGGATTGCTAAAACCAACATTCATCAATGCATTTTATAAAACCATATTATCATCATGTACCAACTCATGCCTTCCTTAAAACATGCTCTTTAAATCATTAAGGCACTTTTAAAACCACATGCTCATAGCATCATTAACACAACAGCAAAATCCTTTGATCAAGCTTAAACCAAGCATCACATGCATCTTAGCATAATTCACAAGCATCCCATGCTTAAATCATTAATCAACAACATTATATTGGCTCGCAAGTGATCAATTCTCAAACTCATACCAAAACCAACACAAATGACACAATCGGATACGCGGATTACAAGTGTTGTCCCACACGCTTCATACACACTACCGCACTACACAAGGCTCACACACGGGATCAAGCCATCAACCGTTGTGACACCCGTGGTGGAGTTTAACGGTACAATCACAACCCCTCAACACCACTCATCGGTAGTTGTATAATTCCACTAACGAGAGCATGGGACACATACCACAAGATCCACACAAGGGATTTAACCATCCACCGTTGTGATCTTAGCCTCAATCATTAGGGTACTTGGATGGAGTATACGGTACAATCACAACCCCTCGACATCCAAGGTGACTTTATTCACGGTGCACTCAATCCTATAGTCGGCTAACTATATCCGATTAAAGTAACCAAAACCATTTCCATCACTTGCCAATATAATCATTTAACAACATTATTTCACTGTTTATAAGCATAAATCACAATGCCACTTCCACAAGCATAAACATGCTTAATCTCAAATATATTCATTTCATAAATCCAAGGATCACCTACCAAGTGCATCATTAACCAAATGGAATTAAACACCAGCATTATCAATGCTTAAAACATGCTTTAAAATAGTAAATAATTCGTATATAAATCAAGTGCATTTCCATCAAAAACATAGCACATTCCGAGAGAGACTTTCGAATCACTTACTCTTGATCTTAGCTAAGTGTTTCAAACTTACACTAAGCTCCCAAGACCACGCTCAAAGCATTACAAAGCTGGAAAATCCATTTTCACTCACAGATAAACGAAACTTTACTCACCGACATGAAAATTACCCTTCTGAAGCCTCCAAAAATGCTTTGTTTGCTTTCGGATCAAGATCCCCCGTTTTCACATCATCAAAATAGAGATCCAAATGCATTAAAACGCATTTCAACACCAGCAATCAAATACAAACTCGTTGCCCACCAAAACTACACCAATTTACCCATCCGAAACAACCGAAAACTCAACCAATTGCTTCCTAAACCAAGCCCAGTCAACATACATCACTTTCAACCATTTATAAACATCAAAACTCATCTAAAAATAACCTAAACCCATCCTTATACCTCCAGCATGCATAACACCATCATTTCACCTCAAAAACCCAACTAAAACCATCAAGAAACTCAAGGATCTCAAGGATTTCGGGATCTATATTATCAAAAACCTTTTTGAACATAATAAAAAACTCAAAACTCAATTAAAACCAATCCAAAACAGAGCTCCTCAAATCCAATCCGAAAATCAAGATTTTAATCACATTTTTGCAAGATTTTGATCTCAAATCAAAACTATAATAAAAACTCACCCAAAAAACATCAATTAGAAGCCAAAGATCTTGGGAATTTCAATAAAGAACCTAGATTGAAGGTTGAGAACGGGATTTACCTCCAATCCTTGCCTTTCTTAAGGTTTGACAAGTTTTAGCTTCACAAAACTTGAAAATCTTGAAGAGAAATCTTGAAATTGATTTGGAAATCAATGAGAGAGTGTTTGGAAGAAAATAATTCTGGAGAAATGAGTTGGGAAAATGGTTTTGTTGAAATGAGAGGTAGTTACCTGAAATGAATTCTCAATTTCCTAATTAACTCATTTTAATTAAAATAAAACCATTTCTATTTTAATTGTCTAAAACCCTTTTAAAACACATGTCAATTTAAGGAAGGTGTAATTGCACCATATTCCCCCTAAAGATTCTAAGATTTTTGGCTCCTCTTTTTAAAATTACATTTTCCACAGTTTTGAAACTTTACATTTTGGTCACTACCCAAAATGTACCACTTCCAAAGCCTATTTTGTAAAATTGATTTAAGCAACCCCTTAAACGTGATTTTAGAGGATTTTATCAATTTTTACCATATTTTTATCCTTTCTCGATCCTTGATTTCCCTAAATCACTTAATGCGATTCGAACTGTTTCTGACCGGTCCAATCCGATGTCAAAAACATCTAGGCCCAAAATCAGGGCGTTACAACTCTCCCCCTATTAGGAAATTTCGTCCTCGAAATTTTACCTGAAGGAAAAAGGTGCGGAAACTGCTTCAGCATGTCCGCCTTGCTTTCCCAAGTGGCCTCCTCAACTCCTCGGTGTCGCCACAACACCTTCACAGGCTCTATCGTCTTGCCACGAAGAGCTTTGTTGCTCACATCCAGAATCCTCACTAGTTCCTCATCATAAGACAGATTTGGGTTCAACTCTATCTCCTCAATAGGCATCACATGCGAAGGATCCGATCTGTACCTCCGTAATATCGAGACAGGAAACATATCATGTATCTTTTCCAGATCAGAAGGCAACCTCAACTGATATGCCACAAGACCAATACGCTCCACAACCTCATAAGGTCCAATAAATATCGGGCTAAGCTTACCCTTACGCCCAAATCTCATCACCTTCTTCCAAGGCGATACCTTTAAAAACACACGTTCGCCAACCGCGAACTCGACTTCCTTGCGCTTCAGATCCGCGTAAGACTTTTGCCAATCCGATGCTGCCCTCAAACGCTCACGGATGAGCTTCACCTTCTCGGTGGTTCCTTTCAACATAGACGGCATCGAAATCAACTTCTGTCCAGCTTCTGCTCAACAAAGAGGGGTCCTACACTTCCTCCCATACAAAGCTTTGTATGGAGCCATCTGGATACTTGCCTGATAACTATTGTTGTAAGCAAACTCAACCAACGGCAAGTGTTTCTCCCAAGAACCCTGAAAATCTATAAAGCAGCATCTCAACATGTCCTCAAGCACCTGGATCACACGTTTCGACTGTTCATCCGTCTGAGGATGATAGGAAGTACTAAAATTCAACTGTGCACCCAAGGCTTGATGCAAACATTCCCAGAACCGCGATGTAAACCTCAGATACCTATCCGACACTATAGACTTTTGTACACCATGCAACCGCACAATCTCAGCAATATACAACTCAGCCAACCTATCCAAGGTATATGTAGTATGCACAGGCAAGAAATGTGCACACTTCGTGAGGTGATCAACAATCACCCAAACTGAATTCTTCTTTGACGGTGACAACGGCAACCCAGACACGAAGTCCATAGTAATCCTTTCCCACTTCCATTCTGGAATTCTCAAAGGCTGCAACAACCCAGAAGGTACCTGATGTTTAGCCTTCACTCGCCGACACACCATGCACTTACTAACGAACTCAGCAACATCCTTTTTCAACCCCACCCAATAGCATTCATCCCTCAAATCATGGTACATCATTGTAATACCATGGTGCATAGCAAAAGGACTACTATGTGCTTCAGTCAGAATAGTGCGCCTCAACTCAACATCAACCGGCACCACTATTCGACTCCCAAAACACAGAACACCATCATCATTAAAACTGAAATCCAAAGACTTACCCTCCGCGATGTCCTAAACATGAGGGACAAGAGAATTATCAAGCAACCGCTTGTCCTTGATCAACTAAATCAGAGATGGTTTCACCTGCAATTCAGCAACAAGACCACCATATCGCGATATGCTCAAGCGAGCAAACATCGCCCTCAACTCTACAGCCACTTTTCTGCTCAAAGCATCAGCCACAACATTGGCCTTTCTCGGGTGATACTCAATCGACAGATCATAATCCTTAAGCAACTCCACCCATCGACGTTACCTAAGATTCAACTCCTTCTAAGACATAAGATACTTTAAGCTCTTATGATCCGTGAACACCACACACTTCTCGCCATACAGATACTGCCTCCAGATCTTCAAAGCAAATACAATTAGCCACAAGCTCAAGATCGTGAGTAGGGTAGTTACGCTCATGCACCTTCAACTGCCTCGATGCATAGGCTACTACCTTACCCTCCTGCATCAACACACAGCCCAAACCAACAATGGACGCATCACTATAGACCACAAACTCCTTACCAGACTCAGGTTGAATCAAGACATGAGCTTGCGTAAAAGCTTCCTTCAGCTTCTCAAATGCTTGCTGCCTCGCGTCAGTCCACTCAAAGCGAACATTCTTCTACAACAACTTGGTCAAAGGTGCAGCAATCTTCGAGAAACCCTCGACAAACCTACGGTAATACCTAGCTAAACCAAGAAAACGCCGTACCTCTGTCACCGACTTAGGCACCTTACAACTCATCACAGCCTCTACTTTATGCGGATCAATGCGAATACCCTCAGTTGATACAACATGCACAAGGAAGACCACCTCCTTAAGCCAAAACTCACACTTACTAACCTTGGCATACAACTAGTTCATCAACAACGCTTGCAAAAACAATCCTCAAGTGTCTATCATGATCCTCCTCTGTACGAGAATACACAAGGATATCATCGATGAACACCACCATAAACTAATCCAAGAACTCATGGAAAACACGATTCATCATGTCCATGAAAGCAACAGGTGCGTTGGTCAAACCAAACGGCATCACTAAGAACTCGTAATGCCTGTACCTTGTCCGAAAAGTTGTCTTAGATACGTCCACGTCCTTTTCCTTTAACCGGTAATACCCTGACCTTAAGTCAATCTTAGAAAACACGGAAGCTCCTCGAAACTGATCAAAGAGATCATCAATCCTTGGCAAGGGATACTTGTTCTTGATCGTCAACTTGTTCAGTTGCCGATAATCTATTCACATTTACATCGTTCCATCTTTCTTCTTTACAAACAAGACCGGTGCACCCCAAGGTGATACACTCGGCCGGATGAACCCTCGGTCCAGCAACTCCTGAAGTTGCGTTTTCAACTCTTTTAGCTCTTTAGGTGCCATGCAATAAGGAGCAATGGACACTGGAGTCGTATTCTCATAAAACTCGATACCAAACTCAACTTCTCTATTTGGCGGCAACCTCGGTAATTCTTCCAGAAAGACACCCAGAAAATCACAAACGGTTCTGATGTCCTGTACCCGTACGTCCTTTGTACCAGGATTCATCACATATGCAAGATATGCCTCACAACCCAGCCGCAGCATACGGCTTGCTTCCATAGACGAAATCACATTAGACAAGAATTCACATTCTCGCCTACTACCACAACCTCATAATCATCGGCAAGCTTTAAGGTGACTCGTGTTGAGTGTATAAAAGTTCTATATTTTACCCCTCATTTACCCATATTTCTGCTACATTCAAGCATATTTCATTGCAATTAGGGTAGATTTCTGCATGTACATCACAATTAGATAAAATGGCACAGTTGCTACTGATTTTGGTCACTTTTGCAGGTATCTGCTGCGGCAGACTCAGGGCAGAAAAGGAGTAGAACTGGATTCGAGGAGCAAACGCTGTCGTGGCCACTACCGTGGCAGCCATGACGACAGAGGGGTGAAGTGGAAAAGTGAATTGGAGCTCGAGAGATAGAGGATTTCAAGCCGGTCTGTCATGAACCACTCCTATATTTTTCGGAGCCCTGAGGAAGAATGAAGGTCAAGCCCAAAGTCCAAGGAAGAAACTTAAGGCAAGAAAAGAGGACGAATTAAAGGCATCTACTCAGAAGATTTAATCTTTAATAGAGTTGTACTTTAGTTTAAACTTATATTCTTGCCATATTAGAAAACATGGACCCAAGGCCTATATAAAGGCATGTAATTCGAACTAGGGAAGGATATCTCATTCATAGCCGTCTTCCCCAAACCCTTGTTGTTTTCCCTTCTTCATCATGTTTTAAACTCCCCCTAGGGCTAAAGGTTGAATCTGTAAAGTAGTTGCAAGGATTGTACTGTTTAGGAATTTTTTGTCAAGCAATAAAAAAACTTTAAGTTTATTTATTCTGGTTTTCACATCTTACAAGAGCATCGGGAGAGCATTGTGAGGCTATCCATTTGTTTGATATCGGGAGAGTCAAACATACGAACGGAATAAATACGTGTTTTCCAGTTTATGGTTAAACCATCTCGGCTTAGGGATAAGTGCGAGGTTAAACGGCTAAGGAAGAATTCAACAACATTGGTGTTCACCCTTTGATTCACGCTGGGAGGTATCATCCAAGAAGTGTCCATCAACAGAACTTGGGCCTAGGGATAGGACAAGTCATAGCAGGGATTCTTGCCAAGCTTGAATTATAGAGTTGTGTGATCGCTGTCGCGACAGGTGCTGTCGCGATAGGAACGACGACAGTAGACAGAAGTTTCTCTTACAATGCAACACCTGCACTACTGAGCAAATCAATACCGACCTATTTCTTAACCCTGATTCTTTACTCTTTTATTTTAGTTGTTTATCAAGATTACTTCACAATCCAATTAACTATTTCTCTCTCTTGTGCAGCAATTCAAGGATATAGTTATTTCTAGTCCCTGTGAAGACGATATCCGATACTCCAAGTATCACCTTACTACTTGCGTCGTGTACACTTGTACTATTTGCGATAGGACTCTTTTACAGGTAACAACTCGCTTAACATCTAAGTCCACCACTGCTTTATGCCCAGACAACCAATCCATATTGAGGGTTACATCAAAACCATAAAAGGGTAACTCCATTAACTCCATTAAATCCTAGAGGATTACATCAAAACCAATCCAAGCTTGAAGTATAGAGTTGTGTGATCGCTGCCGCGACATCAACAGACCTCTGCCGCGATAGGTGCTGCCACGACAGGAACGACGACAATAGACAGAAGTTTCTCTTACAGTGCAACACCTGCACTACTGAGCAAATCAATACCGGCCTATTTCTTAACCCTGATTCTTTACTCTTTTATTTTAGTTGTTTATCAAGATTACTTCGCAATCCAATTAAACTATTTCTCTCTCTTGTGCAGCAATTCAAGGATAGAGTTATTTCCAGTCCCTGTGGAGACGATATCTGATACTCTAAGTATCACTTTACTACTTGTGTCGTGTACACTTGCACTATTTGCGATAGGACTCTTTTACATGCAACAAGTTTTTGGCGCCGTTGTCGGGGACTGGAAACATATCTTTACCCTTTCTATTACTGCACTTTTTTCTATTTTTAGTGGTACTATTTACCCTGTGCTTTTCACAAGGTTTTCTGTTTGCTTATGCGCAGATCTAGACGAGGCAAAGAACCTGAGTACGAACTAGACCCAGAGATCGAACGCACGTACCAACTCAGGAACCAAGCCCGACTCTTGATAGCAAGAAACAATTATCTTGAGGAGAGACTAGAAGCAATGGTGAATGGAAGGCAGAACGACGGGGTAGATGACCCACACAACAATAACCAGAGGGTTATTGATGATCCTCCCCAAGATGCTCGAAATGAACAGCCTACTGTCGCTGCCGCACGGCAGTCCTGCCGCGACTACATGGTTAATGACCATGTTGAACTGGAAACCACCTTGCCAAACGTGGAAGCTGAAAACTTCAAGCTGAAACCTGTCATGTTCAGCATGATAAATTCCGTTGGCCAGTTTAGTGGTTCTACTACAGAGGATGACCGAGAACATCTGAAAATGTTCCAAGAAATCTGTGGATCGTTCAGACTGCCAGGAATAAATCCGGAAGTACTGAGGCTCCGGTTATTTCCCCATTCATTGAGAGATAGAGCTAAAACTTGGTGGAATAAATTAACGCCGGGTTCAATACGAACTTGGGTAGATCTCTCTCGTGAATTCCTTTCTCGTTTTAATCCTTCTCATTTGTCTGAAAGATTGCGTAACGAGATTGCTACTTTTTAACAGGAAGATGATGAACCAATGCACGAGGCATGGGACATATTTACAACTCTTTTAAGGAACTGCCCGATGCATGGATTCCCCGTGTGGAATCACGTCGTCATATTCTACAACGTTGCCAATGCACACACTCGACTGAGAATAGATTCAGCAGCGAATGGGTTAATACTGGATAAGGAACCAGACGAGGCAATGATAGTGTTGAAGAATTTAGCGAAAAACGATGAGCAATTTCCTACAGCTAGAAGAGGGGGCAAACGAGGTATATCTGTAAAGGATTATGAAGCTAATAATTCAATGAAATCACAGGTTGCATACCTCACAAAGATAGTGGAAAATCTGCAGCGGAAAGATTCTAAAGTTGTATATTCTGCAGAAGAGGTATGTGAGACCTGTAGTGGGAATCACAGTTCAGAAGACTGTCCTTTACAGTTGGAAGAAGGGATGTATGTTGGGAATTATAACAAGCCGAGAAACTATGATTCCAACAATTACAATCCCAACTGGAGGAAAGATCCTAAGTTTTCCTGGAGCAATCCGAACAATGCACTGAATCCTCCAATGTAGAACAACCAAAACCAAGGGGTACCCAGAATCCTGTCGCGACAACAGCCACAGCAGCAGCCGCAATAGCAGCCGACAGCAGCACCTAGTATACTGGAACAAACATTGGCAACATTTATGTCTCAGACAGGAGCATACATGGCGAACATGGATCACTTTGTCAAGAAAACTGAATCATTCATAGACAAGACAAAGATGAGGATGACAAACCATGAGGCCACCCTGAAATCTCTAGAGACACAGATGGGCCAAGTTTCCCAGCATATCAAGCCGAGGTAGAACAGAGGATTCCCTAGTGATACTGAGGTCACTAGAAAACCCACACATGAGTAGTGTAAAGCAATTACAACTAGGAGTGGGAAACAGTTACAAGGGCAGGAGATGAAGAACATACCAAGTAAGGATCCGACCCTAGATACACCTGCCGAGAACACTGCCCCGGCAGAGGAAAAACAACCTGCTGTCGACACACCTGCCGCGACAGCAGAAGGGACAGAGGAGCAGACAGAAGATGCTGAAGAACTTAAGTCTCCTCAGATCTGAATACCATGTGAAGGACGTCTTGAAGATTATCGTCCTCCACCTCCTTTTCCACAGCGGTTACAGAAACAAAAACAGGAGTACCAGCTTAAAAAGATTTACGATATTTTTAAACAGGTACACATTAACATACCGCTGCTAGAGGCCATCAAGCAGATGCCCGGTTACACGAAGTTTCTCAATGACGCAATGTCTAAAAGATCCAGACTTGGGGAATTTGAGACAGTGAAGATGACTGAAGGATGCATGACAATCTTACACAGGCATCCACCCCAAAAGAAGAAGGATCCTGGGAGCTTCATCATACCGTACATAATTGGCGATAAATTCGTGGGTAAGGCACTTTGTGATCTTGGTGCTAGCATAAATCTAATGCCCAAATCTGTGTTTCAGAAATTAGGTGTTGGACGAGCAAGGCCCACGACAGTCATGCTGCAGCTGGCAGACCGCTCTTACGTACAACCAGAAGGGAAGATCGAAGATATTATGGTAAGAGTGGATAAATTTATTTTTCCTGCTGACTTTCTTGTTTTAGACTGTGAAGCAGATGAAAATGCACCGATCATCCTGGGGCGACCCTTCCTAGCCACAGGCAGAACTGTGATCGATGTTGAGAAATGAGAACTGACCATGAGAGTGAATGATAAGGAAATCAAACTCAATGTTCTCCAAGCAATAAAACAGGCTGATGCAGAAGAAGAGTGTAAGGAAATCTCTGAAGTAGTCCTTGACCAACCCTACATCAGGTCGAGCTGCCACGACAGACAGTTTGGTCACTGCCACCGCAGCCACCTGGAAGACTGTCACAACAACAACGACGACAGTGACTCCTCCGACTCAGAAACATCCGACATTGAAAGTACTGAGGAGGTAAATTGGATAGGCACTCGTCCAGGTAAGTTCTTCGAGCCTTTAAATTATACCTCGAATGAACATATAATCCAGAAGCCTTCCATTGAAAAGCCACATGTTCTAGATCTTAAGCCTCTGCCAGGGCAGCTTAAATATGTCTTTCTTGGTTTAAATGATACGTTGCCCGTAATCATTTCTTCCAAGTTGATGCAGGAACAGGAACAGCAGCTAATCAAAATGCTACAGCAGCATAAGAAGGCTATTGGATGGACTATAGTTGATATCCAAGGCATCAGCCCAGCATTATGCATGCACAAGATTCTCTTAGAGGATGATCCTAAGCCGACTATTGATGCCCAAAGATGTTTGAACGAGGCTATGAGAGAGGTGGTGAGGAAAGAGATTATCAAATAGCTCGACGTCGGAATTATATACGCCATCTCGGATAGCAAGTGGGTGAGCCCGGTGCAGTGTGTGCCCAAAAAGGGAGGCATAATAGTTGTAACCAACAAAGAAAACGAACTAATCCCAACAAGGACTGTGACCGATTGGAGTGTTTGTATGGATTACCAAAAGCTTAATAAAGCTACCCGGAAGGACCATTTCCCCTTACCTTTTATTGATCAAATGCTTGATAGATTAGCGGGGAAACCTTACTATTGTTTTCTTGATGGTTACTCAAGTTATAATCAAATAGCAATTGCACCAGAGGACCAAGAGAAAACTACCTTCACATTCCCGTACGGAACGTATACCTTTCGGAGAATGCCATTTGGGCTCTGCAATGCACCAGTGACCTTCCAACGGTGCATGATGGAAATATTCTCCGACATGGTGGAGAATTTCCTAGAGATTTTCATGGATGACTTTTCTATCTTTGGAGACAGTTTTGAAGGTTGTTTAGGCAACTTACAGAAGGTTCTTGAAAGATGCAAAGAGGCGAACTTGGTCTTGAACTGGGAAAAGTGCCACATCATGGTAGATGAAGGAATAGTACTGGGCCACAAGGTGAGCTGCCGCGGCATAGAAGTGAACAGAGCCAAAATAGAGGTCGTCGAAAAGCTGCCGCCACCCACCACAGTCAAGGGGATCCGAAGTTTCTTAGGGCATGCCGGGTTTTATCGACGATTTATAGCCAATTTTTCGAAGATTACCAAGTCCTTATGCCACCTATTGGAGCAGAATCGTCCCTTTGATTTTAATGCTGAATGTACTGAGGCATTCAGAATACTGAAGGAGAAGCTGGTAATAGCCCCGATCGTACAGCCACCAGATTGGAGTTTGCCAATTGAAATAATGTGTGATGCAGTGACTACGTTGTCGGGGCAGCATTAGGGCATAGGAAGGATAAGCTCTTCCATGTGATTTACTATTGCAGCAAAACACTGAATGATGCCCAAGTCAACTACACCATGACAGAGAATGAGCTGTTAGCAGTGGTGTTCTCAATCGACAAGTTTCGTCCGTATATACTTGGAACAAAGGTGGTGGTCCATATAGACCATTCAGCGCTGAAGTATTTGTTCACGAAAAAGGATGCAAAACTGAGATTGATACGTTTGATTCTGCTGCTACAAGAATTTGACATTGATATCAAGGATAAAAAGGGAACAGAAAACCAAGTAGCAGACCACTTGTCAAGGCTGGAGACGGGAAGGAATCAATCCACAGATAAGACCAACATACTAGAGACCTTCCCAGATGAGCAATTGTTTGCTGCCACCAGCACTGCCGCGACAGCCATTGTAACCCCCTTAGCCCGGCCTAGACGGTTGACCCGAACTACGAAGATTACACGGGGAAAACCAAAGTCAACCCGAAAGTCAACCTTGATTAACGACCCTTTTTTCTTTTTAAAACTTGTCTAGATGCACATTAAACCTAGGCATACTCTTGAGATAAGCATACTCAAAAATCACAGCAATCGGAAAACAATAAGGGACCCAATTGCACAACATATGAATTTAGGGACCATTTTGTAAATTCTAGAAATTAAGAGGACTTTACCAATTTTTAAGTTACCATTATGAAATTAGTCATGTTTCATGCCTCTCTGTCAAATTTCATCTCAAACGGACATCTCAAACTCAACCAATTGCACATACAAAAATCAAGACTAAAACGTAAAGCTTGCAAACCTCAAAACCATTCAAATATGTGTCCAATGGTCAAGTGTTTCGAAACGGGGTTAGCCCGTTCAGAAACGGGGCTTGGCAGTAGCCAAAGTGTTTCGAAACACCTCTACCCGTTTCGAAACACCCAGGCCAATTCAAGCACCTGTTTCGAAACAGGCAAGGGTGTTTCGAAACACCCTGCCCAGAAACAGCAGATAGGCCTGTTTTAACACATTTAAACCCCATCGAACATGCTCCAAATCAATCCTCAACAAAGCAACAACATGCCAAGCATCATAACCACCAACTTGCATTAAAATCTAGATACAAAACCACCCCTAGATGCACCAACTCTTTCAACACATCCAACACTTAATCATGTTTTTAAAACAAGAAGCATAGCATAACGACTTATGAATAAGAAGATTCAAACGTTGCAAGCGTTAAACCACGTAGTTCAAATCATAAACCAAACTTGTCCAACATACACAAACTCATTAAACATCAACATAAAAGACTCTTCCCCCATTGCCTTTATTATCTATAGCTATTAACCGAGACATACATCTCAAGTGGAGCTCTCCTTGAATCCCTTGCTTCTTGATGTCCCAACTTCAAATATCTGCATTGATGGACAAAAAGGAGCGTAAGCACATAATGCTTAGTGAGGAATGCTCAAAACCAAAACACCATCAATGCAGCGAGTCATAAAACCTCTTTTAAAAGTAAACACATTCCGATAAACCAAAGCAGTGTTTGAAAACCCCTTTTTAAACAACATGCTTTAAAACATGCATTGCTCAAACATGGAAACCAACCCTTAGCTTAGAAAAGCTAAGTAACTCACTTCAAAGCACATCCTTGCAAAACCATCAATTTAACCTTTCCATGCATGAACATCATATGCAAAGTTAAATACAAGTTCCTTGGAAAACACTTCCACTTCACATTATACTTTTCTCATATTCGAAAATCATCTCAATGCAAGAAACCTTTGAAAACCACTTACTCCTTCAATCTATCTCATGCATTACACAAATGCAACATATGAACCACAAAAACAACGTTTGCATTACATGCCTTTTAAAACAAGCCTTCACAAGACTTCAATGCACTAAAGAGATTCCATGCACATATGCACCATTCTCAATAGAAGATAAACACTTGTTCAAGCTAACAAGTAATACATGCATTCTTGGTACATTACACACTTTCCATGCAACCTTGCATCATTTCAAGCATCTCATGCTTCATTACATTCAAGAACATTATATTGGCTTCCAAGTGATAATTCACAAACCATCATAACACAAGACACAATCGGATACGCGGATTACAAGTGTTGTCCCACACGCTCTATACACACTTCCGAACAACACAAGGTGGAGTTTACCGGTACAATCACAACCCCTCAACACCCGTGATGGAGTTTAACGGTACAACCACAACCCCTCAACATCACTCATCGGAAGTTGTATAATACACTACCGAGAGCCGGGACACATCACAAGGCTTACACATGGAAGCTACCACAACCATTGTAATCACCTTAACCAAGCTCACACACGGGAGCAACCCTCCACCGTTGTGACGCTTAACAAAGTCCACCCACGAGAGCCACCCTCCATCGTGGTGACTTTTAACAAGGTTCACCCACGAGAGCCATCCTCCATCGTGGTGGCACTTAACCAAGCCCACCCACGAGAGCCATCCTCCATCGTGGTGACACCAATTTCCTCAATCTCTAGGATTCTTGGATGGAGTTTACGGTACAATTACAACCCTCTCGATATCCAAGGCGACTCAATTCACGGTGCACCCAATCCTATAGCCGGCTAACTATATCCGATTAAAGTAACCAAGAACCACTTACATCACTTGCCAATATAACCATTTTACCACATTAATCCATTGTTTTTACAAGCATAACCAAAATGCCAAAACCACCAATTACCATCATCACTTCACTGTTTTGAAGCATTAAACAAAGCCATTAAACAACATGCAACACTATGCATCAATTCCGCAATTCCAATGTACAAAACCAAGGATCTCTTACCTTGAGCATCCTTCACACGTGACTTTCAAAACCAGCATTAAACCGTGCTAAAATATGCTTTCAAAATAGAATTTAAACATGCAAATCACATGCATTGCATCCAACAATCACAAGTACTTTAAAAACCAATTCATATCACAAACCAAGAGAGAAATTTCATTTACTTACTCTTGAGCTTAGCTAAGTTGCTTAGACTTAAACTAAGCTCCCAAAACCTTCAAACATTGGTTTTAAAGCTGAAAACCCCAACTTCACTCACCGATACACAAAACTAGGCTAGCCAACAAGCCTTCCAAGCATCCAAAACCATCAACGCCACCTCTATTGCTCACGGATCATTCTCCCCTGTTTCAAGCACATAACAACAGAGAATTAATGCATCATTATGCATTCAAAACACCAGCAACACACCTGAACTCGCTGCTCTTCATAAACCCAACATTTCGGCTACCAAACACAACCGATATCACATCCAAACACTTCCAAAACTTAACCCAGCCAAGATCCATCACTTCTAACCATTTTTAGACATCAATTAACATCGAAAATAAACTCAAACTCGTCCTTATACCTCCAGCACTAACAAAACACCAAGATCACCCCAAAAACCACCATTTTCACAAGTAAAAACTTAGGAAAATCAACCTATTCGGGATTGCATTGATCAAACCTCAATTACACATCATTTAGACATCCAAAATACATCAAAAAGACAGCTCAAAATAGGGGCCAATCATCCAATACGAATTTCTTCAAAATTAAATCCAAATCTTGCATTTTAAGCCAAAATCAAGATCACAACATTAAAACCTTTAATAAAACTTAATTTAAGGATTGAGAACTTGGGAATTTCAGTAAAGAACTGAGTATTTAGAGGAGAAGGACGTTCATACCTCTAAATGTGGATTTCTCCTTGTTTAGAGCCAAAATCCTTGAAAATTCATTAAGCAAATGATGAGGATTTGATGTAGAAATGATTAGGAATCATTTAGGAATTGAAATCTCAACTTTAGGTGTAAAAATCAAAGGAAAAGTTGCTATGGAAATGTGTTTGGCTGAGGAAAATTTGAGAGAAAATGAAATGGGAAAATTTTGGTAAAAGTTATTTATGAAACTAAAAATATCTTTTTCCCTCTTTTCTTTTCATTAATTAAACCTTAAATGAGTCTTTAAAAATCAAGAAAAATCTGGAGAAATCCTCCCTTGGGTAAATTAGCTCCTTAAAGATTCAAAGTTTCAATCCTTTTAAAACAGTCACGAACTTTTCAAAAATTACATTTTAGTCACTAACTCAAAATGTCATATTTCCAAACCTCATTTTGTAAAATTGATTTCACCATCCTCTTATATACATTAAAAGAGGATTTTTAGATATTTTTCCATATTTTTAATGCATCCCAAACTAGGCTTTCCTTAAAACCACCTTTTATATTCGAACCGAAAATCCGACCGGTCCGGCTCAAACCCAAAACTTCTAAGCCCAAAATTGGGGTGTTACAACTCTCCCCCTCTTAGGAAATTTCGTCCTCGAAATTTCAACCGGCGAAAAGAGCACAACCAAGCTTCTCAAATCAACCCACAAGGCCACACATGAGACTTAACCACCACTGAACACTCTACACACAAAATTCCACCAAACCCAACACCACCACATACTGTTCACAAATTCCAGAACACTCAGATGTTAACCACAACTTAACCTTTCACACTTCCGGACTGCACATAGCCCCAACAACAACCTGAAGAACCTCCAAACTTTTACAGCATACACCACCTTAACTCATAACTCCCAAAACTCGTACACACGGTGACACCAACCCATCCAGTTCAGCCACCATGTGACCCACAACCTTCACTGCTTCTAAAACCCCTTGCACAACTGCTCAACCTCTTCCAAAGGTTACCACATCAAGCAAAAGAAATTCTTAAGCATCAACTGCTTACTCAAACTTCTCAACGTATTGACGACATTCCTTCACATCCGCCGCTATCATTACCATAACGACTCACCAGGACTACTCACCTAACATCCGAAAATCACGTCACAAAATCCCAACCTTGACTCCGCCAGCTGTTCCACATACCACTAGCTGACTTCAGAAGGGATTTACTTATACACGACTAGCCAACCACTTCTCACAAGAACCCGTCCAACCAACAATGGCCCTTGAACTTACATTGCCATTCCACTTCAAGCTTTGACTACAACACTAGCCTTACCAGGACACCGCCCATTCTATACATACATATTAAGATTACGAAACTTCTATTCACCCCAGGCCAACCTTTTTCTACAACCCACAACACAACCTCTTCTCAACTCTTCGAAAGTTGCTACGAACCATCACCTACAAAAACAACCCTTCCATTACAACATCAATGCCACGTTACCTCAGCACTCTGGAAACACATCCACTAACCTGCAACATCACCTAACACCAAGAAACTACCACTTCTACTAGCTATTCACAACCACTTTGACTGATTCTAATTTAAACCGGTAATCTCCTCACCACCATACCGCTAAACTCTTTAAGCGCCAAAACACTTTCCTTCTGTCAACATGCTATATCGCACTCACTATTACTGACGGCTCGCTTAATACCCTCCATTACTTCTAACATTCTCCTAACACCAAACAACTTTTAAAACCCATCAACCAACCTAACCCTATCACAACACTAACGGACCCGATTAGCTATTAGCGAGTGTGAACGTTCGTATGCATGGTCACCTATATGCCCTATCAATGCCTGTGTACATGTATGCAAAACCTCTAATTTCATGTCGCATGTATGCATGTACCAACATATATAATATAGCATATAACAAATGATTTTAACTGTGCATGTATGTCGGTTCACACCCACCAATAACATCCTCAGGATCCGTCTAAGAACAACCTCCTATCTCACTTCCAACTTGTCCAACTCCATCATTCTAACAACCCGTTAACCACAAAATACCCACTAATGCCCTCTTCACACTAAAGTTGTTTCCAAAACAACACCAACTACTACCCCAAACTTGCTAGCTATAAGACCATACCCACTACGCAAGGGAAAACCAAACCGAACCCAAACTAAGATAACTAGGGCAAGATTACTTAACAAGGTTACCTGAAAACATCTCACTGCCTCGGGGCTTCAACAGACAAACTCTCTTCTTCGCAGAACCATCATTCTCTAACCGCACCACCGCAGCATCAGCCAACACCTTAAGGTCATCACCATCTCCCTGTGGTAAAGAACCCTGACTACCCCGAGCCAACTTCAAATAATTTCGTCTCAAAAGCCCAACAGACCCACAATTCCAACAAGATTCGTTCCCCAAGCTCCTCACACCTTTCTGCCCTTCCGGCCACCTTCGAACTTTGTCTCGGCCGCGCCTACGACCCTTCAGAGACCCTTTTGCTACCACTGAAGCTGATCTCACCACTTGAGGACAATTTAACTTCACATGCTCCTTAGAACCACAGTTCCAACAAACTCTCACGCCCCAACAACCTCCAACATGACACCTTCCACAATGGTCACACTTCGGCAACCGAGCTACCACTCCTTGGTCATACCGCACTTGACCCACGTCTGCACCACCACCCAGACTTCGATTCAAGCAAAACCTTCTATCACGTAGCCTCTCACGCTGACTGCTCCCGAGGTCAGTACCCACAACTCTCTTGCTTAAACTTTTCTCACCTTCATAATCTAAAGCCACACCCCCACGCTGCTTAACCCTGGGAAATTTCTCTCCAAGGTACCTTTCAAAAAAAACAGACACAAAGAAGTCCCAATCTACATCGTGGATAGGTGTTGCCACCGCCACCAATGTCCACCAAGCACAAGCGTCCTCCAACATCAATGAGACAACACTTCCCAGCTTACAGGCGTAATCACACCCTTCCTGATCCAAAATCAGAATTACACTGGCCAACCAGGCCTCGAACGCCTCAGGTGTCGAACCATGATACTCCACAGCTCCCAAATCATGCAAACACTGTTTTGACAAACTCGCGTGTCCCACAGTCGGCACGTCTACAGGCCTCACTTTCGCCACAGCCTGAGATGTTCCCGACACCTCTTGAACTATAGGTGATGAACCCTTCACACAGTACCATCTTCTTCCTCCTGCCTCACTACCTCAACTCCAGGCACTGAAGACTAAAACAAAACACATCCACTAAAAGGTGAATTGCACGCCTTAACAGCATGCTCTAAAGCAGCAACCATCTCATCCAACTGCCATTCTTTCATCGATTCCATCATGCTAAAAACAACAAGCAATCATATCAAAACAACAAAACGATCAGGCCAGCTTCAAGCAAGGATTCAAGACTCCAACTCCAACATAACACAATAGCTATAATAATAAGGCAATGGGTATCCCAAATTATCCCCTTTTACATGACATAACAGTCAATAAAAACACGGATATCACAACATCGAGCATATCAATCAACATACTTCGATCATGCTCTCATCAAACAACATTCACTCGCAACAGCATAACATCAACATATCATACCCATTACACTTTCATCATTCATAAAATCAGCTCACATCACCAGCATATCATCAGTACAAATCCACATTAGCTCAATGAAGATTCACAATCAAAAAGCATGACAAAAACATCAACAATTCGCTCACAGACACACATTTCAACCGACTTTCAACCACACATCAGAATAAACATTAAACACTTATTACAACAATTTACCATTTCCCCAAGCATTCGCAACTCAGCTCTGATACCACCAAATGTAACCCCCTTAACCCGGCCTAGACGGTTGACCTGAACTACGAAGATTACACGGGGAAAACCAAAGTCAACCCGAAAGTCAACCTTGATTAACTACCCTTTTTTCTTTTTAAAACTTGTCTAGATGCACATTAAACCTAGGCATACTCTTGAGATAAGCATACTCAAAAATCACAGCAATCGGAAAACAATAAGGGATCCAATTGCACAACATACGAATTTAGGGACCATTTTGTAAATTCTAGAAATTAAGAGGACTTTACCAATTTTTAAGTTACCATTATGAAATTAGTCATGTTTTATGCCTCTCTGCCAAATTTCATCTCAAACGGACATCTCAAACTCAATCAATTGCACATACAAAAATCAGGACTAAAACGTAAAGCTTGCAAAACTCAAAACCATTCAAATTTGTGTCCAACGGTCAAGTGTTTCGAAACGGGGTTAGCCCGTTCAGAAACGGGGCTTGGCAGTAGCCAAAGTGTTTCGAAACACCTCTACCTGTTTCGAAACACCCAGGCCAATTCAAGCACCTGTTTCGAAATAGGCAAGGGTGTTTCGAAACACCCTGCCCAGAAACAGCAGATAGGCCTGTTTTAACACATTTAAACCCCATCGAACATGCTCCAAATCAATCCTCAACAAAGCAACAACATGCCAAGCATCATAACCACCAACTTGCATTAAAATCTAGATACAAAACCACCCCTAGATGCACCAACTCTTTCAACACATCCAACACTTAATCATGCTTTTAAAACAAGAAGCATAGCATAACGACTTATGAATAAGAAGATTCAAACGTTGCAAGCGTTAAACCACGTAGTTCAAATCATAAACCAAACTTGTCCAACATACACAAACTCATTAAACATCAACATAAAAGACTCTCCCCCCATCGCCTTTATTATCTATAGCTATTAACCGAGACATACATCTCAAGTGGAGCTCTCCTTGAATCCCTTGCTTCTTGCTGTCCCAACTTCAAATATCTGCATTGATGGACAAAAAGAAGCGTAAGCACATAATGCTTAGTGAGGAATGCTCAAAACCAAAACACCATCAATGCAGCGAGTCATAAAACCTCTTTTAAAAGTAAACACATTCCGATAAACCAAAGCAGTGTTTGAAAACCCCTTTTTAAACAACATGCTTTAAAACATGCATTGCTCAAACATGGAAACCAACCCTTAGCTTAGAAAAGCTAAGTAACTCACTTCAAAGCACATCCTTGCAAAACCATCAATTTAACCTTCCCATGTATGAACATCATATGCAAAGTTAAATACAAGTTCCTTGGAAAACACTTCCACTTCACATTATACTTTTCTCATATTCGAAAATCATCTCAATGCAAGAAACCTTTGAAAACCACTTACTCCTTCAATCTATCTCATGAATTACACAAATGCAACATATGAACCACAAAAACAACGTTTGCATTACATGCCTTTTAAAACAAGCCTTCACAAGACTTCAATGCACTAAAGAGATTCCATGCACATATGCACCATTCTCAATAGAAGATAAACACTTGTTCAAGCTAACAAGTAATACATGCATTCTTGGTACATTACACACTTTCCATGCAACCTTGCATCATTTCAAGCATCTCATGCTTCATTACATTCAAGAACATTATATTGGCTTCCAAGTGATAATTCACAAACCATCATAACACAAGACACAATCGGATACGCGGATTACAAGCGTTGTCCCACACGCTCCATACACACTTCCGAACAACACAAGGTGGAGTTTACCGGTACAATCACAACCCCTCAACACCCGTGATGGAGTTTAACGGTACAATCACAACCCCTCAACATCACTCATCGGAAGTTGTATAATACACTAGCGAGAGCCGGGACACATCACAAGGCTTACACATGGAAGCTACCACAACCATTGTAATCACCTTAACCAAGCTCACACACGGGAGCAACCCTCCACCGTTGTGACGCTTAACAAAGTCCACCCACGAGAGCCACCCTCCATCGTGGTGACTTTTAACAAGGTTCACCCACGAGAGCCATCCTCCATCGTGGTGGCACTTAACCAAGCCCACCCACGAGAGCCATCCTCCATCGTGGTGACACCAATTTCCTCAATCGCTAGGATTCTTGGATGGAGTTTACGGTACAATTACAACCCCCTCGACATCCAAGACGACTCAATTCACGGTGCACCCAATCCTATAGCCGGCTAACTATATCCGATTAAAGTAACCAAGAACCACTTACATCACTTGCCAATATAACCATTTTACCACATTAATCCATTGTTTTTACAAGCATAACCAAAATGCCAAAACCACCAATTACCATCATCACTTCACTGTTTTGAAGCATTAAACAACATGCAACACTATGCATCAATTCCGCAATTCCAATGTACAAAACCAATGATCTCTTACCTTGAGCATCCTTCACACATGACTTTCAAAACTAGCATTAAACCGTGCTAAAATATGCTTTCAAAACAGAATTTAAACTTGCAAATCACATGCATTGCATCCAACAATCACAAGTACTTTAAAAACCAATTCATATCACAAACCAAGAGAGAAATTTCATTTACTTACTCTTGAGCTTAGCTAAGTTGCTTAGACTTAAACTAAGCTCCCAAAACCTTCAAACATTGGTTTTAAAGCTGAAAACCCCAACTTCACTCACCGATACACAAAACTAGGCTAGCCAACAAGCCTTCCAAGCATCCGAAACCATCAACGCCACCTCTATTGCTCACGGATCATTCTCCCCTGTTTCAAGCACATAACAACAGAGAATTAATGCATCATTATGCATTCAAAACACCAGCAACACACCTGAACTCGCTGCTCTTCATAAACCCAACATTTCGGCTACCAAACACAACTGAAATCACATCCAAACACTTCCAAAACTTAACCCAGCCAAGATCCATCACTTCTAACCATTTTTAGACATCAATTAACATCCAAAATAAACTCAAACTCGTCCTTATACCTCCAGCATTAACAAAACACCAAGATCACCCCAAAAACCACCATTTTCACAAGTAAAAACTTAGGAAAATCAACCTATTCGGGATTGCATTGATCAAACCTCAATTACACATCATTTAGACATCCAAAATACATCAAAAAGACAGCTCAAACAGAGCCCAATCATCCAATACGAATTTCTTCAAAATTAAATCCAAATCTTGCATTTTAAGCCAAAATCAAGATCACAACATTAAAACCTTTAATAAAACTTAATTTAAGGATTGAGAACTTGGGAATTTCAGTAAAGAACTGAGTATTTAGAGGAGAAGGACGTTCATACCTCTAAATGTGGATTTCTCCTTGTTTAGAGCCAAAATCCTTGAAAATTCATTAAGCAAATGATGAGGATTTGATGTAGAAATGATTAGAAATCATTTAGGAATTGAAATCTCAACTTTAGGTGTGAAAATCAAAGGAAAAGTTGCTGTGGAAATGTGTTTGGCTGAGGGAAATTTGAGAGAAAATGAAATGGGAAAATTTTGGTAAAATTTAGTTATGAAACTAAAAATATCTTTTTCCCTCTTTTCTTTTCATTAATTAAACCTTAAATGAGTCTTTAAAAAACAAGAAAAATCTGGAGAAATCCTCCCTTGGGTAAATTAGCTCCTTAAATATTCAAAGTTTCAATCCTTTTAAAACAGTCACGAACTTTTAAAAAATTACATTTTAGTCACTAACTCAAAATGTCATATTTCCAAACCTCATTTTGTAAAATTGATTTCACCATCCTCTTATATACATTAAAAGAGGATTTTTAGATATTTTTCCATATTTTTAATGCATCCCGAACTAGGCTTTCCTTAAAACCACCTTTTATATTCGAACCGAAAATCCGACCGGTCCGGCTCAAACCCAAAACTTCTAAGCCCAAAATTGGGGTGTTACAGCCATGACAGCAGGTAAGCTTTCTGAAACCCCTTGGTACGCTGACATTGTTAATTACATTGTAAGTGGGTTATTACCTCATGAACTTAACTACCAAGCAAGGAAGAGGTTCCAAAATGATGCAAAACATTATTATTGGGACGAACCTCTTCTTTTCAAACACTGTGCAGACCAAATTATCAGGAGATGCGTACCACAGGACGAACAGGATGTTGTGCTTCACCACTGCCATGCTTCCCCTTATGGAGGACACCTAGGTGGAAACAAAACTGCTGCCAAGGTTCTGCAATCTGGTCTCTATTGGCTCACACTGTTTAAGGATGCACAAGCTTTTTACAAGAGCTATGACAAGTGCCAAAGGACTGGGAATATATCGAGAAGGCATGAGATGCCACTGCAGAACATATTGGAAGTCGAAATCTTCGATGTATGAGGAATCGACTTCATGGGGCCATTCCCAACATCTTTTGGGAATTTGTACATCCTGCTGGCAGTGGACTATGTGTCAAAGTGGGTAGAAGCGGTCGCCGCCCAAAAGAATGATGCCAAGACTGTACAAAGATTTCTTCACAAGAACATCTTCTCCAGATTTGGCATTCCAAGGGCGATAATTAGTGATGAGGGGAGACACTTCGATAACAGGGTAATAGCTGCTGCCTAAAGAAAATACGGAGTAAAGCACCGGATTGCAACAGCATACCACCCTCAAACCAATAGGCAGGCTGAGATATCGAACAGAGAAGTAAAGAACATACTAGAGAAGATGGTTAAACCCACTCGAAAGGATTGGTCTCTATATCTCAATGATGCACTTTGGGCCTATAGAACAACGTTCAAAACACCATTGGGGGTGTCACCCTATAGACTCATCTATGGGAAAACCTGTCATTTACCTGTTGAGATAGAACACAGAGCTTAATGGGCTATCAAGGTAGTAAATATGGACTGGGATAAGGCAGGACAGAAAAGGCTATTAGACTTGAATGAGATTGAAGAAATTTGAGCAATGGCCTACGAAAATGCCAAGATCTACAAGGACAAAACCAAGAAGTGGCACGACAGGAAGTTGTTGCCACGACAGTTCTGCCCAGGGCAGCAGGTGTTGTTGTTCAACTCTAGGTTGAAGTTTTTCCCAGGAAAGCTTAAATCTAGGTGGTCTGGTCCTTTCCAGATTGTCCAAGTTTTCCCTCATGGTGCCATTACAATCAGATCACTGAAAGATGGGCACCAATTCAAGGTCAATGGATAGAGACTCAAGCATTATCAGGGGACTGAAGCCCCAAGGATGCAGAAAGTAGTTACTTTAGGAGATGCCCCTCAAGAAATCCCTAATTTAACTTAGTTTTTATTTATTTATTAGGAATTAAGATTTTTATTTATTTATTTAGGAACTAAGATTTTAATTTAGTTTATTTATTTAATTATTTTTAGGAAATAAAGGAAGCAAATCAAAGAGGAGGAATGAACCAGCCCACCACATTCACAATAGCCCAAAAAGCCTAACGGACAAGCCTGTCATCACAGCCTGTCACCAGTTGTCGCGACAGACGCGGAGAAGACAGCCTGTCACTGAGCTGTCGCGACAGACATGCAAACGCGTAACAGACGCGCAGCAGACACGGAAACGCGTGACAGGCGCGTCAGAAACTGCGTAACAGTTGGCCCTGTTATTCGCGCCTGCCGTTACAGACCCAACAGGCAGAAAATCCCCATTCTATATAAACCCCCACTCCCTATTCATTTTTCATCTCATTCTCTCAACTTGTTTCCTCTATTTTAGATCTCAAAAATTTCTTTTTCAATTCTTACAGTTCCTTACAATGGCTAGCAGAAACACTCGCCGCTGCGCTGCCTCCACTTCTGCCACGGCAGTATCAACCCCAAGCCACAGAGCCATTCCCAACCAATTCTCATCCACAGAATCTGCCAAGAGGTACTATAGTTCTTTCCAAAAGAGGGAAATGTGGGAGGAACGAGGGTTCATCTACACCCAACAAACGGGAGATATAGGGCTAGAAGGTTTCATATCCAAGAAGATACAAGCCCTCAAGTGGCAGAAATTTGCTGCCCAGCTCGTGGAAATGAACGTAACCCTCGTTCGAGAATTCTACGCTGCCGTCAACAGTAAGGATGCCACGACGGTGACCGTTCGAGGCAAAGAAATCTCTCTCGAGCCAGCGTACATCAATACACTATACGGGTTATACGTGAGCAAGAAGGAGGACGCCCACCGAAGGTTCGTGAATAGCCTGTTGCCGGCAGACTATGACGATGTCATGGCAGAGGTTACAGAAAAAGGAACAGAGTGGAACGATGACCCTAAACATCGATGGACAGTGAGGAGGACCCAGCTGATCCCACAAGCCAAGCTGTGGAACCATTTTGTCAAGAAACGACTCATGCCTACCTCCCACAACAGCACTATCGACAGACCGAGGTTAGCCCTTGTCCATTCTATTCTAAACGAGAGACCAATCAATGTCGGCCGCTACATCCGAGACAGAATCCTCGAGTGTGCTCTCTGACCGTCAGGCCCCCTCATCTTCCCTTATATCATCACCACAATCTGCTGGGGAAACAACGTACCAGAAATTGGAGAGGATGTCAAGGTCCAAGGAAAAGGGTGGACGCAGCGGAATATTTACAGTTTGATGGAATTGAAAGCTGCCACTCCTCTTTCGTACATCAACCCCTCTGCCACGACAGAACCGACGGCAGGCCCTAGCTCTCCTGAACCTGTCGTAGCAGACCAAGAGCAGACGGCAGCAGCACCATCGGCAGACACCTCCAGCCAGATTCTGACGATGCTGCAAAGGATGGAGGAACGAAAACTCGGCCTGATGGGCTTTATGGGGGACTTCACAGCCGCAACGGTAAATTTCATTAAAAATGATTTACATTTTACCCATGTGCAATTCCCTTCCTTCCCAGAAAATTTCTTTGTTGCCCCCACTCCTGCCGCAAGCCCCGGAACTCCCTTTGCTGCCTCCACACCCACACCTGCCACGACAGGCGAAGGCGGCAGAAAATCTGCCACACCCAAAGAAGAGAAGAGGAAGGACCCCCTACCGGAGATCGACCCCAAATACTTTGAAGGGTTCTCATCCTCCTCCGTCTGGCAGGACTCTGACTCCGAGCCATCTATAGCCCGAGACATCTCAAAGGACTACCCTCCGATGAAAAGGAAGAAGCTGAATGAGACTGTCGAAGGACCCTACCAAGGCAGATCTGCCAGCAGTAGCAGCAGCAGCTCCGATGATGATCTCGAGGTCCTGGACCAGCCCCCACACATCTCACCGACACGTGTCCAGCCACCTCGAGAGGTAAAGAAGAAAATGGCCTCTGCATCCCCCAGCAACCTTCCAGCCCCTACCGTTAAGGTCACTACCCGTCGGCAGCTCCAAGTCAGCAGCAGAAGCGACGACAGCTCCTCAACTTAAGTTTCTTTTCTTATATTTTGTTGTCTTTGCTGTTTTATCCATTTTGTGATGTATTTTCTGTTTTTTTTATCATTGTCATCTATTGAGGGCAATGCAACCCTCGAGTTTGAGGGTGGGCATTCCTCCAGTAATGAAACTATTATTAGTGTCTTAATTTGTATCTAATTGTTAGTTTATTTTTAAGTATTATTTTTGTGTCAAAAAAATGGCTTAAGTCTTTGAACTGAACTTACCTGTCGTGAGATACTCTGTGGTGACAGTGCCTTTAGGATGTTTCTAGGAACTGTTTAGAGCCTTGCTATAGTTCTGATTCTTAGAACACCCTTTGTGACTCTTATGCTATCTAGACTTTTGTAGTGCACTGGAATAGGAATGTTTAACCACTTGAGTTGCCCCTAGAGGTGCCTATCACTGGCTCTAGGAAAGGAATAAAAGAAAGAAATATTTCAGACTCACTTGCTTGCAAAACTGCCTTAAACTGATTCTAGAGAGATTTCTCTTTGAGCTTAAGTTAGAAAAAACTAAAGGAGCCTAAGAATTGCCTCCATAAAAAATGCAGTTGAGTCAAGAGTCAGAAAAAACTAAAGGAGCCTAAGAATTGCCTCCAGAAAAAATGAATTGGCATAAAACTCAAGTTTGTAAGCATGACTATTCTGGTAAACTAAAGGAGTCTAGGCACATAGTTGTTCACAAAACCTGCACACACTGCACAAAAACTATAGCATTGTTCCGGATAAATCCAAAAACGCCCAACAAGGTATTGCTCTTGATAGGGAATGTGTGGTAGGTAAAGAAAAGTTCACTGAATTAAGCCAAACCAAAAAGTTTTTATTAGTTAGGTAGTATTTGCTTGAGGACAAGCAAGAGCTTGAGTTTGGGGGTGTGTTAAGTGTATAAAAGTTCTATATTTTACCCCTCATTTACCCATATTTCTGCTACATTCAAGCATATTTCATTGCATTTGGGATAGATTTCTGCATGTACATCACAATTAGATAAAATGGCACAGTTGCTACTGATTTTGGTCACTTTTGCAGGTATCTGCTGCGGCAGACTCAGGGCAGCAAAGGAGCAGAACTGGATCACAGAACTGGAGTCGAGGAGCAAACGCTGTCGTGGCAACCATGACGATAGAGGGGTGAAGTGGAAAAGTGAAGTGGAGCTCGACAGATAGAGGATTTCAAGCCGGTCTGTCGTGGACCACTCCTATATTTTTCTGAGCCCTGAGGAAGAATAAAGGCCAAGCCCAAAGTCCAAGGAAGAAACTCAAGGCAAGAAAAGAGGACGAATTAAAGGCATCTACTCAGAAGATTTATTCTTTAATAGAGTTGTACTTTAGTATAAACTTGTATTCTTGCCATATTAGAAAACTTGGACCCAAGGCCTATATAAAGGCATGTAATTCGACCTAGGGAAGGATATCTCATTCATAGCCGTCTTCCCCAAACCCTTGCCGTTTTCCCTTCTCCATCATATTCTAAACTCCCCCTAGGGCTAAGGGTTGAATCTGTAAAGTAGTTGCAAGGATTGTATTGTTTAGGAATTTTCTGTCAAGCAATAAAAAAACTTCAAGTTTATTTATTCCTGGTTTTCACATCTTACAAGAGCATCGGGAGAGCATTGTGAGGTTATCCATTTGTTTGATATCGGGAGAGTCAAACATACGAACGGAATAAATACGTGTTTTCCAGTTTATGGTTAAACCATCTCGGCTTAGGGATAAGTACGAGATTAAGTGGCTAAGGAAGAATTCAACAACATTGGTGTTCACCCTTCGATTCACGCTGGGAGGTATCATCCAAGAAGTGTCCATCAACAGAAGTTGGGCCTAGGGATAGGACAAGTCATAGCAGGGACTCTTGCCAAGCTTGAAGTATAGAGTTGTGTGATCGCTGTCGCGACAGGTGCTGCCGCGACAGGAACGACGACAGTAGACGGAAGTTTCTCTTACAGTGCAACACCTGCACTACTGAGCAAATCAATACCGACCTATTTCTTAACCCTGATTCTTTACTCTTTTATTTTAGTTGTTTATCAAGATTACTTCACAATCCAATTAAACTATTTCTCTCTCTTGTGCAGTAATTCAAGGATATAGTTATTTCTAGTCCCTGTGAAGACGATATCCGATACTCCAAGTATCACTTTACTACTTGCGTCGTGTACACTTGCACTATTTGCGATAGGACTCTTTTACAGGCAACAACCCGCTTAACATCTAAGTCCACCACTGCTTTATGCTCAGACAACCAATCCATACCGAGGATTACATCAAAACCATAAAAGGGTAACTCCATTAAATCCACAAGAAAAACATGACCCTGAACAGACAAGGGACATCTCTGATACAACTTCCTAGTGACTACAGTCTCACCAAAAGAACTAGTCACTTGTATTCCTACTTCAAGCAACTCAACAGGTATATCAAGCAAATGTGCATGCTCACTCAAAATATAAGAATGCATGGATCCAGAATCAATCAAAGCCAACAATGATAAAGACTGGAGAACAAAGGTACCTGCGATGACATCGGTATCGTTGCGCTCCTCGCGCTGAGCATAAACCCTCGCAGGACTGCCTCCCTCAGGCCGAACTGCTACAACATGAGAAATGCCTCACTGACCCTCATCTCTCCTCTAGAAACTCCCTCGGCCGCGCCCATAGCCTCTCTGAGGTGCACGTCCATGGCCTCCACCGACCAACAGAGGACACTCTCTCCTCATATGATCTGCTGAACCATAGTTCCAGCAAGAATTCTCTATCACCACAACAGGAGCCTAAGCCTTCCTAGCCGCACGAGGACAATCTCACCGTAGATGATCCCGAGAACCACACGTCCAGCACGTGTTCTGATCCGCCCTCATCCTGTCTCCCTGAACCGGTGCACCTTGTCAAACATTGCCTCGCCTAGCAGCATGCTAATATCTCCTATCTCGGCCTCTCTTGTTCTGTCCACCTCTGGAACTAGACTCAGTTGCTCTCTTACCAGAGCTAGAACCACCTCCACAAGATGACAGGCCCAAGTTCTGCTCAATGTCCTTCGCTCGACATACAAGCAAATCGAAATCCGTGTAATCTGTAGCCAACATATAAGTCTTGACTTCATGCACCAGCCCATACTAGAAGCGATCACAACGATGCCTCTCACTTGGCATCAGCTCAGGGGCGTATTGGCTCAGACGTATGAACTGGACCTCGTACTCAGTCACAGAAAGGTTTCCTTAAACAAGAGACATGAATTCGCGCTTCTTCTCATCCAAGTATCTCACTCCCAGATACTTCCTCTTAAAGGCACCTCTGAAAAACTCCCAATCTACCTCATTGAGTTCCATTCCAGCCGTGATGGTCGTCCACCAACTATACGCATCGCCCTAGAGCAAAGAAACAGCGCATCCCAGCTTGCGCACATCATTACATCCCATCTGATCCATGATACGGATCGTGCTAGCCAACCAGGCTTCCGACGCCTTAGGAGACATTCCATAGAACTCAGCAGCTTCTAAACTCCTTAGCCTTTCCAAAGGCAAACCCACCTGCCCAGCTGTAGGGGCCTGAACATGCGCTCCGGCTACCACAGCCTAAAACGCTCCGGTGATCGCCTGAACCAATGGCGTTAGATCACCCAATCCTAGACCAGCTTTTCCTTGTTGCTCCGGCTCTCCACCCCCAAGTGGTGGCGGAGGAGGTAAGTTTCCACCATGAGGGACATCAGCCCCTTGGTTACCCTAGTCGCCCTGCTCAGCCGCAGGCACTACCGTGTTCGACATAAGATCTATCCTAGGACCCATAGTGCTATTTTAACAAGGCATAACAATAAAACAAATCAAATCATGATTTAGGCCAGCCTCAAGCAAGGATCCAAGTTCACAAAAACATTTAATTAATGTAATAAGGCAATGGGCACCCTGATTTCCCTCAAGCGTAACATAGCATATCATAAACATCATGCTTTACATCATCCAAAATCAGCATACATCCTTATCACATTATCATCAACATGCAGTCATATTTATCTCACATATGATTCACAACAATCGAGCATGGGATAAGTTCCAACGTTCAATCAAAACATGCTTTTACAAACAATCATACACCAAACTTACCCATTTCACTTAGCACCATCCACAATTCTTTCGTAACTTGGCTCTGATAGCAACAAATGTAACCCCCTTAGCTCGGCCTAGACGTCTGACCCGAACTAAGAAGATTACACGGGGAAAACTGAAGTCAACTCGTGAAAGTCAACCTTGATTAGCGACCCTTTTTTTCTTTTTATCTTTTCTAGATGTACATTATTATCATATGTGATTAATAAAGCGATTAGGTGAAAACGGCACAGTGATTAGGGTTTAATTGCATGCTTTTGTCTTTTAGGGACCAAATTGTAAATTCCAGTAATTACAAGGACTAACCATGTTTTAAAGTGACCAGTCAAAAATTAGTCATATATCACGCCAGCATGTCAAAACTAAACTAAAACGGACAATCCAAACTCAGCCAATTGAACTTACAACAATCAGGGACCAAAACATAAGAAACAGAAACCTGGAACAATTCAAAATCAACATCCAACGGTCAAGTGTTTCGGAACACAAGACCCCGTATCGGAACGGTCGTTTCAAAACCATGTTGACCGTTTCGATACGCGGGTGCATTCCGAAACCCCAAATAACTTGTTTCGATACGGTGATTTACAGTGGCAAAATGTTCCGGAACGTGCCTACCCATTCCGAAACACCATGGCCATTACAGGCCACCATTCCGAAACAGATAAGGGCGTTCCGAAACGCCTGGCCCTGCAATTTTCCAAATTGCTGGTTTTTCTCAACTTTTCACCTCCGAAACCATCCCAACACATGCCACAACACACATACTATATGAATAAACATCAAGGGACACCAAAACGAAGTGCAAAAATCATAGCATCATTCTTGCAAGCTTTAGAACTATAGGCATGCTTCTTAGATGTCAAAACAACAAAA
The DNA here is from genome assembly GCA_030270665.1 of Hibiscus trionum. Classification (NCBI taxonomy): domain Eukaryota; kingdom Viridiplantae; phylum Streptophyta; class Magnoliopsida; order Malvales; family Malvaceae; genus Hibiscus; species Hibiscus trionum. The sequence goes on along the minus strand of BSYR01000010.1, from coordinate 3,107,266 downwards.
AGGCTAAAAACCACATTCAAGGTTAAACCAATACTCAAAGGCCATTTACAATACCAAATAAACAAACCAAGCATGCTCAAGGTGTTTAACATCGCCAAATATAACTGAGAGTAGAAATCCCACCCATTGCCTCTTATTACACCAAGGTAAAACCACATACATTGTTTAGACAAGATACTTGGAAACCACTTGCTCTCTTGCTGCCTCTAAAGCTCAATTATCTGCATTGATGAAACAAATGAGCGTAAGCATAAAGCTTAGTGAGGATCGCTAAAACCAACATTCATCAATGCATTTTATAAAAACCATATTATCATCATGTACCAACTCATGCCTTCCTTAAAACATGCTCTTTAAAGCATCAATGCACTTTTAAAACCACATGCTCATAGCATCATTAACACAACAGCAAAATCCTTTGATCAAGCTTAAACCAAGCATCACATGCATCTTAGCATAATTCACAAGCATCCCATGCTTAAATCATTAATCAACAACATTATATTGGCTCGCAAGTGATCAATTCTCAAACCCATACCAAAACCAACACAAATGACATAATCGGATACGTGGATTACAAGCGTTATCTCACACGCTTCATACAAACTAACGCACTACACAAGGCTCACACACGGGATCAAGCCATCAACCGTTGTGACACACGTGGTGGAGTTTAACGGTACAATCACAATCCCTCAACACCACTCATCGATAGTTGTATAATTCCACTAACGAGAGCACAGGACACATACCACAAGATCCACACATGGGATTTAACCATCCACCGTTGTGATCTTAGCCTCAATCGTTAGGGTACTTGGATGGAGTATATAGTACAATCACAACCCCTCGAAATCCAAGGCGACTTTATTCACGGTGCACCCAATCCTATAGTCGGCTAACTATATCTGATTAAAGTAACCAAAACCATTTCCATCACTTGCCAATATAATCATTTAAAAACATTATTTCATTGTTTATAAGCATAAATCACAATGCCACTTCCATAAGCATAAATATGCTTAATCTCAAATATATTCATTTCATAAATCCAAGGATCGCCTACCAAGTGCATCCTTAACCAAATGGCATTAAACACCAACATTATCAATGCTTAAAACATGCTTTAAAACAGTCAATAAATTCGCATATAAATCAAGTGCATTTCCAACAAAAACATAACACATTCCGAGAGAGACTTTCGAATCACTTACTCTTTAGCTTAGCTAAGTGATTCAAACTTACACTAAGCTCCCAAGACCACGCTCAAAGCGTTACAAAGCTGGAAAATCCATTTTCACTCACCGATACGCAAAACTTTGCTCACCGACACGAAAATCACCCTTCTGAAACCTCCAAAAATGCTTTGTTTGCTTCCAGATCAAGATCCCCTGTTTTCACATCATCAAAACAGAGATCCAAATGCATTAAAATGCATTTCAACACCAGCAACCAAACACAAACTCGTTGCCCACCAAAACTACACCAATTTACCCATCCGAAATGACCGAAAACTCAATCGATTGCTTCCTAAACCAAGCCCAGCCAACATACATCACTTTCAACCATTTATAAACATCAAAACTCATCTAAAAACAACCTAAACTCATCCTTATACCTCCAGCATGCATAACACCATCATTTCACCTCAAAAATCCAACTAAAACCATCAAGAAACTCAAGGATCTCAAGGATTTTGGGATCTATATTATCAAAACCCTTTTTTAACATAATAAACAACTCAAAACTCAATTAAAACCAATCCAAAACAGAGCTCCTCAAATCCAATCCGAAAATCAAGATTTTAATCACATTTTTCCAAGATTTTGATCTCAAATCAAAACTATAATGAACACTCACCCAAAAACATCAATTAGAAGCCAGAGATCTTGGGAATTTCAATAAAGAACCTAGATTGAAGGTTGAGAACGGGATTTACCTCCAATCCTTGCCTTTCTTAAGGTTTGACAAGTTTTAGCTTCAAAAAACTTGAAAATCTTGAAGAGAAATCTTGAAATTGATTTGGAAATCAATGAGAGAGTGTTTGGGAGAAAAGAATTCTGGAGAAATAAGTTGGGAAAATGGTTTTGCTGAAATGAGAGGTAGTTATGTGAAATGAATTCTCAATTTCCCAATTAACTCATTTTAATTAAAATAAAAATGTTTCTATTTTAATTATCTAAAACCCTTTTAAAACACATGTCAATTTAAGGAAGATGTAATTGCACCATAGCTCCCTAAAGATTCTAAGATTTTTGGCTCCTCTTTTTAAAATTACATTTTCCATAGTTTTGAAACTTTACATTTTGGTCACTACCCAAAATGTACCACTTCCAAAGCCTATTTTGTAAAATTGATTTGACCAACCCCTTAAACGTGATTTTAGAGGATTTTAGCAATTTTTATCATATTTTTATCCTTTCCCGATCCTTAATTTCCCTAAACCACTTAACGCGATTCGAACTGTTTCTGACCGGTCCAATCCGATGTCAAAAACATCTAGGCCCAAAACCAGGGCGTTACACGGTTGTATCGCGTACTGATACGCCTTAACCACTCCTAATAGCTTTTTAAAATATAGGTCGTACCGATACGCTCGTAAGCATATCGATGCGCATTAGCTGGAAGAGCTCAACGGCTAGTTCCTGACGAGGACCGTATCGATACAGTCATTCGATTATCGATACGCTAAGCTCCAGAACAGCAATGAATGCTAGAAAAATGCACCCCCAACTGCTCCAATTCAATCCCAATGGTCTACAACTGCTAGAATCTCAATTGAGAGTATAAAAGGGATCTCCAAGCATCCATGGAAGATTTATGCTTCAATTGTCAACAATAATATGATAAAAGATTTGTCTTAGTGCTTTATTGTACATTCTTTGTATAGACAACACTTGTGAGCCTAAATTGTCACATTTTCTCCAGTGTTTAGGTTTGGGTGAGTCAGCTAAATAGTGCAAACTATCCACCTTGTGAGGGTTTTCAAGTTTGCTAGATTTTCTCTTGCTCAAAAGTGTTCCCAAAGCTCGGGTTGTGAGCTTTTGTTGCTAGACTTAGGTTGATTCTAGGATTGTAACGGTTGCCTTCTAAACTGGTAAAAGGGGAAGAATATCTAGTGGATATTGGTTGAAAATCCTTAGTGGGAGCTAAGGTAGTGGATGTAGGTGCTTGTTAGAAGGTCGAACCACTATAAATTCTTGTGTCTTTTGTTTTTCTTTTTGCTTCCACCAAAACCATGCAAAACACAAACTTCTCCACAACTTTGCAAGCAACGGTTAAGTGATCATCGAGCCCAACAAATGGTATAGGATGTCTTCTTGTTCCTCTTCAAGGACGCATCTCCAGATCATTTGATCAGCGTATTGCTTGAAAAGGTAGGGCTCGTCCCAGTAATAATAGCGTGCATCGTGTTAGAATTTCTTCCTTTGCTGGCCATTAAGATCACAAGGGAAAATATCGCTAACAAGATAATTCACAATGTCAGCATACCATGGTAACGTCGTGGCTTGCAAAAGTTTCTCATCAAGGAATTCTTCCTTAATATCGCATGCAACATCACTATCACATCTATTTTCAAGCATAGAAAGATGGTCGGCCACTTGATTTTTAGTCCCTCTTCTATCAACTACCTCAATATCAAACTCTTGCAAAAGTAATATCCATCTAATAAGTCCAGGTTTAGCATCCTTTTTAGTTACTAGGTATTTAATGGCAGAATGATCAGTATGCACAATAACCTTAGTCCCTATTAGGTATGACCTAAGTTTATCAAATGCAAACACTACAGCAAGCAATTCTTTTCAGTGGTAGTGTAGCTTACTTGTGCCTCATTAAGAGTACGAATAGCATAATATATGGCATGAAAAACCTTGTTTCGGCGCTAACCAAGAACAGCACCAACTGCGTAGTCGCTTGTTCCACACATTAGCTCGAACGGTTGTGACCAATCAAGGGGCGGTACTAATGCTGGAGAAATAAGCTCTTACCTTAGGGTTTCAAACATGGATTGACATTGGTCATCAAACTTGATTGCTCTATTTTGTTCCAGCAATAGACACAAAGGCTTTAAGATTTTGGAGAAGTCTTTGATAAAACTTCTGTAGAAACCGGCATGGCGAAGGAAGCTCTTAAATGGCTTTAAAATTGGTTGGTGGAGGAAACTTCTCAATAACTTCAATCTTGGCTTTGTCCACTTCAATGCCCTTGTCAGAGTTGCGGTGGCCTAAGACAATTCCCTTGGATACCATGAAATGGCATTTTCCCTGCTTAATACAAGGTCAGTGTACTCGCATAGTTGTAACACCTTTTCAAGATTTCCTAAGAAATGGTCAAAAGAGTCTCCATAAACCGAGAAATTGTCCATGAAAATCTCTAGGAAATCATCCACCATGTCTGGGAAAATGGCCATCATGCATTGTTAGAAGGTCACTGGTGCATTACAGAGGCCAAAGGGCATCCTCCGAAAAGCATAAATGTCATATGAATAGGTGAACATTGTCTTTTCTTAGTCTTCCGGTGCAATAGCAATTTGGTTATAGCCAGAGTAACCATCTAGAAAGAAATAGTAGGGTTTCCCTGCTAGCTTATCAAGCATTTGATCAATAAACGACATCAGAAAATGATCATTTTTGGTGGCTTTGTTCAGCTTCCTATAATCAATACAAATCCACCATCCAGTAACGGTTCTGGTAGGGAGGAGTTCATCGGCATCACTCTTGATCATAGTCATTCCTCCTTTCTTGGGTACAAACTGGACAGGACTCGTCCATGAGCTATCTGAAATAGGATAGATTATTCCAGCGTCAAGCCATTTGATGATTTCCTTCATAACCATAGTTTTCATGATGGGATTGAGTCTCCGTTGTGGTTCTATCGAGATTCTCTAGTCATCTGCAAGCAAAATCTTATGCATACACAAAGTAGGGATTATACCTTTTATGTCAGCAATAGTCCAGCCAATAGCTTTCTTATGTTGTGATATGAAATATAGTAGTTTAGCTTCATGGTCAGGTTTTAAACAAGCATATATGACAATAGATAGTGTATCATTCTCCCCTATATATGCATACTTTAATTGTGGGGGAGAGGTTTAAGTTCAAGTACTGGCGGATGCTCAAGTGATGGTTTGAGAGATTTGAACTCAACATAATTGAGAGGCTCAAAATTCATACATGTTCTGGTGAGCACAACATTGGATTATTCGATCTCAACCTTACCTTCTTCCTCATCTTGACGCATGGCCTCATCAAAGTCAGCTTGCTCCTCAGCAGTGAGTATGTTGTTGCAACATATCTCAGGCAAACTTTCTTGAACTAAGGTTTCTTCAGTGTCCACAAGATGGCATTCTACATGGTCATCCGCGTACTTGAGTGTGCTAAAGATATTGAATGTGATCTTTTGGTCATTCATCTTCATGGTGAATTCACCTTTTTCACAGTCAATTACAATACGCCTGGTGGCTAGGAATGGTCTCCCCAGAATGATGAGAGCATTCTCATCAGCTTAGCAATCAAGGATGATAAAGTCTGCTAGAAAGATAAACCTATCTACCTTAACCAGAACATCTTCAATTCTACCCTCGAATCGAATTTGAGATCGATCAGCCAATTGAAGGATCACCGATGTGTGCTTCATTTTTCCCATCCTTGATCGTTTGAACACAGACTTTGGCATCAAGTTAACACTTGCACCAAGGTCACATAAGGCACGGCCAGAAAAATTATGGCCTATGGAACAGGGAATGGTGAAACTACCAGGGTCTTTCATCTTGGGTGGAAAATCACTCAACACAGCTACACACTCTCTCGTAGTAGTGATAGTTTCAACCTCACCTACCATTCTCTTCTTTGTCACGGTCTCCTTTAGAAACTTTGCGTAGATCGGCATTTGATCAATGGCCTCCAGGAGTGGGACATTGATGTGAAATTGTTTGAGCATGTCCAGAAACTTTTGGTACTGAGCGTCTTATTCTGAGCTTTTAATCGATGTGGGAATGAAGGTGGTGGTCTGGGCTCATTGTGTGGCCAGATGTAGGAGCATCATTTGCTTTGTCTTTCTTGCCTTCAATATCAAGGTCACTCACTATATCAGACGCAGAAGCTGGTTCCTTAGCCTAGGAGCATCGATGGATGGCTTGCTTGAGGTAGGATCTACTAGAGAGCTTCCCCCAAACTTGGCTTCTGCCATCAGTTGTGTGCCACTACATAGAGTGATGGCATTGCATTTCTATGCATTAAAGGCTTTAGTGGCTTTAGTATCACTAGGTAATTTGTCGGGTGTTCTCATCTTCAACATCTGGGCAATCTGCCCAACTTGTGTCTCCAAGGACCTTATCGAGGTGGTATTGTTCTGCATGATTGATTGTTGATTTTACAACATGGCAGCTTGTGTTGTGAGCATGTCATTGTGGTTCTTCAAGTGGGCTACCTAATCCTGCATAATAACCAGGCAGTTTCCATAAAATTTTTGTAAAAATCATCAAAAAAATTAAGATTGGAGTTAGAAGCTCCATGTTTATGCCTATGAGTCTTTTGTTGTAATCCAAGAGGTTCATATTTTGCATTTTGTTCTAATCTTGAATTGCCTTTATTTCCTCCCCAGCCAAAATTTGGATGTTGCTGCCACCTTGGGTTGTAGGTGTTAGAGCAGAAGTTGTTGTTGCAGTTGGTGTTCCCTACATAGCATCCAAATTCTTATCAGTGGGGACACTCATTCGACTGATGTTCCCCATCACAGTGTTCACAAGTGTATTATACTAACTTGGCTTCGCAAACATTAGATGTTCCTTGTGTGTTTTTGAGCAGGTTGGTGATGGTGGAGAGCTGGGTTGCTACGGTCTGGGAATCATCCAGCTAGAGTGTTCCAAATGCCTTAAGGCCTAGCCTCAATCTCCCTCTTGGGAATTGATAGTCGGTATTGGCTATCTGGCCAAGTATCTTGAAAACCTCGTCAAGTTCTCTACAGAGCAAAGTACCATTAGCTGACGAGTCTATCATCATGCTTGTTGTTGCATTGATGCCATTGTAAAACGTCATGACTTGTAGCCAATCATGAAATCTAATGATCGAGTACTTGCGGAGCAGGTCTTTGTATCTATCACATGCTTCATACATAGATTTATCACCATATTGTTGAAAAGAGATGATGTCAATGCGCTTTTGATTGTGAACGTCCGGTAGATCATATCAGTGCAGAAACTTGCTACACAAGTCATCCTAAGATGTAATAGATCATGCGGAACAAGTCTTCAATCATGTTCTGGCTCGATCTTACAGAGAGAATGGGAATAGCTTGAGTCGCAAAGTATCAGTAGGAATCTCTGGTTGGCGAAAGCAATCACGGACTTCCAGGAATTCTTGAATATGCTCTCGAGCATCCTCTCTTGTTGATCCTTCAAATTTTCTAATGGTGTTGAACATAACGGGCTTTAGCTCAAAGTGGGTTGTCCCTAGATCAGGCACAACAATTGGTGGATTGAGATTGTTGATAACAAGATCAATGATATCTCTAATGGGTCTTCTAGGTCTGGCAGGTGGTGGATCCTCCTGTCGTTCTTGGCCATTGTTTTGAACCGCTCCAACTCCATGTCCATCGATTGGGTGTGCTCTTTGGTTACGCCCGTACTCAGGGTCTTCTAGTTCATTGTTGTTCACCATATTCTTTTTCTCTCGGTGTAAAGTCTTCAAATGTCTTTCGATCTCCGAAATGTATGGAAGAATAGGTTGTGTGTGGACCTTCTGGTCATGCACTAGAACGAAACTGAGAAAGAAAAATAAAAACTAAATGCAAATAAAATAAAGTCTTAAGCACAATTACAACATAATTATCAATTGCCAATCCCCGGCAACGGTGCCAAAAACATGATGCTTATCGAATAGTGATGCAATTTAGAGCAAGTATACTCGTCGTATCAAGTAATAAAGTGATGAGTAGAGTGTCGAACCCACAAGGATTGGATCAATAACGACATAGTTATTGAACTTAGGAAGGGGTTTGCAAGTAATGGAGATTGTTGATTTAACTAAAAATAAAACAATTAAACTAAAAATAGCTATGGTTAAGATGAACAACTGCGGCAAATAATAGATAATTGTGGAGGTTGGGATTATTGCTAAGGATATATGCTTGATTGCCTATTACAATGCTATAGCAACTGGCAAAACATCTCTGAGTAAACCATTAAGTTCTTTATCTACTCGACAGGATTTTCTAATGAACTTCTAACTCTCTTGATGCCTAAAAGTTAATAATATTGAATTTAAGGTAATACATGTCTGCGTGAACCCTAACAACTCTATTATTTGTTTAAGAACTCCCTTTTAGTCGTTGAAACCCTAAGCTTATGTATAAGCCGAATTAGAACTAATTTAACAACTTAGTGTCACTGTTCACGTTTGTATAACCTAACTATCTCGATATTAATTCACATATCAATAGTTAAAAGGCCTCTCTCGATAGCTCTTACAATAACTACGCATGAAGTACGATGAACAGAATAGATAAAGGGAAAAACAACTATATCATTATAAAAAGGTAATCAAAACATAAAATCCTAGGACGTAATAATCCCAACTAAAGTATTTAGCTCATGCCTGAGCGTAAAACATCCATAACAAAAATATTAAGTACAGGTAGTTTATCAAGAAAGGAAAAGAAAAGAGTCGAGTGTCCTCGACAAACTCCCTCTGTGTCGCCCAACTATGTTGTAAGTCTCCCACTCTGTCAGCCTCTCTCGATGGCTTTTGTCGTAAGGAGATTTCTCTAGCTTCCATTCCGGTGGTTCCTCGCAAGCTTTATACTAGGACTGTTGTCTGTAATCGCTCTCCCTTTTGAAGTAGCGCCCAAGTCTCTCTTATATAGGCAGTGAAACTAGGGTTTTAAGAACCCTAAAGTGTTTGCGGCTTCATTAAATAAGGCCATTGATTTCCCACTATATTTAATGTTGTGTATCTAGGAGAAAGTCCAGGTGGGCAAAAATAGATTCATCTCCAACTCTTTATGCCTCGTTAGCTCCAGCAATGAGATTTGCTACTCTTCCGCTCCATCACTCCTCCAGCATTCACCAGCATCCTGCACATGCACCACAAAGCACCACATTTCCCGTAAAAAGCACCTATGTATATGATATTTAAAGCACAAGCGATGTAACTCCCTATCTACATGCAAATATGTACAATCTAACCTAAATGCAAACTATATGAGCTTGAAAATATGCAAAAGACAAGGGGTAAAGGCATATAAAATAGATCATTTACACACTCATCAAATATAAACACCATTTCCCCACATCACCCTAACCCATCAACTAACCAAAGGCCTAACCCAACAACTAAGAGGGAGCCCACCAAGGCTCACATGGTCATCCAAAAGCCCATACTCTTGACCCAAAACTCATGGCCCACGATTGGGGTTTAACCGACCCTCAGATTTCAAAATCTAGGTCGTTACATGGATCATATCGGGTGATCGAAATACAAGTTACTTCCACCGTAATGAAATGATTCAAAAGCAAAGAAATAAGATTGCTTCTTTAAATCTTTACAATGGCACCTGGTGCAATGATGCTTCTGCTCTCCGTGAGGAAGCTTCTCATTTTTATAGCAACATATGTCGGGTTGATGAGGAACCGGTGGTGCTTTGTCTACCCCTAATCAATTTCACATTATCCCTTCAGTCCTTATGATAGCATTTGATGCTTTTCCTTCGGGTACAGAGATTCATGACACCCTTCTTGAAATGGCGCCATTAAAGGCCCCTGGGCACGACGACCTTCACGCCGAGTTTTTTTCAAAAGCAATGGCATCATGTGTGTGCCTCAGTTTGCTCTACTATCAGGAGTGTCTTTGTTGGGGGTTGTCTTTTTTAAGACCTCAACAAGACATCCCTTGTTTTTGTTCCGAAGATGAACTCCCCTAAAACTTTCTCCGACTTCTGGCCTATTAGCTTATGTACTGTGATATATAAGCTCCCCACAAAGGTTATTGTGAGATGGCTCAAGACGGTTATGCCTTTGCTAGTTAATCTTACTCAAACGAGCTTTATCTCTAGGCAATCGATTATAGATAGGGGTGGCAATCGGGTGGGGAATAACCGAAAACCGTGGGGATCCGAACTAACAGGTATGGGAATAATCGAAATCTTCACTCACGAGATGGGAACGAGGGAAGTTTTATCACCGAAGCTCAAATAGGGATGGGGACGGGGATTGCTATATCCGAACCGTACCCGTATAAATCACCATAGGGATCCCCGAAAAATATTCACAAGTATCCCAATATACTTACAAATTTGGATGGCCATAAGGGTAATTTACACATTTTTTCAACAAAAATCTAATCTCCCATAACCTAAGTATGGCCAATTGGAGTAAGTTTGGAAAATTTTTCGTAAATTTTATAAAAATAATTAGAAAGTTTCTATACATCGTTGTAAACATGATCCGGTCTAATTTTATTGAAAATACAAGGTGATAGATTTCGATATGTATTTTAAAAAAATAAATATTTGAATGTTGAAAGGTCATAAAAATTTGGCAGCACATTTCTTAGAAAACAGTTTTACCAGTGACTTTGAAAAATCACCAAAAATTCTAAAAGATAAATCGGGAAGCGGGCTTTATATTTCTATAACCATGCGGAAGTCTAGATTCGTTTAAAACAAACAGTTCTTGATTTCGAGTTATATATTAGGAGTTATTAATATTTGAGTGAGCAAAGGTCAGAAGAAAATATTGCAGACTATTTCCAAAAACAACAATGACAGTGACTTCAGAAATTTGCCATAAAAATGTACGAGAAAAATTTGCATAGGAATTGTAGAACAAACGGATCATGATTTGGAATTTTAGATTATTAGTTACATATTCCTTTTAAATGTAGTGCAGGATGTCATGTTTCAATAGTTAATATTTTGTATGTTTTATAGTTTTGAAATGGTTTGTTTGTTGTTGGTAAAATTAAATTTATCATTTATGTTTGTAATTTTAGAGAGTTAACGTTGAGTATTTGTTTTAATGTTAAGTTTGGTTTATTTTTTGGGTACGGGGATTAACCGAAAATCGTGGGGATCTGTAAGGGATGGGTATGGGGACGAAAAAATAGCTGAATCGTTCAATGGGGATTCCCTAAAACCGTAACCGCAAGTGTTGGGGATGGAGTGGGGAATACAAAACCGTCCCCGACCCACCTCATTGCCACCCCTAATTATAGAGAATATCATCATAAATCATGAGATTGTTCATTCTATGCCTGCTTCCAAAAATAAATCTGGTTGGATGGCGATTAAAGTAGATTTGGAGAAGTCTTTTGACCGTGTACGGATTTCATTTTGACCATGCTTAACCTTGTAAGATTTCCCCCCAAGCATAACATGTTTGATTATGCATTGTATCTCCTCTTTCTCCATGGTAGTTCAGTGGAATAAGGAATTGCCCCCCTCTTTCATACCCCAATGAGGGATTTGACAGGGTGATCCCTCTCCCCATACTTATTTGTCCTACTCATGGAACGCCTAGGTCATTGTATCGGCCATGCGGTTGTATCTGGTGCCTAGGATCCTTTTCAGATTTCTCGCAACGGTACTCCTATCTCTTATATTTTTTCGCATGCAACTTGATCCTCTATGCCAAAGCCACTGATCATCAGGCTGACATCATTAATTCTATTATCCTAGACTTTGAGAAATATTCTAGTCACAAGGTTAGCTGCGGGAAATCGCAGATTTTATCTCACCAAACACGTCGCTTGCCATGCAATCTTCTATTGGAACCATATTTGACTTCTAGGTTGTCGACAACTTAGGAACCTATCTTGGTGTTCATGTGATTCATAAAAGGATTTGTTGCTCTAATTATGAATTTATCCTTGAGAAAATTAGGAAGAAATTGAATGGTTGGTCGGCCCGCTCTCTCTCTATGGTAGGTTGTGTGACTCTTGCTAAGTCTATGCTCACCGCTATTCCACTTTATTTTATGCAAACATGCCTCATTCCTAAGCAAGCGTGCCATGACATTGAGGTTCTTGTTTTCCATTTCATTTGGGGTTACGCCAACTACGCCTAATGTTTCGCTTGTTAATTGGGAGTCAATCTGCCAACCATTGGATCGGGGGGTGGTTTAGGCTTTCATCGTGTTCGAGAGCAGAACCTTGCATTCATTATGAAGCTTGGCTATGCCTTGCTAACAAATTTGGATTCATTTTGGGTTATTTTGTTGCGTGAAAAGTATAGGATGTTTGAAAAATGTCCCATCTTCATTGATCGGCCATCATGCTCGCCTCTTTGGCGTGCAATCTCCCATGTTTGGGAGGATCTACGGTGAAATATTGCTTGGACTGTTTGCAATGGCACCAATGTTCGATTTTGAGATGATACATGGGTTCCATTGTTGGGTCTGCTTCATCCTCATGCTTTGAATCCAGGTGTTCTCAATGATGACCTTGGTATTATGGATTTGGTCACTCTCGAAGGTCACTAGAATGTTGAAGCTCTCTCATTGTTGTTGTCTTCTGCTGCTGTTCAGCATATCCTTGCAATCAAGCCTCCTCACTTCATGGATTTGGATGATTGGTGCATATGGCGATGGGGTCCTTATCATCAATTTACTATAAGTTCAGCTTATGAATCCCTTGTGAAGCCTCTTGGGGTCCAAAAAGCTCCATATAGGCTTTTATATGGCATCTGTCGGTTTCTCACCGGAGCTGTTTGTTTTTATGGACTACTCTCCGCAATAAGCTTATGAATAATATTGAGCGGGTCAAATGCTCGCTCTCTATTGATCCAACTTGCCATGGGTGCAGTTTTCATGAGGAAACCATCTTGCATGCCCTTCGTGTGCCCTTTCCATCTGATTTTTCAATTGTTATCTCACGTGTTGGCATTGTAAGAAAACGCAGTCCACCCTACTGCATCTTTCTCTTAATGTCTTGTGCAAGTTATTTTTTTCGTCCATGGTGTGGCAAATCTGGAAAATTCAGAACGATGTTGTGTTCAATGGTTTTCGTTCATTTGTTGAAGCTGTTGTACAACGAAGTATTGTTTGGGGCTGACACTTCTCTAGTTGTCGTGAATCTTCTCTTAGCCTGGTCTCACATGTTCTGTCACTGGTTCAATGGCAATGACCCCTAGGCTGGTTATCCTTGCAATCAAGCCTCTTTACTTCATGGATTTGGATGATTAGTGCATATGGCGATGGGGTCCTGGTCACCAATTTACTATAAGTTCAGCTTATGAATCCCTTGTGAAGCCTCTTTGGGGTTCGAAAAGCTCCATATAGGCTTATGCGTGGCATCTGTCAGTTTTGCAGCAGAGCCGATTGTTTTTATGGACTACACTCCGCAATAAGCTTATGACTAATGTTGAGTGGGTCAAACGCTTGCTCTCTGCTGATCCATCTTGCCTTGGGTGCAGTTTTCATGAGGAAACCATCTTGCATGCCCTTCTTGTGCCCTTTTCAGCTGATTTTTCAATTGTGATCTCACGTGTTGGAATTGTAAGAAAACGCAGTCCACCCTACTGCATCTTTCTCTCAATGTCTCGTGGCAGCTCTTTTTTCGTCCATGGTGTGGCAAATCTAGAAAATTCGGAATGATGTTGTGTTCAATGGTTGTCGTTCATCAGTTGAAGCTGTCGTACAACGAAGTATTGTTTGGGGCCGACACTTCTCTAGTTGCCGTGAATCTTCTCCTGGCCTGGCCTCACAAGTTCCGTCACTGGTGCAATGGAAACGGCCCCCTAGGTTGGTTATGCTTAAATGTGGATGCTACAGTCTTGACCTCCTCTAGTTGGTTCTATCGGGGGTGTGATCCGTGATGAAGAAGGAAACTGGATTTTAGGATTTTGTAAGTTCCTTGGCATTGTGGAACCCCTACAAGATAAATTATGGGGTCTCCTTTCCAGTTTTCCAGTTGTATGGTCTCTCGGTGCTGAGAAACTGATGGTCCAGTATGATAGCTCCACTGGCGTGTGTTGGAGTATGCCCAAAGACCATCATAAGCTGATTGTAAAAGACGTACTTATTTTATCTTGTTTATTAATATAAAATCATTTTCATTATTTCAATCATTATTCTGCGCATATATAAACCGAATAATAATAAAATCCTTAGAATAATATAATTATTCTTAAATGTCCTTAGTCGAGTATTATTGTGGGCATGTACAACAATAATGCATTAAGACTAATATGTAGTTGATTGATGATAAAGTGTTGTCATTGACATGGAGATGTCAAAACCAATACATAAGTATGTGTTAGAGAACGACATATTGGACTATTATGTGACAATCACAACATTGCTCATATTAATAACTACATGGTTGATCCTCATACTTGAGATCATCATTATTTCAACATTGTGAGTGACATATTTTGATACAGTCAAACGTGTTTCGTAAATGACTACACTATAAAGACTGATATTGGATATGTCATAATCTATGTAGTGGGATATGGTTGATCAAGATAGGATTTGTCTCTCCTACATAATAGGAGTAATATCATAGGTCACTTGATTGAGTGAGACTAGAAATGCATGGTCATGCTCGAATAAATTGATATGAGATATCATAGTTATTCATTTATAATAGTCTACTCAAGATATCAAGAAATATTATATGGAATATACATGCCTGACTATTTCATGACTTGTGCCCAATCTAGATATAAAGACAAAAGGGTGTAATACATGAAAAGAGTCAATCACGAAGAGGTTATGTCGAACCACAACTTCATGTAACTTGGGTAGCAATGATGTATTGTTATATGTGACTCATTGCTTGTAATATCAGAATTGTTCCAGATATTACTGCTAACGTTACATGAACCTACAAGGGTCACACCCTATGATTGAAACGAACAAATATCGACTAGATAGCATGTGTGCAAACTTGATGTGCACGAAATTAGTTAAAACCAAAATTATTATAATTATTGTAATCATATAGATAATTTCGTTTATATATATTTTAATACTAGATAATTATTGTAATTATCACATACTATTAAAATATATGTATCCCTAAAGAAACATATTTAAAGTAGAATTAGATTCTACATATTTAATTATATTCGGTTAAATATATTGTATATTTAATGAACCTAAATTTAATTAGGATTAGGGTTTTAAATGTTATATAAAGGCATAAGGTCTATCAGCCAATTATATGCCTATTGCCAAAAAAACCTCTCTATAACCATTAAAAAAGTGAAATATTGTTCATTTTGTTCGGAAAGACTGCGTAGAGGTCGGAACATTTTTGTGACGACTAGGATTCGACATCATGATGAAGGAATTGGATTTTAATGCATCCCTGAAGTTATCAGATTTAATCGAGGTAACGTTTCATCCTTTTTCACCCCGAATTCATTCCTCGTACATAGATCACTGGTGGAATTAGTCGGATAATTTTTCCGATGCGCCATAGGATGTATCGACATTTCCCAACACCATGAAAATGATCAAAGATAGAGAAGCGCACTTGAGTTCCTTTCCTCTTGTCCGAGCAATTCATCAGTTGTGCCAACGTTGCTGGGCACTTGGCTTAACCTGGATCCCTCGAGAGTACAACATGGTTGCAGATAAGATTGCCAAGATGTCATCTTCCGATTCCCCTCAATTGCAGCTAACGGATGCTCCCCCCGATGGGCCTTCAAGATCTCTTAGTGCGGGACGTTATTAGTCCTCCATATTGCAAATTTGTTCCTGCCTAAAACTTTACGTTAAGGCCTCTTTCAATTCAAAAAAATATATCATATATTATTTATATATTAATAGTATTTATAGTATTATTTGTTTAAAAAATTGAGTTAATCTCAAGTGTAGTTTGACATATATAATATTTATGGTCAAATATTATATAATTTCATGTCGGTTTAGTGGTTAAGGTTTACACTTTGAATTGGAGGTTATGGGTTTAAACTCCTCTAAGTGCATGGGTTTTATTATTTTTCCTCCAGCAAAACGACGTCGTTTTGGACTAAATTAGGCTTCAAAACAGCCGCACCAAAACGACGTTGTTTTAAGTTTCTGTTAAGAGCTACCAGTGGAGTGGCATAAACGAGTTAGAAAGTAAAGTTCAGAGTAATAAATTTGAACATTTTTAGAGTTCGGCAGAATTTTGAAATTAGTGGTAATAATTTAGTGGCATTTGGTGTAGTTTATCCTTAAAATATTATGGGTTTCTATAGAAATATTAGGGTAAACTACACCACATACCACTCAACTATGGTCCCTGACTCGATAATATCACTGAACTTTAAAAAAAGTTCAAAACTAACACCAAACTTTAATATGTGACTCAAAAATACCACTCCGCCGTTAACTCTTAACATTTCGTTAAGCCAAAACAACATTATTTTGGTGCGGTTGTTTTGAAGTCTAATTTAGCCAAAACGACGTTATTTTGCTGGAGGAAAAATATTAAAACCATGCGCTTTGGGGTTTTGAACCCAAGACCTTTAGAAAAAAGAGTTAAAAATTAACCACTAAACTAACATAATATTATATAATATTTTACCACAAATATTATATGTCTCAAACTACTTGAGATTACTTCAAATTATTTTATGAAATAAATAATAATATAAATAATATTAATATATAAATAATATAAAATATTATTTGCATACATAACAATATATATAAAAGTGTATTGTTTTTGTTTTTTATATAATATTAATAATATAAATATATTATTTTAAAAAAACTCCCAAAATTTCATAAAAATAATATATTTATATTATAAATATTATATAAAAATTTAAACCCTAAATCCTAAACTTTAAACTGTAAAACACAAACCTCAACCTTAAACACATTAAAACCCCTTTAAGAATTCCTCAAACATATTTTCAAGTTGATTGGACTTAAAAGCATTTTGAAATCTCTTTAATTTAGTCCAAAACTATTTTTCAATTATTATATCAAAACACATATTTCTACAATCTCCCCCTTTTGATATAATAAAAGCAATCTTGAAAAATTGTTTGGGATTTTCCCCTTAGTGGAATAAATATTGAATAAGAGAATTAAAATTCAAAATCAATTAAAGCTCCCCTTATTCATTTGAAAATTCAATTTTTCAAAACATTCTCCCCTTTTTGTTATATCAAAAAATGGTTCAAACTAAGTTCGAAAACTTTGAAGTCCATAACAATGGAGAGTTTTTAAAACAAATTTGACAAAAATGATATTTTTAAAATTGTAACGCCCTGGTTTTGGGCCTATTTGTTTCAGACATCGGATCGGGTTAAGTGAACCGGTTGGAAACGGTTCGAGTCGTATTATGTGGTTCATGGAAATCAAGGTTCGGGATAGGATAAAAATATGAAAAAAATTGATAAAATCCTCTAAAATTATGTTTAAGGGGTTGGTAGAATCAATTTTACAAAATTAGTTTTGAAAGTGGTACATTTTGGGTAGTGACCAAAATGTAAAGTTTTGAAACTGTGGGAAAATGCAATTTTCAAGAAGAGAGTCAAAATCTTATAATCTTTAAGGATCTTTTATGCAATTAAACATCTCCTTAAATTTACATGTGATTTAAATGATTCTTATATAATTGATTTAAAATGGATTTTATTTATTTATTAAATAAAATTGTTAAATTGGAAGGTTTCATTTACGTAACTAACTTTTCTCTTCTCATTTTTAGCAAAACACATTTCTAAAAACTTTTCTCCAGATTTCTTTTCTCCCAAACACTCTCTCTTTGATTTCTTATCCATTTCAAAGAATTCTCTTTAAATTCTTCAAGATTTGTGAAGCAAAAACTTGTCAAACATTAAGGAAAACAAGGATTGAATGTAAATCTCGTTCTCAACCTCTAATCAAGGTTCTTTATTGAATTTCCCAAGATTATTGACTCTCAATTGTTGTTTTTAACTGAGTTTTGATTATAGTTTTGATTTAAGATCAAAATCTTGCAAAACTAATGTTTAATTCTTGATTTTCGGAGTGTTGTTGATGAGCTTTGTTTTAAATGGATTATAATTGAGTTTTGGGATGATTATGATGTTGAAAAAGCGTTTTAATGATATAGATCCCGAAATCCTTGAGATCCTTGAGTTTTTGAAGTGTTTTGATGGTTATCTGATTGCTGGAGGTATAAGGAAGGGTTTAGGTTGTTTTTAGGTGTGATTTGATGAATATTAATGGTTGGAAGTGATGATTGATGGTTGGGCTTGGTTTATGAGGCAATCGAATGAGTTTTTAGTTGTTTCGGATGGGTAAATTGATGTAGTTTTGCTGGGCAACGAGTTTGTGTTTAGTTGCTGGAGTTGGAATGCATTTTAATGCATTGGATCTCTATTTTTTATGCTCTAAAAGAAGGGGACATTGATCCGGAAGCAAGCGAAGCAATTTTGGAAGCTTCGGACGAGTGATCTTCGCGTCGGCAAGCGAAGTTTCGCGTATCGGTGAGTGGAGAATAGTTTTCTAGTTTTGAAACATTTTGAACGAGGTTTTGGGAGCTTAGTGTAAGTTTGAAACACTTAGCTAAGCTCAAGAGTAAGTGAATCGGAAGTCTCTCTCGAATTGTGCTATGTTTTGGTTTAAAATGCACTTGAATTAAATGTGGTTTGATTAATGTTTTAAAGCATGTTTTGAGCAATGAAGTTGCTAGTTTTAAATGCCATTTTGTTAAGGATGCACATGGTAAGTGATCCTTGAATTTATATGAATTATATAATTGGTTTTAAGCGTGTTATTGCTAGTGAAAATGGCATTGTGGTTTATGCTTGTTAAAATAGTGAAATGTTGTTGATAGATGATTATATTGGCAAGTGATGGTAAATGGTTTTGGTTACTTTAATCTAGGGATGGGCACGGGTCGGGTCGGGCCGGGTTTTTGGCCCACCCGAACCCGACCCGAAAATATTAACCCTACACCCGAACCCGACCCGACCCTATCTTTTAAAAAACCCGACCCGAAAATAAATGCCTTAAACCCGACTCCGACCCGACCCGACCCGACCTATATAAAAAAATCAATTTTAGGGACTAAATTGTAAAAAAATAATTTTAAGAGACTTAATTGTAAAAAATAATAAATTTAAGGACTAAATTATAAATAAAAAATCAATTTTAAGGACCTAATTATAAAAAAAATATAAAAAAGGAGTATTATTACAAATATCCCTAAAAAATTTAGGGGGAAATTACACTATTAGTCCCGAGTCGGGTCAGGTCGGATTTTTTCACCCTAAAACCCGAACTCGACCCGACCCGACCTCACCCTACACAAAAACCCGACCCGACCCGAACCCGATTTTTTCATAAAAATACCCGACCCGATCGGGCCGGGTCGGGTCGGAACCCGTCGGGTCCGGGTTCCGTGCCCATCCCTACTTTAATCGGATATAGTTAGCCGGTTATAGGATTGGGTGCACCGTGAATTAAGTCGCCTTGGATTTTGAGGGGTTGAGATTGTGCCGTAAACTTCATCCAAGTACTCTAACGATCGAGGTTAAGATCATAACGGAGGATGGTTTAATCTCGTGTGTGAATCTTGTGGTTTGTGTCTCGTGCTCTCCTTAGTGAAATTATACAACTACCGATGAGTGATGTTGAGGGGTTGTGATTGTGCCGTTAAACTCCATCACGGGTGTTGAGGGGTTGTGATTGTGTCGTTAAACTCCACCTTGTGTTGTCGGTAGTGTGTATGAAGCGTGTGGGACAACGCTTGTAATTTGCGTATCCGATTGTATTGTGTTTTGATATGGTTCTTGTTATTGATCACTTGCGAGCCAATATAATGGTGATGATATAATGAATTAATGATGAATGCTTATTTTCAGAAAGCATGTGATGCTTGATATTTATGCCAGAATGCATGTGATGCTTGGTTTAAGCATGAGCAATGGTTTTTGCTATTGTAATTAATGATGCTATAAGCATGTGGATTTGAAAGAGAAAATGATGTTTTTAAGTGCATGTTTTAAAGGAAGGCATGTGTTTACAAAAAATGATGATTTGATTTTTAAAATGCATTGATGAATGTTTTGGTTTTATAGTGATCCTCACTAAGCTTTATGCTTACGCTCATTTGTTTCATCAATGCAGAGAATTGAGCATCTTTGGCAGCAAGAAAGCAAGGGGTATCCAAGTGATTTTAGCTAAGCAAAGTATGTGTTTTCACTTTAGTGTAATAAGAGGCAATGGGAGGGATTTCCACTCATGAGTTGTTTGGTGTTATGTGACACCTTGAACATGTTTAGTTTGTGTTTTGAGGCACGTAATTGGTCTCTATATGGTTTGTGAATTTCTATTTGGTATTTTGGATATGTTTGTATAAGTGCTTTAAAGCGTGCTTTTATAGTTTCATGATCTTCATGAATTGTCATGCCTAATGCTTATATTGTGGATGGTTGTTAATGCATTTGTGTTAGAAATGATTGAAATAACATGTATGGTAGATATGGACGTGAATAGTTGTTGTTAAGTGCATAATTGTGGTTGTTGGTTGTGCATTTCTTGTACGAGTATCGATACTCGGGCTTGGGTATCGATACTAGAAGGTATATTTCAGGCCAAACCACACAGGGGTATCGGTACGAGTTGGGTGCGTATCGATACGCCTGTGCAAAGTATGAAGGGCGTACAGATACGCAGGGAATGGTATCGATACCTTTTCCCCAGCTTTGTTTACTGTCTTCCCGCGTATCAATACGGGCTTAAGGGTACCGATACCTGACCGTTATTTTCAGTTAAAAGTGTCTTCTTAAGTTCTGAAATGTTACATTATGGTCCCTGAATGTTGAATGTTCAATTGATTGAGTTTGGATGGTCCGTTTGTGATGAAATTTGACATGGAAGTTTTTTATATGACTAATTAAGGATTGGTAACCTTAGAATTGGATTATCCTCTATAATTTTCAGAAATTATAGTTTAGTCCCTAAATGTTTAATTTAAGCCATTGAACCCCTAATCGAACTCTGTTTGCTACGTCGTTCTTTTTAAAGTGTTTAGTTCAACGCATAGGATCTTAATGTGCATCTAGAGAAGATAAAAAGAAAAAATACAGTCGTTAATCGAAGTCAGCTTTAACGAGTTGGCTTCAGTTTTCCCCGTGTAATCTTCTTAGTTTGGGTCGGGTGTCTAGGCCGGGCTAAGGGGTTACAAAAATTGGCTCCCCCTTTATCAAAGCATCATTAAGAGTTAGTTCAACACATGATAATCTAGTTGAATTAAAAATAAATGAAATTAAACAAATAAAACAACTAGATTTTACCAACACTTGAACTTCAAGGGAGGATGTGAAGTCTTCATTCTTCAAGTGTTCTTCCTTCTATGCATGGAGCTCCCCCTCAATTTTGGATTTGTTGATCAATCTCCATCACACCTAAACAAGACAATCAAGTAATATTTGGTATCCAAATTGCTTTGGATCCATAGACATTAGTAGCACAAAGTTTAGTCCCCTTAAGAATCCATTTTTCAATTTCATCCCTTTTTGTTGAAGTGATTAGTTCTTTTGGAACCCAAACACTTCTAAAACATTTTCCATTTAAGAAACTAGGGGCACTAGATTGTCTTTGATAAAATTTTGATTTTCTAAAATTAATTTTCTTTTCTAGTTCCTTGGAAATCAAAATCTTTTCTTTCTTAAGATCATCAATTTCTTTTTGATGATCTTTTTCCATGGTTTGAAGCAAATTTTGTAAGTTCAAAATCTTTAAGTGTTGCTTCAAACACTAGATTTGTTTTGGAAAGCAAATCATTTTCCTTTTCCAATTTTGAAACCAACTTTTTGTTTTTAGAAAATGATTTCTTAAATTCCAAAAGCAAATCATCATAGGCATCTTGTAACTCATCAAATGTATATGAATTTGAAATAGATGAGTTAGAAGTTACCCCCCTCATTGAGGGCCATGAAGCATAGGTGGGCTACCTCATCATCGGTGGAGTCTTCATCACTCCATGTCGCCACATATGCTTTCTTTGAAGATGATCCCTTTTTGTTGGACTTGTGGGAATCCTTCATCTTCTTCTTCGATTCATGTTTGGATTTATTCATCTCACTCTTCATGAATCGGGTGAACTTCTTGAAGAGATAGGACATCTATTCATCTTCACTTTCCTCCTCACTTGATTCAACGTGGTTGCACTTGGAGAACTTGAGAGCCATGGCATTAGTGTTGATGTCAAGCTCCAAGATTTTCTTCTTCCCCATCTTCTTTATCTTTTCCTTCTTCTTCTCCTCTTCTTTTTCTTTCTTCATCATTTCATGAGTGAGAAGAGACCTCATGAGTTCATCTAGCTTCAAGGTCTTTAGATTTTTTTTTACTTCAATGATGGTCGTCTTCTTTGAGCCTCATGACTCGAGAAGAGAATAGAGAAGCTTTTGGACAAGCTTATCTTTCGCAATGATTTCTCCATAGCCTTTGAGTCCATTTGTGATGGTGCAGAATCTATCGGCCATCTTTGTGATGTCTTCATCCGATTCCATCTTGAAGTTCTCATACTCGTGGTTGAGGAGGCCGATCTTGGTCTCCTTTACTTCGTTTGTTCCATCGTATGTGACTTCAAGCTTGTCTCATACTTCCTTGGCATCTTCATAAGAGGACATCTTCTCATAGATGATGGGGCCAAATGCACAAAAGAGGATTGCAAGGCCTTGCAATTAAGCTCCATCTTCTTACGATCATCCGCACTCCATTCCGCCTTACTTCGTTGTGGCACGAAATGACCCTCTTCAACAATATCCCAAAGCTTGTAATCTTTGGATTTGATGAAGAACTTCATTTTAATCTTCCAATGAGCGTAGTTGGTCCCGTCGAAGAAAGGTGCTTGTCGATGGATTGCGCCATTTGACCGGTTGATTGAATGTTGTATCGAGCTTCCTAGATCACCTCAATAGGATGTTAATCCCCTTCGATTAAGCCTCGCTCTGATACCAATTGTTAGGCTTGATAGGCTCGATTTCCTTCAACTGTTATGGATTGCCAAGTTGTGAAGAAGTTGGATTTTTAGGTGTTTGAGTTGGTGGCTAAAATGAAGAATTGAACACAAGGATTTAGAGTGGTTCGACTTTCTAACCCAAAGCCTACATCCATTACCTTGGAATGCCACCAAGGATTTCCCAAATTCACTAAGAATTTCGTCCCCTTTTCTCAGCTTAGGAGAAAACCGTTACAACGATTAAGCTAACTATCCTTAGCTTAATCAAACACGCACTTAGAAGTGAAATTAAAATCAAACAAGAAATCTCTTTAATAGATATGTGTTTGCAACTCTAAGCACTCACCCAAAACCTATACACTTGAGCAAATTTGACAATTAAGCTCACAAGTGTTGTCTATACAAGAAATATACAATTTAGGCCCCAAAGACAATTGACATCATAGTGTTGTTGACAATTGAAGCATTAACCTATCCTTGATGCTTGGAGGTCCCTTTTATACTCCTAATTGAGTTTGTAGTTGTTGAGGACCGTTGGGGTTGTTTTGGAGCCGTTGAAGACTTTATTTCCCACCATCAATGCAATTCTGGTGATGTTCATATCGGAATACACGAGCCCATAACGGAACGACATTCTTCAGAACTAGCCATTAAAGCCTGATGCAGCAAGCCGTATCGAAACGCCTCTGGTCGTATCGAAACAGTATTGAGCTGTATCGAAACGGTTATAAATTGTTTTGGTACGAGTGACAGTTGAGCTGCATTTAAAAGACCGTTGGGGGTTTTGACTGTTGAGGTCTTTGCCACATAGGCGTATCGAAACGGTGAAGCCCGTATCGAAACGCTATGAAAAAAACCCTCACCCAGATTAAGCCCGTTTCGAAACAGATAGAGTTGTATCGAAACGTTTTGAAACTGTAAATGGTCGTATCGAAACACCTAAGGGGTGTTTTGAAACACCTGGGTAGTTTTGTAAAATTTGACTTTAGAAAACACATTAAAACCCCTTTAAGAATTCCTCAAACATATTTTCAAGTTGTTTGGACTTAAAAGCATTTTGAAATCTCTTCAATTTAGTCCAAAACTATCTTTCAATTATTATATCAAGACATATATTTCTACAAGTGGTTAAGACATAGTTCTTGTATTTAGAAGTTTAGGGTTCAAAACCTTTTATGTGCATGATTTTAATATTTTTCCTCTAGCAAAACGATGTCATTTTGGGCTAAATTGGGCTTCAAAATAGCTGCACCAAAACGACATCGTTTTGAGTTAACAGTTCCGTTAAGAGTTACTAGCATAGTGACATAAATGAGTCAGAAAGTCAAGTTCAAAGTAAGATTTGAACGTTTTAGAGTTCGGTGGCATTTTCGAATCAGTGGTAATAATTTAGTGGCATCTGGTGTAGTTTATCCTTAAAATATTAGTGTAAACTACACCACATGCCACTCAACTATGGCCCCTGACTCAAAAATACCACCGAACTTTAAAAAAAAGTTCAAAACTAACACTGAACTTTAATATGTGACTCGAAAATACCACTCCGCCGTTAACTCTTAATATTCCATTAAGCCAAAACGATGTTGTTTTGAGTTAATAGTTCTGTTAAGAGTTACTAGTGGAGTGACATAAACGAGTCAGGAAGTCAAGTTCAAAGTAAGATTTGAACATTTTTAGAGTTCAGTGGCATTTTCGAATCAGTGGTAATAATTTAGTGGCATCTGGTGTAGTTTATCCTTAAAATATTATGAGTTTTTATAGAAATATAGGGTAAACTACACCACATACCATTCAACTATGGCCTCTGACTCAAAAATACCACAGAACTTTAAAAAAAGTTCAAAACTAACACTGAACTTTAATATGTGACTCGAAAATACCACTCCGCCGTTAACTCTTAATATTTCATTAAGTCAAAACGATGTCGTTTTGGTGGGGTGTTTTAAAGTCTAATTTATCCCAAAACGACGTCGTTTTGCTGATGAAAAATATTAAAACCATGCACTTTGGGGTTTTGAATCCATGACCTTTAAAAAATAAAACTAAACATTAACCACTGAACTAACATAATATTATATAATATTTTACAACAAATAGTATATATCTTAAATTACTTAAGATTAATTCAAATTATTTTATAAAATATATAATACTATAAATAATATTAATATATAAAGAATATAAAATATATTATTTTTATATATAACAATATATATAAAAGTGTATTATTTTAATTTTTTATAATATAAATATATTATTTTAAAAAACTCTCAAAATGTTCATAAAATTAATATATTTATATTATAAATATTATATAAAAATCTAAACTCTAAATCCTAATCCTTAAACTACAAAGCTCAAACCTCACACCCTAAACTTTATGGTTTGAAGTTTAGGGTTTATGAATTTTTATATATTATTTACAATATAAATATATTATTTTTATGAATATTTTTCGTTTTTTAAATAATATATAAAAATAATATATTTATATTGATAAGTGTATAAATGATATATTTTATATATTATATATTAAAATTATTCATAGTATTATTTTTTATAAAATAATTTGGTTGAACTAAATGGATAAGTTTATATAATTTAAATAAAAATATTTTATTTTTATATTTTTTATATATTATTTATAATATAAATATATTATTTTAAAAAACACAAAATATTTATAAAATTTATATATAAAAAATCTTTAAACTCTAAATCCTAAAGTCTAATGTTTATGGTTTAAGTTTGAGGGTTAGGGTTTATGAGTTAACAATTTAGGGTTTAGTTTTTATATATATATTATTAATAATATAAATATATTATTTTTATGAATGTTTTGGGTATTTTTAAAATAATTTATTTATATTATTAATAATACATAAAAATAATATATTTTTATTTATATTTATTGATATATATATATATACAAATAATATATATTTATAATTTTATATATTAGTATTATTTATAGTACTATTTATTTCTTAAAATAATTTAAATTAATTTTAGCTAGTTTGAGATATATAATATTTGTGGTAAAATATTATATAATATTATGTTTGTTTAGTGATTAAGACTTAGTCTTTTTATTTAGAGGTTTAGAGTTCAAAACCCTATATGCGTATGATTTTAATATTTATTTCTTTAGCAAAACAACGTGATTTAGGCCTAAATTAGGCTTCGTAACAGCCGCACCAAAACGACGTTGTTTTAACTTAATAGGAAGTTAAGAGTTAACGGCAGAGTGATATTTTTAAGTCATGTATTAAAGTTTAGTGTTAGTTTTAAAAATTTTAAAATTCGGTCGCATTTTTTGAATTTGATGACTTATTTGAGTGGTATGTGTGTAGTTTACCTACTTCCACGGGTAAAAATCACCTAAACTAAAAGCCAAAATAAAAGAAAATTGCAAAAAAAAAAAAAAAAAAGGCACAAACCGGTCTTGGAATCGGGCAGAGTCAGTGGGAAGACGAAAGAGAAGGAAAGAGCAAAATAAATTAATAAATAAAAAGAAGATAAAAGTAGCGAAAACGTAATTTCTTGTATTCTTTCATCTTTATTATTCAAAATCCCAGATTATAAATTATTATAATTCTCTGTAATTTTTTTGCTCAAATTAATTTGAGATTTGACTCCTTAACCCCCACTTGTTTGTTACTTTTTTCTTCTTCTTTTATGTCTCCTCAGATCTAATCTTTCTCAGGAATTTTTAGGAGCCGCGAAACCGGTTCGGCAAATCGGCGACGAAATTGGAAATAAACAGCCGGTCTGATTCAATATGGATGATTTTCCAGATTTATTTGCGAAAGATTTTGGGATCAAACCCCAAGGTAAATCAGCCCCTATGGCACCTCCTCGGAGCCCCTCTTCCGGTCCAAATTACGGATACCGATCCGATTATACCCGATCTTCATCCGCAAAAGCTAAACCGTCATCCAATCCCATTTTCGACGATCACGATCGCGACGGACTCTCGTTCAATGGCGTCTACGGAGGACCCCCCAAGTACTCATCCGAACCTAGAGCCTCAACCGCGCAAACCTCGTCGTTCGATTATGATTCCCTTTTTAAGGAGTCGAAGCCGCCGGTGTATGATAAGCCTGTTTACGATGATGATATTTTCGATGGATTGCCTGGGATCAAGAGCTCTTCTACAACATCGGCCGCCAAATTCGATGACGTATTTTCGATCCCGGGGTCTCCACCTCCTCCCAAGCATAAGTCGACGAGCAGCTCGCCGTTGGATGATCTGCTTGGGAATCTAGGGAGGAAAGAGACGGAAACTAAGTTTAATAGCGAGAGAGTGAAAGCGGAGAAAGATGCTCCTTTATTTGATGATTTGCTTCCTGGTTTTGGCCGGAGTAGCTCTCCTGCACCCGCGAGGTATTTCCGGCTTATAAAGGCTTTCATTTTGAAACCAATGAACATCATACTGATTTTTTTGCTGTGTTGATGTACGTGCATTCTTTTGCGGACACCCCGGTTTAGGTATTTGTGCTGGTTTTTCATATCAAAAGGTATAGGCGCACATATACTTTGATGTTCAATCTAATCTGAGGTTCCAAGATTTGGTTGCGGTTTTGGCTGCTTAGGGTTTTGGCACACATTATATATATTGGACAGTATATTAATGAAATGAGCATATTTAAATATCGATTTTATGTATGGAGTTGGTTAAGCTTAGTGCTTATTTTCTGTTAGTGTGTAATGCATATTGGCAAGTTAAGCAATTGTACTTTCTTATGATTCAGCTGTGGGATTTTTGATAATTGACTAAAGAAAGCAGTTTTCATTCAAATATAGACTTAGACGAGTTTGTTAGTTAATTGTTTGTCTAACATATGTTCTAGGCTGGGATTTTCGATAAAATTACTTTTGTGTGATTCAGATGTGGATTTTCAATAAAATGACTAAAGAAGACAATTTTCACTTAGAGGAGTTGGAGATCTAGATTTATTATCATTTAATTGTTGTTTTCTTCCACGGAAGCAACACTTGCTTGAGTTGATCAACACTGAATTATCTGATCTAAATGTTTCGTTGTTATAGAATGTTGATACACTGCAAATCTGTAATGAATATGAAACAAATAATGTGGATTTTTTCTCCCCTGGGGAAGATGTTTACTTCGGTTCAGTTGCATATTCTAGGGAGCATCTCATCTGGAGTAGCAACCACCGTAGCAATCTACATCTAGGATCAGGAGAGCTACCTAAGGCCGTGTTTTTGTGCTTGAAGTTGTACCTTCTTTGCTGTGTATTAGTTGCCAAATGAAAATTATGCATCACTTTGATTCCCGTGTGAGGGTTTATGCTCATTTTGTACCTCTATTTACTCTCAAAGATGGTTATTATCATATTAGTCATCAACCCATAGCTTCTTCAGACGACTCAGTTTTGATGCTTACTGATGCCAAAATAGTTATATTCATACTTTCGTGGTGTGTGTTTTTGTGTGTCACACAAGGTTCATACTTGCATGGATATGACTTTCTTAAGACATACATCACATAAATGCAGATGTAGCTCTATTAATCCTTATATGGTCCTCTACTAGCTCTGCAAATCTCTTTTGTTGGTTGAGAAATACATCATCCTCTGTTTATTTCTAATTTAAAGTGGAAAAATTCCTAGATAAAATTCATTGGCTAGGTGACATTCTGTTGGTTATTGAATGTTTTTGTAAAACTGGCCAAAAAAATTGCTGTTTTAAATGAGTTAGGACGAAATGTAATGCATTTTCTTATGATTTATGATTATGATAACATCCTCTTCTTTTTGTTTTTGGATTTTGGGAAATGTTAGTTACAAACATGGGCATAGCTTTTTCTGTAAACTTCTGTAAATATCAATATTGTCATTCATAGTGTTTTTACTTTTAAATTTTGAATCTGTAACCAGACTTAGAAGAGAGAAATAACCAAAGATATAAAACTGTATTGTCATTCAATTGTGACTTTGATTAATTGGCAATTCGTAGTGCATATTACTGCTGGATTAAGTGTGAAGAAGGTTAACTGAATGGGGGTATATTTGGATTCTGAACACTGTGTTCAAAGCTTGAGATCATGTATATTTCTTTTCAGTTCTGTATTTTTCCAATGGTGTCTTTTTAGTCTCTTGTTCTTATAATATTTAGTTTTACCATGCAAATGTTTGCTGATATCATATCATGCTCCATCCTTTGGGCAGGTCAACTTCTGAGGCTGGTCAATCCCAGAATCCAGCCTCAAATTCAAGTAAGACTGGGTCCAATTCGATGGAAAACCCTTTTGTTGTCTTAGGATCAACATCAGACCCTGCAGATTTGTCCTCTGGGTTGTTTACAGACCCCTCAGAAGTAATAAGTAAATTTAATGGATCTGAGAAATCAGGAGTGGAGAGTTCATCTGGTAGTGGGGCAGTGTTTGATGATTTAGATCCTCTTGATGGTTTTGGAAAATCTGTACCTTTTGTTTCACCTGAAGTCAATAAGAGTGGGAAGGATAGGAGCCATTTAAGAACTTCAAGTGGACCACAAACTTCAGCTAGTAAAGAGCCACATGATGAAGAGTTTGAGCACTACACCAAGAAGAGGATGCCTTCTATGGGGGATTTTCCAGCCTCTCATCAACCTGTGTTTGACATGTCCAATATGTCAACTAATTTTCATAGTTCTGGTGGCCGAGCTACTAGCCCTCCTGCTTACTCGAATGTTGGTTCTAATGATACTAGTTCCCAGGTAAATACAACTCCAAGATCTGAGAACTTCGACACATTTGATGATGTGTGGCTCACTGTATCGGAGGTTCCCCTCTTTACACAGCCTACTAGTGCTCCCCCACCTTCAAGACCACCTCCTCCAAGGCCACCACGAGCTTCAAAGCCAATCCAAGGCTTATCTTCTTCCACTAATGCAAAAAAGAACGTTAATGATTTTTCTTCGTTCCCAAATTCAACCCAGTTCTCACACAGCTCTCAATCAGCTTATACTGCAGCAAGCAGCAATGTTACATCTCAAATTGACGAACTTGAAGATTTTGCAATGGGTAAGGCCCAGAATAACTTCGAACGTGCTGAAAATTTTCCAGGTGATGTTTTTGAGACCAGTTCTGTTGCTGCTGCCTCTGCTGCTGCCATGAAAGAGGCAATGGATAGAGCTGAGGCTAAATTTAGGCATGCTAAGGAAATGAGGGAGAGAGAGAATTTCAAGGCTGCTAGAAATAAAGAATCTGGTCAAATGGATAAAGATGAGAGAGCTATGCAAGATGCTTTGGATAGAGAAGTTAGAGGAAAGCAAGAGAGGCTGGAACGTGAGAGGCAACAGAGAGAAATAGAGGAGGAAGAGAGAGAGCAAAGGAGACGTGAACTGGAGAGGGAAAAGGAAGAGCAGGAGAGAGAACAAAGAAGGCTTGAGAAAGAGAGGGAGCGAGTTAGGCAGACGGAGAGGGAAAAGGAAAGGGCCAGGCAAGCAGTTGAACGGGCTACTAGAGAAGCACGTGAAAGAGCAGCAGCTGAAGCTCGTGCTAGAGCTGAAAGGGCAGCTGTCGAAAAGGCATCCTCTGAAGCTCGACAACGTGCGGAAAGAGCTGCAGTGCAGAGAGCACAAGCTGAAGCACGTGAAAGGGCAGCAGCTGAGGCTAGAGAAAGAGCAGAAAGAGCTGCTGCAGAAGCAAGAGAGAGGGAAACACGGGCAAGGAATGCAGCAGCAAAAGCTGAAGCTGAAGCAAGGCATAGAGCTGAAAGAGCTGCTGCTGAGGCTCGAGAAAGAGCAGCGGCTACTGCGAGTGCGAGGGCAAGCCAGCAAAAGAGTGATGACGATCTCGAATCATTCTTTATGGGTTCTCGACCCAGCAGTGCACCAAGGCCAAGAGCTAACACATCGGTGAGAATCTTAGGCTGCAATGTTGTATTCCTCTTCTGATTCATGTTGTAGTGTCAGCTTGTCTGGTTTCTAACTTGAGTTGTTGCTGATGCAGGATCCCCTGTTTGACGGACAAAACAAGGGAGGGCCCGAAGTAGCATCTAGCATGAGGAAAGCTTCTTCAACTGCAAGCATTGTTGATGATCTCGGTTCTATTTTTGGAGGTGCTTGCAAACTAGAAATATAATGATTTTGTAATTTTTGATATCGTGTTTGTTCTTCTCCATAGTTGTAATTGACTAAGCTACTTTGATGCTAAAGCTGCTGCATCTTCATCTGGAGAATTCCAAGAGGTTGATGGGGAAACTGAAGAAAGGAGAAGAGCCCGGTTGGAACGCCACCAAAGAACTCAGGAGCGCGCGGTATGCGTTCCACATTGCATATTTCATTTATCTTTTCCATCTTGTCTAATCCTGTACTGCTTGCTAGCCTTGGTTTACTATTGATTTTGCATATCCAGGCGAAAGCATTGGCTGAGAAAAATCAGCGGGACCTTCAAGTGCAAAGGGAACAAGCTGAGAGACACGTAAGTGGATGCAGTATTTAATTTTTGTTCTTATTGTTTATTCTATTCTCTTTCTTCTTCTTACAATAAAGGACTCTTGCTTTAGTCCTAGCCTCCCTATCTTACACACAATGCATAATTTAACTTGTAAAACTGAATCTGGATGGTTTACTCAATTTTTATACTAATGCTAATGTATAAAGGAAAGGGTGGTTTTGATTTATGGATAAAACTTGCATGATGAAAAAGAAGATAAATTTGTATATAATTCTATGATATAATTTGTTGAGACTTCTAACCATGGTATCATTGATAGGTTAAAACCTGGTTGATACTTTGTCTCAATTTTGTAACTCCAGTATCGTTAGTGAGATGAGTTTGAACTAGGGATTTAAAACCGTATCTGAACCTAAAGTTATGCTGACCTGCCCAACAAGTGTTGCATCCAAATGATATGTTAATATGGATTTAGTTGCCGTAAGTAATTGAATGTATAATCGCACATTATGTGTTGAAAGAAATAGTTACTGTCTGGAAAGTATTATGCTGCATTAGAATATATGTTAATATGCAAATGAGTGGGTTTCTACTTGTGTATGCATATGTCTGTCTACCAAGGTTATTGTAGTAATTACTGTCCATCTAATATTTATCATGGTGTTGTTTCAGAGGATTGCTGAAACACTAGATGTTGAGATCAAGAGATGGGCTGCTGGGAAAGAGGGAAATTTGCG
The DNA here is from genome assembly GCA_030270665.1 of Hibiscus trionum. Lineage (NCBI taxonomy): Eukaryota > Viridiplantae > Streptophyta > Magnoliopsida > Malvales > Malvaceae > Hibiscus > Hibiscus trionum. The sequence goes on along the minus strand of BSYR01000010.1, from coordinate 3,075,224 downwards.
TGCTCTGCTGTCAACACTGCAATATGTATGTTATTACTTATTACTACCATTCATCTTGTTGTGCTCTGTTGCACAGTATTTTATGTAGGAACAAACTTTATTGTATTCTCCGTGTTTATTTTCTATTATATATTGTGCTGGGTTGTCTGTTCTCATTCTATCGCCTAAATACCACTAGTCTAATATTTTACCTTTTTTTATATCTTTTGTATTTGCGGTAGACGACTTTAAGGTGAATTATGAGATATGTTGTTATGTGTAGCTACCAAACTTTTTACATATTCTGGTCTGATGTTACGTCAAATGGATACACTGTACATGTGCTGGTTTTAAGTAGAACCCAAAACTGAAAAGGAGATTGGGCTGACAATTTCAGGTGTCCAGCTCCAATAGTAATGTTTACTGTCTGATTTAGCAGTGACCTTTAGAATTAAGGTACTGAAGTATAGGAGTATGTCTTCATAGCGTCTTCCCTTCATGATGTTTACCATCTTAGTCTTACTCTTGCAGTTTTGTTGTTCTAGTCAAGGAACTATTCTTGTGCCAGGCATGCGCTTCTTTATTGAGCATTAAACTCTCTGGAACCCCTTTTAAGAAAGATTTGGTGCAGGTGGATGTCAATCTTGTTGTAAGCATCTGTTGCAGAACCTTGTGGAATTCATGGGCATCCTTTGCAAAATTCCTTCCTTTTCTGCATGACTTGCTAACAGTTGCATCACAATTTGACATTCACAAGTGCTTGGGCATGCAAATACTTATTTTAAGGACGTGTAGTGTTTCTAGTATTTGAACTGCTTGAGAATAAGCTTTATTGTCTTGCACTTCCTTGCCTTTCCACCATTCATCTGAAGGTTTAATTGTGTTCCAACTGTTAAATTTGTCATGATGTGAGCACTGCTGTGATTTTGGAAATTTAGTCTCTTTTGAAAATTTCGTAGTAGTTTCTATTCATCAGTTCTGTTTGCTTGCTTGCATGTCTTATGCTAAAAAATTCTTGAAAATGTGATATTGTTACTGTTTTAACTAATTTATCTCCTGTTCCTGTTCTTTGATGATTAGGTTCTTTGGCCTCAATGTGGTTGGCAGCCTGTTTCTTTGACAGATTTAATAACAGCTGCTGCGGTCAAAAAGGTTTACAGAAAGGCGACTCTTTGCATCCATCCTGATAAAGTCCAACAAAAAGGTGCCAATCTTCAGCAGAAATATGTTGCAGAGAAGGTCTTTGACTTGCTCAAGGTACTTCAAAATTTTTGCATGAAGAACTTTACGGTTTGTATTATGTGATATTGTGATCTTTTTATGCTAGATGAGTATTATGTGGTTTGCTTGGTTTGTATGGAATTATCCATAATATTGGATACTGATATGGGTTGTAAAGTTTATTATTACTAATATAATCTTAGTCGGGGGCACTCTTTCCCCTTCAATAGGAAGGGGTTTTTAACGAGGCCCATTTACTTTTCAAAAAAAAAATGTCATAGTACTGCTGCATTTCTTTCCATCTTGTTTCCATTCTCAAGCTAAATTGTTTCCTTGTGGTAAAATAGGAAGCGTGGAACAAGTTCAATTCGGAGGAGCTTTTCTGAGTTTGAAATTGTTGACTTTGTAGCTAAAGAAATTTGTCATTTGGCAAAGTAGGCATTGGCTTTGAATGAATTCACGACTGTCCAGCTGCTATAGTGTTCTCCCTGCGTGCCTGCTTCGCTTGGATGATTCATTAAGTCGAGTATTAAAGAATGGGATACGATGCCTGCTTCAAAGGGCTTGTAAGGTACATATGGGAAGGGTGAAGTACATACACTCTTCTTTTGTTCAGGTTGATGTACATTAAATCTTCATCCAGCTACTTGGGATGTCCGGGTTAAGTGTAGATTATATAATTGGGCGCGTCATATGCACGAGTTGAGGGGATATTTTTGTTAATTCTTTTTTTAGTATTTGTGTTTTTGTTTCCCCATTTCCCTACCTTTTGTGGCGAATAGTAGGAAATATGTATGAATGATTGTTGAGAGTTGAGAGATGAGATAGGTACTCTGGATAAGTCATATAATATCATTTGTTTCTTCAGTACCACGAACTGTTCTCTGATGTTGTTTAACCAATGGAGCATATTCCCCAAGATTTGTATGTAGACTTGCATCCCAAGCCTTTGTTTTGTTTCAATGTGGGATTGAAATGCTTATTTATTTTGTCATGGAGTTGTTACCTTTGAGTTCCATTCCTTGATAATTCCAGTTTTGTGTCATTCATCCGCTAGTCGAGCAAATTAGTATGAATCCAATGAATCATTTTAGGGGAGAATCGCAAACAATTTTTTAAGTTGGTTTTATTATATTAAAAAGGGGAGTGTTGAGATATTTGTTTTGTTTTGATATAATAATGGGAAGTTCTAGGGAACAACCGTTAATTAAAGGCTAAATCATGGTTAACCGGCTAATCGGATAACAAATTGTACATAATTTGTTATAAAATTTGTACTGCTTTTATTACAAAACATGTAATAGAAACTGTATAAACATATATTATTACAACTTAAAGATTTGGGTACATACATAATCCATTACGAAAACTGTAAGAGAAATAGTATATACATAATACGTTATAACTTAAGAATTTGTGTACATACGCAATTTCTTACGAGAAAACCTAATTTGCTACACAAAGTGTAAGGTTTTGGGTATATACCGAAATTACTACAAAATGTACGAGAAACCTTACAATATTAGTAGGGAAAACGGTATGTACCGAAATTCTTACAAAGTTTCACCAAAGGCCAAAAGGGAACTTAGTGTAAGAAATTGTGTACACAATTTCCTACGAGAAAACCTAATTTGCTACAGAAAGTGTAAGGTTTTGTGTATATACCGAAATTATTACAAAAAGTACGGAAAACCTTACAATATTAGTAGGAAAAACGGTTTGTACCGAAATCCTTACAAAAAATCACCAAATGCCAAAATGGCTCAACTTAGTGTAAGAATTTGTGTACATACACAATTTTCTACGAGAAAACCTAATTTGCTACACAAAGTGTAATGTTTTGTGTATATACCGAAATTACTACAAAAAGTACGGAAAACCTTACAATATTAGTAGGAAAAACGGTTTGTACCGAAATCCTTACAAAAAATCACCAAATGCCAAAATGGCTCAACTTAGTGTAAGAATTTGTGTACATACACAATTTTCTACGAGAAAACCTAATTTGCTACACAAAGTGTAATGTTTTGTGTATATACCGAAATTACTACAAAAAGTACGGAAAACCTTACAATATTAGTAGGAAAAACGGTATGTACCGAAATCCTTACAAAGTTTCACCAAAGGCCAAAATGGCTCAACTTAGTGTAAGAATTTGTGTACATACACAATTTCTTATGAGAAAATCTAATTTGCTACACAAAGTGTAATGTTTTGTGTATATACCGAAATTACTACAAAAAGTACGGAAAACCTTACAATATTAGTAGGAAAAACGGTATGTACCGAAATCCTTACAAAGTTTCATCAAAGGCCAAAATGGCTCAACTTAGTGTAAGAATTTGTGTACATACACAATTTCCTACGAGAAAACCTAATTTGCTACACAAAGTGTAAGGTTTTGTGTATATACCAAAATTACTACAAAAAGTACGGAAAACCTTAAAATATTAGTAGGAAAAACGGTATGTACTATAATCCTTACAAAGTTTCACCAAAGGCCAAAATGGCTAAACTTAGTGTAAGAATTTGTGTACATACACAATTTCCTACGAGAAAACCTAATTTGCAACACAAAGTGTAAGGTTTTGTGTATATACCGAAATTACTACCAAAGGTACGGTATACCTTACAATATTAGTAGTAAAAACGGTATGTACCTAAATTCTTACAAAAACGGTATATACACAACTTCCTACCCCTAAAACCTTTTCTACTACAAGATCTGAATGGGAGGTTTCGAAACCGCCATTATTGGTTTCGATACCTCTTGGGTAAACATTGAATTAATGGCACACTGTCAAAGTGGTTCCGAAACCACAATTGGGGTTTCGAAACCCCTAGTTTGACGTATATGTACACATTTTACTACGAAATGTACCGAATTTACCATAAGTGTTGTAGGGGTGGTTTCGAAACCGTAATTGTTGGTTTCGAAACCTCTTGAGTAGACATAGATTTAATGGCATACTGTGAAAGTGGTTCTGAAACCACAATGGTGGTTTCGATACCTACTGGGTCAACATTGAGTAATGGCACACTGCCAAAGTGGTTCCGAAACCACAAAGAGGGTTTCGAAACCCCTAAAAGCCTTGTTACCTATGTAAGTATACTTGGTTCAAATATGGTTGCAGATGAAAGCCTGATTATCTAAAAACTTAAAACCTTAACACTTGAACTAATTATCGACAACGAAAGGAATCGAGAATATGATTTTGGCTCATCCTTCATAAAAATTACTTTGAAAAATAAATAGATTACAAAGGACCAAGTTTCATTCCGTACATCAAACGAAAGCAGTACCCACGCTTCACAAAGAACAAGCTAAACATTGTATCCCAAGTGATGTCACCATCCTAATAGACAATAACAAAATAATAAACTAAAATCTCTCCTCATTATATGATTAGACACATACAATTGGACAACAAAAAACGAATGAGGGTCATCTGTATCGCCTCATAATTCCTCGTCCCCGGCAAGGGAAACTGAGAAGCTATGAGTATCATCAGTTGACCATTTGACCTTTTACGTCAATCCAAAAATGGATGATGCTTCACATATTCTTGAACATTCTCTTCTCTGGCCAAGTTTTCTAAATAGATACGAATGGAACCACCTTTTTTTATTATCAATTGCAAGTACAATAATTAGATAATAAGTTTTGAGTGCCAGAAAATGTTTAGGAAATATGAAAGATGCTCGAGTATGGAAGTTTTACTTAATGCGTTATCAGTTCTCTCATCTTCTCTCTTATAAGATTTAAGACATATGTAGGTGTTTTCCTAAAACATGAACATAATCGAAAACAGAATAATTATATAACAATTAATTGATTATATATTTGCAAGTAAAAACAAATATCTTGAGTAATTTACTGACCAGATTATTAATCATTTTAGCTTCTGAATCATCAACGAACATCGTGTTTCGTTCATTATATTCAGTCATAGCATTCCACAAGCGACTTAGATTTTTAATAAATATATTACGTTGCGATGGATGTTTTTCGCACATATTCTGAGTCTGTATAATTGAAATAAAATCCTTCAAATATCATAAAATTTTAAGAAACAAAAGCAGCCACACAATAAAGATACACATAGTGATTAATAATATAAAAGTTACCCAAATGAAGTAAAATTTTCCTTTAAGATCATTGATTCTCCAAAGTGCCCAATCAAGGTTTTCTCTGCATGATTTTAAATTTCAGTTGAAAAAACTAAAAAGAGCAATATTCTTTAAAGATCGATTCATTCAATGGATTATGAGAGGTGTCCGAGGGCCACATTATCCAATAAGGACATTTGGTAGTAGATTTGGCCGTGGACAGCGGAAGAACCAAAAATGGAAACTATAAAGGAAATTGATCAGTATAATAACACACATTACCTTTTCCTTGAAGACCATATATCATCTTTATAGCTATTAAAACAAGAAAAAAGAAACTTCCCTGCACCAGGTCTCAGATGCACACTTGCAAATGTAAACAATACAAATATAAGTAGTTTGTTAACATTGTGAATAGACTGAGAAAGATATTTAGTACCATCTCCGGTAACACTAGCAAGCACTCCATTGTAATCAATAATAAGAAGTTTTTTCTTAGGTGGGTCAATGGGTGAATCAGTAACCCAGCCACCATACTTTTCTGGATGATTCCTTGGTCTCTTAATGTTAGAGCGTATTGCATTACTTGGAGTTATGCCAACACGATGAAGTTTTTTCACCAGATGAGGAGTCTTCATATGTCCCTTTCCCCGATCTCTTCTTCTTATATAAGTAAAAACAACTTCACCCGTCTGATTCGAAGCACATGCATCATCATGCTCTTGTGGTGGAGGAGTAGGTTGAATATATTCTTCGACTACATGATCTTGCTCGTCGTCATCCCCCACATCCTCTTGCTCCTCTACTGCAGAAGTATATGGGATGTGTTCTGTATACAAATAATCCAATATTATGTAAAGGAAAACAATCCAAGGGTTGAGAAAAGCAAACACAATCCAAGGGTCCTCATTTATCGGAGGGATTTCGGACGATTTTGTTGTAGCGAGAAGTACATTTTGCATATGATGATAAGACATTCATTATGGCAATAATTAAAATTCCTTACAATCCATGAAGTAAAGGTAGGAATAAACCAAATATCCAACAATTTTCATCAAGCTAACAAAAAAATCAACATAAGTCCAATGTACAATAGCATAAAGTCATAATACCAATGCAAACAAGCCTAATCATTCGGAGGGTCCGGCGAATGTGGAGTCGATGTAGCTGGAAGGAGATGACGACGAACATCATGCTCTAGAGATGTGACACGAACATCTATGCTACGAAGGAGGGCTGTAGTATCTGCTTGAGAAGTGCGGAAAAAAGCTTCAAAGTTGTTAGTGTGAGTCATCATAGCCTCAAGCAGGGAATCATTTGTCACGGGAGGTGGATCTTCCGGTGCAGGAACATGTATGCCGCCAATTCGTGTTTCATCTTCTTCATGCTTATGAACCCATTCACCATCAATGAACCTCCAACTCATCTTCTTAGTTGTTGTTTCATCAATTTTACTCTTGAGACGGATTTTCGGGTCAAGGGAGGTGTCGATGTTTAAACTCTCAAAGATGTGGCCTAGAACATATCCATAATTTAGAGACAACTTAGAAGGGTTGGTAATAATTTGTACAAGATATTTGAAGATAATGAGGGTGATATTGGGACGGTTACCGGTGTGGATTTGGTGTAACCACTAATAATCGAGACGGCGCATGCGAGTGCATCTTCCACCGGAGGGACGAAAGAACCAAGTGATGAAAAAATGGAGAAGCCTATCATTTATATGAAGATGAGTAGGACTATCATCATCAAACTTTAAAGGGACTGTCTGGGATTCAGATGAGGCACCACTATTTTCGACACCTAAGTGCTCGACAATAGTTCGCGGAGTGAGAGTAAATTCGGTTCCCATGAGATATGATTCAATCCCATAGACTTTGGAGGGGTTGTTTAGTTGATGAAGAAGAGTAGCATTCGTATAAAAGGCTTTGACAAGGTTGTGAAAGACACAAGGTTTAATTTCAAGATATTTCATCCAACCCCATTCGACAAATAGTGGCCAGAAGTCGAATTCATACTCATTGGACATCAAGAAACCTAAGTCTATGGTTCTCTCGGCTCTAATCTCTTTTGACTCGTAAATTGCATGAAATCGAGCTAGACAATCTGGATCGCGAAAACAGAGATTCAAATATTTTGGATTTTGAAGATTAGGTTGTGGTTGTGGTTCTGGATGAGGTTCATTCAAAGGGGAAGATTAAGCTCTTTGAAGTTTAGGTTATTTCGTCCTACGAGTGTTGGTTTTAGGTGGCATGGTACTAGAAATAAGGAGTTATGGTGAAAACAAAGTTTAGTTGGGGAATTTTAATAAACACTTGGTGGGCAACTGATTGAGGAATTTGTGTAAACAAGATTCGAAAGGCTTTGGTAACCTTACTGCAAATTAAACAACATACAATACGTAATCATTCGATGGAAATGCATAATTATAAACAAATAACAAATGCAAATGCATGCACACATATTAGGGTTTTCAGACCATACCGAAAACTATGGATTAGGAACATAAGATTTTGAAAGGATGACGAGACCTCTTCAATCTTCAAAGAAAACAATTTCCGGAGTGGTTTCGCGGGGTTTTTTTTAGGATTTCAAAGTTAATGGGAGTTTAGTAGATGAAGGGCGGTAAGGGCGATGGGGTTTTAAAAGTTACCATTTTATGAGAAATAACTACTTTTACCCCGACAAACTACCCTAAAGGTTTCGAAACTCACCATGTAGTTTTAGTACCACTTTGGCAGAGACCAAATTATGCCAAATGCCTTAGAGTGGTTTCGAAACTGGCCATGTAGTTTCGGTACCACTTTGGCAGAGACCAAATTATGCCAAAGGCCTTATAGTGGTTTTGAAACTGGCAATGTAGTTTTTGTACCACTTTGGAGACCAAATTATGCCAAAGGCCTTATAGTGGTTTCGAAACTGGCAATGTAGTTTCGGTACTACTTTGGCAGAGACCAAATTATGCCAAAGGCCTTAGAGTGGTTTCTAAACTGGCCATGTAGTTTCAGTACCACTTTGGCAGAGACCAAATTATGCCAAAGGCCTTATAGTGGTTTCGAAACTGGCCATGTAGTTTCGGTACCACTTTGGCAGTGACCAAATTATGCCAAAGGCCTTAGAGTGGTTTCGAAACTGGCAATGTAGTTTCAATACCACTTTGGCAGAGACCAAATTATGCCAAAGGCCTTATAGTGGTTTTGAAACTGGCCATGTAGTTTCGGTACCACTTTGGCAGAGACCAAATTATGCCAAAGGCCTTATAGTGGTTTCGAAACTGGCCATGTAGTTTCGGTACCACTTTGGCAGAGACCAAATAATGCCAAAGGCCTTATGGTGGTTTCAAAACTGGCCATGTAGTTTCGGTACCACTTTGGCAGAGACCAAATTATGCCAAAGGCCTTAGAGTGGTTTCGAAACTGGAAATGTAGTTTCGGTACCACTTTGGCAGAGACCAAATTATGCCAAATGCCTTATAGTGGTTTCGAAACTGGCCTTGTAGTTTAGAAACTGGCAGACTCAAAAGTGTGCAAAAGTTTTCGAAACCTATTGTAGAGGTTTCGGTACTGCTTTGACAGTATTGACCACAATTGAAATACTTTAAGAGGGTTTCAAGACCAATTTAGACTGGTATCGAAACCATTTACAAAACTGTACATTTAATGTTCAACTAAACTCTTAATTTGTGCACTTAATGCACCTACCAACCGTGAATGTCCTAACAAAAAACAACGAAATTCTCAATAAATATGCCAATAGTTTCTCTTCATCCATCCACTGAGAAAATTTGATGCTGGAGCAGCCAATACCTTGGTAAACTTTGAGGTTACCTTGAAGAATCCTTTTTCAGAACATCTTCACCAACTTTCAACCTTGCTAGTACTGAATCGAAGGTACGTTACTTCATAAAAATTTTATTACTGACAACATCGGTGTGGAAACATGGATAACATAACTGGGAAAGCTGACGAAAAGTTTGTATGTGATGAGAGCACAAATAATGAAAGTCTTGAATCTGAAAATTTGGTTGGTTTAGTGTTTAACTCTCGTGATGAGGCGTGGGACTTTTATAGGGATTATGCGAAAAATAATGGGTTTATTGTGTGTCGTGGTACAACTAGGCATGGTGGGAAAACAAAAGAATTTTGTTGCACACGGGGAGGCTTCCGGAGAGCAAAAGTTTCTGATTTGGAACAGAAATGTGCACCATGTGCTATAACACGAATTGGATGCAAGGCAAAGGTTATTGTAAAGTGTATAGATTGCGATAAGTGGGAGATAGCAGTATGCCATACAAAGCATAATCACCCGTTGTGCCCACCTATTATGCGCATGTTTCTTTGGTCGAGTCGAAAAGTTAATGACGCAGATGTAGTTGAGGCACGTGCATTGAAAAATGTTGGGGTAAGAATGTCACAAATAATGAATTATTTCACGCAACAGTTAGGTGGTTTTCATAATGTTGGTTTCATACGCAAAGACCTGTACAACTCACTTCATAAAATGGACTCGGGTGAAATTCGTGACGGTGATGTAAAAGCTCTACTCGCTTACTTTGACTTCAAGAAAGACCAATATGCAGTGTTGTACATGCAATACAGTACTAATGAATCAGGGGGATTGCATAATCTATTTTGGTGTGATTCGACATTGAGTTCTGACTACGTATGCTTTGGTGATGTAATTGCATTTGACACTACGTACAAGGGTAACATGTATGGACGGCCTCTAATGCCTATAGTGGGTGTTAATCACCACCATCAAACCATTATATTCAGTTTTGCAATTCTAGCTAACGAGACTGCAGATACATTTGAATGAGTACTTACGGAGTTTTTACAGGCAATGTGTAACAAGGCTCTTGTATCAGTCGTGACAGATGATGATAGGGCCATGCACAGGGCTATAAATACGGTGTTCCCCCTTTCTCGACATCGCATATGTTCGTGGCATCTTTCACGAAATGCCCAGGCAAACATAGGTGATCCAAAGTTTACTATCGCATTTACAAGATGCATGTCATCTTGGTAGACAATTGAGGAATTTGATCGCAACTGGAGATCAGTTCTGCAACAGTTTAACGTCGAACACCATTTGTGGGTTGTTGAGAAGGATTAGAGCCTAAGTATGTGGGCACAAGCATATCTGACAGGACATTTCTTCGCCAATGTTCGATCAACACAACGGTGCGAAGCTATTAATGCGGCGCTCAATATCGTGCTCCAATGTAAGAAGACATATCTCGAAGTTGTCTGTGCCAATGACAATGGGATTAATGAGATGCGAATTATAGAGTTGAGGGAAGATTTCAAAAGTTCACATTCCAAGCCTTTCCCAATGACGAAATTGAATGAGCTTGAAGAGAATGTTGCTGACATATTTACTCGGGCATCGCTCGAAATTGTCCAGACTGGACTTAAATATGAGACACTATATCGTGCTTTACATCCAATTGTTGAAGTTGGAGGATCGCAGACTTATCGTTTAACAAAGTACAAGGATCCGAGCAAATTATATGAGGTCGTGCTTGATTTCACAACGCAGAACCTAACGTGTTCTTGTAGGAAATTTGAGACAGTCGGCCTTCCTTGTCACCATCAACTGCACGTCCTTAAGTTGGAAGACATCTCAGAGATCCCTAAATCTTTAATTCTACCGCGGTGGACCAAAAATGCGAAGCTCCATCTTTTGCGTAGTTCGACGTTCCTCAAGAAATGAAACAAATGGCTCGATTTGCTTCTCTACGATCACTTTCTTCGCGGTTGTGCTACCTTGCATCACAAACAGACGAAACTTTCAAAGCACAAAAGATGAGTTACTTGATTAACTGTCGAATTTGATCAGTTGACAAAGTTGAATGACTCCTCATCTAAGAAGGAAAGCAAGCACAATGTTTGGGACCCCCAAAAGAAGGAAGCAAAACGGAAACAGAAAATGAAAAAGCCCGTCCCAACATCACGAACCTACCAATGTTCATTTTGCAATGTTGAGGGACATAACACGAACACATGCCCTCGTTTGAAGCTACAATTACCAACCGTTACATTTGCGAAAACCTCAACTTTCTTTGAAGACGACGACGAATTTCTAGTTGACCTCGACATGTTCAAAACTTATGAAAGTGTGAGTCATTCTTACTTTACTAGTACATATGTCCTTAAATACAAGTTAACACATGTTTGCTTTTTCATTTCACGTAGGACGGGCCACATATTTGGAATCCAAACGATAATGTTTTCAATGTATCTCCGACTGACCACAACATCGAAGGTATTACTCAATAATCCATCAAGTTCATTGCCATTTTGCTTATAATTCCACTATGAATTCATTCCTTCCTCTAGACAATTAATTCATTATTGTGATGCAGATCCCCAAGATTTACGATTAAAGAACCTTCACACATACGACACCATATATTGGAGAGGAAATAACTATTACTAAAACCTAACGCCTTATCTCCCGTATATGATAGTGTTTATGTTGTGCACAACTTAGGTTAATAACATATGACGATAAAATGGTAGAAGAAACTCAATTTTCCACTGAAATATAATATATATGGCATATTGTTGTATTTACATCCTATAGTTACATAACGTAGTTATGCTTGTAGGGCATTACCTCCTCCACAAAATGATTTACATCTACAAAACATGTACGTTATTGTATGAAATGGTACCACCCACTGTGTTTTCAACATTCTAATAATGTACATAGAAACCTGAATTCAATCCATACAAAAAGAGGGTTCAATTACGAAACGCCAGCTTCAAACATAAAAAAATTCCTATGCCATTGATCCAACTCGAACTCCAATCTGTCGTTTAGCAACAAAAAATTGAACCAAGTTATGGACAATTACTACACCTTCTAATCAGTTCAATTATATAAGAAACAAAACCATCGTGCATAGTCCCTCACCATTGTGGCCGACAAATGTTGGCACGGTTTACGAATGGTCGTGACTTTAGATGTACAACATGTGTCTTCACAGCATATGATATTTCCCGCCGCCTAATATTCTTATCATTGTTGACGAGATCATACAAAAGAAACATTATATCCCAATCCCCAACAGTCTAGTAAGATAAATGTAAACAAAACATGCATTAAGTAACGAACGTTTATTCCTATAAATTCGCAAAGTAAATAAAGTATAATGAACAAAGCCTGAACGTACCACAGCCTCTACACTCTTCCTATGCCAAATTGCATCCACTGTATGCAAAACATACCATAATCGTCTCTGTTTGAAGACATATTAGTTTAAAGAACAAATTATTACTAATCGTATGCAAATTGTACAACCAAGCTAACACAAAAGTACTTCATACCTATTATCTTGATGTTTTACTTTAGCCACCACCACGCGGAGATCGGTCAATGGCCTTGATGGTGACCCAAACACTTGTACAAACTTTTCCTCTTCAAAACATTCACCTAACCTTTTAATCTATATGCACAAACATATATAGCTTTTTACATACTATGTTACATCTAAAAAGGGTGTTGAATACTTCAAAGTTTGCGCGTATTACCAAGTTCTTGACCGCATACACTATTGCAACATTGCCTCGAGTTGTGGGCAGGCTGTTCAGTAGCTTCAATTCGTAACGATAAATATCCAGGACACACATATACCAATGACTTTGATTGTCATTCATGGGGATAAAGATCTGAAAAACAAAACGATTACCCTTTTAATATACATATTAAATAAATTGCAATGGGTTTATAAAACATTTCTTCTTTGTCATACCACTTTCCAGTCGTTAATTTTTCCATACAGTTTGAAAATGGCACGCCAATAATCAGCAAGCTGACCACCATCTATTACCCCTTCTAGAAGCTGATTCTACAAGAAAATAATTAATATTTAGCATGTTTCCTTACAAACCACGTTTGTTTATTCTTAATATACACAAGATTTTTTAATATTAAACATACACTCAATGCGCGCGGTAGATATCCTCTCCTTGCTTGAGCTTTTGTCCTACTGTCTTCAACGATAATCGACCACCCAACGACATAAATAACCTGAATAGTTCACAAAAAATTTAGGAACTATCGTACAACATTTCTTCAAAGATGACATTACTGCTTACGGGGTTTCTAAAGACTACTCACCATTGAACCGACCCAACTTCCTGGTCGTAAAGTATCAGCATCGCTTACATAGATATATGTGTGTCCAAAATCTACGACGAGTTCACTGCATCCATACAAAAACTTCAATGTTATATTTACCTTAACAACAATGTACCATCGTTTAAGATTGCTTACCCTCCGGGCAGAGACGTATTCCATATATAATCACGCGTGCCTTTGGATCCCGCCCCTATTCCAGCCGGTATTTCAACGTACATAAGTACCTGCAACGCTTAAACAATTGTTCTTTCATATTGAATAACATCAACGACTTGCAATATTTACTCACATGCATTACTAGTACACCTAAACCCATTTATATATAATGGCAAACATCTATAAATGTAAAACTCATATGAAGATATTCAATTACATACGATTAACGCTCATAAAGCATACTCAAACATATCATCCGTCCATATCCATATGATGTTCAAACCAAATCAGTCAGTACACATTACTACAATAACTGAATCATTTCAAGACACTACTTAAACCAAATCAAGCTCCACATTACAATTCTTTCCAATTGTGACTTATTTCATGTTCCAAGTTCTCATTCTGACTCGAATCCGTTTGCCACTAACCTTTGACAGAGTTTCCACTTTGTCCTTACCCTACAAGTTAACAACAAGTGTATCAACAACAATGTGTTACATGAAATTCATGAAAAGTTGATCAAAATAAAAAAAAATATACTTCTTATATCTTTTTCTTTTTCCAACACTCAACAACATTTTCTTCCTTCACAAACAATACATCATCCACCAACGTCTGCTCCTCAATATTAAGTCTATATTTCTGATGAGACTCTCTCACATCTGTTTTCTCCACCACTGTTTTCTCTTCGTCTAGGCCAATGCCAAATTTTTCATCGATTCTACGCAACACCTTCTTCAAATACATCATATTTGCACTCAATCCAGCTACTTGGTCAACAACTTGCTTACAATACTCCTTCAATGTCTCCAAACTCTCTTCTAAGTTTTTTTCTTTCTCAACACGAGCTTGGAGATTCTCTTTTATATAACACACATATGAGATAACGGACTACAACAACCCGATAATCACATCATTTGTAGCATGGCTCGCGCCACCTTCTTCCCCTTCAACATTTTCAGATTCTGACCCAACTACCTGCAAACATGGACATTAATACATTTCATATCATAAAAACCTCTTATAGAATACAAAAATGTTTCCCCCACTTACTTTAGGTTTTTTGCAGGCTGTTATTCCTTCAGGCGGTTTAAAATCTTTCTTACTTATGTCTTCCCCCAAGCATGGATGCGACTACGACCATCAGCGGAAGAAACACCTCTGCTCGGAATTACACTCTAGTAATCAAATAATCTCACCTACATTTATTATCAATGAAACCATTATAATAAAATGCAAAATTACATGAACCAACTACTACATTGGAACTCAACATACTTTTAAAAATACATTACCTCTAAGATCGTGATGCATCCTATCATGTATGCCAAACCACCACGATCTTTCCACTTGGCTACCCCATCAAGTAACCTCTCGTGTGCGTATTTGCACCAATTTAGTTTTCCAGTCAAACCAGCTGGGTACAATAACCACAAATATTCCGAGGAAGGCACCAGGTTTGCATTAGGACTTAGAAACACACCAACAATGAACAGAAGAACGCGAGCTTTCAACTCACCCCCCTAAAAAACACCATTAACTATCTCGCCCTCAAGTTCTTTTCATTGTGGTGTTCCTACTAATCCGGTGCTTCAAAGCGAGTTCTTTACCATCAAAATTTCTCGTGGCCCCTTCAACATCCAGACCCTTATTCTTCAACCCCAAAACTGCTTCAACATCTTCAACCGTTACTGGGATTTTATGTCCACCAAATTCCATCATGGAGCTGTGGACATCAAACTTTTCCACTAACTCGCGACATAGGTCGCGATGAATAGTTCGCGGTTTTATTCCGAATAAAGGCCTCAGCCCTAACTCATTAATCAAACCGTCAATCTTAAGCTTCTGCATTTCTTTAAACATGACCGACAGCTTCTTCACGCTACATCTTGTAGATATCTCCTACAACATTACATATAACATTAATTACATTACTCATACGCGAAGCAAAATTATGTTACGACATGTTTGATCCAAGAAATTTTTCTCAAATAAGAAATATACACATGTAGTTACCTTTTCATCTTTTTCCGCAATAACTATTTCCTTCATTTTGCTTTCGGATTGAGCCTGGTTCTTCTCCTCGTACATTTGAATATAAGGCTTCTTCTCATCATCACTCATCTCAGCCCATCTGATACCTAGAGCTTTTCTTGCCTGTATCAGTCCCACATTTAGTAAAATGCACATTATATGTACACTTAACAAACAATTACAAGCCGATAAAAAAAAACAATTACAAAACACAGTGTTCTTTTCTTTCCAACACTTACACGATTGTTCATTTTCTTTTTACTGCCCTTCGATCTTTTACATTCGCTTATACTGTAAAACAACATTCAGAGTTAGCTTACACAATACATATTGCTAACCAGGTAACAATATCAACAATGCTACATACATTCAACTTTAACTTACTAGAAGTGTAAATATGGTGTCAATTTTTTAGGTTCCTCGCGCATCGGTTCTACATCGAACTCCTTATGCTGCTCCATTGTAAACGTCTATCTAAAATGATAAAGGACAGAACGATTAAAGGAATACCCGTTCATGACAAATGCTAATTACTGCATAAACAGAATTTTCATTCTTAACATGGCTCATGACAAATGCTAATTACTACACAAACATACATAAACAACATGCAATCATACAAACATACATATTCAACCTATTTTTAATGTTCATAAAGCTCATCCGTTTTTCCTTTATCGTACATGTCACTAAGACATCAAGAGTATCTACTAATACTTACCAACTTTAAATTTACTCAAGCCATACATAAGAGACAAATTCAACTTAAACCTCAAACAATTCATTACACCTTTAAACTTACAAACACCATTCGAAACATGTCGGATATGCTATTTCATCACCTATTGCATATTTATGTGAATAATTTAACAAATCCTAATGTAACAATTATCAATATGCTACATAATACTTACATACTCGAACTGAACATAATAAGGCTTTTCTATATACAAAGATGTTACTACTCAAACAGACCACCAAATCTCATATACTCAGAACACACCCCATAAATGTTCATATATTTCTGCAAAACATGATAATTATACTCATATACTTATATATATCAAAACAATCCATCATTTTCATACACACATATGTATTTCTCAAACATTTCCTAACCTACTGATCCTCAACCAATTTACGACTAAATCGTAACTCATACACTTCTCAATCAATCCTTGTTTACTTTATCATAACAATCTCTTCAAATTTATGATCAACCAAACAAACATTTCTACTCACAAAATCGAACAAATAAATCATGAAAATTATCCCAATTTACTAAGACGAGTTTACCTCATGAAACTACTTTTCTAACTTCCTAAACAAATCATAAATCACACATAATTTGTTTCGCCCAACTAAAAGGATTATCCATAATACACATGTTACCTTACCTATTACACTTGTGTAGGAACCATTAATATCAACAATCAGTCCTACAAATGTTGAACCCTAGAAATTTCCCCCTTTTTAAACCTCAAACCCCCATTACTTCCTTCAACAATCCCAACTCAAACACAACCCACCATTACTTCCTTCCAAACCATTGAATACTAACACATAATCAAAGAAATTTTGAAACCCAAACTAAAAATATCATTCTTACCTCAACACCGTTCTTACTCCGTCGATCGTTACTCTCTAACCAAATCTCTGCGTGAAAATGAAGAGCCGCGTCGCTCCTTTGCTAAAAATCCAATCTTTGCATTCAGATGAAGAACTTTCCCTTGTGTAGTATCGAAACCCTGGTTCGTGAGTTGTGGAAGACTTCAAAATTTTTGTTCTTTCTCAAATACACCCGCTCATTTTCTTTTTATCGGTTCACCGGGTAATATGTTTTTTTCTTTCTTTATTTTTTCAATCCAACGGTTCACAGTGAACCGGCTTGATCCAATGACCTCCATTGGATGGCTTGTATTTAGTTGGTCTTTAAGCCGTTTTTTAGAATTATCCATATAATAATAGAAAAATTGTTTTGGACTAAATTGAAAAGGTTTCAAAATGTTAATAAGTCCAAACAACTTGAAAATATGTTTGATGAATTTTACAAGGCTTTGGAATGATTAAAATGTCTTTAAAGTAGTCAAACCTTTGTTTTTCAAGTCACCGTATCGATATGCTTTAGGGTTTTAGCTACAGGAAAATTTCAGTAGCCAAGATTCGTACTGATACGGCTTAGCTGTACCGATACAGAGAGGACCTGTATCGATAAGCTATGTGGCGTTTCGATACGATTGTTTTCCAAACCCCCCAACGACTAGTATTCGTATTGATACGGTTGTATCGAGTACCAATACGCATGACTGCTCTCAACGGTCATTTTCCGAATGGCTATTTGAATTGCAGGTCGTATTGATAAGCTCTAACGCGTATCGATACGCATCAGCTGAGGAAAGCATATCGACTAGTTCTGAAGAAGGGCATACCAATACGGCTACTCGCGTATCGATACAGACAGTTCTAGAACTGCATTTATTGCGAGAAATAAAGGCCCCAACGGCTCCAATTCAATCTCAACGATCTCTAACGATTACAAACTCATTTGGGAGTATAAAAGGGACCTCCAAGCATATATAGAAGACTAATGATCCACAAGTCAATAATATTATGATAAAAATTTGTCTTAGAGCATAATTTCTCATTTTTTATATAAACAACACTTGCGAGCTTAAATGTCAATGTATGTTCAAGTGTATTAGGTTTTAGGTGAGAGCTTAAGAGTGCAAACATCAACCTTTTAGAGGGTTTTCTAGTTTGCTAAGTTTTCTCTTGTTAGAGAGTGATCCCAAAGCTCGGTTTGTGAGCTTTGGATGCTAGACTTGGTAAATGAGTCTAGGTTGTAATTGATTTCCTCCTAAGCCAAGAAAAGGGAAAGAATTCTTAGTGAATTGGTTGAAATCCTTAGTAGGAAGCTAAGGTAGTGGATGTAGAGCTTTTTTGAAGCTTGAAACACTATAAATCCTTTGTCTTTTTGTCTATCTTTTTGCTTCCACTAAATACAGCCAAAAATCAATCTTCTCCACACTTGGCAAGCAATTCGGTAAAAAGATATCGAACCCAATAATTGGTATCAGAATGAGGCTCAATCGAGAAAGTTTAACCACTTATTGAGGCGATCCAAGCAAGCTCGATCAACCACACAATCAACCGGTGCTCATGGCGCAATCCATCGATAGACCACCTTTCTTCGACGGGACAAACTACGCTTATTGAAAGAATAAGAAGATGTACTTCATGAAAGCCAAGGATTATCATCTTTGGGTCATAATTGAGGACGGTCCGTTCGTGCCACAACGAAGCAAGGCAGAATGGAGTACGAATGATCGCAAGAAGATGGAGCTTAATTGAAAGGCTTTGCACATACTCTTTTGTGCTTTTAGCCCAAATATCTACGCTAAAATGTCTTTTTGTGAGAGTGCCAAAGAAGTATAGGACAAATTTGAAGTCACATACGAGGGAACCAACGAAGTAAAGAGACCAAGATCGGTCTTCTCAACCATGAGTATGAGAACTTCAAGATGGACCCAGATGAAGACATCAAGAGGATGTTCGATCGTTTCTCCACAATCGTCAATCAACTTAAAGGTCTTAGAGGAGAGATTTCAGAAGACAAACTTGTTCGGAAGTTGATATACTCACTTCTCGAATTATGAGAGTCCAAAAAGACAATCATTGTTGAAGCAAAGAACTTAAAGTAGCTCAAGCTTGACGAACTCGTTGGGTCTTTACTCACCCATGAGATGATGTCTCAACCCTTGAAGAGGGAGAAAGAGAAGAAGATCAAAGAGCAAGGCATTGATATTAATGTCGTTGCTCTCAACTCCTCCAAATGCCAACATAAAGAATCAAGTGAGGAGGAAAGCGAGAATGAAGAGATAGTCAATCTCTTCAAGAAATATGCCCGATTCATAAAGAGCAAAATGGAAGAATCCAAGCATGAATCGAAGAAGAAGAAGATGGCAAGCTCTTCAAGCCATAAGAAGAAGGCATATGTGGCTACTTGGAGTAACGATGACTCCACCGATAATAAACAAGCCAACCTTTGCCTTATGGCCGTCTAAGAAGATTCAAGGGCAACTTCTAATTCATCTACTTCAACTTCTCATTCTTTTGATGAATTACAAGATGCTTATGATGATTTGGTTTTAGAGTTTAAAAATCACATTTTGAAAACAAAAAAAAATGGCTTTAAATTTGAAAACTCAAAATGATTTAATTTCTAAAACCAAAATTGAACTTGAAGTAAAACTCAACGAGTTTGAATAAAAATGTGTTGATTTACAAAATTTGCGTTATAAAGTTCAAGAGAAAAAAGATTTAATTTCCAAAGAGCTTGAAAAGAAAAATAATTTGGAAAATTAAATTTTTATCAAAGACAATCTAGTGCCCTTAGATTTTTAAATGGTAAATATTTTAAAAGTATTTGGGTCCCAAAAGAACTAATTACTTCAACTAAAAAGGATGAAATTAAAAAATAGATTCCTAGGGGACTAAATTATGTGCTACTAACGCTTATGGATCCAAAACAATTTGGATACAAAAAAATTACTTGATTGTCTTGTTTTAGGTGTGATGGAGATTGGTCGATAAAGTACAACATTGAGGGAGAGCTCTATACACACAAGAAAGATCACTTGAAGAATGAAGGTTTCACATTCTCCCTTTGATTCAAGTGGTAAAATTAAGTTAGTTGAATTTATTTGCTTTTTTATTTGATTTATTTACTTTAATTCAACTAGATAATCATATTTGTTGGACTAAACATTTGATGATGCTTTGAGTAAGGGGAGCCATTTTAAATTCAAAATCCTTATTTTTGTCAAAATCTTTTAAACCTCCATTGTTATTTTGATCTTAAAGTCATTTAAATTCTTTTTGATATAACAAAATGGAGAGAAATGGTTTGAAAATTTGATTTTTCAAGTGAATAAGAGGAAGCTTTAACTACTTCTAAATTTTTAAAAACTCTAATTCAAATTTTTAAATACTAAGGAGGAGAATCAAAAATAATTTTTCAAGTTGGTTTTATTATATCAAAAATACGCTCCAACACATATCGATACTCATCAGCTGATGAAAGCACGATGGCTAGTTCTGAAGAAAGGCGTACCGATACGGCTACCCGTGTATCGATACATACAGCTCCAAAACTGCATTTATTGCGGGAAATAAAGGCCCCAACGGCTCCAATTAAATCCCAACAGTCTCTAATGGCTACAAACTCATTTAGGAGTATAAAAGGGACCTCCAACCATCTATAGAAGACTAATGATCCACACGCCAACAACATTATGATGAAAATTTGTCTTAGAGCTTAATTTCTCATTCTTTGTATAGACAACACTTGTGAGCTTAAATGTCAATGTATGCTCAAGTGTATTAGGTTTTGGTGAGAGCTTAAGACTGCAAGCATCAATCTTTTAGAGGGATTTCTAGTTTGCTAAGTTTTCTCTTGTTAGAGAGTGATCTCAAAGTTCAATTTGTGAGTTTTGGATGCTAGACTTGGTGAGTGAGTTTAGGTTGTAATTGGTTTCCTCCTAAGTTAAGAAAAGGGAAGAATTCTTAGTGAATTGGTTGAAATCCTTAGTGGGAAGCTAAGGTAGTGGATGTAGAGCTTGTTCGGAGCTTGAACCACTATAAATCCTTTGTCATTTTGTTTATCTTTTTGCTTCCACTACATACACCCAAAAATCAATCTTCTTCACACTCGACAAACAATTCAGTTGAAAGATATCGAGTCCAACAAGATTTGTCTCTAATTCGATCTAAATATATAAAGATAAAGCTATGTTTGTCAATTAGCAGATAGTTGATAGCGTATTACATTAGCTGATAGATGATCGTATTAGCTAATTTTACTAGCGGATTGTATTAGCTTATTGTACAAAAGTGTTTGGTAAAATCAACTGATAGCTGATAGATGTTTGATTATTTAAACAAGTAAAATGACATACAAGGACATGGTTATATTCAATACTTGTTTGAATAATTTATTAGTTATCAATATTTTGTATCTATTAATATTAATTAGATTATAAAATAATATTTTAATATAACATTACTAAGCATATTTGAATGATCTATATATTAATTTATTATTATATAATTATTTTTAATACAATTTAATTAATTATTAAATTTAAATACAAATATAAATGTGTGAGAATAAAAAACAAAAAGAATTAAGTTACAGATGTCTCAATATAATACGTGAGGGTGAAAAATTAAAATAGAAAATGTTAATTTTAAGTTATTTAGAGTTTTTTTATAATTGTTAAGGGTAAAATGATCTTTATTATTCTTATGTCAAAACCTCTAATTTCAAAAAGCTCCTTAGCAGCTTTTTTAAAATTAAAGGTTTCACCTCAATCTGTTATTTACCAAACATCCAAATTAGTGGATTTGACTAATCAAACCTTCAATATTAGTTCAAACCTCTAATTTTAGCTCAAATCGATATTTTACCAAACATAGCCACAGTATATTATATTTCGAGTTGGAATAATTTTTTTTACCAAAAACTCAAAATCAGACTTGATTTATCATTCAAAAAAATTAGCCCGAATTAATGAATCAATGCAACCCAAATTTATTTTTTTAAAATAATCCAATAAAATCGGATCAGAATCCACCGAATTCGAATAATTATATCATCCCTGAGTAAAAGTACCAAAATCAGTAAATCAGAACTTGAAAAAAACAAACAATTTCAGTATAATTGGAAGGCATAGGAATTAGGAAGTGGACTTTGGTATGGGCCTAACAGGCCTCGGCGTGGGACTGACTGATCAAGCGACGGAGCCAGATAGTCAGAGAGCAGATATTTTTTCAAGAAAGCGTAAAAATGAAAAATCAACCCCAAAAAATATACACGACCAGATTATTTATTTATCTGAATAAAAGATGATAAAACCCAAAACCCTACTGGCTTTTCCTAAAATCTCTGGGGCACTCTATCTCTCCCATTTCTCGCTGCTTCAATTTATCTCCATCGCATTCCCTGCCTTCTAAGTAAGTGTTCCCTTCTTCTTTTCTTTACTGTCGTCTTTGAGCTTGTAATTCTGTTTCTCTTTTCTATAATTCTACTGGATAACCCCACTTGGGCTCTTGCACTTCACTGTTTTCTCTTCTATTCTTGGTTCTTTGAGAGAGGTTTGGGGGCGTTTCTCTGCACTGAACCCAGAATTTGGAAGCTATTTTGTTTCCAGGGAAATGGGCCTTCCTTTTTTTCCCCTTCATTTTTCAGATGATGGTAGCATCGAAAATCTTTTTAATTTGTTCTTTTACATGGTTTTTTTATGATGATAATAATACTCTTATTGATAGGTCTTCTTTGGGTGAGGTGGGGGTATTTTGGTCTTACTTTGTTCTGTTATTGAATGATTATTCTTCCCCCCCCCCCCCTGGAATTTGCAGTATGTTTACTTTGGCTTGAGTTTTCAGCCTTTTGGAATTTGGATTAAGTTTGAGGAATCGGTTTGACAGCTAGGCGAACGTGGTTCGAAATGAAGAGGAAATCGCAACTTCAGCTTGTAGAACTTGAGGACTTATTTAAAGGTGTTTTTGGTTCTGGATATTTTTCTCTTTTAGTAATAAAGATTAAAAATTATGTTCTTCGGGTTATTATTTAGTTTAGTTTTCCATTCTTCATCATAAGTTTTGTTTCTTAAAGTATATTCGAATTTATGATAAAAACTTTCTTAAAGTTTAGATTAAAATCGACTGTTACTGCTAACTGATATGTGTATATGATTACATATCCTTACTTTTTTTTAATCATGTGGAGCAGATAAAATGTATCATACACAGGAGGAGATGGAAGGCTATGCTGCGGCTTTAGGACTAACTCTGAAGCAGGTTCAACAGTGGTTTATCTATAAGAGGAAAAGGGATAAAAGAACTATATTACCGATTCGCTCTATGGAAAAACCCTCTGCTTCTACCCAAAGGAATGCCACCGGCATTTTTGATGCTACTGAGAATCATAAAAACACTTCAGTCGGAGCAAAGGGCTTTGGCAAGAAAAAGAAGAAAATGCTTCTTCCTCAGGATTTGTTGCCTGCTCAGTACATTCTAAAGAAGGTATTTCGCAAGGATGGTCCTCTGCTCGGTGTGGAATTCGACTCTCTTCCTTCCCAGGCCTTTTTCCACTGCGAAGGTACGCTGCTGGAAGCTTGTAGCCTTGTTGTCTTAGTGGTTATTTGTTTCTATTTAACAATTGTCGTTATTTCCCTAAAACAACAACAATAACAACAATGGTCATCATTCATTTGGTGCCTTAATTTTTTGGTTTTGCTGAGAATCAAAATTATGCTTGAAACCTCATCCCCTTTCTGGTGCTCATCCATTGAGATTTTTCAAGGTTGCCGTTTTGCTAAGATGAAAATGTGATTTTCCTTGTTAATGCTGTACATATAACTGGTGAAATACAGCCCTAACTAGTGAATTTTTTAAACTTATTTATTTTCTTGTTGTTTCTGTTTTTATCTTACTCTATATAGCTTAAGATTTGGGAGCAAGTGTCAGGCATATGGTTTTTTTATCCGACATTGGTGTGTTTCATTTTTTTCTATTTAGAAGCTAAAGATTCAATAAACGTGTTTACTTCAATAATTATTGGATAAGTGTCTGACAAGGGTACTTGACCTAACATGATGGGTTGGAATAACATAGCTTGTTCAGTTTGATTTTCGCTTTTCTAGTATTCTTGGTTGTTCATGCTGTATTTTGATGTCCTTTGGAACTTACTCGTAATTACTCTTTTTGGAAAGTACTTACTCATAATTACTATATTTAGGTTCTAAAGAGTCTCATCCTGCCGATCAAGAGTGTGAAAGAGGAGCAGCCAAAAGGAGAAAGGTATGAAGAATGTTTTCAAGATGTTCATCTCCAGTTCCTACTTCTTCTGTTTTCTTATTTGTTTTATTTCTGCTTCTTGCATTTAAGGTTTTTGAGTTTACCGGCATGAACAATCAGAACAACAGTTGTGAGAAAGCCCCAGTGAAGAAACATGGTATTGGAAAAGGTTTGATGACAGTTTGGAGGGTTGTGAACCCTGAAGGTGGAAATATTCCTACTGGTGTTGATTTTTCTAATCGTGAAATTGGTGCTCCTCAAACTAGTCCTGCAGTGCGAAGGCAACCACCTCGGAACAAAAGACGGCAGCCTTTAGTATCTCAAATGGTTAGCTATCAATTATTGCAATCAAATGCTTTTGATTGATTACTTCCTAGATTTTTCTTTATGGTCTTATGTTGAAAATTTGCTTAATTTGCAATTTCAGAAACAGAGAAGTTTGGAAAAGAAGTTACAGGAAAAGAACAGGGCCTCCGTTAAGAGGAGAGTGGAACTTATGGTAATTTCTATCGCATTTTTGCATTTTAATCTTAAGTTCTCTATAACTGCTGTATTAATGGTCACTTCCCTGTTTTGTGCCAGGTGAAATCTAACAAAAATGACAATCAGATGCAACCGCGCAAAGAAAAATGTGAACTTGCTTTGGATGGAATTGTATCTAATGAATGTCCTGATCACCTTGCAATGCTAGTTGATGATGAAGAATTGGAATTGAGGGAATTACAAGCTGGACCAAATCCACTAACATGTGCGGATCATCTTGGTACAAGCGGATTGCTTGGTTGCTCCCTTTGCAAAGGTTGGCTGGCTTTGTAGTTTATGATTCTAAGAATACATAAGATATTTTTTTGGAGATTTGTAAAGAATCTGTTTATGGTTTCCCAGATTTGCTGGCTAAGTTTCCACCAACTTCGGTTAAGATGAAGCAACCATTCAGCATGCAACCCTGGGATTCATCTCCCGAAACTGTCAAAAAATTGTTTAAGGTGCTTGTTAAGCCTAAAGTTCCTTTATTTTGGCAGCTTGTCATGAATCATGTTCCTTTATTTTTCTTAACTTGTGTTGCTTAACTATTGTTTGAATTTCTTTTGCAGGTTTTCCATTTCTTGTATACCTATTCAGTAACACTCGACACATGCTCATTTACACTTGATGAGTTTGCTCAAGCATTTCATGATAAGGTTATCACTCATCTCTATTGTACCATATACTTTGAAGTTCTTAACTTGGCTCATATTTATTCTCTCTTTTTTAGTTTTTCTAAACTTGTATATATGTATGTATCTCAGGATTCCTTGTTACTTGGGAAAATTCACATTTCCCTTCTCAAGCTTCTTTTATCTGATGTCCAAGCGGAGTTGAGTGGTGCACTTTTGCCTCATTTTAGCTTGTCTTGCAAGTTTCTTGCTCTTCTTCAATCGGTGAGTGATGATCATGCAGGTTTGTATTGTACATGTCTGTTTGCATGCTTGCAATGGTTGTTCTTGTGTGGGATATCCTCCTCCGCTGATTTGTTTTAATAATGCCCAATATTACTTTGGCAATCTGTTTACATAGGCAAGCCTTGAACATTATTTTTAGAGTTCTTCCCATTGACATACATAAAGTTATTTATAATCCTTTTGAAAAGTGTTTCAAAGTGGTAGACCAAAAAATAAGTCTGGATTCAGTAGTTATTTCACTAGAAAATAGATCCATTGAAAAGGAAGCGCTAGTCAGACAAGATCTTTTTATTTTAAGAATTTTTGTTTCTTTAGTTATATTTCACTTAAATAAGACTTTGGGGCATCAATCAAGATTGAGTTGAAGATAAGCTAACATTTTTTTCTGAGTTGACAATGCATTGTTTTTATTTATCTGTTTATTAAGCATGTTGGTCAAGTTGCAAATGATAATATGCTAGATTGATGTACATTCAGTGACTTGGCTGGGCCTGATATTCTGATTTAGCTCCTTTTTTGTGTGATGGCTTTAACCATTATACAGCTTAAATGAATCATCAAACCAACACCCTAGGCATTTTAAGTGGATACATTTGTCTTAGCAAAGTACATGTATATGGAAAAGGAAGAAAAGAAGGGAAATGTGAATGTCAGTTGCGGAACACTGTGATGTTGAAATGCACTTGATTCTTATTTCTTTGTAAAGGTTTTTTTGACAGTTGGTAACCTTTCCTAGAATTCCTAGGATGTTGAGGTATTGAATTGTCAGAAGTTATTAGAGCTCCATGTCCTTGCTAAAAAATTGGATGTGATTGTTTCGTTTATCAGGTAGAGAACCAAGAATTTGTGGTTGAGTTCTGGAAGACATCCTTGAACCCTCTGACATGGACAGAAATACTACGGCAAGTTTTAGTTGCAGCTGGCTTTGGTTCAAAACAAGGTCTATTACGCAGAGAAGCCCTTAGCAAGGTATGGGTACATTATTTTTTTTGTATCATATATGGTAAATGGTTAGTCTCAGATTTAAACTTCTTTGGAGTTCCTTTATGGCCTAGAGATCTTTGGCTATATGCGAAATATGTGAGTTTATATTTAATCTTCTTTCCTAAAATACAGGAAATGAACCTCATGGTGAGGTTTGGTCTACGGCCCGGTAGTTTAAAGGGTGAGCTGTTTAAAATTTTGTCAGAAAGAGGAAATAATGGGCTAAAAGTTTCAGACTTGGCATTGTCTTTGCCGGTAAGAGTAGGATCTTTAAGCATTTGTATTTAGAAAATGAAAATATCTGTTGCAGAAGCCATCTAAGTTGAAATCCTCACTGTAGTCATTATTATGACCTTGTGTCAGTGATCGTTTTTTTTTTCTTTCATCTTTTGAAGGTTACTGAATTGAATCTCACTAGCACGACTGAGGAACTCGAAGAATTAATATGTTCAACTCTTTCAAGTGATATTACTTTATTTGAAAAGATCTCATCATCTGCATATCGTCTGCGCTGTAGTTCTGTTGCAAAGAACAGCAATGATTGCTATTCTGATACTAAGGATTCTGGAAGTGTTGATGATGACTCTGATGACAGCAGTGATGATTCTGAGTGCGACTCAGGAAATTACTATCAAAGGAAAATCAAGCATGGTAACCGCCACAAAAGTAAAAATAACATGCTGACAGTCTACACTGAAATTGATGAAAGCCATCCAGGAGAGGCATGGTTGCTAGGACTTATGGAAGGTGAATATTCTGACTTGAGCATTGAAGAGAAGCTGAATGCATTAGTGGCTTTGATTGATCTTCTTAGTGCTGGTTCTAGTATCCGAATGGAGGTAAACCACTTTCATCTGGCCAAGTTGACATTCCCTTCCTCCTCCTTTCTCTCCTCTTCACCCCCATAAAATTGAAATAAAAATTAAATAAATAAAAGAAGAAAGATTGAAAAAGCTCCTATCTTCTCCCTTGTTTGGTATGTTGCTTTCGTGGTCACTTTTGTTTTTCAAATGATTTTTTTTTTCTTATCTTTTTCTTGAGGACCCATGATCTGTGCAATGGTTGTTTTGGATAAAATATACTGCTTTTTTTTTACTTCCTAGTATTTTGAGGGTTGCAGGTATTTGTTCTCACCTTGCTCAAATGTTTCTTGTTCTGCTACGAAGTTATGAATTTTCCGTAGTTCCATACCTGATAGTTTCTCATTTTACTCATTGTTTCATTTTTTAGAATCCTAGTAAAGCCATTGTCGAGTTTGTTCCCAGCATCCCTTACTATGGTTCTGGAGCAAAGATTAAGAGATCATCATCAACCAGACTGAGTTTTCCTAGGCTATCTTGGGTCTATGGTGGACAAAGGAATGGTGGACAAGAATCACACACATCATCAGACTCTCGCCCGGTTGACTCATCATCAGTTACAAAGTTTTTTGAAAAAGAGAAATGTTCTAGCAGTGAAAAGGATGCAAAACAAACTGAAGTAGGAGTTTATATACACCCAATGCAATCTGTATTTTTGGGCTCTGATCGTAGGTACAACAGATATTGGCTTTTCTTGGGCCCTTGTAATGGATATGACCCTGGACATAGGAGGATTTACTTTGAATCTTCTGAAGATGGTCATTGGGAAGTCATAGACACCGAAGAGGTAACCCTCCCAGCTTATCATAATGGATATCCGTTTCTTCATTTCTTAGACTATTGGTTAAAATTTGTCTTCTCATTTCTTTATTATGAACATGTTTTTTCATTACAAGGTGTACTCTTTATCCAAAGATAAGATACATAACCTGAGAGAAAAATTGGAATTCTTTTTAGTTTTCTTTTTGCAGACAATAATGTGATGGTTCTCATGTTAACGAACTTTATTTGTTTGTCTCTTATCATGGTGCAGGCATTGCGGTCCTTGTTGGCAGTTTTGGATGACAGGGGTAAACGTGAAGCTCCTCTTATTGAATCCTTAGAGAAGCGGGAAACTTCACTGTGTCAAGAAATGTCAAGCAGACGCTTATGTGATGCAGAAATCAGGCACATGCAATCTGATTCACCTGAGATGGATGTAGTGAGAGAAGACAGTTGTTCTCCTGTTTCTGATGTTGACAACCTAAGCTTGACAGCGGCCGTGAATGAATCTTTAACTTCATGCGGTGCTATAGTTCTTCATGCTGGGAAGAAGGGAGAAGAGCAAAAACAAATGTGGAGACGTCTCCAAGAATTTGATGTGTGGATATGGGATTACTTTTACTTGAACCTTAATGCTGTAAAATACAACAAGCGTTCTTATCTTGATTCACTTACCAGATGTAAGAGTTGTCATGACTTGTACTGGAGAGATGAGAAGCATTGTAGGATTTGTCATACCACATTTGAGATTGATTTTGATCTAGAAGAAAGGTATGCCATTCATATGGCTACGTGCAGAGAGAAAGGAGACAACAGTACTTTTCCGAATTTCAAAGTCCTACCATCACAGTTGCAATCACTGAAAGCTGCAGTCCATGCAATTGAGGTGCTTTTCATTTCTTTATTGCCTTTTGTCTTCTTACCTTTCTTTATAACTAAATCATATGTTTTGTCAAAAAAAAAAATCATATATTACATCATATGAAAATAATAACACAGGCACATGCCTAAATTCCATACATCCCCATTATATGACATAGTATACATATGCATGTTCATCTCTCTTTTACCATCCTTTTTAGCCAAGGACTGTTGGTCAGGGCACATAAAACATACTTTAGTGTCTCATTGGTTTTTTAGTTTCTTTATATATTTTATTAGTTCTACTAAAATATTAAAATATGACAACAGTTTTTTAGTGTCTCATTGGTTTTTTAGTTTCTTTATATATTTTATTAGTTCTACTTAAATATTAAAATATGACAATGCCAACTCTCTTCACAAGAAATAAAATGGGTAATGAAGTCCCCACTCAACTTTTTGTGAAGAATGAAGATGGTGGTGAAGGAAACTTGTAGTGCTTTACAATGATACTTGATCTTTGAAACACATTTAAGCCGTGTAAGGGAGCAAATTGTTTAATGCTTATTAATAAATTATGTATAGAATGTCTGGCTTCATTAGAAGTCCGTTGTATCATTTCTTTCTTTTGTAGAACATGTGAAGATTCGGTATTGTCTATAACTCATTTATATATGTAAAGTATTTAAAAGGAGAACAAACATAATGCAATTATTTTTATTTAACCATCGTGTGTATCCGTCCCTTACTTTTTTTGCAGTCATTTATGCCTAAAGATGCTTTAGTGGGTGCTTGGACAAAGTCTGCTCACAGGTTGTGGGTCAAACGGTTGCGACGGACATCGTCTTTTTCTGAGCTTTTGCAGGTAGGTTTTTTTGTTGTACTTACATGCTTATAGTTGTTCTTGAAGTAATGTGGTTATTTTTTATACTGACACTAATTGTAAAATGGACCATCTCAAATCATGTTTGCAGGTTGTTGCTGATTTTGTTGCAGCAATTAATGAGAATTCGTTGAATCAATGCCATATTGAGCAAGGGGGTTGTACTATTATTGAAGAAATCATAGCATTCTTTCCAACCATGCCCCAAACATCATCTGCACTTGCTCTCTGGTTGGTGAAGTTGGATGAGTTCATTGCATCATATTTGAAGAAGGTTCATTCTGAAAAGGAACTAGAAAATGGGACCAGATCAGGTATATTCCTTCTTTATCTACAAATTTTCTTTACATGTGTGGTTCTCTAATCATCAAAGTTGAGCATCATGTTTCTTTCTGTTCACTATACTATATGGATTTTTTATTTGTACGGATGAAGATTCACTTATGTTATGTAGAATTTGATTGATATACATTTTAATTTCTTAAATACAAGGAGTTGATATTTGAGTTTGCGAAAATTACACTTCCGTTATGCTAGTTGATGGTGATGGGAATTTCTTATTAAGCAGAATATTTCTAGCAGTTTAGGTTGTAGCTTTGGTGATGTTTGCAAGAATTAACCTTGAATATTGGTTCTAGCTGCTAGTTGGTTCTCCTGGAATATCTTCCTGGCAGTACAATACTTGTTTATCTTAACATTACAGGAAACTAGTGCAAATCAAATTCACACCCTTATATCCCATTTTAGATGATGTCTTGATTATGGATTGAAAAAGATAAAAAATGTTGTCAAATGTTTCTCTCTATTCGGTTCTTTACAGGTGACAACGGCTGCCTTGTTTATATTCAATTTATACCTTAAGACAAATTATTAGGATAGCATGGGCCATAGACCATAGTGGCATTGAGGCTGCTCATTTTGAACCATGCATCTGATTGTCTTGTTTGCTCATCATTTTGGACATGTCTGGAGGTGTAACCAGCCTGGGTGACTAGATATATCAGATAGCTTGTTAATTTTCAGCTAAACAAGATTGTGATTGTGAAATTGATTGTTTTGGCAATTACCATCTTTGGGATTGATGAGATCACATTTTGAAAGGGAAATCATTCACCCTTTGAGCTTTGCATCATGTTTCATTTCCTTTTTTAAGTTGGGATGTGGGAAAAAACAGTAGTGTCCTCTTTTCGTAGTTTCCTCAGAACTTCTATGGTTTCAATATATCTATGTAGAAGCTCTTCCATTCCAGATGCTTTTGAAGATTAGCATTTGTCTTACATTCTAGAACTAACATGTTCTTTTTTCTTTGGCGTGTTTCAGATAGAAGAGCACCAGATGAATAAAGCCAGCCGTTTTCAGGGCTTATACAAATGGGGAGCGGAGCACATTTGGCTTTCTTCCTTTCTCTTTTCTCTTCAAAGTACCAAACTGACCACGGTTATCATTCGGACTATTCATCATTGGGAGCTTTCTTTGATGCATTAGAAGTTTAATTTCGAAGGATGAGAGCAGGAAAAATGTTATGAGACTGTACAGAGCAGAGTTTTGATTGAATTTTCAGTTCTGAGTGTGTTCCTTTGCATAGGTAATCTGAGTTTTATTTAGATGGTGTACAGGGTTAGGTTCATACATATGCAGCAGGGAAATCAACTTCTTTTTGATACAAAACTATATACAATGGGAACCTAAGCCAGTTGAATGATGATTCTACCAATCTTTGTTCATGGTAGAAAAAGGAATGCTGCAGGTCCTTGTCAGTAGAAATCTCATTCCATTGATGTAGACAGCAAAAACCTGTCGTTTAATTTGGCTATTAAGGAATAAAATGTTGTCAGCATACGTTATGAAGCTTCATTTTCATTTTCTTATGATTTGTTGATAGTTTGCTGGTATTTGTACTTGTTAGCAGACGACATGAAGAAAATGTACTAAAAGCTGAATTTTCTTTCAGTGTTCTCTACTGACAGTAAAAAAAGGGAAGAAGTTAAACAACAGATCATTTCTTAACCATGACATCATCAACTTCCAAACATAAATTTCTTCAAACCAACATTGAATGGCTCCAACAGTATGAAGATTGAAGACCATCTGTTTGACATTAACATTCATGATATCAAGGAGACTGTTTAAGAAGCTTCACAGTCTCCAAAACAGCTGAAAAGTCAAGGTCTCCCAACCCCATGCTTCTGGCCTTCTTGAATGCCTAACAACACCAATACAACAAGTTCCAGTTTAATAATCAATTCAGCT
Source organism: Hibiscus trionum (assembly GCA_030270665.1). Taxonomy (NCBI): domain Eukaryota; kingdom Viridiplantae; phylum Streptophyta; class Magnoliopsida; order Malvales; family Malvaceae; genus Hibiscus; species Hibiscus trionum. The sequence continues at coordinate 3,042,672 of BSYR01000010.1, read as the reverse complement.
TCAAATCAAGTTTCCAGGTTTTGATATGTCACACCAACCAACATTCATATTTGATAATTTATCAAACAGATCCATTCCTAATCTGTTGAAAGGTTAAAAGAAAAGAAACCTCATTGGCTGCTGCTGCTACTGGCATTGATACAGCCTTTTGATCCCCAAGGGCAAGAGCCAACCTCATATCTTTCTGCTGATGTTTCAGAGGGAATGCAGGCGAATGATCGTCTCGAAGCATTGCCGGTCCCTTCCCTCTAAACATTGGGTTTGCAATGCCTCCTAAGTCCTGCCACAAACTAGTTCAGGGCACTGTATGTTTCATTGTGGCCACAACTTGATACATTATTTAGCACTTGCAATCTTACCAACACATCAAGAAGGTCATGTGGATTCAATCCGCTTCTCTCGGCCAGCACGAGCCCTTCCGAGAACGCGTTCATCACACTGCGGAGGAAAATAATGAATGTCCCGATCAAGTGCTCCGGTTTGTCGACTCAAATTAAAGATAGATGGAGCACGACATTACCTTCCCATTATCATGTTGACAACAAGTTTAATTTTTTTCCATTACTAATTTGTCCCAAGAAGAAAGACTTCTTCCCCAAGACATTGAAAGCTGGAACTGCTTCTTCGTACAATGCCTAAATAGAGTGGGAGACATATTGCAGTTAACATAAAAACCATACAACACGGTGAAGCTATCTATCAATTTACCTTATCCCCAGCAGCAAGAATGACCAGTTGACCAGTTTCTGCAGGCTGTTTGCTACCTGAAACAGGCGCCTCGAGGAAGTGACCGCCTTTCGATGTAATTGCCTGTAGATATCCGACCGAAGTAAGAAATCAGTGTATCCATTCATCGATATGTATATCAGTACATAAGAGAATATAAGAGTAAAACAAATCCTTAACAAGTATAACTTATGTATTCGTGTTATTCGATGTCTATTTGGACATCGATATGGGAAAAAAGTCTTAAGAGTTAAGCATATCCACGATGAACACATATCCGTATCCGACACTAACCGTGATCCACTCGCTTTGTAAGTTTGAGACACAAAAGAAATACCATAAATGAAGAAATTATATGCTAACCTCACTGATTTTGCAAGAAGTCTGGGGATCAACAGTTGACATGTCAACATAACCTTTACCATTGCAAATTTGCTCAAGAACACCATCTTTGTCAAATACAACCTTAAAAGCAATCATGGAAATACACATATTTTGTGGTAAGGGCAGTTTACTCAAAACTGTATGTACATCAAAAATTTGTTATTAATTAATTAATTTACCGAAAGAGCAGCAGCAGGGTCAGACAAAATGGCAATGGTGATATTGCATTTCTTGACTACTTCTGCAGGGGTTTCTCCAACTGAGGCACCATGAGCCACCACTTCATCACACTGCAATACAAAATTTGTGTCTCAAATTCACAAACTTTTCTCGTAAAACTTAACTAGTTTTACACTAATTCATGGTCATTAGATGAGTAAAATAGATGGATGAGATTAACTCCTTACTTTTTTTTTTCATGCATAATCTTCGCATATCTTATTTCTAATCTCACCCATCCATTTCACTCATCCAAAGGTTATGGATTAGTGTAAAACTAGTTGAGTTTTATATAGTGCAACTAGATCACATCCCTATATATAAAAACTATACTCTTTTACGGTGTCACTTTCTATACTCAAACACCAAAAAATATTAAATTCTAAGCTCACCCCAACTTCTAAACCATGCATTCTAAAAAACACCCTACCTCAAATTCCCTAAACCCTAACTTTAAACTCTAAACTTAATTTTTAGTGTGGAGCATAAATAGTAACACCGATAAAGTAGAAGATTTCTATTCCACGTATACATACAAAGCCATCAATCAGATCCCAATATATTAATGTTATTTTGGTAGTGTAATGAGAAGTTTACCTTAGAAAGAGTTCTGTTCCAAACAGTGACTTTGAATCCATTCTTGAGCAAGTTGATGGACATGGCTTTGCCCATTATTCCCAGTCCCAAGAACCCTACCTCCATTTTCTTCTCTTTGATATTTCATGTGTGCCTGTTCTAGATGATCTTTATAAATACCGAAAAGAAAGCATTATCTTTGATAAAAATATGATAAAATCATTGTCATCCTTGTCACCCCATTCATATTTTTAATATCACTAATTTGCTTTGATAGTGTAGGGTAAATTGAATATTTCGATTTTTGGAAGGTTACTTATGTGTTTGTCGTTTAATGGGTAAACGGATGCGTTTCTACGTAAGCATGTGGTGGCAGGGAAGATCGTGCTTCAGTCCAACACTTTCCTCGGAATCCTCGAAAGGGTTTATTACTCTTTGGAGGATGATGGGGTGGGGATAATTGGAGTCCAGAACAAATCATCGTTTAACGTCGGGTACTGCCTTTGATCAAACAAAAAAAAAACGTCGGGTACTGCCGATTAGGACTGTGCAAAAAACCGGACAAACCGAAATCGAAATTAAAATTTGAAAAAGTCGATCCGAAAACATGGTTAACCGAACCGAATAAATTAGTTTCGGTAAGTATTTTAAAAAAATATATATTATTTCGGTTTAGAAACAGTTCGTAGTTTTGAATAAAAGCATGTAATCGAACTGACCGGTTACATAATATATAATATAAAAATATGCATATTTATTTATACAATTATATTGGCAAAATTTAGCGTCATTGTTAATTTATTCTCTTCCTCAAATATTTTTATTGTCTTGAAAAGTGAAAAATTAGCGGTAATTTTTAAAATATTTCCCCAAATATTAGCGGATCTATTTTACGAAGTAAAAAATCCAACCTTAATTGTCAATTATTTCATATTCTCAGTTTCATACATTAATACTTTTCTTCTTCAAATATTTTAAAATTTAAACTCTAGCTTATTTTTTACTATATTATTATATTTGATATTTTTAATAAGGAAAGTTAATAAACTATTACCCGAACCGAATATTTCGGTTAACCGGTTAACCAAATTAATAGTTAAGGTTTAGGTTAAGAATTAAACAACCCAAATTTACCGGTTATCTGAAATAATTTTTTAACGGTTATTATCGAACCCGATTTTCACACCCCTACTGCCGACTGACAGTGGCTCTAGCAGCAGCAGATTTCAACTTGAATCATTGAAGGAGACCATCACACTACATGTGATGGGTTGGTCCATGGTTGCTTGACGACGTTTCAAACCGTTGCAGGCGGCGGCTGGGCTTACTTAAATAACACTTACACAATCACAAAGAAGCCAACCCCAACATGTTCACTCATCCACCCATTGCTAACGAAGAACAGAACATAAACAAAACCAACTATTCTGTCCTTTTTGAGACAGTTTCAACATTAAAAAAAATAAATTAATTGGGTCACCACTTAATTATTGGGTCTAACCTGTTTTGACTACCAAACTACTAAAATTTAAAATTTGACCACCAAACTATTTAAATGGACTTATTTTGACCACTAGCCGTTAAAATCTAACGGAGAGGTGACGTGGCCGTTAAAGTAAAATTTGTATAATTACACATTTAGTCCTTGTTAGTTCCTTATTATATTAATTTAGCCCTACTTTTAATTTAAATTAATAAAATTAATCAAGCATTCAGGTGACGACACGTGTTATCACCCGATTAATGTTGAAGGTTTAAGGTTAGAATTTAGTGTTTATGATTTAAAGCGCAGGGTTTAAAATTTAGGGATTAATGTTAAAGGTTTAAGGTTAAAGTTTAATGTTTAGAATTTAAGGTGTGTAATTTAAGATTTAATATTTAAAATTTAAAGTTACGATGCCACTAAAAAAGGACATACTTTTGTTTTAAGAAGAGACCACAAGTGATCAAAGTTTAAACATGAAGTCATTGTTTTGCGAAGGAAACGCCTACGAGATAAGAGCATCAATGTCAGAAATTAACTTCCCATTTTTTTGTTGTGTCAAAACTCAAAATGGCATAAATTTGATAATTGTACAAACCATCTAATTTTTTTTGTTGGGTTAGGATTGTGATTGGACCACCAATTTGCTGCTATTTCCCATTTTTTTTAAAATTTATTTTCAGTTATAACAAAATGAAATATTGAGTAAAATAAATTTTAAGAAACCAGTGGTGTATATTCTCCTAAACTTTTTGTGAATTAAAAAAACTCTCTTATATTCATCAGTTTTCTCCTTCTACTGTATGTTTTCTTCCTCTGCCTCAAAATAAACTAAGAAAAGAAGGAAGAAAAGAAACTCAGAAATGTTTGATGAATGAACAAAAAGTAGCAGAACAATAAAAATTCCTCCCGTTTGAAAATGGCCATGTTGGGAGCAAGACCAATTGGCTTCTCATTCTCAAGCTTTCCGTCGTCTACTTAATATCTCAGTTCCAGCTCCAGACTCACCACCTCTTCATTCTCTTCCACACTAACAATGGTACTTCATTACTTATATTCTACAATTTTGACGGATACAGCCGTGATGTCGCTGTTGTAAATGTTACGAACGTAGCATCATGATTTTTCTCTAAAATATAATTATGATTTTAAATGTAATTTGTGGTGTTATGGCCAACTTCGAAACCATTACTATGCGACCTGCCACCTGTGGCTACAATTTAATACTACACAGTTTGCAAGTTCGAAACTTAACATCCTTTCATCCGCAGGTTGTGGTCGGGAAATCGAATGTGTCGCCTGTTCAGCTCTTCAAGAATCTCCTACTCCAACAAGCAGCTTTCCCAATCGTATCTGTGCATGTGAAAATCCTTCTCAACTTAATGTTTCTTTTTGCTCTATTTTCACTCCAAAACTAATGCAAGCACTGTGGAGCCATTCCTCGTTGACGAGAAGAAAATGACAGCAAGGCATGTAGTTTTCTGGGTTGAAAAGCGTTTGGCAGCCCAAGGAATCATTCCTGTCTGGAAAGATTGATTTATGGCATAATAATATTGCCATTCGCATACAAAATTCTGTTAGAAAAAACAAATTATAATTCCCATCCTCAAGCGATGGTTAAGAATGGCCTTGCATCAATGATAAAACCTCGGTTTTACAAGAACGAAAGCTAACATTTGATAAGAGGGAGATTTGCATTCATCAAAAACCCTACGAGTCCAACAACAACAACAACATACCACTCTCCGCCTGTTATCTCATGGAAGGAAAGAGAATTCCAAAGTAATATAACATCAACATCGTATACCTTACATAGCTCGTCTAAATTACATTGTATACCTTACCGCATCCCCTCACTTTTTCTGTAGTTAGTTGCACGACCAAGTTCAGCTAAGAAATCCATCTGTGAGCTAGCTGAAGTTCCAGTAGTGTTTGTTGGGGACATCATCTAAGGAAAAATCATGCAAAATGCACAAGGAAAGAGGGCCGTGAGATTTGGAAGAAGAAGAAGAGGAGGTGGGAAAGAGGGGAAGGAAGAATACCTGATGGGGAAGTCTGAAATTCCTCCAGGCTGAATCACTACTTCCAGAGTACAGAACAGGTCTTTCTGAAACAAGGAGAACCACAGTAAGACTAAAACCATCTAGTCTAGTCATTTAACTCAGTAAGTGCTTGAGAATGGAAACAAAAATGAAAAACGACATCAAAGGATGCTAATATGATGCTCCCAAAAGCCCCTAAACATCAGGAAGCTAGGACTGCTAGTAAGGGATTTATTATAAATACTCTACTGGAGGGTTTATTAGGATCAGTTTTTATTTTATTTGTTATCACTAAGAGAGTTATAATAAAGTAGGTTGCTGGAAAATCCCACAACCTTTTTTATCCCTGTTCAATTACGTCTGTAGTCTTCTTTCAATTTTTTTAGCTGCTCAGATTTCCCCTCCAAATAATCAGTGCTTAATTAGAAACCACTTTTAAGCCATGGTAAGATGCAATAGAATCCGAGGAAGAGGAAATCAAGGCCAGCAAATGGAGTCGTTTGAGATGAGGTGCATGATTGAAGAATTGTAGCAGACTGTACAAGCTTTGAAATGACAGGGACATAGAAACCCAAATGGAGATTCCAAAAACTGCCTACAATCCTTTGGACCAGCCGGAATGGGGTCTTGAAGGTGACTTTGATGGAGACTACTGAGCAGCTAACAGCTCGCTATCTTGCAGGTTTGCATTGATGTATTAGAGATGAATTGGAGGTGGTTCGTGTCTATAATTTAGAAGATGCTCGACAATATGCCTTACAAGCAGAGAAGAGAGTTTTGCCTTATGGTTCAAGGAGACTTTTATCTAGCAGGGAAGATAGCATTCTTCAAGCAAGTTCTATGGTGGAAATGCAAAAGCAACCAACAAAGGTGACATAAGGAAGAGTGAGTTACAGGGTGAAACACAATCCGACATGAGTAAGGTAAGCAGTGGAACTCGTGTTCTTTGTGGTTCTAGAGTAACTGATGCCATTATTGAAAGTGGGAGTTCGTAAAATTGTATCTCCAATTAGCTTGTGTACCTCATTTAATCACTAAAACTATACCTTCTTATTATGCAAACATTGAACTGCTGCGAGATTTGCTCCACAAAAGGATCACCAAGCCAATCAAATCAAACTTTTTTTTTTATCATAATCAAATCAAACTTAAAATGAGAAATTTTATAAGTTTCCTATTCTTCCACTCACCAGACAAATCAATAGACGTATCATGATAGCTATGTAAGGCAGCTGCCCAACCTGCATTTGTAGAGAGATAAACAATGAATGCATATCAGCCATATGATTGCGTGCATGGATTCTTAAAAACGTTTTAAAATTCTCTCTATCAAAGGTAATACTTGTCAAACAAGCATAGAAGAGAGGAAAGTGAATTTGAACCTAAACCCCACCTCAGCTACTCTTTCACCTCCACCACTTACCCAACCAGGAAAAGTCTTCCATGAAACTAATTAGACTTCAGAAGATACTCTAATATCTGAACCGATCAAACTCTAACCCAGAACCAAAGAAAAAAGAAACCCTTCCCAACTATAATTTGAATAGTTCACCTAAATGTAATTATGCATTTGAGCAGAACACTAGAAGATAAGAAAATCAATAACTCTAACTCCACGCCCACGGACGTAATGGATTAATCAATGTTGGCGGAATAAGAGTACACAGAAATCATTCAAAGTAAGTGTGTAGAAAAATCGTACGATTGCTTAAAAGCTGAGAAGCATCACTTCTAGAACAGCCTTCTAAAGGTATTAAAGCAGGACGATGGCGGTCTTCATTCAGGATAGCGCTGCTCCCAGCATCCCCGACAAGATTATTGTTTCTCAATGCGGCACCTTGATTCTTCTCTGAATCAATCCCATAAACATTGTTAGTCCAATCAAACCAATCTGCAAGGTTCAATTACAACTCAGTCTACCAAATGAATGAAAACTAAAATCATATATATATATATAGAAACCACCGGAAAAAAGTAATGATCAATGATTGATCAAGAATACGACCTCCAGATTTACGGCGGCCGAGAGAACGATTTCTGCAAATTTGAGGCAGAATTAAAACAAAAGAGACGGAGAAACGGAAGCTATTAATGAAAGAAAGGGAGAAAATTTAGGGTTAAGAAGTTACCGTTGATTAGGAGGAGCGTAGCGTTTGATTGCAGGGGCGGCATCGTGTGCCGTGGGTGTAGGGTTTTCCAGCATCCTCCTCTCCTCTCTTCTCCTTTACACCGCCGCGTACGGATGGCGGATTGCAGATTCCGGACAGTTTGATTCGCGATCGCGTCGCGGCTGGTAATCTAAAGCCGACTTTTGGTTCAAAAGCGCTTCGTTACTTTATATTCGATCAACTCCTCAATTTTGGGTTAACCCAATTGTCAAATTTGGGAGTGCGTCGGCAATGGCGGATCCGCAAATGAAGAATTAAGTTTATTGGTTAACCCAATTGTCAAATTGGGTCGGTTTCGGACGGCATTATGGTTTGAATATGGAAGTTTTTGGAGAAAATAACCCCAAAGATTGATATTGGAAAAAATACCTTCTTTCATGTCATGTAGGACGAATTCGCGTCCTGGGAAAAGCGAATTCAGAATTCGCGTCCTGGGAAAAGCGAATTCAGAATTCGCGTCCTGTAAGAAGCGAATTTCTGTGCCGTTTCAGTGAAAAGGAAATTCGCGTCCTGCAAAACGCGAATTCCACGAGATTTACCCTAAATTATCGCAGTAAATTCGGACGGTTGGGGAATAGAATTCGCGTTCTGAAGGACGCGAATTCTATTTATTATATTGAATTCGCGTTCTGCAGGATGCGAATTCGCTTTAAATTCCCGCCCGACAGAGCGCGTTTTCTGTATAAATAAGGTGGAGTTGGGAGAGAATTTTCATTCTCTCCCAAGATTTTGAAGCAAAGTTTGTAGATTTGTTAGAGAGTTTATCCTCAAATTTGAAGCGCGTGCGATACTGGCGGGTTTGCTGAGATTGGATGAAGGCCACGTATGCAATTATCGTCGAAATAATGTAAGTTTTTTATTTTTTATTTTAATTCGAATATGTAAATTTAATTTAGTGTTGTCGGCATGATTTGAATATGTTAATAGTATTTATTTTTAGAGTAAGAAAATTAGTTAGATTTGAATATGTTAATAGTATTTATTTTTAGAGTAAGAAAATTAGTTAGATTTGAATATGTTAATAGTATTTATTTTTAGACATAGAAAATTAGTTAAATTCGAATATGTCTTTAGATTTTATTTTTAGACTAAGAAAATTAGTTAAATTCGAATATGTCTTTAGATTTTATTTTTAGACTAAGAAAATTAGTTAAATTCGAATATGTTAATAGTATTTATTTTTAGACTAAGAAAATTAGTTAAATTCGAATATGTCTTTAGATTTTATTTTTAGACTAAGAAAATTAGTTAAATTCGAATATGTCTTTAGATTTTATTTTTAGACTAAGAAAATTAGTTAAATTCGAATATGTTAATAGTATTTATTTTTAGACATAGAAAATTAGTTAAATTCGAATATGTCTTTAGATTTTATTTTTAGAGTAAGAAAATTAGTTAAATTCGAATATGTCTTTAGATTTTATTTTTAGACTAAGAAAATTAGTTAAATTCGAATATGTTAATATTATTTATTTTTAGACTAAGAAAATTAGTCAAATTCGAATATATCTTTGGTATTGACTTATAGAATAAAAATTAGTAAAATTAGAATGTGTTTAGTATTTTATTGTACACTATAAAAAATTGTGACATTCAAATATGTGATTGTTAATTTGTGTGTGTCTTTAATTATTTGTAGAATGGAGTAGAACGTCGGTTGGAGGTTTATATCACTCGGATGAGGGCGCCCCCGGATCCTCGTCTAGCCGAGTATATAGCCCAAGCCGGATTTGGGTATGTGTCGAAGATTAATGAAGGAGGTGCGAAATTAGACGTTGATTTAATCAACGCGCTTGTGGAGAGGTGGAGGCCAGAGACACATACCTTTCACTTACCATGTGGTGAGGCGACCATCACATTAGAAGATGTGTCGCATATTCTTGGCCTGCCTGTAGATGGGGAGGCTATCACCGGTGCCGCCAATGACGATTGGGAGGGCTTGTGTATGGAGTTGTTAGGGGATCAGCCAGAAAAACTACATGGCGGATGTGTGACTCTGAAGTGGTTGCGTACGCAATTCTCTAATTTCTCTGCTGGAGCCAATGAAGATGTGAAGAAGGTAAAAAAATTAATTTTTTGTTAGTAGTAATGAAATTATAAAATTATTATATTTTAATATATTTTTTTTCTTCATATTTTAGGCATATGCTAGGGCATATATCTTACAGATCATCGGGGGAATTTTGGTGGCCGACAAAACTCGCAACAAAGTTCACATGTTGTGGTTGCGGCGCTTGCGGGATTTTGAAGTGGCTGGTAAATTAAGTTGGGGTTCAGCAATACTTGCATTTCTGTATAGGGAGTTGTGCAGGGCTGCGAGTGCTGATCGACACGACATCGGAGGATGTCTTTTACTACTTCAGTCTTGGGCGTGGTTTAGAATGCCATTTTTACACCCTGACTTGTCCGCGGCAGTTGACTATTCCTATCCACTATGTTTGCGGTAAGGAACATAATCTTAACTAAATTTTATTTATAAATTGGTTATTTTCCTAATATATATTTTTTAAAATATTAAAGTTATATTTTGATGTTATGTAGGTGGTTCCACGCTCTAAGTCATGTTGGGATTCCGACTATGATGCATTCTATTAGGCAAGATATTGACAAGAAATCTGCAACTGAGGTAAATATTTTAATTTTTATATTAAGTTGAAGTTTAATATGAATATAGTTTAGTTTACTTGTTTTTAATCATTTCTATATTTAATTTACAGTTTTTGTGGACCCCGTACTCTGATTCGGATATCAACGAGTGTCTGCCTAATTTTGAGCCTGAGACGGTTTCCGCTTGGACGGCCGTGGTACCTCTCATCTGGTACGCAGTAGTTGAGTGGCATCCGGTCGATCGCGTCCAACGCTAGTTCGGTCGTCTGCAAACAATTCCGTTAGTTCCTCAATTATTTGTTCTTTCTCCTGCCGTCTCTGATAAATTTTTAAGAACACGTCATTCTCGTCTAGACTAGCTAACTCATTCTCGTCTTCGCCAGCTAACGCATTCTCGTCTTGGACAGTTACCACATTTGTTGAAGAACTTGATCCGTCATCAAATTTCACGCTAAGCTCGATGTTTGTTCCCCTAGCACGTTTGTATGCCCGAAACATCTTTCGCATATCTTTCTTATCTGACAGTGTGAGCATATAATGCTCCTCGGGCCGGGCTCATTGACTGGTACTTTCACTTGCAAGGCCTTTATTTTTGCGCTGGTCGACTCTTTAACTCGTTTTGAGATCAACTCAAATAATTCATTTCTTGTGATCGTTTCACTAAAAGATGTGTAGAAGTATGTTCCACGAAAAAAAACAGTAGCTAAATATCGAGTCATTTTCTCTTTCAGAAAGGCAGAAGTTTGATGAGAAAGTAATAAGTTTGATGGGATAAATTTGTAAGAAACGCAGAAATCTCGTGAAGATAGGAAAGTAATAAGTTTGATGGGATGCCTAAGGCAGAAATACAGCCTATTTATACATGTGGTTGTAGGCATGCAGACCCTATTTGCGTGTTAGAAACGCAGATTCATCAGAAATAATTATTGGTAAAGCATTTGCCAGTCCAATAATTTTGGAATTCGCGTTTTGTAAGACGCGAATTCTATAGATTCATGTAGCATTTTGTGCATACATTGAATTATTGGTGAATTCTGTAGCACCATAATGCAATTGTCAGCCCAAAGCCTGGTAAAGCCAGTCCAATAATTTTGGAATTCGCGTTTTGTAAGACGCGAATTCTATAGATTCATGCACAATTCGCGTTTTACATAACGCGAATTCAGTCTCCAAAATGCGAATTCCAAAATTATTGGACTGGCAAATGCTTTACCAGGCTTTATCAGGCTTTGGGCTGACAATTGCATTATGGTGCTACAGAATTCATCAATAATTCAATGTATGCACAAAATGCTTTACCATACACATTTCTATTTATAATTGAGGGTGTGCAGAATTTCTAGATGCACCCTAACAAAACTTAGAATCACAAAGCTCATCGATTTTCAGAAATGACACCGCGAATTCAAGCTATAGTATACTACGATGGTCAGATGGTCCCCGATTCATACATTGGGATCATATTTCAATCTGAAAATACTGTTACGATCAACATTCCGAGACGATCAACGTTCCAGTCGCTTAGGACCTTAATATCCAGGAAGGTTCCCAATCGCTCAGGGAGGGAGTTGCAGTCTTTGAAGTATCGATGTCCAACGTCGATAGAGCCAATGTATTACACAATATTCGATGTTGAAGACGACAGTTCTGTAGAAATGATGATAGATACACATAGCCAGTACTCAATGGGATGGGCCATGGAGCTGTTTGTAACACTTGCTGAAGTTCACGTTGGTGCTCAAAATGTGGTACCAAATTGGTTACGAGGAAATCTCGAGTTCAATCCAAATGCTATTAGTCCGACATCGAGTTTACGACGTGACTTCAACCTTCTACAAACAAGAACCGATGAAGCTTCATCGTCTTCGTCTTCGCGGCAATGGCGTTCTTCCGTTCCAAGGTTCAAATTTGACCTTAACTTGCCACCAACCCAAGAGTCGTCATACAGTCCATACGTTCCAAACTACGATGATTTCTCTACGGGGCGCCACTCAACATACATTCCATACACGGCGTCTTCAACGTACAATGAACAGTTTAACCCGTTCGATGCTTTCTCTACCGGGCGCCACTCAACATACATCCCAAGTCACCGAAATGTGGATGATATGTTATCAGCGGGGAGACATTCAACCGCCGCTACTGTCGATCCGGTTATGACTTCAGAACCTGTTCACGCACAGGTTTATGATGACGCAGAACTTTTCCAGTTTGATGATGTGCTTTCTGATGAAGAGCTGCGTACAGAGGTTGGGCCTGATGGTGACGAGATGGGTCTATTTCCTTCTGAACCATCTGACATTGACGAGCCGGTGGAATCAGAGGAGAGCGTAGAAAACTCTTATGAGGATGATGAGGACGGTGATGTTCGTTCGACGCAAATGCATGGACCAACCAGTTGCGCAACACCCACCTTCGCACTTCACAATAGTGGATATGGATGGCTTCTTCGATACTGAATTCCCAGAACATCCACAATTAGACCAGTTCAACCAATGGAATGTGGGTTCGACTGAGCTACATGCTGGAATGGTCTTCAAGACAAAAAAGCTCGCGGAGGCTGCCATCAAGCATTACAACATTCAGTGCTCAGTTACGTCCACCGTTTGGAAGACCGAGGCCAGGAAATATATTGCAGAGTGTCTTCACAAGTCCGCCGGATGTCAATGGAGGGTTCGTGTGTCGCAATTGAAAAGGCTGAATAACTTGTGGAAAATAACGTGATATACAGGGCCTCATACATGCTCCATTGGGAGCCTCAGCCAAGACCATCCTAACTTGGATGTACACGTGCTCTTTGACGCAATCATTTCACTCGTGAAAGCAAACCCACGTGTATCTGTGCCAGTGTGTATAGCTGCCATCAAATCCATTTACAAGTACACCGTCAATTACGATAAGGCATGGTATGCAAGATATCGAGCCATCAAAACACTGTACGGGCAATGAGAGCTATCATACAACGATCTGCAATCATAGCTTCAAGTTATGCATGAATACAATCCAGGGACAATTGTGGAACTGGAGACTGTTCCGAAGTACTACAACGATCGTGTTGTACCAGGGGAGGTCGAATTTCATCGCCTTTTCTGGACGTTCCCCCAATGCATAAAGGCTTTCCGTTACTACAAACCTATGCTCCAGACCGACGGTACATTTTTATATGGCAGATACACGCAGATATTGCTAATTGCAGTTGCCCAAGATGGCAACAGAAAATGTATCCCAGTTTCTTTTGCGATTGTTGAAAAGGAAAATATCCATTCTTGGGAGTTTTTCCTTTACAACCTCCGCAAGTATGTCATGCGCCGGGTTTTGCGTACACGTGAAGATGGCCTAGCTATTATTTCAGATAGAGGAGCAGGGATTTGGGGAGCAATTCAACGTTTGGGAGATTCATGGAACCCCCCATACATACATCACCGGTATTGTTTGCGGCATATAGCAGCAAACTACTATTAGAGGTTCAAGAACGAGGATGAACGTATAATGGTTCTCCGTATGGGTATGCAACCATTCCATTTTGTTATTCTACGTCCACCATTTTCATATTATTACCAATTAACTATTTTGCATGTCTTATTCAACAGGCAACGCACACCGAGTTAATCAAGTGGAAGAGCTGCTGGAGAAGTTGCAATTGAGGAATCCACACGGGTATAACTATCTTATGGAGATACCGAAGGAGAAATGGTTGCGATGTTATGACGGGGGTCGTCGATGCAGCCATATGACAACAAACTTGGCTGAGGCGATCAATTCGTCTCTTAAGGGAACGCGTCATTTACCTATCACGTCCGTTGTCAAAGCAACATATTACCGATTGGCAACCCTTTTCACAACCCTCGGCAAACAAGCAATAAACTGGATGGCAGCTGGCCGCATATTTCATCCAGATCTCGCCGACAAAATCCAAGCGTCCATTGCGCATGCTAACTCGATGGGTGCGTTGTGCTTCTCTCGTCGGGAACACATCTTTGAGGTCACGCAATTTTCTGAGCCGCTACAAGGAATAACGCAATACACCTACGTGGTTGATTTGCAAAAATGAACGTGCGATTGCGGGGAGTTCCAGACGTTCAAGTTTCCGTGTTCGCATGCTTTCGCAGCATGTGCATCGGTTCATTTTGATGCAACGACACTCATTGATTCGGTCTACAGGCTCGAAACCTTTTTCAAGGTTTACCGAAATGAGTTCCCTCCGATCGGAAATGCACGTGACCGTCGTATAATCAGCAACGAACCAAAAATATGCCCAGATCCCTCCCTGCGACGAAAGAAAAAAGGCCGACCAAAATCAACGTGGATTCACTGTGCCGAGGATATGGTTCCGAGAGAAAAGACCGGACAACCAAAGAGGTGCAGTAAATGTGGGAACACTGGACATGATATTAGGAAATGCCCTCTTAGGACCGACCCCCGAATTAACTAGATCAACCATTGTGTACTCTTTTCTGATTTGTGAACTTCTATTATCTGGTAATTTAATAAATCTTATGGGCACTCTTTTCCCCCTACATAGGTTTAGAGGGGTTTTTTAACGATGCCCTTTAAATTTCAAAAAAAAAAACATGCCTATGGACACATTTTTTGCTTCAAAAATGTTACTTTGATAGCATTTTTAACACAATTTTCTCACATTTTCGGACACCGTCTTCCTCTGAACTTTAGCACCACTGTAAAATTAAGCTGCACATCTTTGTCTCCAAACTTAGAAAAAACCAAAAAAAAGTTCGAAACACACTGTAAAATGCATTTAAACATGCCTATACAATAATGTTTCCTTCTAAAACATTGTTACTTGCCCATTTCCAGGCCATTTTCAAACAACTTAGGATATTATATACGCTCGTATCTTCACACCATCTTAAAGATATGTTTCAATACGACATCCTTATAGTTCAAAAATTTTAATCGGGTCCCCAGATAACCCGTTATTCGATCACAAATATTGCTACCTAAAAATCTTATATTGGTTTAAATTCATTTTCCTGTTGAATTTCTCGTGCAGGGGCAGCAATAATACGTTGAATTCGCGTTTTGCAGGACGCGAATTCCCTTTTGACTAACACGTCACAAGAATTCGCGTCTTGCAGGACGCGAATTTTGAATTCGCTTTCCCCAGGACGCGAATTCGTCCTACATGGCATGAAAGGGGGGTATTTTTCCCAATATCAATCTTTGGGGGTTATTTTCCCCAATAACTTCCCAAAAGGGAATATTCAAACCAATTTGCCGTTTCGGACTTTCGTTTTAAGTAGGCTATACTATTAACTTTTGGTATTTGTATTTTTCTCTCTCTATATTTTCATTGGGTATTTTATTTAAGGCTTAATACAACTTGACCCTTCAAGTATAATTGTTTTCTCATTTTGTACCTTCAATTTTCTTGTCCCATTTTTGCCCTCAAAGTCTACATGTTTTCCCATTTAGTATCATAGAACTAGGGGTGGGAATAGGGTGGGATGGGGACGATTTTGCATTCTCCACTTTGTCCCTAACATTTGCGGTTACGATTTCGGGAAATCCCCATTAAATATTTCGGAAATTTTTTCGTCCTCATACTCTCCTCGTGCGAATCCATGCAGTTTTCGGAGAATCTATTCCAAAAAATTAAACAAAATTATTATTTTATTGACCAAAATAAATGACCAATTCAGTTTAAAATATAAAGTTTGGATATTTCGATTGAAAGCAGTTACGAGATGATGGAGATTGAAAGGGTGTTGTGTTGGAGAAGATTTAGACGGAAGTTTTAGCTTATATCTAAAAACTAAGATAGAAACATGTTTAGAAACTTGAGTGTGGCTAGGTTTGAGAGAAAGTTAAAGTGATAATAATATAGTTAGGGGGTTCTTTTATTAAGATATATATATATATATATATATATATATATATATATTAGGGGTATATAGATAAATAAGAATACATATTTTTTAAAAAAATCTTGTAAAGTACCGGTATCCTTGTGGATATTTGTTAGGATCCCCACGATTACAGTTACGGTTCAGTTATCCCCACAGTTCAGATATAACTTCTTTGTCCCCGTCCCTGTACGTGATGATTTCGGTTATTCATCATCCCTTCAATTCGAATCTCTACGGTTTTCGAATATTCCACACTCAATTCCCACCCCTACCTAGAACAATTTAGACCAATGGAAATAGATCACAGGTAACAAGAACAAAAACAAAATCCATATGCAACATGAAACAATTTGATTTGTCCAAAATTCCCACCCCTACCTAGAACAATTTAGACCAATGGAAATAGATCACAGGTAACAAGAACAAAAACAAAATCCATATTCCACATGAAACAATTTGATTTGTCCAAAATGTTCTAAGGTGTAAAATGCGAAGACGGATATACTTTAGAAAGGGACAATAAGTTTAGGGTGTAAAGTGGAAAAAATATATTCTTACAGGGTTACTTTGTGAATCAGGCCTTTATAAAAACTATTAGGGAAAACTACACCGGTGGTCCCCTAACTATCACCGTTTTCCTGTTTTGGTCTCAAACTATGTTTTTCGGCCAACTCGTCCCTTCTGTTACATAGTTCTCCTGTTTTGGTCTCCGACGTTAAATAGCTAACGATTTTGCTGACGTGGCATTTTTTAATATTTTTTAATCATTTCTCTCTCCTCTTATATTATTTTTATTTAATTTTATTCACCCAATCATGTCGTGACACGTGTCACTACCCTATTACTTGAAAAAAAACCCCAAAATACTTAAAAATGCATTTGGTGTCGCTGGGATTCGAACCCAGGACCACCAACGCATAAGGCATGCGCGTGAACCAAGTATGCTAGGCTAGTTACTTGATTCAAGTCTACTAACATTTATATTTAAGCTGTACAAATTAACCCAAAAAACCTAAAAACACAATTGGTGCCACCGGGGTTCAAACCCAGGTAACTAGCATGGAAGGCCAGCGTGTAAACAAATTACACTAAGCCAACTATTTAGTTTAAATTTTCTAACATTTATATTTAACCTATACAAATTAGAAACAACACATTCGAACACAATACCTTATTGATAAAATTTTAAATATTTAACCACTAAGTTAAACTAATAAATTGTGCTATTTTTAAATTAAATATATTTAACTAAATTATGTTTAAAATTAAAAAATCAAACTAATTTTTTTTACTTTAATTGATAATAACAAAACTAATTAAATATTTATTTATTATTATAAAATTATTATAAATTATTATTTATTTATTATATTAAATATAATATTAATAAATATTATTAGTTTAATATTTTTTTAATCATTTATCTCTCCTCTTATATTATTAATAAATATTAATTTTATAATAAATAAATAAATATTAATTTATAATAATAAATAAATATTTAATTAGTTTTGTTATTATCAATCAAAGTAAAAAAAATAGTTTGATTATTTAATTTTAAACATAATTTAGTTAAATATATTTAATTTAAAATAGCACAATTTATTAGTTTAACTTGGTGGTTAAATATTTTTTTTTCAATAAGGTATTGCGTTCGAATGTGTTGTTTCTAATTTGTATAAGTTAAATATAAATGTTAGAAAATTTAAACCAAATAGTTGGCTTAGTGTAATTGGTTTACATGCTGGCTTTCCATGCTAGTTATTTGGGTTTAAATCTCGGTGGCACCAATTGTGTTTTTAGGTTTTTTTGGGTTAATTTGTACAGCTTAAATATAAATGTTAGTAGATTTAAATCAAGTGACCAGCTTAGCATAGTTGGTTCACGCGTATGCCTTATGCGCTGGTGGTCTTGGGTTCGAATCCTAGTAACACCAAAATGCATTTTTAAGGATTTTGGGTTTTTTTTCATGTAATAGGGTAGTGACACATGTCACGACATAATTGAGTGAATAAAATTAAATAATATAAGAGGAGAGAGAAATGATTAAAAAAATATTAAAAAATGCCACGTCAACAAAATCGTTAGCTATTTAACGTGGAGGGACTAAAAACAGGAGAACTATGTAACAGAAGGGACGAGTTTGCCGAAAAACATAGTTTGGGGACCAAAACAGGAGAACGGTGATAGTTAGGGGACCACCGGTGTAGTTTTCTCAAACTATTATTTAGGCCCGTTTTTATTGAGTTTGAAGGCCAAAATCATTTTTCTACCTAATCATTAATGAAAAACACTTGAATTTTAATAGAAAAGTCATTTTTTAGTGATTACTGATCCAAATTGTAACACCCGTGTTTTGGGCCTAGGAGTTAACCGGGTTATAGTTCGAGTCAAATAAAATTTAATTAAAACAATCAAACTTCAAATAATGACCTAATTGAGCTTTAATAAGAAGGGAGGGACCTATGTTGCAATTTGACCCAAATTTAAAAAGCAAGACCACTTTATGGGGAAAGTTGTCTTCCCTTTTCCCATTTCCTTTCTTCCAAACGTTGGAAGCCCTCCCACCATTTTCAAAGCTTCTTCAAACCTTGGTTACTATTCCATCCATTATCTCCTTCAATTAAAGGTGTCTTTCAAAGGTAATTACGTTTTTCTTAACCTCCTCTTTACCCTCTATCTAACTATGGTCTTGGATTTCAAAAACATGGGGTTTTGAAAATTAGGGTTTATATCAAGGTTTGGGTTTTTAAGGGGGGTTTTCAATTTGTTTTGATAAATTGTGTTGAGGTTTTGTTTAAGCATAATGAAATACACAATATATATTAATTTGGTTGATTTTGGATGAAAATTCGTAGTGGGTTCTTAGGGCAATTTTTGAGGTATTAAAACTTGGGTTTTTGGTGGGTTTTATGTTGAAATTGAAGGGCTGATGGTCTACCTATGTTAGGAGGGTGATTTGGGATGTTTTGGAAGTCATTTGGGTGTTTGGAAATGGGTATTTCAACCAAGGGTTGTTGGAGTACGAAAATTGGGTTTTTGAGATATTAGGTGGTTTGGGAAATTGTGGAAATTGGGTTGTGTTTGCAAAGTGAGTTGATGGTTGAGTTAGCATTGAATTGGGAAGTAATGTATGTGTTTTGTTTGACTAGAAGCAAGAGGAAACATTGAGGAGGCTTTGGGACCGAATCCGGGTTCGTAGGAGGATTGGTTCGAATTGCTAAGGAAGGGCGGTGAGTGGTTTCAACTTGTTTTAAAGTTTGGTTCGAGTGTGTGTTGAGTGTGTGTGTGTGAAATGTGCTTGGTAGGCCATTTCCTTATTTCAAGTTGTTGATTCTAGCCTTTAACTTCATTACATGCCATTGTGTATTTTGCCTCTCTATGCTCTTGTGGTTTGTGGTTAATTGATGCATGTACATCATGAATTGTATATGTATGGTGAGCATGGAATGTGGTTGATGATATATGTGGTGATTATGAAAATTGGCACTAAATAAATTATCGGTTGTAAATGATCGATCATTAGGATTAGTGTGCACACAAATTGAGTCAAAACGTACGTGGCCTTGATGGCGTTAAGTCATCAAGGAGGAGTACGGTGATGTAATATTCCACCGGAAGCTTTTATATATTTCTACGGGATGATGAGTGGAATCCTATCCGTAGGGCATGTGGCGATGAGTGGAATCCCGCACATGCAAGGTCCGGTGATGAGTGTAATCCCACCGAGGTAAAGTGTTGTTGAGGTTTAAATCCGCACAATCGGGGTAATTTAAAGTGGCCAATTAACTTGTTCATATATTGTGATATGTGATGTTGATTTATGATTGATTGATTGTTGATGCTTGAGGCTTAGTATGAAGTAAGATGCCATACTATGCCACTTGAAAGACTAGCTAGGTCTACTTGGTTACATGTCAATGTTTGATGTATGTGAGATTAGGATTTACATGCTTGAACCCTGCATTGTTGATGTTTTTCGTTTTAGAGCACCCTCACTAAGCCTATAGCTTACGCTCTCAATGTTCAACAATGCATATCGTTAGCGTGGAGTTAGCTCGAGGCAAGGCAAGAAGGGCTTCCAAGTTGTGACTCAAGTATGGTGGTGATTTTGTATTAGTTAGCAATGTGGCATGGGTTGTGTATGAGCTTGTATGACTCATTGGCATGTGTTATTTTGTTGAATGGTTGTTAGTTGTTTAGGAGCTTGCTTAGACTCCTTGTTATATCGCTTTTGTATGGCTTGTGTTGTCATGTTGAATTGTAATTCATGCCTAAATTGCTTATCTTGAATGTTGGCCATGTGCCTTTGAAGTTGCCTATATGTTTGGATGTTGAAGTATGAACTTTGAATGCTTAAATGCCATCTTGAGTCCTTTGCATGAGTTCCTTGTTGTTTATACATGTTGGGTGTTTGTATGGCTATATAGTGGTATGTAAATGTTGTATGAGTGCTTGTTTGGGTCTAGGGAAGTCCTAAATTGCATCTAGGTCCGAGTCTTGTTCGTTTTAGTTGTGTTTGGAGGTTTTGCTGTGCAGGGGTATCGATACGGCTGGTCCGGTATCGATACCGCCTTCTTGTTTCAGGCCTCGTGTATCGATACACGAGGGGGCGTATCGATACCATTTTGGTCACTAGAGCTACTGTCCATTTCGGTATCGATACGGGCCTCTGGCGTATCGATACCGTCATCTTAGCGTTGACCGTGGGAAGTCAACCGTTGGAGAGGGTATCGATACACTCCTTGGGTGTATCGATACGGTCTCTACGGGTTGACTTTGACCAGTTGACCTAGTCAAGGGGGTATCGATACACCCCTTAAGGGTATCGATACCGCCTGCAGTATAAGTTTAAAATTGGGCTGTAAGATGTTGGGCTGAGTTCGTTTGTTTGCCTCGTGAATGTTGTTCCGCCGTATGATCACATAGGATTAAATACTCATCTAGATAAGATTTAAAATGAAAAAAAATATGGTTGCTAACCGAGGGGGAATTCCTTAGGGAGTTTTCACTCGGTTTTCCCCGTGTGGCCCACTCGGACCGGCTATCCGGCCAGGCCGGGACGAGGGGGTTACATTTTTTGGTATCAGAGCCTGAGGTTACCGAGACCTCGGGCAGGTAAGTGAGGTAAGCTTAATGTGTTAAATGATTGTGTTGTTCGATGCATGTTCTGCCATGAATCCTTGATGCTTGATTGATCGTATGATGTTTTGGATGTGTGAAATGTTGTGTCTGGTGTAGAGTGTGTGCCCATTGCTACTATTACTTAAATTAAAAAGATTTTTGGAAAGAGGAGTACTTGAGCACTATTGGACCCTTGCTTTGACTAACGTAATCCTTATCTGTTTCTTGTTGTAGTTTTACCTTGCTAGTTGAACCATGAGACCACGTGGGAGGCCTAGGATGGTTCGACCGGAACCACGGGCAGAGGCTTTAGGAGTAGAGCCAGTAGTTAGGGTTGAGGCTCAAGTGGGAGAGCCTGTGGTTGGAGTTGGAGCTCCTCCACCACCTCCACCGGGAGCGGGAGGTGAGGCCGGGGCCGAAGGAGATGGACCACAAGGAGGCCAGGGTGGCCAAGGACCGTCCGGGATTGACTTAGCTCCGTTGGTTCAGGCGATAGCCGGGGCATTTCAGGCTGCAGTAGCTGGAGGTCAGGCAGCACACCATCAGGGTGAGGGCACTGGTTTACCTTTAGAGAGACTTCGGGGCCTTGGGGCCGAAGAGTTCGGAGGTGCTACTCCGGAGAGGTCAGAGTTATGGTTTGAGAAGACTGTCCGTATTCTTGCTCAGATGGGGTGCACTGGTGAGCGCAAGTTGGGATGTGTTGAGTCGCTACTTCAGGGTGATGCCTACACCTGGTGGTTCACCGCTACTTCGGGGATGTATGAGGCCGAGATCACTTGGGAGTTCTTTGAGACAGCATTCCGGAAGAAGTATTTGGGCCCGCGATACCTCGATGAGAGGAAGATGGAGTTTATGGCATTGCTTCAGGAGAGTATGTCTGTGACCGATTACGAGATCAGATTTGTTAGATTGAGTCAGTATGCACCCGAGCTTGTACCTACTGAGGTGGAGCGTTGTAACCGCTTCCGATATGGGCTGAGTGAGGAGATCAAGACTTATACTCTAGCTTTAGATTACACTGATTTTGATGTCTTGGTCTCGAGGGCCAAGGACTTGGAGCACAGTTTGAGTTTGACCAGGCGGTCAGGTGGATCTAGTTCGGGTATGAGGTCCAGCAACTTTGATAGAGGTGATGCCAAGAGGCATCGAGACAACAGACATCAGTATGATCATAGGCATGGTGGCGGTAACCACGGTAGGGGCCACCAGGGCCAGAGAGCTGGTGGGAAGTTGCCCACATGTGCTACTTGCGGGAGGAACCACACCGGGGAGTGTTGGGGAAATTATCACTCTTGTTGGAGTTGTGGTGCTAGAGACCACATTAGACGTGACTGTCCACATCAGGTGGGACAGGCACCAGCTCAGGCTCCTGCTAGAGCCAACGATTTTCAGAGAGGCCGCAGGCGCGGTAGAGGTAATTTCCAGCCGAGGAACGATGGTCAGAGAAATTTAGCTCATGTAGTTGCAGTCCAGCCGGAGGGCGGAGGACAGGCTAGGGTTTACGCTCAGCGCGGGGAGCAGCATGACACCGATGTGATCGCAGGTAACTTCTCGATACAGTCTTTGGGTTTGCTTTCTTTGATTGACTCTGGGTCTACACATTCCTACATATTGAGTGAGCATGCACAGTCTTTGAATTTGCCTTTTGAATTGTTAGAGGTAGGAGTTAGTGTTACTAGTTCCTTTGGGGACACGGTAGTAGTTAGGAAGATGTACCGAAGGTGTCCGTTGATGATTCAGGGGCATGTGTTTCCAGTGGATATGATGGAACTTCCTTTCTATGGTTTCGATGTGATTCTGGGTATGGATTGGCTCACGGAGTATAGAGCTAGGATAGATGTAACCCCCTTAACCCGGCCTAGACGATTGACCCGAATTAAGAAGTTTACACGGGGAAAACCAAAGTCAACCCGAAGGTCAACCTTGATTAACGACCCTTTTTTTTCTTTTTAATCTTATCTAAATGCACATTAACCCTAGATATGTTCTTAACAACAACATACTCAAAGATCAACGCATTCGGAAAACATTTAGGGACTTAATTGCACAACATACAAGTTTAGGGACCAAAATGTAAATTCTGGAAATTATAAGGACTTAACCCACTTTTAAGTTACCATTATGAAATTAATCATATTTCTTGCTTCTCTGTCAAATTTCAACTCAAACGGACATCTCAAACTCATTCAATTGCATACACAAAGTTCAGGACCAAAACGCAAAGGTTTCAAAACATATAACCGTCAATTTCAGTGCCCAACGGTCGGGTGTTTCGGAACAGGGATGATCCGTTCCGAAACGCGGGACCGTTCCGAAACCCGTTGCGCAACATGGCCTGGCAGTGGCAAAACTGTTCCGGAACGGCTCTGCCCGTTGCGAAACGCCTAGGCCATTTCAGGCCCTCTGTTCCGAAACGGCAGCACCTGTTCCGAAACAGGCTGCCCAGATTGCAGAATTTTAGCTGGTTTAAAACACAATTGACCCATCAAACATGCTCCAAAGGCAACCAAATTATATCAGCAAGACATTACATGCATAAGGAACATAATGGCATCAACAATTATAAACATGGCATCAAACAAGGAAAGCCCCAATTCTATAGGCATGCATCCTATATTGAAAACCATTCAAACACCAAATCACCAAACAATCCTCATAAGTCCATTTACATGTTCCATCATCAACAACATCATAAAACCAACTTAGAGAGTCCAAAACATCTCCCAAAACAACAACATAGGTTCCCCATTGCCAAATGCCAAAAGCTAATAGTGTAAAGAAACTTTCACCATACATGAGCTTAGTTCTTCACTTGGATTCTTGACCCCCTTACTGCCCTTAAGCACTTCAATGCTCTGCATTATTGGTTTAAGAAAAGAGAGAGCGTAAGCACATAGCTTAGTGAGGAATGCTCATTTAAAACAACACAATAATGCATTTATAAACACCTTTATAACCTTAGTTCAAAACAACCTTTATCCATGCACAAAAGCATTTAAAACAAGCATACATGCTTCAAATTTTTAACATGTCATATTGGCCACAAGTGATAATCATAATCTTTCCATTTCACAATACAATCAACATAAGATCCACACATGGACTTTTAACCACCATTGTGATCTTACAATTCACAAGGACCACACATGGACTTTTAACCACCATTGTGTCCTTAGCACAAGAATCACCCATGGACTTTTAACCACCATGGTGCTCTTACAATACACAAGGTCCACACAAGGACTTTTAACCACCTTGTGACCTTAACACAAGAATCACCCATGGACTTTTAACCACCATGGTGTTCTTAAAATACACAAGGCTCACACAAGGACTTTTAACCACCTTTGTGACCTTAACACAAGAACCAATCATGGACTTTTAACCACCATGTTGTTCTTAACACAAGAACCACCTATGGACTTTTAACCACCATAGTGTTCTTAACCTTTCTCGAAACATCACTTGCCAATATGCATCATTTAACAACAATATTCCACTGTTATAAAGCATTTAACAAGCCATTAATCATCATGCATCCTTATGCAACAAAACCACATTTTATCAAAAGTTCAAAACAAGGATCTCTTACCTTGAGCATCCTTCAACACATGACTTATAAAACCAGCAATAAACATGCTAAAGTATGCTTTCAAAACAGAATTAAAACATGCAAACAATCACATTGCACTCAACCAACTCATGGTTCATCAGCAAGAGAGTTTTTCCGAAAACTTACTCTTGAGCTTAGCAAAGTTGTTTAGACTAAAACTAAGCTCCCAAACCTTCAAAACATTGGTTTCAAAGCTGAAAACCAAAATCCACTCACCGATTTCCATTTCGCCACTTGCCGAAACACCAATCAAGCTTCCGGATCAACACCACAAGGATCCGAAGATGTCTCCCCTGTTTTAAACACATCAAAACAGTAGATTAATGCACCATCATGCATTAATATCCTCAACCAAGACATCTAAACTCGCTGCTCACATCAACACTCACATTTCGGCTACCAAACACAACCGAAATCACATCCAAGCATCTCCACAACACTACCCAGCCAAGATCCATCAATTCCAAACATTCATAAACCTCAATTAACATCCAAAATGGATCTCATCACGTCCTTATACCTCCAGCTATAGCAGAACATCAAGATCACTCCAAAAACCACCAAAAACTTAAACAAAACTTAGGAAAATCAACCTATTCGGGATTGCATTGATTAAACCTCAATTTCTCATCAATTATACATCCATTTTACATCAAAAACACATCTCAAAACAATGCCCAATCAGATCATACAAATTTCATCAAAATTAAAGCAAATCTTGCATTTTAAAGCCAAGATCAAGAACTCAATTGCAAAACCTTTAATAAAACATAATTCAAGGATTGAGAACTTGGGAATTTCAGTAAAGAACTGAGAATTTAGAGGAGAAGGACGTTCATACCTCTAAACTTGAGTTTCTCCCTTTTTGGAACCAAGATTCTTGAAAATCCAATAAGCAAATGCTAAGGTTTTGTTGTAGAAATGATTAGAGATCAAAAGGAAGTTGAAATCTCATCTTTGAATGTCAAAATCAGAGGGAAATTTTCTGGAGAAAAGTGTTTGGGTTGAGAGAAAAGTTGAGAGAAAAGAAAATGGAAAATTTGAGAAACTTAGTTAAAATGACAAAATATCTTCTTCCCTCCCTTTTTACCTTAATTAAAACCATTAATAAAATTGATTAATATTCAGAAAAATCTGGAGAAACTCTTTTGGGTAAATAGCTCCTTAAAGATTCAAAGTTTCAATCCTTTTTAAAACAGTCACCCAGTTTTCAAAAATTACATTTTGGTCACTAACCCAAAATGTCACTCTTCCAAACCTCATTTTGTAAAATTGATTTCACCTTTCTCTTATATATAATAAAAGAGGATTTTAAGACATTTTTCCATATTTTTAATGCAACCCGAACTAGGCTTTCCTAAATTCACCCTTTTATATTCGAACCGCAACCCGACCGGTCCGGTCCAAACCCAAAACTTCTAAGCCCAAAATTGGGGTGTTACAACTCTCCCCCCTTAAGAAATTTCGTCCTCGAAATTTACCTGAAGGAAAGAGGTACGAAAACTGCTTCAACATGTCATCCTTCCGCTCCCACGTGGCTTCTTCAACCCCACGATGTTTCTGCAACACCTTTACCAACTCGATGGTCTTGCCACGAAGAACCTTACTATCCGAATCCAGAATCCTCACCGGTTCCTCATCATAGGTCAAATCCGGATTCAATTCCACTTCTTCCACAGGCATCACATGTGAAGGATCCGATCTATACTTCCGAAGCATAGAAACATGAAACACATCATGGATCTTCTCCAACTCTTGCGGTAACCTCAACTTATACGCAACAGGACCCACACGCTCAACCACCTTGTATGGTCCAATGTACCTAGGGCTCAACTTACCCTTTCGACCAAACCTCATCACCTTTTTCCAAGGCGAAACCTTCAAAAACACACGGTCACCCACCGCATACTCAATCTCCTTACGCTTCAAATCCGCGTAAGACTTTTGCCGATCAGAAGCTGCCTTCAAGCGCTCACAAATGAGCTTCACCTTCTCGGTGGTTCCTTTCAACATAGCTGGCATCGAAACCAACTTCTGACCCGTTTCAGCCCAACACAGAGGAGTCCTACACTTCCTCCCGTACAAAGCCTCATAAGGTGCCATTTGAATACTCGCCTGATAACTATTATTATAGGCAAACTCCACCAAAGGCAAATGTTTCTCCCATGAGCCCTGAAACTCAATCACCCAGCACCTCAACATATCCTCCAAAACCTGGATAACACGCTCGGACTGACCATCCGACTGAGGATGATAAGATGTACTGAAATTCAACCGTGTACCCAAAGCTTGATGCAAACACTGCCAGAAACGCAATGTAAACCTCGGATCCCTATCCGACACAATCGACTTAGGCACACCATGCAGCCGCACAATCTCAGCAATGTACAGCTCCGCAAGCTTATCCAAAGAATACGTAGTATGCACAGGCAAGAAATGCGCACACTTCGTCAAGCGATCCATAATCACCCACACCGAATTCTTCTTCGATGGCGACAAGGGTAACCCAGATACAAAATCCATAGTAATCCTTTCCCACTTCCACTCAGGAATTCTCAACGGTTGCAACAAACCTGACGGAAACTGATGCTCAGCCTTAACTCGCTGACACACCATGCACTTGCTTACAAACTCAGCAACATCCTTCTTTAGACCCACCCAATAGTACTCATCACGAAGATCGCGGTACATCTTAGTACTACCAGGGTGCATAGCAAAAGGACTACTATGACCTTCAGTCAGAATAGCACGCCTCAAATCAACATCATTGGGCACTACTATCCGACTCCCAAAACACAACACTCCATCATCACTGAAACAGAAATCCGAAGGCCTACCCTCCGCAATATCCTGAACATGCGGTACCAAGGAATCATCCAACAACTGCTTTTCCTTGATCAACTGAACCAAAGATGGTTTCACTTGCAATTCAGCCACAAGACCACCATCACGCGAAATACTCAAACTGGCAAACATAGCCCTCAACTCAACAGCTACCTTCCTACTCAAGGCATCCGCTACAACATTAGCTTTTCCAGGGTGATACTCAATCGTCAAATCATAATCCTTGAGCAACTCCACCCAACGTCGCTGTCTAAGATTCAACTCCTTCTGAGACATCAGATACTTCAAACTCTTGTGATCCGTGTACACAGTACACTTCTCACCATACAGATAATGTCTCCAGATCTTCAAAGCAAAAACCATCGCAGCCAACTCGATGTCATGCGTAGGATAATTGCGCTCATACACCTTCAACTGCCATGATGCATAAGCCACCACCTTACCCTCCTGCATCAACACACATCCCAAACCAACATAGGACGCATCACTATACACCACAAACTCTTTCCCTGATTCCGGTTGAACCAAGATAGGAGCTTGTGTCAAGGCTGCCTTAAGCTTCTCAAAAGTCTGCTGTCTCGCTTCCGTCCACTCATACTTAACATCCTTCTGCAACAACTTTGTCAAAGGTGCAGCAATCTTCGAAAACCCATCCACAAACCTTCGGTAGTATCCTGCTAAACCAAGGAAACTACGAACTTCATGAACAGACTTAGGAACCTTCCAATTCATCACCGCCTCAATATTCTGAGGATCAACACGAATCCCTTCAGCAGAAACCACATGACCAAGAAACACCACTTCTCTAAGCCAGAACTCACACTTGCTCAGCTTAGCATAAAGCTGATTCTCCAACAAAGCTTGCAGCACAATTCTCAGATGCCCTTCATGCTCCTCCTCAGTACGTGAGTACACGAGGATATCATCAATGAACACCACAACAAACTTATCCAGGTATTCATGAAATACACGATTCATCATGTCCATGAAAGCTGCAGGAGCATTTGTCAAACCAAACGGCATCACAAGGAACTCATAATGCCCATACCTTGTCCTGAAAGCTGTCTTTGGCACATCCACATCCTTCACCTTCAACTGGTAATACCCTGACCTTAAGTCAATCTTAGAGAACACAGCTGCTCCCCGAAATTGATCAAAAAGATCATCAATTCTCGGCAATGGATACCGATTCTTGATAGTCAACTTGTTAAGCTGACGGTAATCAATGCACATTCTCATAGTGCCATCCTTCTTCTTCACAAACAAGACCGGCGCACCCCAAGGTGACACACTCGGCCGAATGAAACCACGATCAAGCAACTCTTGCAATTGCGTCTTCAACTCTTTCAACTTTTTAGGTGCCATTCGATAAGGAGTAATGGACACTGGAGTTGTGTTTTCATACAGCTCAATCCCAAACTCCACCTCACGATTAGGAGGAAATCCAGGCAACTCCTCCGGAAACACACCAGGAAACTCTCGCACAGTCCTGATATCTTGCACACGCAACTCCTTAGAGCTAGGATTCATCACAAAGGCTAGATAAGCTTCACAACCTTGCCTCAGCATCCGGCTCGCCTCCAATGTAGACACCACATTGGCAAGAAACTTCACATTCTCACCAACCACAACCACCTCATAATCATCCGCAAGTTTCAACGAAACTCGCTTATTCTCACAATCCACTACAGCACGATGCTCAACAAGCCAATCCATACCAAGGATTACATCAAAATCATAGAAAGGCAATTCCATAAGATCAACATGAAAAACATGATCTTGCACAACCAAAGGACATCTTCTATAAAGCTTTCGAGTAACAACAGTCTCACCAAAAGAACTAGTGACACGCATACCAACATCCAAAGACTCAACAGGCAAACCAAGCAATTCAGCATGCTCACGCAAAATGTATGAGTGCGCAGATCCAGAATCAATCAAGGAAAGTAATGACAAGGACTGCAAAGTAAAAGTACCTGCGATCACATCCGCGTCATTCCTCCCCTCTCTCTGAGCAAACACTCTAGCCTGGCCACCACCCTCAGGCTGAACAGCCACAACATGAGCCACATTCTGTCCACCCTCTTCTCTCCGCTGGAAGTTACCACGGTCGCGCCCACGACCTCTCTGTGGTGCAACAACTACAGGAGCACGCCCTTGGCCACCAGCCAACATAGGACACTCTCTCCTCATGTGATCCATAGATCCACAGTTCCAGCACGAATTACCAGCTGCCACAACAGGAGCTTGCACCTCCCTCACAGCTCGAGGACAATCACGTTTCATATGGCCACGCGATCCACATGTCCAACATGCGTTCGGTTCAGCCCTTGCCTTGCCTCCCTGAGCAGGCGCACCACCACCTCGCTTAGCCGAAGGCTGATACTTTTGATCACGTCCCCTCTTGTTCCATCCACCACCGGAACTATACTCAGCAACTCGCTTACCAGCACTAGAACCAGCACCTTTAGATGATAAACCCAAATTCATCTCAATGTCCTTTGCTCTCCCAACCAGCACATCAAAATCATTATACTCAGCAGCTAGCATATACGTCTTTACTTCCGTCACCAAACCATAACGGAACCTTTCACACCTCTCCCGCTCATCAGGAACAAGTTCAGGTGCGTATTGACTGAGTCGGACAAACTGAACCTCGTACTCAGCTACAGACATGCTCCCTTGGGTAAGAGACATAAATTCTCTCTTCTTCTCATCTAGGTACCTCACACCCAGATATCTCCTCTTGAACGCGTTCTGAAAGAACGTCCAAGTTACATCAGCTTCCTCCATTCCAGAGATAGAGGTTGTCCACCAAGTGTATGCATCGTCTTGCAACAACGATACCACACAGTCCAGCTTCTGCACATCAGTGCAATTCATTTGCCCCAAGATTCTCTTGGTACTTTCCAGCCAAGACTCAGAACCTTCAGCAGACAAACCCCTGAACTCAGTCCCTCCCAGACTGCGCAAACGGTCCAGAGGTAGTCTAACTCCAGCATCTCCCTGATGCCTAGCTCCTTGAGCTCCAGCTACCGCTGCTCGAAAAGCTCCAGCAATGGTTTGAACCAGCATTGTCATGTCAGGAACAGCCTGTCCCTGACCAGCTTCAGGTCCAGCAACCCCAGCTCCAGCTGCAACACCAGCTCCTTCGCCCCCAGCACCACCACCACCAGGCGGAGGAGGTAAATCCACCACATTTTCAGCATTCTCCTCATTCTCATTTTGAGCCATAGCTCGCGTATTAACCCTCAATTCTCTACGAGGTGCCATTCACTAAACAATGCAATCACAATGCAATAAACAAAGTCAGGCTCAGCAAGGTAAGCAATCCAAGTACACAAGCTCATTTCCAATTAAAAACAACGTCATTTCATTATCTTTGATTTGGCAATGGGTCCCCCTAACATGCTTCACCATAGCATACATCACAATTGTAACATACTTATAATTCACACAACATGCTTTCATTCAACAAGCATACAAAGCATACATACATTAATCACCCACATAATCATTCCCAATTACCCGAGAACTCGGCTCTGATACCACCAAATGTAACCCCCTTAACCCGGCCTAGACGATTGACCCGAATTAAGAAGTTTACACGGGGAAAACTAAAGTCAACCCAAAAGTCAACCTTGATTAACGACCCTTTTTTTTCTTTTTAATCTTATCTAAATGCACATTAACCCTAGACATGTTCTTAACAACAGCATACTCAAAGATCAGCGTATTCGGAAAACATTTAGGGACTTAATTGCACAACATACAAGTTTAGGGACCAAAATGTAAATTCTGGAAATTATAAGTACTTAACCCACTTTTAAGTTACCATTATGAAATTAAACATATTTTTTGCTTCTCTGTCAAATTTCAACTCAAACGGACATCTCAAACTCATTCAATTGCATACACAAAGTTCAGGACCAAAACGCAAAGGTTTCAAAACATATAACCGTCAATTTCAGTGCCCAACGGTCGGGTATTTCGGAACAGGGATGATCCGTTCCGAAACGCGGGACCGTTCCGAAACCCGTTGCGCAACATGGCCTGGCAGTGGCAAAACTGTTCCGGAACGGCTCTGCCCGTTTCGAAACGCCTAGGCCATTTCAGGCCCTCTGTTCCGAAACGGCAGCACCTGTTCCGAAACAGGCTGCCCAGATTGCAGAATTTAAGCTGGTTTAAAACACAATTGACCCATCAAACATGCTCCAAAGGCAACCAAATTATATCAGCAAGACATTACATGCATAAGGAACATAATGGCATCAACAATTCATAAACATGGCATCAAACAAGGAAAGCCCCAATTCTATAGGCATGCATCCTATATTGAAAACCATTCAAACACCAAATCACCAAACAATCCTCATAAGGCCATTTACATGTTCCATCATCAACAACATCATAAAACCAACTTAGGGAGTCCAAAACATCTCCCAAAACAACAACATAGGTTCCCCATTGCCAAATGCCAAAAGCTAATAGTGTAAAGAAACTTTCACCATACATGAGCTTAGTTCTTCACTTGGATTCTTGACCCCCTTGCTGCCCTTAAGCACTTCAATGCTCTGCATTATTGGTTTAAGAAAAGAGAGAGCGTAAGCACATAGCTTAGTGAATAATGCTCATTTAAAACAACACAATAATGCATTTATAAACACCTTTATAACCTTAGTTCAAAACAACCTTTATCCATGCACAAAAGCATTTAAAACAAGCATACATGCTTCAAATTATTAACATGTCATATTGGGCACAAGTGATAATCATAATCTTTCCATTTCACAATACAATCAACATAAGATCCACACATGGACTTTTAACCACCATTGTGATCTTACAATTCACAAGGACCACACATGGACTTTTAACCACCATTGTGTCCTTAGCACAAGAATCACCCATGGACTTTTAACCACCATGGTGCTCTTACAATACACAAGGTCCACACAAGGACTTTTAACCACCTTGTGACCTTAACACAAGAATCACCCATGGACTTTTAACCACCATGGTGTTCTTAAAATACACAAGGCTCACACAAGGACTTTTAACCACCTTTGTGACCTTAACACAAGAACCAATCATGGACTTTTAACCACCATGTTGTTCTTAACACAAGAACCACCTATGGACTTTTAACCACCATAGTGTTCTTAACCTTTCTCGAAACATCACTTGCCAATATGCATCATTTAACAACAATATTCCACTGTTTTAAAGCATTTAACAAGCCATTAATCATCATGCATCCTTATGCAACAAAACCACATTTTATCAAAAGTTGAAAACAAGGATCTCTTACCTTGAGCATCCTTCAACACATGGCTTATAAAACCAGCAATAAACATGCTAAAGTATGCTTTCAAAACAGAATTAAAACATGCAAACAATCACATTGCACTCAACCAACTCATGGTTCATCAACAAGAGAGTTTTTCCGAAAACTTACTCTTGAGCTTAGCAAAGTTGTTTAGACTAAAACTAAGCTCCCAAACCTTCAAAACATTGGTTTCAAAGCTGAAAACCAAAATCCACTCACCGATTTCCGTTTCGCCACTTGCCGAAACACCAATCAAGCTTCCGGATCAACACCACAAGGATCCGAAGATGTCTCCCCTGTTTTAAACACATCAAAACAGTAGATTAATGCACCATCATGCATTAATATCCTCAACCAAGACATCTAAACTCGCTGCTCACATCAACACTCACATTTCGGCTACCAAACACAACCGAAATCACATCCAAACATCTCCACAACACTACCCAGCCAAGATCCATCAATTCCAAACATTCATAAACCTCAATTAACATCCAAAATGGATCTCATCACGTCCTTATACCTCCAGCTATAGCAGAACATCAAGATCACTCCAAAAACCACCAAAAACTTAAACAAAACTTAGGAAAATCAACCTATTCGGGATTGCATTGATTAAACCTCAATTTCTCATCAATTATACATCCATTTTACATCAAAAACACATCTCAAAACAATGCCCAATCAGATCATACGAATTTCATCAAAATTAAAGCAAATCTTGCATTTTAAAGCCAAGATCAAGAACTCAATTGCAAAACCTTTAATAAAACATAATTCATGGATTGAGAACTTGGGAATTTCAGTAAAGAACTGAGAATTTAGAGGAGAAGGACGTTCATACCTCTAAACTTGAGTTTCTCCCTTTTTGGAACCAAGATTCTTGAAAATCCAATAAGCAAATGCTAAGGTTTTGTTGTAGAAATGATTAGAGATCAAAAGGAAGTTGAAATCTCATCTTTGAATGTCAAAATCAGAGGGAAATTTGCTGGAGAAAAGTGTTTGGGTTGAGAGAAAAGTTGAGAGAAAAGAAAATGGAAAATTTGAGAAACTTAGTTAAAATGACAAAATATCTTCTTCCCTCCCTTTTTACCTTAATTAAAACCATTAATAAAATTGATTAATATTCAGAAAAATCTGGAGAAACTCTTTTGGGTAAATAGCTCCTTAAAGATTCAAAGTTTCAATCCTTTTTAAAACAGTCACCCAGTTTTCAAAAATTACATTTTGGTCACTAACCCAAAATGTCACTCATCCAAACCTCATTTTGTAAAATTGATTTCACCTTTCTCTTATATATAATAAAAGAGGATTTTAAGACATTTTTCCATATTTTTAATGCAACCCGAACTAGGCTTTCCTAAATTCACCCTTTTATATTCGAACCGCAACCCGACCGGTCCGGTCCAAACCCAAAACTTCTAAGCCCAAAATTGGGGTGTTACAATAGATTTCGAAACTAAGCGGATTTCTTTGAAGCTCATAGATGATTATGAGATTGTGGTGGTGGGTGAGAACGTGAAGTTCTTGTCCAATGTGGTTTCAGTGTTAGAGGCTAAGAGGTTAGTTGAGTTGGGGTGTGAAGCATACTTAGCGTATGTGATGAACCCTAACATGAGTGAGGTTAGACCTCAGGACATCCGTATAGTATGTGATTTTCCTAGTGTGTTTCCGGAAGAATTGCCAGGGTTACCACCGGACAGAGAGGTAGAGTTCAGCATTGAGACTTATTCTGGTTCAGCTCCTGTTTCGATTGCTCCGTATCGTATGACACCGAAAGAATTGAAAGAGTTGAAGACTCAGTTGCAAGAATTGACAGATAGAGGTTTTATTCGACCTAGTTCTTCACCTTGGGGTGCA
Organism: Hibiscus trionum; assembly: GCA_030270665.1. Taxonomy (NCBI): domain Eukaryota; kingdom Viridiplantae; phylum Streptophyta; class Magnoliopsida; order Malvales; family Malvaceae; genus Hibiscus; species Hibiscus trionum. Next base: position 3,007,830 of record BSYR01000010.1, on the reverse strand, counting down.
CCAGTGTTGTTTGTGAAGAAGAAAGATGGAAGTATGAGAATGTGCATAGATTACAAACAGTTAAATTAGTTGACAGTGAAGAACAAATATCCGTTGCCTAGAATTGATGACTTGTTTGATCAGTTGAGAGGAGCATCTGTCTTTTCAAAGATTGATTTGAGATCAGGTTACTACCAGCTAAAGGTTAGAGAGGTTGATGTACCGAAGATGGCCTTTAGGACTAGATACGGTCACTATGAGTTTTTAGTCATGCCATTTGGGTTGACTAATGCACCGGCAGCTTTCATGGACATGATGAATAGGATATTTCTTCAGTATCTAGATCAGTTTGTGGTTGTATTTATTGATGACATATTGGTATACTCTCGAACTGAAGAAGACCATGACCGACATTTGAGACTTGTCTTGAAGACTTTGCTAGATCATCAGTTGTATGCGAAGCTTAGCAAGTGTGAGTTCTGGATCCGTGAGGTAGTCTTCTTAGGACATGTAGTGTCAGCTGAAGGGATTAGAGTTGATCCGAAGAAGATTGAAGCCATTGTTGAGTGGAAGCAACCGAAGTCTGTGACAGAGGTACGTAGCTTCCTAGGCTTAGCCGGATACTATAGGAGGTTTGTAGAGGGTTTCTCTAAATTAGCCGCTCCATTGACACAGCTACTTCAGAAGAGTGTTCAGTTTAAGTGGACAGATGCAAGACAGAGAGCCTTTGAGAAATTGAAAGAAGCTTTGACCCAAGCTCCAATTTTGATTCAGCCTGAGTCCGGGAAGGACTATGTAGTCTACAGTGATGCCTCTTATGTAGGGTTAGGATGTGTTCTGATGCAAGACAAGAGAGTGGTGTCTTATGCCTCAAGACAGTTGAAGACCCATGAGCACAACTATCCGACCCATGACATAGAGTTAGCTGCAGTTGTGTTTGCTCTGAAGATTTGGAGGCATTATTTGTATGGTGAGAAATGCACAGTATACACCGACCACAAGTGTTTGAAGTACATTATGACTCAGCGAGATTTGAATCTCAGACAGCGTAGGTGGTTAGAGCTGCTAAAAGACTAGGATCTTACTATTGAGTACCATCCGGGTAAGGCCAATGTAGTGGCCGATGCATTGAGTAGGAAGGTGGCCGTAGACTTGAGAGCTATGTTTGCTAGATTGAGTTTGTCCAGAGATGGTGGCTTGGTAGCCGAGCTTCAGGTTAGACCTACTCTAGGTCAGTTGATTCGAGAGAAACAGCTTCTAGATAGATCTTTGGCACCTCACGTGCAAGATATAGCTGAGGGTAGATCTTCAGACTACAGCTTTAGTTTCGATGGGGTTTTGTGTTTCAAAGACAGAATAGTTGTGCCAGAAGACAGTGATTTGAGACGTACGATCTTGACTGAAGCTCACAGTAGTCCGTTTGCTATGCATCCTGGAAGTACGAAGATGTACCGTGATTTGAAGAATGTGTACTTTTGGGTTGGCTTGAAGAGAGATGTAGCCGACTTTGTGAGTAAGTGCTTAGTGTGTCAGAGAGTGAAGGCGGAATATCAGGTTCCCTCAGGTTTGTTACAGCCGTTGAGAATTCCGGAATGGAAGTGGGAGAACATCACCATGGATTTTGTTTCGGGTTTGCCTTTGACTCCTACGAAGAAGAACTCAGTTTGGGTGATAGTTGATCGCTTTACGAAGTGTGCTCACTTCTTGGCGGTCAACACTACCTACACTTTAGATAGATTAGCCGACTTGTACATTGGTGAGATTGTGAGGCTACATGGTGTACCGAAGTCCATTGTATCGGATAGAGATCCGCGGTTTACTTCTAGATTTTGGGAGTGTCTGCATACAGCTTTGGGTACCCGTTTGAACTTCAGCACTTCTTATCATCCTCAGTCAGATGGTCAATCAGAGAGAGTTATTCAGATCTTAGAGGATATGTTACGTTTTTGCATCATTGACTTTCAGGGTACTTGGGAGAAGCATTTGCCTCTAGTAGAGTTTGCGTACAATAACAGTTTTCAGTCGAGCATCCAGATGGCTCCGTATGAGGCCTTGTATGGCCGAAAGTGTAGAACTCCAGTATGTTGGGCCGAGGTAGGACAAAAATTGTTACCTATGCCAGATTTGCTCAACGGGACAACCGACAAGGTAAAATTGATTTGTGATCGTTTGAAGGCTACTTCGGATAGGCAGAAGTCCTATGCCGATCTGAAGAGGAAGGAAGTTGAGTTCTCAGTGGGTGAGAAGGTATTCTTGAAGGTGTCTCCGTGGAAAAAGGTGATGAGATTTGGCCGAAAAGGGAAGTTGAGTCCGAGGTACATAGGACCGTATGAGATTGTGAAGAGGGTTGGTCCGGTTGCTTATCAGTTGCGTTTGCCATCCGAGTTAGAGAAGATACACGATGTGTTTCATGTTTCGATGCTTCGCAAGTATAGGTCCGATCCATCACATGTTATGCCCGTAGAAGAAATCGAATTGAATCCGGATTTGACTTACGAAGAAGAGCCCGTTGAGATCTTAGCTTCTGACAGTAAAGTGTTGAGGGGTAGATCGATTGAGTTATTGAAGGTGCGGTGGCAACGTAGAGGTGTGGACGAGGCCACTTGGGAGAGGAAGGAGGATATGGAAAAACAGTTTCCGTATCTCTTTCAATCAGGTAATTTCGGGGACGAAATTCCTTAAGTGGGAGAGAGTTGTAACACCCGTGTTTTGGGCCTAGGAGTTAACCGGGTTATAGTTCGAGTCAAATAAAATTTAATTAAAACAATCCAACTTCAAATAATGACCTAATTGAGCTTTAATAAGAAGGGAGGGACCTATGTTGCAATTTGACCCAAATTTAAAAAGCAAGACCACTTTATGGGGAAAGTTGTCTTCCCTTTTCCCATTTCCTTTCTTCCAAACGTTGGAAGCCCTCCTACCATTTTCAAAGCTTCTTCAAACCTTGGTTACTATTCCATCCATTATCTCCTTCAATTAAAGGTGTCTTTCAAAGGTAATTACGTTTTCTTAACCTCCTCTTTACCCTCTACCTAACTATGGTCTTGGATTTCAAAAACATGGGGTTTTGAAAATTAGGGTTTATATCAAGGTTTGGGTTTTTAAGGGGGTTTTTCAATTTGTTTTGATAAATTGTGTTGGGGTTTTGTTTAAGCATAATGAAATACACAATATATATTAATTTGGTTGATTTTGGATGAAAATTCGTAGTGGGTTCTTAGGGCAATTTTTGAGGTATTAAAACTTGGGTTTTTGGTGGGTTTTATGTTGAAATTGAAGGGCTGATGGTCTACCTATGTTAGGAGGGTGATTTAGGATGTTTTGGAAGTCATTTGGGTGTTTGGAAATGGGTATTTCAGCCAAGGGTTGTTGGAGTACGAAAATTGGGTTTTTGAGATATTAGGTGGTTTGGGAAATTGTGGAAATTGGGTTGTGTTTGCAAAGTGAGTTGATGGTTGAGTTAGCATTGAATTGGGAAGTAATGTATGTGTTTTGTTTGACTAGAAGCAAGAGGAAACGTTGAGGAGGCTTTGGGACCGAATCCGGGTTCGTAGGAGGATTGGTTCGAATTGCTAAGGAAGGGCGGTGAGTGGTTTCAACTTGTTTTAAAGTTTGGTTCGAGTGTGTGTAGAGTGTGTGTGTGCGAAATATGCTTGGTAGGCCATTTCCTTATTTCAAGTTGTTGATTCTAACCTTTAACTTCATTACATGCCATTGTGTATTTTGCCTATCTATGCTCTTGTGGTTTGTGGTTAATTGATGCATGTACATCATGAATTGTATATGTATGGTGAGCATGGAATGTGGTTGATGATATATGTGGTGATTATGAAAATTGGCACTAAATAAATTACCGGTTGTAAATGATCGATCATTAGGATTAGCGTGCACACAAATTGAGTCAAAATGTACGTGGCCTTGATGGCGTTAAGTCATCAAGGAGGAGTACGGTGATGTAATATTCCACCGGAAGCTTTTATATATTTCTACGGGATGATGAGTGGAATCCCATCCGTAGGGCATGTGGCGATGAGTGGAATCCCGCACATGCAAGGTCCGGTGATGAGTGTAATCCCACCGAGGTAAAGTGTTGTTGAGGTTTAAATCCGCACAATCGGGGTAATTTAAAGTGGCCAATTAACTTGTTCATATATTGTGATATGTGATGTTGATTTATGATTGATTGATTGTTGATGCTTGAGGCTTAGTATGAAGTAAGATGCCATACTATGCCACTTGAAAGACTAGCTAGGTCTACTTGGTTACATGCCAATGTTTGATGTATGTGAGATTAGGATTTACATGCTTGAACCCTGCATTGTTGATGTTTTTCGTTTTAGAGCACCCTCACTAAGCCTATAGCTTACGCTCTTAATGTTCAACAATGCAGATCGTTAGCGTGGCGTTAGCTCGAGGCAAGGCAAGAAGGGCTTCCAAGTTGTGACTCAAGTATGGTGGTGATTTTGTATTAGTTAGCAATGTGGCATGGGTTGTGTATGAGCTTGTATGACTCATTGGCATGTGTTATTTTGTTGAATGGTTGTTAGTTGTTTAGGAGCTTGCTTAGACTCCTTGTTATATCGCTTTTGTATGGCTTGTGTTGCCATGTTGAATTGTAATTCATGCCTAAATTGCTTATCTTGAATGTTGGCCATGTGCCTTTGAAGTTGCTTATATGTTTGGATGTTGAAGTATGAACTTTGAATGCTTAAATGCCATCTTGAGTCCTTTGCATGAGTTCCTTGTTGTTTATACATGTTGGGTGCTTGTATGGCTATATAGTGGTATGTAAATGTTGTATGAGTGCTTGTTTGGGTCTAGGGAAGTCCTAAATTGCATCTAGGTCCGAGTCTTGTTCGTTTTAGTTGAGTTTGGAGGTTTTGCTGTGCAGGGGTATCGATACGGCTGGTCCGGTATCGATACCGCCTTCTTGTTTCAGGCCTCGTGTATCGATACACGAGGGGGCGTATCGATACCATTTTGGTCACTGGAGCTACTGTCCATTTCGGTATCGATACGGGCCTCTGGCGTATCGATACCGTCATCTTAGCGTTGACCGTGGGAAGTCAACCGTTGGAGAGGGTATCGATACACTCCTTGGGTGTATCGATACGGTCTCTACGGGTTGACTTTGACCAGTTGACCTAGTTAAGGGGGTATCGATACACCCCTTAAGGGTATCGATACCGCCTGCAGTATAAGTTTAAAATTGGGCTGTAAGATGTTGGGCTGAGTTCGTTTGTTTGCCTCGTGAATGTTGTTCCGCCGTATGATCACATAGGATTAAATACTCATCTAGATAAGATTTAAAATGAAAAAAAATAGGGTTGCTAACCGAGGGGGAATTCCTTAGGGAGTTTTCACTCGGTTTTTCCCGTGTGGCCCACTCGGACCGGCCATCCGGCCAGGCCGGGACGAGGGGTTACACAAATTCAAAAGTTATATTTTTAAGTTTTTTTGGGTTAAAAATCTGTTTGAATTTAAAATAACAAGCTTAACCTTTATTCATTCTTAAATTAAACTTTTATTTTTTCCATGATACTTTTGTACGGTATGTCTAAAATAGATGTTTTATCTTTTCAACAATAATTTTTGAAAGCAATACCAAACACTAAATTCTTAAACTCAACTTTTCAAAAACACTTTTTTATAACACTTTTTAAAATCATTTTTTACCGCAATTTTTATAATCAATTATGATTAGTCTCTGAACTTGACCATTTCTCTTAACCAAGTCTTTAATTTTTTTCCATATTAATCCCTGTATTTTATAACTTTGATCATTTTTAGTTATTCTAATGATTCGACACTGCATGTGTGATATGTTGTAAGAGATAACCAAGGAAGGATTCTAGGTGCTTGTTACCGACGAAATGTTGGGATCTCAAATCCTTTTCAGGCGGAAGCACTGGCAGCGACCCAAGGACTTCAATTCGCGTCGGATATGGGTTTTCCCCAAATCATCTTAGAAGGAGACGCCCGTTCCATCATTGATAAGCTCCAAAACCCTAACCGAGATTATTCTGAGATTAGTGTTCAAATCAGTAACGGGAAACAAATGGGGAGGAATTTTACACGATGTGGCTTTAACTTTGTACCCAGAAATGCAAACAAAGCGGCACATACCTTAGCGAAGTTGGGCCTCGCCGCTCCCCAAAACGATGACTGGTTTGAAGATTTTCCAGAAGAAATTAAGAGAATCGCCGAAGAAGATAGACAATTCGTCGCTCCTCCTTAGGACTGGGACGGTTTTTTGAGACTGGGGTTACATCTTTCATCATCTCCCCAAAACTTTCAGTTGAAGCTCCATCTGCACTCCTCCCTCTCTCTCCGTTTTGCATGGAGTCGACTCGACCGACTGTTCGTTTTTTATTTTTTCAGCTTTCTGAGTTTTTTTACTCTTGTCCCTTTAGTTTTATTTATTGTTATACTTTCTTAATAATAAATAATTACAGTCGGTTTTCCTCAACAAAAAAAAAATTCAAAGATTTAATTTTTGTTTTATTCCTTGGGGTAATTATACCATGCACTAGCGGTAGAAACATTTTGTTTCCACAAGCGCCTTAATTTTAGGGCTTAAGGATTTAGTTTAAGGTTCACATTTTATGGGTTTAAGTTTATGTACTTAAAATTTAGAGAATGTGATTTGAATTTAGAGTTTAGGGTTAGAATTTAGGGGTTATAGGTAAAAACCTAAATCTCTATCATATTACCCTAAAACCTAAACCCTAACCTCTAAACCATACAACCTAACTCTAAACCTCAAATTCTAGCCACATACTCTAAATTTTAAACCCCTAAACTGAATCCCAACCCCTGACTGCATTATATATTTTCTCTTATCCCTTATTTAAACTTCAATGTAACTTTTTACGTTTCAATAATATTAGTAATTCAAATTTTTGGAATGTAAGATATGAAATACTGAACTAATATTTATTTCTAATTATAATTAATAATTTTTAATTCAAAAAAAATTAAATTAAGAATTAAAAAGTTTTACGTACACCACAATATTTTTGTTATGCCACTGCCAATATAAACAAGTTACATACATGCCAAAGAAAGCTTCAACTCACAAAGTATTAATCTTATTGGTTCAATTTTATTTAATGGACTTTGTTTATAGATGTATTAAACTCGAATTCTTTGTCATTTTTTAGTGTCTCTTAAAAAAATTAGATTTAGGGTTTAAGGCCAAGATTGATGTTTAAGATTAGGGTTTAGAGTATTAAGTGTATGATGTATTTTTTAAGGTTTAAGGCTAAAACTTATTTTTTAGTGGTGAGACATAAAAAGAGATACCAAAAAGAGCAACTGATTTTTGTTCATATTAAACTTAAACCAATCAAATTCCATTTCCAACAAAAATTTGATTAAAAAAAAGGAAGCTTTGATTTTCCTCGTGGAAGATACATATCTTTTGAATATGACCGATTTCCTTGATTTTTTTTTCCAGAGGTGCGTTGTTGATTTGTTATCTCTTGTTGGATGCAAGAGCTATTAGAGTTTTGACCCATCTTCTTCTGATACGGGACGACAATGTGTGTAAGTCGATCATTTTATTTATTTATTTTAAATTATTAACATATCTTAAACTAAGTTTAAGCTATTAGAGTTGGATGTAGAAGCTATTAGAGTTTTGACCCATTTTGTCGTTTACTTTAATATACTAGATTAAGCTATGTTATGTTTATGTGAATCTAAAATCAAATTTAAAATGTCTAAATACCATATAACCTCAAATAATTTATTGTAAGACTAAGAACAACACATGATGGACAGTAGATAGTTTGAAATCACTGTAAAAATAAATCAAATTTAAAATGCCATTAGTTCATTGGTAATACAAGTATCATTGATGGATAAGACATGGATCAATCTCACATCAAGGGCAAGTGAAAAATACATTAGAGTGGTTACTAGTTTTTTAAACTTTGCCTTTGAGAGAACCGAAGATGGAAAAATTTGGTGTCCTTGTGTGAATTGTGTAAACACTTATAAAGTATGTAGAAGAGATGCAATTGATCACTTAATATGTGATGGCTTTCTTAATGGTTATGTTCGATAGATTTTTTATGGGGAGCGATGTGACGGATCTACGTCACCAATTTCAACTAATGTAGAAAAACGAAATTTTGAACACGACATTCATAACCTCTTGCATGATATGATGGCAGAGCGAGTTATGAATAATGATGATTGTAATTATCATTCGGTAGATGCAAGTACAAGGCTTGAGGATCATAATCATAGACTTCGAAGAGACAATTTTTTTTATTTACTTAAAGATGCAGAGGTGCCACTTTATCCAAATTGCAAAAACTTTTCAAAGTTGTCCTTTATCATTTATTTGTTCCACATTAAATGTTTTAATGGGTGGACAAACAAGTCTTTCAATTCTTTATTGGAGGTGTTAAAACTTGCATTGCAGGATGATAATACTTTGCTAAGGTCTTATCATGAAATGAAAAAGATAATTTGTGAATTGAGTTTAGGGTATGAAAAGAATCATGCTTGCCCAAATGATTACATGTTGTTTTGGAAGGGAAATGAAAAAAAGAAAAATTTGTTTGAAATGTGGAGCCTCCTGACGGAAAGAAACCTCAAATAGTGTCAAAGATGAGGATCTTGACACTTTTTCAAAAGAAAAGAAAAGAAACAAGCCGCAAAGATTTTGCGTTGGTTTCCCCTCTTTCCAAGATTGCAAAGACTATTTATGTCTTCAAATGTTGCTCATTTGAAAATCATTTAATTCTCGGTATCCTGAATTTTCTTTAGATCCTCATAACATCCGCTTAGGATTGGCTTCTGATGGTTTTAATCCATTTAGAACTCTGAGTGTGACGCACAGTACTTGGCCTGTTATCGTGATACCTTATAATTTGCCAACGTGAATATGTATGAACCAGTTCAATTTTATACTCTCTTTGCTCATTTCTGGTCCAAAAGGTCTAGGAAATAATATAGATGTATACTTTCAACCTTTAGTTGCAGAATTACATGAGCTATGAGAAGTTGGTGTTGAAACTTTTGATGCTACAACGAGTCAAACATTTCAACTTCGTACAACATTGATGTGGACTATAAATGACTTCTCAGCATATGCCAACTTATCTGGATTGAGTACTAGAGGAGAGTATGCTTATCCTTGTTGTGGGTATAATACAGCTTCTAAGTGGTTGAAGCATAGTCAAAAGTTTTGCTATATGTGTCATCGTATGTGGTTAGATCCTAATCACCAGTTTCAAACCGACAAGCATTCTTTTGATGGCACTGAAGAACATAGAACTGCTCCTTCACCACCATTAGGTAGCGATATATTGAGGCAATTGGAAGCTTTAAATGGAACCGAAGATGGCCCTTGGAAGAAAAAATTCATTTTCTTTTCTTTACCATATTGGGAGTGTTGAGTTGATCAAACAATGCAATTGGCCAAGAAAGGGGTGAATTGACAATTAAAATTTTGAATAGAGGGAAATGAATGAATAAAAATTGGCACAAGAGATGTATAGTGGTTCAAGTTCTCCAATGAACTCTACATCCACTACCTTAGCTCCCACTAAGGATTTTCAACCAATCCACTATTGATTCTTCCCCTTTTCTTGGATGAGGAGGAAACCTCACAAAGAAATTAAGCTTTCTACCCAAAGCTTAATTTAAAACACTCTTTACAATAGAGAAAGTGGTAAACCTCACAAATTCCTCTCAAAGGATGATTTGTTTACCCAATTAGAATTTTTCACTCCCCAAACTCACAATAAAAATAAGAATGAAACACTCAATTGAGTTGGGTACACGAATTTGACAATAAAAGGCACTAGGATTTGGATTTGATGCTTGGATGATTCTTGTAGGTTCAATAGTTGTTGCTGGTGCTCAAAATGCTTGCTTTTATACATTCTCATCGATTTCTAGCCATTTGGGTGGTTGGCATCATAAATATAGCCGTTGGGACTTCATCTTCCCACCATTAATGTTGTTCTGGAACTACCCGTACCGAAACGGCATCACATGTATCGAAATGAAGCAAAAACAAAAAACAACCGTTGGGAGCATTTAAGAGATTGTATCGAAACGATCGTGGTCGTTTCAAAACTGAAAGAGCCTGTTTCGAAACGGGACAAGGCCGTATCGAAACATTTTGAAACTGTGAAAACCCGTATCGAAACGCACCTAAAACGTATCGATACGCTTAACTAACTTTCAAGAAAACAATTATGACAAGCAACAGTCATATTTTTAAACCAACTTTCAAAACTTGTATCGAAACGAGTGAGATCGTTTCCATACTACCGTATCGATACGGGTTCTCTCATTTTAAGCCCACACCTGGCAGTTTCAAAACGTTTCGAAACACCTAAGGGGTGTATCGAAACGGTTAGTCTAAAATTACTTTACAGTTTCAAATCATTCCGAAACATCTAAGGGGTGTATCGAAACGGTTAGTCGAAAATCGTTGTTTTGGCTTGGAAAACACTTAGAAAAATTTATGGGACCTTGAGTTTTGACATAAACAACTTGCTTGTAAATTTTGGGAAGTTTGAGGACTTAAAAATTTATTTTCTTTTCAAATTAGTCCTTGAAATGTTTGTTATATCAAAAATCAAAGTTTTAGTTTTACAATCTCCCCCTTTTTGATATAACAAATCCAAATATAAATTTTTAAGTTTTGAAAACTTTGTAAAACTCACTCCCCCTCAATTTAAGATAGGTTTTAAAACTAAGTTACAAAGTTTTAAAATTGGCTCTACTTTTCTCCCCTTTTTGTTAGATCAAAATAGGCATAATACAATGAGAGATAAAAGGGAAATTAAATCAAAGCAACAACATAATATATAAAGTTCATGAATCCAAAGCATAAAACAAAAAACCAAACTCAATTCCTAAAAACATGACATAGGAAATAAACATAGTTCAAAAGCTAAAAATAGGTGCATAACAAGAAAACTAGATAATATGATATGCTATGAGATGCAAGCTAATCTAGGGGTCCATATCACCACCATTCGGATCATCCTCATCATCTTCATGATTGCCATCTTCGTCTTTGTCTTCCTGTTGACTTCTCCAAAAGTGTTTCCATTCACCCTAGAAACCGGTGAAGGAGAGATCCATCGAGGCATGTTGATTTAAAAGAGAAGTGAGATGATTTTCCACATTGAGAACACGTTCCTCCAAAGCGGTGAAACATGTACCGATGGCAGCAAATCCGGAAGAGATGTCGGTTCGCAAGCCGGTGAATTACGTGTTGAGATAAGCCATAAACGCGTCATTGTTTTGAGAAGCTGTGAGAGCTTGAGAAGCTTGAGGTGGAGGATCAACCGGAGGATCTCTTACCCCTCTATCCACACGAACCCATTCACCAAGAACGTAGCGAAACCCGGAGCTAAGAAGGGTACTTTCATCGAGCTTTTGCTTGAGAGATTCTGGATAGTCACAAGAGCAATCAATCCCGGACTTGAAGAAAATGTAGCTCAATGCAGTCTCATAGGTGAAGGATTGGATGGAGTCGGAACCACGATGCCTAACCAAATGCACCATCTCGACAAACATGATCTTTACGAGGTTCAGTCGCTTTTCTTGACGGAAGCACTCAAGCCAAAAGTTGTCAACTTGGCGGATGTAAGCAAACTTGCCTCCGGAGGGATGAAACCACCAAGATATTATGAGATGCAAGAACTGATCATGAACATCTAAGGAGAGAACTGAGCCGATCCTAGAGCCCAAAGAGGTCTCGTCTTCAATGCCTTCATCGACAAGGCCTAGGAAATTGACCAAGGTTGATGACTCAATTCGGACCTTTTTCCCCCATAAGATAGGACTTTATGGCTATGACTTCGGAATGGTCTTGGTTACTCACTAACCGGGCATTAGCATAAAATAGCAAAACAATGTTACGGTAAAGAATGTCGGGTATAGTCATGAAAAATAAGAACCCCCAACGCTGTAAAAGAGGTAGATATTTGAAGTAAAAGCGTTCAGAGTCAAGAAAGGTCATATCAACCATACGCTCACGATGAATGATGGTGTCTTGATAGAGCTTGAAGTTCGTGCGAGCTTCGTTGTTTCTGAGACTCTTAGTGAAGAGAAGAGCAAGGTTAGGATGAGAGGAATCATCAACAGCATCTTTAGATCCTTCGTCCGTCTCTTCGGTCTTTCGCTTTTTGTGAGCCATTGAAAAAAAGCCTAAAAACGTTTTAAGCAAGCAGAAAAAATATGTATGCATTAAAATTTACATTCAATCCAATGAATATCCTATAATTAAGGTTTAAATATATACAATATATATAAAAAATTAAGAAGATGATTTGAAAACTGAAAAAAATTATACGGTTTAAAAATTTTATATTCGAATAAAAAATTTTGATTTTTGAAGAAACTTTTGCGAAAACTTTGAAACCCATAGTATAAATATGTAATATATACGAAAGAAATAATTTTAAACTAGATAATTCAAACGAAAATTGAAAAGAGAAAAAATACCTTGATTTGGGATTTTGGATGAATAGATGAATGTAGATGCACAAGCATGGTGAATCTTACTTAGATTGGAGTTGAAGACTAAAAACCCTTAAGATGAGAGAAAAACGTTTAAGGTTGATGGGTATTTAAAGGAAAAATCAGGGTTAGGGTTTTGAGTTTAATGAAAAGTTGTTTTAAAGATGGAAACCCTTTAAATATAGGCTTTTTCAGATACGCGTTTCGATACAAGTAGAGTCGTATCGAAATAGGCGTATCGAAACGAAATCGACTGTTCCGAAACCCTATGACCATTTCGATACAAGTTTGACTGTATCGATTCTCACAAAGATGCCCGTATCGAAACAGATGGAGGGTGTTTCGATACAGATTGTTCCAGAACCAAAATGTTTCGAAACGTTTGTGTCTGTTTCGATACAGTTTGGTTCAATGATCTCCTTTGAGGTAGCCCGTATCGAAATAGGGGTACCCGTTTTGATACACATATGCCAGAATGTGCAGTTTGGGCACAAAGTTGCAGAAAAATCAATTTTTAATCGATTCAAAATGCATGATTAAGATGAATGAGCAAAGACTATAGGCAAAAACATTTACATACTCCGCCTAGCTACAAAAATTCAAAAATTCAATTTTTTTTTATAGATATGAATCTTGTTATATTCGATATTTTTACTTGTTATATATGAAAAATTAAAATTTCTATGGATACAAATCTTGTGTATTCAACAATTTGTTGATTTTTTATATTCAAAAACCCAAAATTTTTATGGAAAGTACCACCAAATTAAAAAAACATAAATCGAGTCATAAATTCAGATATTCGAATGTCTGATATCCGAAAATTGGATCCAATTTTATTGATCGGATACGGATCGCTAAATTGACGATCCAAAAATTTCAGATCAGATCGAATATCCGAAATGCACACCCCTATCTCACTTGTCTACCATGTTTGTCATACCTAGTTTGAATTTTTTTTGAATAAACACTAAACTTCATTAAGATAATGAGAAGTACAAGATAAACATACCCCTAAAAGATAAACGTAGGAGAACAAAGGGTATACAAACATGAACAGTAAAATTAAATCTTCTCATAAGATCTTCATCGGTGTTGTTTAAATCTATCGCCATAGTGAAATCTTGGAGTGCTCACTGGTAGAGCGCTGATCGTTGAATTACTCCAATCAACAAAAAGAGAGAAAACGTCTTGGTTAACTCCATAAACAACCAATCCATGGAAGATTGTGCAGTAAGATTCAACTGTATCATTCACCAGGTTGAAGACGTCTTCAATATCAACATGTCATAGAGGCAGACAAAGAACGTGCCAAGCGGCAGACGAAGAGCAGGCCAAACATCCGATAAAGGTAAAAAAAGAAAACAAAGAAAGGAACAAAAGAAGGAAAACAAAAAAACAAAAGAGAACAAAACAAACAATAAAATAAATCACCGCAGGTAGACGGCCAAAGCCGCGACCATTGGCTTGAAAAAACTCAAAAACCACTTACAAACTTTTAAGAGAAAATAACTGCTGCAGAGAAAATGTGAGAGTGGAGAAAATGTGAGACCTAGTTAAAATTTAAGGTTTAAACATTATAAATTAGATTTTAATAGAGTTGATAATTTAAATTTTAGTTTTTAAAATAAAATTAATCACATATATTGTATATTTTTTCTCCATTTTCGGTATATGGAGTAATAAACCATTTGTTACAGGGATCTACTATTTTAAATTGATTCAATGAAATTATTTTATCCCGAACATGTGTTTTTGCCGTTTGTTCTTAAAAAATTTAATAATTAAATAAGTGCTTAATTATACTTTTTTTTTTCAGATGTGTCTAAAGTACTTTTCAACCCAAGTGTCTAAAGTTTTGTTCCGTAACCCTTTAAAGGTTTTTTCTGTCAATAGTCGTTAAAAAATTATCATCCAATAAAAACGTGATAGTGACCTATTTCTTAATTTTCATTTAAATTTTGTTAAAAAAATAAAAAAAAAATCAATAATTTTTTTTAAAAAATCCTAAAACTTTAATATTTTTCAAAACAACCTTCAATCCACAAATCTTCCCTCTACTGCTGTTGAACACCACGCCGTCGTCCCCGAAGTGGGTCTTCTCCTCTTGACGCACGAGCCGAAAGTCCCAGTTTGTCGTTTGTCCATCTGTTGTTTGTTGTTTGTCGTTCAATTGAAGATTTAATGTTTGATGTTTGTGGTTCATTTTGCCGCTTGTTAATCGATTTTTGATGATGTAAGGTTAAGATTATCGACTGTGGAGGGTCGACGAAGGAAGTGGTAGTTGATGGTGGCTGGATCGATGGTCGAAGGAGAAAAATTTAGGGTTAGGGTTAAGTTTTTTTTTTGGAGAAGTTAAAGGATTCTAGTTTTTTTAATATAAAGTTAAAGTTTTTCTTATTTTTTAAGTTAAAAATTAAAGAACATTACAGAAATAGGCCATCCGTCAATTTATTACTTGATAACGAAAAAAATGACGTTACGATAGAAAAACCTTACAATGATAACAGAATAAAGTGCTAGACACTTACTTTGATCGAAAAATACTTTTGAGACACTTATTTGACTATTAAGCCTTTTTAAAATATTTTAGTTTGTAATAATGGTGTCGTCGAGCTTGACATTTTTTTAAAATATTTAAGTTCGAGGTACGTTTTTCACGAGAATTCCCAATAAAAAAAATTATTTTTTATTTAAAATTCGATTAAAACAAATAAATTCAAGATATATACGGATATATATATATGTATGTATATAAATATCAAGTAAATATTAGTAATAATAGCAACAATAACAACAACAACAACAACCAAGTGACTAAATTGTAAAAAACATAAACTTAAAAAACAAAGAAATAAGACGAAATTACAAGGAAGCATAAATATGAAGGATAAAAATGCGGAGGGACCAAAACCGAAATTTCCCCACTTATCCAAAAACGCGAGGATCTTCCTCCGGCTCAGGTCACCACGTCAAGTACAAGCATGAAACGACATCATTTTAGGCTTGAACATTGACGCCCAAAACTACGTTGTTTTAAGGAACCTATAAGTAACCTTTTTGAACCAAAAACTTCATTTTCCCTTTGTATTAAAAAAAATATCAAGAGCTCTCTCAACTAATTCGGTGCCGGTTGCTTGTCCGCCGTGGGCCGCCGTTCAACGGTGACGGAGAACCTCCGTTCAGCTATTATCATGCGTATGCTCATTTTTGTGATGGGTTTTATCTTCGGGGAAGTTACATGCACACACGTACTCCACTAAGGATACTATATCTATATCTGTCAAAGTTAATTCCATTGAAACCGAGCTTCCTTTTAGTTATTACAATCTCCCTTGCTGCAATCCTCTCGGTGGAATAAAGAAAAGTGCCGAGACTCTTGGTGAACTTGTGATGGCCTGATGGGAGATCAGATTGATAACCCCCCTTATCAGTTTCGCTCTACCTTTGCACTACCATCCCCTTGAAGGAGCATGAGGTTAAGTTTTTGAAACATAGGACTCGAGATTTGTATCAAGTGAATATGATTCTAGACATTTTCCGGTGATGAGGATTGTGAAACAAAACCGAGTTAACATTCGGTGGACTGGATTCCCTGTTGGCTATTCTCCAGTCTCCACGGAATATTGATGATGAAGTGGTGTGGAGATAATCACGTAAGCCTATGATATCTCGATCCATCATTTCGATTTTGGTAAAAGTTGCCTTTGGTAGAGTAACAAACCTAAATACTGTTTACATTCATATCTACGATCATGCAGGAAGAGTAACAAACGCACTCTTATTTTTGTCTTGTGCAAGAAACTTAGAAACATAAAGTGGGTTTTGTCTTTTAAGTGGTGCCAGGGAAACCTTGAACATTGTCTTAGCTCAAGCAGTCTTGAAGATTGTTGCAGTTAAAGCTATTATCGAGATTGATTGGTTGATCATCGTTCCAATTCAATAAGGCTTCTATGAGGTCTTCATCGTCTGGCCGAATCATTTCCACCTCACTGCTGGGAAGTACAGGCAAAATTTCCTGATTTGAACTTGCAGGGTAGCCATTTGGAGTCAAGAAACCTTCAGGTGCAGGGTGAAGTGAGGTTTGGGGCTGATATCCGAAAGGTACCTCTTGAGTGCCGACATTGGCTTGGCCTGTCGGTGCATCATACATAGGAGGACATGCATTGTGATGGTTGAAATGAAACTGTGGCAATGCGGCCACGGTGCCAAAATCAGATGGGCCAGGCATTGTTTTGAAACTTCCTAAACTAGCCAAGGGTTCCCCGTAGAAAAATGCATTTTCCATAGCTGCACTGCCTAAATGCTGATCGGCCAGTGTAGTGTGCAGATACCTCTGTGCTTCCAGATACATTCGATAATGGTTCTGAGTCTGCAAAATCATGGTTTTAAATTATCATTGATACCGCACAAAGAATATCTAATCGGCAAAAAGCATAAAAAAACAAACACAGAACATCTAAGTCTTCCCTTGCCAATTTAAGTTGAATAATTGAAATTTCAGTTTCTACAAGGATTTAAATTATAAATTTCCTTAACAAACTCACCTGAAGTTGCATATAGAGTGGTCCACGTCTTCCCTTTCTGGTTTTTCGAGCTCTTTTAGCTCTAGGTTTCCTGCATATTGTATGTCAAATAAGCCACAGTAGAGAATAAAATCTTAAACCAGCTTAACAAATAGGAAAATTTACCTTTTGTGCTCAGTGGTCTGAGTGGTTTGAGATTGTACCGAGCTCAAAGGTCTAAGACTCTGCGGACCTCCGTCAAGTTGAGAAGCTGATATTATTCCTCGCATTGAGAATCATTTGAAAACATATAATCAGCTTGAACATCAACATGTTATTCAAAAGTTGCTCATCTAAGTTTAAACATCACCGGAAATAAAAAGATGATAGCCCTTCATTTAGCCCAAGCCGATAAGTTGCCCTGATATACTTTTTTTCATCGGAATTTCTAGTTATTCTCTGAGATTCAGGGATGCTAAATATTTACAATTGTTTTTGAGTTAATTAAGGACATGATAAAATGAGTCAACTCACATGTATAATATACATTAAGAATGAAAGCCGGTAGATATAACAAAACGTACCATTTTTGGATGTGTCCTGCCAGTCCTTCACTGAAAACTTTCCGAGTCTAAATTTCTGGAGTTTATTAACATTTGTTAGGGGATCTGATGATAATCCTTAAGTCGGTTTTAAGTGCTAAAATGGAGGAATGATGAAATTTAATACAAAATCTTACTTGTAAATGACTCTTAATATGGACGTGCTTGAGTCCGTCTAAATCCATTTCCTTCAGAATAGCCTTCGGTTTTGCTTCTGCAAATAAGATATGTGGTTAGTTCTTCAGATAATTAACGGTTACTGCAAGTGCAGGGTAGCCTACCAGCAGCAGCAGCAGAGTCCTGTGGTAACTCTAAGAATACAGTAAACTATAGAGGGGAAATATTAACATAGTTGAGTTAAGAGCTCGGAAAACATAAGCCAAGTTCAGTTCATGCATTAGGACTACCCGGAAATACACGTCAGCCGAAAAAAAAAAGCACGAAGTTCCTCTGGCACCAAACTTAGGAAAGAATCTCAGAAAAGGGTGCAATTTTGTATCACGCAAGAATGTAAACAATTAAGGTTTATGTCCTATCGTAATTCTCTTTCTATAATCTTGCAGATAGTTAGGGGTTGATTAAAGGATTTTGCTCTACAGCATAGTGTAGTGGTTCAATCTAGAGGAAAAGTTACTTACAAATGCGGCCCTCATCTTGTTGCAAGGTTTAATTTTCTGCTAGTAAAATAAAAGGCCTAAAAGAAAAGTGCATAAGCTGCATTTGTTCCGATCTGCAGACTTGTATGGATGCCCTATTTTCTGGTAATGTCACCGGTTATAACAATGGGAACAAATCTAACATCATCAGAATATCCATGTGACGGTATACGACAAACTTGCAGTCAGTATCA
The DNA here is from genome assembly GCA_030270665.1 of Hibiscus trionum. NCBI lineage: Eukaryota > Viridiplantae > Streptophyta > Magnoliopsida > Malvales > Malvaceae > Hibiscus > Hibiscus trionum. Next base: position 2,989,393 of record BSYR01000010.1, on the reverse strand, counting down.
TCAAATACATTGGTGAGGAAGACACACAATTCATCATAGGTCATCGATGCAAAGTAAAACCGTTAGAAAACGACATAGAGTATTACACGGGCGAAAAAAGCAGGACAAATTACAGGTCGACAGACTTTCCAAAAGCATCTGGAAGTGTTTGAACAACATTCCTAGAATGCAATGTAACAGTACATATGTACATATAGAAACTGGTTTAACATCTATAACTAAGTCGCTAATCGACAAATATATCGTCAGCAGCCATCAAGAAGCTAGACAAACTCCCTAGATTGCTGTTAACTCAATCTTTTTAACACGCATGCATAGAAAGGTACAAGGGCATTTCAAAACCTAAACGATCAAAAGAATTCCTTCTTTGAAAAAATCTCACATGAATTTATCAAAAGAACATCTTTTTCGAAACACACATATAAGGTAAGAAGTGGGATATGATAAGAATTTACACTAATGGAGGAAGACAGCAGAAAACCATCTGTCGTTGATGATTTCGTTTGATCATACCTGCTCAAGAATAGCATAATAATTGCATATACACTTGTATTCAAACAAAGAAAGAACTAGCAGCATGCAGTTAAAGAAAAGAGAAGCTATAATAGCCGGGGGGGGGGGGGGATCTATGAATGCTTGAAACACATGAATTTCTGCTAAAAGTTAGAGGAGAAAGAAGAGGAGACCCATTTTATAAACAAGGACCAAAGGATTCCAGTGTTAAAGAATTTAAACACCCTTAAAATCTGATGGAAAAGATTACATTTTGTTAGAATTCATGCTAACAGCAAGCAAGCAGAACTTAATTTCCAAACAAGCAAGCACAGATATAAAGGACAAGAAGAATTTTAAGTGAGCAAAATGCAGCTACAGGGGAATCCAAGCATTCACCGTAAAATCCAAAGATGGACATGATGCAAATTGCAACCATTGAAGCATTCAGGTGTTATATCTATCATGAATTGATCTAATATTTGGGTTAAATGAAGTAGACTAGGGGGATAAAAACACTGACTTTTAGGACCACCGAGCCTGTTGACAGCTTCAAGGAAATAATCATGAAGCTCATGAGTCCATCGAAGGCGAGGTTTAATCTCATTAGTCACCATGAGTATAGGTTTCTCCCTTACCACCTCCCCATTACCATCAACATGACCATCATTGATCTTAAAAGGGGCAGAAGATCTCTCGTTTTCTTGCGAAGCAAGCAATGCGTTATTATCACCGACCTGAATTTGCTGGCCCTCTCGGTTATCATCCCCATTCACATCACCTTCATGACCAGACAACACTTCTTTTTCTACTACCAACCTTTTAGATTCACCTGGATTTTGATTCACACCATCGTTTTCCTTTGGAACACTCTTCGCTTCACTCGATATCTCACCCATTTGCCTAGTATACACCTCCTACAACTCTCTAAACTCTTCCTTTTTTTCTCTAAACAACACTGGTGTACAGTGTTGCAGGCTAATTTGCAACAGAAACCAAGACTACCCAAGATATAGAATAGGAAAAGTAAACGAGAAAATGGCAAAAAAACATGACGTAACCCCACAACAAGAACAAAACTGAGGACCCCACCAGGGGAGGTTTTTCTTCTTCTTCTTCTTTGGGGCCACAGAACTAAACAGAAATGAAATTAGAGAAATAAATAAAAAGTCAGTACAATCCAAAGAAATACACAACTGCTGAATTGTAATCATCTTGGTATTGGTAAGAAAGAAAGAGTTGAAACTGTGGAATAGTGTGGAAGTGTGGGACTTTTGAAGCAGCTGCAGGTGAGTGAACAACGCTGACGACGGTGGAGGGCCGAGGTGGCGGTGGTGGTGGTGGGGGTGGTGAAGTGAGTTGCATTGCAGAGGGGAAAGTTTTTGAGTTTAGTTTGGTGACTCAGTTGCATGAGGGGTGCGACGTGGAGGCAGGGGTTTGTTCGGTGGTTGGTTTTTTGTTCATAATTACAGTCTCAACTTCAGGAGTGGTTTAACTTTTCAAGAGTGGTTTTGGCATTTGAAACTATCAAAGGTCATTGAAACAAACCCATCTTCATAAGTCAAAAAGGATTCATCCTTTGGATCTAACAAAAAAGATAATACTTTTTTTACCTTCAAATACTATGAACTGACTTTCTCTGCATGTCTTCCTCGTTGCCAATTTTCTTAAAGGGAAATTTAAGTAGGAAGACAAAAAACTCACATCCTTTTTTCGGAGTCTATCTATGGAGTTGTCTAAAATACATCAGATTAGTGTATGATTAATAAACGGTGGAATGTTATAGTCGTCGGATGGAAAACTTCAGATTTTGATCGTTAGATTTAAATTCCTATAAAAAACACGCGGAAACGAGAAGAGATCGCTGCCGGTAAGTATCGGGACGTTGTATGAAGTTTCGCAATTGTATGGGAGAAAAATTGTGTTCCAACGTAAAAAGATAAAATGACGCATATGTTTCCGAACTATGAAATATGTACCGGAACCAGTAGTTAATAGTTTAAACCCAAATTGTTAGTGAAGTATTTGACAAGTAAAGTTGGAAGAAGATATCTCAAAATTTTATATAAGTAACGAAACAGTCTGATGTGAAAGTAACATTTAAGGGTTAACGCGTAACAATTGACGTTTTTCTCCTCATATCGGTACTTTTGTACATGTTGCGTAACCTGTAGAAAAAGTGTAAACTAGAAATGCTTAAAGTGACTTTAAGAATACATGTTTGTATAGTAAGTTATGCGACCTAAAGTTGAAGATGATAATATTTTCGGTGTAACGATTCATATTTCTAGTGTTTCTTTCAAGTCTCGACACGTACACTGCCGTTTTGCCACTCATAGAGAATAAAACCCTTGGGCTCCTAGAATGAGAATCAAACCTTCACTTGTTTAATAACATTTTAGGGATAAGATTTATTTTCCCATCAGAAAATCTGGAGAACCCTCTGGAATTGGGAAAAACGTTTCAGTCACTTCAGAGGATCGAAACCTGAACTTAGGCCTGCAACTGAACCTGTGCAATCGTCTCCATTGCGAAGGTAACAAGCAAAGCAAAACCTTAACTTTTTTTTTGTTTATTTGCGGAATACTTGAAATCTACGGTTTGTGTTTTGAAATTTTGGTATGGTTCCATTTATTGTTGGATGAAATCAGTTTAAACTGCAAATTTTCTCCTCTTTTAGTTTTTTTAATTGGTAAGTTGTCACCGGCTTTAAGTTAAAAAGGTTAGATTTGTTTGTAATGAGGATGAGTATATTTATGAGTGAGTTGGTTTGTTTTTGCACTGACTCATTTGATGATTTAATCCTTAGGATGAGTACTGTAAATCTGAATCTCGTTTTTGACGATGTTGGTAAAGAAGTTGCTGATAAAGATGTTAATAATGAAGTTGGTAAAGAAGGGGCTGATGAAGTTGGCAAATTAGTTGCTGAGGAAGTTGCTGATAAAGAAGGTAATGATGAAGTTCCTAAAGACTTTGCTGATAAAGATGGTAATGAAGTTGTTGATAACGAAGTTGCTAAGAATGCTTTGCTTGAGATCCTGGCCATATGTGAGAAGCCGCACGGAAGGAAAACAGTTCCTCCCTACCTGCAATTTTAGTAAGTTGATATTTACGTGTTCTTATTGAATTGAAATAAAGAATTACTGAATGTATACCTTTGGGGGTTTTTTATGTTTTACAGTAAAGGTGAATGTATAAGGATGAAGCAAAGTGAGGAAAAAGTGACTCACAAGGTAGGTTTCAGTGCTTTATGATGTGTAAAATGTTAAATTCATTTGAATTTTTCATTCGTAGGTTAATAAAAAGTTAGGCAAGAAATGGAAGGAAATATTGAAGGAAGACAAACAACCTTACATTGATGAAACTGAGAAGGAGAAGACGACATACGAAGAATCTAAATCAGGACAACCGAAGAAGGTAATAGGGAAAAGACATTGTTTCTTTGATAGAGTATAATATATTACATATTTTGACCTATTTGGGGAATTGGTGGAAAGTTTTAATGCTCGAAGGAGTGTTATTCAGTTTGAAGGACACAACATTCCTATATTAGTTGAAGGTGTAAAAGCTATATTGGGCCTGAAGAATGAGGGTGTTGATGTTAATGAAGTGATGTCGAGGGAGAATGATAAAGAACTGGGTGAAAAGTATAAGCTCGGCACGTTTTTAGCATTTGGTAAAATCAAGCATGTTGTATTGTAGGATTTAGGGAGGTTTTTAACGAGGCGACCGTTGTGGCTTATTGGTTGTATATTGCTTCTTAATATACGACATTATTGAGCAAAAAAAAAAAGCATGTTGTATTGTATGGTTTTTTTGAAGGGGATGCTTTGAAATCTAGGGTGTTGCTATACATTATTGGAGTTTTTCTCTATCATACTGCTGAGACACGACCATGTCAAGATTTGTTGAAGTTGTTGTGCGACGATTGCTTACAAGAAAAAGTGAATTGGGCCAAGCATGTTTACGATACGCTTATTGATGGAATAAGTTGTATACAGAGGCCAGGAAGGCACATATACCTAAAAGGGTGCATTGCAGTCTTAGAGGTAAAGTTTAAATATCATTAGTAATGAGAAATGAGTGGAACTGAGTATTGTCATATAAATTAATGATGTGTTGTGAAAGATATGGAATTCAGGTTAGGCTGTATGATTATTGGTTTGGAATTGATAGCATAGCCAGTGCAGCTTCTAATGGTGGTAAGGCTCGCATTCTACACTAGGTGCAGTCAGAGGTCGCGTGTGTTTATACCTGCTTGATGAGCGTCCAAGCTGTAAATATACCAAAGGTATGTGCTGGATTATTATTCGTCTATTATGTTAATTGCGATCATGGTTAATTAATAATATACTTTCGCGGTGAGGATTATTGTCTGGAAGCAGCTATTACCTGAAACTGTTGACAAACCTGATTTCATAGAAGAAAGCAAAGACAGGAAAGCTTCAAAGAGACGTAAGACAATACGTAATGTGTCATAGTAGTACTCATTTATTTTGGGGAAGGTGAACTTTTAATATTTATTTATTTTGCAAGGTTGCTTCCGTCGAGTACGATGTTGCAGTATACAACGATGGAGATGCAACGAGGGAAATGCTGTCGGAGATACATCAACAAATGATGTCCGAGGTAAAAGAGGTTGTGAATACGGGAATTGAGAAGAAATTTAAATATGAGGAGCAACTAATGTCCGAGGTGAATGGGCTAAAAGTGGTTATGGAAGTGGGAATTGAGAAGAAAATTAAAGGCACAGAGAAATTGAACAGTATGAGAAGGGTTGACAATACGATGTTGGGAGAGAAATTTCGTAGTCTTTCTAAACATGTCCGAGCCGAGATGACCAGCTTGTAGAAGATTGTGGAGGAGAACAAAGACTTTTATGAACTGAAAATAAACGATTTAGAAGTCAAAATCGTTGGTCTTCATGAGGTTGTGAAACAAACGCTAGACGACATGAAAGATTCTTTGTAGATGATGTCAAGGAATAGGGAGGTTGATAAGGCCTGTATTTTGAGTGAAATTAATAGGGTTGTTGAGCGCAAATTTATGTGGAAATCACCTATTCAGAGTCGTATTCCTACATAGACAATAGAAGTTGTTACTCCTTGTTCCAAGTTCAAAACACCCCAAGAACTCAGAGCATAGATGGAGATATAAATTATGACAGTCCAGAACCAGTGAAGAAAAAGGTAAAAGCTACAATTAAATTTTAAAGAAAAATTTCATCTTTTCTATGGACCTATGGGCTTGGCTTGACTTTAGTACTGTTCCGTTGTATGCTGATAAGAAAGGCAGACAGGTTAGTCGAAAATCCCCTCGACTCTCAAAGGATAACCATTCAACTGCATAAAGTTTCAAAATTTAAGTGAGAAAAAATATTCCGTGTTATTACCATTCGTAATGGTAATTGTTGGTTGTGTTTACCGTGTACGTTAATAATAGCATATGACGCTTGCCATATTGCATTGAACATTGGCCATCGAACATTGGGCCTTAAGCCCATCGAAGGGAACATTAGAAACAATACAATTTTGGCCGTTAAGGCCATCGAATTAAATGTTGTCCCTTAAGGGTTATGATTTTTTGCTTTCGTTTACATGAATTATGATTGTCGTGGTTACCATCATATCATTCTTCTTGTGAAAGGCTAAAGATGAAGGGTCAAAGACATTACCGTGTGTTGTACTACCTAATGGGGTTGGTGAACTAAAATGAGCGCACTGTGATTATTTATGGAATACCCCATTTCCGCAAGAGTAAGCCTTCAACTTTATAACTTTAATTTGTTATATTGTGAAATTTAAAATCAAAGGCATAATAGAATGTTTGTTTCCAGCTATGTGGTGATTAAATGCGGCATCATCGACGACAATGTAGCAGACATGGATCTGTTATGACAACATACATGGGCCGATGATACAATTAGTCACTTAGACTAAGAAATATTGTATATGCCTTGAAATTATATAAAACAGTTAGAACATGTTTTTCATTGTGGTCATTATTGTTTTTTAAATTTGCAAGATTATTGATATGGTGTCCTTGTTCGAGAATCGCAAGGTGGCAAAAGAAGGGAGTAAAGGGTGAGTCTTTGTACCTTCTAGTTTTGATGTATGTTAAATTTGATGGTTAACCTTCTTATATAGTGTTTATGCCATATTTGTTTGTCGATAAATTGTTCTTGATTGTAAGTAATAAACTATATTTACTGTAGAGTTCTGTTCGATCAAATCCAAAGGCGGGAGCGCAATGGTTTGCAATGTTTTATGAGGCGGAAATACAACGTTGGGTGGACATAACTGGTGCTGATATTGTAAGACGTAATCTGTTAAAGGAAACATGTTAAGTTGTTTGGGGATATGGTAAATTTTAAGAAGATGAGGTCACAATATTTGCATGTATTCTTCCCCACGAATTATAAGAATGCCCACTATACTTGTGTGTGATTTGTATGGATCTTTGTGAAGTTTGGCTACTAGATAGCTTAGGGGAAACTACGGCAACTCCGTGTAGGGAGGAAGTAGTTAAGACAATGGTGAGAACTCATCCATTTGTCATGTCGCCTTGTTAGCAATGTATGTTATTAGCGTGCATGAATGAAATTTATTGTTATGATTGTATGTTATTGACACCCAGATAAGCACGTTAGCGAAATATGCTAAGAATGAGGAATTTGTTAAGCTGTTTGGCACATTGAAGGTGGCGTTTTACAAGCTAAAGTTTAAACGTGCTAAAGTCAAGACACAAGGAAATGGGTATCCAACTTTCCACATTCTTTATTTTTATTATCAAATTAGTAATTAAATGATTAGAACCACATCGAACTTGATAGGGATGACTGTGGTATGTTCGTCATTGCATGAATGAGAGCCATACAGTCAGGTACCGAAATAGAAAACCTGTTGAGTGGTCTTAATGTTTAGTTTTAAGTTGTAACATATGTGTTTATTTCCAATTATAGGTAGTTGGAGAGTGACAAGATGAAGTTGTTGTTCAATCTGTGTACGGATGTAGAAAACCAGAACATGAAGAATCTGAACGACGAGGTGGTAACACATTAGAAAAAGAGGAAGAGAAATGGCTATAAACAGCCAACAACTATTACGCGACGAAAGAATGGGCCTTGAACCATATTGGAATGAGTCAGGTTCATTTCTAAACCATTATATTTCGACAATTACATCATATTAATTTGATTTGCAATCATACTTATTGGTTTATATTCTATGCTGGTATAACAAAATTGGGTTTTGATAAATTTCTAATGCTGAGGGCGTTAGTCCCACAGTTGGTCCCCACTTTGGCTTGGGTTGACAGCATATTCTGTTTCGATTGTTAACTATCGGAATTTTTTTTCCCAGAAACGATAATTGGTCTCATCTTGACGGACGATAAATGTTTATTTTAAGAAATTTTAGTTTCTTCATTAATTAATTAAGGTCATATAATGCATGTATAGTTTGATGTTCGAAAAGTCAATAGTCGTTCTTCGTTCATGTTGAGTAGTGGGGATATGATCCCCATTTTTGTGATACAATTTTGTTGTACAGTCATGACCCAACACCAATTGTACAGAAGGCAAATTGTATTGTACAATAGTAGTCTTGTTACAAAAAGTCGATCATTGAAAATGTATGACACGTTTAATATTATTATTATTATTTATTTAAACAAATGCCATGCTGAAAGAAAAATTTGGAAAATAGGTTCCAGAAAGTTTTGCAAACGTTTGATACTTGTCGTATCAAATGGATATGGCAATTTCTGCGAGTTAAATTTCATTTAAAGCAAAAACGATAGTGCATAAGTGAAAAGGGAAATATCATTTCTCTTCCTCTACCGTCTAGAAAGCAGGCTAAAGATCAACCTTAATCTCCTTTCGTTTCTTCTTCCCCAACCATTCGCCCGGACTTTCCTTCAGAGTCCAAGAATAAGTTCCTTGGCATGCAGACTCATTGGTGGTTCAGACCATTGGAAAAAAGTACTTGATTTGTGAAATCTATTCCCATGGTTAGAACGCCAAAAAAAATATTCTTCCCGAATTGTTATCTGACCAAGATGTCTTCAACACGGCTTGCTTTCCACAACTGCAATTGGGAATTTCAGTCGCCTCAGATATAGAGTCCATATATCCACTTTTGTTTCCTCCTTCTTCTTAACTTTCGTTGGCAGACACAGTGACCTGCACATTTTGGTTTATTTTGAAAGTAGCAATTAAGGTGTAGGGTATTTTAAGGGGGTATTATTTTAATAATATAACTCAGAAGTCTGTATTAGGCGGGAATCAAAATTTCAAGATAGTTTCGAGACTTAATATTGTGGTTTAGACACTTGTAATTTCCAACTTAAACTGAAATCATTAGGCAAACATGTTTCATTTGTGATTTCACAGGTGAAGTTCGAAAACTTAATATAAAGATGTTCGGTACTCGTCGAATTACTGAGAAGACATGTTCTGGCAGTCATAAATGTGACGTTTAATAATATAACTGAAAAGACATTTTCGTGCGAGAACGACATATTAAGTTTAGTATCAAAACTGTCAATTAAGGTTTCGATACTTTAAAACCACAACTTAAACTGAAACTGTTAGGAAAAATATAATATTTTAGGTTGACAATAATAAGTTCGAAACGTTTTATACAAGCGTTCAGTACTTGTCGTATTAATGAAAAGCCACGTTTTGCCTGGCCTAAACCTAAAAGTGAGACTTTAATTATTAAATACACTCATGTGCCCAGGTTTAATAATTTTCTTCATCATTGACGGGTTGACATATGAACAACCACGACATTGTAAAACCATAATATAGCATAATATGACGATCATGTAATGTCATAATGTTGTGTTTTTTTACTTTGTTAAAATGTTGTGTTCTTAAATTTGTAAAACCCTAATCTAGCATAATATGACGGGATAAATACTTTGTTTATATTATATATAAATTGTTATGTTCTTTTCTCCATTCGCACAGTTGACAATATTCATTTGTACTTTTTTTTTCAAGGATTTTACTATCAAGAAAAACTCCATAGTCCTAAAAGTTAAGGATTGTAAGTTTATGATTTTAGAATTCAGGTGTAGTGTTTATGGTTTAGAATTTAGGGATATAGGGTTTAATGTTTAGGGTTTAGCGTTTTAATCTTTAATTATATGAAAAAGTTTAAATTAATGTAATACAAGTTTTTAGGAATGTAAATAATTACATTCTACAAGATTTCATTGAAAAGTCAAATAAATATTAATGATAAGAATCATGTAGTTCTTATTGACAACCCTGATCAATAGAATAACCCTTTTTTAATATTAATAATTTGTTTAAATATAAATTAATAATTTAATATAATTTAAGGTTAGATAGATCATAAGATAGTTTGACGGTAAAGCGAAAAACTTTTGAAATTCCTTTTAATAACATAAATTGATTACAGTTTAAAAAACCACAACTTGATTCACGTTATATACTTAGCAATCAAATTATATTACAAACAAAAGAAATATCCCTAAAGCATCATTAGTATTCTTTTAATTTTTTCCAAGACCATATAGAAGACATCATTGTTGTAGCCTTCATCATCGACTTTATTCGTTGTCGCAAAACCTTGATAACTTAAATGGGGAAAAGGGGAAAATGGCGAGACACATCAAAAGCTTCCACAATCCGCTTAGCATTGGCCGCCTACTTCCAATATAGTTCCACAAATGAACAACAAGTTAGACAAATGTTGAGAGCATTTTTCCAGATACTCTGTCTGTTGGTGTTCATACCTTGAAAGCCTTTCAAATACCATTATTTGTCGTCACGGAAAACCTACAAACTAAGACGACGCCATTACCACAAAATAAATCACACATATAATGTTGTAGAGATGGAAACTAAAAGTGAAACAAACCAACACTCTCTTCATTAGATTATGAGTGTAAGATCCCAAAGGATCGTATTTATGATGCGACACTGATCGTGAGAGAAGACGGTATAATTGGGAATATGCATATTTTGAATTTCGAAATCCATTAAACCTGCCAATTTACTTTATGTACGCGTCCCAAAGGGTTACTGATGACTAATAGGGTTACATTAAATGACACAATTTAATTTAAGAATTGAGAAGACAACTTTGGTGGGCTCGATAAACTTTTAATAGGTTCGAAAATTCACAAGCATATTTGCAACTGAAATGGTTAGGAGAAATATGAACATTTTACGTTACCGATGAAATGTTCGAACTATGTTCGCAAACGTTGATTACATCCCGACAACTCATAATAAACCCTAAACCTAAGAAAAAATATCTTAGCATAGTACCGCAACACCAATCGGCAACGCGATTCACTGCCTCTGGTTTGCACTTGGAGACTACGAAACCTTGTGTATCAACGCTTGCATTCATCTTTTGCATGAGAAGTGAAAATGGATTGGATTTGATGTGTGCACACCATGTGTTTGTGAATATTTCTGAATAAACTATGTGCACAATTGAAATTTCAAGTAAGATTTAGAGGCGCGCACGCAACCTTAATGGTGAGGAAAACGAGCTCGGGAAATCAGATTCAAAGAGTTTGGACGGTTTTTGTATCAAACATGCTGGAGCAACTACACTGGCAAGACATTTGGCAAGTTTTCGACAGACATAGAGTGGTTGTGGATTAGTTTGTACCAAGAAAGAGAGTGAGAGATGGAACCAGATTCAGATTTGTACCTTTGGGGTCAAAGGTGGATGCAGATCGAATCATAGAGCATTTTCATGGATTTCGACTTTACGTATACAAATTAAAGGTAATGATGGCGCAAAGGGAGACTAGGGATACGTTTTGGAGAAGAAAATGTGATAACACTGATTCAAGGCCGAACAAGGAGATCCAGAAACAGTGGGATGATCATGATCATACGAACAATTCCAAAAGGAATCCAGTGAGGCAGCTTAACAAGGATGAGGATGGTGATGATCGGATCACAGTGAAAGAGCAATCTAGAGTGGAAGAGTAATGCAAATGCGTGGATGTGGTTGTTGATGTCGATAAATGGGAAATTTTATAGAATTGCGCTTTGGGTTTTTGCTGTCAACCCAGCCAAATAGCGGATCTTGCAAAAAAGATTACAAAGGCAAAATTGACAGGTTTTACGTTGATGCGAGTTGCGGGCTCTCTTGTATTATTCATGTTTGAAGATAAAGAATCGAGGAAGATAATTTTGGAGACTAGGCGTCTAGAAACATGGTTTGAAAATTTAATTGAATGGTCGCCTACATCATTTTTACCGAATCGAAGGGTATGACTTTCAGTAAGTGGAATTCCTATTCATGGATGGTCTGAAGAAACATTTCAGAATATTGCAGCGATTTGGGGCGAACTCGTACGAATTGATATTGAGACTTTGGCGCCTTCAACGTTTGAACGATGTCGTTTTCAGATCGAAACCGACTGGATTTCACACATAGATGAAGCAATGGACTTGCGCATTAATGATAACGTCTTCACAATTCGCGTTACAGAAATTGAGGAAGCGATTGGCCCTAAGTGTGATTGTAGTTGTGAGGCGGCGAATTGCTCGGAAGATACAATGAGTACTGAGGATTTGAAAATGGATATGTCCAGCCCGTTTAAGGTGTCTATAAGTGGGAGGTCAACAAATGATACGATGGTACCCAATTCTTTCTCTTATTCGGCTCTGGGATCGAGCCCAATTGATCGTATGTGGAATGAGAACAAGAAGGAGGATTGGCGTGTCAAGAGCACGACAAGTTGGATGGCGGATGAAGATGTAAGCTTTGTCCATCGTGAAAGGGAAAGTCAGCGAATTCTAGATGTTTTGCCGAGTGATGTTGTGGTGGATATTTTTCCAAACAATGTGGGAGTACCGTGTGCTGAACTAGTTGCCGAAGAGCTAGTAGCTGATGAATTGAGCCCATGTGTTGATGGGTCAAGGATAGAAATTCCTAGGGCTAATAAGGCTAAAAAAATTGAATACAATATAGAGTTTAGAAGGTTACGACAGGTTTCGGAAATCGAACTGAGTTTATATCGCATGGTGAGCGAGGTGAGGCTGAAGCGAAGCTGGTAAAAAAGTGCAGAGGTCGTCCGAAAAAAAACCAAAAATCATCAGAGGTAATTGCTAATGGCTTTTTGTCAGATCTGGACTTCTATAACCGAAAACGAATTATTTTAAGAGAAGCAGAGGAAACTTTTAAATTGGGTAAACTGATTGGGGTGAAAACAATTGGAAACGAACAAGAAATTGTAAAGGATATCGCGCGTATGATTGAAGCACGAGAACGACAATAATTGCGAAGAGCGTTGAGTTTGTGGTCGTGGAATGTGAGAGGGATTGGTTCAGCGTTGAAGCGTAAATCGGTTCAACGCTTTTTGAGACAACAAAGGTGTGCGATGGTCATTTTATATGTGACTAAATTAAAGACATCAAGTGATGGTATGGTGAATAAGATATGGTTTACGAATGATTTTGTTTATGTGTTTATGCCTTCTTCGGATGTTTTTGACATTCAAGAGAGGAGATGAATTTGCTCGGTTCTTGGATGTCTATTTTTGTGGTATAGTAGGAGTATATGTACCGTGTGTGGGAGGGGATCAAGCGAGTTTGTTAGGCAATATGTGGTGTGTTAATTTACAACAAGGTATGGTGGAATTATTCATTGGCTGGGGTGCGTGATTTCCTATGTGTCAACAGAGTGGCGTGGTGTGGTTTTTTTAAAAGCGCGAGGATCGAATAGCATGGAAACACGTAACATTGAAACCATTTTTTTGTTGGTGCTTGACGTCATCTTTTGGCCTGGAAATTGCATCCGAGGGGGATTACTGTTGAGCTCATGTATTCATGATTTTGTCGAGAAGCGAACTGCTTGGATGACTCTTTGGCGAGGGGTGGTGTTGATCGCACCTCTTGGTTTTGCATGCTAGCGTGAATGTTTTGTGTTTTGGTTTCTTACTTTAGTTTTTTCGTGTTTGTTCGGTTGTTTTTAGCGTTTGTTCTTTATCTCATACTCCTCGGTACTCTTTTTCTCCATTTAGGTGTAGGGAGGTTTTTAATGAGGCCATGAAGTGTGATGGAACTGTATGATACATATTAATAAAACCATACTCTTTTGCCGATCAAAAAAATGTTCGCAAACGTTCATTACGCGTCGTTTGACTGAAAATACATTTTCAAGCGGGAATGAAACATTAAGTTTAGTAGCGAAATTGTCAATGACGGTTTGGATACTTTAAAACCACGACTTACACTAAAATCATTAGTAAAAAATTTAATATTTTAGGTTATCAATAATAAGTTCGAAACTTTATACAAATGTGAGGTACTTGTCGTATTAACGCAAAGGCACATTCTTTTTTATTTTTTTTAAATGCAAAGCCACACATTAAATAAATACCGACCCTTCACGTGCCCAGGTGTAATAATTTTTCTTGATCATAACGGGTTGACACATGAACATCCACAACATTGTAAAACACTAATATACATGAAGCGACACGTTATTCCCTATATATACCTCAACAAAGTGTTGTTAATTTTCATTCTCCTCTTTGTCTTATTTCTTCATCCACTTTGTCAGATAATGGATACGGTTGCATTTATTCACGGGAGTTCCATCGGGCTACCTTAAAGAATCCACTAGTATCCCCTTATCTGGTTTCTAGTAAACATCTCACTGTCTTTTTAGGAAACATTTAAATGTTTTCAAACAGTTTATAATTTAGATTATTTTTATTTAGTTATAGAAGATGTCGAAGACAATCCGTTTTGTTATCGACTTGAAATGGCTGCACCGGAGGGCAGCCCATTCGAAGGCCATAATTTTGAAGTTAGCATTTTCTTCCCACCTGATTACCCTATGAGACCTCATAGGGTAATGTAATAAACCTCTCAAGATTGTTGTTTTATTATATTTGTGAATATGTTTTACGATGCAACATGTCTAATAAGATATTGGTTATCTGTTTATGTAGTTTGCGTTTTGCTTTCATGGGGTCCTCTTCCATCCCAACTTTAGTGAAATTGGCGGCATTAGGCTGGACATCCTCCAGGAAAGGTGGAGCTCTGGTATCAGAGTTGTGGAGATTCTTGCTCGTATACTGGGTTTGCTGCGTGTTCCAAACCCAGACCGCCCTCACCCGGATTGTGAGGGTATTGCTTTGATTTACATGAACAATCCCCAGCGCTTTGCAAGGAATGCGAGAAGGATTTTTTATGGTGGAAATGCAATTTCCACATGTTTAGAAAAATGATCATATATGTGATTTTTTGTTGAAATGCAATTTTAAAGGGGTCATTATCTTATCTTATTTATTTTTACTGTAAATTCAATAAGTTTGAGTACCTAAAATATAACATCAAGTGGGTTATCTACCCATTGGGTAAACCAAGTTTTATCCACACAAAACATATATATGAAGCATACCATGTAAAGAACCATCATACAAATTATGTACAAAATTGGCCTAATATATCATTGGAATCATATATGGTAAGACAACCAAGTCAAGAATCACACAAATCATGCACACAATTTGCCTAGTAGTATCACATAAGTTTGGTAAGTATAATTAGAATTCTTTCAATTTTTCTCAATACCACATAGAAGACATCATTGTTGTGGCCTTCATCAACGACTTTGGATACTTTTGAAGCAGAACTTAAACTAAACTCGTTAAGAGAACATGTGATATTTTAGGTTATAAGTACTAAGTTCGAAACTTTATATACAAACGTTCGGTACTTGTGATATTACTGAAAACCCACGTGCTGGCTGTCCTAAATGTGCCATGTTAAATATTTAATAGTGACGCTTCACGTGGGAGAATTTAGACAAATATTGCATGTCAAGAATCATATATTCAAATTCAAAATTCAAAAAGAATCATATATACGACGACAACCATGTAAAGAATCATCGTCAAAAGTACGTACAAAATTTGCCTAATATCTCATAAGTTTGATTAATGATATGCATATTGGAGCAATATTGGTCAAATAATAAGTAAGTACAAGCCCTAAATCTTACAATCACTAATAATTAAAGTACAAGCCTAATCCCCTAATCCCTAAACTAATCTCATAACCCCAATTCGAAGCACTTAGCTTGAAACATGTATTGTTCATACCCCTAAACCCCAAATGTCAACCCCTAAATCCTACAATGACTAAAATTAGATTATATCGCGTGAATATCACCATATCAAAAGTAAAATCATATCAAAATCAAAATATTTAGTCAAAACAGTAACAACCAAACATGAAAGGGATGGCCGACCAGATTACCTAAGGTATTTGGAAGGCGATGTTTAGACATTTGTAGGTTTGAACAATATCAGACATAGTATTTACAATTCTTATAATTATTTATACATTTTTAAGTAAGTTAGAAATATCATTATAGGGTTTGTACTAATTTACAAATTTTCAAAATAAATATGGGTTAATTGTACATCAAAATATTATTTTATGGACTAAATTGAACAAAAATTGACAACATCTTAATTTTATTATAGTTACTTCTAGAAATTAAAAATATATGTGGTTCAGTATTGGGGGTATTAATTAGCCATTAAGCATTAACATGGAAACGTCATTTGGAACACGTGTATGTCTGTTGTTGTCATGGGGCAGTGGAATTCGCAGAAGTAGAAGAGGGAGTTAGATGTGACTATTTAGATTCTCTCATGCATCTGAACTCATGCATGTTCAGCTAGTTCCAGAAGTATGACGACAAGCATTGGTTTATCCACTCAACCCTAAATTGTCAACCCTAAAAAATAAACCAATAACCATAAACCCTTATCCAAAAGCCTTATTGATTAATAACTAGCATGAGAACTATAAACCTTACAACATACAATTTAAATCACATACATCACTACTCCTAAACTAAACCTTACACCATACAAATTAATCACATACACCACTAACCCTAAACTATACCTTACACCCTAACCTATCAGTACTAAACCGTAAACGATAAACCCTAAACTTAAAGGCCATAAGAATTCATCCCTTAAATCTTGAAGCCCTAAACTACTTCATAAACCCTAAACCAATAACAATAAGAGGCTAAGAGTTGTAGCCTAATCCAAAAACCTTGTAGCCATAAAAAATCATCTCATAACCCAATAACCCTAAATTACAACATGGAAGCTAGTCCTAACGAATTTGGTTTAGTTTCCGTAGGGTTTATGGTTAAAACTTAAAACTGAAAGGAACTAAAATCAACACAAATACCATCATTTTATTTTTTTGGTAAAAAGGAATTATAATGCTTGAAGTTAATCTCATACACAAAGCTAAACACTAAATCGTATACCATACAAATTTATGGCATAAAGCACAAACACTACATAACGCCACTTTAAAATTGTTAGGCTACAAATTAATTCTTTGAAGTAAAGAAATATGATAATTGCTAATGTTTGTGAGAATGAACAAGTTAAACGCCAACTGAAGGAGCAAAGTGTATAATAATAAGAGTATGGAAGGTATGCATATACAATGTCGAACTAGTTTAGGTGAAACCTAAGATATCACATATTTTACTCTTGATTTTAGTTTAAGATTCCATTTATATCTTTTGAAACCCTTTAGAGTGGGATCGGCACTAGTTTGGCGTTTGTGGTTCCCGGTCTGAACTGTCTTTTGAATTACGCATGTTCCCAATATGAAAGTCTTTTGAAAGTCAGTCAGGAATCTCTGTTACCCGTTTCGATACGTCAACTGTAGATAAGTCTTGTCAATGGTTGCTATAAACTTGAAAAACACGGATCGGGTTGCGCCATACATATGAAAGAATATAGAATAATGATGTATTTGGCGAATCAAATACCATGGTCTAATAAGGAACCTTTCGGATTAGTTTAGTTGATAATTTTTGAAAGATTTCTTCGAAAAGGTTTCATTAACTCCTCATTTATGTCGAGTAGACCTTGTTGTTGCGAGAATTCTTAATTCATGAGTTGTAGGGAGGGACTTATGTCACCATAAACAGAGACTAAAACAGGTGTTGGATTCCAAGCCGGTGTTAAAGAGTATAAATTGACTTATTATACTCCTCAATATGAAGTCAAAGATACTAATATCTTGGCAGCCTTCCGAGTAACTCCTCAACCCGGAGTTCCGACTGAGGAAGAAGGGGCCGCGGTAGCTGCTGAATCTTCTACTGGTACATGGATATTAATTAGAATATTGGGATTTAAGTCAAAGAAATAAGTTCCGAAACCGATTGACAATGTTTGAAACACTAACGATGAACTACAACTTCTAACTGCACTGCAAACTTGTTCGGTTTAAGTATAATGAACAATGTTCCAAAACATTGTAGCGAGTACCGAAATAGGTTGACATATAAGCACTAAAAACAAAGGACCATATCCCCGTAAAAATATTTTTTCTCATCATAAATTAATATTAAAATTCGGGTTCTTTATTCTTGCTTCTATTATAAATATGACTCCTTTGGATAGTATCATACCCTCGTTAAACAATTATTTCCTTTGTAGTCTTCGTCTCTACAACATTATATGTGTGGTTTTCGTTTTCTTATTGGAGGGATGGTTACTGGGCATAAACTTCAATTTATAGACCTTAGAGGAGTGGTGAATTTTTTTAGGGTCCATTGTCAACAAACAATGGTATTTGAAAACTGGGTCTCCACTTGTCCTCAATGGTTAGGTGCTTCTCACTTGAACCTAGATGAGGTTTGATAGCAAGGACTTACAACAAAAAAATGAGTATTTCAAAGGCTATGATTAGCCATTTGTAGCGATGAACAACAATAGACATAGTATTTGGAAATCTTTCTTTCCTTGGTCTAAATTTTTTTCAAATACTATTGTTTGTTGTTGTTTGGAACTACATCCACAGGCGGCCCACATATAACGAACTGTCAAAGAAGTGTTATGCGACCTTACGTTAGGTAAATCAGACATTGAATATATTCTTCTCCCAATGAATTACGTGGGCCAAAGTTCCCTTGATTTATTGGTATTCGGTTACTTCTGTCATGATTTCTTATTTAAAGGCCTGGAATTATCACAATATTTGGAAATCCATGATACAAACCAACATTGGGTGGTTATGCACTTGCATGATTCAGAATTCGTAGGTCTCTACACCCCACAAAGCCTTACCATCAACACACATAGTATTTTGATTACTTATTTTTTTTGTAGGAATGTAAGATTACACATGTTTTGTAGAGGGAATACTTACTTATTCCCAATACAAACTCTGTATTATCCTTCTGATATATAATATATTTAACTTTTTAACAAGTTTGACTTTAAATCTAATCCCTCGATTCGAAACTAGTTACATTTCCCATTTTCGTCAGTTCGAAACAAGTTACATTTCCCTTTTTCGTCGGTTCGAAACAAGTTACATTTGTGATTCCTACTCCGAACTGTCTTTTCCGTAGTTTGACTACACGATGCCATAAATGTAACAATTCACTGGGATACGCTACGTATCGAAAAACGAAGGTGTAATATAATAAATGTATATGTATATAATGTTCTTTACTCTATTATACTTATAAGCGAATAAGTTTGAAACTCGCGCGTGGCAAGCCGGGTCCTGCAGGTTTCGGGGGGTGTGTTACGTGATGAGCAAGGTAGGATAGTGGCCTTGTTCTCTGGCCCGCTTGGTAGTATTGAGTCTAACGAGGCTGAATTGTGGGCGATTGCTTTTGCGTTAACTTTCTTTCGGCAGTCGGCTTGGTCATCGTATCCTTTGGAGGTGGAGTCGGATTCCATGGTTGCCATTAGTTGGGTGCTACACGTGGATAAGCGACCATGGCGGTATTGGGAGGTGTTTCATGAGATTGACAGCAGTTGTACCAGTTTGCATTCGGTGTGTTTTTCACATATTTTCCGGGAGGCGAATGGCTTAACAGATGCATTGGCTAAGGAAGGGGTGTCGCGTGTTTCTTTATTTTGTGCTTGTTAACGTTAGCGGATGGTTGTTGGTTTTGTTCGTTTGTTGTCTGATTGCTTTCGTTGTTATGTTGTCATATACAGGCCGTACTCTTTTCCTCCGTTAGGATTAGGGAGGTTTTTAAGGAGGCGACCGTTGTGACGTTTGGTTGTATATTTTCCCTTAATATACGACATTTTGTTGAGCAAAAAAAAGTTTGAAACTCTATGTAATAACGTTTGGTACTCGTCGAATTATTGACAAGCCACGTTCTGGTAGTCATAAATGTGACGTTTAATATTATGCCAAAGGCATATTCGGGAGAGAACGACACATTTAGATTAGTATCAAAACTGTCATAAAAGGTTTGGATACTTTACAACCACAACTTAACCTAAGATCATTAGGCAAAAATGTAACATTTTAGGTTATCCATAATAAGTTCAAAACGATTTAGAAAACGTTCGGTACTTGTCGTATTAATGAAAAGCCATGTTCTACCTTGCCTAAATGTGCGATGATAAATATTAAATACTAACCTTTCACGTAGCCATGTGTAATAGTTTTTCCTGATCATAACGGGTTGCGTCCTGAACAACCATGACATTGTAAAACACTAATCTAGATGAAGCGGCATGTTCTTTCCTATAAATACCCAACAAAGTGTTGTAAATTTTCATTCTCCTCTTTCTCATATTTCTTCCCTATAAATTTAAGGTTAATATAATTTAAGGTCAGATAGATCATATGAGTTTGTTAAGTGAAAAAATTGAAATTCCTTTCAATAAAATAAATTGATTAGAATTAAAAAAAACACAACTTGATTCCCTTTATATACTTTGAAATCAACTAAACTTACAAACAAAATAAATATCCCTGAAGCATCAATAGTATTCTTTCAATTTTTTCAATACCACATAGAAGACATCATTGTTGTAGCCTTCATCATTGACTTTCTTTGTTGTCACAAAACTTTGATAACTTAAATAGGGAAAAGAGGCAAATGCCGCTACACATCCAAAGCTTCCACAATCCGCTCAGCATTGGCCATCTACTCCCAATGTAGTTCCGCAAATGAACAACAAGTCAGAAAAATGTTGAGAGCATTTTTCCAAATACTATAGACACAAATGAGCTGCTGCATGTTTGGGCATCTAAACAAGCTATTGTGAAATTTCTTGAAGAAGTCGAGTTTTCCGGAACTTGAAGAAGATCACTCCAGTCAAGATATTGTGATTTGTCATTCATTATCCGTAAACTAACTTGGTTCTCTTTAGCGAGCCATCTCAACGTTTATTAGCCGTACACTAACTTCCCGTTCTTTACAAAAACCCTATCATTGTTGTAGCAAAACTTTGATAACTTAAACAGGGAAAATGCCAAAATTCTAATACACATAAAAAACTTGACAATCCGCATTTCATTGGCCACCTCGTCCGGATGTACTTCCGAACACCAACAAAAAACAATAGTCAAACTAAAGTTGAGAGCATTTTTCCAAATAATCTATGTGTTGATGTTCATCCCTTCAAAGGGCTACTAGCATTTCAAATACCATTGTTTGTCGACACGGAAAAACGAAGAACTAACACCACGCCGCCAGGATCTATAAAATGAAGTCTATGCACAGTTTCCATCGGCACACTAGGATCTTCCATGGCATGCATGGCATCTACCTGTTCATGCACTGGTCTTCATCTAGCCTCTACGATGAGGGCGAAAAACAAAGCCATCCACAACGTCCAAGATGAAAAGGCTGAACAATTTGTCAGCAATTGCAGAAAATCAGTCCATTCAAGATATTGTGATTTTTCGTTCATCTTCAACAAAACACGGAAGACAAATCTCATAAATAATGTCAACTCACCCAAAGCATATAGTGATATACAAATGCAAGTTATGCAACTACATATACCAACAAATCACACTATCTTGAAAATGTATTTCTTAAACAACTTTTAAGGTACGTGGTTTGTTGGCATGAATAGCTTCAATTGAATTTTTTCCCTTCAGATCTGCGACCAATTTAGAGCAAGAGAACAACTGCAATTGATAGAAATTGCTGGGGTTTCCCTTGTCTTCACTCCTATTTATAATTGAAAAAAAATGGTTGTTTTAAACCGAATAACTTCATTGTGTTCTGAATAAAGTAAAGAAAGAACAAGAGAGATGAACAAGAACAAAAATGAGAAACAAAGAGAGAGACTTGTATTTTATTCTCAATGTAGGATTGTATACTATGCTTTCTCCAAACTCTATATTTATAGGCATAAGATGGAAACCCTAATTCCAAATAGTATTGATAATAAAGTACATAAAAGTCTCATTTAATAATGGATAAAGATATTCATAATAGATTCCACACTTTTTTATTTTTTGGCTTCTTTCATTGGGTTTCGGAATTTTCATCGAGATTCAGAGCTTCTATTTCACACTTATTGGAAAACTGTTGTACTCAATGCAGCAACTAAAAAGACAAAGCAATGTTGCTGACGTATTGGAACGATTATAGAGATTCGAGACTGACAAAGAAATGACACATATATATCGGTAACATGCGCCTTTTGTATTGGAAATATCAATGCGACTTTTAAGAGTTTCAGTTTAATATTAAAACTAAAAGGACTGAACCGGACATGAATCATAGACTACCCTTGTAACTTAGGTGGCTTCTCAGTAATTCGACGATATTGCAGGTTTCTATATACAATTTCGTACTTGATATGTGAAATCACAAATGTCACATGTTAGCCTAATAATTTAAGTTTAGGTTGGAAATTGCAGTCATAAATATGACGTTTAATACAATACATTATAAGACAGTTTCGGGCGGGAACGAAAAATGTTCTTTACTCAAAATTTAAAAAATGTTCTTGTGATAAAAAATGTTCTTTACTCTATTATACTTATACGCGAATAATAATACTACAGTTAAACAATTTAATATTTATTCAAAAATTAAAATAAAATAAACCCTTATTATTTACACATTAATTCAATTTAGCCCTATTTTTAATTTTAAACAATTTCTCCATAAACCCTAAACGGCTAAACATGAAATCCTAAATACTAAAACATGTAATTTTAACAGTACAATATAAACACATAAACCCAAAAATTAAAATTAATAACTCAAAAACCATAAACCCTAAACTTTAAACTTTAAACCCTAAAATACACACAAGATTTAGTAAACCATAAACCCCATAAACCCCAACATTGCAAATTGAAACGTAAAAAAACCCTAAACCACAAATCATAAACTTGCAACCCAAAAACTAAAATTTAAACCATCAATATGAAACCCTAAACCGAAATCTTATGCTTGAAACCCAAATCACTAAAAATTAAAGTATCAATATGAAACCTTAAACCACAACCACTAGAATTGAAACTGAATCAAATACATTGTAAACCCTAAACTTGAAAACATAAATGTTGAAATAGATGAATTTCATTGGATGGACCATAGATGACGTGGTTAGCCGGGTCCATCTAATAATTTTTTATTATAGTATTTATATTAGTAGAAATTTTTTCCCATATGTTGTTCTAAACTAAAAAACTTTATTAGACAACTTTCATTTTTTTGGGTTGCTCGAGTGCGTATCGAAACTTTCATCCAGTATCAAAACGTCCATGTCATAATTTGCAGAATACTGTTGAGTGTTGAACCCAATACCCAACGCAACAATTGAAAAGTATGGACTGCTACTGACGTATTGGAATGGGTGACATAGATTCGAGAACGACGGTGAAAAGATGCATATATATTTGGAACGTGCGTGAGTTAAGGACTTGATAACGTCGGTTCGTCAGCTCTTATATTTAAATTATTCCAACTGAAAAAATGAAAAGAACTGGTACGTTGTAGATGGAAAACTCTTTAATAATGTCGTTTCCCTGTCGCGTGGCCACGTGGAACTTTACAAACGTCGCATTTATTAATTAATTTTGAACAATATAATATATGGATATTTTGTTTAAATACTTAATAGAATTTGTTAAACTGCTTTTTTATAATTTTGAAACCTATCAGAAAGTGCGACATTTTCCCTAAAAATCCTTTATGATGTTGTGCATAAAAATTGTTTATTCTCAGCATAGACATGATGCAATTCCTTCATCAAATCATTTATTTATAGGCATAAAAAGTGCATATTACATTAAACTCAAATTAATGAAAACAATAATCATAATGATAAACATAAACTTCATATCATGATAGACATCCTTAAAGATAACAATTCAAAATTAGACAAAGAAGTTGGTCATATTTTCATCCATATTAATATCAAACACTGTAATCCTAACAAATAAACCAACAACTAGACAATTTACATTTTGAAATCAATCAACAGGGAAAATGCATCACACATCAACAACTTCAAGATTCCGCTAAGCCTTCCCAAGTAAAACCAACAACATTTTATAGTAGTATTTTCTATAGTCTCCCTCGAAAAGCTTTCAAAATACTCTGCCAACTGTTGTGAATTACAAAAATAATGCCTACTCATAACCTTTCAAATACCATTGTTTGCCGACACGAAAAATCTAAAAACAACAGTCCTCTCGGAGCTAAAAAAAGAAGTATCTGCACTGGAGTCATTGCCACCACCCACTAGTACTCCTGACAAAATGTTGTACATAATCAACCTACAATGAATAAATAGACCAGTCGCATAAGCAGGGTACTCCTATTTATAATAGAAAAAATAGCACGATGCTTATAATACGTATAATATTTTAAACAAGGTTTCCAAGCAATGGTATAAACCGAAAATCTTAAATGTACTGATTTAGTTAATGAGTTGGTTGAGTGGGTGAATGATCCATTACTTTTTCATACTTATCTGAAAATTGGAAAAGACTTATACAAAGAGTCAAATCTTATAGTAGACTGACAAAGAAAAGAAAATATATTGTGAAATGAGCCTTTTACAATGCGAGTAAAGTGGTTCAGAATAATGGTTTCGGAGCTCTATAATAGTTGTTCGTCACTAGTAGAATTAGATTCCAACTGAAAGTATGAAAAAATGTGAGTCGTTGGAGGTTGGGAGCTCTTTAATAACGTAACATCATAGATATTTTTGGGCATAAAGAGTTTCAGTACTAACATTGAAAAGACACGTCTTTTGAACTTTGAATTCCTTCTAACTCGACACACATAAAGGTAACCAAATGAGAATTGCCGCTCGATTTTGGAACTACTAATTTAGGTTTCGCTTCTAACATGAGTGAAGACCTACTGAAAACATAAGAAGATCCAATACCATTATAGGTTTAGTAGTTCTAGAGGAAAAAAAACAACTTATTGGTTGGTAATCTTTTAAACCTCTAGGGTTGAAATATGAACAACCACAATTTCCCTATAAATATTGCCACTTTATGTTTTGCAACATTCTTCTACCCATATTAAACTGAAATCTCTCATAAACATGACTGGAAGGGTGCTTGCTTGTATTGAAAGGCATATGCGTAATGATGCCCGGTAGGTTCCTCAAGTATCCCCTTATCTTCTTTCTGGTAAACAAACCTATCATAGGTTACGTTTTCTTTTATTGTATGGTACCTTTTTCATAAAGATTGTAATTATCATTATTTTAATTTAGTAACGGTAGGTGTTGATGGATCTCGGTATCGTTATCGACTTCACATAGATGCACCTGCGAGCAGCCCTTACAAAGGCAATGAATTTGATGTTTCCTTTATATTTCTGGCTGACTATCCTCTGTCTCCTCCTAAGGTAATTATCCCCGCAAGATTGAAGTTTTATCTTGGTTAATTTTTTTACACTGACGTAATTAATTGATAATTGTTTTTATGTTTTTCTAGATTGCTGTTACATTTGATGTCGATCTATTCCACCCAAACATTAATGAGTCTGGCACCATTAGGTTGGACATCCTGTAGTGTGAAAGTTGGAGCCCTTGTACAAGACCTGCGGACATTGTTAAGGCTATACTAGCTTTGCTGTGTACTCCAAACGCAGACGCTCTCACCCTGAGTGTGCGGGTGTTTGTTTGATTTACAAAAGGAATCCACAACACTTTGCTAAGTATGTGAGGAAGATTATGGGTTGAAATGTTTATGTATTGGCCATATCTTCTAATGTTCAATTTTTAATATATGGATGCGTCTGTTAAATTTCCAATACTACAAATTTTTTATTTTCCACCGCTAATGTCACCATTTGGCAAACAATGGACGTCTTTTATCAACCAAATTTTCAAGTGTAAACATTAGGACAAATTTCTAGGATTGATTTCGGTTTAACGTGATAAGGTCGGAACCATATACACAAACCATTAAAACTTGTCCGGGTTTAACGTGCTTTGAAGGACCCATGATATAATAATTCGTCATTGACCACCCAGTTTGTAAATTAATAATATGAAGAAGAACCTTTTTAATATGAACTACTATAATGATTTTGTTTACTTTGTTTTCTGCCGTGTTCTTAAATTTGAAAATATTAATATTAAACAACTTAAAGTTAGGAAATAAATAATTTTCATAAATGAATTGTTCTTATGAAGGAATATTAACGGTGGGAATGAGAACTTATAATTTTTTTTTTAGAAATTTAGGGCAAAAGGGTATCTCTTCGTTAAATACTTTGTACACTTTCCTTTAAACACTACACCATTCACTTTGTAAACTAACCGATCAAATCTTACAAAACAAGGAATTGCTATATCTGAACCTCATGGTTTTCATGCAAGTTGCCGCATGTTAGAAACATTCCCATCTTTTGAGTTGTTGGTTTATGACATAAAATTTAACGACTTTAAGGGTTTTTTCCTTTAGGATTTAGGTCTTATTGTTACTACGATAGGGTTTACGGTTTTCTATACATTGATTACTTTATGAGATGAATTTTTATTTCTTTAGGGTTTAAGATTTAGAATTAAGGGTTTACAATAATCATGTCTCGGATTAGGTTTATGGTGAAGTTAATAGTTAGTGGGTTGCGAGATTATTCTGAATGATTTGGGTTTACTGTGAACAGTAAATTCCACGCATTATAATATTCTACCACGGTACGACAAGCATTGACCACCTCAACTAATCACCATGTGAGTTGTTGGTTTATGACTAATCACCATGTGAGTTGTTCGTTTAGGATTTAGGTCTCACTGTTAGTTTGTTAGGGTTTATGGTGTTGTGCACGCCTATTACTTCAGGAAATGTAATTTTACTACTTTGAGGTTTAAGATTTATGAATTAGGGTTTACAATTACTTATTGGGTTTAAGTTTATAGTGAAGTTAATATTGAATGGATTGCTAGATTATTTTTAATGGTTTAGGGTTTACTGTTTACCTTAGTGTATGACATAAATTTAACAGAATTATATGTACAACCCATATTCAGTCACAGTACGGCTACCATTGGTCCTCTCAGAAAAACTCGTCTGCGAGTTGATAGTTTATGAGATTCAATTTAACGGCTTTCAGGTATTTTTGTTTAAGATTTAGGTCAAACTGTTACTAAGTTAGGGATTCTGGTGTTGTCTACGTTTATTACTGTACGAGATGAATTTTTATTAGTTTAGGGTTTAAGAATTATGATTTAGGGTTTACAAAGTTTATAGTTACTGGATTGCGAGATTGTTTTGTCTACTTTTAGGGTTTAGTGTTTATCTACTAAATTTCAAGCATTAAATAGTCCATATTCTATAATAGAAAAAACATTTTCCACGTAGGACACGAATTCACGGTAGGGTTTATTACTTGTTCAGTTCTGTTAATAGTTTCAGGACTATTAAAAATGTTTCAGACCTTCTTTGCTTATGCTACGTAAACCGAAAATCTATAAAGTCTAGTTGCAATTGTCGGTTAATAGTCGGGGTAGCGGAAATTCATTACCGTTTCAGAACTGCATATTAAGACTACTCTGCCAAGTGTTATGCTCAATACAACATGAAAAGACATATACATATGTTGCCAACGTATCTGAACGAGTTACAGTCTTATAGAGATTTGAAACTGGCAGTGAAAAGACAACGTCTTTTGGAATTACAAAATCCATGAAACAACCAATTAAGTACATTTACTATTACAACAACAAATACTGTTCGGAGCGGGAAACAAAAAATTTAACTAGTTTTGAACCTAATAATATTGGTTTCGACATGTATAAAGCGAAACAATAACTGAAATCGTTAGTAAAACATGCCATATTTTAGATAGGACCTGAAAAGTTTGATACTGTAAATGCAAACGTTCGAAACTCGTCATATTATTATACTCTATGTAAATGGAAAAAATTCCTTCAGCTGTCGTTTATTTATAATTCCATCCAAAATTGACCCATATTTATTTATAACATTTACTATAATTTTCTCCGAACCCAATATTTTTTTGTACTTGACATCAAACATTATTACTTATAACTCCACATGGAAAAAATAATGAGATGGGTGATTTTTATTGGATGGTCCCATGGTTAACGTGCCCGGAATGACCCTTGAGATAATTTCTCTCATATAAGGGTTCAAAATCTACACCTCCACTTCCATCTTGAAACTAAATTGGGACTCGATTCAATTAAATAAAAACCTAAAAGTTCCTTTCATGCCATGAACTACCTTAAAGTTCAACCGAATTTGAATTAACTCGTTAATTACTTGATTCATACCCGAGCCATTTTAACTGAAATTGCGTTTCACTACCTATTATATAGCAAAATTTTAACTAAGTAATATTTTAGCCTTTTTCACAAACGTTAGAGATACTTGTCATTTTATTATACTCTATTGAAACCCCAAATATTCCATCACCTCACGTTATACTAGTTAATTATCACAAACATTGGTGTTCTTATAGTAGTAATTACTTTTTAAGATTTAATTTTTACCCTAATAATTAAAATTATCTATGTGCAATTTGTGTTCATATAATTTCCTAACAGTTAAAATTTTACCCTAAACCGTACACAATCAAAAGAAAAAACAATGAGAGTAACATGATTCTGATTTATGTCTTTAAGAGATTAATTTTTAGGGCCTCCAATTTTGCGGTTTAAATGTTTGTGGTTTTTGCTGGGGATATGAGACACTTTTTAAATTTTCTATATTTATATATGTTTCGGTTCTCTTTAAAATGGTTTGAAACAATGTTCATGATAAATGAACTGAAAATCAATAAAGTATTGTTCCAAATTTTGATTTATACTTACTATTTCGGTACTTAAAAATTGAGTTCGGAACAACCCACTAAAAAGTTTCTAAAAAATTGTTCTGCCCAATGCAACAATTGAAAAGACATTTCTAATAAATCTAACATCGAAAACATTGTTTATGGAAACGTTCAATACTCGTCGTCTACAGTATTTAAACCATGACTATCCTTTCAGCACATGTTTTACTTGTTCATTTTCAAACATTAAGAATAAACATAATATTTATATGTTTTCTTACAATAAAACTTTTAATATGCAGATATTTGTGTTTATTTTAGTTCTTAAGGTAGACTAACTACTATGTTCTAACTTACTGTTATTGGTTTGCTCATATTCATTTTAATGGCTTTATGGTTTTTTGGTTGATGATTTAGTTGGTACATAGTTTATAGTTTAGGGTTTATGAGATGATCTTCATTCCTTTTTGATTTTATGGTTTATGGTTTGGAGCTTACATTTATTGGGTTAGTGTTTATGGTGTAATTTATAGTTAGTAGTTTACTAGATTAATTTGTATCTTTAGGGTTTGATGTTTAGCTCACCGTATACAATCTATACAGACCCTATAATTATAACATAAATTGGGACTCCTTTGATTTAAATGATATACTTACTCCTAGCCCTATAATTGTTTTAATTTACTGTGCATCACATTAATTTTTATTTCAAACTATTGTAATTTGGTCCAAAAACCATATAATTATTGTAATTTATGTTCAAACAATTTAAAATTTTAATTCAACCTAAGAACTTCTAAACCCTACTTATAATAGACCAATATCTTGTTTACTGGGAAATTGTATTTCTAAATTATTTAAATTAACTGCCACTTTCAAATTTTGTATTTAACACACCCAAATTAAAGTCCCACTCGTTCTTGAAGTAAGGTTATGTGATAATATTGGGTTTCCAGGCCGACCGATAACCAAAAATTTAAAATCCTATCCAACCATTGGCAATTGGGTTTTGATGCTAGCCATTCGCACCTCAAACTAAAATCGCTAGTACAACATGTAATATTTCAGGTTTCCCGTGATAAGCTCGAAACTGTATATGCAAACATTCCACACTCGTCCAATTACAGAAAACACACACACTTTTTGCGACCAGTTACATTGCACATCACTTTTCAAGTTTACTATTTTATTGTATGATATATACAAAGATATCCATGTCAAGAAGCATACAAATCATGTACACAATTGGTCTACTAGCACCTGTTTTAAGATTAATTACATCATTGGTGAACATAAAGTAAATAATGCAATGTACAAGGTGATAAGTGCCCAAAAGTCCTATACTTTCACCCACTAAAATGGCAATTATCACTCAACCTACACCCATTTGAGCTACATTATGACCCTTCATGCATTGATTTCATCATTTATGTCTTTGGTCTTTACATGTTGTTTATTCTATGAAAAATGTATTGTTTGATGCATGTTTGGCACTTTTGCAGATTTGCACGCTACCAGGGCAGGAGATGTCGTGATGGCAATGAAGAAAAAGGAAGAATGAGGCAGAACCAGCTAGTAACATACCTTGATCGAGCCAAGCCACAACTGACAACTTCTACTGAGGGAAGCTGATTTATAAAGAATGAAGCCTTGCGGAGCAGATCCAGTTCCAAACCAATGTCGAGGCAGCATAATGCCATGGCGTGGCAGTGTAATACTCAACCTGCCGGAGGGTAAAACATGCAAAGTGGTAGTCAATTTGTAGAGCTTTAAATGCCAAAATTTTCTACACACTTTGCGTGGCAGTTGGAGCTCAAGAAGAGGACGAAAACAGGGAAGAAAGGATAAAGTTTGACTTTTGGCTAAAAGTGAATAATGTATTAAATTAAAGAGATTCACCTCTTTAATAAAGTTAAGTCCAATTCCAACTTAACTTCCTCTCCAAGAAGGATTTTTGCCTACACCTTCCCCTATATAAAGGAGGCTTGCCGCCACCATCAAGGATAACCAGAGAAAGAGGGATAGAGCTTAGCTTAGGATCTAGTTTTTATTATGTTCTAATTTCCTTTAGGGGGCGTTTGGTTCGTGGAAAAGATCATTACCTGGGGGAATGATCTTTTCCAGAATCACATACCCACGTTTGGTTGGAGAGCATTCCCTTCAAGTGGTAATTTTGCATTCCTAACTGTAGCAATTTTTCATTAAAGGGTGGGAATGTGATTCCCTTGGATTTCTTAGGTATTTGTCAATTCCCTCCCCTTTGGACCATATTGCCCCTAAGTTAATATATTTTGTTTATATAGATCATTTGTAAAATTTAATTAGATGATTAAATATGTGTGGTGTAAATTAATTAAATATTTTTATTTAATATTAATTTAATATTTAAATGGTGCTACAAATATTTAAATATTATTTTAATATTTAATGTATTTTTATTAATATTATATTTATGATGTTTATAGGTTATATGTTGCGATAACATATTGCTTAAAAATTAATAAGTTTAGAGATGATGTTTTTAATTTTATTCTTATGTTTATGATCTTATAAAATATTTTAGTAGGTTAAACTTATGATATAAATTCTTATTAGTATTATACAACTTTTAGATTTATTTTATTATTTACTTTAATTTTCTTGACATGTCGCAAGTAATAAAAAAATTAAAATTTTGAACATATTAAATATCTAGCATTTAAAAATTCACAAAAATATTTTAATAGAGGATAACGAGGGTAAGTAAATATAAAATAGTTTTTAATAATCTAAAAGTGATTACAAGGTAGTATAGATTGAACTCAAGTCTTCTAGGACGAATCTCATCCATTTTTCCACTGAGGTCACTTGTTGGGTTCTTTTAAAGAATAGTTAATATAATAATTATATTAAATATGATAAATATATAATTTTTACACGTTTTAGATAGTGTAACAAAAATAGTTCTATTAATTTTTGTGCATGTATTTTTAAGTTAATTTTGAAAGTTTAACATGTTAAAAAGAAAATATAACATATGGAGAATTTAGTAAATTTTACTTTTAGATAACCTTATATACCTCCAACCAAACACAGTAATCTTACATTCCTACGCAATAAACCAAACAAGGTAATGTAACATTCTAGTAATATGTCAAGTAATGTTAAATTCCGAGAATCTTATTCTCAAAGGTAATCTTACATTCCGTGAACCAAACGCACCCTTAGGGTTAGGATTAGTTTGTTTAGTAGTTGTGTGAAGACTATTGTATTTGCTTAAGTTCTTAATGCAATAAAGTTAAGGTTTGCTTATTCTTGGCTTCAATCATTCTATCATACTTATCGGGAGAGAGTATTGTGAGGTTATCTATTTGTTCAATATCGAGAGAGTTGAACTCACGAAACGAATAAGCATGGTTTTCATCCCACGTGGTGTTAACTAACTTGGCCTAGGGATAGGTTAAGTGTTTCAGCGGCTAAAAGAAGTGTTAGAATAGTTGGTGTTTGTCTTTGGTTCACATCGGGATTTAGCATCGAAGTTCAGCCATCAACCAGTGTTTTGAGCTTAGGGATAATGGGGAACCATCCAAGGACACTTTGTCGAACCTTAACAGCATCTGCCCAAGAGCAAGGGAATGTTGCGGCAAAGACTCAACCATTACGGCCGCGACAGGGACTTAGGTTACTGCCACGACAATTTTGTGTTGTTGCATTCTAGGCAGGGAGAAATCAATAGGATTCCACACAACGACACATTCTAATCTGGCCCAATATCTCATCTTCATTTCTCTGTACTTTATTTTCTGGCTTATTTTAGTTTTAGTATTTTTAGATTACTCCAAACCCAACAATTAATCTGTGTTTTTACTTTATTTATTTTGTAGTGCGAGGAAGTAGGATCAAAAGGCTAGCCCAATCCCTATGGAGACGATACTCAATATACTTATCATTATATTACTTGAGACGTGTACATTTGCACTATTGCAGGGCACTTTTACGCGAGCATCACAAGGTCCAATTTCTAAGCCTATAACAAATTGTAAAGACGCACACTACATTGTGCTCATGCTCAATTCAACATTTCCTGTCATTTCCTTACTTATACATTTTTAATTACTTTATAACATAGTTTACTCTTTATAGAACCAAATTAAACCAATTACCAATTATTATACAGATCATCACAAAATATATACTACTTATAGATTCCTCAAATCAATACATTCATAACCAAATATGATAATATTCTTTCAATATATAATTATTACATACTGTTAAAAAGCTCAAAAAAGATGACAGAAGTAGTATTTTTCTGCAGTTTGAGTGGGATTGTTTGAAGCTTCACAGTCACTCATCCATACTTCCTCATGCTCCTAACAAGGCAAAAAAATCGTTTTGCACATTATAATTGGCCGGTGAATAAAAGCAAACATGTAATTTAACAAAATATGGACTAACATTTTCATTGATCGAATTCATGTTGTCCGTCTCATTATCTAAAAATTCCAAGTCTAGAGCATAAAAATCATCATTACATGTGGATGATGGTGTTTCCAATCCTAGCTTCAAATCAGGATATGTCACTTTATTGTGCCCTTATGAATTGCAAAGTGAACAATGGCGCCTACTCTTGCTTCCAACTTTTTTCGACCTAGTTTTGGACTTTTTTCTTTCTTCCTTGACGGGTTCTGAACTCTTTTGGATGGTGTCGTTTGATTATGAGAATCATTCAACATAGAAGATGCCTCGATTTTGGTCTGCAGTCTAAGAATCCCACCTTTTTTAGTCGATAGGTGTCTTCCCTATTTGCTGCAAGATGGAAAACTTTATTTGCAAGCGATTGAAGAGAAAAGAACCGAGCCGTGTGTTTCGCTTCAACAGAATTGAAGTCAACAAATGATGGGTCAACAACCTTCGCATTCTTGATCCATCGATTTAGAATCAATGAATCTGGGATCCATGTTCTATCCAACATCTTCAGTACGTGTAATTGATGTCTACATAAAAACCTGAATGTCTCAAATTTACGACAACAACATGTTAGGGTTTTCATCACAACATCAAATTGTATTTCATATTTCCTTCCATGTTTTCTATATTTCCTCAGATAAATACGGCTAACATCGTTGTCATCATCTTCATGTCGTGATACACTATACGATGTCTCGCGTTTAAGTTCCTCTCGGAAGATCCTAAATAATTTTCTTGTATATACTTCAGCTGCATGGCCTTCTAGCTCTTTCAATTCTAACAACAACATCGACTTACTCTGTGTACAATTAAAATCCGAGTTTAACTCTTTCAGGCGGATTTGACCTATGACATCTTTAATTGAACAAATAAACTCTAAATATGTCTTCTTGCACTTAAAGGAAAATAACCCATCAAATACGTTTGTGCCCATACGTGTCGGGTGTTGGTCTTCTCCAACACCCACTGATTCTTTTCCAAATTAAACTTCTCAATAGTTGTCCCCCATTGTTCATCAAATTCCTCAAGTGTCCACCAAGTATGCATGCATCTGCTAAATTCCTTTGTAAAATTTTGATTCCCAATATTTTCTTGTGCATTGCGAGCTAGATGCCAAGAACATATTCGATATTTAGCATCGGGAAAAACATTTTTGATCACCCTCTGCATTGCCCCATCTCCATCGGTAACAACTAAAAGCGGAGACTTCTTCAGCATAGCTTCCGCAAATTTATCTAAGACCCACTCAAACGTATCCGTGGTCTCTTCCGCAAGGATAACAACAACAAACACAATTGTTTGAGGATGTTGATTTATACCAAATGTTAGGCTTGATTTCCTTCAACCGATTTAGCTTGCCAAGTGTGGAGAAGATTGATATTTAGGTGTTTTTGGTGGAAGCAAAAATTGAAAGGATTTGGTCAAGGATTTAGAGTGGTTCGGCTACATCCACTACCTTATCTTCCCACTAAGGATTTCAAAATATTCACACTTGAATCTCTTCCACTTTTCTAGGCTAAGGAGGCAACCTTTACACACTCAAAGTTTTCTAACCCAAAGCTTGAGTAAATCCTCTTGTAGAAAGAGATTCAAAGAAAACAAGAAATCCCTCTAAAAGGTTTGTGTTTGAACACTAAAGCACTCACCCAAATCCTACAACACTTGAGCATACATTAAAAATTGGAGCTCACAAGTTTTTGTATATACAAAGAATGGGAATTTAACACTGAGACATGATTTTAATCATAGAATTGTTGGCTTGTGGATCATTAGTCTTACATAGATGCTTGAAGGTCCCTTTTATACTCCAAATTGAGTTTTTAGCCGTTGAAGACCGTTGGTGTAGAACTAATGTTTTGATATAATAATTGAAAAATGTTTTGGACTGATTTAAAAAGTATTTAAAACA
This sequence comes from Hibiscus trionum, assembly GCA_030270665.1. Classification (NCBI taxonomy): domain Eukaryota; kingdom Viridiplantae; phylum Streptophyta; class Magnoliopsida; order Malvales; family Malvaceae; genus Hibiscus; species Hibiscus trionum. The sequence goes on along the minus strand of BSYR01000010.1, from coordinate 2,954,485 downwards.
AACTTCCAAAGTCCAAATATCTTGAAACAATTTTTAGGGATGTTTTTAAAAGGTTTTTCATGTTTTTCAAAGCCAAACTTCACATACCTGTCCAAGTGTTTCGAAACACCTTAGGGCGTTTCGAAACAGGGGGCTCCAGTAGCAAAATCGTTTCGATACTTGTATCGAAACGGGCTTTCCATGGACAGAACTTTTGCCCAGCGTTTCGAAACGGGCTATGCCGTTTCGATACGCCTACGTGGCATTGACCACAACGGCTATAAACCCCAATGGCTATTTTCTCAACTAACTTTTAAATGCAGGCGTTTCGATACGGGCCTATAGCGTTTCGATACGGGTTTCGAAATGGCAAGGGGGTGTTCCGAAACGGGTGCCCTGACAAACTGCAACGTCTCTTTCTACATAGAGAGTGTTTCGAAACGGCTTCGAGCGTTTTGAAACGGGGAGCTGTAGAACTGCATTTATGGTGGGAATTAAAGTCCTCAACGGCTCCAATATGATCCCAACGGCTAGTAACGGCTAGTAACGGCTACAAACTCATTTGGGAGTATAAAAGGGACCTCCAAGCATCAAGAGAAGGCTAATGCTCATATTGTCAAACATCAAATGATCAAGAATTGTCTTAGAGCTTAAATTGTCATTTATTGTATAGACAAACACTAGTGAGCCAAAATTGTCAAATTTGCTCAAGTGTTTTAGGTTTTGGGTGAGTGCTTAATTGTGAAACAAACACCTATTAGAGGGTTTTAAGTTTGCTTTGTTTATCTGTTTGTAAGAGAGGGTTTCAATCAAGGCTTTGGGTAGAAAGCTTGATTGTGTGTAAGGGTTACCTCCTAAGCCTAGAAAAGGGGACGAATCAATAGTGGATTGATTGAGAAATCCTTAGTGGGGAGCTAAGGTAGTGGATGTAGACCTTGGTTAGAAGGTTGAACCACTATAAATCATTGTGTCCATTTCAATTCTAGCTTCATAAACCCTAACACCAAAAAATCCACCTCTCCACCACTTGGTGAGCAACATTGTTTGATCGAATCGAGCTCCACACAACTCAACAATTGGTATCAGAGCTTGGCTCAATTGAGGAGGATTCACATGCTATTGAGAAGATCCGGCAAGCTCGATCACTTTTTCATCAACCGGCTCAAATGGCACAATCTATCGACAAACCGCCTTTCTTTGACGGAACGCACTATGCCCATTGGAAGACAAAGATGAAGTTCTTCATCAAATCTAGAGATTACAAGCTATGGGATATAGTTGAAGATGGTCCGTTCGTGCCTCAAAGAAGCAAAGCGGAGTGGAGTGCCGACGATCGCAAGAAGATGGAGCTTAATTGCAAAGCATTGCACATCTTGTTTTGTGCTTTTGGCCCAACCATCTATGAGAAGATGTCTTCTTGTGAGAGTGCCAAGGAGGTATGGGACAAGCTTGAAGTCATATACGAGGGAACCGATGAAGTCAAGGAGACCAAGATTGGGCTCCTAACCTTAGAGTATGAGAACTTCAAGATGGATCCGGAAGAGAACATCGAGAAGATGTTTGATAGGTTCTCCACCATCACCAATGGTCTTAAAGGTTATGGAGAAGCCATCCCGGAAGAGAAGCTTGTCCGAAAGCTTATCTACTCACTTCCCGAGTCTTGGGACTCAAAGAGGACCGCCATCATCGAAGCCAAGAATTTGAAGACTTTGAAGCTTGATAAACTCATGGGGTCACTCCTTACTCATCAAATCATGAAGAATAACAAAGAAGATAAGAAGAAGAGGGAAGAAATTAGAGCTATGGGAGAGAAGAAAATCAAAGGGCTTGGCATCAATGCTAGTGCCATGGCTCTCAAGTCCTCCACTTGCCACCATGTCTACTCAAGTGAAGAGGAGGATGAAGATGAAGAGATAGTTAATCTCTTCAAGAAGTGTGCCCCGTTCATGAAGAAAGCTTTGAGAGAGCTTGAATGAGAACCCAAGAGAAAGGACAGGGCAAACACTTCAAGCCATAAGAAGAAGGCACATGTGGCTACTTGGAGTGATGAGGACTCCACCGACGATGAACAAGCCAACCTTTGCCTTATGGCCATCGAAGAAGATTCAAGGGTAACTTCTAATTCATCTACTTCATGTTCTTACTCTTTTGATGAATTACAAGATGCCTATGACGATTTGGTTTTAGATTTTAAAAGCCACATTTTGAAAAACAATAAATTGATTTCAAAGTTAAAAATTCAAAATGATTTGCTTTCTAAAACCAAACTTGAACTTGAAGCAAAACTTGACGAGTTTGAATTAAAATGTTTTTATTTACAAAAATTACTTCAAAAAGTTCAAGAAGAAAAGGATTTGATTTCCAAAGAGCTAGAAATGAAAAACAATTTTGGAAAATCAAATTTCTATGTTAGACAATCTAGTGCCCCTAGATTTAAAAATGGTAAATGTTTTAGAAGTGTTTGGGTCCCAAAAGGACTAACCACTTCAATTAAAAAGGATGACATTGAAAAATGTTCAAGGATCCAAAGCAATTTGGATACCAAAAATCACTTGATTGTCTTTTGCTAGGTGTGATGGAGATGTTCAACAAGTCCAATCAATGAGGGGGAGCTCCATGCACACAAGGAAGAACACTTGAAGAAGGAAGGCTTCACATCCTCCCTTGAGTTCAAGTGTGGTAAAATCTAGTTGTCTTTAATTTCATTTGATTTTTTTTGTCAACTAGATGATCATGTTTGTTGGACTAACACTTTTGATGATGCTTTGAGTAAGGGGGAGCCATTTTAAAATCAAATTTTTACTTTTGTCAGTTTTTTTACCTTTATTGTTATTTTTGAACTTAATGTTTTAAATTCTTTTTGATATAACAAAAAGGGGGAGAAATGGTTTGAAAAATTGAATTTTCAAATGAATAAGGGGGAGCTTTATTTGATTTATATCTTTAATTATCTTATTCACATTTTTAAAGTTAAAGGGGGAGAATCCAAACAATTTTTCAAGATAGTTTTATTATATCAAAAAGAGGGAGATTGTAGAACTAATGTTTTGATATAATAATTGAAAAATGTTTTGGACTGATTTAAAAAGTATTTAAAACAAACTTCCAAAGTCCAAATATCTTGAAACAATTTTTAGGGATGTTTTTAAAAGGTTTTTCATGTTTTTCAAAGCCAAAATTCACATACCTGTCCAGGTGTTTCGAAACACCTTAGGGCGTTTCGAAACAGGGGGCTGCAGTAGCAAAATCGTTTCGATACTTGTATCGAAACGGGCTTTCCATGGACAGAACTTTTGCCCAGCGTTTCGAAACGGGCTATGCCGTTTAGATACGCCTACGTGGCATTGACCACAACGGCTATAAACCCCAACGGCTATTTTCCCAACTAACTTTTAAATGCAGGCGTTTCGATACGGGTCTATAGCGTTTCGATACGGGTCTCAAAACGACAAGGGGGTGTTCCGAAATGGGTATCCTGACAGACTGCAACGTCTCTTTCTACATAGAGAGTGTTTCGAAACGGCTTCGAGCGTTTCGAAATGGGGAGCTGCAGAACTACATTTATCGTTGGAATTAAAGTCCTCAACGGCTCCAATATGATCCCAACGGCTAGTAACGGCTACAAACTCATTTGGGAGTATAAAAGGGACCTCCAAGCATCAAGAGAAGGCTAATGCTCATATTGTCAAACATCAAATGATCAAGAATTGTCTTTGAGCTTAAATTGTCATTTATTGTATAGACAACCATTAGTGAGCCAAAATTGTCAAATTTGCTCAAGTGTTTTAGGTTTTGGGTGAGTGTTTAATTGTGCAAACAAACACCTATTGGAGGGTTTTAAGTTTGCTTTGTTTATCTCTTTGTAAGAGAGGGTTTCAATCAAGGCTTTGGGTAGAAAGCTTGATTGTGTGTAAGGGTTACCTCCTAAGCCTAGAAAAGGGGACGAATCAATAGTGGATTGATTGAGAAATCCTTAGTGGGGAGCTAAGGTAGTGGATGTAGACCTTGGTTAGAAGGTTGAACCACTATAAATCATTGTGTCCGTTTCCATTCTAGCTTCCTAAACCCTAACACCTAAAAATCCACCTCTCCACCACTTGGTGAGCAACATTGGTTGATCGAATCGAGCTACAAACAACTCAACAGTTGGGATTGAATTGGAGCTATTAGAGCCTTTATTTCCCGTGATAAATGCAGTTTTGGTGATGTCCGTTTTGATACGTTCAAAGCCATATTGGAACGCCCTTCTTCAGAACTAGCCGTTGGAGTCTGATGCATTATTCTATATCAAAACACGTTGGGCCGTATCAGAATGCCCATATCGAAACATCTAGTGTTGTATCAAAACAGCCTGCAATTCAAATAGTCGTTGGGGATTTTAGCCGTTGGGATCTTTGTCAAGTAGGCGTATCGAAACGCACGGGGGCGTTTCGAAACAACCCATATCCGTATTGAAACAGGTAAGCTCTGTATCGAAACGAGTTTTGGCAGTTTCAAAAGAACTATAGTTGAAACCCTAAGGCATTTCGAAACGGGGTATGCCGTTTCGGTAAAATCAGGCTGGAAACTTGGGTTTGGCTACTTTAAAACCTTAGAAACTTCCTCAAACATAATTTCAAGTCGTTTGGACTTAAAAACAATTTTGAAATCTTTTCAATTTAGCCTAAAGCTATTTTCAATTATTATATCAAAACAAATATCTCAACACCAACGATGGGCATAAGAGGTCGACCGTATGCATTGCCCTTGTAGGTGGTGTCAAATGCAATAACATCACCTAATATGGTCTAGTCAGCTCTAGAAGTTGAATCAGTCCAAATTAGATTATGTAAATGACCCGAAGCGTCGACTGAGATTTGCAGGAATAAATTGAGATCTAACTCTTTCTTCGCGTCGAAGTAACCTAGTACGGCATTCACATCCCCATCAATAACTTCATTAGCTTTTATTTTCTAGAGGGCAATGTATAGGTCTTTCTTAGTAAAACCAGCAGTTTGATAACTCTCAGACGCATGAAGAATTTCATAATTTTTGATGTTCCGACACCAACATTTTGCAATGCTGAAGCCTCTACAATATCGACCTCCGTAACAGATCGGTGCGAACGAAGGAAGGGTGCCATGGATGGTGGACAAAGTTCATTGTTATATTCGTTATCAGACAATTTTACTACCCATCTATCCGAAGCTTCTGCACGGACCACTACTCTAGCCTTGCAACCGCTCATTGTCATTGCACACAGAGCGTGTGAATGCTTTGTCTCGTCTACTTTTGTTTTCCTTTGCCCTTCTTTTAAACATCAAAACTCTTGCTGGTATTTATTTCCATTTCTAACCCGAGTGGTTCCCTGATGTACGCTAAATCCATTTTCATTTGCGTATTCCTAATAAAATTGCCATGCTTCTTCCAATGACGAAAATTTCATGACAACGATTTTGTTCGAACTCTCTATACTATCTCCTTCTGCTTTAGCATCGCCTACTGTACTCGGAACTTCCATCATGACTATACTATGCCGCCTAAAGAACGATGATGCTGGAAGCCTGGAAACAAGGTTTATGAGCTTCTAGATAAACAACTTCTTTAATAAGAAGGGGAATTAAGAGGACACAAATGTGTTTTGAAGTTGGTAGTACATGCCCTAGTTGCAACATTTTTTTTCAAAAGTTTCGGAATATTACGTGTAGTTCTGAAACTATTTACATTTCTTATTCAGCAGTGATTTTGATAACATTTCAGAACTACTATTTAAGTTTCGATCTTTAACGGTTATTTTAACTTTGAATTCTAAGAATTTCGGTTTTCAACTTCAAAGATATTACTTTCCGGATACTGTTCCCGCTTCATTTTATTTAAACATAGCGAAGCCTAGGATCTAGTCCGCTACTTAATGTGGACTACATATATCAATTAACTTTGAAGTTGTTCTGTGAAACCAAAATTGATTTTGATATAACAACAAGCTTTAAGGACTTAATTGCAAAAATAATAAATTTTTAAGTATTTCAAAAATTCACCAATTGACAAGAATTTTTGAACCTAGTACTCTTTCAAGTCAAAACATATTAAAAGGGTTCAAATTTTCTAAGTCTTTTCAAGCCAAACTTCAACAAAATGCCCATGCGTATCGATACCCTCTAACATATCGATACATATTTTCAACACTGGAATTTTAATCGACCATAGCGTACATATACGGTTTAACCACGTATCGATATGGTATTCATCTAGGCAAAAATTTAAGTTATAGTGTATCAATACGCATCGGGACCATATCGATATAGTTTTTCATATAAAAATATTCTTTGCTATAGCGTACCGATACTGTATGACACCGTATCGATACAATATGCTGACCTCTGAAAAAATCTTTACATTTAATATTCGAACGTTAGCTTGTCAGTTATTAGAATCCAAAATTTTAAATGACCGTTGAACAATATCGATACACAAAGGTAGCGTACGGGTACGTTTTTTTTTAATCAAAACTCAATTCAGGGTTCCAGTGAGCAAAAACCGTATCGATACGACATTTTGTATCGATACTCCCCCTTAAGATCGTACTGATACGCCCTTCTAGTGTATCCATACACGTTATTTTTCAGTCACAACAGCTCATTCTTCTCTGAGACAGATACCGATGCGCTCTCGAAGAGTATCGATATGATTAGAAGGTGAGGAGCGTTTATTGCGGGAAATTGTTGTCCAACGCCTAGGTTAATGATCTCAACCACCCAAACGACTAGAAACCAATGCAAGGGTATAAAAACAAGTCTCAAAAGCTACATCAATAACTATTGAAACTTCAAGCAACATCAAAGCATTTAATTCAAACCCTTGTTCCTTAAGTGTCGAATTCTTGTACCCAACTCATTTGAAATTTTTCATTGTAAATCTTTTTAGAGTTTGGGGAGTGTTTATGTGTAATTGGGTAAACAATTAGCCTTTGAGAGGTACAATCAAAGTTTGACTATCTTCCTTTGTATTAGAGTGATATTGGATCAATCTTTGGGTAGAGAGATTTATCGATTTGTAAAGTTTCCTCCTAAGCGGTGAAAAGAGGACGAATTTTAGTTAGTGAATTGCTGAAATCCTCACTAGGGTACTGAGATAGTGTATGTAGAGCTTGTTCAAAGCTTGAACCACTCTAAAGTTGCCTTGTCTTCATTTTTAAATTATCCTTTTGCACCCTTCAATTTTTATTCCACCAATTTACCCCCTCTTGGTGATTTGTCATCATTTGATCAACTCAACAATTGTTATCAGAGCTACATTCATTGGAAGAATTTGACCAAGCACACTTCAATCAACATCTTGCTATGGCATCCACCTCCAACCAAAACCTCTACGAGTCTCTATGCATCACCAAACCACCATTCTTCAATGGGGATAACTATCCTTATTGGAAGAACCATATGCGACTCTTCATCAAATCAAACAACTACATGGTGTGGGACGTGGTAGAAGGCGACCTTACAATTCCAATGAGGTGAGATAGTGAAGGGAGGCTTGTTCTGAAGACCAAAGTCGAAATGAGCGATGAAGATAGAAGACGTTTGCAAGTTAACGACAAAGGCTTGCAGAAAATCTTTTATGCTCTCGGTCCCGACATATACTCAAAGTTATTGTAACACCGAGTTTTGGGGTCGGGAGTTGAGTGTGTGAGTCGGGTTCGAGTCGTTGGGCTAGATTTAATTAAAATAAACTTTGGTTCTATTTTAAAAAGGATTTGAAATTTATTAATGGCAAAACTATAAATTTTTAAAAGTCAGGAACATGGATGAGTAAAGGGTCTTTTGAAACAAAAAAAAGCTCATCTTCTTCATTGACTCTCCTTTTTTCACAACATAAACCCCTCCAAATCCCCAATCACTATTCCATCAAAGCTCTTCATCATTTCAAGTGATTTCAACGAGGTAAACACATTTTTGACTTCTCCTCTCTATTCCGAACATTTTAATGGTTTTAGATTTTTAAAAGCACCATCTTTTTAGTTTTCAAGTTTTCATGTTTTTAAAGGAAAATGAAGAAGCTTTAAGGGTTTTTCATTTAGCTCTTGATTTGATAAGTTTATTTATATTTTAATCTAGTCCTTAGATGTGTGTTATATCTCAAAATGGAGGGGTTTTATCAAGAATCCCGAAATGGGTTTTCATGTGTATTTTAAAAGTGTCAAAACTTGTGTTTTTTGAGTGGTTTTGTGATAGGTTGTTGGGGTGATGTTATAGTGATGTTAGAGAGGTGTTTTGAAGGTGTTTAAAGGTGTTTTGGGTGTTGGAATTAGTAGTTTTCTCCTGGGTTTGATGGGAGTACGAAAATGAGAATTTTCGGTTGTTAGCTTTGGCTTGAAGTTGTTGAGAAATGGATTGTGATTGAAATCTGAGTAGTGGCAGTGTATTGTGGATGTTTTGTGTAGTAATACATTGTTTTTGATTGGTTAGAATCAAGGGGAACCGTTGAGGAAGCTTCAGGCACGATTCAGGAAGTGGTGGAGACTTGATTCAGCTTTTCTCGGTTTGCTTAAGGAAGTCCGGTGAGTGGAATCTTTTAAATTGGTTTAAATTGGTTCAAGTGTATGGTTGTGGAGTTGGATTGTGCTTGGTAGGCCAATCCAAGGTAGAACTTAAGTTGGTAGCTTAACTTCTTGTGTGTTTTATGAGTTTTGCTTAGTATGCATGATATATACTTATAGAGCATGTGCTAATTATGTATGTTGTTATATACATGATGTGTGTGATGATGGATATGTTGAAATGCATGATGGATTATCATGGTGTGACTTGATAGTATGATTGGCATTAGTTAAATTACCGGGTATAAATGATCGATCATTAGGATGAGAGTGTGCACACGGTTGAGTCAAATTCACGCGTGGCCTTGGTGGCATAAAGTCATCAAGGAGGAGTACGGTAATGCAATATTCCACCAGAAATTTTATATTATTACATGATGATGAGTGGAATCCCATCCGTAGGGCATGAGATGATGAGTGTAATCCCTTCCATGCAAGGTCCGATGATGAGTGTAATCCCACCGAAGGTAATGTTGTTGTTGAGTACGTGGGACGTGAAAACCCCAACGGAAGTTAGCCGTATATCTGAGTAAGCTAATAGTTGCTAATATACTTGTTCATATGGTTTTGTTGTTAAGATAATTGTTGTATCTTGTTGGGCATAACATGAGGTAAGATGCCATGTTAGTGCATTCATGTGATGTTAGCTTGATGCTATGTTGATGCTTATGTATGCATGTGTGTTGTCTTAAGGATGGTATGCTTGAACCCTGCATTGTCGTTGTTTTTGTTTTAGAGCACCTTCACTAAGATTCTAGCTTATGCTCTCGTTTTCGACAATGCAGATCATGAGTGTGGAGTTAGCAAGGAGCAAAGAAAGGGGCATTCCAAGCTTTAGTAGTTGCTCAAGTATGGTTTAGTAAATATATTAGTAGTTTAGCAATGGGACTGCTATGTGATTTGTATGAGCGTTGTTAGACTCATATATGTTGGTTTTGTTGTTAATGCCTTGTTATGGATTTGTAAACCATGTTATGTTGTTTCCTAAATGCTTGTGTTTAAAGGCTTATGACCTTGACCCATGAATGCTATGTGTTGTTTTGGGAGCATGTAAACCGTGTTAGTGGATGCATGTATCTTTTGGCTAATTAGACCCTTTATGTATGTTTAGAATGCAAGTTTCTCTTATGTATGGTTGCCTTGGTGTTGATGCTCCGTTATTTGTTTAAATTGTCCCGTATGTTGATTCATGGTTGCTAAATGTTGTATGAAGGTTTGTTTGTGGCTAGGTGAGTCGTAAATTGCATCTAGAGTTGAGTCTTAGTGCGTTTTGCAGCTAAATTGAGGCTTGCAGTGCAGGGCATATCGATACGGTCCTACACTTTTGGCCTCAGTTTAAGCTTAGTGTACCAGTACACGGGGGTGTATCGATACGCCAAAAGCTCTCTGGAAATCTAAGAAATTGACGAGATTTTGGCGTTTCGGTATGGTATTTATCATTTGACTGTGAGAAGTTGACCCTGGAGGGCGTATCGGTACTGTCAACCAGTGTACCGATACGGTCTCCCTAGGTTGACTTTGGGCAGTTGACCTAGTAAAGACGTATCGATACACACTTCTAGTGTATCGATACGGCTTGCTGTAAAGGATAAAAATGGGCTGTTTAAGTTGCTTGCTTTGTATGCTTGTATTATTTTGTTGTATTTCCGCTGTCGTGTTTCAGATAGGAAGTATTAAACCCTTTAGACAAGATAATGTTTAAAAGAAATTTTCTAGGGTTGCTAACCGAAGGGGAGCCTTAACGGGTTTCACTTCGGTTTTCCCCGTGTAGCTTACTCGGACTGGTTAGTCGTCCAGACCGGGACGAGGGGGTTACATTTGTTGGTATCAGAGCCTGAGGTTTCCGAGACCTCGGGTAGGTAAGTGAGGTAAGTTTGAAGTGTGTGATGTCTTAGTGAATGTTTTGCCATGTATGCTTGTTGTTTGTTCGTTCTTATAGTGTTTGAAAGCATGTATTAGCATGAATGTGGGGTGGAAGTGTAGTGTCGAGTTCCCATTGCTACTATTACTTATTTGAAAATGTTTTGTAAAGGATTATACTTGAGCACGATTGGACCCTTGCCTTTGCTAACTTAATCCTTATCTGTTTGTTTGTTGTAGTTGTTATCTTGCTAGCTGTGAAATGAGACCTAGAGGGAAGCCTAGGATGGTTCAACCGGAACCATGGGCAGCAGCTCCGGGAGTTGAGCCATCTGTTGAGGCGCATGCTCCTCCACCTCCTCTTTCTCCTTCTCGTCAAGAGGGAGGTGAGGCGAGAGCCGAGGGTGTAGAACCTCAGGTTGAACAAGGACCGGCCGGGATAGATTTAGCTCCTCTAGTTCAGGTAATAGTCGGGGCTTTTTCAGGTAGTAGTGGCTGGGGGTTAGGCAGTGGCACAACCTCAGGGTGAGGGCACCGGTTTTCCAATAGAAAGGCTCCGTAGTTTGGGAGGTGAAGAGTTCCGAGGGTTGGCACCAGAGAGGTCCGAAGCTTGGTTTGAGAAGATCGTTCGCATTTTGTCTCAGATGGGTTGTACTGGAACGCGCAAGCTAGGGTGTGTTGTATCTTTGCTTTAGGGTGATGCCTACACTTGGTGGGTCACCATTACTACGGGTATGCCAGAGGCCGAGATCACTTGGGAGTTCTTTGAGTCAGCTTTCCGTAAGAAGTATCTGGGTCCCCGTTATCTCGGTGAGAAGAAGAGGGAGTTTATCCCTTTGCTTCAGGGTAACTTGACCATACCCGAGTATGAGATACGATTCGTCAGGTTGAGTCAGTATGCATCAGAGCTTGTTCCTACTGAGAGGGAATGTTGTGACCGTTTCCGCTATGGGTTGAGAGAAGAGATCAAGATGTACACCTTGGCTGCTGACTACACAGATTTTGATGTCTTGGCCGTTAGGGCCAAGGACATAGAGCACAATTTGGGTTTGACCAAACGTTCTGGTGGTTCTAGTTCCGGAAAGAGGTCTGACGACATTGATAGAGGTGATGCCAAGAGGCATCGGGACAATAGGCATCACTATGACCATAGACGTGGTGGTGGTAACCACGATAGAGGCTATCAGGGCTAGAGAGTTGGTAGGCATTTTCCCGAGTGTGCTCGTTGCGAGAGGAATCACACCGGTGAGTGTTGGGGAAACTTTCACTCTTGTTGGAGCTGTGAAGATAGGGATCACATTAGGCGTGACTGTCCACATCAGGTGGGGCAGGCACCGGTTCAGGCTCAGGCTCCTGCTAGACCTAATGACTTTCAGAGAGGTCGTGGGCGCGGTAGAGGTAACTTCCAGCCGAGAAATGATGGCCAGAGGAACATAGCGCATGTAGTTGCTGTTCAGCCAGAGAGTGGAGGTCAGGCTAGAGTTTATGCTCCGCGTAAGGGTCAGAACGACACGGATGTGATTGCAGGTAACTTCTCGATACAGTCTCTTTGTTTGCTTTCTTTGATTGACTCCGGGTCTACGCATTCTTACATTTTGAGTGAGCATGCAAAGTTGTTGAATTTACCTTGTGAGGTATTAGAGGTAGGAGTTAGTGTTACTAGTTCTTTCGGGGATACGGTGTGGTTAGGAAGATGTACAGAAGGTGTCCGCTAATGGTTCAGGGGCATGTGTTTCCAGTGGATATGATGGAGTTACCGTTCTATGGCTTTAATGTAAATCTGGGTATGGACTGGCTTACAGAACATAGAGCTAGGATAGATTTTGAGACTAAAAGGGTTTTCTTGAAGCTTGCGGATGATTATGAGATTGTGGTAGTAGGTGAGAACATGAAGTTCTTATCAAATGTAGTTTCAGCGTTAGAGGCTAAGAGGTTAGTTGAGTTGGGTTGTGAGGCGTACTTGGCCTACGTGATGAATTCGAACATGAGTGAAGTTAGACCTCAAGATATCCGGACAATGTGTGATTTTCCGAGTGTATTTTCGGAAGAATTGTCGGGTTTACCGCCTGATAGAGAGGTAGAGTTTTCTATAGAGACTTATTTAGATTCCGCTCCTGTTTCGATTGCTCCGTATCGTATGGCACCGAAAGAATTGAAAGAGTTGAAGACTCAGTTGCAAGAGTTGACAGATATAGGCTTTATCCGACCGAGTTCTTCGCCTTTGGGCGCTCCGATTTTGTTTGTGAAGAAGAAAGACGGAAGTATGAGAATGTGCATTGACTATAGGTAGTTGAACCAGTTGACAGTGAAGAACAAGTATCCCTTGCCGCGTATTGATGATTTGTTTGATCAGTTGAGAGGGGCGTCAGTCTTTTCGAAGATTGACTTGAGATCCAGTTACTACCAGTTGAAGGTAAAAGAGGTTGATGTACGGAAGACAGCTTTTAGGACTAGATATGGTCACTATGAGTTTTTAGTCACGCCATTTGGGTTGACTAATGCACCGGCTGCTTTCATGGATATGATGAACATAATCTTCCACCAGTTCTTAGACCAGTTTGTAGTTGTTTTCATAGACGATATTTTCATGTATTCGCGTACCGAGGAAGACCATGACCGACACTTGAGGTTAGTTTTGCGGACCTTGTTAGACAACCAGTTGTATGCAAAATTGAGTAAGTGTGAGTTCTGGATCCGAGAAGTAGTCTTCCTAGGACATGTAGTGTCAGTCGATGGGATTACAGTTGATCCGAAGAAGGTAGAAGCCATTGTTGAGTGGAAGTAACCGAAGTCTGTAACAGAGATTCGTAGTTTCCTAGGCTTAGCCGGTTACTATAGGAGGTTTGTTGAAGGTTTCTCGAAGATAGCCACTCCTTTGACGAAGTTGCTTCAGAAGAATGTTCAGTCTCGAGACAACAAGCCTTTGAGAAATTGAAAGAAGCTTTGACCCATGCACCGATTTTGATTCAGCCAGAGTCGGGGAAAGAGTATGTAGTTTACAGTGATGCTTCTTACGTAGAGCTAGGTTGTGTTCTCATGCAAGACAGAAGAGTGGTGGCTTATGCCTCAAGACAGTTGAAGACTCATGAGCGTAACTATCCGACACACGACATAGAGTTAGCCGCATTTGTGTTTGCATTGAAAATTTGGAGACATTATCTGTACGGTGAGAAATGCACAATGTACATGGATCACAAGAGTCTAAAGTACATCATAACACATCGAGAGTTAAATCTCAGACAACGTAGGTGGCTAGAGTTGTTGAAGGACTATGATCTTACGATTGAGTATCATCTGGGTAAAGCCAATGTGGTGGCAGACGCCTTGAGTAGAAAGGTAGTCGTTGAGTTGAGAGCCATGTTTGCTAGATTGAGCTTGTTCGGAGATGGTGGTCTAGTGGCTGAGCTTCAGGTTAGGCCTACTTTAGGACAGTTGATTAAAGAGAAACTGCTCTTAGATAGATCTTTGGCACCTCACGTGCAAGACATAGCCGAGGGTAGACCTTCAGACTACAATTTCAGTGTTGCTGGGGTCTTGTGTTTCAGAGATAGGATAGTTGTGCCTGATGATAGTGATTTGAGGCGTACGATTTTGACCGAAGCGCACAGTAGCCCGTTTGCCATGCACCCTGGTAGTACGAAGATGTACCATGACTTGAAGAATGAGTACTATTGGGTTGGTTTGAAGAAAGACGTAGCTAATTATGTGAGTAAGTGTATGGTATGTCAGAGAGTGAAGGCGGAACATCAGGTTCCCTCAGGTTTGTTGCAACCGTTGAGAATTCCGGAATGGAAATGGGAGAATATCACCATGGATTTCGTTTCGAGTTTGCCTTTGACTCCTACGAAGAAGAACTCAGTTTGGGTTATAGTCGACCGTTCCAAGAAGTGTTCTCACTTCTTAGCTGTTAATACAACTTACTCTTTAGATAGATTGGCCGATTTGTACATTGGTGAGATTGTGAGACTGTATGGTGTGCCGAAGTTGATTGTGTCAGATAGAGATCCGAGATTCACAGCCTGATTTTGGGAGTGTCTGCATACAGCTTTGGGTACCCGTTTGAATTTCAGCACGTCGTATCATCCTCAGTTAGATGGTCAGTCAGAGAGGGTTATACAGATTTTAGAGGATATGTTGCGTTGTTGCATCATTGATTTTCAGGGTACATGGGAGAAGCATTTGCCTTTAGTCTAGTTCGCTTATAATAACAATTTCCAGTCGAGCATTCAGATGGCTCCGTATGAGGCCTTGTATGGTAGGAAGTGTAGAACTCCGATTTGTTGGGCCGAAGCGGGTCAAAAGTTGTTACCTATGCTGGATTTGCTTAAAGGGACTATCGATAAGGTGAAGTTGATTTGTGACCGTTTGAAGGCAGCTTCGGATAGGCAGAAGTCCTATGCCGACTTGAATAGGAAGGAAGTTGAGTATTCCGTGGGAGATAGAGTGTTCTTGAAAGTCTCTCTGTGGAAGAAAGTTATGAGATTTGGCCGAAAAGGGAAGTTAAGTCTGAGGTACATTGGACCGTATGAGATTGTGAGGTGAGTCGGTCCGGTTTCTTATCAGTTACATTTGCCATCCGAGCTAGAGAAGATCCACGATGTGTTTTACGTTTCGATGCTTCGTAAGTATAGGTCAGATTCGTCGCATTTTATGCATGTAGAGGAGATTGAACTGTATCCGAATTCGACGTATGATAAGGAATCAGTGGAGATCTTAGCCTCAGACAACAAGGTGTTGCGTGGTAGATCAATTGAGTTGGTCAAAGTGAGGTGGCAACGTCGAGGTGTGGACGAGGCCACTTGGGAGAGAAAGGAGGATATGGAAAGGCAGTTTCCTTATCTCTTTCAGTCAGGTAATTTCGAGGACGAAATTCCTTAAGTGGGGGAGAGTTGTAACACCCTGGTTTTAGGGTCGGGAGTTGAGTGTGTGAGTCGGGTTCGATTCGTTGGACTCGATTTAATTAATATAAACTTTGGTTCTATTTTAAAAAGGATTTGAAATTCATTAATGGCAAAACTGTAAATTTTTAAAAGTAAGGAAAAAGGATGAGTAAAGGGTCTTTTGAAACAAAAAAATAAGCTCATCTTCTTCCTTGGCTCTCCTTTTTCACGACATAAACCCCTCTAAAGCCCAATAACTATTCCATCAAAGCTCTTCATCATTTCAAGTGATTTCAATAAGGTAAACACGTTTTTAACTTCTCCTCTCTATTCCGACATTTCCATGGTTTTAGATTTTTAAAAGCACGATCGTTTTAGTTTTCAAGTTTTTAAAGGAAAAGGAAGAAGCTTTAAGGTTTTTTCGTTTAGCTCTTGATTTGATAAGTTTATTTATGTTTTAATCTAGTCCTTAGATGTGTTATATCTCAAAATGGAGGAGTTTTATCAAGAATCCCGAAATGGGTTTTTGTGAGTGGTTTTGTGATAGGTTGTTGGGTTGATGTTATAGTGATGTTAGAGAGGTGTTTTGAAGGTGTTTAAAGGTGTTTTGGGTGTTGGAATTAGTAGTTTTCTGCTGGGTTTGATGAGAGTACGAAAATGGGAATTTTTGGTTGTTAGCTTTGGCTTGAAGTTGTTGAGAAATGGATTGTGATTGAAATCTGAGTAGTGGCAGTGTATTGTGGATGTTTTGTGTAGTAATACATTGTTTTTGATTGTTTAGAATCAAGGGGAACCGTTGAGGAAGCTTCGAGCACAATTTCGGAAGTGGTGGATACTTGATTCGACTTTTCTCGGTTTGCTTAAGGAAGTTCCGTGAGTGGAATCGTTTAAATTGGTTTAAATTCGTTCAAGTGTATGGTTGTGGAGTTGGATTGTGCTTGGTAGGCCAATCCAAGGTAGAAGTTAAGTTGGTAGCTTAACTTCTTGTGTGTTTTATGAGTTTTGCTTAGTATGCATGATATATACTTATAGAGCATGTGCTGATTATGTATGTTGTTATATACATTGATGTGTGTGATGATGGATATGTTGAAATGCATGATGGATTATCATGGTGTGACTTGATAGTATGATTGTCACTAGTTAAATTACCGGGTATAAATGATCGATCATTAGGATGAGAGTGTGCACACGGTTGAGTCAAATTCGCGCGTGGCCTTGGTGGCGTAAAGTCATCAAGGAGGAGTACAATGATGCAATATTCCACCAGAAATTTTATATTATTACGTGATGATGAGTGGAATCCCATCCGTATGGCATGAGATGATGAGTGTAATCCCATCCATGCAAGTTCCGGTGATGAGTGTAATCCCACCGCAGGTAACGTTGTTGTTGAGTACGTTCGAGGTGAAAACCCCAACGGAAGTTATCCGTATATCCGAGTAAGCTAATAGTTGCCAATATACTTGTTCATGTGGTTTTGTTGTTAAGATAATTGTTGTATCTTGTTGGGCATAACATGAGGTAAGATGCCATGTTAGTGCATTCATGTGATGTTAGCTTGATGCTATGTTGATGCTTATGTATGCATGTGTGTTGTCTTAAGGATGGTATGCTTGAATCCTGCATTGTCGTTGTTTTTGATTTAGAGCACCCTCACTAAGCTTCTAGCTTACGCTCTCGTTTTCGATAATACAAAAAATTAGCATGGAGTTAGCAAGGAGCAAGGAAAGGGGCATTCCAAGCTTTAGTAGTTGCTCAAGTATGGTTTAGTAAATAATGTGGTAGTTTAGCAATGGGACTGCTATGTGATTTGTATGAGCGTTGTTAGACTCATATATGTTGGTTTTGTTGTTAATGCCTTGTTATGGATTTGTAAACCATGTTATGTTGTTGCCTAAATGCTTGTGTTTAAAGGCTTATGACCTTAACCCATGGATGCTATGTGTTGTTTTGAGAGCATGTAAACCTTGTTAGTGGATGCATGTATCTTTTGGCTAATTAGACCCTTTATGTATGTTTAGAATGCAAGTTTCTCTTATGTATGGTTGCCTTGGTGTTGATGCTCCGTTGTTTGTTTGAATTGTCCCGTATGTTGATTCATGGTTGCTAAATGTTGTATGAAGGTTTGTTTGTGGCTAGGTGAGTCGTAAATTGCATCTAGAGTTGAGTCTTAGTGCGTTTTGCAGCTAAATTGAGGCTTGCAGTGCAGGGCATATCGATACGCCCAAGGGCCGTATCGATACGGTCCTACACTTTGGGCCTCAGTTTAAGCTTAGCGTACCAGTACACGGGGGTGTATCGATACGCCAAAAGCTCTCTGGAAATCTGAGAAATTGATGAGATTTTGGCATATCAGTACGGGTCTTGGGTGTATCGGTACGATATTTATCGTTTGACTGTGAGAAGTTGACCGTGGAGGGCGTATCGGTATGGTCAACTAGTGTACCAATACGGTCTCCTTAGGTTGACTTTGGGCAGTTGTCCTAGTCAAGACGTATCGATACGCACTTCTAGTGTATCGATACAGCCTGCTGTAAAGGATAAAAATGGGCTGTTTAAGTTGCTTGCTTGGTATGCTTGTATTGATTTGTTGTGTTTCCGCTGTCGTGTTTCACATAGGAAGTATTAAAGCCTTTAGACAAGATAGTGTTTAAAAGAAATTTTCTAGGGTTGCTAACCGAAGGGGAGCCTTAACGGGTTTCACTTCGATTTCCCTCGTGTAGCCTACTCGAACTGGCCAGTCGTCCAAACCGGGACGAGGGGGTTACATTTGTCTTCAATCGAAAGTGCTAAAGAAGTGCGGGACACCCTAGAGACTACATATGAATGAACAAATGACGTTAAGGAGACGAAGATTGGGTTGCTTAATTTGAGTTATGAAAACTTCAAAATGGAAGCCGATGAAAGTGTCTCCAAGATTTTTGATCGGTTCTTAGTCATTGTCAATGGACTAAAGGGCTTCGGTGAAGTTATTCCCGAAGATAAGCTAGTCCAAAAGCTACTCTACTCTCTTCCAGAGTCTTGGAATGGAAAGAGGACGACCATCATCGAAGCTTGAGATTTGAAGACTCTCAAGCTAGACACCCTTGTTGGATCTCTACTCACCCATGAGATTATGAAGCAAGAGAGAGAATAAGAGAAGACGAAGGAAGAGAAAAAGATAGAGAAGAAAGAGGTTGAAAAGAAGAAGTTAGGAATCGCACTCAAAGCGTCATACAACGAAAGCGATTCTAGTGAGGAGGAGGACGAAGAGATGGTCATGCTGACCAGACGATTCACTCGATTCATGAAGTCCAATCGAGGAAGAAAATTCAATAGAAGAGGAGACTTCAAGAATAAAGGAAAAGATGAAGAAAAGGATCAACTCATTTGTTATGAATGCAAGAAGTTCGGCCATATCCGAACTGATTGCCTTCAATTGAGGAAGAAGAACAAGCTCAAGGCTCGAATGGAAAGTTGGAGTAACGAGGAGTCATCCGAGGTAGAGGAGGAAGTGGCCAATCTTTTCCTCATGGCCCTTGAGGATGATCACATGGTAAACTCTAACTCATCTCTTACTTATGATAAATTATATGATGAATATGATGAGTTACAAAATATT
This sequence comes from Hibiscus trionum, assembly GCA_030270665.1. Classification (NCBI taxonomy): domain Eukaryota; kingdom Viridiplantae; phylum Streptophyta; class Magnoliopsida; order Malvales; family Malvaceae; genus Hibiscus; species Hibiscus trionum. The sequence continues at coordinate 2,935,590 of BSYR01000010.1, read as the reverse complement.
TATGATGAGTTGGTTGAGAAATACAAATAGTCTATTTTGAAAAATAAGAAAACTATTTCCAATTTAAAATCTCAAAATGAGTCTCTTTCAAAAACCAATTCTGAATTAGAAAAGAGTTTTATATTTGATAAATCTTTCAAATCAGCTTAAAAAGAAAAATCTTGATGTTGAAAAACTTCCTTCCGATTTCCAAGATTATCACACTAAGGAAGTGGATAATCTTAAAACCTCTCTTGCTTTTGGGAAAAAATGGTTTTAACAAGGGTAATTCTTCAAAAACCCAACTTGTAAAGAGAAAGGATTTCAACTACAAACAAAGAAGTTTTCAATAGCAATCAAAAGTTAAAAGAGTTAGGAGTGTATGGGTTCCTAAGGAACTCATTGTTTCTAATAATATAAATGCAATTGCTTCTTGGATTCCTAAGGGAACCAAACTTTTGGGAGCTAACACTTGTGGACCCAAAATGGTTTGGGTGCCAAAGTCAAAGAACTAATCTTTTTTTTAGGGGGATCATTGCTACAAGGCCAAAGCTTCAAGTCAAAACACATGATACTTTGATAGTGGATGCTCAAGAAACATGACTGAAGACAAGAGTAGATTTATAGAGCTCAAGCCAAAGCATGGCAGAGTGGTGACTTTCGGTGACAACTCCAAAGGCCATACTGAGGAGATTGGCTCTATTAGTAATCTCTCATCCATTCTCATTGAAAATATATTACTTGTCATTGGTCTTAAACATAATTTTTTGAGCATTAGTCAACTTTGTGATAAAGGTTTTGATGTTCATTTTGATAAAAATGGGTGTAAAATTGTGAACATTAAAACAAATGAATTAATGCTCATTGGTCATCGCATAGAAAATATTTATATGGTGCATTTAGATGACATACATTCATTGTAACCCCCTTAACCTGGCCTAGACGTTTGACCCGGACTACGAAGATTACACGGGGAAAACCAAAGTCAACCTGAAAGTCAACCTTGATTTACGACCCTTTTTTTCCTTTTTATCTTATCTAGATGCTCGTTATTATCCTATGTGTTCAGCAAGACACTCAGAAGGAAACGGCACAGCGAAAGGAGTTCTATTAAGGGTTCAATTGCATACATATGACTTTTAGGGACTAAACTGCAATTTTTATAAAATACAAGGACTTTCAGGATTTTAAAGTTACCAAACTTCAATTAGTGATGTAACATGCTTGCATGCCAAAATTCAACTCAAACAGACCATCCAAACTCATTGAATTAAGCACCCAACATTTAGGGACCAAAATGTAAGAAACAGAAACTTGAAACATTTCAAAATTCAACCCAACGGTCAGGCGTTTCGATACGGATGGCCCTGTACCGAAACTGTCGTTTCGAAACATGGTTGACCGTTTCGATACTCGGGTACGTTTCGAGGCCCGTATCGAAACACCCACCTTTAGTAGCAAAACTGTTTCGATACGTCCCCACCCGTTCCGAAACCTCCTAGCCATTTCAGGCTCCTGTTCTGAAACATGCAAGGGCGTTCCGATACGCCTTGCCCTGCAACAGTAGATTTTTCTAGTTTATGATGTCTTTTCGTATCCAAAAAGTTTCCGAAACATGCCACATCATACATACAGCTCACATAAGCATCAAAGACCATATCTGTGAAACATAATCTAGAACATAGCATCAATCTTGCAATCTTAGGCACTAAAGGCATGTTCCCTAGTCCACCAAACCACAACAAGCTAAAACAACATTCAAACCAAAATCCAAACATCAAAGGCCATATACAACTCAAGTATAAGCAATCTAACATGCTCAAAGTAAAGGGAAACATCCTAAACCATTCAAAAGAATAAATCCCACCCATTGCCTCTTATTACACTTGAGTAAAACCACACACATTGTTTAACCAAAACTCTTGGGATTCCCTTGCTCTTAGGCTGCCTTGATTGCTCAAATCTCTGCATTTATGAAACAAATGAGCGTAAGCAATAAGCTTAGTGAGGTCCGCTATAAAACCAAAGATTCATCAATGCATTTTAAAACCAAAACATCACCCTTTGTAAACATGTGCCTTCCTTTAAAACATGCACTTTAGAACACCAAATCACTTTCAAAACCACATGCTCATAACATCATTAATTACAATAACAAGAACTTTCACTCATGCTTAAACCAAGCATCATATGCATTCTAGCATAATTCTCAAGCATCACATGTTTTCACAAAACAAATGTTCTTCATTAAATCATTGAGTCACCATCATCATATTGGCTCGCAAGTGATCTTAAACATAAATCATAACAAAACACATCACATTTGACACAATCGGATACGCGGATTACAAGCGTTGTCCCACACGCTTCATACATACTACCAGACTAGATAAGGTGGAGATCAATGGCACGATCACAACCCCTCAACACCCATGATGGAGTTAAACAACACAATCACAACCCCTCAACACCCGTGGTGGAGTTAATGGCACAATCACAACCCATCAACACCCGTGGTGGAGTTAATGGCACAATCACAACCCCTCATCATCACTCATCAGTAGTTGTATAGCCCACTAGAGAGAGTCGGGACACAAAACAAGGCTTACACATGGAGCTATCTCAACCATTGTAATCACCTTAACCAAGCTCACACATGGGAGCATTCCTCCACCGTAGTGACGCTTAACTAAGTCTACCCACGAGAGCCAACCTCCATCGTGGTGACTCTAATTCCTCAATCGCTAGGGTACTTGGATGGAGATTACGACACAATCACAACCCCTCGATCCTCGATATCCAAGGCGACTTTATTCACGGTGCACCCAATCCTATAGCCGGCTAACTATATCCGGTTAAAGTAACCAAAGTCTATGTACATCAGTTGCCAATATAACCATTTAACCTCATTAATCCACTATTTTACAAGCATAACCGCAATGCCATTTCCACTAGCATAACATGCTCAATATCATATGCATTCAACACATGCAACCCAAGGATCACTTACCTAGCGCATCCTTAACATAATGACATTAAAATCCAGCATTAAACCATGCTAAAACATGCTTAAAAACAACAATCAAAACACATTTAAATCAAGTGCATTTTAAGCCAAAACATAGCACAATCCGAGAGAAACATTCGATTTACTTACTCTTGAGCTTAGCTAAGTGTTTCAAACTTACACTAAGCTCCCCAAACCACGTTCAAACCGTTTCAAAGCTGGAAAACTCTTTTCCACTCACCGATAGGCGAAGCCTTGCTCGCCGACACGAAAATTACCCCTCCGGAGCCTCCAAAACCACCTCGCTTGCTTCCGGATCAAGATCCCATGTTTTTACATCATCAAAACAGAGATCTAAATGCATTAAAATGCATTCTAACACCAACAACAATTCATAAACTCGTTGCCCACTCAAACTACACCAAAATACCCTTCCAAAACAACCGAAAACTCAATCGATTGCCTCTTAAAACAAGTCCATCCATCACACTTTACTTCCAAACAATTATGAACATCAAAACACATATAATAAACATCCTAACTCATCCTTATACCTCCACCAAGCAAGATTCCACCATTTCACCCTAAAATCTCAATTAAAACTACCAAGAAACTCAAGGATCTCAAGGATTTCGGGATCTATGTTATCAACACATCATTTTAACATATAAACCAACTTAGATATCAATTAAAATCAACACAAAACAGAGCCCAACTCATCAAGTCCGAAAATAAAGATTTCATCCACAATTTCACAAGATTTTGATCTCAAATCAAAACTATATTGAAAACTCACTCAAAAATAGTATTTAGAAGCCAAATATCTTGGGAATTTCAATAAAGAACTTAGATTAGAGGTTGAGAATGAGATTTACCTCCAATCCTTGCATCCTTCAATAGATGACAAGTTTTCCTTGTAAAAATCTTGAAGAATTAAGTAAGATCTCTTGAAAACGATTTAGGAAATGTTGAGAGAGTTTTTGGGAGGAAGAATTCTAGAAAAAGATGAGAGAAAATGGTGTTTGGCTAAAAATGAGAGGGAGTTGGTAGTTACGTAAATGAAAATCCCATTAACTACCTTTTAGTTAATTAACATAAAAATCCAATTAAAAATCATTTAATTAAAAACCCTTTTAAATCACATGTCATATTGAAGAAAGGTCAAATTGACTTAAAGCCCCCTAAAGATTCTAAGATTTTAGCTTCCACCTTAAAAATCACATTTTCCCAGTTTTGAAACTTTACAATTTGGTCACTACTCAAAATGTCCATTTTCCAAAACCTTTTTTTTGTAAAATTGACTTGACCAACCTCTTAATTATATTTTTAGAGGATTTTATCAATTTTTATCACAATTTTATCCTATCCCGATCCTTGATTTCCTAAAATCACCTTACACGATTCGAACCATTCTCGACCGGTCTGATTCGATGTCTAAAACATCTACGCCCAAAACCAGGGCGTTACATTCATCTCATGCATGTTTAGTTGCACATGATGAGAATGATGCATGGTTGTGGCATAAGAAACTTAGGCATGTTAGCATAAGTGTTTTAGAAAAACTGGCTTCCCAAAATCTAGTTAGAGGTTTACTCAAACTAAAATTTTCATTAGATAAAATATGTGATGCTTGCGCTAAGTGTAAACAAAAGAGAACTTCATTTAAACTCATTAATGATGTTTCGACTAGTAGGGTATTACAACAAATCCAAATGGACTTATTTGGGTCTATTAGAACTATGAGCTTGGGTGGTAAATCATATGCATTTGTATTGGTAGATGACATTTCTAGATACACTTGGGTTCTATTCTTAAGTACTAAGGATGAGGCTTTAGAAAATTTTATTACATTTACAAAAATTACCCAAAATGATCTTGATCATAAAATTTCACACATTAGATGTGATCATGGAACCGAATTTCAATTATGGGTTTTTGAAGATTTTTTAATGAAAATGGTATTAACCATAATTTTTCGGCTCCTCAACAAAATGGGGTAGTTGAGAGGAAAAATAGAACTTTAGAAGATATGGCTAGGACTATGCTTTATGAAAACAACTTACCTAAGTCTTTTTGGGCGGAAGCCACTAATACGGCTTGTTATATTATTAATAGAGTAATGATTAGGCCTATTTTAAAGAAAACACCTTTTGAGATTTTAAAATCCAAAAAGCCTAAAATTAGCTATTTCCAGCCTTTTGGTTGTAAATGCTTTGTTTTAAACAATGGAAAAGACAACTTAGGTAAATTTGATGCTAAAAGTGATGAAGCAATATTTTTTGGGTATTCCCTAAACTCTAAAGCCTAACGTGTATTTAATAAAAGAACTTTGGTTGTTGAAGAGTCTATACATGTTGTTTTCGATGATAACCTCCTTTCGAGGAATGAATCTTGTGATGATGATGATGTAGGGATCATTGAAGCCATTGATGGAGGACAAACATCAAAGGTGGATGGGATTCCAACTAAAGAAGAAGAAGTACAAGATCCACCTCTTGAAGCCTTGAAGGAATTGGCTCTTGAGGAAAAGGAAGTGACATACCCAAGGGAGTTCATCTATGTCAAAGGTGGTGAAATCTTGGGTGATCCATCCAACGGGGTAACTACTAGATCCTCTCTCAAACTTATGAATCATGTTGCATTTATCTCATGCAGAGAGCCTAAAAAAATCAAATAAGCATTAAAAGATGATTTTTGGATATTGACTATGCAAGAGGAACTTAATCAATTTGAGAGAAGTAAAGTATGTACATTAGTTGATAGGCCTAGTAATCAATCTACTATAGGAACTAAGTGGGTATTTAGAAACAAACTAGATGAGAGTGGGGACATAGTGAGAAACAAGGCTAGGCTAGTTGCTCAAGGTTACACTAAAGAAGAGGGAATTGATTTTGATGAAACATATGCACTCGTAGCTAGAATAGAAGCTATTAGGATACTTCTTGCATTTGCATGCTATCATGATTTCAAGCTTTTTCAAATGGATGTAAAAAGTGATTTTTTTAAATAGTTTTATAAATGAAGAAGTGTATGTTGAACAACCACCCGGTTTTGAAGATCCAAACTTTCCAAACCATGTTTTTAAAATACCAAAAGCTTTATATGGTTTGAAACAAGCTTCTTGAGCTTGGTATGAAAGACTTTCAAAAATTTTAATTGAAAAGGGTTTTGAAAAAGGCAAGGTGGATACTATAGTTTTCATTAAAAGATATGGCAATGACATTTTAGTAGTTCAAATATATGTTGATGATATTATTTTTGGTTCTACTAATGAATTTAATTGCTAAGAATTTTCTAAGCTAATGCAAGGTGAATTTGAGATGAGCATGATGGGAGAACTCTCATTTTTTCTTTGGGCTCCAAATCAAGCAAAGGAAAGATGACACCTTCATAAATCAAGCTAAATACATCAAGGATATGCTTAAGAAGTTTGGCTTGGAGAACGTAAAGCCTCAAGCCACTTCTATGAGCTCATCAATTAAGCTTGACAAGGATGAAGGAGGTAAGTATGTTGATTCTAAACTTTATCGTTCTACGATTGGATCTTTGCTTTACCTTACCGCAAGTAGAACCGATATCATGTTTAGTTTTTTCTTGTGTGCTAGGTTTCATGCTAGTCCTAGAGAATCACACCTAGTTGCCATTCAGAGAATCTTTAGATACCTTAGAGATACACCTTGTTTAGGTCTTTGGTATCCTAAAGACTCCTCCTTTGACCTTCATGCCTTCTCTGATGCGGATTATGGGGGATGTAAGATAGATAGAAAAGTACCTCCGGAACATGTCAATTCTTAGGTAGTATGCTCGTATCTTGGTTCTCTAAGAAACAAAATAGCGTAGCCTTATCTACCACCGAAGCGGAGTACATGTCCTTAGAGAGTTGTTGTGCTCAAGTCCTTTGGATGAAGCAACAACTCTTAGATTATGGTGTTCAAGTAGATATCATACCCTTTATGTGTGACAACACTAGTGTCATTTGTCTCACTAAGAATCCCATCCAACACTCTAGAACCAAACATATATAAATTAGACATCATTTCATTAGAGATCATGTCTTGAAAAATGATGTAGTTCTAGAATATGTTGATACCTTGAACCAATTAGCGAATATATTTACCAAACCTTTAGATAAAGAACATTTTTTGACCCTTAGGAGAGAGTTAGGTTTAACTAGTCTTCCTTGACCCTTTTAGGTCCCAAATGGTCAAAAAATGTGCTTGAAATTTATTGATGCTCATGCTTATGTTGATTTTCTCCTTTTGCATCTATTCTTGTTCTGAGGGGGAGTATGCATCAGTTTTAGTCATTAAATCTTGCTCATATATCATTCACGTGCATTTAGAGTCATTCAAAGTTAAATTTTTGGACTTAAAATTGTCCAAAATGCATTTTCTGGTAAGGGCGTATCGATACAGCTATAGGTGTACCGATACGGGTTCGTCAATGGGAAGTGGCACAGGTCAAACTGTATCGATACGGTCACGCGTATGATACAGTATTGAAAATAAATTTAAAATTAGGGCAAGGTGTATCAATACGTTGTGCAAGCGTACCGATACGATATCGGTGGAAGCTTAAATTGGAGCCTTTTAATGAGAAACCACTTTTCATTAAAACTCCCCTCTTTACCCTAAACAAACCCTAGCCTCAAATCACTATAAAATCCCCCTTAATCTCACAAAATTTTCACATCAAACTTCAAATTAATTGAGGGTTTTTCATCCACACATCAAGGCTCAAGCTTTGCAAGAAATTTGTGCATCATTCATCCTTTGTTCATCGACATTTCCTCATTCAAGGTATAAACCCTATTTTCTTTAAATTTAATTTTTCTTTCAATTTTAATGGTTTTCTTTGATAGAATTTTGCATAAAACATTTACATATAGTATGAGTTTTCAAGTTTTTACAAAAAAATCTTCAAAATCTGAATTTTTTTATTCCAATATATATTTATACCGTATATTTTATAATATGTTTTTCAAAACTTTTTTTAACCAAATTTTTTATACTTGTATATATTTTTAACCTATAAAATATATTATTTTTATCACTACCTTGAACTATTGGAATTGTTTTGATGATAATTTCATACATGTTCGAATTGTTTTGATGTTTTCAGGATTATGGCACCCAAAAAGAGAGCGAAATGATATTTAGCCTCTAAATCTTCCGATCTTGTCGAAGCAGATGAGGGTAATCCTAAAAAAAACCTCCTATTCATAATCCAAAGTAGTTTTCCTAACCCTTCGGATTTGTCACGTTACAAGCTATTTCAAGGTTTTACCCTTAGTGAAGGACGTGTGGTCTCAATCCCGTTTTTAAATTTCGAATGTTTTAAATTTGCATATATTTGTTTGTTTAGAAGATGGAAACTTATGTACTTTTTGAGCCTATCTTCGATTTTATATCAAAATCTAGTTATAATCTTCTTTTCAAACGCCAAATGTATTCATGATGATCAAAGAGAACATGTTGTTGCCATTGAATCTCATCTTATGGGCACAACTTTTAGAATTCATCAAAATGTTCTTTGTCAAGTTTTTGGTTTTGAAAATGTTGGGATTGATGATTAAAATTATTTGGGTCATGGTCCTCTTGGTTCTGTCAATGTTTTAAATGCCCAAGATCGTATACTTCATCATATAATTTCTTGGTTTATTCGTCCCTCGGGTGGAAAATTTTCAAACATTCATCAAGTGGATGACTTTTGGCTTAAGTGTTTTCGTGAGTGTAAGCGCCTTAACCTTTGACAAATTATGTTTGTCGATCTTGTCTATCTTGTTCAACACCGTCACACCGACCAAGTCAAATCTTTTTACAATTCCACGATGTTGAGTTATTTGTTTCACTCCCTTAAGATAGATTGTTCCCATGACTATCCCGAACTTCTTGGCCTACCCATATATGAGCGTTCCCTTACCCGTGCTCACTTTGCCTACCTCAACAATGAATGGGTTCGTGTTCCATGAGCTCCTCGTCAAGATGTTCCAGCGGAAGCTCCACAAGCTCCACAAGGTGCTCTTATTGCTCAATCCTCCATGGATACTCTTATGACGTTTCTTAATGAGAAATTCAACAACATGGAAGCCGGTTTTGCCTCCATTGATACTTTCTTCACATCATTGGAAGATCGAGTCAAGGGCCTTGATACTCGCTTCACGTCTTTGGAGGATCAAGTTAAGGCCATTGGACTTCAACAAAATTCCATCAAGGTCTCTCTCACCGCATTCCATGGTGCTTGGCTTAACCACACTCAGAAACCTCAACCAAGTCAAGATGACGATTGTATACATGTTCGAATTGTTTTGATGTTTTCGGGATTATGCCACCCAAAAGGAGAGCGAAATGATATTTAGCCTCTACATCTTCTGATCTTGTCGAAGATGATGAGGGTAATCCTAAACCAAACTTCCTATTCATAATCCAAAGTAGTTTTCCTAACCCTTCGGATTTGTCAAGTTAAAAGCTATTTCAAGGTTTTACCCTTAGTGAAGAACGTGCGGTCTCAATCCCGTTTTTGAATTTCGAATGTTCTAAATTTGCATATTTTTGTTTGTTTAGAAGATGGAAACTTATGTACTTTTTGAGCCTATCTCCAATTTTATATCAAAACCTAGTTATAATCTTCGTTTCAAATGCCAAATGTATTCATGATGATCAAAGAGAACATGTTGTTGCCATTAAATCTCATCTTATATGCATAACTTTTAGAATTGATCAAAATGTTCTTTGTCAAGCTTTTGGTTTTGAAAATGTAGAGATTGATGATTAAAATTCTTTGGGTCATGGTCCTCTTGGTTCTGTCAATGTTTTAAATGTCCAATATCGTATACTTCATCTTATAATTTCTTTGTTTATTCCTCCCTCAGGTGGAAAATTTTCAACCATTCATCAAGTGGATGAATTTTGGTTTAAGTGTTTTCGTGATGGTAAGCGCCCTAACCTTTGTCAAATTATGTTTGTCGATCTTGTTCAACACCGTCACACCAACCAAGTCAAATCTTTTTACAATTCAACGACGTTGAGTCATTTGTTTCACTCCCTTAAGATAGATTGTTCCCATGACTATCCCGAACACCTTGGCCTACCCATATATGAGCGTTCCCTTACCCGTGCTCACTTTGCCTACCTCAACAATGAATGGGTTCGTGTTCCACGAGCTCCTTGCCAAGATGTTCAAGCGGAAGCTCCACAAGCTCCAGAAGGCTCTCAAGGTGCTCCTATTTCTCAATCCTCCATGGATACTCTTATGACGTTTCTTAATGTGAAATTCAACAACATGGAAGCCGATTTTACCGCCATTGATACTCGCTTCACATCATTGGAAGATCGAGTCATGGGCCTTGATACTCGGTTGACATCTTTGGAGGATCAATTCAAGGCCATTGGACTTCAACAAAATTCTATGGAGGTCTCTCTCACCACATTCCATGGTGCTTGGCTTAGCCACACTCGGAAATCTCAACCAAGTCAAGATGATGAGGATGAAGAGGACGAGGATGAGGATGAAGATGATGGTGGGGATGAGTAGTTGTGCATCTCATGGCATATCATTTAGTTTTCTAGTTTATGCACCTATCTATTATGAACCTATGCTTTGATTTATGTTTTTAGGATTTGTGTTTGGGATTATGTTTGAACTATTGCTTGATTTGGATATTTATTGCCTATTTCTAATTTGAGTTGCTTAATTATGCTTTAAATTGTACTTCATGTTTATTATCCCTATTTTATGCATTGAATGTGTTTGATCTAACAAAAAGGGGGGAGAAGAGCTAAATTTGTGAAAATGAACTTTGAAAACCTATCTTAAATTAAAGGGGAGTAAGCTTTTCAAAGTTTTCAAAACTTAAAAAATTATACTTGGTTTTGTTATATCAAAAAGGGGGAGATTGTGAAAAAAAATTGATTTTGATATAACAACAAGCTTTAAGAACTTAATTGCAAAAAATAATAAATTTTTAAGTATTTCAAAAATTCACCAATTGACAAGCATTTTTGAACCTAGTACTCTTTCAAGTCAAAAAATATTAAAAGGGTTCAAATTTTTTAAGTCTTTTCAAGTGTTTTCAAGCCAAACTTCAACAAAATGCCTAGGCGTATGATACAGATTTTCAACACTAGAATTTTAATCAACCATAGCGTATCGATACGGTGACACACCGCATCGATACAATATGCTGATCTTTGCAAAAATCTTTACATTTAGTATTAGAACGTTGGCTTGTCAGTTATTGGAATCCAAATTTTAAATGACCGTTGAACAATATCGATACGCTAAGGTAGCATACCGGTACACTTTTTATCAAAACTCAATTGAGGATTCCAGTGAGTAAAAACCGCATTGATACGGTATTTCGTATCGATACACCCCTTTAAGACCGTACCGATATGCCCTTCTAGCGTATCAGTATGCGTTATTTTTCAGTCACAACAGCTCTTTCTTCTTTGAGACATGTACTGATATGCCCTCAAAGAGTATCGATACAGTTAGCAGTTGAGGAGCATTTATTGCGGGAAATTGCAGCCCAACGGCTAGATTAATGACCTCAACCACACAAACGTCTAGAAATCAATGCAAGTGTATAAAAACAAGTCTCAAAAGCTACAACAACAACTATTGAACCTTCAAGCAACATCAAAGCATTCAATCCAAACCCTTGTGCCTTAAGTGTCAAATTCTTGTACCCAACTCATTTGAATTTTTCCATTGTAAATCTTTTTAGAGTTTGGGGAGTGTTTATGTGTAATTGGGTAAACAATTAGCCTTTGAGAGCTACAATCAAAGTTTTCCTATCTTCCTTTGTATTAGAGTGATATTGGATCAATCTTTGGGTAGAGAGATTGATCGATTTGTAAGGTTTTCTCCTAAGCCGAGAAAAGGGGACGAATTCAAGTTAGTGAATTGTTGAAATCCTCAGTTGGGTGCTGAGATAGCGGATGTAGAGTTTGTCTGAAGCTTGAACCACTCTAAAATTGCCTTGTCTTCATTTTTAAATTATCCTTTTGCACCCTTCAATTTTTATTCCACCAATTCTCCCCCTCTTGGTGATTAGCCATTGTTTGATCAACTCAACATCTTCCAATCGATTCATCCATTCCTCAATTAACTCTATCTTTTCACCAATCAAACCTTCATCATATTTTACATACAACTCGATGTTGGTAACCCCTACACAGTTGTATCTCCTAAACATCTTGTGAAGGTCACTTGCATTACCTATCTGTTTCATGTAATGAGCTTCAAAGCCAGGCTCATCGACGAAGATTTGGGCTTCCAATGAACCCAATTTCTTCCTTGTTGATATGCTAGCCTCTATGGAAATCTACTCAAACAAATCATCCTTCTTGATGTTGTTGTTGAATGAAGCCAATTTCTTCCATGTCTTTATGCTAGCAAATCTCTTCCTTGATGATATGCTAGCCTACGAGGATTTTAGTTTCCAAAGAAAATAGTTGTAGAAAATATTGCCATAATAATTTTTAATAATCATCTCCTACACAATATGGTACTGTACGAATATTTATAGAAGATTTGGGCCGCACCTAAAATGTTACTGATAATCAGTTTGGGCTACGACACCTAAAATGTTACTGATAATCAATTTGGGGTTCGGCACCTAAAATATTACTGATATTTAATTTGGGGTTCGGCACCTAAAATGTTACTGATATTCAATTTGTGGTTCGGCACCTAAAATGTTACATATATTCAATTTATGGTTCGACACCTAAAATGTTATCGATATTCAATTTGGGGTTCGACACAAATAATGTTATTGATATTCAATTTGTGGTTTTGCACCTAAAATGTTATTGGTACTCATTTTGGGGTTTAGACCGTTAAATGTTAATGAAATTCAGTTGGGGTTCAGCACTTAAAATGTTACAAGAAAATCAGTTTTGGGTTCGACACTTAAAAAGTTATAGGCAAAGAGTTTGGGGTTCGTGACCTATAATGTGAACGGAATTCAGTTTTGCCTTCTAAATCTAAAATGTTGAAAAAAATCAATTTGTCATTCATACCCTAAAATGTTATTAAATTTAGTTACGATATTGGCATCTAAAATGTTACTTAGGTTTCAGTTTGAATCTAAAATGTGAATTGAATTCAGTTTTGTAATTGGCACCTAAAATGTTACCTATTATTAGTTTGGCGTTGAGGAACCTAAATTATTAGCGAGATATTGAACTTTTTAAGCTGGGTAAAACAATTTCATTCGCCACCTAAAATGTTACGAAAAATGAGTTTTAGTGGTTAGGGAACCTAAAATATTACGACCTTATCCACTTTCTAAGTTCAAAGGGAAACAATTAACTCGACACCTAAAATGTTCGAAAAAACCAGTTTAAAGGTCAAACATTTCAATAGCCAACTGAAAATCTGAACCGAAAACCTGTTTGAATTGGTTGGTAACCTGTAACTGGGAAAACCAGTGCTACCGAATAGTAGCAACATTTTAAGCTGCTGCTCAGCAAACCTACCCCTTTTTATGATTCAATATTAAAATTTTAAAATTCTAAATTTTAACGCTTAGAGGCGGATGCTCACTATTGCCGGTGGGAGCCTTGACACCCCAAGGTTTGGGTAAATTTTGAATTATACCCCCTCAATTTTTTTTTAAATTTTAATTAGGCCTCTTCAAATTTGTTAAAAATTCTTTCAGATCATGCACCTTTGCGTTTCACTGTGAAGATATCGATTAGGGGCCTCGTCCATTTTGGTTTCTAAATGTGTGGGTAGAGGGACTGGTTCATGTTAAAAGGATGGCGAGAGAATGTGAAATGATTTTGTTGTCAAATAACAGTGCTTCGCTCACACATAAGTTGCATGTGATGAAAGTGTTTCTGAAGGGATGGAATAAGGAAGTCTTTGGTAACGTAGACAGCAAGATTGTTGCGGTAACAACCCGTATTGATCAACTGGATACTGATGTAAAGATTGTGGAAAGTGAAGAGCGTAGTGTGGAATATCTCCAATTGATTGCAAAATTATGGAAATTACACAAGCAGAGTGAATCTATTTGGCGAAAAAAATGTTGAGGGCGATCAAAACAATGGGTTTTCAATAGATTGGCAAAAATTAAAGCGATACGAAATACTATTAGTGGTTTACGTATTAATGGTGTTGGGTGACAAATCTCAAGAGGTTGAAATGTCATGTGTTTAAGGAATTTAAGAGTCATTTTCGAAATGAAAGGTGGTTGGATCCTTGACACATGAAGTGGCATTTAATAGTGTTGATCATCGGATATGATGTTGCTGGAAATGCAATTTACTGTGGAGGAGACGAGGGCTTCAATCTTGAGTTGCGAAGGGTTAAAGGCACCGAGACTTGATAGTTTCAGCTTTGAGTTCTTTAAGAAGGGCTAGAATTTCTTGCGAGTGGATATCATGCAATTCCTCGAGGCATTTTATGCGACAAGTGTAATGCCAAAGGGGACCAATTCATCTTTTGTTTCCTTATACTGAAGAAGGAGAATTCGCGGATGGTAAATGATTTTTGGCCAATTTTCTTGCTTAATTCTGTGTACAAGATCTTGGCGAAGATTTTGGCTGCTCGGCTACAACGTGTATTGAATCGGTTGATTAGTGATGTTTAACCTTCGTTTGTTAAGGGTCATAAAATAGTAGTTGGCATCTTATTGACGAATGAGGTTGTGCATTCTTTGAAGTCGAGAAGATTTAGGGAGGGTGGGGTGATATTAAAAATTGATTTTGCAAAGGCATATGACTGCATCAAATGCGATTTTTTGGATGATGTTATGGAATGTATGGGATTTGGTGCAAAATAGAGGTTATGGTTTCAGTCATGTGTGAGTATCGCGAGGCTTTTCGTTCTCTTGAATGGTTCAACGATGAAGGAATTTGCAATGGGACGGGGATTGCGACAATGGATCATTTGTCTCCATTGTTGTTTGTGATAGTGGCTGAGGCTCTACATCAATATCTGCGTAACACCGAGTCTAGAAGATTGACTGTGGGAGTTTGTGTAACTGCCAAATTTTGGTTGACACATTTTCAATTCGTTGATGATACAGTGTTGCTCATCCAATGTTGTCTGCAACAAGCACGTAACTTGAAACGAATGCCTACATGCTTTGAATATAGGTTCATTCTTCAAATCAATTATGCTAAATTGGCCATGTATCCTATTGAGATCGAGGACGAGGTTGCTGTGGAGATGGCATCAATCTTCGAATGCGCTACATCATAATTTTCGTTCACATATCTTGAAATCTCGATTGTTGTGAGCCTGAAGAGTGTTAAGGTATTGGATCCCTTGGTTAATAAGATCTGCCCTCGTCTTGCTGGATGGAAATGAGGTTTATTATCTTTCGCGGCAAGGTTGATTTTGATTAATTATGTGTTGTTGACACTTCCCCTCTACTACATGGGTATTTTTGTTGTTCCGAAGAGTGTAGTGGCTCAAATTTATCATATCCGTAGGGCGTTCTTATAGGTAGGTACAGACGGGAAGAGGAAGGTTTGTCGTGTTAGTTGGAACAAAGTGTATACTTTGATTAAATGGGGGCGAGAGGTTGGGAGTGGTGGACCTTTGACTTCAGAATCATGCTTTACTAGCAAAACGGCTGGGTGCAAGAGCCATCGTCCCTATGGCGTGAGTTGATTTGTACTAAATATGGAGCTTCTACGATGGGTTAGAGACCGTGTGTAACAGAAAAATGACTTATGTCGGCGGTGTAGAGAAAAATAGTGGAGATTCGGGAAGATGAGGTGGTGGGATGCTCAATGGGTGAAGAATTCTTTAAGTGGATTGGTGGGAGTGGGTTGAGTGTGTTGTTTTGGTTTGATAGGTGGTGTGGGGAGACTCCGCTGCGTGAATTACTTCCTTTTCTTGTTTAATTATGCTATAGATAAAGTGGCATTGGTTTATACATACTCGAGGGATGTGGGGTTTGATTTTGCCAATTGGGGAGGTTTATTTTGACGTCCATTTTGTTGCATCAGCTGGAGAAGCTAAAGGGTATGGTTCAGGAGTATAAACTTGAAATGGAGGGTAGCGATAAACTGATTTGGATGCCAAGTGAAGATGGCTCGTTCTCGATCGAAAAGTGATGGCGTTATTGTCTTCGTTTGGCATTTTGAGTGATGGATTTGCTGGGTTTAATGTTTGGAAGATCTCGGTGCTGCCCAAGAGTCAATGTTTCCTATGGTTTGTACATTTGAAGCGGCTACCAACAGTTACATTGTTGCGAGATCGTGGTGTGCCGATGGAGAATTTGGTGCTGAATTGTGTTTGGTGCCATGGTGGCTTCGATGAGGAAGACCATATCCTTTTACATTGCCCGATTGTTGGTGAAGTGTGGAGTATGTTTGCGTGTTGGTGGCGAGTGCAATGGGTGTTGCCGAGGTCTATTTTCGAGTTGTTGGTGCTGTGTGCGAGTGTGATGTTTCTGGATGTGGTCCGAGAGTGGTGGATTGCGGGTTGTGCAGCGGTTCTTTGGTCGCTTTGGCTTGTGCGCAATGAGTCTATTTTCAATAAGAAGAAGTTATCCGTGACAGATATTTTATGTGAAAGTTGGGGTATGTTGTGGCATTCGGTGGTCGCCTCCACTTTTAGGGGTGCTGAAATTTAATATGGATGGGTCTGCGCGAGGGAAGCTGGGGCCATCAAGGTGTGGCGGTGTGCTACGCAATGAGCATGTCACAATATTATATGTCTTTTCATGTCCGTTGGGATGTCTGGACTCAAATGAAGATAAAATTCATACGATCTTTCATGCTCTTCATCTCCTTCTTCATTTAGAATGGAAAAATACGCCATCGATAGTGCTTGAATCTGATTTGGTTGTGGTTGACGCTTCGATAATGCATAGAGAATGTAATCCTTGGCGACATTAGAAAATGCTTAGTGCTATTGATATGATGTTGCTGCAACTTTTGGACGTGTGTTTTCACAATTTTTATCGGGAGGCGAATAGCTTAGCAGATGCCATGGCGAAGGGATGAGTTGATCGACGTTCATGGTTTTACAAATAGTGTGGCAGTGCGAGTGGCATCTGTTGTTTTGTTGTTTGTTTCCTTACGTGGCGCTTGTTGTATAATTCTTATGTGTTACTTTTCCCCCAACCTAGGATTAGGGGTTTAATGAGGTGCTTAAGGATTGTTCTTATATGATTTTTTCATTAATAAAAATCATGTTTTGATAAAAAAAATATCAAATTAAATCATTTTTAAAAATATCAAATTAAAATCTTAGAATTATTTTTGTTACACTATCTAAATTTAAAAAACTTTATATTTATAATATATTAAATCATTTTAAAAAATATATTTTATATTTTCATACCCTCATTACTTTTTAAAATATTTTTTGTGAATTGTCAATTTTTAAACCTTTAACTTGTTAAAATTTAAAATCTGTATTACTTATGACAGTTTGCCAAATAATTTAAAGTAAATAATAAAACAAATCTAAAAGTAGACAAATAGTGATAAAAATAAATTAACCTACTAAAATATTTTTCTGAATTAAAAATATTAATGCACTATTTACATATGTGTAACACTATTTAAATATTAAATCAATATTAAATAAAAATATTTATTAACTTTACAACACAAATAATTAGCGAGCTAATTTAAAATGAAACAAAAGATTCATATGAACAAAATTTATTATCTTAAAAACAATATGGTCCAAAGGCGAAGGAATTTTAATGCAAGGTTCAATGCTTTGGAAAATGATCTAATGATGATGCTTTGAAAACAGTGAGGTATGTGGTTAAATGTGAATTATATTTACAAGTGATGTCATATAAATGATTTATAAATGCTATCAGATATGGTTAGCCGGCTATAGGACTGAGTGCACTATAAACAAGTCACCTTGAATGTTGAGGGGTTTATATGGTGTACTGAATACTCCATCCAAGTACCCTAACGATTGAGGAATGTGTGTGGTGTCCTGCTTCTCGTTAGTGGGGTTATATATCTACCGATGAGTGGTGTTGACGGGTTTATATGGTGTACCGAATACTCCACCATGAGTGTCACAACGGAGGATGGTAGCTCCCGTGTGTAAACCTTGAGATGCCGGTGAGAATGTTTGAAGTATTGGGGCAACACTTGTGAATACGTGTATCCGATGTTGTGTTTGTGGAAGGAACTTGTTATTGATCACTTGTAAGCCAATATAATTGATGATGTATTATTAAATGGTTCATGTTAAAAAATATGGTTTATGCATGTTTTCCTCTTTAAGCTTTGCATATGGTAGTTATGTATGGGAAGACTTAAATTGAATGTTAGCAATGGGATTTGCTCTTAATTCATGATACATGTTGCATAAGGTTTATTATGCTGGTTTTGATTAAGGAAAGTGCATGGTTTTAGAGGTATGATGGTTTTCAAATGATGATTTGAAACAATTCAAATGAGATTTCAACGTGGACATGGAAAATGGTTTTAATGCATTGATGGTGTTTTGTTTCTGAGCACTTCTCACTAAGCCTTGTGTGCTTACGCTCTATTTTGTCTATAAATGCAGAGAATTGAGGCTCAGAAAGGCAGCTTCGAGCAAGGGATCAAAAGAGACTTCATTCTTGAAAGTATGTTTTGGTTTAGACTATAAGTAATAAGGGCATTAGGGGATCCGTTGTGTTTTTGGGATTTTTGTGTAAACTCCTTATTTGAGCGAGTTTATAATGTTGTTTTATACGTGTAAATGGCCTTTGGTATTTGGTTTATTCTTTGCTATGTATTTTGGTATCTTGCTTGGCTTGTTTACAAGGTTGTATGCCTATAGTTTACCGTTGAAGCAAATTGCCATGATATGATGTTGAATATGCCATGGATGATTGAGGTTTGACACTTGGATATGATGTATATATGTTGGAAGCATGCATGAGTGGTTATGGGTGCATTTAAGAGTGCAAAACCAGCAAAAGTGGGCGTTTCAGTCCCAAACGTATCGGTACGCGAATACCTGTATTGGTACGGTAAAGCCATTTCAGGCATAGCGTATCGGTACAATGAAAACCATATCGATACGACCTTATTGTAATCGACTAGGCGAATCGGTACTGTAACCCCCTTAGCCCGACCTAGACGGTTGACCCGAACTACGAAGATTACACGGGGAAAACCAAAGTCAACCCGAAAGTTAACCTTGATTAACGACCTTTTTTTTTCTTCTTTTTAACCTTATCTAGATGCACATTAACCTTAAGCGTACCCTTGAGAAAAGCATACTTGAAAAGCACAGTGATCAGAAAGCAATAAGGGACTCAATTGCACAACATACAATGTTAGGGACCAAAATGTAAATTCTGGAAAGATGGAGGACTTAACTGATTTTAAGGTTACCAATATCAAATTAATCATATTACATGCTTCCCTGTCAAATTTCTCCTTAATTCGGGACTAAAACGTAAAGCTTGCAAACCTTAAAACTATTCAAATCAGTGCCCAACAGTCATCTGTTTCGGAACAGGGGTTGACCGTTCCGAAACGCGGGTTCGTTTCGAGACCTGTATCGAAACAGAGCCTGACAGTGGCCAAAACGTTTTGGAACGGCCCTATCTGTTTCGATACACGAAGGCCATTACAGGCCCCCGTTGCGAAACGCTAGTACCCGTTCCGATATGGACTGCCCAGGAAGTGCAGAATTTGTTGGTTTAGCATACAATCAACCACTCAAACACATCCTAATGACCTCCTAATCATGCCAATAAGTCATCATACATATAAGGCACATGTTCGCAACATTAAAACACATTCATGGCATCAATTAGGGAAATCCACAAGTCTATAGGCATGCATCCTAATAACCAAGCCAAACAACCATCAAAGCATCAAAACAAGCACCAAAATGGCCATTTACAAATCCAAAACATTTAAGGCATCATGCCACAACTAGGGAGTCCAAAACATCTCCCAAATCACATCCTAGGTTCCTATTGCCAAATATCAAAAACTAATAATGTTGTGAAAAAGACACCATACATGAGCTTAGCTTTCCCTTGGATTCATAGCCTCCTTGCTGCCCTCAAACACCTCAATTATCTGCATTATTGGTTCAAAAGAGAGAGAGCGTAAGCACAAATGCTTAGTGAGGCATGCTCTAAAGAAACAACACAATAATGCATTTTATAAAAACACTTTCCACAAAACCTTTAACACATCAACATCATTATTCATGCAACAATGCATACACCTCAAGCATCTCATGCCTCATTTACATCAACATGTCATATTGGCTTTCAAGTGATAATCCATAACCATTTACAACACAAAACACAATCGGATACGCGGATTACAAGCGTTGTCCCATACGCTTCATACACACTACCGAACACACAAGGTGGAGTTTACCGGTACAATCACAACCCCTCAACACCCGTGATGGAGTTTAACGGTACAATCACAACCCCTCCACATCACTCATCGGTAGTTGTATAACATCACTAACGAGAACACGGGACACTCAACACAAGATCCACACATGGACTTTTAACCACCATTGTGATCTTAGACATCTCGTTAGTGTACTTGGATGGAGTTTACGGTACAATTACAACCCCTCAACATCAAAGGCGACTTTATTCACGGTGCACCCAATCCTATAGCCGGCTAACTATATCCGATTCAAGTACTTTAAAACCACACATCACTTGCCAATATACATCATTTATCATCAATAATCCACTGTTTTAAAGCATTAATCAAAGCCATTAAACCATCATGCATCACTATGCATCATAACCACATTTACTAACATCAAAACAAGGATCTCTTACCTTGAGCATCCTTCAACTCATGGCTTTCAAAACCAACATTAATCATGCTAAAACATGCTTTCAAAACAGAATTTAAACATGCAAATTAAATATATTGCATCCAACCATCTCATGGTTCATCCAAGAGAAAGAGTTTTCCCGAAAACTTACTCTTGAGCTTAGTTAAGTTGTTTAGACTTAAACTAAGCTCCCACACCTTCAAACATTCATTACAAAGATGGAAATCCCAACTTCACTCACCAATTCTGTAACACCCCAATTTTGGGCTTGGAAGTTTAGGGTCTGAACTAGACCGATCTAAATTTCGGTTCGAATATAAAAGGTGGTTTTAGGGAAAGCCTAGTTCGGGATGTATTAAAAATATGGAAAAATATCTAATAATCCTCTTTTAATATATATAAGAGAGTGGTGAAATCAATTTTAGAAAAATGAAGCTTGGAAATATGACATTTCGAGTTAGTGACTAAAATATAATTTTTGAAAAGTTCGTGACTGTTTTGAAAGGATTGAAACTTTGAATCTTAAAGGAGCTAATTTACCCAAGGGAGGATTTCTCCAGATTTTTCTTGATTTTTAAAGACTCATTTAATGTTTAATTAATAAAAAGAAAATAGGGGAAAATCATATTTTAGTTTCATAACTAACTTTTGCTAAAATTTTCCCATTTCATTTTCTCTCAAAATTCCCTCAGCCAAACACATTTCCACAGTAGCTTTTCTTTTGATTTTCACACCAAATGATGAGATTTCAATCTTCAAATGATTCCTAATCATTTCTACATCAAATCCTCTTCATTTGCATATTGAATTTTCAAGGATTTTTGCTCTAAACAAGGAGAAATCCACATTTAGAGGTATGAACGTCCTTCTCCTCTAAATACTCAGTTCTTTACTGAAATTCCCAAGTTCTCAATCCTTAAATTAGGTTTTATTAAATGTTTTAATGTTATGATCTTGATTTTGGCTTAAAACTTCAGATTTTGATCAAATCTTGAAGAATTTCGTGGAGGTTGTTTGGGCTCTGTTTTGAGATGCATTTTTAATGTATTTTGGATGTTTAATGATGTGTAATTGAGGTTTAATCAATGCAATCCTGAATAGGTTATGTTTCCTAAGTTTTTGCTTATGAAAATGGTGGTTTTTGAGGTGATTTTGGTGTTCTGTTAATGCTGGAGGTATAAGGACGAGTTTGGGTTCTTTTTGGATGTTAATTGATGTTTAGAAATGGTTAGAAGTGATGAATCTTGGCTGGGTTATGTTTTGGAAGAGTTTGGAGGTGATTTCAGTTGTGTTTGGTAGCCGAAATGTTAGATTTATGTAGAGCAGCGAGTTGTGTTGTGTTGCTGGTGTTTTTAATGCATGATGATGCATTAATCATCTGTTGTTATGTGTTTAAAACAGTGGAGAATGATCCGGAAGCAATAGAGGTGGCGTGGGAGGTTTCGGATGGTTGGAAGGCTTGTCGGCTAACTTAGTTTTATGTATCGGTGAGTGGAGTTTGGTTTTCAGCTTTGAAACCAATGTTTGAAGGTTTTGGGAGCTTAGTTTAAGTCTAAGCAACTTATTTAAGCTCAAGAGTAAGTTTTCGGTGAAACTCTCTCTTTGATGAATCATGAGATGGTTGGATTCAATGTGTTTGATTTGCATGTTTAAATTCTGTTTTGAAAGCATGTTTTAGCATGATTAATGCTGGTTTTGAAAGTCATGTGTTGAAGGATGCTCAAGGTAAGAGATCCTTGGTTTTTTACATTGGAAATGTGGAATTGATGCATAATGTTGCATGTTGTTTAGTGGCTTTGTTTAATGCTTTAAAACAGTGAATTGATGATGGTAATTGATGTGTATTGGCAAGTGATGTAAGTGGTTGATGGTTACTTTAATCGGATATAGTTAGCCGGCTATAGGATTGGGTGCACCGTGAATTGAGTCGCCTTGGATGTTGAGGGGTTGTAATTGTACCGTAGACTCCATCCAAGTACCCTAGCAATTTAGGAATTAGTGTCACCACGATGAAGGATGGCTCTCGTGGGTGGACTTTGTTAAGTGTCACTACGATGGAGGATGGCTCTCGTGGGTGGACCTTGTTAAGCGTCACAACGGTGGAGGGTTGCTCCCGTGTGTGAGTTTGGTTAAGGTAATTACAATGGTTGAGGTAGCTCCCATGTGTAAGCCTTGTGGTGTGTCCTGACTCTCGCTAGTGAGTTATACAACTTCCGATGAGTGATGTTGAGGGGTTGTGATTGTACCGTTAAACTCCATCACGAGTGTTGAGGGGTTGTGATTGTACCGGTAAACTCCACCTTGTGTTGTTCGGTAGTGTGTATGAAGCGTGTGGGACAACACTTGTAATCTGCGTATCCGATTGTGTCTTGAGTTGAAGTGGTTGGTGAATTATCACTTGAAAACCAATATAATGTTCTTGAATGTAATGAAGCAAGAGATGCTTGAAATGATGCAAGGTTGCATGAGAAGTGTGTAATGTCTTAAAAGTACATGTATTACTTGTTAAGCTTGAACAAGTGTTTGTCTTCTATTGTGAATGGTGCATATGTGCATGGAATCTCCTTAGTGCATTGAAGTCTTGTGAAGACTTGTTTAGAAAGGCATGTGATGCAAATGTGCTTTTGGTAGTTCATGTGTTTTGCATTTGTTGAATACATTAGATTGTTAAAAGGAACAAATGATTTTCCAAAGGTTTTGCTTTGAAATGATTGTCAAGCATGAGGAAGTATATTGTGAAGTGGAATTATTTTCCAAGATAATTGAGTTTAACTTTGCATGTAGTGTTCATGCATGGAAGGGTTTAAGTAATGATTTTGCAAAAATGTGTTTTGGGAAAGTTGTTTAGCTTTTCTAAGCTAAAGGTTGGATTTCATGTTGTGCAAGGCATGGTTTAAAGCATGTTTTTCAAAAGAGGTTTCCAATCAATGCTTTGGTTTATTGAATTGCATTTACTTTTTAAGAAGGTTTTTATGATTCGCTGCATTGATGATGTTTTGGTTTTGAGCATTCCTCACTAAGCATTATGTGCTTACGCTCCTTTTTGTCCATCAATGCAGATTTTTGAAGTTGGGACAACAAGAAGCAAGGGATTCAAGAAGAGCTCCACTTGAGAAGTATGTCTTGGTTCATAGCTATAGATAATAAAGGCAATGGGTGGGAAAGTCTTTTATATTGATATGTAATGAGATTGTGTATGTTGAACAAGTTCGGTTTATGGTTTGAACTTGGTTGTTGATCGCTTTGCCATATTTGAATCTTCTTCATGAGTATTTATGTTATACTTCTTGTTTTAAAAACATGATCAAGTGTTGATGTGCTGAATGAGTTGGTGCACCTAAGGGTTGATTGTATCTAGTTGTTAATGTAAATTGGTGGTTATGATGCTTGACATGTTGTTGTTATGTTGAGGAATGGTTTAAAGTATGTTGATGGTGTTTTGAAGTTTGGTTGGTTTGGAGTAGTAGGTTGCATGCCTATAGATTGAGATTTTCCCTAATTGATGCCATGAATATGATTTGTTGATGCAAATATGTTCCTTTCATGCATGATGACTCGTTGGCATGATTAGGTGGTCATAGGGGTGTGTTTGATGGGTCGAATGTGTGTTAAACCAGAAAATTTCTGCATTTCTGGGCAGGCCGTATCGGAACAGGTACTACTGTTTCGAAACAGGGGTCTGAAATGGCCTTTGTGTTTCGAAACGGGTAGAGCCGTTCCGAAACACTTTTGCTACTGCCAAGCCCTGTTTCGGAACAGGTTTCGAAACGGTCCCGCGTTTCGGAATGGTCATCCCCCGTTCCGGAACACTTGACCGTTGGGCATTGAATTCTATGGTTTTATGTTTTGAAATCTTCACGTTTTAGTCCTGAACTTCGTTTATGCAATTGCTTGAGTTTGGGATGTCCGTTTGAGGTGAAATTTGGCAGAGAAGCATGAATCATGACTAATTTCATAATGGTAACTTAAAATTGGTAAAGTCATTTAAATTTCCAGAATTTACATTTTGGTCCCTAAATTCGTATGTTGTGCAATTGAGTCACTTGATGCTTTCCGATCGTTGTGCTTTTCAAGTATGTTTTTCCCAAGGGTAAGCTTAAGGTTAATGTGCATCTTGATAAGTTTTAAAAGAAAAAAATGGTCGTTAATCAAGGTTGACTTTGGTTTTCCCCGTGTAATCTTCGTAGTTCAGGTCAAGCGTCTAGGCCGGGCTAAGGGGGTTACATTTGGTGGTATCAGAGCTAAGTTGCGAGTTTTTGGGGCAAGAGTAAGTTGTTGTTATAAGTGTTTGATGTTGTTCTGATGTGTGGTTTAATGTTGGTTGAAAAATGTGTTTTTGAGCGAGTGGTTGATGTTTTTTATCATGCTTTTGGTTATGAATCATCCGTGACCTGATGTGAACTTGTATTAATGATTTGCTGGTGTTGTGAGTTGATTTTCCGAATGATGAAATGTGATGGGTATGATATGTTGATATTATGATGTTGAGGGTGAATGATGTTTGTTGAGAGCATGATTGGAGTTTGCTGATTGATATGCTCGGTGTTCGTGATATCAATGTTTTTATCGATTGTAATGTCGTATAATAGGGAGAATTTGGGATACCCATTGCATTATTATTATAGCTATTGTGTTATGTTGGAGTTGGAGTCTTGAATCCTTGCTTGAAGCTGGCCTGATCGTTTTGTTTGTTTTGTTATCATTGCTTTGTTGTTAATAGCATGATGAAATCGATGAAAGAATGGCAGTTGGGCGAGATGGTTGCTGCTTTAGAGCAGGTTGTTAAGGCGAGGAATTCACCTTTAAGTGGAGGTGTTTTGTTTCAGTCTACAGTGCCTGAAGTTGAGGTAGTATGGCTGGAAGAGGGAGTTGGTTCTGTGATGAAGGGTTCATCACCTGTAGATCAAGAGGTGCCGGGAACATCTCAGGCTATGGTGAAAGTGGGGCCTGAGGATGTGCCAACTGTGGGACATGCGAGTTTGTCGAAACAACGTTTATATGAATTGGGAGCTGTGGAGTATCATGGTTCGACACCTGAGGCATTCGAGGCTTGGTTGGCCAGTGTAATTCTGATTTTGGATCAGGAAGTGTGTGGCCATGCCTGTAAGCTGGGAAGTGTTGTCTCATTGATGTTGGAGGACGCGTGTGCCTGGTGGACATCAGTGGCGGTGGCAACGCATATCCACGATATAGATTGGGAGTTCTTTGTGTCTGCCTTTTATGAAAGATACCTTGGAGAGAAGTTCTCAAGGGTTAAGCAACGTAGGGGTGTGGCTGCAGACTATGGAGGTGAGAAGAGTTTAAGCAAAAGAGCTGTGGGTACTGACCTCGGGAGCGGTCAGCGTAAGAGGCTACGTGATAGAAGGTTTTGCTTGAATCGAAGTCTGGGTGGTAGTGCAGATGTGGGTCAAGTGCTACATGATCAAGGAGTGGTGACTCAGTTGCCGATGTGTGACCGTTGTAGAAGATGTCATGTTGGAGGTTGTCGGGGCGCGGGAGTTTATTGGAACTGTGGTTCTAAGGAGCATGTGAAGCGAAATTGTCCTCGAGTAGTGAGATCAGTTTCTGTGGGTGCAAAAGGGTCTCAGAAGAGTCATGGTCACGGCTGAGACAAAGTTCGGAGGTGGTAGGAAAAGCAGAAGGGTGTGAGGAGCTTGGGGAATAAATCTTGTTGGGATTGTGGGTCTGTCGGACATTTGAGGCGAAATTGTTTGAAGTTGGCCCGGGGTAGTCAGGGTTCTTTACCGCAGGGAGATGGTGATGATCTTAAAGTGTTGACTGATGCGGCGACGGTGCGGTCGGAGAATGATGGTTCTGTGAGGAAGAGGGTTTGTTTGTTGGAGCTCCGGGGCAGCGAGGTGATTGCAGGTAACCTTGTTAAGTAATCTTTACCCAAGTTGTCTTTGTTAGTTTCGGATGGGTTTTCCCTTGCGTAGTGGGTTTGGTTTTATAGCTACTAAGTTTGGGGTAGTAGCCGGAGTTGTTTTGAAAACAAATTTAGTGTGAAGAGGGCATTAGTGGGTATTTTGTGGTTATCGGTTTGTTAGGATGGTAGAGTTGGATAAGTTAAAAGTGAGGTATGAAGTTGTTCTTAGGCGGATTCTGAGGATGTTATTGGTGGGTGTGAACCGACATACATGCATACTTAAAACCATTTTTTATATACTATATTATATATGTTGGTACATGCATACATGCGACATGACATTAGAGGTTTTGCATACATGTACACAGGCATTGATAGGGCATATTGGCGATCATGCATACGAGCGTTCACACTTGCTAATAGCTAGTTGGGTCCGTTAGTCTTGTGGTAGGATTCGGATTGGATGGTGGGTTTTAAGAGTTGTTTTGGTGCTAGGAGAAGGTTAGAAGTAGTGGAGGGTAGTAAGCGTGTTGTCAGTGATAATGAGTGATATAGCATGTTGGCAGAAGGAAAGTGTTTTGGTGCTTAAAGAGCTTAGCGGTGAGGTGGTGAGGAGATTACCGGTTGGGCTAGAATCGGTCAAGTGGTGGTGAACAAATGGTGGATGTAGTAGTTTCTCTGTGTTAAGTGATGTCGTAAGTTAGTGGGTGTGTCTCCAGAGTGCAGAGGTGTTTTGGCATTGATATTGCAATAGGAAGGTTATTTGTGTAGGTGATGGTTTGTAGAGACCTTCGAGGAGATGAGTAGAGGTTCATAATCTTAACCTGTTGTATACAATGGGTGGTATCCAGTTAAGGCTAGTGTCATGGTTGAAGCTGGAACTGGAAAGATAATGTAAGTTCAAGGGCCATTGATGGTTGGCTGGGTTCTTGTGAGAAGTGGTTTGCTAGTCGGGTATAAGTGAATGTTTTCTAAGTCAGCTAGCGGTTTGTGGAACAGCTGGCGGAGTTAAGGTTGGAGTTTTGTGATGTGGATTTCGGATGTTGGGTGAGTGGTTCTGGTGAGTCGTTATGGCAGAGATAGTGACGGATGTGAAGGAATTTCATCAGTACGTTGAGAAGTTTGAGTAAGCAGTTGATGCTTAAGAATTTTTTCTTGTTGTGGTAATCTTTGAAAGAAGCTGAGCAGTTTTGCAAGGGGTTTTTGGAAGCATTGAAGATTGTGGGTCACATGGTGGCTGAACTGGATGGGTTGGTGTCACCGTGTGTGCGAGTTTTGGGAGTTATGAAATAAGGGGGTGTATGGGTAAAATTTGAAAGTTCTTCGTGTTGCTGAGGCTAAGCGCAGTTCGGAAGTGTGAAAGGTTAAGCTGAGGTTAACATCTGAGTGTTCTGGAAGTTTGAAAAGTGTATTGTGGTGTTGGGATTGGTTATAGTATAAGTTTGATTGTGGAGGAGTTGGTTTTTGTGGTGTTTTGTGAGGAGAGTGTTCGATGGTGGTTAAGTCTCCTGTGTTGATTTGTGTGTTGCTTTGAGAAGTTTGGTGTTGAGCTCTTTTCACCGGTTGAAATTTCGAGGACGAAATTTCCTAAGAGGGGGAGAGTTGTAACACCCTAATTTTGGGCTTGGAAGTTTAGGGTCTGAACCGGACCGGTCTAAATTTCGGTTCGAATATAAAAGGTGGTTTTAGGGAAAGCCTAGTTCGAGATGCATTAAAAATATGGAAAAATATCTAATAATCTTCTTTTAATATATATAAGAGAGTGGTGAAATCAATTTTAGAAAATGAAGCTTGGAAATATGACATTTCGAGTTAGTGACTAAAATGTAATTTTTGAAAAGTTCGTGACTGTTTTGAAAGGATTGAAACTTTGAATCTTTAAGGAGCTAATTTACCCAAGGGAGGATTTCTCCAGATTTTTCTTGATTTTTAAAGACCCATTTAATGTTTAATTAATAAAAAGAAAAGAGGGGGAAAATCATATTTTAGTTTCATAACTAACTTTTGCTAAAATTTTCTCATTTCATTTTCTCTCAAAATTCCCTCAGCCAAACACATTTCCACAGTAGCTTTTCTTTTGATTTTCACACCAAATAATGAGATTTCAATCTTCAAATGATTCCTAATCATTTCTACATCAAATCCTCTTCATTTGCATATTGAATTTTCAAGGATTTTGGCTCTAAACAAGGAGAAATCCACATTTAGAGGTATGAACGTCCTTCTCCTCTAAATACTCAGTTCTTTACCGAAATTCCCAAGTTCTCAATCCTTAAATTAGGTTTTATTAAATGTTTTAATGTTATGATCTTGATTTTGGCTTAAAACTTGAGATTTTGATCAAATCTTGAAGAATTTCGTGGAGGTTGTTTGGGCTCTGTTTTGAGATGCCTTTTTAATGTATTTTGGATGTTTAATGATGTGTAATTGAGGTTTAATCAATGCAATCCCGAATAGGTTATGTTTCCTAAGTTTTTGCTTGTGAAAATGGTGGTTTTTGAGGTGATTTTGGTGTTCTGTTAATGCTGGAGGTATAAGGACGAGTTTGGGTTCTTTTTGGATGTTAATTGATGTTTAGAAATGGTTAGAAGTGATGAATCTTGGCTGGGTTATGTTTTGGAAGAGTTTGGAGGTGATTTCGGTTGTGTTTGGTAGCCGAAATGTTAGATTTATGTAGAGCAGCGAGTTGTGTTGTGTTGCTGGTGTTTTTAATGCATGATGATGCATTAATCCTCTGTTGTTATGTGTTTAAAACAGGGGAGAAAGATCCGGAAGCAATAGAGGTGGCGTGGGAGGTTTCGGATGATTGGAAGGCTTGTCGGCTAGCTTAGTTTTATGTATCGGTGAGTGGAGTTTGGTTTTCAGTTTTGACACCAATGTTTGAAGGTTTTGGGAGCTTAGTTTAAGTCTAAGCAACTTAACTAAGCTCAAGAGTAAGTTTTCGGAGAAACTCTCTCTTTGATGAATCATGAGATGGTTGGATTCAATGTGTTTGATTTGCATGTTTAAATTCTGTTTTGAAAGCATGTTTTAGCATGATTAATGCTGGTTTTGAAAGTCATGTGTTGAAGGATGCTCAAGGTAAGAGATCCTTGGTTTTTTACATTGGAAATGTGGAATTGATGCATAGTGTTGCATGTTGTTTAATGGCTTTGTTTAATGCTTTAAAACAGTGAATTGATGATGGTAATTGATGTGTATTGGCAAGTGATGTAAGTGGTTGATGGTTACTTTAATCGGATATAGTTAGCCGGCTATAGGATTGGGTGCACCGTGAATTGAGTCGCCTTGGATGTTGAGGGGTTGTAATTGTACCGTAGACTCCATCCAAGTACCTTAGCGATTGAGGAATTAGTGTCACCACGATGGAGGATGGCTCTCGTGGGTGGACTTTGTTAAGTGTCACTACGATGGAGGATGGCTCTCGTGGGTGGACCTTGTTAAGCGTCACAACGGTGGAGGGTTGCTCCCGTGTGTGAGCTTGGTTAAGGTGATTACAATGGTTGAGGTAGCTCCCATATGTAAGCCTTGTGGTGTGTCCCGACTCTCGCTAGTGAGTTATACAACTTCCGATGAGTGATGTTGAGGGGTTGTGATTGTACCGTTAAACTCCATCACGGGTGTTGAGGGGTTGTCATTGTACCGGTAAACTCCACCTTGTGTTGTTCGGTAGTGTGTATGAAGCGTGTGGGACAACACTTGTAATCCGCGTATCCGATTGTGTCTTGAGGTGAAGTGATTGGTGAATTATCACTTGAAAACCAATATAATGTTCTTGAATGTAATGAAGCAAGAGATGCTTGAAATGATGCAAGGTTGCATGGGAAGTGTGTAATGTCTTAAAAGTACATGTATTACTTGTTAAGCTTGAACAAGTGTTTGTCTTCTATTGTGAATGGTGCATATGTGCATGGAATCTCCTTAGTGCATTGAAGTCTTGCGAAGACTTGTTTAGAAAGGCATGTGATGCAAATGTGCTTTTGGTAGTTCATGTGTTTTGCATTTGTTGAATACATGAGATTGTTAAAAGGAACAAATGATTTTCCAATGGTTTTGCTTTGAAATGATTGTCAAGCATGAGGAAGTATATTGTGAAGTGGAATTGTTTTCCAAGATAATTGAGTTTAACTTTGCATGTAGTGTTCATGCATGGAAGGGTTTAAGTAATGATTTTGCAAAAATGTGTTTTGGGAAAGTTGTTTAGCTTTTCTAAGCTAAAGGCTGGATTTTATGTTGTGCAAGGCTTGGTTTAAAGCATGTTGTTCAAAAGAGGTTTCCAATCAATGCTTTGGTTTATTGAATTGCATTTACTTTTTAAGAAGGTTTTTATGATTCGCTGCATTGATGGTGTTTTGGTTTTGAGCATTCCTCACTAAGCATTATGTGCTTACGCTCCTTTTTGTCCATCAATGCAGATTTTTGAAGTTGGGACAACAAGAAGCAAGGGATTCAAGAAGAGCTCCACTTGAGAAGTATGCCTTGGTTCATAACTATAGATAATAAAGGCAATTGGTGGGAAAGTCTTTTATATTGATATGTAATGAGATTGTGTATGTTGAACAAGTTTGGTTTATGGTTTGAACTTGGTTGTTGATCGCTTTGCCATATTTGAATCTTCTTCATGAGTTGTTATGTTATGCTTCTTGTTTTAAAAGCATGATCAAGTGTTGATGTGTTGAATGTGTTGGTGCACCTAAGGGTTGATTGTATCTAGTTGTTAATGTAAATTGGTGGTTATGATGCTTGACATGTTGTTGTTATGTTGAGGAATGGTTTAAATGTTGATGGTGTTTTGATGTTTGGTTGGTTTGGAGTAGTAGGTTGCATGCCTATAGATTGAGATTTTCCCTAATTGATGCCATGAATATGATTTGTTGATGCAAATATGTTCCTTTTATGCATGATGACTCGTTGGCATGATTAGGTGGTCATAGGGGTGTGTTTAAAGGGTCGAATGTGTGTTAAACCAGAAAATTTCTGCATTTATGGGCAGGCCGTATCGGAACGAGTACTACTCTTTCGAAACAGGGGTCTGATATGGCCTTGGTGTTTCGAAACAGGTAGAGCCGTTCCGAAACACTTTTGCTACTGCCAAGCCCTGTTTCGGAACAGGTTTCGAAACGGTCCCGCGTTTCGGAACGGTCATCCCCCGTTCCGGAACACTTGACCGTTGGGCACTGAATTCTATGGTTTTATGTTTTGAAATCTTCACGTTTTAGTCCTGAACTTCGTTTATGCAATTGCTTGAGTTTGGGATGTCCGTTTGAGGTGAAATTTGGCAGAGAAGCATGTATCATGACTAATTTCATAGTGGTAACTTAAAAATTGGTAAAGTCCTTTAAATTTCCAGAATTTACATTTTGGTCCCTAAATTCGTATGTTGTGCAATTGAGTCCCTTAATGCTTTCCGATCGCTGTGCTTTTCAAGTATGTTTTTCCCAAGGGTACACTTAAGGTTAATGTGCATCTAGATAAGTTTTAAAAGAAAAAAACTG
This sequence comes from Hibiscus trionum, assembly GCA_030270665.1. Lineage (NCBI taxonomy): Eukaryota > Viridiplantae > Streptophyta > Magnoliopsida > Malvales > Malvaceae > Hibiscus > Hibiscus trionum. The sequence continues at coordinate 2,903,477 of BSYR01000010.1, read as the reverse complement.
TCGTTAATCAAGGTTGACTTTCGAGTTGACTTTGGTTTTCCCTGGGTAATCTTCGTAGTTCGGGTCAACCGTCTAGGCTGGGCTAAGGGGGTTACAAATTCCGTTTCGCAAGCTTGCCGAAACGTCGTTCAAGCCTCCGGATCAACACCACAAGAATCCGAAGATGTCTCCCCTATTTGAAACACATCAAAGCAAAGGATTAATGCATCATGATGCATTAAAATCTTCAGCCACTACACCTAAACTCGCTGCTCTCACCAAAACTAACATTTCGGCTACCAAACACAACCGAAATCACCTCCAAACTCTTTCAAAATATAACCCAGACAAGATCCATCACTTCTAACCATTCATAAACATCAATTAACATCCAAAAAGAACCTAAACTCGTCCTTATACCTCCAGCTATAACAGAACACCAAGATCACCCCAAAAACCACCATTTTCACAAGTAAAAACTTAGGAAAAGCAACCTATTCGGGATTGCATTGATCAAACCTCAATTACACATCATTAAACATCCGAAATACATTAAAAAGCCATCTCAAAATAGAGCCCAAACAATCACCACGAATTTCTTCAAGATTTGTTCTAAATCTTGAGTTTTAAGCCAAAATCAAGATCACAACATTAAAACCTTTTATAAAACTTAATTTAAGGATTTAGAACTTGGGAATTTCAGTAAAGAACTGAGTATTTAGAGGAGAAGAACATTCTTACCTCTAAATGTAGATTTCTCCTTGATTAGAGCCAAAATCCTTGAAAATTCAATAAGCAAATCAAGAGGTTTTGATGTAGAAAGGATTAGGAATCAATTGATGATTGAAACCTCATCATTTGGTGTGAAAATAAAAAGGAGTGTTGCTATAGAAATGTGTTTGGCTGAGGGAATTTTGAGAGAAAATGAGATGAGAAAGTTTTTAAGAAAGTTAGTTATGAAAAGCTAAAATATGGTTTCCGTCTTTTCCTTTAATTAATTAAACATTAAATGAATCATTAAAATCTAAGAAAAATCTGGAGAAATCCTTTCTTGGGTAAATTAGCTCCTTAAAGATTCAAAGTTTCAATCCTTACAAAACAGTCACCACTGAACTTTTCAAAAATTAAATTTTAGTCACTATTTCAAAATGTTGCACTTCCAAACCTTATTTTGTAAAATTTATTTCACCACTCTCTTATATATATTAAAAGAGGATTTTTAGATATTTTTCCATATTTTTAAAGCATCCCGAACTAGGCTTTCCCTAAAACCACCTTTTATATTCGAACTGAAAATCAGACCGATCTGGTTCAGACCCTAAACTTCCAAGCCCAAAATTGGGGTGTTACAGGTACGCGAGGGCGTATCGGTAAGGTTCTGAGCTACTAGAATTTTGGGCGTAGCAACCATATCGATACGGTACCTAGTGTATCGATACGACGTCAATTAATTTGGTTGTCATGAATCTTTCTGAAGTCCTGGTTCTTTATGTTTTAGTCCAAGAATGTTGTGTGTGCAATTAAGTGTATTTTGGATGATTGGTTTGGGCTGAGATTTGGCACAGTGGCAAGTAATGTGACTAATTAAAGGATGGTAACTTAAAATTTGAAGAAGTCCCTGTAATTTGCTAAAATTACGTATTGGTCCTCATCGCATGTTGTAATCAATTGAATTCCAAATCGATGTCTGTATGAGTTGATGTTTCTTACGCTGTGAGTCTAAACACTTAGGGTAACAATGTACATCGAGACAAGATAAAAAGAAAAAAAAATAAGGTCATCTATTGATGTAAACTTCCCAGTTTACTCAATATTCCCCTTGTGACTCCTTCAGTTCAGCCAGGCGTCTAGACCGGGTCGAGGGAGTTACAATTATCGCCCATTAGAGACCACTGCCCTAGACTGTAGTCCACCCTGACACAAAGCTCTATGGACTCTATGACATGCAAACTATATATATGACTGACTCGAGACCAAGGTTTACATTATTCAATATTTCTTTTCATTTTATGAGCTTAGCTCCATTCGAATTGCACACCAAGGTTCCACTACCCTTTTCACAAATAATGGTTTAATCATAAACATTTATAGACTATTGTCTCATTCTTTGCATTCGAAGGCCCCTAGCTAGATCTATTTAACTTTCATTCATGATTTCTATCCATTGAATCATTAATCGTTCATATAATTAAGCATACATGTTCATTCTTGTAATAATTCAATCACTTCATTTTCATGATTATCATAAAACATAGCATATGCATTTCATCATACCAAGGCAATATATTCAAGTTTAAGCATGCAATCATTCAGTTCTCATGATCCAAGTATTTGTAAAGGAAATACTCACATTGCCTCCAAGTTAGCATAGCCATAAGAATGAGCATAAGCAAATACAATTGATACTTGTAATCATAGCAATGCAAAACAATGTTCGGAATGGTTGTAACCCCTTTCCGAGATTTTAAACTGCGCTCACAGGTTATTTCTAAGCTGGTTTTGCTCCCGAATCACGATGCCCTTTTGCTTATTTATGATTGGATATAACGTATTTGTTGCCCCTTCAACTATTTCTTTGTCTACTAGCAATAAAAGATACAACTAAGCATTAGAACAAGCCTATCATCCAAGTATACGTTATAATTCATTCGAACAGCCCCCCTAAAGGTATTATCAACTTTTTTCTAGTTTCATTTTATTTCAAAACAGCCTAAAAACACCTTTACAAGCTTACAACAGTCCCGTTTATGGCAATATATATACACCAATAAAGTAGTTTTCCCCGAGTTTTGTTTACAAGCTAAAAAGTCCATTTTAATATTTTTCATACTTACGACATTTTCTACATCCTTTCTTACTCAAAACAGGGCAACCATTACCTATTTTATTTATCGAACCAAAACAGTCCCATGACTTCTTCTAGGTACATCAAAACAACCCTATTTTCAAGCATTACCTAAGTGAGCACCTTAAAAGTTCACTAGAGATGCAAACAATCTACTAATCGAGTTAAAACAGTCCCTTAAAATCAATCCATACAAAATTCTACCACATTTTCATATGCTCTTAATAACATGATCAAAACAGCCCACAAACCGTTCTATTAAACCAAAACAGTCTACTAGGTATTGGAGGAACTTTTCCCCTACATGCAAAACATTAGGACAACACCTAATCTATTCATTTAGTCCCTAACTTCATCAAGTTCATATAAACAACTTGATTTCCAATTCAAAAAGTAAAAACAGTTTCAATTTCTCCCTAACTCGTCCAACTAGGAAAACAATCGATCATAGCATTTGAATGTATATACCACATATCTCATTACAACTAGGAAAATTAATCTAGTAACAAAGATATTCAAGACAATGTCCTAGTTAAGTTCTAGATTCAATGCAAGATAAAAGTGATAAGCAAGAGTATATCACCTTCTCTTTATGCCAAAGACCACAACTCCAAGATTTCTTAACACAAATCAAGCTTCACTAAGGTTCAATGGCTATCTCCAATTCTCTCTCTCTAATTTGTGTGTTTCGGTCAAATGGAGAAGATGAAGGATGACTAATTCCTTTCTCCTCTTTGGCCGTAACTCACCAAACACCAACACCACATGTTTGACACATGTGTAAATCCTTAAGATTTCTTTAGAATTACATGCAAGCTCCTAGATTCATCTTTCTTTCGATTAAGCCTTAATAAAAAGGTTATCATATTCTACAAGCTTACCAATTAGTCCTTAATTCTTCAATTAATTTGCTAAGAATTTCTTTAATCCACTTAAAACACATTCAAGGTAGTAACTTACTTCCAGGCCTATATTTAGGGTATTACAATTCTCCCTCCCTAAAATAATTCTTCTTCAAATTTACCTAAGGGAAAAAGATGAGGGTATTGCTTCCTCATAGCTGATTCTGGCTCCCAAGTAGCATGTTCCATCTTATGATTCTTCCAAAGCACATTGACAAGAGAAACAACTTTATTACAAAGCCTTTTAACTTCTCGGTCGAAGATTTGGACCGGTACTTCTTCATAGGATAAATCTGGATTGAGTTCGTCCACTTCTGATTCAAGAACATGAGATGGATCAGATTGATACTTCTGAAGCATAGAGACATGAAATACATTGTGTATTTTGTGGAATTCATTTGGTAGAGCCAAACAGTAGGCTACAAGACCAATACTCTCTAATATTTCGAATGGTCTAATAAAACGGGGACTGAGTTTTCCTTTCTTCTTGAATCTGAACACTTTCTTCCATCGAGATACCATAAGGAAGACTCTATCTCCTACATTATACTGGATGTATCTCCTCTTGAGATCAACATACACCTTCTGACGATTGAATGTTTCCTTTAATCGTTTGTGTACGCTTTGAATTTGATCTTCGGTTTCTCAAAGCAATTCTGGTCCTAAGGCTTTGCTTTCACCTAACTCGGACCAACATGTTGGTGTCCTACATCTTCTCCCATACAAAGCTTCAAAAGGGTCCATCTTAATCGATGTCTGATAGCTATTATTGTATGTGAATTCAACTAATGGTAAAGACTTTTCCTAGCTTTTTGCCAAGTCAATTACACAAGCTTTGACCATGTCTTCTATGACTTGAATTACTCTCTCTGATTGTCCATCTATTTGAGGATGGAAGGTAGTACTTAAGTTTAATTTGGTCCCCAAAGCCTTCTATAATGAATTCTAGAATCTAGATGCAAATCGAGGATCTCGATCGGAGATAATGGACATGGGGACACCGTGTAATCTAATTACCTCTCTTATGTACAATTCGGCTAATTGCTCTAGACTCATGTTCATCCGAACAAGCAAAAAGTGTGCTGAGTTAGAGAATCTATCAACAATCACCCATAAAACACCATTTTTTCTTGGTGAAAGGGGTAATCCCAATACAAAGTCCATCATTATTCGTTCCCACTTCCATTGTGGCAACTCAATAGGCTATAGAAGTCTCGTAGGCACTTGGTGTTAAACTTTCACCTTTTGACATGTTAGACATTTAGACACAAATTCGGTGATATCCGACTTCATTCTCAGCAACCAATACACTTCTTTTAAGTCTTTATACATTTTAACCGATCCCGGATGAATCGAAAATGGACTACTATGTGCTTACCGGAGCATTTATTCTTTCAAGGTTTGATCATTAGGCATACAAACCCTATTTCTAAAATAAAGTATACCATTCAGCCTAAAATAAAAGTCTGAGTTTGGAGTCGAGTCAAGCTTAAGCAAAATCGCTAGAAATTCAGGATCAAATTGTTGAAGCTGCTTAATTCTCGAACTAAACTTAGAATGAACATGTAGTTCGGCTACTTGCCTTTGGTCTTTTTGCAATATGAAGTGAGCATTGATTGCTATATAGGCTATAAGACAATACAATATTTTTAGGACCAAAACTACATGAGTTCGACTTATATTGAATAAAGGGCACTATTTTTAAAACCTTACCAATAGAACGTTTGTGACTGAGTGCATCATCCACTACATTCGCCTTCCCTGGTGAAAATCGATAATCAGGTCATAGTCCTTAAGAAATTATACTCATCTTCTTTGCCTGAGGTTCAATTCCTTTTGAGTTAGTAGATACTTTAAACTTTTGTGATCGATGAATAGGTGAAATCTTTCTCCATATAAGTAGTGCCTCCAAATTTTTACAGCAAACTGATTGCGGGCAATTCCAAATCATGTGTCAGATAGTTCAATTCATGAGCCTTCAATTGTCTAGAGGCATATGCTACCACCTTTTTATCTTACATAAGTACACAACCTAACCCGAGGTGGGAGGCATCACTATAAACTGTATAATACTTCCCAATTCAGGTTGAGTCAAAACCAAGGCTCGGGTGAGAACTTGTTTCAACAAATCGAAGCTTCTTTGTTGATTCTTCGACCACTTGAATGGTGTATCCTTTTGGAGGAGTAGAGTCAAAGGGGCAGCTACCATCGAAAACCCATTCACAAATCTTCTATAGTATCTAGTTAAATCGAGAAAACTTCTAACTTCCCCTATATTCTTCAGAGGTCTACAATCGAGAATCGATTGGATTTTCTTTGGATCCATTTTATTCCTTCAGATTAGATGACATGGCCAAGGAAAGACACTTTCAAGAGCCAAAATTCACACTTACCAAGCTTGGCAAAAAGATGATTTTCTCTCAAAGTTTGCAACACTATTCGAAGATGTTCTGAATGCTCTTCTCTATCCTTCTAATAGATGAGTATATCATCTATAAAAACTACCAAAAATTTTCCAAGATATTGTTTGAAAACCTAATTCATAAGGTCCATGAAAGCTGCTAGAACATTGGTTAAGCCGAAAGGCATCACTAGAAACTTGCAATGACTGTATCGAGTTTTAAAGAAAGTTTTTGGTATGTCAGACTCCTGAATTCTCATCTAATAGTATCCTAATCGTAAATTGGTTTTAGAAAATACTTTGGCATTCTTGAGTTGGTCAAACAAATTCTCGATTCTCGATAAAGGATATTTGTTCTTGATGATCTGATTCAACTAACGGTAATCGGTCTTAGAAAATACTTTGGCATTCTTGAGTTGGTCAAACAAATCCTCGATTCTTGATAAAGGATATGTGTTCGTAATAGTGATCTGATTCAACTAATGGTAATCGACACACAACCTCATTGACATGTCTTTCTTCTTAACAAATAGCACTAAAGCACCCCCAAGGTGAGATATTGGGAGTTCAACAGGAGCCATCTAATAAGGAGTAATAGACACAAGATTGGTCCCAGGTTTCACTTCAATTTTGAATTCCACTTCTCGTATTGGAGGTAGTCTCGAAAGTTCCTCAGGAAATACATTAGGGAATTCAGAAACAATGGGAAATGATTTTACACCATATTCAAGTCCATCACATCTAATCATGGCAGCAAAGATAGAGTTGGGTTTCTTATCGATCAAAGTTATGGATTCCTTCCCTAGACCACGAAGAAAGGGTCTCCTTCTATGACAATCTACCGAGGCCTGATTCCTTCCTAGCCAGTCTAACCCCAAAATGATATCAAATTCAAAGAAGGGTTTAGCTAAAAGACCACTGGGGAAAGGAATGCCATGGATAAACAAAGGACAATATTTACATATTTTGTTCACTATCACTTTATCTCCTTGGGGATTAGTAGCAATTAAATTACAGTTTGTGGGTTCAAGCTTCAATTGAAATTTCTAAATTAAGGATGAATATATAAAGGAATGTGTTGAACCCGAATAAAAAAAAGCATAGACAAGGTGCACATCTAATTGAATTGTACCTATAATTACATCATGAGATTTTTCGTCTTCACGACCTCGGATGTGATAAACTCGAGCAGGTGCCCGAGACTCCTAGTGAGTGGCATTCGACCATTGGCCTTTATTCTTCCCGTAATTCCCAAAATGAGCTTGCTTAGGTCCTCTTCCCCTTGATGACTGGTTTTGATTCGAACCTCTAGATACATGGGATAATAACTTGTTCGGGTTCTGGGGACAATCTTTGATGCAATGTGTCATTTCCCTACATAGATAACAAGCATTGGATTGTTTCCGGCATTGCTCAGAATGATGTTTCTGACAAAATATTTCAAGTAGGGACTTTAAATTCTCTTCTAGTATTTCCAGTACTATTAACAGATACTAAGTGTGCAGAATTTTTTCCCACCGATTGAGGCTTGGGTATGAAATGACCTTTTGGTGCATTGTTGTAGTTAGAAGAAATTCCTCCTTGATATTTCTATTTCATGTTGTGCCAATATGGTTTGTGATCACCTCTGGATCTCTTATCATTTCTCGACATATTTCCCTTCTTTCTCTCCGAAGTCTTCATCTTGGCTTCTGTATCTATCACTTGATTAACCAAATGTTGGAAGTCAGTAATTCTGAGAGCAGTAAACATAGGACCAAACTCCTCGTTGAGCCCATCAATGAAAATTCGGCACTTGTCCTCCTCCTTCTTGATAAACTCAGACCCGTATTTGCAATACTTGCAAAATTTACTCATGTATTGCTCAATTGGTTTCCCGTTTTACTTCAAATACAAGAAACACTTCCTCCATTCAGCAAGATATAGCTCACTAATATATTTCTTTCGAAATTTTTCAAGAAAGAATTCACATGTGACTGCTTCTGTTGGGCCCCCCAGAATTGTAGTTTCTCACCAACTGAGTGCTTCCCCGGTCAAGAGGACTACAACATACCCTAATTTATGTTAGTCTGAACATTGTAGTTACTTGGTTAAAATCCTTTTTGTAGCTTACATCCAGAATTCAGCTTCTTTTGGCTTTTCTTCACTAGCTCTAGTGAAGCTGTAAGCTCGATGTTGAGCTAATTTGTCGATTGGGGCTCTCGTTGGTACTGCTACCAGAGGATTATGAAGGGTTGGAGGGTTTTATCTCATAGAGATGATCAGTTGATCGAACATCTCCTTTAAAATAGAAAAGCATTCCTATTGAAGGAGATGAATTGTAGGATCTTCTTGCTGAACTTTTCCCAACCATTTTTCAGACATTCTATCATAATAAGAGAAGAGCTTGATAAGCTACAAGTCACAATAAACATTTATCCAACTCCTAGGTGGCACTAGAGTAATCAATAACAATACCATACTATTAACTTGACCCTAGAATCAAGCAACCTTAACTCTGATTACCAAACTATAACATCCTAAATCAGGCTTAGAAAAAGACCGTATCTAGAATGCTAAAGAAGACTACACAATACCAATTAAAGGTTCGAATGAGCATTTGATCAAACACAATTCTTCTTAGAGACAGATAACCAATCGAAGACAACATCAACAAGCAAGGGTTTCGATCATGTTCTGCTTATCAAAACAATTATTTAGATACAAATTTGAAACTAGGTGATCACATATCAAAGACACAAGTCTTCTTAGAGACAAATAATCAATCGAAGACACAATTTTCATGAATTACAAATTCTATACTAAGACATCTACTATGCAAGGTTCTTAAGGGCATGATGCTAATCTAATTCAATCTTAGGTACAACTTATAAAAGAACTAATCAATCCTACTTAAGGGTTGAACATGTATTATATTTTTAAACATTTATGTTTCCTTCCTAGTAAGCAAGCATGCTCTCGATGGAAATCAAACACAACAAGATCAAACAAGTTATGCTCTCCCTCTTGTAATATGTTATCAAAATGCAATATAAATGATTTTTAGGCCAAGAAAATTATTCTCAAATATAAGCATGGCAAACAAATTTCTTAAATCAAGTTTCATGTTTTAACTTACATAAGCATTTCATTCAGTACATGATTTTGACTTTCTTGCTTACTCATCAAATGTATCCCACTATGTTTGTAACATGAAATTTTTATTCGAGGATACCTATCAGTCGATCTAGCCAACCATATACAGCACAACGACAACCATCAGTCATGTAATCATGGAGGCTACCCTAATTCATGAGTAGAAACAAGGGCCAAGTTGATTCAAGTTCAAGTGATTAACCATATTAACATGTCAAAAACTCTATCTCAACCATGTAGTACCATACTTTATCAAGAAAGCTCCTCAACTAAGAAATTTTCTGTGGCAATCTAGCATCGAAATCATATTAATACTTGCCTCTAAACAAGACATCAAAAGGAACCATACAAACATGTTACACCTAACATTACAACCCAAAACATTATCATTATGCTATTATGTAAACTAAAGTGTCGCCATCCTAAGAGTTCTTACTTAAGTACAAAATATACTCTTAGCAAGGTTGTGACTTGATCAAGCTCCTCGATAAGATGGGTTCCCAAAACAATTAACCTGAAATCTAGTGAAAGAATTCTAATAAGCAATAGCTTAGTGAAGAGTTTAAAGTATATAAAACAATTGACTATCAAGCTTATAAACTTTCACTACTTTAACAATTTCATGCTTATAAAAAGCTTGAGTAACAAGGCAAAGATCAATTGAATAATCATACATATTCATCATCAAAGTCAAAACCATCAATATAATTCTCATGACAATCGAACAATGGCATGCAAATGCATACTTGGGCATGAATTTGAGACCAAATAACAAGTTATTCCAAAAACCTTATACATATATATATATATATATATATATATATATATATATATATCATAGCGATCAACACATATATAAAGTTAACTTAATTGTACATTCCTAGCAACTAAGTTCTCATATCTTTTCTTAGTTTCATAAATTTTATTAATATGGTCGATAAACATAGCCTAGTGAATCGAAAGTCTAGTCTAGATACACGAGTACCCAACCAACTATAGCCCGTAAAACATATTGTACTCATAGTACATGTCAATCCCTCCTACGGTCACCAATGACCACATACACATCTCTCCTACTATCGCCCATTAGGGACCACTTCCCCGTACCGTAGTCGACCCCTACACTTAGCTCTATGGACTCTATGGCACGCCAACTATATCTACGACTGACTTAAGACCAATGCTTACATTATTCAATATTTCTTTTCATTTTATGAGCTTAGCTCCATTCGAATTGCACAACAAGGTGCCACTACCTTTTTTTACAAATAATGGTTTAATCATATACATTTATAGACTATTGTCTCATTCTTTGCATTCGAAGGCCCCTAGCCAGATCTATTTTGTAACGCCCCGGTTTTGGGCTTAGAAGTTCTGGGCGTTGACCGGTTTGGTCAAAGTGCTGTTCGAATCTAAAGAGGTGAAATTAGGAAAGCCTAGTTCGGGTTGCATTAAAAATATGGAAAAATGTTCTAAAATCATCTTTTAATATAATTAAGTGAACTGTGAAATCAATTTTGAAAAATGGGTTTTGGAAGTATGACATTTTGACTAGTGACCAAAATGTAATTTTTGAAAGTTTTGTGACTATTTTATAAAGAGTTGAAACTTTGAATCTTTAAGGGGCTATTAATCCAAAGGTGATTTCTCCAGATTTTTCTAAGATATTTAGAGTTTTAATTCTGATTTTTAAGTGAATCAAAAGGAGGGAAAAACTCATTTGACAATTTTCTCAACTAACTTCCAATTTTCTTCTCTTTTTTTCTCTCAAACCAAACACACCATTTCCAGAGATTTGATTCTGTTTTTCTCACTTTAATCTCTCCTTTTAGCTCTCATTTGATTCCTAATCAACATATCTTCAAAACCTCTTCAATTGCTTCTTGATTCAACAAGGATTTTCATTCCAAAAAGTGGAGAAACACAAGTTTGGAGGTAAGAACGTCCTTCCCCTCTAAACTACCAGTTCTTTACTGAAATTCCCAAGTTCTCAACTCTTAATTGATGTTTAATTAAAGGCTTTTGAGTTTGGAATTGGATCTTGGCTTATAATGCAAGATTTGATGATTTTTCATAATTTTCGTTAGATCTGATTAATCTGTGATTTGAGATGTGTTTTTGATGTTAAATGAACTCTAAATTGATAAGGAAATGAGTTTTGATTAATGCAATCCCGGATAGGTTGAGTTTCCTAAGTTTAGCTTATGTTTCTTGGATGTTTTGTGGTGATCTTGTGGATCTGTTGTTGCTGGAGGTATAAGGATGTTTGTAGGTTGTTTTTAGATGTTGTATGGTGTTGATGGATGTTAGGTTTTGCTGGTTTATGGCTGGGCTTTGTTGAGAAGTGGTTTTGATGCAATTTCGGTTGTGTTTGGTGGCCGAAATTGGAGTGGGAATGAGAGCAGCGAGTTTGAGTGCTTTCATTGAAGCTTTTGATGCTTGATGATGCATTAAACCTCTGCTTTAATGTGTTTAATCAGGGGAGGCATCTTTGGATCCAAGAGTTGTTGATTCGGAAGCTTGATTTCGTGCTTCGGCAAGTGGCGAAGTGGAATCGGTGAGTGAAATTGGGTTTTCGGCTTTGAAACAAATGTCTTGGGAGCTTAGTTTAAGTCTAAACAACTTTGCTAAGCTCGAGCGTAAGTTTTCGGAATTTCTCTCTAGTGGTGGCCATGATTTTGTTGTGTTGCAAAATGATAATTTGCATGTTTTACATACTGTTTTGGAAGCATGTTTTAGCATGGTTTTTGCTGATGATGTAAGCCATATGTTGAAGGTAACTCTAGGTAGGAGTCCCTTGCTTTTGTACATTGAAATGATGTGGTTTAATGCTTTTAAATGCATGATGAATATGGCTTGGTTTTATGCTTTAAAACAGTGATGTAAGTGATGAAAATGATGTATATTGGCAAGTGATGTTTTTAAAATGTTAAGGTCACTAAGGTGGTTAAAAGTCCTTGAGTGAGCCTTGTTACTTATGAACATCAAGGTGGTTAAAAGTCCTTGGATGGTTCATGTTGTGGACACTAAGGTGGTTAAAAGTCCTTAGGTGATCCTTTTCTATGGTGTTTAAAAGTCCATAGGCCAAGGTGTTTAAAAGTCCTTGGGATCAAGGTGTTTAAAAGTCCTTGATGAGTTACGTTTCATGGTGTTTAAAAGTCCATGGCCAAGGTGTTTAAAAGTCCTTGGGATCAAGGTGTTTAAAAGTCCTTGATGTGTTACATTCTATGGTGTTTAAAAGTCCATAGGCCAAGGTGTTTAAAAGTCCCTGGGGCCAAGGTGTTTAAAAGTCCTTGGGGTGAAAGTTGATGAACTTGTGTTTAAAGAAATGGAATTTATCACTTGTGGCCAATATGACATGTTATGATTTGATGTATGAGATGCATGTTTAAGTATGCTTTTGAGCATGTGTAAATGATGATTTGAAGCATGTTTTATAAAGTGTTTTACAAATGCATTATTGGATGGTTTTATTGAGCATTCCTCACTAAGCCTTTGCTTACGCTCTCTTCGTTTTCCTTAATTCAATAATGCAGAGCATTAGAGACCTTTTGAGGGCAGCAAGAAGGGCAAGAATTCAAGTGCAAGTAAAGCTCAATGTATGGAAGGTTTTTGTTAAACATTTTAGCTTTTGGGTGATTTGGCAATGGGGGACCAATGTGTATGTTTTGGGAGATGTTTTGTACTCCCTAAGTATGTTGAATGTTGTTGAGAATGCTGGTTTTCTGGTTGGCCTTCTTATGCTTGTTTTGTAAGTTTGGTGCTTGAATAGCTTGCTTGTGTAGGAAGCATGCCTATAGAATTGGGGCTTTTAGCATATGATGATGTTTGGTTGAATTGATGATGCTAATATGTCCCTTATATGTTGAATTGCATGCTGGTAAAGTTTGGTGACATTCGGAGCATGATTGGTTGTGTAATTGCATGTTTAAAGTGGAGTTTTGGAGCAATCTGGGCAGGGTGTTTCGGAACAGCACCTACCGTTTCGGAACGGGTGCCTTAATCGTGCCCAGGCGTCCGAAACGGGAGGGGCCGTTCCGAAACGGAAAGGCCACTGCCAGACCCCCGTTTCGAAACGGGCTATGCCTGTTTCGGAACGGCCCCGCGTTTCGGAACGGGCTGTCTCCTGTTTCGGAACGGTTGACCGTTGGGGGCTGACATTGGCAGTTATGTGTTTTGAATTGTTTGCGTTTTGGTCCTGAAACTTGTTTGTGCAATTGTATGAGTTTGGGAAGTCCTTTTGAGCTGAAATTTCACAGAGAAGCATGAAACCTGATTAATTTCGAGTTGGTAACTTCAATTTGGGTTAAGTCCTTATAATTATCAGAATTTACAATTTGGTCCCTAAAGTTGTAAATTGATCAATTGAGTCCCTGTTTGATCTCTGATGTTTGTGATCTTTTGGTATGATGTTTGTGTGATCACAATTAGGTTTAAAGTGCATATAGACAAGTTTAAAAAGAAAAAAAAAGGGTCGTTAATCAAGGTTGACTTTCGGGTTGACTTTGGTTTTCCCCGTGTGACTTTCTTAATTCGGGTCAACCGTCTAGGCCGGGTTAAGGGGGTTACATTTGGTGGTATCAGAGCTGAGTTCTCGAGTAATTGGGAATGTTTGTATGCATGATTGAAGTATGTATGCTATGAATGCTTGTTGTTTGAAAGCATGTTCAGTAGTTTGAAATGTTGATGCAGTTGAGTTGTATGCTCTGATGTTGCATGTTGAGGGTACCCATTGCCAAACAAAAGCTAAAGGAAAGATGTTGTTTTGAAATGAAATTGAGCTTGAATACTTGGATTGCTTACCTTGCTGGGCCTGACCTTGTTTTATTTGTGTTATGATTGCATGGTAAAAGTATGGCACCACATAGAGAGTTAAGAGGTAATGCGAGAGCTACGGCTCCTAACGAGAATGAGAATGAAGAGCACACTGGTAGTGCTGTGTTACCCCCTCCTCCGCCTGGTGGTGGTGCTGGAGGTGCGAGAGCTGAAGCTGCAGCTGATGCTGGTGCTGGAGCTGCTGGACCAGAGGTTGGTCAGGGGCAAGCTATGCCTGATATGTCTGTTTTGGTACAAGCTATTGCGGGTGCTTTTCGAGCAGCAGTAGCTGGAGCTCAGGGAGATGCTAGAGTCAGATTGCCTTTGGAGCGTCTGCGCAGTCTTGGAGGGACTGAGTTTAGAGGTTTGTCAGCTGAGAGTTCTGAGGCTTGGCTGGAAAGTACCAAGCGTATCTTGGGTCAGATGAGTTGCACGGATGTGCAAAAGCTGGGCTGTGTTGTGTCCTTGCTGCAGGACGATGCTTATACATGGTGGACGACTACCATTTCTGGAATGGCTGAAGCTGATGTTACCTGGACATTCTTTCAGAATGTGTTTAAAAGAAGATATCTGGGAGTGAGATATCTGGATGAGAAAAAGCGGGAATTCATGTCTCTTACCCAAGGGAGCATGAGTGTAGCTGAGTACGAGGTACAGTTTGTACGGCTCAGTCAGTATGCACCGGAGTTGATACCTGATGAGAGGGCTAGGTGCGAGAGGTTTCGTTACGGTCTTGTGACGGATGTCAAGATGTATTTGCTGGCCACCGAGTATGTTGATTTTGATGTGTTGGTGGGCCGAGCTAAGGACGTTGAGATGAACCTGAGTTTGTCTGCTAAGGGTGCTGGCAAGCGAGCTGCTGAGTATAGTTCCGGAGGTGGACGGAACAAGAGGGGACGAGATCAGAAGTATCAGTCCTCAGCCAGGAGAGGTGGTGGTGCACCTGCTAGAGGAGGCAATGCTAGAGCTGATCCCAGTGCTTGTTGGATCTGTGGTTCCCGTGGTCACTTGAAGCGTGACTGTCCTCGTGCTGAGAGAGTGGTGCAAGCTCCTGTTGCGGCTGCTGGTAACGGGTGCTGGAATTGTGGTTCTGCGGACCACATAAGGCGAGATTGTCCAAGGATGGCTGGTGAGCAGGTGCGTGCTCCTGTTGTTGCTGCACCACAGAGAGGTCGTGGGCGCGGCCGTGGTAATTTCCAGAGGAGAGAGGAAGGTGGCCGAGGGGTAGCTCATGTTGTAGCTATTCAGCCTAAAGGTGGAGGCCAAGCGAGGGTGTATGCTCAGAGAGAGGGCAGGAATGATGCGGATGTGATTGCAGGTACCTTTACTTTGCAGTCCTTGTCATTGCTTTCTTTGATTGATTCTGGATCTACGCATTCATATATTCTTCGTGAGCATGCTGAATTGCTTGGTTTGCCTGTTGAGTCTTTGGATGTTGGTGTTCGGGTCACTAGTTCTTTTGGTGAGACTGTTGTGACTCGAAAGTTGTATAGAAGGTGCCCTTTGGTTGTTCAAGAGCATGTCTTTCATGTTGATCTTATTGAGTTGCCCTTCTATGGTTTCGATGTGATCCTTGGTATGGATTGGCTTGCTGAGCATCGTGCTGTTATGGATTGTGAGAATAAGCGTGTTTCGCTTAAGCTTGCGGATGATTATGAAGTTGTGGTGGTTGGTGAGAATGTGAAGTTTCTTGCCAATGTGGTATCTTCTTTGGAGGCGAGCAGGATGCTGAGGCAAGGTTGCGAAGCCTATCTAGCTTTTGTGATGAATCCTAGCTCTAAGGAGTTGAGGGTGCAAGATATCAGGGTTGTAAAGGAGTTTCCTGGTGTTTTTCCTGAGGAGTTGCCTGGTTTACCTCCTAACCGCGAGGTGGAGTTTGGAATTGAGCTGTATGAGAATACAACTCCTGTGTCCATTACTCCCTATAGGATGGCACCTAAGGAGCTGAAGACGCAGTTGCAAGAGTTGCTTGATCGTGGTTTCATCCGGCCGAGTGTGTCACCTTGGGGAGCACCGGTCTTGTTTGTGAAGAAGAAGGATGGCACTATGAGAATGTGCATTGATTACCGTCAGCTGAACAAGTTGACTATCAAGAATCGATATCCTTTGCCGAGGATTGATGATCTCTTTGATCAATTTCGGGGAGCTGCTGTGTTCTCTAAGATTGACTTGAGGTCAGGGTATTATCAGTTGAAGGTGAAAGATGTGGATGTGCCTAAGACAGCTTTCAGGACAAGGTATGGGCATTATGAGTTTCTTGTGATGCCGTTTGGGTTGACAAATGCTCCTGCTGCTTTCATGGACATGATGAATCGTGTGTTTCATGAATACCTGGACAAGTTTGTTGTGGTGTTCATTGATGATATCCTCGTGTACTCGCGTACTGAGGAGGAGCATGAAGAGCATTTGAGGATTGTTTTGCAAGCTTTGTTGGAGAATCAGCTTTATGCTAAGCTGAGCAAGTGTGAGTTCTGGTTAAGAGAGGTGGTTTTTCTTGGGCATGTGGTCTCAGCTGAGGGGATTCGTGTTGATCCTCAGAAGATTGAGGCGGTGATGAGCTGGAAGGTTCCTAAGTCTGTTCATGAGGTCCGTAGTTTCCTTGGTTTGGCGGGATACTACCGAAGGTTTGTGGATGGGTTTTCCAAGATTGCTGCTCCTTTGACAAAGCTGTTGCAGAAGGATGTTAAGTATGAGTGGACAGAAGCGAGACAGCAGGCTTTTGAGAAGCTGAAGGCGGCTTTGACGCAAGCTCCTATCTTGATTCAGCCTGAATCAGGGAAAGAGTTTGTGGTTTACAGTGATGCATCCTATGTTGGTTTGGGGTGTGTGCTAATGCAGGAGGGTAAGGTGGTGGCTTATGCATCGCGGTAGTTGAAAGTGCATGAGCGCAATTACCCTACGCACGATATTGAGCTGGCTGCAGTGGTTTTTGCTCTGAAGATCTGGAGGCATTATCTGTATGGAGAAAAGTGTACTGTGTACACAGATCACAAGAGTTTGAGGTATCTGATGTCTCAGAAGAAGTTGAATCTTAGGCAGCGGCGTTGGTTGGAGTTGCTCAAGGATTATGATCTGACGATTGAGTATCATCCTGGAAAAGCTAATGTTGTTGCTGATGCTTTGAGTAGGAAGGTAGCTGTTGAGTTGAGAGCCATGTTTGCTAGCTTGCGCATATCGCATGATGGTGGTCTTGTGGCTGAGTTGCATGTGAAGCCGTCTATGGTTCAGTTGATCAAGGATAAGCAGTTGTTGGATGATTCCTTGGTGTCTCATGTTCAGGATATCGCGGAGGGTAGACCTTCGGATTTCTGTTTCAATGATGATGGTGTGCTGTGTTTTGGGAGTCGGATAGTAGTGCCCAATGATGCTGAGTTGAGGCGTGCTATTCTGACTGAAGGTCATAGTAGTCCTTTTGCTATGCACCCTGGTAGTACTAAGATGTATCGTGATCTTCGTGATGAGTACTATTGGGTGGGTTTGAAGAAGGATGTTGCAGAGTTTGTTAGCAAGTGTTTGGTGTGTCAGCGAGTTAAGGCTGAGCATCAGTTTCCTTCAGGGTTGTTGCAACCGTTGAAAATCCCTGAATGGAAGTGGGAGAGGGTTACCATGGATTTTGTATCTGGTTTACCTTTGGCTCCATCGAAAAAGAATTCGGTCTGGGTGATTGTGGATCGCCTGACGAAGTGTGCGCATTTCTTGCCTGTGCATACTACGTTTTCTTTGGATAAGCTGGCAGAGCTGTACATTGCTGAGATTGTGCGGCTGCATGGTGTGCCTAAGTCGATTGTGTCGGATAGGGATCCGAGGTTCACATCGCGTTTCTGGCAGTGTTTGCATCAAGCTCTGGGTACAAGGTTGCATTTCAGTACATCCTATCATCCTCAGTCGGATGGTTAGTCTGAGCGAGTTATCCAGATTTTGGAGGATATGTTGAGGTGCTGCGTGATTGAGTTCCAAGGTTCTTGGGAGAAGCATCTGCCTTTGGTTGAGTTTGCTTATAACAACAGTTATCAGGCGAGCATACAGATGGCACCTTATGAGGCTTTGTACGGGAGGAAGTGTAGGACTCCTCTTTGTTGGGCTGAAACTGGTCAAAAGTTGGTTTCGATGCCGGCTTTGTTGAAAGGGACCACAGAGAAGGTGAAGCTCATTTGTGAGCGGTTAAAGGCTGCTTCTGATCGGCAGAAGTCTTACGCGGATTTGAAGCGTAAGGAGATAGAGTATGCGGTGGGTGACCGTGTGTTCTTGAAGGTTTCGCCTTGGAAGAAGGTGATGCGGTTTGGCCGGAAGGGCAAGTTGAGCCCTAGATATATTGGACCATATGAGGTGGTTGAGCGTGTGGGTCCTGTTGCGTATCGGCTGAGGTTACCTCAGGAGTTGGAGAAGATTCATGATGTGTTTCATGTTTCTATGCTCCGGAAGTATAGATCTGATCCTTCGCATGTGATGCCTGTGGAGGAAGTGGTTTTGAATCCGGGTTTGACCTATGATGAGGAACCGGTGAAGGTTCTGGATTCGGATAGCAAGGTTCTTCGTGGCAAGACCATTGAGTTGGTGAAGGTGCTGTGGAAGCATCGCGGTGTTGAGGAAGCCACGTGGGAGCGGAAGGAAGACATGCTGAAGCAGTTTCCTTATCTCTTTCCTTCAGGTAAATTTCGAGGACGAAATTTCTTAAGGGGGGGAGAGTTGTAACGCCCCGGTTTTGGGCTTAGAAGTTCTGGGCGTTGACCGGTTTGGTCAAAGTGCTGTTCGAATCTAAAGAGGTGAAATTAGGAAAGCCTAGTTCGGGTTGCATTAAAAATATGGAAAAATGTTCTAAAATCATCTTTTAATATAATTAAGTGAACTGTGAAATCAATTTTGAAAAATGGGTTTTGGAAGTATGACATTTTGACTAGTGACCAAAATGTAATTTTTGAAAGTTTTGTGACTATTTTATAAAGAGTTGAAACTTTGAATCTTTAAGGGGCTATTAATCCAAAGGTGATTTCTCCAGATTTTTCTAAGATATTTAGAGTTTTAATTCTGATTTTTAAGTGAATCAAAATGAGGGAAAAACTCATTTGACAATTTTCTCAACTAACTTCCAATTTTCTTCTCTCTTTTTCTCTCAAACCAAACACACCATTTCCAGAGATTTGATTCTGTTTTTCTCACTTTAATCTCTCCTTTTAACTCTCATTTGATTCCTAATCAACATATCTTCAAAACCTCTTCAATTGCTTCTTGATTCAACAAGGATTTTCATTCCAAAAAGTGGAGAAACACAAGTTTGGAGGTAAGAACGTCCTTCTCCTCTAAACTACCAGTTCTTTACTGAAATTCCCAAGTTCTCAACTCTTAATTGATGTTTAATTAAAGGCTTTTGAGTTTGGAATTGGATCTTGGCTTATAATGCAAGATTTGATGATTTTTCATAATTTTCGTTAGATCTGATTAATCTGTGATTTGAGATGTGTTTTTGATGTTAAATGAACTCTAAATTGATAAGGAAATGAGTTTTGATTAATGCAATCCCGGATAGGTTGAGTTTCCTAAGTTTAGCTTATGTTTCTTGGATGTTTTTGTGGTGATCTTGTGGATCTGTTGTTGCTGGAGGTATAAGGATGTTTGTAGGTTGTTTTTAGATGTTTTATGGTGTTGATGGATGTTAGGTTTTGCTGGTTTATGGCTGGGCTTTGTTGAGAAGTGGTTTTGATGCAATTTCGGTTGTGTTTGGTGGCCGAAATTGGAGTGGGAATGAGAGCAGCGAGTTTGAGTGCTTTCATTGAAGCTTTTGATGCTTGATGATGCATTAAACCTCTGCTTTAATGTGTTTAATCAGGGGAGGCATCTTTGGATCCAAGAGTTGTTGATTCGGAAGCTTGATTTCGTGCTTCCGCAAGTGGCGAAGTGGAATCGGTGAGTGAAATTGGGTTTTCGGCTTTGAAACCAATGTCTTGGGAGCTTAGTTTAAGTCTAAACAACTTTGCTAAGCTCGAGCGTAAGTTTTCGGAATTTCTCTCTAGTGGTGGCCATGATTTTGTTGTGTTGCAAAATGATAATTTGCATGTTTTACATACTGTTTTGGAAGCATGTTTTAGCATGGTTTTTGCTGATGATGTAAGCCATATGTTGAAGGTAACTCTAGGTAGGAGTCCCTTGCTTTTGTACATTGAAATGATGTGGTTTAATGCTTTTAAATGCATGATGAATATGGCTTGGTTTTATGCTTTAAAACAGTGATGTAAGTGATGAAAATGATGTATATTGGCAAGTGATGTTTTTAAAATGTTAAGGTCACTAAGGTGGTTAAAAGTCCTTGAGTGAGCCTTGTTACTTATGAACATCAAGGTGGTTAAAAGTCCTTGGATGGTTCATGTTGTGGACACTAAGGTGGTTAAAAGTCCTTAGGTGATCCTTTTCTATGGTGTTTAAAAGTCCATAGGCCAAGGTGTTTAAAAGTCCTTGGGATCAAGGTGTTTAAAAGTCCTTGATGAGTTACGTTTCATGGTGTTTAAAAGTCCATGGCCAAGGTGTTTAAAAGTCCTTGGGATCAAGGTGTTTAAAAGTCCTTGATGTGTTACATTCTATGGTGTTTAAAAGTCCATAGGCCAAGGTGTTTAAAAGTCCCTGGGGCCAAGGTGTTTAAAAGTCCTTGGGGTGAAAGTTGATGAACTTGTGTTTAAAGAAATGGAATTTATCACTTGTGGCCAATATGACATGTTATGATTTGATGTATGAGATGCATGTTTAAGTATGCTTTTGAGCATGTGTAAATGATGATTTGAAGCATGTTTTATAAAGTGTTTTACAAATGCATTATTGGATGGTTTTATTGAGCATTCCTCACTAAGCCTTTGCTTACGCTCTCTTCGTTTTCCTTAATTCAATAATGCAGAGCATTAGAGACCTTTTGAGGGCAGCAAGAAGGGCAAGAATTCAAGTGCAAGTAAAGCTCAATGTATGGAAGGTTTTTGTTAAACATTTTAGCTTTTGGGTGATTTGGCAATGGGGGACCAATGTGTATGTTTTGGGAGATGTTTTGTACTCCCTAAGTATGTTGAATGTTGTTGAGAATGCTGGTTTTCTGGTTGGCCTTCTTATGCTTGTTTTGTAAGTTTGGTGCTTGAATAGCTTGCTTGTGTAGGAAGCATGCCTATAGAATTGGGGCTTTTAGCATATGATGATGTTTGGTTGAATTGATGATGCTAATATGTCCCTTATATGTTGAATTGCATGCTGGTAAAGTTTGGTGACATTCGGAGCATGATTGGTTGTGTAATTGCATGTTTAAAGTGGAGTTTTGGAGCAATCTGGGCAGGGTGTTTCGGAACAGCACCTACCGTTTCGGAACGGGTGCCTTAATCGTGCCCAGGCGTCCGAAACGGGAGGGGCCGTTCCGAAACGGAAAGGCCACTGCCAGACCCCCGTTTCGAAACGGGCTATGCCTGTTTCGGAACGGCCCCGCGTTTCGGAACGGGCTGTCTCCCGTTTCGGAACGGTTGACCGTTCGGGGCTGACATTGGCAGTTATGTGTTTTGAATTGTTTGCGTTTTGGTCCTAAAACTTGTTTGTGCAATTGTATGAGTTTGGGAAGTCCTTTTGAGCTGAAATTTCACAGAGAAGCATGAAACCTGATTAATTTCGAGTTGGTAACTTCAATTTGGGTTAAGTCCTTATAATTATCAGAATTTACAATTTGGTCCCTAAAGTTGTAAATTGATCAATTGAGTCCCTGTTTGATCTCTGATGTTTGTGATCTTTTGGTATGATGTTTGTGTGATCACAATTAGGCTTAAAGTGCATCTAGACAAGTTTAAAAAGAAAAAAAGGGTCGTTAATCAAGGTTGACTTTCGGGTTGACTTTGGTTTTCCCCGTGTGACTTTCTTAATTCGGGTCAACCGTCTAGGCCGGGTTAAGGGGGTTACATATTTAACTTTCATTCATGATTTCTATCCATTGAATCATTAATCTTTCATAAGATTAAGCATACATGTTCATTATTGTAATAATTCAATCACTTCATTTTCATGATTATCATAGAACATAGCATAGGCATTTCATCATACCAAGGAAATACATTCAAGTTTAAGAATGCAATCATTCAATTCCCATGATTCAACTATTTCTTAAGGAAATACTCACCTTACCTTCAAGCTAGCATAGCCATAAGCATGAGCATAAGCAAATACAATTGATACTTGTAATCATATCAATGCAAAACAATGCTCGGAAAGGTTGTAACCCCTTTCCAAGACTTTAAACTGCACTCACAGGTTATTCTGAGCTAGTTTTGCTCCCGGATCACGATGCCCTTTTGCTTATTTATGTTTAGATCTAACGTATTCCTTGTCCTTATAGACTCTTTGGAAGATGTGTGAAATAATGCAGGCAAAATGGGCAATTTATAGATAATGGGTAATTGTATGCCAAGAGTCATTTGCGTGCAAGTATACACGGTCTACAAGTAATACAGCTTGGTAAGTTTAGTTATCAATCCCATAGAGATTGACTCGGAATTTGATTGCTTTGATGGTTTACTTGTCTTGGGAAAAAAGATTATTTGTTTTGGATTTGTTTTAGAAACTACATAAAAGAAAAGAAAACAATAGAGTAAAACATTAGCAAGGAGGGTGCTTTTAATGAATGATGAGTATTGGCAGAGAATGCCTAGTTTTAACACTGTTCATGTCAACCTTTGTTGGCAAACTGTCTTAGCATTGTTTGCCGAGCAGATTCAACATTAGCAAAGCCTCTCTCGATAGTCATTGCCCTAAGTCGATTATGTAAAAACCCTATATCTCTATAGTGCATGTTTTAAAAAGAATCGAGTTGATTAAGAACCAATTTATACTCCGAGTGGGTAGATATCACTTCAGACGTAAGTTCATCTACTTGAACAACTTCTCTCAAATCTTCTCTCTCAGGTATCCAACAACTAATCGTTATCTCCCAAGTCTGTTAAGATATTGAGGAGCAATAGGCCAACTATGTCAGCTCTCACTTGGCAAAGTATTTAGAAAGACAGTTATGCCAGATAGCACCCTCATTGACATGTCTTTCTTCTTGACAAATAGCACTAAAGCACCCCCAAGGTGAAGAACTAGGTCTGATGAAACCATTGTCTTGTAGTTCTTGTAAATGGTGTTTGAGATATTTGGAGTTCAACAGGAGCCATCTAATAAGGAGTAATAGACACAAGATTGGTCCCAAGTTTCACTTCAATTTTGAATTCCACTTCTCGTATTGGAGGTAGTCTCGAAAGTTCCTCAGGAAATACATTAGGGAATTCAGAAACAATGGGAAATGATTTTACACCAAATTCAAGTCCATCACATCTAATCATGGCAGCAAAGATAGAGTTGGGTTTCTTATCGATCAAAGTTATGGATTCCTTCCCTAGACCACGAAGAAAGGGTCTCCTTCTATGACAATCTACCGAGGCCTGATTCCTTCCTAGCCAGTCTAACCCCAAAATGATATCAAATTCAAAGAAGGGTAAAGCTAAAAGACCACCGGGGAAAGGAATGCCATGGATAAACAAAGGACAATTTTTACATATTTTGTTCACTATCAATTTATCTCCTAGGGGATTAGTAGCAATTAAATTACAGTTTGTGGGTTCAGGCTTCAATTGAAATTTCTAAATTAAGGATGAATATATAAAGGAATGTGTTGAACCCGAATAAAAAAAAGCATAGACAAGGTGCACATCTAATTGAATTGTACCTATAATTACATCATGAGATTCTTCGTCTTCACGACCTCGGATGTGATAAACTCGAGCAGGTGCCCGAGACTCCTGGTGAGTGGCATTCGACCCTTGGCCTTTATTCTTCCCGTAATTCCCAAAATGAGCTTGCTTAGGTCCTCTTCCCCTTGATGACTGGTTTTGATTCGAACCTCTAGATACATGGGATAATAACTTGTTCGGGTTCTGGGGACAATCTTTGATGCAATGTGTCATTTCCCTACATAGATAACAAGCATTGGATTGTTTCCGGCATTGCTCAGAATGATGTTTCTGACAAAATATTTCAAGTAGGGACTTCAAATTCTCTTCTAGTATTTCTAGTACTATTAACAGATACTAAGTGTGCAGAATTTTTTCCCACCGATTGAGGCTTGGCTATGAAATGACCTTTTGGTGCATTGTTGTAGTTAGAAGAAATTCCTCCTTGATATTTCTATTTCTTGTTGTGCCAATATGGTTTGTGATCACCTCTGGATCTCTTATCATTTCTCGACATATTTCCCTTCTTTCTCTCCGAAGTCTTCATCTTGGCTTCTGTATCTATCACTTGATTAACCAAATGTTGGAAGTCAATAATTCTGAGAGCAGTAAACATAGGACCAAACTCCTCGTTGAGCCCATCAATGAACATTCGGCACTTGTCCTCCTCCTTCTTGATAAACTCAGACCCGTATTTGCAATACTTGAAAAAATTACTCATGTATTGCTCAATTGGTTTCCCGCTTTACTTCAAATACAAGAAACACTTCCTCCATTCAGCAAGATATTGCTCACTAATATATTTCTTTCGAAATTTTTCAAGAAAGAATTCACATGTGACTGCTTCTGTTGGGGCCCCCAGAATTGTAGTTTCTCACCAACTGAGTGCTTCCCCGGTCAAGAGGACTACAACATACCCTAATTTATGTTCGTATGAACATTGTAGTTACTTGGTTAAAATCCTTTTTGTAGCTTACATCCAGAATTCAGCTTCTTTTGGCTTTTCTTCACTAGCTCTAGTGAAGCTGTAAGCTCGATGTTGAGCTAATTTGTCGATTGGGGCTCTCGTTGGTACTGCTACCAGAGGATTATGAAGGGTTGGAGGGTTTTATCTCATAGAGATGATCAGTTGATCGAACATCTCCTTTAAAATAGAAAAGCATTCCTGTTGAAGGAGATGAATTGCAGGATCTTCTTGCTGAACTTTTCCCAACCATGTTTCAGACATTCTATCATAATAAGAGAAGAGCTTGATCAGCTACAAGTCACAATAAACATTTATCCAACTCCTAGGTGGCACTAGAGTAATCAATAACAATACCATACTCTTAACTTGACCCTAGAATCAAGCAACCTTAACTTTGATTACCAAACTATAACATCCTAAATCGTGCTTAGAAAAAGACCGTGTCTAGAATGCTAAAGAAGACTACACAATACCAATTAAAGGTTCGAATGAGCATTTGATCAAACACAATTCTTCTTAGAGACAGATAATCAATCGAAGACAACATCAACAAGCAAGGGTTTCGATCATGTTCTGCTTATCAAAACAATTATTTAGATACAAATTTGAAACTAGGTGATCACATATCGAAGACACAAGTCTTCTTAGAGACAAATAATCAATCGAAGACACAATTTTCATGAATTACAAATTCTATACTAAGACATCTACTATGCAAGGTTCTTAAGGGCATGATGCTAATCTAATTCAATCTTAGGTACAACTTATAAAAGAACTAATCAATCCTACTTAAGGGTTGAACATGTATTATATTTTTAAACATTTATGTTTCCTTCCTAGTAAGCAAGCATGCTCTCGATGGAAATCAAACACAACAAGATCAAACAAGTTATGCTCTCCCTCTTGTAATATGTTATCAAAATGCAATATAAATGATTTTTAGGCCAAGAAAATTATTCTCAAATATAAGCATGGCAAACAAATTTCTTAAATCAAGTTTCATGTTTTAACTTACATAAGCATTTCATTCAGTACATGATTTTGACTTTCTTGCTTACTCATCAAATGTATCCCACTATGTTTGTAACATGAAATTTTTATTCGAGGATACCTATCAGTCGATCTAGCCAACCATATACAGCACAACGACAACCATCAGTCATGTAATCATGGAGTCTACCATAATTAATGAGTAGAAACAATGACCAAGTTGATTCAAGTTCAAGTGATTAACCATATTAACATGTCAAAAACTCTATCTCAACCATGTAGTACCATACTTTATCAAGAAAGCTCCTCAACCAAGAAATTTTCTATGGCAATCTAGCATCAAAATCATATTAATACTTGCCTCTAAACAAGACATCAAAAGGAACCATACAAACATGTTATACCTAACATTACAACCCAAAACATTATCATTATGCTATTATGTAAACTAAAGTGTCGCCATCCTAAGAGTTCTTACTTAAGTACAAAATATACTCTTAGCAAGGTTGTGACTTGATCAAGCTCCTCGATAAGATGGGTTCCCAAAACAATTAACATGAAATCTAGTGAAAGAATTCTAATAAGCAATAGCTTAGTGAAGAGTTTAAAGTATATAAAACAATTGACTATCAAGCTTATAAACTTTCACTACTTTAACAATTTCATGCTTATAAAAAGCTTGAGTAACAAGGCAAAGATCAATTGAATAATCATACATATTCATCATCAAAGTCAAAACCATCAATATAATTCTCATGACAATCGAACAATGGCATGCAAATGCATACTTCGGCATGAATTTGAGACCAAATAACAAGTTATTCCAAAAACCTTATATATATATATATATATATATATATATATATCATAGCGATCAACACATATATAAAGTTAACTTAATTGTACATTCCTAGCAACTAAGTTCTCATATCTTTTCTTAGTTTCATAAATTTTATTAATATGGTCGATAAACATAGCCTAGTGAATCGAAAGTCTAGTCTAGATACACGAGTACCCAACCAACTGTAGCCCGTAAAACATATTGTACTCATAGTACATGTCAATCCCTCCTACGGTCACCAATGGCCACATACACATCTCTCCTACTATTGCCCATTAGGGACCACTTCCCCGTACCGTAGTCGACCCCTACACTTAGCTCTATGGACTCTATGGCACGCCAACTATATCTACGACTGACTTAAGACCAATGCCTACATTATTCAATATTTCTTTTCATTTTATGAGCTTAGCTCCATTCGAATTGCACAACAAGGTGCCACTACCTTTTTTTACAAATAATGGTTTAATCATATACATTTATAGACTATTGTCTCATTCTTTGCATTCGAAGGGCCCTAGCCAGATCTATTTAACTTTCATTCATGATTTCTATCCATTGAATCATTAATCTTTCATAAGATTAAGCATACATGTTCATTATTGTAATAATTCAATCACTTCATTTTCATGATTATCATAGAACATATCATAGGCATTTCATCATACCAAGGACATACATTCAAGTTTAAGAATGCAATCATTCAATTCCCATGATTCAACTATTTCTTAAGGAAATACTCACCTTACCTTCAAGCTAGCATAGCCATAAGCATGAGCATAAGCAAATACAATTGATACTTGTAATCATATCAATGCAAAACAATGCTCGGAAAGGTTGTAACCCCTTTCCAAGACTTTAAACTGCACTCACAGGTTATTCTGAGCTAGTTTTGCTCCCGGATCACGATGCCCTTTTGCTTATTTATGTTTAGATCTAACGTATTCCTTGTCCTTATAGACTCTTTGGAAGATGTGTGAAATAATGCAGGCAAAATGGGCAATTTATAGATAATGGGTAATTGTATGCCAAGAGTCCTTTGCGTGCAAGTATACACGGTCTGCAAGTAATACAGCTTGGTAAGTTTAGTTATCAATCCCATAGAGATTGACTCGGAATTTGATTGCTTTGATGGTTTACTTGTCTTGGGAAAAAAGATTATTTGTTTTAGAAACTACATAAAAGAAAAGAAAACAATAGAGTAAAACGTTAGCAAGGAGGGTGCTTTTAATGAATGATGAGTATTGGCAGAGAATGCCTAGTTTTAACACTGTTCATGTCAACCTTTGTTGGCAAACTGTCTTAGCATTGTTTGCCGAGCAGATTCAACATTAGCAAAGCCTCTCTCGATGTTCATTGCCCTAAGTCGATTATGTAAAAACCCTATATCTCTATAGTGCATGTTTTTAAAAGAATCGAGTTGATTAAGAACCAATTTATACTCCGAGTGGGTAGATATCACTTCAGACGTAAGTTCATCTACTTGATCAACTTCTCTCAAATCTTCTCTCTCAGGTATCCAACAACTAATCGTTATCTCCCAAGTCTGTTAAGATATTGAGGAGCAATAGGCCAACTATGTCAGCTCTCACTTGGCAAAGTATTTAGAAAGACAGTTATGCCAGCTCTCGCTTGGCATTTACTATTAGAAACAATAAAGCATGCCAGATAAAAAAACTTGCCAAAATAGAATTGTATTCAGAGAACTAAGACATAAACCCAATGTTTAAACCAAGCATCCCCCACCAACTATAAAATTAGTTCATGGTGAGGGATTTAACCAACAAAACCATAACTATTTTCAAATACATCATCCTAAAATAAATGTAAAACAACTTAAAACCAAAAGAATGGGTGAGAGAGGTCTCTCGATGCAGTCCTCAAATCTAGGCTCTCGGCCAAATGGTTGAACCACCCTTCCTCGGTGCAGCCAACCGTCACTCGCCAAGCTCTCCAATACCTCACTCTAATCACTCTAAGTCTTCACTTCACTCCTCCACTCCTCTTTTTGTTTGATCGGTTGGTTGTATTTATAGGTGTTCAAGGGAAGGGAATAGGATAGCTTCCTCATTTGAATTTCAAAATGCTCCAAGGATAAGAGATAAGCCTCATCCGATCAGTGTGATAAATTATCAAGCTAGGGCTGACGTCATCTTGCTAGTGTTGCCTTGGCACACAAGCTTGGCATGTCTTCGCCAACGTAGCTTGGCATCACCTTATATGTTATTTTTTTGGAGATTGATCCATATGCGATCTTTAAAGAGCCCGATCCTTTCCTATTTTTTCGGGGTTCAACAATCTCTTAGCATGGCATCAAGTGCACTTCTCTGCCAACAAGTGTTTGGAACCGTCTGGTCCTTTTGTGCAAACAACATTTGGCATTCTTCTTGGCAATCCTAAATGTTTTGCTTTCCTACGCCAAATCCTATGTCAAACCTGCAAAATAACCACAGAAATTCCCTTCACCATGGAATAGATAGAAAACTAAACTCCTTATGCAAATGCATGGTTCTAGTAACCTAATGCAACTAAATGTACCTAAAAACAAGCAAGAGTTTTGTAAAATTGGCATTAAAAACAATACATTGGAGAGGTAACACACCCTCAAACCCAACTCATTGCTTGTCCTCAAGTAATGCAAAGAAAGAAAAAAGAAAAATTGTGAAAATGTTACCTCGAAAAAAATTTTGGTTGGTAATGCCAATAGATGATGGCAAGCAGAGTTTGGCTCTATTTTTGTCCTCAGTTTCTCAATGTAATTGTGCCAACAGACAACAATTTAAATTCAACAATATTACTCTAGTTTATGCTCATGAAGACTGCATGATGTGCGGTCAATATGCATCAAGTATCCTTTCACTCCCTTAGCCAATTTTACTTTCTAAACTCATATTCTTATTTTCATTATTTTCCTTTTCTTTGCCAAAGGTCTCTGGCATTATCTTAAGCTTGCTTCGTGACACTGTTTAGCGTGAGTGATAAGAGGGAGCATACCACGAATCCCCACCTTAATCCATACATCACTAGGCTTTCTCTTCAACTCATACTCTAAGGTTTTGGACTTAAGAACTAAGAGGGAGCAAACCATGAAGCCCTAAGTACTTATTATCCCTAGGTAGGGGAGAGTTCCATTGCCTTGGCAGAACATTGCTGCCTTATTCTATTTTTACCTTGGCATCAATTTTTTAATCTGAGCATAGTATCCTGACATACTATCCTGCTAGCATGGCATGACAACTAAAGGTTAAAATTTCTTCATTGGGAATATACCTAGATCAAATAAAACTTTCCTAACAAATGTTAATAAACTTCAAAAATAAATCGAGGCAAACTTTTGTTTTTTGTTATGTTTCGGTATGAAACTATCTACATGACCTATATGGCATATGATAACATAAATGTGAACATGAAATGCATGGCATAAATGTGAAGAAATTCACACCCCCAAACCAAAGATGTGCATTGTCCTCAATGCATGAAACGACATATATATACAAGAAAAACAGAAAAATAAAAATGCATGATCATGAATATGCAATATAATGAATGCAAGGAGTTTAGGAAGAAGAGGACTCCCCTTCAGACGAGGCGTCCTCACGTATGGCACAGGCTTCTTCTTCTTTTTTGGCACATGTCTTTCTCATGGTATGTTTGGACTTACTGGATCAGTTGGCATGACATCGTCATTGGCATAGGGCTCAGTGGGAAAAAACTGGGAATGCTGGCACATCTCCTGAGGAATGTTTGACAAGCACCTCTCAGATGATAGTATCCCTTTCCTTTGTGTAGTGCCTCATCTTAACGTTAAGCTCCTCACCTACCTCTAGTTTTTGGAGAATAATCTCCTAACGAGCGTACACTTGGGACAACACTACCATCGAACTTGTTGGCATAGCTTTCGGCACACTATTGGGTTCTGCCTTTGGCTTGGGCTTTGGCGTGGCTGTCTTGGCCTTTCCCTTGTCCTTCTCATTTGGCTCAAAAGTCGTGAGGTTTTTCCAAATAATGGCAATGATGGTTGTTCCCTTGATTGTTTGGCTGATATCCTCATCCTTCTTAGGCACTTCATGGCTCAAACAAATATTAGAAATTAACAAAGGGAAAAACAAACTACCCTTATCCTTCTCAGCACATTTATAAGCCTCATCGGTAATGATTTTGCCAACGTTGATCTTGCGTCCTTTGATGATGGAATGTAGCAAAATTAGACGGTCTTCTGAAACGATCTCATTGTGAGATGTAGGCAACAGATTTGCCTTAATAAAATGGTTCCAACCTTGTATTGGTGGCTTCAACACCAACCTCTTCACTGTCTGGTGGTCCATCGATGAGATTGTCCAATCTGTGCCAGGCTCACACATGTCTGTCAATAATTTCTTGCGTTTGACAACGGTCATAGATGCATCATAGTTGGAGTGCTCATCCTCTATAGTATTCAAAGAAAACAATGAGTTCACAAACCCTTCATCAAAACGCACACATTTACCTCTAATCATCAAGAATGAAGAATCTGTTGTTAGATGAGCACAAAACTCTCGCACAATCGTGGCATAGATCTCCTTTTTTGTTGGCAAAAAGTACTCCAACCATGCTTCTCGACAATGGCCATGAAATCCAGTGGGAATCCAACAATGGTGTCAGTTTGGAAGTTGAAGTGCTTCTCGTACAAAAAAGATCTTAAGGCAAAGCTTGTCTCGAATTTCTTGTAAATGTCTTCATTGAAGAACCGTTTGAAGGGCATAGATGAAGACGCCATGGAAAAGAGGAAAAGTTTGAATTGGTGATGAAGAAGAGAAGTTGAGAGGCTTCTTGAATCTTTCTCGAGAAAAGAAAGAAAAATGAGAGAGTTATGTTTTGGGGAAATCGGCTAGTGTAAAGAAAGTAAAAAGATGGAGTGGTGGAATGGGTTTTAATGATGTTAGTCGAAAAAGTTGGTGATAATGATGGAATGTTGAGAGTTTTAATTGGAAAAAATTTAAAGTGGGAAGGTGAAGTGATAGGATAATTATGATGAATTTAAATCTCCCTTAAATTGGGCGGCAAGGAGAATCTCAAAGATTTTTCCCTCTCATCTTAATAAAGCTAGGGTTTTCTCTCTTCTTTCTTCTTTAGCACAGAAATCGACGCATGCCAAGCTGCATTGGCATGTTACATGGGATCGCTCTTGGAAATGTTCTTGCAATGTCCGTGGTAACATTCATAGCAATGTTCCTGTAGAAATTTTGTAAACACATAAAGCAAACTTTTCAACATAGCAAAAGAATAAAAGTGAAAAATAACAAAAAGAAAAACAAAACTTGAATCCTAAAACAAACAAAAACAATTATCTTAATATTTACAAAGAATTTCAAACCTGTGAATGTCTCATTCTAATTCTGCCAAGAGGATCACCTCATTGGCATTGCTTTGCTTACCGTCCAAGTAATGCTTTAATCGTTGGTCATTCACCTTAAAAATTTCTCTCGTACGTAAGTTTTTAATGTCCACAACCCCATGGGCATAAGGTTTAACAACTCTATAAGGACTCGTCCATCTTGATTTGAATTTACATCGAAAAAGTTTAAGTCGAGAGTTAAATAAAAGAACAAGTTGGCCTATTGAAAACTATCTTGGCATGATCTTACTATCATGACAACATTTTGCCTTCTCCTTGTATATCCTAGCATTCTAATAGGCTTGCATCCTAAATTCCTCTAACACATTGAGGTCAAGCAACCTTTTTTCTCCAGCAACTCTCCTTGCCATGTCAAGTTTCTTAATGGTCCAATAGGCCTTATGTTCAAGCTCCACTAATAGATGGCTTGGTTTGCCAAAGACAAGACTAAATGGTGAAGTACCCAAAGGAGTTTTAAATGCAGCCGTGTAAGGCCATAAGGATGCATCTAGTCTTATGGACCAGTCTTCCATTATTGGATTTACAGTTTTTCCCAAAATGTTCTTAATCTCCTTATTTGAAATCTCGGCTTGCCTATTCGTCTATGGATGATATATTGTGTCAATTCTCTGATGAATCCCATATTTGCACAAAGCTTTAAAGATTAGATTACATTTAAATGGGTACCCTCATCGTGAATGATCGCTCTAGGTGCACCAAATTGGGTAAAAATGTGTTTGTGCAAGAATTTGGCAACGACCTTGGCATCATTTGTTGGCAGAGCAAAAACCTCTACCCACTTGGATACATAATCAATAGCAACAAGAATGTACATATTACCGAATGATGGGGGAAAAGGACCCATGAAGTCTATCCCCCATACATCAAACAGATCCAATGGAATAATGTTCTGGAGTGGCAATTGGTGTCTGCCAGAGATGTTTCCTGTCTGTTGGCATCGGTCACATGCCTTGGGATACTCGTGGGCAACCTTGTATTGTGTGGGCTAAAAGAATCTTGATTGCAACACCTTGGCAACAGTCTTCATCCCAGCAAAGTGACCTTCATATGGTGCGGCATGACATAGATGCAATATGTATTGTTGTTCATCTTCTGGAACACACCGGAGAATCACTTGGTCGGCACATTGCTTGAACAATATCGGCTCATCCAAATATTATTGCCTTACTTCTCGTAGGAATCTTTTCTTGGCATTGTATGCCAAGTCTGGTGGTAGAATATTGCTTACCAGGTAGTTGACTATGTCAGCATACCATGGCATGGCACTAACTGTAAGCAAATACTCGTCAGTAAACTCATCTCTAATGATAGTGGTCTTACCATCTTCAATGTGATGCTCCAATCAAGAGAGTTGGCCAGCTACTAAGTTTTCACTGGCTTTCTTGTCTTTGATCTCTAAGTCAAATTCTTGAAGTAAGAGCGTCCATCGAATTAGTCTGGGCTTGGCGTCCATCTTTACCAAGAGATACTTCAATGTCGAGTGATCTATATAAACCACAACCTTGTTACCAATTAGATGAGATCTAAATTTATCAAAAGCAAATGCAACCACAAGAAATTCTTTCTCGGTTGTAGAGTAGTTAACTTGTGCTTCATTCAAGGTTCAGCTGGCATAGTCGTTGACATCACACATGAGCTCAAAGGGCTCATTCCAATATGGTGCTATGACTATAGGGGCATTGATCAATCTCTCTTTAAGTTCCTAAAAGGCTCTCAAACAAGAATTGTTAAAAGCAAGGGCAACATCCATCTCTAACAACAAGCATAAAGGTTTAGAGATTTTTGAAAAATCTTTAATAAGTCGCCGATAAAAACCAACATGACCCAAAAAAACTCCTTATACCTTTATCACTCGTTGGAGGTGGCAATTTCTTGATTACCTCCACTTTGGCTTGATCAACTTCTACTCCTCTCTTGGTTACCTTGTGACCAAGAACAATGTCCACCTTCACCATGAAGTGGCATTTCTCCAAATTCAACACTAGGTTTGTCTTGATGCATCTCTTTAAGACTTGTTCCAAGCTATGGATGCATTCCTCAAATGTTGTACCTAACACTAAGAAATCATCCATGAATACTTACATGTTGTGTTCGATCATATTAGAGAAAATGACCATCATGCAACGTTGGAATGTTGTTGGTGCATTACATAGATTGAATGGCATCTTTCTGAAGGCAAATGTCTCGTCTGGACGCGTAAACATGGTCTTCTCTTGATCATCAGGGGAAATGACAATTTGATTATAGCCCAAATAACCATCCAAGAAATAGTAAAAAGCTTTAAATGCCAGCTTGTCTAACATCTTGTCAATGAAAGGCAATGGGAAGTGGTCCTTCCTTGTAGCCTTGTTTAACCTTTTGTAATCCATGTACACTCTCCATCCGATAATGGTTCTAGAGGGAATCAATTCAGCTTCACTATTTTGCACCACAGTCATGCCACCTTTCTTTGGCACACACTACACCGAGCTAACCCAAGAGCTTTCGAAAATGGGATAAATAATCTCGGCATCAAGCAATTTTATGATCTCTTTCTTAACTACCTCTTTCATGGGTGGGTTTAACCGTCTTTGGCCTTCAAGAGTCCTCCCATTGTATTCCTGTATAATCATCTTGCGCATGCAAATGATTGGGCTAATACCTTGGATGTTTGCCAAGTTCCAACCCAACGCTTGCTTATACTCCCTTAATATTACCAACAATCTTGCCTCATGATTATTAGTGAGATCAGTGGCAATAATCACTGGTAGAGTTGAGTGCTCACATGTATAAGCATACTTTAACTGTTCTAGAAGTGGCTTAAGCTCCAACTCCTGTGGTTCCTCAATTGATGGTTTAGGTTTCTTTATCTTTCTGCCGACTAACTCTAGTGGTTCAAGGTAACTCCCATCTTCATCTCCTAAGGTTGATTCCTCAAATAGTCCAGCTATGCCATCAAACATGTTGGCATCAAATTCTGCATCCTGGCACAATTGTGCCACATCCAAAGTATAGATAGAATCCATCATCTCCTTGGTTTGACATTCATGAGGATCATCTGCACATTTCAAAGCTTGAAACACGTTAAAAGTAACATGTTGGTCATTCATTCGCATGGTTAGTTCCTGTAAAGTGCTCATTAGTTATATATTTTTTGCGCATTACATCTCATATTATTGCTATTCTTAAGTACATTTTAGGCATAATTAGGTTCATGCATTGCATATTACAATATTCTTTACTTTGCGCTGCTTTTATCGATTGTCATTTATTTGGTAAGGAAAATACGTTGTTTTAGTTTAGTTTTAGTTTCAGGTACTAGAAGCTGGTAGAAGGAGAGGGGAGCTGAGGAGCTGATGTTGAGGCAGCAGACCAAGGAGTTGTACTGAAGCAGTTCCTGAAAGAGATAGTCGTTGCCGAGTAGCTACCGCCACCATACCTGCCGCCCAGGGCAGCAAGTTGAGGAATTGGAAAATTGGAGTGCAATCTGTAGAGCAGAAAATCCTAATTCTAACGATTCCATCCACCCAATTTTCTGACGCCGGGAGCAGCGGACAGAGCCGCCGAAGGAGGAGATCAAGATAAATTGCTGTGCAAAGAAACGAGAAGGAGTCCACATTCAACTTAAAGAAGTCAGAATTAAAGGTTACAATTAATGCAAAAGCTACTTTGAAGACTTCTACTCCAAGAAGGTCTTGGCCTAGCTAATGCTTATATATACTCGACATATTTTGTAATTGTAGACAACTTAGGTTTTCCTTTGGGCATAATCTACGTTTTCTTGCCGCTAACCATGTTCTAAATTCTCTCTTAGGTTTGGGTTATGTTGTAAACTAGTGTGAGAATGGTTGTTTAGGAACTAAGTTTGTATTTGCATTTAAACTTCAAGGTTTGATTATTACATGCTCTTCATAGTTTTCAATTATGTTCGAAAGATTAGTTGTTAACTATCTATTCGTTCGGTGTCGAGAGAGTTGAACTCACGAAAGGGATAAGTACGATCCTCATCCTGATAAGGTGTTGATCAATCTAGCCTAGACATAGATTAGGGTTTAAGGCGGCTAAAAAAGAACGAACCAAGGTTGCTGTCTTTGCAAGATTCACGCCGTGACGGGTATCATCTGCAGTGGGCAACAACAACATCCTGACTTAGACATAAGCAGGATCGTTATTGAAGCGTTTTGCTGAGCCTTGAAGGAATGCCGAGTTTGCCGTCGAGCCATCCGTCTGTTCCACTACCGAGGCAGCGAAAGCGTCAAAGCAGCTAATCTGCCATCCTCCGCCGAGGCAGCAAAGTTTGGTAGCGCAAAGAAACTTAACCTATTCAACGCAGTTTCACAGTACTAAGCAGAATAACTTGACTCATTCTATCACTCGATCTTTTCTATTCAATTACTTGTGTTTTATTTACTTCTATTTATAAACTAAAATTCACTTGTCCATTTAATTTTCTTTGTGCAGGAATTGCAATTCGAGTTAAGCTGTCCAATCCCTGTGGGAGACGATATATTTTATACTATAACTTGACAAGAGTGTGCACTTGCGCTCATATTTAGAGAACACACAAACGCTCTACAAGTTTTTAGCGCCGTTTCCGGGGATTGGTAACAGTAAATTCGTTTTTATTTTTCGGCACTAATATTTTTTATTTCATTTAATTTTAGTTTTTATTTTCATTCGAAAATAGAGGGAATTTTACAGTTTTCTTGTCTAGTGCATGACCAGAGCAAATCCAACGGAAAAAATTGTTTACATAGACGAGATCGAACGAAGAGCAAGAAAACTTAAGAAAGAAGTAAGAGAAGCCCTCATGAAAGCCAAGGAAGAGGGAAAAGAAAAAGTAGCCATGCAAAACGGCCAAGAGGACAACCTACCATCAATGCTCAAAACGGCATGGATGGGCAGCAAGATTCACCACCCAAAGAGCTGCAGCAAATTCCATCTAGGCAGTAACCCCCAGTTCCGCCCAGGAAACCACAGTATGTGTGAACCACCAGGGACTACTTGGAGTACGATTTTAGAGGATTTGATCTGACTGTGACAGAGCCTAAAATTAAAGCCCGTGATGTTCAATATGATCAACACATTGGGGCAATTTGGATGAATTGCCACAGAAGATGCTCGACAGCACTTGAGAGGATTCCTAGACATATGCAGAGATTTCAAGATGCATGGAGTACATCAAGACATGCTCAAGCTGAGATTATTCCCCTATTCATTGAGGGATAGGGCAAAACAATGGCTAAAAAACCAACCGACGAGGTCATTTAATATTTGGACAGAGTTGTGCAAGGACTTCCTAGATCATTTTAGTCCTTCAAATGTCACAAAGAGATTGAGAAACAAGATCACAGCCTTCGGCCAAGGGGACGACGAACCAATGTATGAAGCTTGGAAGAGGTACCAACAGATGCTAAACAATTGCCCGCTTCATGGTTTCCTATCTTAGACTCATGTGTCGATGTTCTACAATGGAGTAAATCAACCGACACGAATGATGCTCGACGCCTCAGCTAATGGAATCATCCTAGATAGACCACTTGACGAGGCATTACATATTCTTAACAGAATTGCTAAGAATGACTACAAGTTCTTATAGCCCGCCTGGACAAACTGACACAGCTGGTGATGAGTATGGCCAAAGGAAAGACATATGAAGCCAAGGTTGTGGAGCCTTTTTGTGATGAGCGTGGGGGCAACCATGATTCCTCTGAGTGCAGTGAATCCGCAAACTTCATAGGAACCTATAAGTGGAATAGCAGGCCCAACACCACCACATACAACCCTGGCTGGAAGAAGCATCCGAACTTCTCCTGGAGTAATCCGAACATGGCTGCAAATCCAACTCAGCAACTGGGAGGATACCAACAGAACCTGTCACGACAGCCGCCTCAGCAGTAGCAGAATACAAATAATAACTCACTCAAAACTACTTTACATACTTTTATGTCTCGAACCAGTGATTTTATTGTTCGTACTAATAAATTTATTGATATGACCGAGTCATTTATGGACAGGACTGAGATGAGGATGAACAATTAGGAAGCTACGATAAAGAATCTGGAGACCCAGTTTGGGCAATTCACAGAGATCATAAGCAACAAGACAATGGGTGCATCATTCAGCAGCTCAAAGGTTACAACTAAACCCACATATAAGTAGTGTAAAGCCATATCAACCAGAAGTGGGAAACAACTGGACGAGCCCAGAACTAAACAACCAGTGGACCAGCAAATAGAACAGCCTACCGCGGCAGCATCAAACCAGCCGCCCCGGCAGATGAGACTGACAACAACCCTAAAAAAGATGATCCTAAGTCGCCACAAATTAGATTTTCATATAAGTAACACATTTAGGATATTCTTTTGCTACCGCCTTTCCCCCAAACACTAAAGCAACAGAGATATGAGCACCAATTCCGGAAATTCTAAAATAGGTGCACATTAACATCCCTCTCGTGGAAGCAATCAAGAACATGCCCAATTACGCGAAATATTTGAAGGACATGGTTTCCAAGTGGAAAATAATTGGGGAGTTCGAAACTTTAGCTGTAACAGAAGAGTGCATGGCTATGCTGCACAACAAGCTGCTGACCAAAAGAACATGTATGGGCACCTTCGTTATTCCATGTAGAATCGACAGCAACCATGCCATGATAGCCCTGTGTGATTTAGGAGCTAGCATTAACCTAATGCCAAAGGCGGTCTTCGACAAGTTAGGTATTGGGCAAGCCAAACCCACCTCTATCATGCTGAAACTAGCAGACCATTCATTCGTACAACCGGAGGGCAAAGTTGAAGACATCCTGGTTCACGTGGGCCGCCTTATTTTTCCAGCAAACTTCCTCATTCTAGACTGTGAGACCGACGAGAACGCCCCATCATACTTGGGCGACCGTTTCTGGCCACAGGCAGAACGCTAACTGACGTGGAGCATGGGGAGTTGATCATGAGGGTGGACAACCAAAGCATAAAACTAAATGTTTTACAACCCTCGGTAAGGGAAAAATAAGGATTCCCAGACGCCCAAGCCTCCGAAATTAGTACTGAAGTAGGGAACGACAGCAGCTGCCCAGGCATTCAGCAGGGCAGAATGAAGGACCCCAAGGCAAAAAGAGGACCCCCATGAGGGAGAAAAGCGAAAAACCACCTCAGAAAGTGGTTATTTCTGGGAGATGCACCCGAATGCACTCCCAACATAACTTAATTTAACTATTTTATTTTCTTTCATTTTTACGTTTTAGGATTAGAATTTATTTTATCTTCTTATCTTTAATTTTTAAGATTAAGATTTTAATTTATTGCAATCTATTTTCCACATTTTTATTTCAGATTTAAGTATTTTTATTTCAAAATTTCTTTATTTAATTTATTATTTTTACTCTCAGATTTTAGGAATAAAAGAGCCGGACCATGAAGAAGGCCCAACAAAGAGCCCACCCACCATCCCGCCAAGACAGCTGCAAGTGGCCCAGCGCAGAAATCGCGTAACGGTTAGTTGACTGCCAACGGCTAGCTGCCAACGACTACAGAAGTAACAGGCAGAAAACCCGTAACGTGCGTGAAGCAAATTGCCCGTTGGGAATTTAATGCCGCCACGGCACCTCTCGGCACCATCTGTATAAACCCCACTTCTCCCATTCATTCACTTTACTCTCATCTCCTTGTTAACCTATTCTTGAGTCCACTACTCTCTTTCTTATTATATTCTCTTAGTTTTAGATTACAATATAACCATCTCACACATGGCATCACCATCACAATCCAAACCCACCTTCCAACGTTTCTTCTCCAATGACGATGCAAAGTGGTATAGAACTCAGGTCACAAAGCAAGCCATATGGGAGGAACAAGGGTTCTAGTATTCGAAGCAGACATGGGATCTCGGCCTTAAGCCCACCCTATTCGAGAAAATCCACACATGGGTTGGGAGGTATTCGCGCGACAGCCGGATGTGGAAAACATCACGATTGTCAGAGAATTTTATGCCCACCACCCCTGTCCAGAAGTTTCATTCGTGTTTGTGCGAGGAGAGCCTGTCAAGTTAAACGCTACCCTCATCAACAGCTTCTATGGATTAGATATAGACGGCAACCCTCAGGAAAAATGGAGGCACTCACTGACGGCTATCGACTATGACAAAATCAAGGCCCAGTTGTGCGAACCCAATGCCCCTTGGTTGGGGGGAAAACACGGTGGCTCCGTGCAACGCCGCCTATTGCTGCCTGAGCCGATGATGTGGAACACATTCATAAAACGACGTCTGCTACCCACCTCTCATAATTCCACCATGGATCGGTCGCGTCTTGAGCACATTCACTCCATCATGATGAACATGCCGATCAACGTTGGGGAAATAATCTGCAAGGAGATCCATAATTGCTTCCGGAAATCAAAGAGTCGACTTTACTTCCCATCTCTCATCACAGGCTTGTGTGCCAATTTCAACGTCCCATCAGATCCAAACGATGAGATTACATCCACCAAAGAGGGCTGGACCAGAAAAGTCTGCCTACAAATGATGCAAACACTGTAAAACGGAGCAGATCACACCATCGCAGCCCTCCGCCACCCAGCCAGCTTCACCGGAAGCCTCAGGCAGTACTGACGCTGCCCAGAACAATGAAGTCATTGCCCTGCTCTGCACTCTTATCGACAGCAACAAACATATAGAGCATCAACAATTGACGTTCATGAAGTACGTGGGGGAGGTCCAAGAGGCCTTAGTGGCCTATCTTATTCAGAAATTCTCCAATGACGGCCCCTCTCTGCCCACCTTCCCTGAAGACTTAGCTGCCGCAGCTGATCCCAGAGAGACTACACCATCAGAAGCAGTTGCCCGCCACTCCGCCTTTCGCCGCCAGATGCCATCTCTAACACACTATCCGTCATACTCCACCACCACCGCTTCTAACACGGTGGCCGACACTCCCAAGAGGCATCAACAACATTTCTCTCCAGTCTGTACAATAGAAATTGTGGCAAACACCTCCCCGTCCAACGAGTTAAAGCAGCAGACGGCAGCAATATCAGAACCCATGGCTATAGAGGATCCACCGGCAGAACCCATGACAGAGGCAACCAGGAAGAGAAAGCGCTGCATCATCTCCACCGAGTTCGAGGAAGAGGAGTTAGAATTCGAGCCGGAACAAAGTGAAGCTCCTAGCCCCACTCATAAGAGAGTCCAGCCACAGCGAACAACAAAGATATCACATGCCAAGCCTGCCACCTGGACGTCTGCCATCCGCCACCTTGTCATCTACTCTTCATCTTCCTCCTCTGTCGAAAAGACCCCAGCTTCTTCTCATCCCTACGCCAACTTCTAGAGTTGTTTCTTTTTTTCTTTTCTTTATTTTATTGTTTATTTTTATGTTTTAATTATCTTACTTCTATTTATTTTAATGTTTCTTTTTATTATTGTATTTTATTTTGTGCATTGAGGGAAATGCCCGTCTCGAGTTTGGGGGTTAGCACTCATTTTGTTTAGGCATAACTAGTGCATATTAGGTTACATAATGTACTTGCCTCTAAAAATTAATCAAAAGAAAAAATTTTGTTATAACTTGTGCCTATGATAGGATAGCTGATTTTAAATTTTTCGCACTAATTAAAATGAACTTAATTTTGGGGAAAGCATGAAGTAAACTTAGAATTTTTCTATAATTGTCAAAAATTTAAAACACTATTGTTACTTGCTGAATTTGATTGAATTTCTGATAAACATTGCCTGCTTGAATTATTTATAAACTTGACAAAAGTGTGCACTTGCCCTCATATTTAGAGAACACCTAAATGCTCTACAGTTCCCCTTTATAAACATTAATAAGAGCCCTACTCGTGGCAAGGAATGACTTACCCAAAATAATTAACACATTAGTATCATCTTCATAATCCAAATTGATAGAATCATTTGGGAATATAAATTTGTCAACCTTTACCAACACATCCTCAATCTTACCCTTAGGATGTGAATAAGATCAGTTTGCCAACTGAAGTGTCATTGTGGTAGGTCTTGCTTCTATGCCAAGCTTCTTAAAGACTCGTAGTGGAATCAAATGGATGTTTGCTCCTAAATCACATAGTGCCTTACCCATGAATTTATTGTCAATTGTGCAAGGGATAGTAAAACTCCTTGGATCTTTCAGCTTTGGTAGCAATTGGTTTAGGATCATGGCATTACATCCCTCAATGAGAGAAAAAAATTTCATATTCTCCCAACTTCCTCTGTAACGCCCCGATTTTGGGCCTAGCTGGTTTAGAGTTTGAATCGGACTGGTTGGGAACGGTTCAAATCTTTAAGGAAGATTTAAGGAACACCTAGTTCGGGATGTTTTAAAAATATTGAAAAATGTCTAAA
Organism: Hibiscus trionum; assembly: GCA_030270665.1. Taxonomy (NCBI): domain Eukaryota; kingdom Viridiplantae; phylum Streptophyta; class Magnoliopsida; order Malvales; family Malvaceae; genus Hibiscus; species Hibiscus trionum. The sequence continues at coordinate 2,861,156 of BSYR01000010.1, read as the reverse complement.
AATCCTCATTTAATATGTGAACAATTATGGTGAAATCAATTTTACAAAATAAGGTTTGCAAATACTACATTTCGGTGTAGTGACCAAATCGCAGTTTTTGCAAAAGTGGAATAGTGACTGTTTTGTAAAGGATTGAAACTTTGAATCTTTAAGGAGCTAATTTTACCTAAATGGTTTTCATCAGATTTTTCCTTAATTTGGGTGTTTTTAATAATGCTTTATTAAAAGAAATTAAAGGTTAATTAAAAAGAAAAACTACTTTGACTTTTCATAACTACTTTTCACAAATTTCCTCTCATTTCATTTTCTCTCAAATTCTTGGTAGCCAAACACTTTTCCTCCAGCAAATAACCTTTGATTTTCATTCCAAATGATGAGATTTCAATAGTCTTTTGATCCTTAATCAATTCCTCTCAATTTCCACTTTGATTTTCCAAGAAAACTTGCCCAAATCAAGGAGAATTCATCCATTAGAGGTAAGTTTCGTCCTTCTCCTCTAATGATCAGTTCTTTACTGAAATTCCCAAGTTCTGAATCCTTTCTTGATGATTTTTGAGTGGTTTTAATTTTAGAACCAAGAAATTGTGTTGAAACTCAAGGTTTTGGAAGAGATCTTGATGATTTTCGTGGTTTGTCTTTAGGCTCTATCTCTAGGTTGATTTTTAATGTATTTTGGAAGTTATTTGATGTTAAAAATGAGGTTTTATCAACCAAATCCCGAATAGGCTTGGATTCCCAAGTTTTGTATGCTAGAATGGTGGTTTTGGGGGTGATTTTGGTGTTATGTCATAGCTGGAGGTATAAGGACGAGTTTGTGATTATTTTTTATGTTAATTGATGTTTATAAATGGTTAGAAGTGATAGATCTTGGGTGGGCTTTGATTTGGGAGAGTTTGGAGATGATTTCGGTTGTGTTTGGTAGCCGAAATGTGGATTTTGGGTAGAGCAGCGAGATTAGATTTGTGGCTGATGATTTTAATGCATGATGATGCATTAATCCTCTGTTCTTATGTGTTATAAATAGGGGAGACATCTTCGGACACATTGGGTGTTGATCCGGAAGTGCCAGAAGCATAGTTAGTGTTTCGACGAGCAAGGCGAAACGTAATCGGTGAGTGGAAATGTGATTTCCTGCTTTGTAACTCGAGCGTGCTCTTGGGAGCTTAGTGTAAGTTTGATACACTTAACTAAGCTCAAGTGTAAGTGTTTCGGTAATCCCCCTCTTGAAAATGTGATATGTTGGATGAAAAATGCATTTGATGTAAGAGTGGATTTGTTTACTGTTTTTAAGCATGTTTAAGCATGGTTTAATGCTGGATTTTGATGTCATTATGTTAAGGATGCACTAGGTAAGTGATCCTTAGTTTTCATATGAAAATGCATATGATGATAAGCATGTGTGCTAGTGTAAATGACATTGTGGTTATGCTTGAGAAACAGTGGATTAATGTGGATAAATGATTATATTGGCAAATGATGAGTATGGTTTTGGTTACTTTAATCAAATATAGTTAGCCGGCTATAGGATTGGGTGCACCGTAAGTAAAGTTGCCTTGGATGTCGAGGGGTTGTGATTGTACCTAAACTTCATCCAAGTACCCTAACGATTGAGGTAAGATCACAATGGTGGTTGAAAATTCTGTTTCTGGATCTTGTGTCATGTGTCCCTTACTCTCGTTAGTGGAATTATACAACTACCGATGAGTGGTATTGAGGGGTTGAGATTGTACCGTTATACTCCACCACGGGTGTCACAACAATGGAGGGATTACTCTTGTGTGTGAGCCTTGTGTAGTCCGGTAGTGTGTATGAAGCGTGTGGGACAACGCTTGTAATCCGTGTATCCGATTGTGTCTTGTGTTGAAATAGTTTGTGGACTATCACTTGAAAGCCAATATAATGTATTTGAATATAATGTAGCATGAGATGCTTGTAATGTTGCAAGGTTGCATGAGAAATATGTATATGATGCAAGAAAGCATGTGATGCTTGTTAAAGTATGAGCATAGGTTTATATGCTGTTGTAATTGATGCATGTGGGCATGAGATTTCAAAAGTGCATTGAAGTCTTTAGAAGACATGTTTTATAAAGGCATGTAGTGTAAAATGATGCTTTTGCAAATCATGAGTTGAGCATTGATGAATGTTGTCAAGCGGTCCTCACTAAGCTTAGTGCTTACGCTCTTTTGTTTCATCAATGCAGAGAATTGAACATTTGAAGGCAGCTCACGAGCAAGAGACATCTAAGATTTCTGTTAAAGAAATGTATGTGGTTCATCCTTAGTGTAATAAAAGGCAATGGGTGGGAATTTATACTATGGAAGGTTTGACAATGTTTCTTTACTTTGAGCATGTTGGATTGACCATATTTGAGTTGTAAATGGTCTTTGGAGTTTGGATTATTTTGGAGTTTTGACTTTCTATGGTTTTGCTAACTAGGAAGCCTGCCTATAGTGCCTTTGCTTATGTAAATGTTGTTACGTTTAGGCTATGGCTTTGATATGTTGATTGCTGACATGTATCCTTGATGTATGCATGTTGTGGCAAGTCTCGGGGTTGGTTCGAGTATGAAAAAGCATGTTAAACTAGCAAATTCTGCTGTCACTGGGTAGGGCATATCGAAACTCCTGCAACATTTTTGAAACGGGACCCTGTAATGGTCATACCGTTTCAGAACGGGTTGGGGTGTTTCGAAACATTTTGGCCACTAGAGTGACATGTTCCGATACTGGTCTCGAAACATACCCGCGTACCGAAACGGTCAACACCGTTTTGATACGGGCGTTTCGGTACGGTGGGTGAGAGTTTCGGAACAGATGACCGTTGGATGTTTTTTGAATTATTCTAAGATTGCATGCTTTACATTTTAGTCCTGGAAGTTGTGGATGCAATTGCATGAGCTTGGATTGTCTTTTAAAGTTGAATTTTGGCTGAGGAGCATGTAATATGATTAATTAAATATTGGTAAACTTAAAATCCTTCAAGTCCTTATATTTTCTAAAAAAATACATTTTGGTCCCTAAAAGTGTTATTCTTGCAATTGAACCTTTAAATGACTTCTGTTTGATGCGTCGTTTCCGCTACTATGTTTTGTTAACCATCTAGGTTAATAATGTGCATCTAGACAAGATTAAAATAAAAAAGAGTCGTTAATCAAGGTTGACTTTCAGGTTGACTTTGGTTTTCCTCATGTAATCTTCGTAGTTTGGGTCTAGCGTCTAGGCCGGGCTAAGGGGGTTACATTTGGTGGTATCAGAGCATGGTTTTGAATGAAATGGGAATGTTGGTATGTGTAATTGATGTGAGTTGAGTTATGATGTTTGAAAACCATGCTAATGTATGAATTTGGAACCTTATGCCATGTTGATTAGTGTGTTGTATATATGGAATGAATAGGACTTTTTAGTGATGATGTTACATGAGTATGTGCTGATTTGAAATGGTGGAATGTATGTGAGCATGATGATGGTTTATGCTATGTTTTGTGGGGGAATTGGGAGCCCATTTCCTTATTACACTAATCAAATGTTTTGTAAACTTGGATTCTTGCTTGCAGCTGGCTTAAATGGTTTAGTTTGTTTCGTTGTTTTGTTTGTTTAAAGTAGCACATGGGACCTAGAAGAGAGCTGAGGTCCAATACGATTATACCTGCGGCTGAGCAGGAAAATCAGGCTGAGCAGGGGGCTGATGTTCCTCTTGGTGGAGATTTACCTCCTCCGCCACCACCTGGAGGTGGAGAGCGGGCACAACAAGGACAAGTTGGTCCTGGAATGGGTAATTTTGCACCCTTAGTCGAAGCGATTGCTGGAGCGTTTCAGGTTGCTGTTGCCGGAGTGCAAGTGCAGGCCTCTGCTGCTGGGCAGGTGGGTCTACCTTTGGAAAGGTTGAGGAACCTGGGAGCAGTAGAGTTTTATGGATTGGAAACTGAGGCATCTGAGGCCTGGTTGGCTAGTACGATCCGCATAATGTGTAACACCCCAAATTTGGGCTTAGAAGTTTAGGGTCTGAACCGGATCGGTCTGGAAACGGTTTGAATATAAAAAGAGGTTTTAGGGAAAGCCTAGTTTGGGATGCTTTAAAAATATGGAATAATACTTAAAAATCCTCTTTTAATATATATAAGAGAGTGGTGAAATCAATTTTGCAAAATAAGGTTTGGAAATACTACATTTCGGTTTAGTGACTAAAATGCGATTTTTGAAAAGTTTAGTGGTGACTGTTTTGTAAGGATTGAAATTTTGAATCTTTAAGGAGCTAATTTACCCAAAAATGATTTCTCCAGATTTTTCCTTAATTTGGGTAAATTAATTAATGTTTTAATTAATTAAATAAAAAGGGAAACTACTTCTTGGAATTTAATAACTACATTTTCCTAAATTTTTCTCATTCCTTTTTCTCTCAAAATTTCATCATCCAAACACTATTTCTCCAGCAACTTTTGCATTGATATTTACTTCAATTGATGAGATTTCTATCATCAATTAATTCCTAATCAATCTTGCATCAAATCCTTTTGATTTCCTCATTGATTTTCAAGGAAATTGGCTCAAATCAAGGAGAAATCACCATTTAGAGGTAAGATTGTTCTTCTCCTCTAAATACTCAGTTCTTTACTAAAATTCCCAAGCTGTCAATCCTTAATTTAAGTTTTGTAAATGGTTTTAATGTTAGAAACTTGATTTTGGCTTAAAACTGAAGATTTTGGAAGAAATCTTGAAGAATTTCGTTGTGATTGTTTGGGCTCTGTTTTGAGATGATTCTTTAATGTATTTTGGATTTCTAATGATGTTTGAAATGAGGTTTTATCAATCTAATCCCGAATATGTTGTATTTCCTAAGTTTTTGCTTATGAAAATGGTGGTTTTGAGGTGTTTTTAGTATTTTGTTATAGTTGGAGGTATAAGGACGAGTTTAGGTTTATTTTGGATGTTAATTGATGTTTATAAATGTGTAGAATTGATATATCTTGGCTGGGCTTTGTTTTGGGAGAGTTTGGAGGTGATTTCGGTTGTTTTTTGTAGCCGAAATGAGGTTCTTGGGTAGAGCAGCGAGTTGGGTTGTGTTGCTGGTGATTTTAATGCATGGTGATGCATTAATCCTTTGTTGTTATGTGTTTAAAACAGGGGAGAATGATCCGGAAGCAATAGAGGTGGCATTGGAAGTTTCGGATGCTTGGAAGGCTTGTCGGCTAGCATAGTTTTGTGTATCGATGAGAGGAGATGGTTTTCTAGCATTGAAACGATTATTTGGAGGTTTTGGGAGCTTAGTTTAAGTCTAAAAAACTTAGCTAAGCTCAAGAGTAAGTTTTCGGAAAAACTCCTTCGGATGTGCTATGTTGTGGTTTGATGCATTGGTTATGAATTGCATGTTTAATTTCTATTTTGAAAGCATATTTTATCATGATTAATGCTGGTTTTGAAAGCCATGTATTGAAGGAGGCTCAAGGTAAGAGATCCTTGGTTTGACATGTTATTAGTTTGGTAATGATGCATGGTGATGCATGATGTTTAATGGCTTTGATTAATGCTTTAAAACAGTGAATTGATGATGGTATTTGATGTATATTGGCAAGTGATGTATTGGTTTTAAAGTACTTGAATCGGATATAGTTAGCCGGCTATAGGATTGGGTGCACCGTAAGTAAAGTCACCTTGGATGTTGAGGGGTTGTGATTGTACCGTAAACTCCATCCAAGTATCCTAACTAGAGAGGTAAGATCATAACGGTGGTTAAAAGTCCGTGTGTGGATCTAGTTAAGATGACAACGATGGTTAAAAGTCCGTGTGTGGATCTTGTTAAGGTCACAACGGTTGTTAAAAGTCCGTGTGTTGATCTTTTTAAGGTCACAACGGTGGTTAAAAGTCCGTGTGTGGATCTTGTTAAGGTCACAACGGTGGTTAAAAGTCCGTTTGTGGATCTTGTGGTATGTGTCCCGTACTCTCGTTAGTGGGTTATACAACTACCGATGAGTGATGTTGAGGGGCTGTGATTGTACCGTTAAACTCTATCACGGGTGTTGAGGGGTTGTGATTGTACCGATAAACTCCACCTTGTAAGTCGGTAGTGTGCATGAAGCGTGGGGGACAACGCTTGTAATTCGCGTATCCGATTGTGTCTTGTGTTGAAATGGTTTGTGAACTATCACTTGAAAGTCAATATAATGTATTTGAATGTAATGAAGCGAGAGATGCTTGAAAATTATGCAAGGTTGCATGGGAAATATGTAAATGATGCAAGAATGCATGTGATACTTGTTAAGCATGAGCAAATGTATATCTTCTATTGTTAATGGTGCATATGTGCATAGAATCTCTTAAGTGCATTGAATTCTTGTGAAGGCTTGTTTTAAAAAGGCATGTAATGCAAATGTTACTTTTGTAGTTCATGTTTTTTGCATTTGTTGAATGCATGGGATGGATAGTAGGAACAATTGGTTTTCAAAAGGTATTTTGCTTTGAAATGATCATCAAGCATGAGAAAAGTGTGGTGTGAAGTGGAAGGGATTTCCAAGGAAATTGAGTTAAACTTTGCATGCAGCGATCGTGCATGGAAAGGTTTAAATGATAGTATTTGCAAGAATGTAGTTTGGGGTGAGTTGTTTAGCATTTCAGAGTTAAAGGTTGGTTTTCACGTTGAGCAATGCATTATTTAAAGCATTGTTTTTTTCAAAGGAGGTTTTCAAACAATGCTTGGGTTCATTGATTTGTATCTACATTTAAAAAGGTTTTATGATACGCTGCATTGATGGTGTATTGGTTTTGAGCATTCCTCACTAAGCATTATGTGCTTACGCTCCTTTTTGTCCATCAATGCAAATATTTGAAGTTGGGACAGCAATAAGCAAGGGATTCAAGAAGAGCTCCACTTGAGAAGTATGTCTTGGTTTATAGCTATAGATAATAAAGGCAATGGGGGGGAGTCTTTTATATTGATGTGTAACGAGATTGTGTATGTTGACTATGTTCGGTTTATGGTTTGAACTTTGTTGTTGATCGCTTTGCCATATTTGAATCATCTTCTTCATGAGTTGATATGTTATGCTCTTTGATTAAAAGCAAGATCATGCGTTGGATGTGATAAATGTGTTGGTGTACCTAATGTTTGATTTGTATCTAGTTTTTAATGCAATTTGGTAGTTATAATGCTTGGCATGTTCTTGATATGTTGAGGAATGGTTTAAAGTATGTTTGATGGTGTTTGGATGTGTAAAACCAGAATTTTCTGCTGTTTCTGGGCAGGGTGTATCGAAACACCCTTGATTGTTTCGAAACGGGTGCATGAAATGGCCTGGGCGTTTCGGAATGGCTAGAGGTGTTTCGAAACACTTTGGCAACTGGAGGTGTCCGTTTCTGAACTAGTTTCGGAACATACCCGTGTATTGAAACGGTCAACCCCGTTTCGATACGGGCGTACGACACGGATGTTTCTATACGGGTGTCAGTGTTTCGAAACGGGTGACCGTTGGACAGATTCTGTATGCTTTACATTTTAGTCCTGGAACTTTTAATTGCAATTGCTTGAGCTTGAGATATCTTTTTAAGCTTAAATTTGGCAGAGAGGCTTGTAATATGATTAATTGAGGTTTGGTAAAACTAAAATCTTGAAAGTCCTTTTATTTTCCAAAATTTACATTTTGGTCCCTAAAAGTGTATTTCTTGCATCTAGAGAAGTTTAAAAAGAAAAAAAAGGGTCGTTAATCAAGGTTGACTTTCGGGTTGACTTTGGTTTTCCCCGTGTAATCTTCGTAGTTCGGGTCAACCGTCTAGACCGGGCTGAGGGGGTTACATAATGGATCAGATGGGTTGTAGTGATGAGCGCAAGATTGGTTGTGCAGTTTCCTTGCTGCAAGGAGATGCTTACAGCTGGTGGACGACTGCCACAGCTGGTATGGAACCAAACGAAGTTGATTGGGAGTTCTTCATGAGTTCTTTCCGGATGAAGTATCTAGGTGTGAGATACCTGGATGAGAAGAAGCGAGAGTTTATGTCTCTCGTTCAGGGGAGTTTATCAATGGCCGAGTACGAGGTCCAGTTCGTACGCTTGAGCCAGTATGCTCCTGAGCTGATGCCTAGTGAGAGGCAACGCTATGATCGATTCCTTTATGGATTGGTGCAAGATGTTAAGACATACATGCTGGCTGCGGATTACACAGAATTCGATGTGCTTGTGTGTCGAGCGAAGGACATCGAGCAGAACCTGGGCTTGTCTTCTAGAGGTGTAGGTTCTAGCTCTAGAAAGAGAGCTGCTGAGCATAGTTCTGGTGGTGGACGGAACAAGAGGGGACGAGATAGGAGGTACTAGTGTTCTGCTAGGCGTGATAATGGAGGACATGGTACGCCTGTTCAGGGAGATAGGATGAGGGCTGATCAGAACACATGTTGGACGTGTGATTCTCGTGGTCACTTGAGGCGAGATTGTCCTCGAGCAGCTAAGGAAGTTCAGGCTCATGTTGCAGCGATGGGGAACTCCTGTTGGAATTGTGGTTCGGCAGATCACATTAGGAGGGAGTGTCCTTTGTTGGCCGGTGGTGGTCAGGGACGTGCTCCTGGGGTAGCTGCACCTCATAGAGGTCGTAGGCGCGGCCGTGGGAACTTCCAGAGAAGGGATGAGGGACAGCAAGGTATTGCTCACGTGGTAGCTGTTAGACCTGAGGGAGGTGGACCAGCAAGGGTGTATGCTCAGCGCGAGGAGCGCAACAACACCGATGTGATCGCATGTACCTTTGTTCTCCAGTCTTTATCTTTGCTGGCTTTGATTGATTATGGATCCACGCATTCTTATATCTTGAGTGAGCATGCGCATTTGCTTGATATACCTGTTGAGATGCTTGGAGTAGGAATGCAAGTGACTAGTTCTTTTGGTGAGACTTTAGTCACTAGGAAGTTGTATAGGAGGTGTCCTCTGTCTGTGCAAGTTCATGCTTTCCTTGTGGATTTGATGGAATTTCCATTCTACGGATTTGATGTAATCCTTGGCATGGATTGGTTGACGGAGCACAGAGTTGTGGTTGACTTTGATGTTAAGCAAGTCATCTTAAAGTTGGCCGACGACTACGATGTTGTTATAGTAGGCGAGAATGTGAAATTCTTGTCAAATTTGATATCGGCCTTAGAAGAAAACCATATGATGAGGTTGGGGTGTGAAGCTTACCTTGCCTATGTGATGAATCCTGGTTCTAAGGATGTGCGTGTGCAGGACATTCGAACGGTTCATGATTTTCCGGGTGTCTTTCTAGAAGAATTGTCTGGTTTGCCACCAAACAGAGAAGTTGAGTTTGGTATTGAGTTGTATGAGAACACAACTCCAGTGTCTATTGCTCCTTATCGCATGGCACCTAAAGAGCTAAAAGAATTGAAAACGCAGTTGCAGGAGTTGTTGGATCGGGGTTTCATTCGACCTAGTTTGTCACCTTGGGTGCGCCAGTTCTATTTGTAAAAAAGAAAGATTGAACGATGAGAATGTGTATAGATTATCAGCAACTGAACAAGTTGACGATCAAGAACAAGTATCCCTTGCCTAGAATTGATGATTTCTTTGATCAGTTCCGGGGAGCCTCACTGTTTTCTAAGATAGACTTGAGATCAGGATACTATCAGCTGAAGGTGAAGGACGTGGACGTACCTAAAGCTAATTTTCGGACGAGGTACGAGCATTATGAGTTTTTGGTGATGCCGTTTGGTTTGACCAATGCGCATGTTGCTTTCATGGACATGATGAATCGTGTATTCCATGAGTACTTGGATCAATTTGTGGTGGTGTTCATCGATGATATCCTTGTGTATTCGCGTACTGAGAAGGATCATGATAGGCACTTAAGAATCGTTTTGCAAGCGTTGTTGGAGAATCAGTTATATGCCAAACTGAGCAAGTGTGGGTTTTGGCTTAGGGAAGTGGTTTTCCTTGGTCATGTGGTATCGGCATAGGCTATTCACGTTGATCCGCAAAAAGTGAAGGATGTGATGAGTTGGAGAGTGCCTAAGTCAGTGACCGAGGTACGGAGTTTCCTTGGGTTGGCCGGGTATTATCGTAGATTTGTTGAGGGTTTTTCAAAGATAGCAACACCTTTAACCAAGTTGTTGCAAAATAATGTTCGTTTTGAATGGACGGAGGCGAGGCAACAAGCTTTTGAGAAGCTGAAAGAAGCGTTAACTCAAGCTTCTGTTTTGGTTCAACCTGAATCTGGTAAGGAGTTTGTGGTCTATAGTGATGCGTCCATTGCTGGTTTGGGCTGCATGTTGATACAAGAGGGTAAGGTGGTGGCGTATGCATCTAGGTAGTTAAAGGTGCATGAGCGCAACTACCCTACTCATGATCTTGAGCTTGCAGCTGTGGTGTTTGCCTTAAAGATCTGGAGGCATTACCTGTATGGTGAGAAATGTGTGGTGTTCACGGATCATAAGAGTTTGAAATATCTTATGTCTCAGAAGGAGTTAAATCTTAGGCAACGACGTTGGGTAGAGTTGCTTAAGGATTATGATCTGGCGGTTGAGTACCACCCAGGCAAGGCTAACGTGGTGGCTGATGCTTTGAGCCGGAAGGTGGCCGTTGAGCTGAGAGCGATGTTTTCTTGTCTGAGTATATCGCGTGAAGGTGGCCTTGTGGCGGAGTTACGAGTGAAACCATCTTTGTTATAGTTGATTAAAGAGAAACAGTTGCTTAATGATTCTCTTGTTTCGCATGTTCAAGACATTGCGGAAGATAGACCTTCGGGTTTCAGCTTTAATGCTGATGGTGTTCTATGTTTTGGTAGTCGAATAGTGGTGCCAGATGATGCTGAGTTAAGACGCATTATTCTGAATGAAGCTCATTGTAGTCCTTTTGCTATGCACCCGGGTAGTACGAAAATGTATCGCGACCTAAAGGATGAGTATTACTGGGTGGGGTTGAAAAAGGATGTGGCGGAGTTCGTTAGTAAGTATATGGTGTGTCAGCGAGTGAAGGCTGAGCATCAGGTTCCTTCTGGATTGTTGCAACCTTTGAGGATTCCAGAATGGAAGTGGTAGAGAATCATCATGGATTTTGTTTCTGGTTTACCTTTGTCGTCGACAAAGAAGAATTCAGTTTGGGTGATTGTGGATCGGCTTACAAAGTGTGCACATTTTCTGCCTATGCATACTACGTATACCTTGGATAGGTTGGCTGAGCTGTATATAGCTGAGATTGTGCGGTTACACAGTGTGCCAAAGTCCATTGTGTCGGATAAAGATCCAAGGTTCACATCGCGATTTTGGGAATGCTTGCATCAAGCCTTGGGTACACGTTTGAATTTCAGCACTTCATATCATCCGCAGACGGATGGACAGTCGGAACGTGTGATCCAAGTGCTTGAGGATATGCTGAGATGTCGTGTTATTGATTTTCAGGGTTCTTGGGAGAAACACTTGCCGTTGGTTGAGTTTGCGTATAACAATAGTTACCAGGGAAGTATCCAAATGGCTCCATACGAGGCTTTGTATGGGAGAAGATGTAGGACCCCTCTTTGTTGGGTAGAAGCTGGGCAAAAGTTGATTTCAATGCCGGCTATGCTTAAAGGGAACCATCGAGAAGGTGAAGCTCATTTGTGAGCGGTTAAAAGCGGCATCAGACCGGAAAAAATCTTATGCGGATTTGAAGCGTAAGGAAATTGAGTTCACGGTTGGCGAACGTGTGTTCTTGAAAGTTTCGCCTTGGAAGAAGGTGATGAGATTTGGGCGTAAAGGTAAATTTAGCCCAAGGTTTATTTGACCTTATGAGATTGTGGGGCGTATTGGTCCTGTGGCATATCGGTTGAGATTGCCTGCTGAGTTGCAGAAGATACATGATGTGTTTCATGTCTCCATGTTACGGAAGTACAGATCGGATCCTTCGCATGTGATGTCTGTTGAGGAGATAGAGTTGAATCCAGATCTGTCTTACGACGAGGAACCAGTGAGGGTCCTGGATGTAAGTAGCAAGGTTCTTCGTGGCAAGACGATAGAACTTGTGAAGGTGTTGTGGCGACACCGGGGAATTGAGGAGGCCACGTGGGAAAGCAAGGCGGACATGCGGAGGCAATTTCCGCATCTCTTTTCATCAGGTAAGAATTTTGAGGACGAAATTTCCTAAGTGGGGGAGAGTTGTAACGCCCCGATTTTGGGCCTAGATGGTTTAGAGTTTGAATCAGAGCGGTTGGGAACAGTTCAAATCTTTAAGGAAGATTTAGGGAACACTTAGTTTGGGATGTTTTAAATATATGGAAAAATGCCTAAAAATCCTCATTTAATATGTGAACAATTATGGTGAAATCAATTTTTTACAAAATAAGGTTTGGAAATACTACATTTCGGTGTAGTGACCAAATCGCAGTTTTTGCAAAAGTGGAATAGTGACTATTTTGTAAAGGATTGAAACTTTGAATCTTTAAGGAGCTAATTTTTCCTAAATGTTTTTCATTAGATTTTCCTTAATTTGGGTGTTTTTAATAATGCTTTATTAAAAGGAATTAAAGGTTAATTAAAAAGAAAAACTACTTTGACTTTTCATAACTACTTTTCACAAATTCCCTCTCATTTCATTTTCTCTCAAATTCTTGGTAGCCAAACACTTTTCCTCCAGCAAATAACCTTTGATTTTCATTCCAAATGATGAGATTTAAATAGTCTTTTGATCCTTAATCAATTCCTCATCAAATCCTCTCAATTCCACATTGATTTTCCAAAAAACTTGCCCAAATCAAGGAGAATTCATCCATTAGAGGTAAGCTTCATCCTTCTTCTCTAATGATCAGTTATTTACTGAAATTCCCAAGTTATCAATCCTTTCTTGATGATTTTTGAGTGGTTTTAATGTTAGAAACAAGAAATTGTGTTGAAACACAAGATTTTTGAAGAGATCTTGATGATTTTCGTGGTTTGTCTTTAGGCTCTGTTTCAAGGTTGACTTTTAATGTATTTTGAATGTTATTTGATGTTACAAATGAGGTTTTATCAATCAAATCCCGAATAGGCTTGGATTCCTAAGTTTTGTATGCTAGAATGGTGGTTTTAGGGTGATTTTGGTGTTCTGTCATAGCTGGAGGTATAAGGACGAGTTTATGGTTAGTTTTTTATGTTAATTGATGTTTATAAATGGTTAGAAGTGATAGATCTTGGCTGGGCTTTGATTTGGGAGAGTTTGGAGATGATTCCAGTTGTGTTTGGTAGCCGAAATGTGGATTTTAGGTAGAGCAGCGAGATTAGATGTGTGGGTGATGATTTTAATGCATGATGATGCATTAATCCTCTGTTCTTATGTGTTATTAATAGGGGATACATCTTCAGACACATTGGGTGTTGATCCAGAAGTGCCTGAAGCATAGTTAGTGTTTCGGCGAGCAAGGGGAAACGTAATCGGTGAGTGGAAATGTGATTTCTTGCTTTGGAACGCCTTGAGCATGCTCTTGGGAGCTTAGGGTATGTTTGATACACTTAACTAAGCTCAATTGTAAGTGTTTCGGTAATCCCTCTCTTGAAAATGTGATATGTTGGATGAAAATGCATTTGATGTAAGAGTGGATTTGTTTACTGTTTTTAAGCATGTTTAAGCATGGTTTAATGCTGGATTTTGATGTCATTATGTTAAGGATGCATTAGGTAAGTGATCCTTAGTTTTCATATAAAAATGCATATGATGATAAGCATGTGTGCTAGTGTAAATGACATTGTGGTTATGCTTGAGAAACAATGGATTAATGTGGATAAATGATTATATTGGCAAGTGATGAGAATGGTTTTTGGTTACTTTAATCGGATATAGTTAGCCGACTATAGGATTAGGTGCACCGTAAGTAAAGTCGCCTTGGATGTCGAGGGGTTGTGATTGTACTGTAAACTCCATCGAAGTACCCTAACGATTGAGGTAAGATCACAACGATGGTTGAAAATTCCGTGTGTGGATCTTGTGTCATGTGTCCCTTACTCTCGTTAGTGGAATTATACAACTACCGATGAGTGGTGTTGAGGGGTTGAGATTCTACCGTTATACTCCACCACAGGTGTCACAACAATGGAGGGATTACTCTTGTGTGTGAGCCTTGTGTAGTCCGGTAGTGTGTATAAAGCGTTTGGGACAACGCTTGTAATTCGTTTATCCGATTGTGACTTGTGTTGAAATGGTTTGTGGACTATCACTTGAAAGCCAATATAATGTATTTGAATATAATGTGGCATGAGATGCTTGTAATGTTGCAAGGTTACATGAGAGATATGTATATGATGCAAGAAAGCATGTGATGCTTATTAAAGCATGAGCATAGGTTTATATTGTCACGGGGCTAGAATTCGACTCGCTAACCCGTGCGGCCTTAGTCGTCGATCTTAGGTCGGGGACTAAGTAAGCCTTCGAAAAGCTAAGCCGATGCGCTTAGACGGTGCTGTGCGGATGCTTTGGAAAAGTAAGGATGATGGCTAAGCAAGTCAAAAGGGAAAGAGGCGAGGGATTTAAACAAGCAACGAGCCTCGTTAAAAACTCCTCCTAAGCCTAGATGAGGAGAAAAGAGTACTCGAGACCTCTTGTATTAAAGAAATGAGAAATGAACAAAGAAGTGAAATATGGAGTGATTACAATGGTTGGGAAAGGCTCCTATTTATAGCCTTGGCCCCCTAGATCTAATGGCTAGGAACGACTCGATCCAATGGCTATGGATGAGTCTTACAAAGAATCTCATAACAAAGGAAAGCTAGTCACTCAAAATATAAAGATGCCTAATATACATGGCTATGACATGACACGTTGGTTGTCTTTGAAGACTTTCCTTGATGGTGGCTTCAAAGATGGCAGCTTTCCTCGAATAGGCTCCATGGAAGATATCTTTCCATGAGCGTTGGTGTGAAGATGACACCTTGGATTTGGTCTTGGATGCTTGGGCGGATTGGGCTTGGTGTGGCCCAGATCTTGACTCCAAAACCTCCTCTTTAGCACGTAGGGTGCTAAATCGGGCCCTAGGGGTGTGGGCAACTCGGATGGCAATCCCCTAGGCCTCTTGGCATGCAAATCGGATGCGGACTCGGCCTCATAGGCGTGCACGTCGGGTGCGGGCTTGAGCTCCATGGCTTGGGCGGCATGGATGCAAGGGAAGGCCCTCTCGGATACGGACTTGGCCTCCTTAGTGTGCACGTCGGGTGCGGGCTCGTGCTTCATGGCTTGGGTGCCATGAAGGGTGGATGGCAAGGCCCCCTCGTGTACCGACTTGGTCTCCATGGTGCGCACATCGGGTGCGGGCTCGGGCTCCATGCCTTCGCCGGCATGGAGGGTGGGTGGCAAAGGCCCCTCGGGTGCGTGTGTTGGGCCCCCTCGGGTACAAGGCTTGTGGGCAGCACATGGGGTGCTTCACAAGGCCCCATGGTGCGGACGAACTGGCCCATGACGTATCTCTTGGGCGCGGACACCACCAAGGGCGTTGTGCATGGCCCCTTGGTGTGTGGCATTGGCAACACTTTGTGTCCCTCGGTCGGGTGGTTCGCGTGGTGCGCGAAGTTTAGCACCTATGGGTGCGGGAGACTCAATCTCAAAAAGTGAGTCGGTAACATTCTCCCACACTTAAGCTATTGACGTCCTCGTCGATTGGTAAGGATGAGGCTCAGTCGCCTTGTTCTTGAACGGCCCCGACTCATCGTCTTGTTCCCGCTTGGTTAAGGGACTCTCGTGCAAAGTTCAAGGCTTTCATGCCTTGGTCCTCGATCAATCTCGAACGATTGCCACTCTTTGGTAAGCTCATGATCCTCGAACGGTGGCCACTCCTTCTCATAAGAGATGCTCGCCTTGCTTTGTGCTTGGCTCGACCGCATCGGCGGCCTGAGGACATAACCAGAGTAAGTTAGTCTAAAATCGTCAAAGAAACATGGCTTACTTACCTCGGACAAAATGTCTTTGTCGGGTGGCTTCACTACGCCTTGTCGATACTCAAGGCAAGTGATGATGGCGGGGTCTTGAAGTATCCCCCCTTCGGTGCATTCTTGCACTCTCTCGAATTGAACCCCATCTTGGTAGGCCGTCCTGCCTACTTGCTCTATGAAAAGGCTTTGTCCTTCGCACTCTCTCGTTGGCGATCTACAAACAAAACCAAAGTGAGTTAGTCCCAATTTAGATGGAAAAATGGGCTCACTTACCTTGTCGTTCGGCTCCTTGTCGCATGGCTCGACTATGATGGTTTCTCGCCCCACGTCTTGATTTGGTTCTTCACTCAAACTCGTAAGATGCCTACAAGAATCCAAAATATCATGGGTTAGAATGGATTCTTTAACCAATAAAGAACCACTTACCTCGGACTCAAGGTCCTCGCTGTCATGATCTACTTTGCCTTGTCGATACCCAAGGAAAGTGTTGGCATGGTTTGGCCCCTCTTCAATGGGATTGGGCACCACGGTGGTTATAGTGTAAGTTTGATTGTGGAGGAGTTGGTTTTTGTGGGGTTTTGTGAGGAGAGTGTTCGATGGTGGTTAAGTCTCTTGTGTTGATTTGTGTGTTGCTTTGAGAAGTTTGGTGTTGAGCTCTTTTCGCCGGTTGAAATTTCGAGGACGAAATTTCCTAAGAGGGGGAGAGTTGTAACACCCCAATTTTGGGCTTGGAAGTTTAGGGTCTGAACCGGACCGGTCTAAATTTCGGTTCGAATATAAAAGGTGGTTTTAGGGAAAGCCTAGTTCGAGATGCATTAAAAATATGGAAAAATATCTAATAATCCTCTTTTAATATATATAAGAGAGTGGTGAAATCAATTTTAGAAAATGAAGCTTGGAAATATGACATTTCGAGTTAGTGACTAAAATGTAATTTTTGAAAAGTTCGTGACTGTTTTGAAAGGATTGAAACTTTGAATCTTTAAGGAGCTAATTTACCCAAGGGAGGATTTCTCCAGATTTTTCTTGATTTTTAAAGACTCATTTAATGTTTAATTAATAAAAAGAAAAGAGGGGAAAATCATATTTTAGTTTCATAACTAACTTTTTCTAAAATTTTCTCATTTCATTTTCTCTCAAAATTCCCTCAGCCAAACACATTTCCACAATAGCTTTTCTTTTGATTTTCACACCAAATGATGAGATTTCAATCTTCAAATGATTCCTAATCATTTCTACATCAAATCCTCTTCATTTGCATATTGATTTTTCAAGGATTTTGGCTCTAAACAAGGAGAAATCCACATTTAGAGGTATGAACGTCCTTCTCCTCTAAATACTCAGTTCTTTACTGAAATTCCCAAGTTCTCAATCCTTAAATTAGGTTTTATTAAATGTTTTAATGTTATGATCTTGATTTTGGCTTAAAACTTGAGGTTTTGATCAAATCTTGAAGAATTTCGTGGAGGTTGTTTGGGCTCTGTTTTGAGATGCCTTTTTAATGTATTTTGGATGTTTAATTATGTATAATTGAGGTTTAATCAATGCAATCCCGAATAGGTTATGTTTCCTAAGTTTTTGCTTATGAAAATGGTGGTTTTTGAGGTGATTTTGGTGTTCTGTTAATGCTGGAGGTATAAGGACGAGTTTGGGTTCTTTTTGGATGTTAATTGATGTTTAGAAATGATTAGAAGTGATGAATCTTGGCTGGGTTATGTTTTGGAAGAGTTTGGAGGTGATTTCGGTTGTGTTTGGTAGCCGAAATGTTAGATTTATGTAGAGCAGCGAGTTGTGTTGTGTTGCTGGTGTTTTTAATGCATGATGATGCATTAATCCTCTGTTGTTATGTGTTTAAAACAGGGGAGAATGATCCGGAAGCAATAGAGGTGGCGTGGGAGGTTTCTGATGATTGGAAGGCTTGTCGGCTAGCTTAGTTTTATGTATCGGTGAGTGGAGTTTGGTTTTCAGCTTTGAAACCAATGTTTGAAGGTTTTGGGAGCTTAGTTTAAGTCTAAGCAACTTAACTAAGCTCAAGAGTAAGTTTTCGGAGAAACTCTCTCTTTGATGAATCATGAGATGGTTGGATTCAATGTGTTTGATTTGCATGTTTAAATTCTGTTTTGAAAGCGTGTTTTAGCATGATTAATGCTGGTTTTGAAAGTCATGTGTTGAAGGATGCTCAAGGTAAGAGATCCTTGGTTTTTTACAATGGAAATGTGGAATTGATGCATAGTGTTGCATGTTGTTTAATGGCTTTGTTTAATGCTTTAAAACAGTGAATTGATGATGGTAATTGATGTGTATTGGCAAGTGATGTAAGTGGTTGATGGTTACTTTAATCGGATATAGTTAGCCGGCTATAGGATTGGGTGCACCGTGAATTGAGTCGCCTTGGATGTTGAGGGGTTGTAATTGTACCGTAGACTCCATCCAAGTACCCTAGCGATTGAGGAATTAGTGTCACCACGATGGAGGATGGCTCTCGTGGGTGGACTTTGTTAAGTGTCACTACGATGGAGGATGGCTCTCGTGGGTGGACCTTGTTAAGCGTCACAACGGTGGAGGGTTGCTCCCGTGTGTGAGCTTGGTTAAGGTGATTACAATGGTTGAGGTAGCTCTCATATGTAAGCCTTGTGGTGTGTCCCGACTCTCGCTAGTGAGTTATACAACTTCCGATGAGTGATGTTGAGGGGTTGTGATTGTACTGTTAAACTCTATCACGGGTGTTGAGGGGTTGTGATTGTACCGGTAAACTCCACCTTGTGTTGTTCGGTAGTGTGTATGAAGCGTGTGGGACAACACTTGTAATTCGCGTATCCGATTGTGTCTTGAGGTGAAGTGATTGGTGAATTATCACTTGAAAACCAATATAATGTTCTTGAATGTAATGAAGCAAGAGATGCTTGAAATGATGCAATGTTGCTTGGGAAGTGTCTAATGTCTTAAAAGTACATGTATTACTTGTTAAGCTTGAACAAGTGTTTGTCTTCTATTGTGAATGGTGCATATGTGCATGGAATCTCCTTAGTGCATTGAAGTCTTGTGAAGACTTGTTTAGAAAGGCATGTGATGCAAATGTGCTTTTGGTAGTTCATGTGTTTTGCATTTGTTGAATACATGAGATTGTTAAAAGGAACAAATGATTTTCCAATGGTTTTGCTTTGAAATGATTGTCAAGCATGAGGAAGTATATTGTGAAGTGGAATTGTTTTCCAAGATAATTGAGTTTAACTTTGCATGTAGTGTTCATGCATGGAAGGGTTTAAGTAATGATTTTGCAAAAAATGTGTTTTGGGAAAGTTGTTTAGCTTTTCTAAGCTAAAGGCTGGATTTCATGTTGTGCAAGGCTTGGTTTAAAGCATGTTGTTCAAAAGAGGTTTCCAATCAATGCTTTGGTTTATTGAATTGCATTTACTTTTTAAGAAGGTTTTTATGATTCGCTGCATTGATGGTGTTTTGGTTTTGAGCATTCCTCACTAAGCATTATGTGCTTACACTCCTTTTTGTCCATCAATGCAGATTTTTGAAGTTGGGACAGCAAGAAGCAAGGGATTCAAGAAGAGCTCCACTTGAGAAGTATGTCTTGGTTCATAGCTATAGATAATAAAGGCAATGGGTGGGAAAGTCTTTTATATTGATATGTAATGAGATTGTGTATGTTGAACAAGTTCGGTTTATGGTTTGAACTTGGTTGTTGATCGCTTTGCCATATTTGAATCTTCTTCATGAGTTGTTATGTTATGCTTCTTGTTTTAAAAGCATGATCAAGTGTTGATGTGTTGAATGAGTTGGTGCACCTAAGGGTTGATTGTATCTAGTTGTTAATGTAAATTGGTGGTTATGATGCTTGACATGTTGTTGTTATGTTGAGGAATGGTTTAAAGTATGTTGATGGTGTTTTGATGTTTGGTTGGTTTGGAGTAGTAGGTTGCATGCCTATAGATTGAGATTTTCCCTAATTGATGCCATGAATACGATTTGTTGATGCAAATATGTTCCTTTTATGCATGATGACTCGTTGGCATGATTAAGTGGTCATAGGGGTGTGTTTAAAGGGTCAAATGTGTGTTAAACCAGAAAATTTCTGCATTTCTGGGCAGGCCGTATCGGAACGAGTACTACTCTTTTGAAACAGGGGTCTGAAATGGCCTTGGTGTTTCGAAACGGGTAGAGCCGTTCCGAAACACTTTTGCTACTGCCAAGCCCTGTTTCGGAACAGGTTTCGAAACGGTCCCGCGTTTCGGAACGGTCATCCCCCGTTCCGGAACACTTGACCGTTGGGCACTGAATTCTATGGTTTTATGTTTTGAAGTCTTCACGTTTTAGTCCTGAACTTCGTTTATGCAATTGCTTGAGTTTGGGATGTCCGTTTGAGGTGAAATTTGGCAGAGAAGCATGAATCATGACTAATTTCATAATGGTAACTTAAAAATTGGTAAAGTCTTTTAAATTTCCAGAATTTTACATTTTGGTCCCTAAATTCGTATGTTGTGCAATTGAGTCCCTTAATGCTTTCCGATCGCTGTGCTTTTCAAGTATGTTTTTCCCAAGGGTACGCTTAAGGTTAATGTGCATCTAGATAAGTTTTAAAAGAAAAAAATGGTCGTTAATCAAGGTTGACTTTCGAGTTGACTTTGGTTTTCCCCGTGTAATCTTCGTAGTTCGGGTCAACCGTCTAGGTTGGGCTAAGGGGGTTACAAATTCCGTTTCGCAAGCTTGCCGAAACGTCGTTCAAGCCTCCGGATCAACACCACAAGAATCCGAAGATGTCTCCCCTGTTTTAAACACATCAAAGCAGAGGATTAATGCATCATGATGCATTAAAATCTTTAGCCATTACACCTAAACTCGCTGCTCTCACCAAAACTAACATTTCGGCTACCAAACACAACCGAAATCACCTCCAAACTCTTTCTCAACATAACCCAGCCAAGATCCATCACTTCTAACCATTCATAAACATCAATTAACATCCAAAAAGAACCTAAACTCGTCCTTATACCTCCAGCTATAACAGAACACCAATATCACCCCAAAAACCACCATTTTCACAAGTAAAAACTTAGGAAAAGCAACCTATTCGGGATTGCATTGATGAAACCTCAATTACACATCATTAAACATCCGAAATACATTAAAAAGCCATCTCAAAATAGAGCCCAAACAATCACCACAAATTTCTTCAAGATTTGTTCTAAATCTTGAGTTTTAAGCGAAAATCAAGATCACAACATTAAAACCTTTTATAAAACTTAATTTAAGGATTTAGAACTTGGGAATTTCAGTAAAGAACTGAGTATTTAGAGGAGAATACCATTCTTACCTCTAAATGTAGATTTCTCCTTGATTAGAGCCAAAATCCTTGAAAATTCAATAAGCAAATCAAGAGGTTTTTATGTAGAAAGGATTAGGAATCAATTGATGATTGAAACCTCATCATTTGGTGTGAAAATAAAAAGGAGTGTTGCTGTAGAAATGTGTTTGGCTGAGGGAATTTTGAGAGAAAATGAGATGAGAAAGTTTTTAAGAAAGTTAGTTATGAAAAGCTAAAATATGGTTTCCCTCTTTTCCTTTAATTAATTAAACATTAAATGAATCATTAAAATCTAAGAAAAATCTGGAGAAATCCTTTCTTGGGTAAATTAGCTCTTTAAAGATTCAAAGTTTCAATCATTACAAAACAGTCACCACTGAACTTTTCAAAAATTACATTTTAGTCACTATTTCGAAATGTTGCACTTCCAAACCTTATTTTGTAAAATTTATTTCACCACTCTCTTATATATATTAAAAGAGGATTTTTAGATATTTTTCCATATTTTTAAAGCATCACGAACTAGGCTTTCCCTAAAACCACCTTTTATATTCGAACCGAAAATCAGACCGGTTTGGTTCAGACCCTAAACTTCCAAGCCCAAAATTGGGGTGTTACATGTACGCGAGGGCGTATCGGTAAGGTTCTGAGCTACTAGAATTTTGGGCGTAGCAACCATATCGATACGGTACCTAGTGTATCGATACGACGTCAATTAATTTGGTTGTCATGAATCTTTCTGAAGCCCTGGTTCTTTATGTTTTAGTCCAAGAATGTTGTGTGTGCAATTAAGTGTATTTTGGATGATTGGTTTGGGTTGAGATTTGGCACAGTGGCAAGTAATGTGACTAATTAAAGGATGGTAACTTAAAATTTGAAGAAGCCCCTGTAATTTGCTAAAATTACGTATTGGTCCTCATCGCATGTTGTAATCAATTGAATTCCAAATCGATGTCTGTATGAGTTGATGTTTCTTACGCTGTGAGTCTAAACACTTAGGGTAACAATGTACATCGAGACAAGATAGAAAGAAAAAAAATAAGGTCATCTATTGATGTAAACTTCCCAGTTTACTCAATATTCCCCTTGTGACTCCTTCAGTTCAGTCAGGCGTCTAGACCGGGTCGAGGGAGTTACAACTATCGCCCATTAGAGACCACTGCCCTGGACTGTAGTCCACCCTGACACAAAGCTCTATGGACTCTATGACATGCAAACTATATATACGACTGACTCGAGGCCAAGGCTTACATTATTCAATATTTCTTTTCATTTTATGAGCTTAGCTCCATTCGAATTGCACACCAAGGTTCCACTACCCTTTTCACAAATAAGGGTTTAATCATAAACATTTATAGACTATTGTCTCATTCTTTGCATTCGAAGGCCCCTAGCTAGATCTATTTAACTTTCATTCATGATTTCTATCCATTGAATCATTAATCGTTCATATAATTAAGCATACATGTTCATTCTTGTAATAATTCAATCATTTCATTTTCATGATTATCATAAAACATAGCATAGGCATTTCATCATACCAAGGCAATATATTCAAGTTTAAGCATGCAATCATTCAGTTCTCATGATCCAAGTATTTGTAAAGGAAATACTCACATTGCCTCCAAGTTAGCATAGCCATAAGAATGAGCATAAGCAAATACAATTGATACTTGTAATCATAGCAATGCAAAACAATGTTCGGAATGGTTGTAACCCCTTTCCGAGATTTTAAACTGCACTCACAGGTTATTTCTGAGCTGGTTTTGCTCCCGAATCACGATGCCCTTTTGCTTATTTATGATTGGATATAACGTATTCGTTGCCCCTTCAACTATTTCTTGGTCTACTAGCAATAAAAGATACAACTAAGCATTAGAACAAGCCTATCATCCAAGTATACGTTATAATTCATTCGAATAGCCCCCTAAAGGTATTAACAACTTTTTTCTAGTTTCATTTTATTTCAAAACAGCCTAAAAACACCTTTACAAGCTTACAACAGTCCCGTTTATGGCAATATATATACACCAATAAAGTAGTTTTCCCCGAGTTTTGTTTACAAGCTAAAAAGTCCATTTTAATATTTTTCATACTTACGACATTTTCTACATCCTTTCTTACTCAAAACAGAGCAGCCATCACCTATTTTATTTATCGAACCAAAACAGTCCCATGACTTCTTCTAGGTACATCAAAACATCCCTATTTTCAAGCATTACCTAAGTGAGCACCTTAAAAGTTCACTAGAGATGCAAACAATCTACTAATCAAGTTAAAATAGTCCCTTAAAATTAATCCATACAAAATTCTGCCATGTTTTCATATGCTCTTAATAACATGATCAAAACAGCCCACAAACCGTTCTATTAAACCAAAACAGTCTACTAGGTATTGGAGGAACATTTCCCCTACATGCAAAACATTAGGACAACACCTAATCTATCCATTTAGTCCCTAACTTCATCAAGTTCATATAAACAACTTGATTTCCAATTCAAAAAGTAAAAACAGTTTCAATTTCTCCCTAACTCGTCCAACTAGGAAAACAATCGATCATAGCATTTGAATGTATATACCACATATCTCATTACAAGTAACTTTTCAAAAATTAATCTAGTAACAAAGATATTCAAGACAATATCCTAGTTAAGTTCTAGATTCAATGCAAGATAAAAGTGATAAGAAAGAGTATATCACCTTCTCTTTATGCCAAAGACCACAACTCCAAGATTTCTTAACACAAATCAAGCTTCACTAAGGTTCAATGGCTATCTCCAATTCTCTCTCTCTAATTTGTGTGTTTCGGTCAAATGGAGAAGATGAAGGATGACTAATTCCTTTCTCCTCTTTGGCCGTAACTCACCAAACACCAACACCACATGTTTGACACATGTGTAAATCCTTAAGATTTCTTTAGAATTACATGCAAGCTCCTAGATTCATCTTTCTTTCGATTAAGCCTTAATAAAAAGGTTATCATATTCTACAAGCTTACCAATTAGTCCTTAATTCTTCAATTAATTTGCTAAGAATTTCTTTAATCCACTTAAGACACATTCAAGGTAGTAACTTACTTCCAGGCCTATATTTAGGGTATTACAATTCTCCCTCCCTAAAATAATTCTTATTCAAATTTACCTAAGGGAAGAAGATGAGGGTATTGCTTCCTCTTAGCTGATTCTGGCTCCCAAGTAGCATGTTCCATCTTATGATTCTTCCAAAGCACATTGACAAGAGAAACAACTTTATTACAAAGCCTTTTAACTTCTCGGTCCAAGATTTGGACCGGTACTTCTTCATAGGATAAATCTGGATTGAGTTCGTCCACTTCTGATTCAAAACATGAGATGGATCAGATTGATACTTCTGAAGCATAGAGACATGAAATACATTGTGTATTTTGTGGAATTCATTTGGTAGAGCCAAACAGTAGGCTACAAGACCAATACTCTCTAATATTTCGAATGGTCTAATAAAACGGGGACTGAGTTTTCCTTTCTTCTTGAATCTTAACACTTTCTTCCATCGAGATACCTTAAGGAAGACTCTATCTCCTACATTATACTAGATGTATCTCCTCTTGATATCAACATACACCTTCTGACGATTGAATGTTTCCTTTAATCGTTTGTGTACGCTTTGAATTTGATCTTCGGTTTCTCAAAGCAATTCTGGTCCTAAGGATTTGCTTTCACCTAACTCGGACCAACATGTTGGTGTCCTACATCTTCTCCCATACAAAGCTTCAAAAGGGTTCATCTTAATCGATGTCTGATAGCTATTATTGTATGTGAATTCAACTAATGGTAAAGACTTTTCCTAGCTTTTTGCCAAGTCAATTACACAAGCTTTGACCACGTCTTCTATCACTTGAATTACTCTCTCTGATTGTCCATCTATTTGAGGATGGAAGGTAGTACTTAAGTTTAATTTGGTCCCCAAAGCCTTCTGTAATGAATTCTAGAATCTAGATGCAAATCGAGGATCTCGATCGGAGATAATGGACATGGGGACACCGTGTAATCTAATTACCTCTCTTATGTACAATTCGGCTAATTGCTCTAGACTCATGTTCATCCGAACAAGCAAAAAGTGTGCTGAGTTAGAGAATCTATCAACAATAACCCATAAAACACCATTTTTTCTTGGTGAAAGGGGTAATCCCAATACAAAGTCCATCATTATTCGTTCCCACTTCCATTGTGGCAACTCAATAGGCTATAGAAGTCTCGTAGGCACTTGGTGTTAAACTTTCACCTTTTGACATGTTAGGCATTTTGACAAATATTCAGTGATATCCGACTTCATTCTCAGCAACCAATACACTTCTTTTAAGTCTTTATCATTAGGCATACAAACCCTATTTCGAAAATGGACTACTATGTGCTTATCGGAGCATTTATTCTTTCAAGGCTTGATCATTAGGCATACAAACCCTATTTCTAAAATAAAGTATACCATTCAGCCTAAAATAAAAGTCTGAGTTTGGAGTCGAGTCAAGCTTAAGCAAAATCACTCGAAATTCAGGATCAAATTGTTGAAGCTGCTTGATTCTCGAACTAAACTTAGAGTGAACATGTAGTTCGGCTACTTGCCTTTGGTCTTTTTGCAATATGAAGTGAGCATTGATTGCTATATAGGCTATAAGACAATACAATATTTTTAGGACCAAAACTACATGAGTTCGACTTATATGGAATAAAGGGCACTATTTTTAAAACCTTACCAATAGAACGTTTGTGACTGAGTGCATCATCCACTACATTCGCCTTCCCTGGGTGAAAATCGATAATCAGGTCATAGTCCTTAAGAAATTATACTCATCTTCTTTGCCTGAGGTTCAATTCCTTTTGAGTTAGTAGATACTTTAAACTTTTGTGATCGATGAATAGGTGAAATCTTTCTCCATATAAGTAGTGCCTCCAAATTTTTACAGCAAACTGATTGCGGCCAATTCCAAATCATGTGTCAGATAGTTCAATTCATGAGCCTTCAATTGTCTAGAGGCATATGCTACCAACTTTTTATCTTACATAAGTACACAACCTAACCCGAGGTGGGAGGCATCACTATAAACTGTATAATACTTCCCAATTCAGGTTGAGTCAAAACCAAGGCTCAGGTGAGAACTTGTTTCAACAAATCGAAGCTTCTTTGTTGATTCTTCGACCACTTGAATGGTGTATCCTTTTGGAGGAGTAGAGTCAAAGGGGCAGCTACCATCGAAAACCCATTCAGAAATCTTCTATAGTATCTAGTTAAACCGAGAAAACTTCTAACTTCCCCTACATTCTTCAGAGGTCTACAATCGATAATCGATTGGATTTTCTTTGGATCCATTTTATTCCTTCAGATTAGATGACATGGCCAAGGAAATACACTTTCAAGAGCCAAAATTCACACTTACCAAGCTTGGCAAAAAGATGATTTTCTCTCAAAGTTTGCAACACTATTCGAAGATGTTCTGAATGCTCTTCTCTATCCTTCTAATAGATGAGTATATCATCTATAAAAACTACCAAAAATTTTCCAAGATATTGTTTGAAAACCTAATTCATAAGGTCCATGAAAGCTGCTAGAACATTGGTTAAGCCGAAAGGCATCACTAGAAACTTCCAATGACTGTATCGAGTTTTAAAGAAAGTTTTTGGTATGTCAGACTCCTGAATTCTCATCTAATAGTCTCCTAATCGTAAATTGGTTTTAGAAAATACTTTGGCATTCTTGAGTTGGTCAAACAAATTCTCGATTCTCGATAAAGGATATTTGTTCTTGATAGTGATCTGATTCAACTAACGGTAATCGGTCTTAGAAAATACTTTGGCATTCTTGAGTTGGTCAAACAAATCCTCGATTCTTGATAAAGGATATGTGTTCGTAATAGTGATCTGATTCAACTAATGGTAATCGACACACAACCTAATTGACATGTCTTTCTTCTTGACAAATAGCACTAAAGCACCCCCAAGGTGAAGAACTAGGTCTGATGAAACCATTGTCTTGTAGTTCTTGTAAATGGTGTTTGAGATATTTGGAGTTCAACAGGAGCCATCTAATAAGGAGTAATAGACACAAGATTGGTCCCAGGTTTCACTTCAATTTTGAATTCCACTTCTCGTATTGGAGGTAGTCTCGAAAGTTCCTCAGGAAATACATTAGGGAATTCAGAAACAATGGGAAATGATTTTACACCAAATTCAAGTCCATCACATCTAATCATGGCAGCAAAGATAGAGTTGGGTTTCTTATCGATCAAAGTTATGGATTCCTTCCCTAGACCACGAAGAAAGGGTCTCCTTCTATGACAATCTACCGAGGCCTGATTCCTTCCTAGCCAGTCTAACCCCAAAATGATATCAAATTTAAAGAAGGGTAAAGCTAAAAGACCACCGGGGAAAGGAATGCCATGGATAAACAAAGGACAATTTTTACATATTTTGTTCACTATCAATTTATCTCCTAGGGGATTAGTAGCAATTAAATTACAGTTTGTGGGTTCAGGCTTCAATTGAAATTTCTAAATTAAGGATGAATATATAAAGGAATGTGTTGAACCCGAATAAAAAAAAGCATAGACAAGGTGCACATCTAATTGAATTGTACCTATAATTACATCATGAGATTCTTCGTCTTCACGACCTCGGATGTGATAAACTCGAGCAGGTGCCCGAGACTCCTGGTGAGTGGCATTCGACCCTTGGCCTTTATTCTTCCCGTAATTCCCAAAATGAGCTTGCTTAGGTCCTCTTCCCCTTGATGACTGGTTTTGATTCGAACCTCTAGATACATGGGATAATAACTTGTTTGGGTTCTGGGGACAATCTTTGATGCAATGTGTCATTTCCCTACATAGATAACAAGCATTGGATTGTTTCCGGCATTGCTCAGAATGATGTTTCTGACAAAATATTTCAAGTAGGGACTTCAAATTCTCTTCTAGTATTTCCAGTACTATTAACAGATACTAAGTGTACAGAATTTTTTCCCACCGATTGAGGCTTGGCTATGAAATGACCTTTTGGTGCATTGTTGTAGTTAGAAGAAATTCCTCCTTGATATTTCTATTTCTTGTTGTGCCAATATGGTTTGTGATCACCTCTGGATCTCTTATCATTTCTCGACATATTTCCCTTCTTTCTCTCCGAAGTCTTCATCTTGGCTTCTGTATCTATCACTTGATTAACCAAATGTTGGAAGTCAATAATTCTGAGAGCAGTAAACATAGGACCAAACTCCTCGTTGAGCCCATCAATGAACATTCGGCACTTGTCCTCCTCCTTCTTGATAAACTCAGACCCGTATTTGCAATACTTGAAAAAATTACTCATGTATTGCTCAATTGGTTTCCCGCTTTACTTCAAATACAAGAAACACTTCCTCCATTCAGCAAGATATTGCTCACTAATATATTTCTTTCGAAATTTTTCAAGAAAGAATTCACATGTGATTGCTTCTGTTGGGGCCCCCAGAATTGTAGTTTCTCACCAACTGAGTGCTTCCCCGGTCAAGAGGACTACAACATACCCTAATTTATGTTCGTCTGAACATTGTAGTTACTTGGTTAAAATCCTTTTTGTAGCTTACATCCAGAATTCAGCTTCTTTTGGCTTTTCTTCACTAGCTCTAGTGAAGCTGTAAGCTCGATGTTGAGCTAATTTGTCGATTGGGGCTCTCGTTGGTACTGCTACCAGAGGATTATGAAGGGTTGGAGGGTTTTATCTCATAGAGATGATCAGTTGATCGAACATCTCCTTTAAAATAGAAAAGCATTCCTGTTGAAGGAGATGAATTGCAGGATCTTCTTGCTGAACTTTTCCCAACCATGTTTCAGACATTCTATCATAATAAGAGAAGAGCTTGATCAGCTACAAGTCACAATAAACATTTATCCAACTCCTAGGTGGCACTAGAGTAATCAATAACAATACCATACTCTTAACTTGACCCTAGAATCAAGCAACCTTAACTTTGATTACCAAACTATAACATCCTAAATCGTGCTTAGAAAAAGACCGTGTCTAGAATGCTAAAGAAGACTACACAATACCAATTAAAGGTTCGAATGAGCATTTGATCAAACACAATTCTTCTTAGAGACAGATAATCAATCGAAGACAACATCAACAAGCAAGGGTTTCGATCATGTTCTGCTTATCAAAACAATTATTTAGATACAAATTTGAAACTAGGTGATCACATATCGAAGACACAAGTCTTCTTAGAGACAAATAATCAATCGAAGACACAATTTTCATGAATTACAAATTCTATACTAAGACATCTACTATGCAAGGTTCTTAAGGGCATGATGCTAATCTAATTCAATCTTAGGTACAACTTATAAAAGAACTAATCAATCCTACTTAAGGGTTGAACATGTATTATATTTTTAAACATTTATGTTTCCTTCCTAGTAAGCAAGCATGCTCTCGATGGAAATCAAACACAACAAGATCAAACAAGTTATGCTCTCCCTCTTGTAATATGTTATCAAAATGCAATATAAATGATTTTTAGGCCAAGAAAATTATTCTCAAATATAAGCATGGCAAACAAATTTCTTAAATCAAGTTTCCTGTTTTAACTTACATAAGCATTTCATTCAGTACATGATTTTGACTTTCTTGCTTACTCATCAAATGTATCCCACTATGTTTGTAACATGAAATTTTTATTCGAGGATACCTATCAGTCGATCTAGCCAACCATATACAGCACAACGACAACCATCAGTCATGTAATCATGGAGGCTACCATAATTAATGAGTAGAAACAATGACCAAGTTGATTCAAGTTCAAGTGATTAACCATATTAACATGTCAAAAACTCTATCTCAACCATGTAGTACCATACTTTATCAAGAAAGCTCCTCAACCAAGAAATTTTCTATGGCAATCTAGCATCAAAATCATATTAATACTTGCCTCTAAACAAGACATCAAAAGGAACCATACAAACATGTTATACCTAACATTACAACCCAAAACATTATCATTATGCTATTATGTAAACTAAAGTGTCGCCATCCTAAGAGTTCTTACTTAAGTACAAAATATACTCTTAGCAAGGTTGTGACTTGATCAAGCTCCTCGATAAGATGGGTTCCCAAAACAATTAACATGAAATCTAGTGAAAGAATTCTAATAAGCAATAGCTTAGTGAAGAGTTTAAAGTATATAAAACAATTGACTATCAAGCTTATAAACTTTCACTACTTTAACAATTTCATGCTTATAAAAAGCTTGAGTAACAAGGCAAAGATCAATTGAATAATCATACATATTCATCATCAAAGTCAAAACCATCAATATAATTCTCATGACAATCGAACAATGGCATGCAAATGCATACTTCGGCATGAATTTGAGACCAAATAACAAGTTATTCCAAAAACCTTATATATATATATATATATATATATATATATATATATATATATATATATATCATAGCGATCAACACATATATAAAGTTAACTTAATTGTACATTCCTAGCAACTAAGTTCTCATATCTTTTCTTAGTTTCATAAATTTTATTAATATGGTCGATAAACATAGCCTAGTGAATCGAAAGTCTAGTCTAGATACACGAGTACCCAACCAACTGTAGCCCGTAAAACATATTGTACTCATAGTACATGTCAATCCCTCCTACGGTCACCAATGACCACATACACATCTCTCCTACTATTGCCCATTAGGGACCACTTCCCCGTACCGTAGTCGACCCCTACACTTAGCTCTATGGACTCTATGGCACGCCAACTATATCTACGACTGACTTAAGACCAATGCTTACATTATTCAATATTTCTTTTCATTTTATGAGCTTAGCTCCATTCGAATTGCACAACAAGGTGCCACTACCTTTTTTTACAAATAATGGTTTAATCATATACATTTATAGACTATTGTCTCATTCTTTGCATTCGAAGGCCCCTAGCCAGATCTATTTAACTTTCATTCATGATTTCTATCCATTGAATCATTAATCTTTCATAAGATTAAGCATACATGTTCATTATTGTAATAATTCAATCACTTCATTTTCATGATTATCATAGAACATATCATAGGCATTTCATCATACCAAGGACATACATTCAAGTTTAAGAATGCAATCATTCAATTCCCATGATTCAACTATTTCTTAAGGAAATACTCACCTTACCTTCAAGCTAGCATAGCCATAAGCATGAGCATAAGCAAATACAATTGATACTTGTAATCATATCAATGCAAAACAATGCTCGGAAAGGTTGTAACCCCTTTCCAAGACTTTAAACTGCACTCACAGGTTATTCTGAGCTAGTTTTGCTCCCGGATCACGATGCCCTTTTGCTTATTTATGTTTAGATCTAACGTATTCCTTGTCCTTATAGACTCTTTGGAAGATGTGTGAAATAATGCAGGCAAAATGGGCAATTTATAGATAATGGGTAATTGTATGCCAAGAGTCCTTTGCGTGCAAGTATACACGGTCTGCAAGTAATACAGCTTGGTAAGTTTAGTTATCAATCCCATAGAGATTGACTCGGAATTTGATTGCTTTGATGGTTTACTTGTCTTGGGAAAAAAGATTACTTGTTTTAGAAACTACATAAAAGAAAAGAAAACAATAGAGTAAAACGTTAGCAAGGAGGGTGCTTTTAATGAATGATGAGTATTGGCAGAGAATGCCTAGTTTTAACACTGTTCATGTCAACCTTTGTTGGCAAACTGTCTTAGCATTGTTTGCCGAGCAGATTCAACATTAGCAAAGCCTCTCTCGATGTTCATTGCCCTAAGTCGATTATGTAAAAACCCTATATCTCTA
Organism: Hibiscus trionum; assembly: GCA_030270665.1. Taxonomy (NCBI): domain Eukaryota; kingdom Viridiplantae; phylum Streptophyta; class Magnoliopsida; order Malvales; family Malvaceae; genus Hibiscus; species Hibiscus trionum. The sequence goes on along the minus strand of BSYR01000010.1, from coordinate 2,829,192 downwards.
TAGTGCATGTTTTTAAAAGAATCGAGTTGATTAAGAACCAATTTATACTCCGAGTGGGTAGATATCACTTCAGACGTAAGTTCATCTACTTGAACAACTTCTCTCAAATCTTCTCTCTCAGGTATCCAACAACTAATCGTTATCTCCCAAGTCTGTTAAGATATTGAGGAGCAATAGGCCAACTATGTCAGCTCTCACTTGGCAAAGTATTTAGAAAGACAGTTATGCCATCTCTCGCTTGGCATTTACTATTAGAAACAATAAAGCATGCCAGATAAAAAAACTTGCCAAAATAGAATTGTATTCAGAGAACTAAGACATAAACCCAATGTTTAAACCAAGCATCCCCCACCAACTATAAAATTAGTTCATGGTGAGGGATTTAACCAACAAAACCATAACTATTTTCAAATACATCATCCTAAAATAAATGTAAAACAACTTAAAACCAAAAGAATGGGTGAGAGAGGTCTCTCGATGCAGTCCTCAAATCTAGGCTCTCGGCCAAATGGTTGAACCACCCTTCCTCGGTGCAGCCAACCGTCACTCGCCAAGCTCTCCAATACCTCACTCTAATCACTCTAAGTCTTCACTTCACTCCTCCACTCCTCTTTTTGTTTGATCGGTTGGTTGTATTTATAGGTGTTCAAGGGAAGGGAATAGGATAGCATCCTCATTTGAATTTCAAAATGCTCCAAGGATAAGAGATAAGCCTCATCCGATCAGTGTGATAGCTTATCAAGCTAGGGCTAACGTCATCTTGCCAGTGTTGCCTTGGCACACAAGCTTGGCATGTCTTCGCCAACGTAGCTTGGCATCACCTTATATGTTATTTTTTTGGAGATTGATCCATATGCGATCTTTTAAGAGCCTGATCCTTTCCTATTTTTTCGGGGTTCAACAATCTCTTAGCATGGCATCAAGTGCACTTCTCTGCCAACAAGTGTTTGGAACCATCTGGTCCTTTTGTGCAAACAACATTTGGCATTCTTCTTGGCAATCCTATATGTTTTGCTTTCCTACGCCAAATCCCATGTCAAACCTGCAAAATAACCACAGAAATTCCCTTCACCATGGCATAGATAGAAAACTAAACTCCTTATGCAAATGCATGATTCTAGTAACCTAATGCAACTAAATGTACCTAAAAACAAGCAAGAATTTTGTAAAATTGGCAGTAAAAAACAACACATTGGAGAGGTAACACACCCTCAAACCCAACTCATTGCTTGTCCTCAAGTAATGCAAAGAAAGAAAAAAGAAAAATTGTGAAAATGTTACCTCGAAAAAAATTTGGTTGGTAATGCCAATAGATGATGGCAAGCAGAGTTTGGCTTTATTTTTGTCCTCAGTTTCTCAATGTAATTGTGCCAACAGACAACAATTTAAATTCAACAATATTACTCTAGTTTATGCTCATGAAGACTGCATGATGTGCGGTCAATATGCATCAAGTATCCTTTCACTCCCTTAGCCAATTTTACTTTCTAAACTCATATTCTTATTTTCATTATTTTCCTTTTCTTTGCCAAAGGTCTCTGGCATTATCTTAAGCTTGCTTCGTGACACTGTTTAGCGTGAGTGATAAGAGGGAGCATACCACGAATCCCCACCTTAATCCATACATCACTAGGCTTTCTCTTCAACTCATACTCTAAGGTTTTGGACTTAAGAACTAAGAGGGAGCAAACCATGAAGCCCTAAGTACTTATTATCCCTAGGTAGGGGAGAGTTCCATTGCCTTGGCAGAACATTGCTGCCTTATTCTATTTTTACCTTGGCATCAATTTTTTTTAATCTGAGCATAGTATCCTGACATACTATCCTGTTGGCATGGCATGACAACTAAAGGTTAAAATTTCTTCATTGGGAATATACCTAGATCATATAAAACTTTCCTAACAAATGTTAACAAACTTCAAAAATAAATCGAGGCAAACTTTTGTTTTTTGTTATGGTTCGGTATGAAACTATCTACGTGACCTATATGGCATATGATAACATAAATGTGAACATGAAATGCATGGCATAAATGTGAAGAAATTCACACCCCCAAACCAAAGATGTGCATTGTCCTCAATGCATGAAACAACATATATATACAAGAAAAACAGAAAAATAAAAATGCATGATCATGAATATGAAATATAATGAATGCAAGGAGTTTAGGAAGAAGAGGACTCCCTTCAGACGAGGCGTCCTCACGTATGGCACAGGCTTCTTCTTCTTTTTTGGCACATGTCTTTCTCATGGTATGTTTGGACTTACTGGATCAGTTGGCATGACATCGTCATTGGCATAGGGCTCAGTGGGAAAAACTGGGAATGGCTGGCACATCTCCTGAGGAATGTTTGACAAGCACCTCTCAGATGATAGTATCCCTTTCCGTTGTGTAGTGCCTCATCTTAACGTTAAGCTCCTCACCTACCTCTAGTTTTTGGAGAATAATCTCCTAACGAGCGTACACTTGGGACAACACTACCATCGAACTTGTTGGCATAGCTTTCGGCACACTATTGGGTTCTACCTTTGGCTTGGGCTTTGGCGTGGTTGTCTTGGCCTTTCCCTTGTCCTTCTCATTTGGCTCAAAAGTCGTGAGGTTTTTCCAAATAATGGCAATGATGGTTGTTCCCTTGATTGTTTGGCTGATATCCTCATCCTTCTTAGGCACTTCATGGCTCAAACAAATATTAGAAATTAACAAAGGGAAAAACAAACTACCCTTATCCTTCTCAGCACATTTATAAGCCTCATCGGTAATGATTTTGCCAACGTTGATCTTGCGTCCTTTGATGATGGAATGTAGCAAAATTAGACGGTCTTCTGAAACGATCTCATTGTGAGATGTAGGCAACAGATTTGCCTTAATAAAATGGTTCCAACCTTGTATTGGTGGCTTCAACACCAACCTCTTCACTGTCTGGTGGTCCATCGATGAGATTGTCCAATCTGTACCAGGCTCACACAAGTCTGTCAATAATTTCTTGCGTTTGACAACGGTCATAGATACATCATAGTTGGAGTGCTCATCCTCTATAGTATTCAAAGAAAACAATGAATTCACATACCCTTCATCAAAACGCACACATTTACCTCTAATCATCAAGAATGAAGAATCTTTTGTTAGATGAGCACAAAACTCTCGCACGATCGTGGCATAGATCTCCTTTTTTGTTGGCAAAAAGTACTCCAACCATGCTTCTCGACAATGGCCATGAAATCCAGTGGGAATCCAACAGTGGTGTCAGTTTGGAAGTTGAAGTGCTTCTCGTACAAAAAAGATCTTAAGGCAAAGCTTGTCTCGAATTTCTTGTAAATGTCTTCATTGAAGAACCGTTTCAAGGGCATAGATGAAGACACCATGGAAAAGAGGAAGAGTTTGAATTGGTGATGAAGAAGAGAAGTTGAGAGGCTTCTTGAATCTTTCTCGAGAAAAGAAAGAAAAGTGAGAGAGTTTTGTTTTGGGGAAATCGGCTAGTGTAAAGAAAGTAAAAAGATGGAGTGGTGGAATGGGTTTTAATGATGTTAGTCGAAAAAGTTGGTGATAATGATGGAATGTTGAGAGTTTTAATTGGAAAAAAATTTAAAGTGAGAAGGTGAAGTGATAGGATAATTATGATGAATTTAAATCTAGCTTAAATTGGGCGGCAAGGAGAATCTCAAAGATTTTTCCCTCTCATCTTAATAAAGCTAGGGTTTTCTCTCTTCTTTCTTCTTTAGCACAGAAATCGAGCATGCCAAGCTGCATTGGCATGTTACATGGGATCACTCTTGGAAATGTTCCTGCAATGTCCGTGGTAACATTCATAGCAATGTTCCTGTAGAAATTTTGTAAACACATAAAGCAAACTTTTCAACATAGCAAAAGAATAAAAGTGAAAAATAACAAAAAGAAAAACAAAACTTGAATCCTAAAACAAACAAAAACAATTATCTTAATATTTACAAAGAATTTCAAACCTGTGAATGTCTCATTCTAATTCTGCCAAGAGGATCACCTCATTGGCATTGCTTTGCTTACCGTCCAAGTAATGCTTTAATCGTTGGTCATTCACCTTAAAAATTTCTCTCGTACGTAAGTTTTTAATGTCCACAACCCCATGGGCATAAGGTTTAACAACTTCATAAGGACTCGTCCATCTTGATTTGAATTTACATCGAAAAAGTTTAAGTCGAGAGTTAAATAAAAGAACAAGTTGGCCTATTGAAAACTATCTTGGCATGATCTTACTATCATGACAACGTTTTGCCTTCTCCTTGTATATCCTAGCATTCTCATAGGCTTGCATCCTAAATTCCTCTAACACATTGAGGTCAAGCAACCTTTTTTCTCCAGCAACTCTCCTTGCCATGTCAAGATTCTTAATGGTCCAATAGGCCTTATGTTCAAGCTCCACTAATAGATGGCTTGGTTTGCCAAAGACAAGACTAAATGGTGAAGTACCCAAAGGAGTTTTAAATGCAGCCGTGTAAGGCCATAAGGATGCATCTAGTCTTATGGACCAGTCTTCCATTGTTGGATTTACAGTTTTTCCCAAAATGTTCTTAATCTCCTTATTTGAAATCTCGGCTTGCCTATTCGTCTATGGATGATATATTGTGTCAATTCTCTGATGAATCCCATATCTGCACAAAGCTTTAAAGATTAGATTACATTTAAATGGGTACCCTCATCGTGAATGATCGCTCTAGGAGCACCAAATTGGGTAAAAATGTGTTTGTGCAAGAATTTGGCAACGACCTTGGCATCATTTGTTGGAAGAGCAAAAACCTCTACCCACTTGGATACATAATCAATAGCAACAAGAATGTACATATTACCGAATGATGGGGGAAAAGGACCCATGAAGTCTATCCCCCATACATCAAACAGATCCAATGGAATAATGTTCTGGAGTGGCAATTGGTGTCTGCCAGAGATGTTTCCTTTCTGTTGGCATCGATCACATGCCTTGGGATACTCGTGGGCAACCTTGTATTGTGTGGGCTAAAAGAATCTTGATTGCAACACCTTGGCAACAGTCTTCATCCCAGCAAAGTGACCTTCATATGGTGCGGCATGACATAGATGCAATATGTATTGTTGTTCATCTTCTGGAACACACCGGAGAATCACTTGGTCGGCACATTGCTTGAACAATATCGGCTCATCCAAATATTATTGCCTTACTTCTCGTAGGAATCTTTTCTTGGCATTGTATGCCAAGTCTGGTGGTAGAATATTGCTTACCAGGTAGTTGACTATGTCAGCATACCATGGCATGGCACTAACTGTAAGCAAATACTCGTCAGTAAACTCATCTCTAATGATAGTGGTCTTACCATCTTCAATGTGATGCTCCAATCAAGAGAGTTGGCCAGCTACTAAGTTTTCACTGGCTTTCTTGTCTTTGATCTCTAAGTCAAATTCTTGAAGTAAGAGCGTCCATCGAATTAGTCTGGGCTTGGCGTCCATCTTTGCCAAGAGATACTTCAATGTCGAGTGATCTATATAAACCACAACCTTGTTACCAATTAGATGAAATCTAAATTTATCAAAAGCAAATGCAACCACAAGAAATTCTTTCTCGGTTGTAGAGTAGTTAACTTGTGCTTCATTCAAGGTTCAGCTGGCATAGTCGTTGACATCACACATGAGCTCAAAGGGCTCATTCCAATATGGTGCTATGACTATATGGGCATTGATCAATCTCTCTTTAAGTTCCTAAAAGGCTCTCAAACAAGAATTGTTAAAAGCAAGGGCAACATCCTTCTCTAACAACAAGCATAAAGGTTTAGAGATTTTTGAAAAATCTTTAATAAGTCGCCGATAAAAACCAACATGACCCAAAAAAACTCCTTATACCTTTATCACTCGTTGGAGGTGGCAATTGCTTGATTACCTCCACTTTGGCTTGATCAACTTCTACTCCTCTCTTGGTTACCTTGTGACCAAGAACAATGTCCACCTTCACCATGAAGTGGCATTTCTCCAAATTCAACACTAGGTTTGTCTTGATGCATCTCTTTAAGACTTGTTCCAAGCTATGGATGCATTCCTCAAATGTTGTACCTAACACTAAGAAATCATCCATGAATACTTACATGTTGTGTTCGATCATATTAGAGAAAATGACCATCATGCAACGTTGGAATGTTGTTGGTGCATTACATAGATTGAATGGCATCTTTCTGAAGGCAAATGTCTCGTCTGGACGCGTAAACATGGTCTTCTCTTGATCATCAGGGGAAATGACAATTTGATTATAGCCCAAATAACCATCCAAGAAATAGTAAAAAGCTTTAAATGCCAGCTTGTCTAACATCTTGTCAATGAAAGGCAATGGGAAGTGGTCCTTCCTTGTAGCCTTGTTTAACCTTTTGTAATCCATGTACACTCTCCATCCGATAATGGTTCTAGAGGGAATCAATTCAGCTTCACTATTTTGCACCACAGTCATGCCACCTTTCTTTGGCACACACTACACCGAGCTAACCCAAGAGCTTTCGAAAATGGGATAAATAATCTCGGCATCAAGCAATTTTATGATCTCTTTCTTAACTACCTCTTTCATGGGTGGGTTTAACCGTCTTTGGCCTTCAAGAGTCCTCCCATTGTATTCCTATATAATCATCTTGCGCATGCAAATGATTGGGCTAATACCTTGGATGTTTGCCAAGTTCCAACCCAACGCTTGCTTATACTCCCTTAATATTACCAACAATCTTGCCTCATGATTATTAGTGAGATCAGTGGCAATAATCACTGGTAGAGTTGAGTGCTCACATGTATAAGCATACTTTAACTGTTCTAGAAGTGGCTTAAGCTCCAACTCCTGTGGTTCCTCAATTGATGGTTTAGGTTTCTTTATCTTTCTGCCGACTAACTCTAGTGGTTCAAGGTAACTCCCATCTTCATCTCCTAAGGTTGATTCCTCAAATAGTCCAGCTATGCCATCAAACATGTTGGCATCAAATTCTGCATCCTGGCACAATTGTGCCACATCCAAAGTATAGATAGAATCCATCATCTCCTTGGTTTGACATTCATGAGGATCATCTGCACATTTCAAAGCTTGAAACACGTTAAAAGTAACATGTTGGTCATTCATTCGCATGGTTAGTTCCTGTAAAGTGCTCATTAGTTATATATTTTTTGCGCATTACATCTCATATTATTGCTATTCTTAAGTACATTTTAGGCATAATTAGGTTCATGCATTGCATATTACAATATTCTTTACTTTGCGCTGCTTTTATCGATTGTCATTTATTTGGTAAGGAAAATACGTTGTTTTAGTTTAGTTTTAGTTTCAGGTACTAGAAGCTGGTAGAAGGAGAGGGGAGCTGAGGAGCTGATGTTGAGGCAGCAGACCAAGGAGTTGTACTGAAGCAGTTCCTGAAAGAGATAGTCGTTGCCGAGTAGCTACCGCCACCATACCTGCCGCCCAGGGCAGCAAGTTGAGGAATTGGAAAATTGGAGTGCAATCTGTAGAGCAGAAAATCCTAATTCTAACGATTCCATCCACCCAATTTTCTGACGCCGGGAGCAGCGGACAGAGCCGCCGAAGGAGGAGATCAAGATAAATTGCTGTGCAAAGAAACGAGAAGGAGTCCACATTCAACTTAAAGAAGTCAGAATTAAAGGTTACAATTAATGCAAAAGCTACTTTGAAGACTTCTACTCCAAGAAGGTCTTGGCCTAGCTAATGCTTATATATACTCGACATATTTTGTAATTGTAGACAACTTAGGTTTTCCTTTGGGCATAATCTACGTTTTCTTGCCGCTAACCATGTTCTAAATTCTCTCTTAGGTTTGGGTTATGTTGTAAACTAGTGTGAGAATGGTTGTTTAGGAACTAAGTTTGTATTTGCATTTAAACTTCAAGGTTTGATTATTACATGCTCTTCATAGTTTTCAATTATGTTCGAAAGATTAGTTGTTAACTATCTATTCGTTCGGTGTCGAGAGAGTTGAACTCACGAAAGGGATAAGTACGATCCTCATCCTGATAAGGTGTTGATCAATCTAGCCTAGACATAGATTAGGGTTTAAGGCGGCTAAAAAAGAACGAACCAAGGTTGCTGTCTTTGCAAGATTCACGCCGTGACGGGTATCATCTGCAGTGGGCAACAACAACATCCTGACTTAGACATAAGCAGGATCGTTATTGAAGCGTTTTGCTGAGCCTTGAAGGAATGCCGAGTTTGCCGTCGAGCCATCCGTCTGTTCCACTACCGAGGCAGCGAAAGCGTCAAAGCAGCTAATCTGCCATCCTCCGCCGAGGCAGCAAAGTTTGGTAGCGCAAAGAAACTTAACCTATTCAACGCAGTTTCACAGTACTAAGCAGAATAACTTGACTCATTCTATCACTCGATCTTTTCTATTCAATTACTTGTGTTTTATTTACTTCTATTTATAAACTAAAATTCACTTGTCCATTTAATTTTCTTTGTGCAGGAATTGCAATTCGAGTTAAGCTGTCCAATCCCTGTGGGAGACGATATATTTTATACTATAACTTGACAAGAGTGTGCACTTGCGCTCATATTTAGAGAACACACAAACGCTCTACAAGTTTTTAGCGCCGTTTCCGGGGATTGGTAACAGTAAATTCGTTTTTATTTTTCGGCACTAATATTTTTTATTTCATTTAATTTTAGTTTTTATTTGCATTCGAAAATAGAGGGAATTTTACAGTTTTCTTGTCTAGTGCATGACCAGAGCAAATCCAACGGAAAAAATTGTTTACATAGACGAGATCGAACGAAGAGCAAGAAAACTTAAGAAAGAAGTAAGAGAAGCCCTCATGAAAGCCAAGGAAGAGGGAAAAGAAAAAAGTAGCCATGCAAAATGGCCAAGAGGACAACCTACCATCAATGCTCAAAACGGCATGGATGGGCAGCAAGATTCACCACCCAAAGAGCTGCAGCAAATTCCACCTAGGCAGTAACCCCCAGTTCCGCCCAGGAAACCACAGTATGTGAGAACCACCAGGGACTACTTGGAGTACGATTTTAGAGGATTTGATCTGACTGTGACAGAGCCTAAAATTAAAGCCCGTGATGTTCAATATGATCAACACATTGGGGCAATTTGGATGAATTGCCACAGAAGATGCTCGACAGCACTTGAGAGGATTCCTAGACATGTGCAGAGATTTCAAGATGCATGGAGTACATCAAGACATGCTCAAGCTGAGATTATTCCCCTATTCATTGAGGGATAGGGCAAAACAATGGCTAAAAAACCAACCGACGAGGTCATTCAATATTTGGACAGAGTTGTGCAAGGACTTCCTAGATCATTTTAGTTCTTCAAATGTCACAAAGAGATTGAGAAACAAGATCACAGCCTTCGGCCAAGGGGACGACGAACCAATGTATGAAGCTTGGGAGAGGTACCAACAAATGCTGAACAATTGCCCGCTTCATGGTTTCCTATCTTAGACTCATGTGTCGATGTTCTACAATGGAGTAAATCAACCGACACGAATGATGCTCGACGCCTCAGCTAATGGAATCATCCTAGATAGACCACTTGATGAGGCATTACATATTCTTAACAGAATTGCTAAGAATGACTACAAGTTCTTATAGCCCGCCTGGAATAACTGACACAGCTGGTGATGAGTATGGCCAAAGGAAAGACATATGAAGCCAAGGTTGTGGAGCCTTTTTGTGATGAGTGTGGGGGAAACCATGATTCCTCTGAGTGCAGTGAATCCGCAAACTTCATAGGAACCTATAAGTGGAATAGCAGGCCAAACACCACCACATACAACCCTGGCTGGAAGAAGCATCCGAACTTCTCCTGGAGTAATCCAAACACGGCTGCAAATCCAACTCAGCAACTGGGAGGATACCAACAGAACCTGTCACGACAGCCGCCTCAGCAGTAGCAGAATACAAATAATAACTCACTCAAAACTACTTTACATACTTTTATGTCTCGAACCAGTGATTTTATTGTTCGTACTAATAAATTTATTGATATGACCGAGTCATTTATGGACAGGACTGAGATGAGGATGAACAATTAGGAAGCTACGATAAAGAATCTGGAGACCCAGTTTGGGCAATTCACAGAGATCATAAGCAACAAGACAATGGGTGCATCATTCAGCAGCTCAAAGGTTACAACTAAACCCACATATAAGTAGTGTAAAGCCATATCAACCAGAAGTGGGAAACAATTGGACGAGCCCAGAACTAAACAGCCAGTGGACCGGCAAATAGAACAGCCTACTGCGGCAGCATCAAACCAGCCGCCCCGGCAGATGAGACTGACAACAACCCTAAAAAAGATGATCCCGAGTCGCCACAAATTAGATTTTCATATAAGTAACACATTTAGGATATTCTTCTGCTGCCGCCTTTCCCCCAAACACTAAAGCAACAGAGATAGGAGCACCAATTCCGGAAATTTCTGGACATTCAAAAATGGGTGCACATTAACATCCCTCTCGTGGAAGCAATCAAGAACATGCCCAATTACGCAAAATATTTGAAGGACATGGTTTCCAAGTGGAAAATAATTGGGGAGTTCAAAACTTTAGCTGTAACAGAAGAGTGCATGGCTATGCTGCACAACAAGCTGCCGACCAAAAGAACATATATGGGCACCTTCGTTATTCCATGCAGAATCGGCAGCAACCATGCCATGATAGCCCTGTGTGATTTAGGAGCCAGCATTAACCTAATGCCAAAGGCGGTCTTCGACAAGTTAGGTATTGGGCAAGCCAAACCCACCTCTATCATGCTGAAACTAGCAGACCATTCATTCGTACAACCGGAGGGCAAAGTTGAAGACATCCTGGTTCACGTGGGCCGCCTTATTTTTCCAGCAGACTTCCTCATTCTAAACTGTGAGACCGACAAGAACGCCCCATCATACTTGGCCGACCGTTTCTGGCCACAGGCAGAACGCTAACTGACGTGGAGCATGGGGAGTTCATCATGAGGGTGGACAACCAAAGCATAAAACTAAATGTTTTACAACCCTCGGTAAGGGAAAAATAAGGATTCCCAGACGCCCAGGCCTCCGAAATTAGTACTGAAGTAGGGAACGACAGCAGCTGCCCAGGCAGTCAGCAGGGCAGAATGAAGGACCCCAAGGGAAAAAGAGGACCCCCATGAGGGAGAAAAGCGAAAAACCACCTCAGAAAGTGGTTATTTCTGGGAGATGCACCCGAATGCACTCCCAACATAACTTAATTTAACTATTTTATTTTCTTTCATTTTTATGTTTTAGGATTAGAATTTATTTTATCTTCTTATCTTTAATTTTTAAGATTAAGATTTTAATTTATTGCAATCTATTTTCCACATTTTTATTTCAGATTTAAGTATTTTTATTTCAAAATTTCTTTATTTAATTTATTATTTTTACTCTCAGATTTTAGGAATAAAAGAGCCGGACCATGAAGAAGGCCCAACAAAGAGCCCACCCACCATCCCGCCAAGACAGCTGCAAGTGGCCCAGCGCAGAAATCGCGTAACGGTTAGTTGACTGCCAACGGCTAGCTGCCAACGACTACAGAAGTAACAGGCAGAAAACCCCTAACGTGCGTGAAGCAAATTGCCCGTTGGGAATTTAATGCCGCCACGGCACCTCTCGGCACCATCTGTATAAACCCCACTTCTCCCATTCATTCACTTTACTCTCATCTCCTTGTTAACCTATTCTTGAGTCCACTACTCTCTTTCTTATTATATTCTCTTAGTTTTAGATTACAATATAACCATCTCACACATGGCATCACCATCACAATCCAAACCCACCTTCCAACGTTTCTTCTCCAATGACGATACAAAGTGGTATAGAACCCAGGTCACAAAGCAAGCCATATGGGAGGAACAAGGGTTCTAGTATTCGAAGCAGACAGGGGATCTCGGCCTTAAGCCCACCCTATTCGAGAAAATCCACACATGGGTTGGGAGGTATTCGCGCGACAGCCGGATGTGGAAAACGTCACGATTGTCAGAGAATTTTATGCCCACCACCCCTGCCCAGAAGTTTCATTCGTGTTTGTGCGAGGAGAGCCTATCAAGTTAAACGCTACCGTCATCAACAGCTTCTATGGATTAGATATAGACGGCAACCCTCACGAAAAATGGAGGCACTCATTGACGGCTATCGACTATGACAAAATCAAGGCCCGGCTGTGCGAACCCAATGCCCCTTGGTTGGGGGGAAAACACGGTGGCTCCGTGCAACGCCGCCTATTGCTGCCCGAGCCGATGATGTGGAACACATTCATAAAAAGACGTCTGCTGCCCACCTCTCATAATTCCACCATGGATCGGTCGCGTCTTGAGCACATTCACTCCATCATGATGAACATGCCGATCAACGTTGGGGAAATAATCTGTAAGGAGATCCATAATTGCTTCCGGAAATCAAAGAGTCGGCTTTACTTCCCATCTCTCATCACAGGCTTGTGTGCCAATTTCAACGTCCCATCAGATCCAAACGACGAGATGACATCCACCAAAGAGGGCTGGACCAGAAAAGTCTGCCTACAAATGATGCAAGCACTGTAAAACGGAGCAGATCACACCATCGCAGCCCTCCGCCACCCAGCCAGCTTCACCGGAAGCCTCAGGCAGTACTGACGCTGCCCAGAACAATGAAGTCATTGCCCTGCTCTGCACTCTTATCGACAACAACAAACAGATAGAGCAGCAACAATTGACGTTCATGAAGTACGTGGGGGAGGTCCAAGAGGCCTTAGTGGCCTATCTTATTCAGAAATTCTCCAATGACGGCCCCTCTCTGCCCACCTTCCCTGAAGACTTAGCTGCCGCAGCTGATCCCAGAGAGACTACACCATCAGAAGCAGTTGCCCGCCACTCCGCCTTTCGCCGCCAGATGCCATCTCTGACACACTATCCGTCATACTCCGCCACCTCCGCTTCTAACACGATGGCCGACACTCCCGAGAGGCACCAACAACATTTCTCTCCAGTCTGTACAATAGAAATTGTGGCAAACACCTCCCTGTCCAACGAATTAGAGCAGCAGACGGCAACAATATCAGAACCCATGGCTACAGAGGATCCACCGGCAGAACCCATGACAGAGGCAACCAGGAAGAGAAAGCGGTGCATCATCTCCACCGAGTTCGAGGAAGAGGAGTTAGAATTCGAGCCGGAACAAAGTGAAGCTCCTAGCCCCACTCATAAGAGAGTCCAGCCACAGCGAACAACAAAGATATCAAATGCCAAGCCTGCCATCTGGACGTCTGCCATCCGCCACCTTGTCATCTACTCTTCATCTTCCTCCTCTGTCGAAAAGACCCCAGCTTCTTCTCATCCCTCCGCCAACTTCTAGAGTTGTTTCTTTTTTTTCTTTTCTTTATTTTATTGTTTATTTTTATGTTTTAATTATCTTACTTCTATTTATTTTAATGTTTCTTTTTATTATTGTATTTTATTTTGTGCATTGAGGGAAATGCCCGTCTCAAGTTTGGGGGTTAGCACTCATTTTGTTTAGGCATAACTAGTGCATATTAGGTTACATAATGTACTTGCCTCTAAAAATTAATCAAAAGAAAAAATTTTGTTATAACTTGTGCCTATGATAGGATAGCCGATTTTAAATTTTTCGCACTAATTAAAATGAACTTAATTTTGGGGAAAGCATGAAGTAAACTTAGAATTTTTCTATAATTGTCAAAAATTAAAAACACTACTGTTACTTGCTGAATTTGATTGAATTTCTGATAAACATTGCCTGCTTGAATTATTTATAAAATTCTAACATGGTTGAAGGAAGCTACCGTGGCAGGCAACAAACAGGAAAAAGAAAAGCACTGCCACGGATGGAAAGAAATTTTTATGTTATTTTTCTCTAGAGGTGCCTGAAACTGGCTCTAGGAAGAATCATGTGCAAGGACACTATGGTGCTATCAAAGTCCATGAATCTAAAAATCTTTGTAGTGGCGGAGAAATTAACATGAGTGAATGAAGTCTTCACGGGATGACTCTACTCAATGGGTTCAGGGTTTTGTAGTTTGCTCCTATCTTAATTTCAGACCTAGAAGAGTAGTTGTGGTGACTTGAAGCCCTTATCGCCATGATTATAAATTGTGCTTAATTATGCTGCCTCGATAGCAACCTTATATTACCATAACAACATCTTTGTTTACTTAGAATATTCTTCAAATTCAGCCTGTACACAGTTTCTGCACACACTTCACTAGCATTATAGTTTAATTATGAGGTAATTCATGCTAATCTCCTCTCACTAATCTAATGACAGGTGCCATGGCCTTGAGGTGATAAATCAAGTTTAAAACACATTTTTTCTTTCTAATTAGTTCAAAGGGAAAGTATGTTTAGGTTTGCATTGCTTTAGGACAAGCAATAGTTCGAGTTTGGTGTGTGCAAAGTGCTCATTAGTTCTATATTTTGTGCGCATTCCATCTCATATTATTGTTGTTCTTAAGTACATTTTAGGCATAATTAGGTTCATGTATTGCATATTACAGTATTCTTTACTTTGCCATGCTTTTATTGATTGTCTTTTATTTGGTAAGGAAAATATGTTGTTTTAGTTTAGTTTTAGTTTTAGGTACTAGAAGCTGGTAGAAGGAGAGAGGAGCTGAGGAGCTGATGATGAGGCAGCAGACCAAGGAGCTGTACTGAAGCAGTTCCAGACAGAGATAGCCGATGCCGAGTAGATGCGGCCGCCATACCTTCCGCCTAGGGCAGCAAGCTGAGGAATTGGAAAATTGGAGTGCAATCTGTAGAGCAGAAAATCCTAATTCTAACGATTACATCCACTCAATTTTATGACGCCTGGAGTAGCGGACAGAGCCACCGAAGGAGGAGATCAAGATAACTTGCTTTGCAAGGCAACAAGAAGGAGTCCACATTCAACTCAAAGAGGTCATAATTAAATGTTCCATTTAATGAAAAAGCTACTTTGAAGGCTTCTACTCCAAGGAGGACTCAGCCTAGCTAATGCCTATATATACTCGACATATTTTATAATTGTAGACAACTTAGGTTTTCCTTTGGGCATAGTCTAGGTTTTCTTGCCGCCAACCATGTTCTAAATTCTCTCTTGGGTTTGGGTTATGTTGTAAACTAGTGTGAGAATGATTGTTTAGGAACTAAGTTTCTATTTGCAATAAAACTTCAAGATTTGCTTATTCCATTATCTTCATAGTTTTCAATTAAGTTTGAAAGATTAGTTGTTAACTATCTATTTGATCGGTGTCGAGAGAGTCGAACTCAAGAAAGGGATAAGTACGATCCTCATCTAGATCAAGTGTTGATCAATCCAGCCTAGACATAGATTAGGGTTTAAGGCGGCTAAAAAAATGAACCAAGGTTGCTGTCTTTGCAAGATTCACGCCGTGACGGGTATCATTTGCAGTGGGCAACAACAACATCTTGACTTAGACATAAGCGGGATTGTTATTGAAGCGTTCTGCTGAGCCTTGAAGGAATGCCGAGTTTGCCGCCGAGCCATCTGTCTGTTCCACTACCGAGGCAGCAAAAGCGTCAAAGCAGCTAATCTGCCATCCTCCGTCGAGGCAACAAAGTCTAGCAGCGCAAAGCAACTTAACCTATTCAACGCAGTTTCACAGTACTAAGCAGCATAACCTGACCCATTCTATCACCCTAATATTTTCTATTCAATTACTTTTGTTTTATTTACTTTTCTTTATAAACTAAAATTCACTTGTGCATTTAATTTTCTTTGTGCAGGAATTGCAATTCGATTTAAGTTTTCCAATCCCTGTGGGAGACAATATCTTTTATACTATAACTTGACAAAAGTTTGCACTTGCCCTCATATTTAGAGAACACCCAAATGCTCTACAGTTCCCCTTTATAAACATTAATAAGAGCCCTACTCTTGGCAAGGAATGACTTACCCAAAATAATTAACACATTAGTATCATCTTCATAATCCAAATTGATAGAATCATTTGGAAATATAAATTTGTCTACCTTTACCAACACATCCTCAATCTTACCCTTAGGATGTGAATAAGATCAGTCTGCCAACTGAAGTGTCATTGTGGTAGGTCTTGCTTCTATCCCAAGCTTCTTAAAGACTCGTAGTGGCATCAAATGGATGTTTGCTCCTAAATCACATAGTGCCTTACCCATGAATTTATTGTCAATTGTGCAAGGGATAGTAAAACTCCTTGGATCTTTCAGCTTTGGTAGCAATTGGTTTAGGATCATGGTATTACATCCCTCAATGAGAGAAAAAATTTCATGTTCTCCCAACTTCCTCTGTAACGCCCCGATTTTGGGCCTAGCTGGTTTAGAGTTCGAATCGGACTGGTTGGGAACGGTTCAAATCTTTAAGCAAGATTTAAGGAACACCTAGTTCGGGATGTTTTAAAAATATTGAAAAATATCTAAAAATCCTCATTTAATATGTGAACAATTATGGTGAAATCAATTTTACAAAATAAGGTTTGCAAATACTACATTTCGGTGTAGTGACCAAATCGCAGTTTTTGCAAAAGTGGAATAGTGACTGTTTTGTAAAGGATTGAAACTTTGAATCTTTAAGGAGCTAATTTTACCTAAATGGTTTTCATCAGATTTTTCCTTAATTTGGGTGTTTTTAATAATGCTTTATTAAAAGAAATTAAAGGTTAATTAAAAAGAAAAACTACTTTGACTTTTCATAACTACTTTTCACAAATTTCCTCTCATTTCATTTTCTCTCAAATTCTTGGTAGCCAAACACTTTTCCTCCAGCAAATAACCTTTGATTTTCATTCCAAATGATGAGATTTCAATAGTCATTTGATCCTTAATCAATTCCTCTCAATTTCCACTTTGATCTTCTAAGAAAACTTGCCTAAATCAAGGAGAATTCATCCATTAGAGGTAAGCTTCGTCCTTCTCCTCTAATGATCAGTTCTATACTGAAATTCCCAAGTTCTCAATCCTTTCTTGATGATTTTTGAGTGGTTTTAATTTTAGAACCAAGAAATTGTGTTGAAACTCAAGATTTTGGAAGAGATCTTGATGATTTTCGTGGTTTGTCTTTAGGCTCTATCTCTAGGTTGATTTTTAATGTATTTTGGAAGTTATTTGATGTTAAAAATGAGGTTTTATCAACCAAATCCCGAATAGGCTTGGATTCCCAAGTTTTGTATGCTAGAATGGTGGTTTTTGGGGTGATCTTGGTGTTATGTCATAGCTGGAGGTATAAGGACGAGTTTGTGGTTATTTTTTATGTTAATTGATGTTTATAAATGGTTAGAAGTGATAGATCTTGGGTGGGCTTTGATTTGGGAGAGTTTGGAGATGATTTCGGTTGTGTTTGGTAGCCGAAATGTGGATTTTGGGTAGAGCAGCGAGATTAGATGTGTGGCTGATGATTTTAATGCATGATGATGCATTAATCCTCTGTTCTTATGTGTTATAAATAGGGGAGACATCTTCGGACACATTGGGTGTTGATCCGGAAGTGCCAGAAGCATAGTTAGTGTTTCGACGAGCAAGGCGAAACGTAATCGGTGAGTGGAAATGTGATTTCCTGCTTTGTAACTCGAGCGTGCTCTTGGGAGCTTAGTGTAAGTTTGATACACTTAACTAAGCTCAAGTGTAAGTGTTTCGGTAATCCCTCTCTTGAAAATGTGATATGTTGGATGAAAAATGCATTTGATGTAAGAGTGGATTTGTTTACTGTTTTTAAGCATGTTTAAGCATGGTTTAATGCTGGATTTTGATGTCATTATGTTAAGGATGCACTAGGTAAGTGATCCTTAGTTTTCATATGAAAATGCATATGATGATAAGCATGTGTGCTAGTGTAAATGACATTGTGGTTATGCTTGAGAAACAGTGGATTAATGTGGATAAATGATTATATTGGCAAATGATGAGAATGGTTTTTGGTTACTTTAATCGAATATAGTTAGCCGGCTATAGGATTGGGTGCACCGTAAGTAAAGTTGCCTTGGATGTCGAGGGGTTGTGATTGTACCTAAACTCCATCCTAGTACCCTAACGATTGAGGTAAGATCACAATGGTGGTTGAAAATTCTGTTTGTGGATCTTGTGTCATGTGTCCCTTACTCTCGTTAGTGGAATTATACAACTACCGATGAGTGGTATTGAGGGGTTGAGATTGTACCGTTATACTCCACCACGGGTGTCACAACAATGGAGGGATTACTCTTGTGTGTGAGCCTTGTGTAGTCCGGTAGTGTGTATGAAGCGTGTGGGACAACGCTTGTAATCCGTGTATCCGATTGTGTCTTGTGTTGAAATAGTTTGTGGACTATCACTTGAAAGCCAATATAATGTATTTGAATATAATGTAGCATGAGATGCTTGTAATGTTGCAAGGTTGCGTGAGAAATATGTATATGATGCAAGAAAGCATGTGATGCTTGTTAAAGCATGAGCATAGGTTTATATGCTGTTGTAATTGATGCATGTGGGCATGAGATTTCAAAAGTGCATTGAAGTCTTGAGAAGACATGTTTTATAAAGGCATGTAGTGTAAAATGTTGCTTTTGCAAATCATGAGTTGAGCATTGATGAATGTTGTCAAGTGGTCCTCACTAAGCTTAGTGCTTACGCTCTTTTGTTTCATCAATGCAGAGAATTGAACATTTGAAGGCAGCTCACGAGCAAGAGACATCTAAGATTTCCGTTAAAGAAATGTATGTGGTTCATCCTTAGTGTAATAAAAGGCAATGGGTGGAATTTATACTATGGAAGGTTTGAGAATGTTTCTTTACTTTGAGCATGTTGGATTGACCATATTTGAGTTGTAAATGGTCTTTGGAGTTTGGATTTTGGATTATTTTGGAGTTTTGACTTTCTATGGTTTTGCTAACTAGGAAGCATGCCTATAGTGCCTTTGCTTATGTAAATGTTGTTACGTTTAGGCTATGGCTTTGATATGTTGATTGTTGACATGTATCCTTGATGTATGCACGTTGTGGCAAGTCTCGGGGTTGGTTCGAGTATGAAAAAGCATGTTAAACTAGCAAATTCTGCTGTCACTGGGTAGGGCATATCGAAACTCCTGCAACATTTTTGAAACGAGACCCTGTAATGGTCATACCGTTTCAGAACGGGTTGGGGTGTTTTGAAACATTTTGGCCACTAGAGTGACATGTTCCGATACTGGTCTTGAAACATACCCGCGTACCGAAACGGTCAACACCGTTTTGATACGGGCGTTTCGGTTGGGTGGGTGAGAGTTTCGGAACAGATGACCGTTGGATGTTTTTTGAATTATTCTAAGATTGCATGCTTTACATTTTAGTCCTGGAAGTTGTGGATGCAATTGCATGAGCTTGGATTGTCTTTTAAAGTTGAATTTTGGCTGAGGAGCATGTAATATGATTAATTAAATATTGGTAAACTTAAAATCCTTCAAGTCCTTATATTTTCTAAAAAATACATTTTGGTCCCTAAAAGTGTTATTCTTGCAATTGAACCTTTAAATGACTTCTGTTTGATGCGTCGTTTCCGCTACTATGTTTTGTTAACCATCTAGGTTAATAATGTGCATCTAGACAAGATTAAAATAAAAAAGGGTCGTTAATCAAGGTTGACTTTCGGGTTGACTTTGGTTTTCCTCATGTAATCTTCGTAGTTTGGGTCTAGCGTCTAGGCCGGGCTAAGGGGGTTACATTTGGTGGTATCAGAGCGTGGTTTTGAATGAAATGGGAATGTTGGTATGTGTAATTGATGTGAGTTGAGTTATGATATTTGAAAACCATGATAATGTATGAATTTGGAACCTTATGCCATGTTGATTAGTGTGTTGTATATATGGAATGAATAGGACTTTTTAGTGATGATGTTACATGAGTATGTGCTGATTTGAAATGGTGGAATGTATGTGAGCATGATGATGGTTTATGCTATGTTTTGTGGGGGAATTGGGAGCCCATTTCCTTATTACACTAATCAAATGTTTTGTAAACTTGGATTCTTGCTTGCAGCTGGCTTAAATGGTTTAGTTTGTTTCGTTGTTTTGTTTGTTTAAAGTAGCACATGGGACCTAGAAGAGAGCTGAGGTCCAATACGATTATACCTGCGGCTGAGCAGGAAAATCAGGCTGAGCAGGGGGCTGATGTTCCTCTTGGTGGAGATTTACCTCCTCCGCCACCACCTGGAGGTGGGGAGCGGGCACAACAAGGACAAGTTGGTCCTGGAATGGGTAATTTTGCACCCTTAGTCGAAGCGATTGCTGGAGCGTTTCAGGTTGCTGTTGCCGGAGTGCAAGTGCAGGCCCCTGCTGCTGGGCAGGTGGGTCTACCTTTGGAAAGGTTGAGGAACCTGGGAGCAGTAGAGTTTTATGGATTGGAACCTGAGGCATCTGAGGCCTGGTTGGCTAGTACGATCCGCATAATGTGTAACACCCCAAATTTGGGCTTAGATGTTTAGGGTCTGAACCGGATCGATCTGGAAATGATTTGAATATAAAAGGAGGTTTTAGGGAAAGCCTAGTTTGGGATGCTTTAAAAATATGGAAAAATACTTAAAAATCCTCTTTTAATATATATAAGAGAGTGGTGAAATCAATTTTGCAAAATAAGGTTTGGAAATACTACATTTCGGTTTAGTGACTAAAATGCGATTTTTGAAAAGTTTAGTGGTGACTGTTTTGTAAGGATTGAAATTTTGAATCTTTAAGGAGCTAATTTACCCAAAAATGATTTCTCCAGATTTTTCCTTAATTTGGGTGAATTAATTAATGTTTTAATTAATTAAATAAAAAAGGAAACTACTTTTTGGAATTTCATAACTACCTTTTCCTAAATTTTTCTCATTCCTTTTTCTCTCAAAATTTCATCATTCAAACACTATTTCTCCAGCAACTTTTGCATTGATATCCACTTCAATTGATGAGATTTCTATCATCAATTAATTCCTAATCAATCTTGCATCAAATCCTTTTGATTTCCTCATTGATTTCCAAGGAAATTGGCTCAAATCAAGGAGAAATCACCATTTAGAGGTAAGATTGTTCTTCTCCTCTAAATACTCAGTTCTTTACTGAAATTCCCAAGTTGTCAATCCTTAATTTAAGTTTTGTAAATGGTTTTAATGTTAGAAACTTGATTTTGGCTTAAAACTCAAGATTTTGGAAGAAATCTTGAAGAATTTCGTTGTGATTGTTTGGGCTCTGTTTTGAGATGATTCTTTAATGTATTTTGGATTTCTAATGATGTTTGAAATGAGGTTTTATCAATCTAATCCCGAATAGGTTGTATTTCCTAAGTTTTTGCTTATGAAAATGGTGGTTTTGAGGTGTTTTTAGTATTCTGTTATAGCTGGAGTTATAAGGACGAGTTTAGGTTTATTTTGGATGTTAATTGATGTTTATAAATGTGTAGAATTGATATATCTTGGCTGGGCTTTGTTTTGGGAGAGTTTGGAGGTGATTTCGGTTGTTTTTTGTAGCCGAAATGAGGTTCTTGGGTAGAGCAGCGAGTTGGGTTGTGTTGCTGGTGATTTTAATGCATGGTGATGCATTAATCCTCTGTTGTTATGTGTTTAAAATAGGGGAGAATGATCCGGAAGCAATAGAGGTGGCATTGGAAGTTTCAGATGCTTGGAAGGCTTGTCGGCTAGCATAGTTTTGTGTATCGGTGAGTGGAGATGGTTTTCTAGCATTGAAACGATTATTTGGAGGTTTTGGGAGCTTAGTTTAAGTCTAAACAACTTAGCTAAGCTCAAGAGTAAGTTTTCGGAAAAACTCCTTCGGATGTGCTATGTTGTGGTTTGATGCATTGGTTATGAATTGCATGTTTAATTACTGTTTTGAAAGCATATTTTATCATGATTAATGCTGGTTTTGAAAGCCATGTATTGAAGGAGGCTCAAGGTAAGAGATCCTTGGTTTGACATGTTATTAGTTTGGTAATGATGCATGGTGATGCATGATGTTTAATGGCTTTGAATAATGCTTTAAAACAGTGAATTGATGATGGTATTTGATGTATATTGGCAAGTGATGTATTGGTTTTAAAGTACTTGAATCGGATATAGTTAGCCGGCTATAGGATTGGGTGCACCGTAAGTAAAGTCGCCTTGGATGTTGAGGGGTTGTGATTGTACCGTAAACTCCATCCAAGTATCCTAACGAGAGAGGTAAGATCATAACAGTGGTTAAAAGTCCGTGTGTGGATCTTGTTAAGATCACAACGGTGGTTAAAAGTCCGTGTGTGGATCTTGTTAAGGTCACAACGGTGGTTAAAAGTCCGTGTGTTGATCTTTTTAAGGTCACAACGGTGGTTAAAAGTCCGTGTGTGGATCTTGTTAAGGTCACAACGGTGGTTAAAAGTCCGTTTGTGGATCTTGTGGTATGTGTCCCGTACTCTCGTTAGTGGGTTATACAACTACCGATGAGTGATGTTGAGGGGCTGTGATTGTACCGTTAAACTCCATCAAGGGTGTTAAGGGGTTGTGATTGTACCGATAAACTCCACCTTGTAAGTCGGTAGTGTGCATGAAGCGTGGGGGACAACGCTTGTAATCCGCGTATCCGATTGTGTCTTGTGTTGAAATGGTTTGTGAACTATCACTTGAAAGTCAATATAATTTATTTGAATGTAATGAAGCGAGAGATGCTTGAAAGTGATGCAAGGTTGCATGGGAAATATGTAAATGATGCAAGAATGCATGTGATACTTGTTTAGCATGAGCAAATGTATATCTTCTATTGTGAATGGTGCATATGTGCATAGAATCTCTTAAGTGCATTGAATTCTTGTGAAGGCTTGTTTTAAAAAGGCATGTAATGCAAATGTTACTTTTGTAGTTCATTTTTTTTGCATTTGTTGAATGCATGGGATGGATAGTAGGAACAATTGGTTTTCAAAAGGTATTTTGCTTTGAAATGATCATCAAGCATGAGAAAAATGTGGTGTGAAGTGGAAGGGATTTCCAAGGAAATTGAGTTAAACTTTGCATGCAGCGATCGTGCATGGAAAGGTTTAAATGATAGTATTTGCAAGAATGTGGTTTGGGGTGAGTTGTTTAGCATTTCAGAGTTAAAGGTTGGTTTTCACGTTGAGCAATGCATGATTTAAAGCAATGTTTTTTTCAAAGGAGGTTTTCAAACAATGCTTGGGTTCATTGATTTGCATCTACATTTAAAAAGGTTTTATGATACGCTGCATTGATGGTGTATTGGTTTTGAGCATTCCTCACTAAGCATTATGTGCTTACGCTCCTTTTTGTCCATCAATGCAAATATTTGAAGTTGGGACAGCAAGAAGCAAGGGATTCAAGAAGAGCTCCACTTGAGAAGTATGTCTTGGTTTATAGCTATAGATAATAAAGGCAATGGGGGGAGTCTTTTATATTGATGTGTAACGAGATTGTGTATGTTGACCATGTTCGGTTTATGGTTTGAACTTTGTTGTTGATCGCTTTGCCATATTTGAATCATCTTCTTCATGAGTTGATATGTTATGCTCTTTGATTAAAAGCAAGATTATGCGTTAGATGTGATAAATGTGTTGGTGTACCTAATGTTTGATTTGTATCTAGTTTTTAATGCAATTTGGTAGTTATAATGCTTGGCATGTTCTTGATATGTTGAGGAATGGTTTAAAGTATGTTTGATGGTGTTTGGATGTGTAAAACCAGAATTTTCTGCTGTTTCTGGGCAGGGTGTATCGAAACACCCTTGACTGTTTCGAAACGGGTGCATGAAATGGCCTGGGCGTTTTGGAACGGCTAGAGGTGTTTCGAAACACTTTGGCAACTGGAGGTGTCCGTTTCTGAACTAGTTTCGGAACATACCCGCGTATCGAAACGGTCAACCCCGTTTCGATACGGGCGTACGATACAGGTGTTTCTATACGGGTGTCAGTGTTTCGAAACGGGTGACCGTTGGACAGATTCTGTATGCTTTACATTTTAGTCCTGGAACTTGTAATTGCAATTGCTTGAGCTTGAGATATCTTTTTAAGCTTAAATTTGGCAGAGAGGCTTGTAATATGATTAATTGAGGTTTGGTAAAACTAAAATCTTGAAAGTCCTTTTATTTTCCAAAATTTACATTTTGGTCCCTATAAGTGTATTTCTTGCAATTGAGTCCTTAAACGTTTCCGATCGCTGTGTTTTTCTCTTCCAAGGTTCTTGGGTTTTCACATAGGTTTAATGCGCATCTAGAGAAGTTTAAAAAGAAAAAAAAGGGTCGTTAATCAAGGTTGACTTTCGGGTTGACTTTGGTTTTCCCCGTGTAATCTTCGTAGTTCGGGTCAACCGTCTAGACCGGGCTGGGGGGTTACATAATGGATCAGATGGGTTGTAGTGATGAGCGCAAGATTGGTTGTGCAGTTTCCTTGCTGCAAGGAGATGCTTACAGCTGGTGGACGACTGCCACAGCTGGTATGGAACCAAACGAAGTTGATTGGGAGTTCTTCACGAGTTCTTTCCGGATGAAGTATCTAGGTGTGAGATACCTGGATGAGAAGAAGCGGGAGTTTATGTCTCTCGTTCAGGGGAGTTTATCAATGGCCGAGTACGAGGTCCAGTTCGTACGCTTGAGCCAGTATGCTCCTGAGTTGATGCCTAGTGAGAGGCAACGCTATGATCGATTCCGTTATGGATTGGTGCAAGATGTTAAGACATACATGATGGCTGCGGATTACACAGAATTTGATGTGCTTGTGTGTCGAGCGAAGGACATCGAGCAGAACCTGGGCTTGTCTTCTAGAGGTGTAGGTTCTAGCTCTAGAAAGAGAGCTGCTGAGCATAGTTCTGGTGGTGGACGGAACAAGAGGGGACGAGATAGGAGGTACCAGTGTACTGCTAGGCGTGGTAATGGAGGACATGGTACGCCTGTTCAGGGAGATAGGATGAGGGCTGATCAGAACACATGTTGGACGTATGATTCTCGTGGTCACTTGAGGCGAGATTGTCCTCGAGCAGCTAGGGAAGTTCAGGCTCCTGTTGCAGCGATGGGGAACTCCTGTTGGAATTGTGGTTCGGCATATCACATTAGGAGGGAGTGTCCTTTGTTGGCCGGTGGTGGTCAGGGACGTGCTCCTGGGGTAGCTGCACCTCAGAAAGGTTGTAGGCGCGGCCGTGGGAACTTCCAGAGAAGGGATGAGGGACAGCAAGGTATTGCTCACGTGGTAGCTGTTAGACCTGAGGGAGGTGGACCAGCAAGGGTGTATGCTCAACGCGAGGAGCGCAACAACACCGATGTGATCGCAGGTACCTTTGTTCTCCAGTCTTTATCTTTGCTGGCTTTGATTGATTCTGGATCCACGCATTCTTATATCTTGAGTGAGCATGCGCATTTGCTTGATATACCTGTTGAGATGCTTGGAGTAGGAATGCAAGTGACTAGTTCTTTTGGTGAGACTTTAGTCACTAGGAAGTTGTATAGGAGGTGTCCTCTGTCTGTGCAAGTTCATGCTTTCCTTGTGGATTTGATGGAATTGCCATTCTACGGATTTGATGTAATCCTTGGCATGGATTGGTTGACGGAGCACAGAGTTGTGGTTGACTTTGATGTTAAGCAAGTCATCTTAAAGTTGGTCGACGACTACGAGGTTGTTATAGTAGGCGAGAATGTGAAATTCTTGTCAAATTTGATATCGGCCTTAGAAGCAAACCATATGATGAGGTTGGGGTGTGAAGCTTACCTTGCCTATGTGATGAATCCTGGTTCTAAGGATGTGCGTGTGCAGGACATTCGAACGGTTCACGATTTTTCGGGTGTCTTTCTAGAAGAATTGCCTGGTTTGCCACCAAACAGAGAAGTTGAGTTTGGTATTGAGTTGTATGAGAACACAACTCCAGTGTCCATTGCTCCTTATCGCATGGCACCTAAAGAGCTAAAAGAATTGAAAACGCAGTTGTAGGAGTTGTTGGATCGGGGTTTCATTCGACCTAGTTTGTCACCTTGGGGTGCGCCAGTTCTATTTGTAAAAAAGAAAGATGTAACGATGAGAATGTGTATAGATTATCAGCAACTGAACAAGTTGACGATCAAGAACAAGTATCCCTTGCCTAGAATTGATGATTTCTTTGATCAGTTCCGGGGAGCCTCACTGTTTTCTAAGATAGACTTGAGATCGGGATACTATCAGCTGAAGGTGAAGGACGTGGACGTACCTAAAACTAATTTTCGGATGAGGTACGAGCATTATGAGTTTTTGGTGATGCCGTTTGGTTTGACCAATGCGCATGTTGCTTTCATGGACATGATGAATCGTGTATTCCATGAGTACTTGGATGAATTTGTGGTGGTGTTCATCGATGATATCATTGTGTATTCGCGTACTGAGGAGGATCATGATAGGCACTTAAGAATCGTTTTGCAAGCGTTGTTGGAGAATCAGTTATTTGCCAAACTGAGCAAGTGTGGGTTTTGGCTTAGGGAACTGGTTTTCCTTGGTCATGTGGTATCGGCATAGGCTATTCACGTTGATCCGCAAAAAGTGGAGGATGTGATGAGTTGGAGAGTGCCTAAGTCAGTGACCGAGGTATGGAGTTTCCTTGGGTTGGCCGGGTATTATCGTAGATTTGTTGAGGGTTTTTCAAAGATAGCAACACCTTTAACCAAGTTGTTGCAAAAAAATGTTCGTTTTGAATGGACGGAGGCGAGGCAACAAGCTTTTGAGAAGCTGAAAGAAGCGTTGACTCAAGCTTCTGTTTTGGTTCAACCTGAATCTGGTAAGGAGTTTGTGGTCTATAGTGATGCGTCCATTGTTGGTTTGGGCTGCATGTTGATACAAGAGGGTAAGGTGGTGGCCTATGCATCTAGGTAGTTAAAGGTGCATGAGCGCAACTACCCTACTCATGATCTTGAGCTTGCAGCCGTGGTGTTTGCCTTAAAGATCTGGAGGCATTACCTGTATGGTGAGAAATGTGTGGTGTTCACGGATCATAAGAGTTTGAAATATCTTATGTCTCAGAAGGAGTTAAATCTTAGGCAACAACGTTGGGTAGAGTTGCTTAAGGATTATGATCTGGCGGTTGAGTACCACCCTGGCAAGGCTAACGTGGTGGCTGATGCTTTGAGTCGGAAGGTGGCCGTTGAGCTGAGAGCGATATTTTCTCGTCTGAGTATATCGCGTGAAGGTGGCCTTGTGGCGGAGTTACGAGTGAAACCATCTTTGTTATAGTTGATTAAAGAGAAACAGTTGCTTGATGATTCTCTTGTTTCGCATGTTCAAGACATTGCGGAAGATAGACCTTCGGGTTTCAGCTTTAATGCTGATGGTGTTCTATGTTTTGGTAGTCGAATAGTGGTGCCAGATGATGCTGAGTTAAGACGCATTATTCTAAATGAAGCTCATTGTAGTCCTTTTGCTATGCACCCGAGTAGTACGAAAATGTATCGCGGCCTAAAGGATGA
This sequence comes from Hibiscus trionum, assembly GCA_030270665.1. Classification (NCBI taxonomy): domain Eukaryota; kingdom Viridiplantae; phylum Streptophyta; class Magnoliopsida; order Malvales; family Malvaceae; genus Hibiscus; species Hibiscus trionum. The sequence goes on along the minus strand of BSYR01000010.1, from coordinate 2,801,868 downwards.
GTATTACTGGGTGGGGTTGAAAAAGGATGTGGCGGAGTTCGTTAGTAAGTATATGGTGTGTCAGCGAGTGAAGGCTGAGCATCAGGTTCCTTCTGGATTGTTGCAACCTTTGAGGATTCTAGAATGGAAGTGGGAGAGAATCATCATGGATTTTGTTTCTGGTTTGCCTTTGTCGTCGACAAAGAAGAATTCAGTTTGGGTGATTGTGGATCGGCTTACAAAGTGTGCACATTTTCTGCCTATGCATACTACGTATACCTTGGATAGGTTGGCTGAGCTGTATATAGCTGAGATTTTGCGGTTACACGGTGTGCCAAAGTCCATTGTGTCGGATAAAGATCCAAGGTTCACATCGCGATTTTGGGAATGCTTGCATCAAGCCTTGGGTACACGTTTGAATTTCAGCACTTCATATCATCCGCAGACGGATGGACAGTCGGAACGTGTGATTCAAGTGCTTGAGGATATGCTGAGATGTTGTGTTATTGATTTTCAGGGTTCTTGGGAGAAACACTTGTCGTTGGTTGAGTTTGCGTATAACAATAGTTACCAGGGAAGTATTCAAATGGCTCCATACGAGGCTTTGTATGGGAGAAGATGTAGGACCCCTCTTTGTTGGGTAGAAGCTGGGCAAAAGTTGATTTCAATGCCGGCTATGCTTAAAGGGAACCACCGAGAAGGTGAAGCTCATTTGTGAGCGGTTAAAAGCGGCATCAGACCGGCAAAAATCTTACGCGGATTTGAAGCGTAAGGAAATTGAGTTCACGGTTGGCGAACGTGTGTTCTTGAAAGTTTCGCCTTGGAAGAAGGTGATGAGATTTGGGCGTAAAGGTAAATTTAGCCCAAGGTTTATTGGACCTTATGAGATTGTGGAGCGTATTGGTCCTGTGGCATATCGGTTGAGATTGCCTGCTGAGTTGCAGAAGATACATGATGTGTTTCATGTCTCCATGTTACGGAAGTACAGATCGGATCCTTCGCATGTGATGTCTATTGAGGAGATAGAGTTGAATCCAGATCTGTCTTATGATGAGGAACCAGTGAGGGTCCTGGATGTAAGTAGCAAGGTTCTTCGTGGCAAGACGATAGAACTTGTGAAGGTGTTGTGGCGACACCGGGGAATTGAGGAGGCCACGTGGGAAAGTAAGGCGGACATGCTAAGGCAATTTCCGCATCTCTTTTCATCAGGTAAGAATTTCGAGGACGAAATTTCCTAAGTGGGGGAGAGTTGTAACGCCCCGATTTTGGGCCTAGATGGTTTAGAGTTCGAATCAGAGCGGTTGGGAACAGTTCAAATCTTTAAGGAAGATTTAGGGAACACCTAGTTTGGGATGTTTTAAATATATGGAAAAATGCCTAAAAATCCTCATTTAATATGTGAACAATTATGGTGAAATCAATTTTACAAAATAAGGTTTGGAAAAACTACATTTCGGTGTAGTGACCAAATCGCAGTTTTTGCAAAAGTGGAATAGTGACTATTTTGTAAAGGATTGAAACTTTGAATCTTTAAGGAGCTAATTTTTCCTAAATGTTTTTCATCAGATTTTCCTTAATTTGGGTGTTTTTAATAATGCTTTATTAAAAGGAATTAAAGGTTAATTAAAAAGAAAAACTACTTTGACTTTTCATAACTACTTTTCACAAATTCCCTCTCATTTCATTTTCTCTCAAATTCTTGGTAGCCAAACACTTTTCCTCCAGCAAATAACCTTTGATTTTCATTCCAAATAATGATATTTCAATAGTCTTTTGATCCTTAATCAATTCCTCATCAAATCCTCTCAATTCCACATTGATTTTCCAAGAAAACTTGCCCAAATCAAGGAGAATTCATCCATTAGAGGTAAGCTTCATCCTTCTCCTCTAATGATCAGTTATTTACTGAAATTCCCAAGTTATCAATCCTTTCTTGATGATTTTTGAGTGGTTTTAATGTTAGAAACAAGAAATTGTGTTGAAACACAAGATTTTTGAAGAGATCTTGATGATTTTCGTGGTTTGTCTTTAGGCTCTGTTTCGAGGTTGACTTTTAATGTATTTTGAATGTTATTTGATGTTACCAATGAGGTTTTATCAATCAAATCCCGAATAGGCTTGGATTCCTAAGTTTTGTATGCTAGAATGGTGGTTTTAGGGTGATTTTGGTGTTCTGTCATAGCTGGAGGTATAAGGACGAGTTTATGGTTATTTTTTATGTTAATTGATGTTTATATATGGTTAGAAGTGATAGATCTTGGCTGGGCTTTGATTTGGGAGAGTTTGGAGATGATTTCGGTTGTGTTTGGTAGCCGAAATGTGGATTTTGGGTAGAGCAGCGAGATTAGATGTGTGGCTGATGATTTTAATGCATGATGATGCATTAATCCTCTGTTCTTATGTGTTATAAATAGGGGAGACATCTTCAGACACATTGGGTGTTGATCCAGAAGTGCCGGAAGCATAGTTAGTGTTTCGACGAGCAAGGCGAAACGTAATCGGTGAGTGGAAATGTGATTTCTTGCTTTGTAACGCCTTGAGCATGCTCTTGGGTGCTTAGGGTATGTTTGATACACTTAATTAAGCTCAATTGTAAGTGTTTCGGTAATCCCTCTCTTGAAAATGTGATATGTTGGATGAAAATGCATTTGATGTAATAGTGGATTTGTTTACTGTTTTAAGCATGTTTAAGCATGGTTTAATGCTGGATTTTGATGTCATTATGTTAAGGATGCACTAGGTAAGTGATCCTTAGTTTTCATATGAAAATGCATATGATGATAAGCATGTGTGCTAGTGTAAATGACATTGTGGTTATGCTTGAGAAACAATGGATTAATGTGGATAAATGATTATATTGGCAAGTGATGAGAATGGTTTTTGGTTACTTTAATCGGATATAGTTAGCCGACTATAGGATTAGGTGCACCGTAAGTAAAGTCGCCTTGGATGTCGAGGGGTTGTGATTGTACTGTAAACTATATCGAAGTACCCTAACGATTGAGGTAAGATCACAACGAATGTTGAAAATTCCGTGTGTGGATCTTTTGTCATGTGTCCCTTACTCTCGTTAGTGGAATTATACAACTACCGATGAGTGGTGTTGAGGGGTTGAGATTCTACTGTTATACTGCACCACAGGTGTCACCACAATGGAGGGATTACTCTTGTGTGTGAGCCTTGTGTAGTCCGGTAGTGTGTATAAAGCGTGTGGGACAACGCTTGTAATTCGTGTATCCAATTGTGTCTTGTGTTGAAATGGTTTGTGGACTACCACAATGTTGCAAGCCTTCGAAAAGCTAAGCCGATGCGCTTAGACGGTGCTGTGCGGAAGCTTTGGAAAAGTAAGGATGATGGCTAAGCAAGTCAAAAGGGAAAGAGGTGAGGGATTTAAACAAGCAACGAGCCTCGTTAAAAACACCTCCTAAGCCTAGATGAGGAGAAAAGAGTACTCGAGCCCTCTTGTATTAAAGAAATGAGAAATGAACAAAGAAGTGAAATATGGAGTGATTACAATGGTTGGGAAAGGCTCCTATTTATAGCCTTGGCCCCCTAGATCTAATGGCTAGGAACGACTCGATCCAATGGCTATGGATGAGTCTTACAAAGAATCTCATAACAAGGGAAAGCTAGTCACTCAAAATATAAAGATGCCTAATATACATGGCTATGACATCACACGTTGGTTGTCTTTGAAGACTTTCCTTGATGGTGGCTTCAAAGATGGCAGCTTTCCTCAAATAGGCTCCATGGAAGATATCTTTCCATGAGCGTTGGTGTGAAGATGACACCTTGGCTTTGGTCTTGGATACTTGGGCGGATTGGGCTTGGTGTGGCCCGGATCTTGACTCCAAAACCTCCTCTTTAGCACGTAGGGTGCTAAATCGGGCCCTAGGGGTGTGGGCAACTCGGATGGCAATCCCCTAGGCCTCTTGGCATGCACATCGGGTGCGGACTCAGCCTCATAGGCGTGCACGTCGGGTGCGGGCTTGAGCTCCATGGCTTGGGCGGCATGGATGCAAGGCAAGGCCCTCTCGGATACGGACCTGGCCTCCTTAGTGTGCACGTCGGGTGTGGGCTCGGGCTTCATGGCTTGGGTGCCATGAAGGGTGGATGGCAAGGCCCCCTCGTGTGCAGACTTGGTCTCCATGGTGCGCACATCGGGTGCGGGCTCGGGCTCCATGCCTTGGCCGGCATGGACGGTGGGTGGCAAAGGCCCCTCGGGTGCGTGTGTTGGGCCCCCTCGGGTACAAGGCTTGTGGGCAGCACATGGGGTGCTTGACAAGGCCCCATGGTGCGGATGAACTGGCCCAGGACGGATCTCTTTGGCGCGGACACCACCAAGGGCGTTGTGCATGGCCCCTTGGTGTGTGGCATCGGCAACACTTTGTGTCCCTCGGTCGGGTGGTGCGCGTGGTGCGCGAAGTTTAGCACCTATGGGTGCGGGAGACTCAATCTCAAAAAGTGAGTCGGTAACATTCTCCCACACTGAAGCTATCGACGTCCTCGTCGATTGGTAAGCATGAGGCTCGGTCGCCTTGTTCTTGAACGGCCCCGACTCATCGTCTTGTTCCCGCTTGGTTAAGGGACTCTCGTGCAAAGTTCAAGGCTTTCATGCCTTGGTCCTCGATCAATCTCGAACGATTGCCACTCTTTGGTAAGCTCATGATGCTCGAACGGTGGCCACTCCTTCTCATAAGAGATGCTCGCCTTGCTTTGTGCTTGGCTCGACCGCATCGGCGACCTGAGGACATAACCAGAGTAAGTTAGTCTAAAATCGACAAAGAAACATGGCTTACTTACCTCGGACAAAATATCTTTGTCGGGTGGCTTCACTACGCCTTGTCGATACACAAGGCAAGTGATAATGGCGGGGTCTTGAAGTATCCCCCCTTCGGTGCATTCTTGCACTCTCTCGAATTGAACCCCATCTTGGTAGGCCATCGTGCCTACTTGCTCTATGAAAAGGCTTTGTCCTTCGCACTCTCTCGTTGGCGATCTACAAACAAAACCAAAGTGAGTTAGTCCCAATTTAGATGGAAAAATGGGCTCACTTACCTTGTCGCTCGGCTCCTTGTCACATGGCTCGACTATGATGGTTTCTCGCCCCACGTCTTGATTTGGTTCTTCACTCAAACTCGTAAGATGCCTACAAGAATCCAAATAATCATGGGTTAGAATGGATTCTTTAACCAATAAAGAACCACTTACCTCGGACTCAAGGTCCTCGTTGTCACGATCTACTTTGCCTTGTCGATACCCAAGGAAAGTGTTGGCATGGTTTGGCCCCTCTTCAATGGGATTGGGCACCACGATGCTTGATTCCATGGATTCATGCCAATAGTCTATGGAATTGGACCACTCCTCAAACTCGTCTTGCAATTCTTCAAGGAAAATTGCAAGTTCCTCTCCATCGGCTTGGATGGTGTCTCGCTCAATTGGTTTTCTACTCTCGAAAGCAAAAAGGTGTCCCACTCGCATCGACAACTCTTCGATGACAAGTGTTTCCTCAAAATCGGATGGCTCTTGAATCACTTTGTCAAACTCGGATGGGTACTCCATCTCATGAACCATCTCACTCTTTGGCGGACAAGTAGCGTGCCCCTCCTTATACTCTCGGCTTAAGGCATCGACTACTTTCTTTGACAAAGTTGGGTTGCATTTCCAAGCAAAGTCGAACTTTACAAGGATTTTCTCCCAACGAATCTGCTTAGAAGACAACTTGGCATGGGTTATAAAATAATCATCTAATGGATTTGCGGAAAAGACATCAAACCTCGACCCATTTAAGCGTTGTCTCCAAGTGTGCAAGCAATGCACGGCTGCGATAAGCGCTTTCTCACGATCCGGGTAACCCTTCTCGGACTCGTTGAGCACTCGACTCTCTCGAGCAATCGGAACTCCCTTCTCTACAAGAATTCCTTCAATGTGGTCGGCACTTGCGAAGGTATGGACTTCGAATGCCTTCACGTCCTTGATCTCATCAAAGACTTGTTCCGTTGTGTCGGAAACTCCCATGGACTCTTCCATGGCTTCATCATTGTCGGCTATCTTGGTTGAACCTGCATCATCCTCATCGTCGGACTCTGGCAAATCAAGTGCATTAATTTGCTCCAAACAAGATAAACCAAGAATAATTTCATTTTTACCAAGAGAATGGTAAGACATTACCGTGATAGTTGTTGTGTCTCGAAAATTGTTGATTTGAACGTACGCATTCTTCGCGATTCCCACAACTGGTTCATCACTAAAGTTGACAGTCTCAACTTGTTCATTTACCTTCTCAACTTGAAGGTTTAACGTCTCCGCTACTCGCTCGGACACGATCAACGAATGTGCACTCGGATCCACTAGTGCACTTAGTGTTGCATCGGGAAACACTACGTCTATAAACGTAGGCTCCTCTTCCTCGAAGTCACTCTCGACTTCACTTGAATCACAAGATGACTTTTCATCTTCGTTGCTCGAATACTCCATGTAACATGTGGACATGTTGCACTTTTGCAACCTTTCCTTAATCAAAGTTGCGCTATCGAACTTTGACGCCCCAACAACCACAAAACTAGGTGATTCACCGAACAAGGAAGCAAGCTTTACGGCCTCGGTCTCGTCGGGCAAGACATGCTCCTCGAACGCCTCTACCATACCAAATGGTAGCACATTGCACCTTTTATCAAGCTTCAAAGCCTCGATCTCGTCGGACTTGTCCCGTAACTCGGACTGCTTGAATTTATGCGGGGACTGGAAAGACAAGTGTGGATTTTCACACCTCCAGAATCTCGACGGCCTCCTCTTTGGGCAGTCTTCAACATCATGATTGATCCTACAAAGGGAACAAAACCATGAGTTAGTAAAAACACTATTCAAACGTGATTTACTTACCTCGCTTTCAAACGAGAAATTTGGTGACTCCACGATCTTCTTTGTCGCAACGTCCCTTCTTCTTCCTCGCGCCATCTCGTCTCGGATAGGAGCGGAACTCGCTCTGATACCACTTTGTCACGGGGCTAGATTTCGACTCGCTAACCCGTGCGGCCTTAGTCGCCGATCTTAGGTCGGGGACTAAGTAAGCCTTCGAAAAGCTAAGCTGATGCGCTTAGACGGTGCTGTGCGGAAGCTTTGGAAAAGTAAGGATGATGGCTAAGCAAGGCAAAAGGGAAAGAGGCGAGGGATTTAAAAAAGCAACGAGCCTCGTTAAAAACTCCTCCTAAGCCTAGATGAGGAGAAAAGAGTACTCGAGCCCTCTTGTATTAAAGAAATGAGAAATGAACAAAGAAGTGAAATATGGAGTGATTACAATGGTTGGGCAAGGCTCCTATTTATAGCCTTGGCCCCCTAGATCTAATGGCTAGGAACGACTCAATCCAATGGATATGGATGAGTCTTACAAAGAATCTCATAACAAAGGAAAGCTAGTCACTCAAAATATAAAGATGCCTAAAATACATGGCTATGACATCACGCGTTGGTTGTCTTTGAAGACTTTCCTTGATGGTGGCTTCAAAGATGGCAGCTTTCCTCGAATAGGCTCCATGGAAGATATCTTTCCATGAGCGTTGGTGTGAAGATGACACCTTGGCTTTGGTCTTGGATGCTTGGGCGGATTGGGCTTGGTGTGGCCCGGATCTTGACTCCAAAACCTCCTCTTTAGCACGTAGGGTGCTAAATCGGGCCCTAGGGGTGTGGGCAACTCGGATGGCAATCCCCTAGGCCTCTTGGCATGCACATCGGGTGCGGACTCGGCCTCATAGGCGTGCACGTCAGGTGCGGGCTTGAGCACCATGGCTTGGGCGGCATGGATGCAAGGCAAGGCCCTCTCGGATGCAGACCTGGCATCCTTAGTGTGCACGTCGAGTGCGGGCTCGGGCTTCATGGCTTGGGTGCCATGAAGGGTGGATGGCAAGGCCCCCTCGTGTGCGGACTTGGTCTCCATGGTGCGCACATCGGGTGCGGGCTCGGGCTCCATGCCTTGGCCGGCATGGAGGGTGCGTGGCAAAGGCCCCTCGGGTGCGTGTGTTGGGCCCCCTCATGTGCAAGGCATGTGGGCAGCACATGGGGTGCTTGACAAGGCCCCATGGTGCGGACGAACTGGCCCAGGATGGATCTCTTGGGCGCGGGCACCACCAAGGGCGTTGTGCATGGCCCCTTGGTGTGTGGCATCGGCAACACTTTGTGTCCCTCGGTCGGGTGGTGCGCTTGGTGCGCGTAGTTTAGCACCTATGGGTGCGGGAGACTCAATCTCAAAAAGTGAGTCGGTAACAATATGTTGTTGTAATTGATGCATGTGTGCATGAGATTTCAAAAGTGCATTGAAGTGTTGAGAAGACATGTTTTATAAAGGCATGTAGTGTAAAATGTTTCTTTTGCAAATCATGAGTTGAGTATTGATGAATATTGTCAAGCGGTCCTCACTAAGCTTATTGTTTACACTCTTTTGTTTCATCAATGCAGAGAATTGAACATTTGAAGGCAGCTCACGAGCAAGAGACATCCAAGATTTTCGTTAAAGAAATGTATGTGGTTCTTCCTTAGTGTAATAAAAGGCAATGGGTGGGAATTTATACTATGGAAGGTTTGAGAATGTTTCTTTACTTTGAGCATGTTGGATTGATCATATTTGAGTTGTAAATGGTCTTTGGAGTTTTGACTTGCTATGGTTTTGCTAACTAGGAAGCATGCCTATAGTGCCTTTGCTTATGTAAATGTTGTTATGTTTATGCTATGGCTTTGATATGTTGATTGTTGACATGTATCCTTGATGTATGCACATTGTGGCAAGTCTCGGGGTTGGTTCGAGTACGAAAAAGCATGTTAAACCAGAAAAATCTATTGTCACTGGGCAGGGCGTATCGGAACACCTGCAACAGTTTCGAAACGGGGCCATGTAATGGTCATACCGTTTCAGAACGGGTTGGGGTGTTTCGAAACATTTTGGCCACTGGAGTGACCTGTTCCGATACTGGTCTCAGAACATACCCGCGTACTGAAACGGTCAACACCGTTTCGTTACGAGTTTTTCGGTACGGTGGGTGAGTGTTTCGGAACAGATGATCGTTGGATGTTATTTCAATTATTCTAAGGTTGCATGCTTTACATTTTAGTCCTGGAAGTTTTGGATGCAATTGCATGATCTTGGATTGTCTTTTAAAGTTGAATTTTGGCAGAGGTGCATGTAATATGATTAATTAAATATTGGTAAACTTAAAATCCATCAAGTCCTTATATTTTCTAAAAATTACATTTTGGTCCCTAAAAGTGTTATTCTTGCAATTGAACCTTTAAATGACTTCCGTTTGCTGCGTCGTTTCCGCTCCTATGTTTTGTTAACCATCTAGGTTAATAATGTGCATCTAGACAAGATTAAAATAATAAAAAAGGGTCGTTAATCAAGGTTGACTTTCGGGTTAACTTTGGTTTTCCCCGTGTAATCTTCGTAGTTTGGGTCTAGCGTCTAGGTCGGGCTAAGGGGGTTACATCCTCTTTTTGGACAAGATGCCCTTCATGAATTTTACATAGTTGGGCATTTGCTCAATTGCATCAACCAATGGAATGTTAATTTACAATTGTTTAAGCACTTCCAAAAAGCGCTTAAATTTTCGGTCCTGTTTGTGCTTTCGAAGTCTTGCTGGAAATGGTGGCGATGGATAACCATATGCTTGTGCTGCCAACTTTGCCAAGGCAGTGTTGGCATTAGTTTTGGTAGTAGTATGTTGTTTGGCCTCAGTCTGCTTGTCATCATTGTTGGCATCTTGTTTGGCATCAGTTTTGGTATCAAGTCTGGCACTGGTACTAGCATCACCAATGGTATTATCTGTTTTAATTTCTTCTTTTTTTCTGCTTCCTTAGGCTTGTTTGCCGGCACATTTTGGTAATTAACTGACTTCTTGGCAGCCATCTTTGTCTTGACTTGGCAAGGTTCTTGGGGTCGATTGCTGAGTGCATTAGCAATCTGCCCAATCTGGACCTCCAAGTTCCTCATTGATGCTACCAAACTCTGGATTGTGGCATCATTCATTTCCATGTATTTTGTGAGAGTGCCTCCTTGGTTAAGTTTTTCCCTTGCTGAAAGTTATTTTGAGCTTTCTGCGGCATGGCATTATTGTTCTGCCGCTGGACATTCTAGCGTTGGGCGTTATATTGATTACCTCCTTGATCCCAAGCTAAGTTAGGGTGCTGTCTCCAACCTGGATTATAAGTTTTGGAGTTAGTATTATAATAACGACCAGTATTGCCAACGAAATTTACCGACTCAAGGTTGGCAGGGCATTCATCCACATGGTGGTTCTCTCCACAAATGGTGCAGAATTGATCAAGTGCTTTGACTTGTTGGGCCTCATTGTTCTATTGCAACGTTCTCACCATGTTAGTGAGGTTGGAAATTTCGTCATGAATGGATGTATGTTCATCAATCTTCAATTTCCCACTGGCTTTAGTTTCAGTCCCAAGTCTAGTAACAGGATATTCAAAGTCATTGATCAACATCCTCTCGAGGATATCAATAGCCTCTGTGTACCTCTTGTCTAGAAATGAGCGAGTTGTTGAAGCGTCGACAAGAGTCCTTGTTTGTGCATTTATTCTATTGTAGAAGGTTTGTATTTGGGTCCAATTTTGGAATTCATGCATCGGACACCTTCTCAATAGTTCCTTAAATATTTCCCAAGCTTCATAGAGAGTTTCATCCTCAGCCTGCTTGAATGTAATGATCTCACCGCGTAGCTTGGCAGTTAGTGTTGGTGGCTGAAACCGTGTAAGTAACTTCTGGCACATGTCTTCCCAGGAAGTGATTGAACCTGGTGATAAAGAATTAAGCCACACCTTAGCTGTGTCTCTTAGAGAAAATGTGAATAACCTCATCTTCATTGTATCTTCAAATGCTCCAGTTTGCTAAAATAGTTTACATATCTTCATGAATTGCTTAAGATGTTTCCACGGGTCTCTAGTAAGTGCTCCATCGAATTGGCTTACATTTAAAAGAGTTTGAATCATTACGGGTTTAAGTTTAAAATTTGTCTCGTCGACCTTAGTGCCAACGAGCCCTGGCATCAAATTTGTAATGTCATGTGCTTAATGTTCTCGGATTTGTCTTTCTTCTTCGACATTAGGAGCGGCATGGTTATTGTTTTATAGTGGATCCTGATTATTGTTAACACCATTTGCTCCTCCGTTTCCTTGATTTCCATGATTCATCTCTCGAATTCTCTTTTTCAATCTGCGCTGTAACCCCCGTAGCCCGGCCTAGACGGTTGACCCGAACTACGAAGATTACACGGGGAAAACCAAAGTCAACCCGAAAGTCAACCTTGATTAACGACCCTTTTTTTCTTTTTAAACTTGTCTAAATGCTCATTAACCCTATATGTGATCACACAAACATCATACTCAAAGATCACAACCATCAGAGATCATTCAGGGACCCAATTGCACAAAACACAACTTTAGGGACCAATTTGTAAATTCTGAAAACTTTGAGGCCTTAACCAGATTTTAAGTTACCAACTTAAAATTAATCATATTTCATGCATCTCGGCCAAATTTCAGCTCAAACGGACATCTCAAACTCATACAATTGCTCATACAAGATTCAGGACCAAAATGCAAACATTCTGAAACACATAACTGCCACTGTCAGCCCCCAACGGTCAACCGTTCCGAAACGGGAGACAGCCCGTTTCGAAACGCGGGGCCGTTCCGCAACGGGTTCCGAAACGGGGGTCTGGCAGAAGCCTTTCCGTTTCGGAACGGTGTCACCCGTTTCGGACGCCTGGGCTGCTTCGAGGCACCCGTTCCGAAACGGTTCACCCTGTTCCGAAACACCCTGCACAAAATGCAGAATTTTGCCGGTTTAAACATGCAATATACCAACCCAACATGCTTCAAACGCTACCAAACTTTACCAGCATGCAAAACAACATATAAGGGACATACTTGCATCAACAATTCAACAAAATAACAACATATACAAAAAGCCCCAATTTCAAGACTAAGCTTCCAACACAAGCAATCCATTTAAGCAACATACTTCCAATTCAATCTCATAAGCCAAGCCATGTTCCAACAACATTAACAACACAAAACCAAACTTGTCTAAACATAAACAAACACATACATCAACCCAAGAGATTCTACCCCATTGCCTTTATTAACTATAGCTATTAACCGAGACATACATCTCAAGTGGAGTCCTTCTTGAATCCCTTGCTCCTCGCTGTCCAAACTTCAAGAATCTGCATTGATGGACAAAAAGGAGCGTAAGCACATAATGCTTAGTGAGGAAAGCTCAAAACCAAAACACCATCAATGCAGCGAGCCATAAATCACTTTTAAAACAAACTCGATTTGTTTACCAAAGCCATGTTTGAAAACTCCTTTTCAACAACAAGCTCAAAACCATGCATCGCACATACATGAAAACCAACCCTTAGTTTAGCAAACTAAGAAAACCCTTTTCAAAGCACAACTTGCAAAAACAACCATTTAGCCAACCATGCATAAACACCATATGCAAGCTAAAGCAAAACCTTGGAAAACACTCCCATTTCACAACATACCTTTCTTAAACTTGAAACCCAATTCAAACAAGAATCTTTTAAAACCATTTCACAAACCAACCAACACATGCATTAAACCAAAGGCAACATATATGAACCACAACATCATCATCACATGCCTTTAAAAACAAGTCTTAACAAGACTCCAATGCACTAAAGATATTTCATGCTCACATGCATCATTTTCCAAATGATAATCAACACTTGTTCAACTTAACAAGTAAACATGCATTCGCAAGCATTATGCATTTTCCATGCAACCATGCATCTTTTCAAGCATCTCATGCTTCACATGCAATTATGCATCATTTCAAGCATCTCATGCTTCACATGCAAATATGCATCATTTCAAGCACCTCATGCTTCATCACAATCAAGAACATCATATTGGCCTTCAAATGATCAACCACATTCACTTTTCAACTCAACACCCAATCGGATACGCGGATTCCGAGCGTTGTCCCTACACTCCCTACACCCTACCAATCCAAGGTCCTCGAATGGGCAACAACCTCAATTATGACCTCAACATCCTAAGGTTCCCATGTATGGACTTTTAAACACCACACAACCTTAGCTCTTCCCCAAGGTTCTCATGTATGGACTTTTAACCACCATACAACCTTGACATGCACAAGGTTCTCACATATGGGCAACACCTCCATATAACCTTTGCATTCACCGATTGGTAGTTGTAGAACATCACTAACGAGATCCGGGACACCCTACACAAGATCCACACATGGACTTAACACTGCCATTGTGATCTCAACAAGCACAAGGTTCTCACATATGGGCAACACCTCCATATAACCTTTGCTCAACCAAGGTCCTCGAATGGGCAACACCTCCATTATGACCTCAACCATCTCGTTAGGATACTTGAAGGGAGTTTCCCGGTCCACTCTTGACCACTCCACCTCCAAGGCGACTTAATTCACGGTGCACCCAATCCTATAGCCGGCTAACTATATCCGATCAAAGAACCAAGAACCACTTACATCACTTGCCAATATAACCATCTTACCACATTAGTCCAATGTTCCATATGCATAACCATAATGCAAAACCATTACCGCATTAATCAAATGATTCACATGCATAACCAATATGCAAAACCATCATTTACCAACATTAATTCACTGTTTTAAAGCACTAAACAAAGCCATTGAACAACATGCAACACCATGCATCAAATCCACATTTCCAATGTATAAAACCAAGGATCTCTTACCTTGAGCATCCTTCACATATGGCTTTCAAAACCAGCATTAAACCATGCTAAAATATGCTTTCAAAACAGATTTAAACCATGCAAAACACATGCATTTCAATCATCAACCACAATTGCTTAAAAAGCCAATTCATATCACAAATCAAGTAAGAAATCCATTTACTTACTCTTGAGCTTAGCAAAGTTGTTTAGACTTAAACTAAGCTCCCAAAACCTTCAACCCTTTGTTTAAAAGCCGAAAACCCAACTTCACTCACCGATAACCAAAACAAGGCTAGCCACCAAGCCTTCCAAGCATCCGAAACCTTCCGCAACACCTCTAAAGCTCACGGATCAAACTCCCCTGTTTCAAGCACACAAAAACAGCACATTAATGCATCATTATGCATTAAGAACAGCAACCACACAACCAAACTCGCTGCTCGACACAAATCCAACAATTCGGCTACCAAACACAACCGAAATCACCTCCAAACATTTCAAAAACTTAACCCAGCCAAGATCCATCACTTCTAACCATTTTTATACATCAATTAACATCCAAAATGATTACAAACACATCCTTATACCTCCAGGTATAACAGATCACCAAAAACACTCCAAAAACAACCAAAAACTCAAGCCAAACTTAGGAAATTCAACCTATCCGGGATTGCATTGATTAAACCTCAACTTCTAATCAATCTAGCATTCATTTAACATCATTTTGACACTTCAAAACACTGCCCAAACAGATCACACGAAAATTTCACCAAAATCGCCAAATCTTGCATTTTAAGCCAAAATCAAGATTTCTATTGAAAAGCCTTTAACAAAACACAAACCAAGGATTGAGAACTTGGGAATTTCAGTAAAGAACTGATAGTTTAGAGGAGAGAGACGTTCTTACCTCCAAACTTGAGTTTCTCCTTTTTGGAGCCAAAAAGCTTGATGAAACAACTTGTAAATTGAGAGGTTTTGTTGATGAGATGATTAGGAATCAAATGAGAGTTGAAATGAGTGATTTGAGTGACAAAATCAGAGGAGGAAATCTGGAGAGAATGTGTTTGGTTTGAGAGAAAATATGAGAGAAAATGGTTGAGAGAAAAGTTAGTTAGATTTAGGAAAATATCTTCCCTCCACTTTTCTTTTGTTTAAAAACACTTAATTAATCATTTAATATATTTAGAAAATCTGGAGAAACTCCCATTGGGTAAATAGCTCCTTAAAGATTCAAAGTTTCAATCCTTTATAAAACTGTCACCGAACTTTCAAAAATTACATTTTGGTCACTAGCCAAAATGTCAACCTTCCGAACCTCATTTTCCAAAATTGATTTCACAGTTCACTTTTATATATTAAAAGATGATTTTAGAACATTTTTCCATATTTTTAATGCAACCCGAACTAGGCTTTCCTAACTTCACCTCTTTAGATTCGAACAACACTTTGACCAAACCGGTCAACACCCAAAACTTCTGAGCCCAAAACCGGGGCATTACATGCGCAAGGTGCGTTCAATCTCATGGTCAAATGGCCAAGCTTCTGTCTCAGTACGGTTCCTGGTCATACACCGATAAAAACAAAAATAAAATAAAAACAAGTAAAAATCTAAAAACAATCAAATTTGTTGCAGTCCAAAGCAACTGCAGCAAAAACTTGTAGACTCTTTGGAAGATGTGTGAAATAATGCTGGCAAAATGGGCAATTTATAGATAATGGGAAATTGTATGCCATGATTCCTTTGCGTGCAAATATACACGGTCTATAAGTACTACAGCTTGGTAAGCTGAGTTATCAATCCCACGAAGATTGACTTGGAATTCAATTGCTTTGATGGTTTGCTTGTCTTGGGAAAAAGATGATTTGTTTTGGAGATGTTTTGGAAACTACTTAAAAGAAAAGAAAACAATGGAGTAAAATGTTGGCAAGGAAGGTGATTTTAATGAAAGATGAGTGTTAGCAGGGAATTCTTGGTTTTAACATTGTTCATGCCAGCCTTTGTTGGCAAACTGTCTTGGCATTGTTTGCCGAGAAGATTGAACATTAGCAAAGCCTCTCTCGATTGTCATTGCCTTAAGTCGATATGTAAAAACCCTTATATCTCTATAGTGCATGTATTTAGAAAAATAGTTATGCCAGCTCTCGCTTGGCATTTACTATTAGAAACAATAAAGCATGTCTGATAGAAAAACATTGCCAAAACAAACTTGTATTCAATGAACTAAGGAATAAAACCAACGTTTAAACCAAACATCCCTCATCAACTATGAAATTAGTTCATTGTGAGGGATTTAATCAACAAAACCATAATTGTTTTCAAATATATCATCCTAAAATAAAAGTAAAACAACTTAAAACAAAAAGAATATGCGAGTGGGGTCTCTCGATACAACCCTCAAATCCAAGCTCTCGGCCAAGTGGTTGAACCACCTTTCCTTGGTGCAGCTAACCATCACTCATCGAGCTCTCCAACACCTGACTCTGATCACTCTAAGTCTTCACTTCGCTCCTCCGCTCCTTTTTTTGCTTGATTGGTTGGTTGTATTTATAGGCGTACTAGGGAAGGGAATGGGATTGCTTCCTTATTTGAATTTTAGAATGCTCCAAGGATAAGTGATAAGCCTCATCCGATCGGTGTGATAGCTTATCAAGCTAGGGTTGACGTCATCTTGCCAGTGTTGCCTTGGCACACGAGCATGGCATGTCTTCGCCAATGTAGCTTGGCATCACCTTATTCGCTATTTTTTGGAGATTGATCCATTTGCAATCATTTAGAAGCCTGATCCTTTCCTATTTTTTCGGGGCTCAACAATCTCTTGGCATGGCATCAAGTGCACTTCTCTGCCAACAAGTGCTTGGCACCGTATGGTCCTTCTGTGCCAACAACACGTGGCATTCTTCTTGGAAATCCTAAATGGCAATCCTAATTGTGTTGCTTTCATGTGCCAAATCCTATGCCAAACTTGCAAAATAACCACAAAACAACCCTTCACCCTGGCATAGACAGAAAGCTAAACTCCTTATGCAAATGCATGATTCTAGAAACCTAATGCAACTAAATGTACATAAAAACAAGCAATAGTGTTGTAAAACTGGCATTATAAATAATAATTTCGGAGACGTAACATTCTTTCAACTACTTCTTGGTATACTAGAAATAAAAGATACAACTAAGCATTAGAACAAGCCTATCATTCAAGTATACATTATAATTCATTGGAACAGTCCCCTAAAGGTATTAACAACTTTTTACTAGTTTCATTTTTATTTCAAAACAGCCTAACAACACCTTTACAAGCTTACAATAGTCTCGTTTATATATATATATATACCAATAAAGTAGTTGTTCCTGAATTGTGTTTACAAGCTAAACAATCCATTTTAATATTATTCATACTTGTGACATTTTCTACATGCTTTCTTGCTCAAAACAAGGCAGCCATCACCTATTTTATTTATCAAACCAAAACTGTCCCATGACTTCCTCTAGGTACATCAAAACAGCCCTATTTTCAAGCATTAACTAAGTAAGCACCTTAACAGTTCACTAGAGATGCAAACAATCTACTAATCGAGTTAAAAACCATCACTTAAAATCAATCTATAGAAAATTTTGCCTTGTTTTCATATGTTCTTAATAACATGATCAAAACAGCCCACAAACATTTCTATTAAGTCAAAACATTCTACTTAGGTGTTGGAGGAACATTTCCCCTGTTTGCAAAACATTAGGACAGCCCTTAATCTATCCATTTAGTCCCTTACTTCATCAAGCTCATTCAAACAACCCAATTTCCATTTTAGAAAGTAAAAACAGTTTCAATTTCTCCCTAACTCGTCCAACTAGGAAAACAATCGATCATAGAATTTGAATGTATATACCACATATCTCATTACAAGTAATATTTCCAAAATTAATATAGTGAAAAAGATACTCAAGACAATATCCTTGTTAAACTCTAGATTCAATGGAAGATGAAAGTGATAAGCAAGAGTATATCACCTTCTCTTTATGCCAAAGACCACAACTTCAAGATTTCTTAACACAAATCAAGCTTCACTAAGGTTCAATGGCTATCTTCAATTCTCTCTCTCTCTCTCTCTCTCATTTGTGTGTTTTGGTCAAATGGAGAATATGAAGGATGACTAATTCCTTTCTCCTCTTTGGCCATGACTCACCAAACACCAACACCACATGATTGACACATGTGTAAATCCTAAAGATTTCTTTAGAATTACATGCAAGCTCCTAGATTCATCTTTCTTTCGATTAGGCCTTAACAAAAAGGTTATCATATTCTACAAGCTTACTAATTAGTCCTTAAGTCTTCAATTAATTTGCTAAGAATTTCTTTACTCCACTTAAGACACATACAAGGTAGTAAATTACTTCCAGGCCTATATTTAGGGTATTACATATATTAATCCATTTACTAGGTTTATACCTTTTCAGACCAATTGTGCTACTTTTACCACTTTTAGCAAATTTCAAAAAGACACTTAGGGCCTTTAACACTTAAACAAACTGTATGCAACATATACACATCAAAATGGCTAAAAGTGACTAGTTTAACTACTTTGCCACCATTCTAGGAGTTCGTAGGGATAATATACATCACTTTAGGCTTGTAATGACTTGCAAAAACTTCCAACGATCCTCGATCTGACAACGGTGACTTTCAACCTGAAATGCATGAGATGAAGTGCATTAGGCATACTTTGCCTAGTGAGGGAGTCGTAAACAACAATAAATACAATGGTGTGCAATTCAGATCATGCTATGACTATGACAAAACTATAACCATATCAAAGTTATGTTAATAACAATGTTATAACAATATCAATGTTATGACAATAACTATGCTATGTCTATATCAATGTTATGAAGATATCTATACCATGACTATATCAATGTTATGTCAATGTTAGTGCTATGACAATATTCAATAACATGCTTAACATATATCAATAGTATTTCCTTGGATCGAAACAAGATAGTGGGTATTTGAATTCCTATGCCTCGCCAATTCAATGAATGATTTAATCCCTCCACCTCACCACAATAAAAGGTTGTATCCAAGGACCGTAGTCCACTCGTACCAATGAGCTCATGAATTCTATGGCATGCCAATTGTATCCAATGTCCTTTTGAATCCAAGGTTCAATCACAATTCAATGTCAATGTTCCAATAGCAATGATGGTGTTCAATATTATCAATATCAATATCAATGGTCTATGTTTCGATGGCAATGTCAATAATCAATGTATCAAGATCAATGCTTTGATGACAATAACAATACCAATGTTCAATAACTATAAAAATGCCTATATCAATATACAATATCTATAGCAATGACACTAAAAATATCCAATGATCGGTAATTCTATGATCTAATATTTCAATGTTAACAATAACAATATAAATGATGCTATGTTCAAGGTTTCGATGCTATAAATTACTGGTGCTTACCAATAAGCCCTCCAATGAGTTTCGATGCAATGACCCTTTGACAAATTGTTAGCTATAAAAAATCAATATCAATGTAATCGGAAAAAGCACCTAGCCTATTCCCAAAACTCTGACAACACTTACCTTAATTTCTGAAGTTCCTACGGCTCTTGGATGACCACTCCTTTTTTCATAGCTTTCGATGGAGACGATGGACCTTCCTTCTCCAAACTTGAGCCAACCAATGGCTACTCAATGGTACCAATGGATCAAAGAGAGCTTAAGTTTAGGATGTTTAATAGGAGAGGTGTTAGCTTAAGCTCAAGGAAGAAGATGACAATGGTGGTGTTTGCTTATTCATAGCAAAAGATGATTGTTTATGAGGGATGGTTTCGGTGGAGTCAAAAACAATGGAAAGAAGCTTATTCCTATAACATTTCAAGGCATTATTAATGCCTACACTTAGCCATCCATCACCTCCTCAAGAACCAATCAAAAGGTTTCCCTTCAAGGAGGGAAACTTCCTTAAATCTTTATTTCACTCTTAATTAAGCCAATAGTTGATTCCTCCCCAATTGTTCTTGTCATCTTTTGGCAAAAGGTAAAACAACATCACATTTATTCACGAGCTAATAGGTGAATCATCCTCAAATAGGGACTTTTACGAGGGTAGTCCTTCTACTTTTTAGACTTTACATCTAAACCCCCAAACTTCTAATTTTTACAATTTAATCACCAAACAATTTTTGAACCTTTCTGGTGTAGAGTTTTCGATTGCCGGATCCCAATTCTGACTAGACCGGTTTTCGGGGTGTTACATCTCTCCCCCATAAGAAAAATTTGTCCTCAAGTTTTACCTGAACCGAAGAGATGAGGATATTGTGTCTTCATTGTCTCCTTCGGTTCTTGTGTTGCTTCTTCATCGGTGTGGCTCCTCCAGAGCACTTTGACTAGATGAGTCTTTTAATTTCCTTTGCAAGAATCTAAACTAGTTCTTCATCATAGGACAATTTAGATTTAATCTCTATGGATTCTTGCTCGATAATATGCAAAGCGTCGAAGTGATATTTACGAAGCATCGATGCATGGAATACATCATGAATCTTGTTCAGTTCTGAGGGTAACGATAATCGATATGCTATAGGTCAACTTTCTCAATGATATCAAAGGATCCAATGAAACCTCATAACTTTCTTCCATGGTGAAACCTTAGGGGAGGCTTTCTCACCAATCTCGTACTATATATCCATTCGCTTTAGACTGGCATAGGCCTTTTTTTAGTCAAAGGTAGCCTTCAAGCGATCATGGATGATGGTAACTCGCTCTTCGGTTCCCAAAGTAAGTTACAGTCCATCACCTTGCCTTTACAGAGTTCAGACCAACACAATGGAGTTTTGCAGCATCTGCCACACAACGCTTCATACAATGCAAACTGAATGGAAGTTTGATAATTATTGTTGTAGGCAAACTCAATGAGAGGTGGGGATTTCTCCCAAGATCCACTAACATCAATAATGCATGCACGAAGCATGTCTTCCAGGTTCTATACAGAAGGGTTCAATAATGATATACACTTCAATGATTCCATAGGAGAGACTTTTCAATGTTTACCTGAATTACCCTTTTTTGGGTAGCCGTCAGACTAAGGGTGGAAATCAGTACTAAGGTTAACTCTGGTGCCCAGAGCTCCTTGCAATGTTTTCCATAATCGAGAAGCAAATCGTAGATCTCAATCAAAGATGATAGATTTAGGTACTCCATGGAGTTGAATAACTTCTTTGATATACAAGTTAGCCAACTTAGGGAGGTCGTAGTCCATTCTAACTGGTAAAAAATGTGTTGACTGATGAAACGGTCCGCAATGATTCAAATAGCATTGTACTTAGCAAGAGTTAGGGGTAGACCACTAACAAAGTCCATAGTCATCTTCTCCTACTTCCACAGTGGTAATTCAATAGGCTGCAATAATCCAGTAGGAACACGATGCTCAACCTTAACACATTGGCACGTAAGGAGCTTGGATACAAAATTAGTTATAGTTCATTTCATGCTTGGCCACCAAAAAGTTCCCAAAGGTCCTTGTACATCTTTACAGAACCTGAGTAAACAAAAAAAGAACTTGAATGAGCTTCTTTGAGAATATCGATGCGAAGAGATTCATCATTGGGTACGCAAACTCGATTACGAAAACACATGAGTCATTCATAATTAATTTTGAAGTCGAGATTATCTTGCAGCTTAGAAACAATAGATTGGAATTCGGGGTCTTGATCTTGCAATGTTTAGATTCTTGAAACCATGGTAGACTAAACTTAAAGTTTAGCTACGAGACAACGATGTTTTTAAAGTCGGAAATGAGCATTAATAGCTCGAAGAGATACAATACAATGACTTTACAATGAGTCATTGTACTAAACAATGCAAATGATTCAATGTTCATTATCAATACTTGAGACTCTTGTGATTGGTGAAAAGGTAAAACTTCTCTCTGTAGAGATAATGTCTCATTCAATGCAAAGACAATCGTACCCAACTCCAAGTTATGAGTGGGATAATTCATCTCATGTGGCTTAAGCTACCTTTGAGGCATAAGCAATAACCTTACCTTCTTGCATCAATACACATCCTAACTCGAGATGCGAAGCATCACTATAGACTGATGTAATACCCGTATTTTGTTCGGGTACCTATATATATTAGTAATTTGATATAAATAAAACCAAATAGATACAAACAAATAATAAATTCATATTAAATAATAATGTCTATAAAAATATTCCAAAGTTCATTACATAATATCCATTTTTTACAATAAAGCCCATTTTTACTAAGCCCAAGTCTTGACAACTGCATCCACCTTATTTTCTGCCCATTTCTCATAGATACCAGCTTGAAGAAAGAAAAATTGGCCAAAAATCAGATTTTCCCACCTAAATTTACCAAGTGTCAATTTCCTATTGGTCCATAAAGCTTCACATGGATTGTACTTTTCTGTGATGTAATGGATGACGTCGTGATCCACTCACTATAAAAGCAAGAGAGAGAATGTGTCAACCATTAATTACAATCATTAAAAAATATTAACCATATTAAATAATAATAATAATAATAAGGAGAGAGGAAGACCTAGAAATGCAAGGTAACCGGAATTTCAAGGGTTTTTCGTGAACCACCATGAACCGCCACGGAACATAGTTGGAGCCTCCAAAAAGTTCGCTGGAGCATCAACAGATGCCGTGAGAAATTCTTGAGACCGTTGTGACCATTGTAACCGAGGTAAAACCTCCCAAATTTCTACATTTTCTACAAACAAACTAAAATATTAGATCAAATTAAAAGTAATGTAAAAACAGTAAATATAAATAAATTTCAGTTAGTGTCCCTCTTGAGTCGGTGGCCGGAGAATGTCGATAACGACAGAGCAGAGGAGTGAGCATCAGTTTCGCGTAGCCTAGACTTAGATCGGGAGAACTTGGGTCTGTAACGCCCCGGTTTTGGGCTCAGAAGTTTTGGGCGTTGAAGGATTTTCAAGTTCTTTACTGAAATTTCAAGTTCTTTACTGAAATTCCCAAGTTCTTAATCCTTGGTTTGTGTTTTGTTAAAGGATTTTCAATAGAAATCTTGATTTTGGCTTAAAATGCAAGATTTGGTGATTTTGGTGAAATTTTCGTGTGATCTGTTTGAGCAGTGTTTTGAAGTGTCAAAATGATGTTAAATGAATGCTAAATTGATTAGAAGTTGAGGTTTAATTAATGCAATCCCGGATAGGTTGAATTTCCTAAGTTTTGCTTGAGTTTTTGGTTGTTTTTGGAGTGTTTTTGGTGATCTGTTATACCTGGAAGTATAAGGACGTGTTTGTGATCATTTTGGATGTTAAATGATGTTTAAAAATGGTTAGAAGTGATGGATCTTGGCTGGGTTAAGTTTTGGAAATGTTTGGAGGTGATTTCGGTTGTGTTTGGTAGCCGAATTGTTGGATTTGTGTCGAGCAGCGAATTTGGTTGTGTGGCTGCTGTTCTTAATGCATAATGATGCATTAATGTGCTGTTTTTGTGTGCTTGAAACAGGGGAGTTTGATCCGTGAGCTTTAGAGGTGTTGCGGAAGGTTTCGGATGCTTGGAAGGCTTGGTGGCTAGCCTTGTTTTGGTTATCGGTGAGTGAAGTTGGGTTTTCGGCTTTTAAACAAAGGTTTGAAGGTTTTGGGAGCTTAGTTTAAGTCTAAACAACTTTGCTAAGCTCAAGAGTAATTAAATGGATTTCTTACTTGATTTGTGATATGAATTGGCTTTTTAAGCAATTGTAGTTGATGATTGAAATGCATGTGTTTTGCATGGTTTAAATCTGTTTTGAAAGCATATTTTAGCATGGTTTAATGCTGGTTTTGAAAGCCATATGTGAAGGATGCTCAAGGTAAGAGATCCTTGGTTTTATACATTGAAAATGTGGATTTGATGCATGGTGTTGCATGTTGTTCAATGGCTTTGTTTAGTGCTTTAAAACAGTGAATTAATGCTGGTAAATGATGGTTTTTGCATATTGGTTATGCATGTGAATCATTTGATTAATGTGGTAATGGTTTTGCATATTGGTTATGCATGTGAATCATTTGATTAATGTGGTAATGGTTTTGCATATTGGTTATGCATGTGAATCATTTGATTAATGTGGTAATGGTTTTGCATAATGGTTATGCATGTGGAACATTGGACTAATGTGGTAAGGTGGTTATATTGGCAAGTGGTGTAAGTGGTTCTTGGTTCTTTGATCGGATATAGTTAGCCAGCTATAGGATTGGGTGCACCGTGAATAAAGTCGCCTTGGAGGTGGAGTGGTTAAGAGTGAACCGGTAAACTCCCTTCAAGTATCCTAACGAGATGGTTGAGGTCATAATGGAGGTGTTGCCCATTCGAGGACCTTGGTTGAGCAAAGGTTATATGGAGGTGTTGCCCATATGTGAGAACCTTGTGCTTGTTGAGATCACATTGGCAGTGTTAAGTCCATGTGTGGATCTTGTGTAGGGTGTCCCGGATCTCGTTAGTGATGTTCTACAACTACCAATTGGTGAATGCAAAGGTTATATGGAGGTGTTGCCCATATGTGAGAACCTTGTGCATGTCAAGGTTGTATGGTGGTTAAAAGTCCATACATGAGAACCTTGGGGAAGAGCTAAGGTTGTGTGGTGTTTAAAAGTCCATACATGGGAACCTTAGGATGTTGAGGTCATAATGGAGGTTGTTGTCCATTCGAGGACCTTGGATTGGTAGGGTGTAGGGAGCGTAGGGACAACGCTCGGAATCCGCGTATCCGATTGGGTGTTGAGTTGAAAAGTGAATGTGGTTGATCATTTGAAGGCCAATATGATGTTCTTGATTGTGATGAAGCATGTGGTGCTTGAAATGATGCATATTTGCATGTGAAGCATGAGATGCTTGAATTGATGCATAATTGCATGTGAAGCATGAGATGCTTGAAAAGATGCATGGTTGCATGGAAAGTGTATAATGCTTGTGAATGCATGTTTACTTGTTAAGTTGAACAAGTGTTGATTATCATTTGGAAAATGAGGCATGTGAGCATGAAATATCTTTAGTGCATTGGAGTCTTGTTGAGACTTGTTTTTAAAGGCATGTGATGATGATGTTGCCGTTCATATATGTTGTCTTTGGTTTAATGCATGTGTTGGTTGGTTTGTGAAATGGTTTTAAAAGATTCTTGTTTGTTTTGGCTTTCAAGTTTAAAGAAAGGTATGTTGTGAAATGGGAGTGTTTTCCAAGGTTTTGTTTTAGCTTGCATATGGTGTGTATGCATGGTTTGGCTAAATGGTTGATTTTGCAAGTTGTGCTTTGAAAAGGGTTTTCTTAGTTTGCTAAACTAAGGGTTGGTTTTCATGTATGTGCGATGCATGGTTTTGAGCTTGTTGTTGAAAAGGAGTTTTCAAACATGGCTTTGGTAAACAAATCGAGTTTGTTTTAAAAGTGATTTATGGCTCGCTGCATTGATGGTGTTTTGGTTTTGAGCTTTCCTCACTAAGAATTATGTGCTTACGCTCCTTTTTGTCCATCAATGCAGATTCTTGAAGTTTGGACAGCGAGGAGCAAGGGATTCAAGAAGGACTCCACTTGAGATGTATGTCTCGGTTAATAGCTATAGTTAATAAAGGCAATGGGGTAGAATCTCTTGGGTTGATGTATGTGTTTGTTTATGTTTAGACAAGTTTGGTTTTGTGTTGTTAATGTTGTTGGAACATGGCTTGGCTTATGAGATTGAATTGGAAGTATGTTGCTTAAATGGATTGCTTGTGTTGGAAGCTTAGTCTTAAAATTGGGGCTTTTCATGTATGATGGCATGTTGGTGAATTGTTGATGCAAGTATGCCTCTTTTATGTTAAATTGCATGTTGGCAAAGTTTGGTGGCTGTTGGAGCATGATTGGATGTTAATTGCATGTTTAAATAGGCAAATTTCTGCATTTTGTGCAGGGTGTTTCGGAACAGGGTGTACCGTTTCGGAACGGGTGCCTTGAAGCAGCCCAGGCGTCCGAAACGGGTGAAACCGTTCCGAAACGGATAGGCCACTGCCCGACCCCCGTTTCGGTACCCGTTGCGGAACGGCCCCGCGTTTCGAAACGGGCTGTCTCCCGTTTCGGAACGGTTGACTGTTGGGGGCTGACAGTGGCAGTTATGTGTTTCAAAATGTTTGCATTTTGGTCCTGAATCTTGTATGTGCAATTGTATGAGTTTGAGATGTCCGTTTGAGCTGAAATTTGGCCGAGATGCATGAAATATGATTAATTTTAAGTTGGTAACTTAAAATCTGGTTAAGGCCTCAAAGTTTTCAGAATTTACAAATTGGTCCCTAAAGTTGTGTTTTTTGCAATTGGGTCCCTGAATGATCTCTGATGGTTGTGATCTTTGAGTATGATGTTTGTGTGATCACATATAGGGTTAATGAGCATTTAGACAAGATTAAAAAGAAAAAAAAGGGTCGTTAATCAAGGTTGACTTTCGGGTTGACTTTGGTTTTCCCCGTGTAACTTTCTTAATTCGGGTCAACCGTCTAGGCCGGGTTAAGGGGGTTACATTTGGTGGTATCAGAGCTGGGTTGCGAATGCTTGGGGAAAACGGTAAGTTGTTGCTGATGTTTCTGAGCATGTTGCTGATGTTTTCAAGCATGTTTTATGGTTATGAATCTTGGTTGAGCTTATGTGGTTTGTGCTGATGATAAGCTGATGCTGAGAGTTGGTTTTATGCATGATGAAAGTGCTGTGAGTATGTTATGTAATAATATGCTGTTGCAAGTGGATGCTGTTTGATGTAAGCATGATCAAGGTGTGTTGTTTGATATGCTTGATGTTGTGATATCCATGTTGTGTTGACTGTTATGTCATGTAAAGGGGAGGATTCGGGATACCCATTTCCTTATTAATATAGCTATTGTGTTATTTTGGAGTTGGAGTTTGAATCCTTGCTTAATGCTGGTCTAACTGGTTTGTTTGTTTGTTGTGATTGTATGTTTGTTGTTGTTAGTAGTATGGCTAAGTCGATGAAAGAATGGCAGTTGGGTGAGATGGTTGCTGCCTTGGGGCAGGTTGTTAAGGCGTGGAATTCACCCTTTCGAGGAGGTGTTTTGTCTCAGTTTTCTGTGCCTGGGGTTGAGGTGATAAGGCAAGGGAAAGAAGCTAGTTCTGCGGTGAAGAGTTCATCATCTGATGTTCAGGAGGTGTTGGGAACATCTCAGGCTGTGGTAAAGGTAAAGTCAGTGGATGTGCTGGCTGTGGAATGTGTGGGTTTGCCGAAGCAGCGTTTGCTTGATTTGGGTGCTGTGGAATATCATGGTTCTACACCAGAGATGTTTGAGGCTTGGTTGGCCAGTGTGGTTCTGATCTTGGATCAGGAAGGCTGTGATCTTGCTTGTAAGTTGGGGAGTGTTGTTTCTCTGATGTTGGAGGATGCCTGTGTCTGGTGGACATCAGTGGCTGTGGCGTCACATATTCCTGATATTGATTGGGATTTCTTTGTATCTGCCTTTTATGAAAGGTATCTTGGAGGGAAGTTTTCAAGGGTTGAGCAAAGTGACGGTGGTGCTGTTGTGGAGCAAGTGTTGCTTGAGCAAGGAGTGGAAGTTCAGCCACCGGTGTGTGACCGTTGTGAAAGGCGCCATGTTGGAGGTTGTTGGGGCGCGGGTGCTTGCTGGAACTGTGGTTCCAAAGTGCATGTTAAGCGTGATTGTCCTCTTGGAGTGAAGTCGGCTTTGATGATAGCCAAAGGATCTCAGAAAGGTCGTGGGCACGGCCGAGGCAAGGTTCAGAAGTGGCAGAAATAGCAGAAAGTTGTGAAGAGTGCGGGGAAGGAGAATTGCTGAAAATGTGGGTCTGCTGGACACATGAGACGTGATTGTTTGATGTTGGCTCGGAACAGTCAAGGTTCTTTACCGCAAGGAGGTGGTGGTGGCCCTAGTGTGTTAGCTAGTGCTGCAGTGGTGCGGCAGGAGGATGATGGTTCCGCAAGGAAGAGAGCTCGTCTGATGAAGCTTCAGAGAGGTGTTGTGTTTTCAGGTAACCTTGTTTAGTAATCTTTGCTCTAGTTACCTTAGTTTGGTTTCTGTTGGTTTTCCTTGCGTGGTAAGTTTAGTCTTGTTGCTAGCATGTTTGGGGTAATGGTTGTAGTTTGGAAATGTCTTTGATGTGAAGAGGGCTTTGTGAGAATCTTGTGGTTAGTAGTTGCTGGTATGATGGAGTTAGATAAGCTAGAAGTGCGGTAGGAGGTTGTTCTTAGACGGATTTGAGGATGTTACTAGAGGGTGTGAACTGGCATTCATGCACAGTTAAAATCATTGTTATATGCTATATTATATATGTTGGTCCATGCATACATGTGGCATGACATTAGAGGTTTTGCATACATGTACATCAGGCATTGATAGGGCATGTAAGTGATCATGCATACGATGTTCACACTCGCTAATAATTAATCGAATCTGTTAGAGTGGTGGTTGGGTTAGGTTGGATGGTGGGTTTTTAGAGGTTGTGTTGGTGCTGAGTGGAAGTTAGAGGTAATGGAGTTTGTTAAGCTAGTTGCTAGTAATAGTGAGGGTGGTATAGCCTGTTGGTAGAAGATTGGTGTTTGATGCTTTATGAGTTTAGTGGTTTGGTGGTGAGGGGTACCGGTTGAGGTTAGAATCGATCAGGTGGTTTGATAGCTAAGTGGGAGTGGTAGTTCCTTGGTGCTAAGTGAGGTTGCAGTTTGGTGGTTGTTTTTCCAAGTGCTGAGGTAGCTTAGCATTTAAGTTGAAGTGGAAGGATCATGAAGGATCGAAGGCTTGTGTTGTTTGGAAGGATTCTTATGAGAAGTGGTTGGCTGGTTGTGTGTATGTGAATTTCTTTTGAGGTCAGCTGGTGGTGTATGGAGCAGCTGGCGGAGCCGAGTTGAGGTTGTGATGTAATTTTGGTTTGTGGGTGAGTAGACCTGGTGAGTCGTGGTGGTAATGTTAGCAACAGTTGTGGAGGTTTATCAGCTTTTGTTGAGGAGTTTGGGTAAGCAGTTGATGCTTAAGAATTTTTGCTTGTTGGGAAGATTCTTGGAAGAGGTTTGAGAGTTGCAAGAGTTTTGGAAGCAGAGAAGTTTGTATGGTGGTTGAATTGGATTGGTTAGAGTCCCTGTGTGAACCAGTCTTGGAAGTTGTGTGTTACAGTAGTGTGTGCTGTGAAAGCTAAAGTTCTTTATGGTTGAAGTTGGGGCTGTGTACAGTCTGGAGATGTGGAAGGTTAAGTTGTGGCTATCTTTGAGTGTTCTGGGTTTGTGAACAGCATGTAGTGGTGTTGGGTTCAGTGGAGTTTTGTGTGGAAAGTGTTCAGTGTTGGTTGAGGGTTTTGT
Organism: Hibiscus trionum; assembly: GCA_030270665.1. Classification (NCBI taxonomy): domain Eukaryota; kingdom Viridiplantae; phylum Streptophyta; class Magnoliopsida; order Malvales; family Malvaceae; genus Hibiscus; species Hibiscus trionum. The sequence continues at coordinate 2,772,805 of BSYR01000010.1, read as the reverse complement.
GTTGCCTTGTGTGTGTTTTGAGAAGGTTGTTGTTCTCTTTTCGCCGGTTGAAATTTCGAGGACGAAATTTCCTAAGGGGGGGAGAGTTGTAACGCCCCTGTTTTGGGCTCAGAAGTTTTGGGCGTTGACCGGTTTGGTCAAAGTGATGTTCGAATCTAAAGAGGTGAAATTAGGAAAGCCTAGTTCGGGTTGCATTAAAAATATGGAAAAATGTTCTAAAATCATCTTTTAATATATAAAAGTGAACTGTGAAATCAATTTTGGAAAATGAGGTTCGGAAGGTTGACATTTTGGCTAGTGACCAAAATGTAATTTTTGAAAGTTCGGTGACAGTTTTATAAAGGATTGAAACTTTGAATCTTTAAGGAGCTATTTACCCAATGGGAGTTTCTCCAGATTTTCTAAATATATTAAATGATTAATTAAGTGTTTTTTTTAAACAAAAGAAAAGTGGAGGGAAGATATTTTCCTAAATCTAACTAACTTTTCTCTCAACCATTTTCTCTCATCTTTTCTCTCAAACCAAACACATTCTCTCCAGATTTCCTCCTCTGATTTTATCACTCAAATCACTCATTTCAACTCTCATTTGATTCCTAATCATCTCATCAACAAAACCTCTCAATTTGCAAGTTGTTTCATCAAGCTTTTTGGCTCCAAAAAGGAGAAACTCAAGTTTGGAGGTAAGAACGTCCTTCTCCTCTGAACTTCAAGTTCTTTACTGAAATTCCCAAGTTCTCAATCATTGGTTTGTGTTTTGTTAAAGGCTTTTCAATAGAAATCTTGATTTTGGCTTAAAATGCAAGATTTGGTGATTTTGGTGAAATTTTCGTGTGATCTGTTTGAGCAGTGTTTTGAAGTGTCAAAATGATGTTAAATGAATGCTAAATTGATTAGAAGTTGAGGTTTAATTAATGCAATCCCGGATAGGTTGAATTTCCTAAGTTTTGCTTGAGTTTTGGTTGTTTTTGGAGTGTTTTTGGTGATCTGTTATACCTGGAAGTATAAGGACGTGTTTGTAATCATTTTGGATGTTAAATGATGTTTAAAAATGGTTAGAAGTGATGGATCTTGGCTGGGTTAAGTTTTGGAAATGTTTGGAGGTGATTTCGGTTGTGTTTGGTAGCCGAATTGTTGGATTTGTGTCGAGCAGCGAATTTGGTTGTGTGGCTGCTGTTCTTAATGCATAATGATGCATTAATGTGCTGTTTTTGTGTGCTTGAAACAGGGGAGTTTGATCCGTGAGCTTTAGAGGTGTTGCGGAAGGTTTCGGATGCTTGGAAGGCTTGGTGGCTAGCCTTGTTTTGGTTATCGGTGAGTGAAGTTGGGTTTTCGGCTTTTAAACAAAGGTTTGAAGGTTTTGGGAGCTTAGTTTAAGTCTAAACAACTTTGCTAAGCTCAAGAGTAAGTAAATGGATTTCTTACTTGATTTGTGATATGAATTGGCTTTTTAAGCAATTGTAGTTGATGATTGAAATGCATGTGTTTTGCATGGTTTAAATCTGTTTTGAAAGCATATTTTAGCATGGTTTAATGCTGGTTTTGAAAGCCATATGTGAAGGATGCTCAAGGTAAGAGATCCTTGGTTTTATACATTGAAAATGTGGATTTGATGCATGGTGTTGCATGTTGTTCAATGGCTTTGTTTAGTGCTTTAAAACAGTGAATTAATGCTGGTAAATGATGGTTTTTGCATATTGGTTATGCATGTGAATCATTTGATTAATGTGGTAATGGTTTTGCATATTGGTTATGCATGTGAATCATTTGATTAATGTGGTAATGGTTTTGCATATTGGTTATGCATGTGAATCATTTGATTAATGTGGTAATGGTTTTGCATAATGGTTATGCATGTGGAACATTGGACTAATGTGGTAAGGTGGTTATATTGGCAAGTGGTGTAAGTGGTTCTTGGTTCTTTGATCGGATATAGTTAGCCGGCTATAGGATTGGGTGCACCGTGAATAAAGTCGCCTTGGAGGTGGAGTGGTTAAGAGTGAACCGGTAAACTCCCTTCAAGTATCCTAACGAGATGGTTGAGGTCATAATGGAGGTGTTGCCCATTCGAGGACCTTGGTTGAGCAAAGGTTATATGGAGGTGTTGCCCATATGTGAGAACCTTGTGCTTGTTGAGATCACAATGGCAGTGTTAAGTCCATGTGTGGATCTTGTGTAGGGTGTCCCGGATCTCGTTAGTGATGTTCTACAACTACCAATCGGTGAATGCAAAGGTTATATGGAGGTGTTGCCCATATGTGAGAACCTTGTGCATGTCAAGGTTGTATGGTGGTTAAAAGTCCATACATGAGAACCTTGGGGAAGAGCTAAGGTTGTGTGGTGTTTAAAAGTCCATACATGGGAACCTTAGGATGTTGAGGTCATAATGGAGGTTGTTGCCCATTCGAGGACCTTGGATTGGTAGGGTGTAGGGAGCGTAGGGACAACGCTCGGAATCCGCGTATCCGATTGGGTGTTGAGTTGAAAAGTGAATGTGGTTGATCATTTGAAGGCCAATATGATGTTCTTGATTGTGATGAAGCATGTGGTGCTTGAAATGATGCATATTTGCATGTGAAGCATGAGATGCTTGAATTGATGCATAATTGCATGTGAAGCATGAGATGCTTGAAAAGATGCATGGTTGCATGGAAAGTGTATAATGCTTGTGAATGCATGTTTACTTGTTAAGTTGAACAAGTGTTGATTATCATTTGGAAAATGAGGCATGTGAGCATGAAATATCTTTAGTGCATTGGAGTCTTGTTGAGACTTGTTTTTAAAGGCATGTGATGATGATGTTGCCGTTCATATATGTTGTCTTTGGTTTAATGCATGTGTTGGTTGGTTTGTGAAATGGTTTTAAAAGATTCTTGTTTGTTTTGGCTTTCAAGTTTAAAGAAAGGTATGTTGTGAAATGGGAGTGTTTTCCAAGGTTTTGTTTTAGCTTGCATATGGTGTGTATGCATGGTTTGGCTAAATGGTTGATTTTGCAAGTTGTGCTTTGAAAAGGGTTTTCTTAGTTTGCTAAACTAAGGGTTGGTTTTCATGTATGTGCGATGCATGGTTTTGAGCTTGTTGTTGAAAAGGAGTTTTCAAACATGGCTTTGGTAAACAAATCGAGTTTGTTTTAAAAGTGATTTATGGCTCGCTGCATTGATGGTGTTTTGGTTTTGAGCTTTCCTCACTAAGCATTATGTGCTTACGCTCCTTTTTGTCCATCAATGCAGATTCTTGAAGTTTGGACAGCGAGGAGCAAGGGATTCAAGAAGGACTCCACTTGAGATGTATGTCTCGGTTAATAGCTATAGTTAATAAAGACAATGGGGTAGAATCTCTTGGGTTGATGTATGTGTTTGTTTATGTTTAGACAAGTTTGGTTTTGTGTTGTTAATGTTGTTGGAACATGGCTTGGCTTATGAGATTGAATTGGAAGTATGTTGCTTAAATGGATTGCTTGTGTTGGAAGCTTAGTCTTAAAATTGGGGCTTTTCATGTATGATGGCATGTTGGTGAATTGTTGATGCAAGTATGCCTCTTTTATGTTAAATTGCATGTTGGCAAAGTTTGGTGGCTGTTGGAGCATGATTGGATGTTAATTGCATGTTTAAATAGGCAAATTTCTGCATTTTGTGCAGGGTGTTTCGGAACAGGGTGTACCGTTTCGGAACGGGTGCCTTGAAGCAGCCCAGGCGTCCGAAACGGGTGAAACCGTTCCGAAACGGATAGGCCACTGCCCGACCCCCGTTTCGGTACCCGTTGCGGAACGGCACCGCGTTTCGAAACGGGCTGTCTCCCGTTTCGGAACGGTTGACCGTTGGGGGCTGACAGTGGCAGTTATGTGTTTCAAAATGTTTGCATTTTGGTCCTGAATCTTGTATGTGCAATTGTATGAGTTTGAGATGTCCGTTTGAGCTGAAATTTGGCCGAGATGCATGAAATATGATTAATTTTAAGTTGGTAACTTAAAATCTGGTTAAGGCCTCAAAGTTTTCAGAATTTACAAATTGGTCCCTAAAGTTGTGTTTTGTGCAATTGGGTCCCTGAATGATCTCTGATGGTTGTGATCTTTGAGTATGATGTTTGTGTGATCACATATAGGGTTAATGAGCATTTAGACAAGATTAAAAAGAAAAAAAAGGGTCGTTAATCAAGGTTGACTTTCGGGTTGACTTTGGTTTTCCCCGTGTAACTTTCTTAATTCGGGTCAACCGTCTAGGCCGGGTTAAGGGGGTTACAGGGTCTCTTTTGAATCAATGTAGATTTAGGATGATTTGGGGAAGCATGGGTTAGATCTGGATGGATCGGGGTAGATTTAGGGTTTATGATTGAATTTGGGGAAAATTTCAGGTGGTTTAGATTTTCGGCACAGTGGCTACAAACTTCAGAGCTGCAGCTGGTGAAAGACATGGTGGTCGGTGAACAACAAGGGTGATTGGAATAGTGGCTGGCGGTGACCAGCACTCGACTCGCGGTGGCCGGCATTCACCTCACGGTTGCTTGATGTCAGGGGTAGTGGTCGAATAGCATATTTGGTGATCCGTGAAGATTGGATTCGGATCAAACATATAAAGAATGAAGAATATTGCTTGAATGTTTATGAAAATAGTGAGTTTCATCCATTTTTTGATCTGTTTTTCGGGCATATGGTGTTTGTGGGAGAGAGGGTTTTAGAGAGAGGGGCAAATAGAGAGAGAGAGAGAAATCAAAAATTGGAAAAAAAAGAAAAGTGAGATTGAGAAAGGGGCTTTTTATAGACTATATGACCGGGTCGCGGGGCCCGCGCACCCAAGTGCAAGCCTGCGTTTCCTCGACTGGGCACGCACCCTTTTTTGGGCTTCCTATAGTTTGAGCATTGACTTTGTGATCCTTTCAATTTAATACTTTTGGCTTGTAATTTGACATTTTAGCTTAAATTTGATTCAATTTGATCTTGTTTTCAGTTTTGATTTAGTTTAAATTGTTTGATTTAAATACAATTAATTTATTTGTATGTTTGCATGATTTAAAATAAACATGTAATATACTTATTTAGGAGACTTTAATTCATCTAGAATGATTAAATTATAGCATTTAGGACTAAGTTCTCCTATTAAATTCAATTAATTTGATGGGTGAGATCATTATAGAAAATAAATGATTATTAAATGAACACTTTAATACTCTAACTTGATTAGTGTCTCATTGCAATGAGATGTCAATCGAGGGAGTATTTTAGTGAAATACTTAATATGTCATTTGAACTTAAAAAATAGAAATTGCACATAGTTTAAATAAAATTGAAAATGGGATTAAATAATTAGTTACACTAAAGTTACGAATATTATTACTTTTGGGCCTAATATGTGTAGTGTCCAATTATTTGGGTGTTACCATAAAAGCCCAAAAAGTAATAATATTCATATAATCTTAATTAATTAAATTAATGGAGCCCTAATTAGGATTTTACTTAAAATGATAAGACAATAATTAAGCATGCATTGAACATTTTGTGTTGATATGCATTTTGAATATAAATTGAAGTGTCATAATTTATTTGGACGTTTCAAAACTTATATCTGTCCAAAATGTATTTTCTTACAAAAGGATATCCCCATTCGAAGTGGAATCCTTTTAATAATTAAAGATTAAACTAAATTCAGATAAATTTTTGAAATGTCAAAATGCCACGTGGAATTAATGAGGTACCAATAACGGGCGTTTGTAGGGGTGACCCTTCTCAACACGTAACCGACTTCTGAACCCAAATTTTATTAAAAGAATCTATGGTCCATTTTTTATGGTGTTCGGTCTACTAAAGTGACTGATGGCGACTCCAAAACGGTTTTTAAGAAAATAAAGAAAATTTGAGTTAAAATGGAAAAACCCTAATTTCAAGACCAAATTAAAATGATAAAACCCCAAATTCCAAAACCATAATTGTCAGGCTGTTTTTCCACAAACGATTTCAAAAAGCGGCCGCGACAGCTTGGCGACTCAACTGGGGATGAAATTGAGAGTCGGACCTATTTAATTAATTCCATGTGGCATTTCGAGCATTAATCTGAATTTATTTTTTTCTAAAGAATTGTTGGATGGATTTCTAGGAAAGATGAGGTAGCTTTTGTGTATGATATATCTGCCATTCATGCATAAACCCTTGACCAAGGTTTTTCACCCTTAAGTGGGAGAGAGACAATATCCGACGTGATGCTCTCCAGCTCCGAGTTTGGATTTTTGTCTTCTACCGGTATACTAACCTTATGCATCGTGGGGCCCATGCCTCCGTTATAGGGACGTATACTACCGAATCGATGTCTTACTATTGCAGTAGACGGTAATGACAGTTCGGGAACCGAGAGTCTAGAAGAAAGCCCACATTTTATTTTAGAAGCCCACCCTGCTAGAGCCAGACAAGGACATAGGACAGGCGCTGCCGGTTTAAATACATTTCTCTGGTTATTTTCCTTACTACATATTATGTGTTCCTCTGAATTAATAATTTGCTTACTTACCTTTCATATTAATTGACAAGTACTAACACGAGTTTTCTTGTCTCTTTTTTTGAATAAATCATGTCATGAATTGCATTTGTTTTGGCATCAAATTGGGAGTCAGTCAATTTGGAAGTATTCGATATGTCCCGAGAGTTTAAGATATGAGAAGATAATACAACGGTCTGGACTTGGTCCGAGCAAACTCAGCAAGAGAAGGGGGATAGTCTCGGTAAGAGTGAAGTGTCCAAGATGAAGGGTTGTGTAAAGATAAACACTAATCAGAATACATGTTTACCAGAATTAAAAGAAATGTGGGTCAGTGGGAAAATGAAATGAAAGAACAATTTAAGAAGGAATTTGGCGACATAGCCTTGCTATTAAGTTTAACGATTGATCAAGAGTTGCTCAGAGCCATGTCACAGTTTTGGAATCCAACGTACAATTGTTTTACCTTCGGACAAGTAGACATGACACCAACATTGGAGGAATATGAGATACTGGTCAACTGTCCAAGATTAAAAAGCGATAAGATTTATACTAGAACAATCAATAATCCAAGATTCATCAAGAAACTAATATCGTTAACTGGAAAGACAAAAGAGTGGTTGGACAGAAAAATGGCAAATAATGACAGCACAGATCAAAATGAAGAGAGACAATGAATCAATTGGATGAGCCTTAAAGAACTGATATTGATAAGTAATTATGAGCTGGTCAGGATGAGAAGCTTATTCGCTTTGTGTATTTATGGGTTGGTATTATTTCCAAGGACTCCGGGCACATTGATCCGTCAACTGTGAGACTATTTGAGCGGTTAGAGAAAGGAGTCAACTCGGTGCCTGTAATCTTGACAGAAACCTATAGATTGCGGACTGCTTGCAAGAAATCAGAAGAAGGAAGGTTTTAGGGATGCACATAGCTACTTGAAATCTGGTTTAGAGGTCATAGGTGGAACAAATCTTACAGAGGAACCAAGTATCTTAACACATATTCACCGATTAAATAACACATAGCTAGTTGCCCTTTAGAAGAAAAGACTGAAAAACACTGGGAAGAATCCTTCAAGGACTTGAAAGATACTGATGTGGTATGGAAGGCTCCATGGTTGAATAGATGAACAACTTTCTTATATCGGTGTGGAGACAGAGACTAGGTCCCACTGCCGAGAATTTGGGGAGGAATGACTTACTACCCTTTGCTAGTATCTAGACAATTTGGTTCAAGACAATTTATACAGGCTACTGCGGGAATGGCAAAGTTCGAGTAGGCACACAAGACGAATGACTACAAAGGGATAGTAGTTCAGACTGCAAAAACATGGGAAAGGTTGATAAGGGTCCAACCAATCAAGATTCGGGAGTGATGGCGAGATACGACGAATGGAGAATGCAGAGGGTCAACGAAAACACATTTCAAGAAACGTCAGTAAATGCTAGTTCCTCTACTCAGTCTACTAAGGAAGTGCCCCTCAACTTTAGAAAAATTCAAGCATGACCGTTAGTTGGATTTGAAGAAGTATGAAAAGGGAATTAGTGATCTCATTGAAGATTTAACTATGGAAAAGCTGCTGGTAAGCATGCATGAATGAAAGGGAAAAGAGCCGATGAAACGGAACGAAAAGATTAGTCGTGATCTGAAGGAGCTGCAAGAACTGCATGATGGTTATAAGGCAAAACAAAAAGGAATAACGAGCAAAGTGATGAAGAGTTTGTTAGAAAACTGGATGCAATGACCAAGGAAAGAGACAATTATAAAAGGATGTATGAAAAGAAGTCTAGGTCAAGAAAGAATCAAGCAGTAAAGCAAAAAAGAAGTTGCAAGAGAAACAAGCTAGGAACTTCGATCTAACAAGTCAAGTAACGTATTTAGAGAAACTAATCACAAAGTACAACAATGAGGACAAAGTTCAATTGGAAATAGAGAAGGAAGGACTACGAAACAAGGTAACAGAGCTAGAAAATGTTGTATAGGATATAAAGGAGAAACTTGTGGGTTATGAAGGAGCGATGTACGAAGAGATCGGAGCATGAAAGGACAAGTACGAAGTGGCATGACGTGCCATTCAAAGCCATAATGATGAATTGGTGAGTTTCAAGAAATAGGTCAGAAGTGTTGCCTCGTACATCTAGATATTGTCAAGACAAGCTACGAGCTTGTTGGAGCAACCTAACGTCGAGCATAAACGTGGAGAAGTTATCACTCTCTTGTTGCATGAGCTGGTTAACCTAGGAATTAGGGGCTAATAGTTTCCTGTAGGAAATTTATCTTTTCCTGTATTTGAACTTTCGGACGAATGAATGTTTCCAAAAGACTAGTTTCTAAATTCGATGCCTCCTACACTCTTTCATTCTTGCATTCTTGCATTTCACACATCTTGCATTCAACATATTTCATATTCATCATACATGTTGGTGATGGAGAATAATTTGCATCCTTGAAGGAAGAAGTTAGTCCGAATCCAAGAAAATGATTTCTCATCAGTATAGCTTTGGAAACATGAATGGTTTGGTGGCTAGAGTTGACAAGCTTGAAGAATTCCAAGAACAGTTAATTCAAATTCAGAAGAAAAAAAATGATAGCGTATGAGGATCTTGAAACAAAGGAGTAGAATAATGAGTAGAGGAGTATGATAATTACCACAACCGGAAGAAAGGGTTTGGCAGAAGATTCTTTCATGTAAAAAGACATTGGAAATACAAGTGACAATATGAACGACGACTTTGTAGCAGAAGAGACATTAACTAATAAAGACCAAGCTATCATAAACCAATATGAGATAGTTCGCACTACCTCCGAATGTCCCACTGAACTGATATTGGATAGGATCAAGGACTCTCCCTTGAAAATCCTATCTTCTCCTGTTAACTGAGACTTTGGTAAAACGGAGCCGCAAGTTGGGGAAAATGAAAAATGTGACAAGAAGATAAAGATGTCAGTTACTTTGAAGTCTGAATCATCACCGCATTCAGCACAAGATCAACCTTTAGTGTCAACAATTTCAAAACCTCTCAGTTACCGGTTGGTCGAGCTTCTGGTTCTCAAAAGAAGAAGGAGAAATTGAAGGACTTCCAATTTAGTCCTACCCTATTAAGTTATCAAGAATTATTTTCCAAGCTACTACAAGCTCGTCTGGTTGCACCATGCTTTGTCAAACCACCATCACCTCTGTACCCAAAATGGTTCAAGGAAGAAGATCATTGTGACTTTCACGCTGGCTTTCATGGTCATTTCATTGAGAAATGTATAAGTTTTAGACGCAAAATTCAGCATCTCTTGGATCTCAAGGTAATGGAGTTTGAGATGGCAGTTTCGAGTCTGAAGATCAATTATCTGGTTATAATCAGCCTTGTGAAAACAGATAAGAATCAAAGTAACGAGGACAAGAAGAAGATTGGACTTTTGGATGGGGTCGGTGAGATGACAGCTCTAGGTATGAAGATCAATTATCCAGTTACAATTAGCCATGTGCAAACAGAAAAGGACCAATGTAATGAGGGTAAGAAGGAGATGGGTCTTTCCAAGGGGGCAGACGCAGAGCAAGATTAGCTGAAAGGAAGCGTTTGCAACAAGAAAAGGTTCAAAAGAATGCACATCTCGAGGTTTACTAGATGTCTATCTCAGTCTTACTTCCCTATCTGATACAAGGGCAATATCTCGTCCCTAGGTTGATGGAAGAAATGACAGATCCATTGCTTTTCGCTTACAATCTGGATAGTGTTTATGATTTCCACATGGGAGCATCAGGGCACCCTACTAGAAGATGTTGGGCTTTAAAGGAGGAAATAGAGAACTTGGTTGCTAATGGAACATTGACGCGAGAAATGGTGAAGCATTGGATTGAAAAACAATCGGGCGAGCTGCCACAACCGTTGAAGAGTCGGAAAAGACAAATTTGTATTCCTAGGATAGTCTAAATTTTGGATGCATGAATCTTTCTTCTTATCCATGTCTTTCATGTTAAGAATTTGATTGGTTCAAATTTTCTCGCATTCTAAGTTTTTTTTAGAAACGATACATGGAAATAATTCTGTTACTTTTTACCGAAAGTAGTAGAGATCGTTTTCTAAGGGCACATGTCATGTTTGTTGATTTTCATTTCAATGGAAGGATATTATATATATATAGGGTTAGGATCAAGTTACACTATGTAAAACTCAACTAGTTTTACACTAATTTATGGCCATTAGATTGGTTAAATGAATGGATGAGATTAACTCCTTACTTTTTTTCCCAAGTGATAATCTTTCCATATCCTACTTTTAATCCCATCCATTCATTTCACTCATCCAATGGCTATGGATTAGTGTAAAACTAAATGAGTTTTACATAGTGTAACTTGATCCCATCCCATATATATATATATATATATATATATATATATATATATATATTCTCACCCTTGTAGGCCCCTGGATGCCAATTGCAAGGTGCAGTACTAATTCTGGTACGAAAAACGATTGGATGTTGTGAAGACAATGAAGTGAGATTTATTTCCTGGTCTACTCAGGTCAGCAAAGTAAGAAAAGGCCAGATTACAACACTTTTGATGATGTTCGATGACAAATCCTTGAAATTCATAAACAGTGAAGCAGACTATGCGATTTTAACCAAGTAGAGTTGCTTGAAATTGAAGTTCTAAGTGTAGTCTTCTATACCCTAAAAGACACAATAAGAGCGAGAAAGAGAAATATAATAAAATGAGAGGAAAAATAAAAAAAATTGGAAAAAAGAAAATTGGAAAAAAATGAAAAAAAAAAGTGAAAAAGGAAAAAAGTAAAAAAAGTGAAAAGAAAAAGAGAAAGAAAAGAAAAAAAGAAAAAGTGAAACGAAAGAGAGTGAAAAAGAAAATAGAGAAAAATGAAAATAATGGGAAGAGTGAGGTAATGAACTATTGAATAAATAAGTCTCGGAACATCCTGATGGAGCTATAGGGGATATCGACAAATCTAATAAGGAGCTATGTTCCACCGGTCCAATACCCAAGCGTTAGAGATGTATCTTTGAAGGCATGTGTATAATAATATATAATAATAGTTAATAAGAATCAGAATCTCACACATGCACTTGTAGAATTTTATTCTTAGAATGATATTTTTGCACTATATTGGTTAAACAAGTCCGAAAAGCTTGATCGAGAATGCGGTAATCATAGGGTGTGAACCGAGTGATTTGGAAGAAATTTCATAACCTCAGACATCGCCACAATATTCATGAGTTATGCTACCCATGGGAAGGTTGGATCTAAAATGCTCTTGCACTTGATATTCAAGGCATCTTATTTTGTTTTTTTTTCGCTTTTTATTAAGACCTTGATTTTCCGGGTCATGTAAGGTATCCTTCATTTAAATATTAATCAATAAACTGACATTTTTTCAAAACAAAAAAAAAATTTCCTCGTATTGCTTCAGAGATGAACTTCAGAATATGAGATTGAGGATATAAATGATAAACCTAACATGGTAAAGACATGGTTGAGTATAGGACGCCCATCTGTTCGTCAGCCTTTTGATCAAGAAAGAGGATTCACTCAGGGGTCATGGTGAGGACAATGACAAGAAGGTATAAATCAGAAAGGCAAAAGACCTGAAGTATGTCTCTACCTTGGGTGAGCCAATAGAATGGACTTGAAGAAAGTACAAAGATTTCGATAAAGTTCGGGAACCTGAAGAAAATACATGGAATTCGAGAAAGTTTTGAGACTTGGAGACAGTTTAGCGACTTAAAGCAAGTTTTACCATGGATTTTTTGTTGGTTTTTGAAACTAAATAACGAACTTGAAGAAAGTTTAAGGACTGAAAAGTTCAGGGACTTGAGGCATTGGTTCACCCTAAATAAAGAAAGAGGGGCAAATTTTACATGATGGGGCAAGAAAAAAGAGATCAGGGGCATCATTGACTGTGAAGATGAGATTTTTGGGGCGTGAGAGTCCAAATCAGAATAGACAAGAGAGAATGAAAAGCTTGAAAGAATTCGACTAAAGAAGTCAGAATTCGCTCAAGAAGAAAATGATCCCAGCCACAAAGTTCTAGGGCAAATGTTGTCGGGGCCCGAAGACTTTAAAAGCTTTAGACAAATCTCAAGAAGGTCAAGTTGATCAAGATCTGATGAAAACAATTTAAAGAGATAAGAAGAATCAAAAGAGCTTAACAACGAAATTCTAGGGCAAAGTCTACCAGAACAAGAAGATAATAAGAGCTCTAGACAAAATTCAAGAAGATCAAGATAAGCCAGATTTGAGAAGATTAGTCGAAAGAGATGAAATACAATTGCAACAGAAGCAGAAATTTCAAGGGAAAGACAAAGAAGATCAAAGCTCATCCAAGTGGTCCTTGGTTGACACATCTCATGCATCATATCGTTAGGCATCCATAAGATATGAGCATTCTAATGTATGCATTCAAATCATTTTTATACATTTTTGCAAGAATTTATAGAAATCAACAAGAAAGAAGGCATATTTCACTCTAAGGCTTCAAGATTGAGGAAGAAGATCCAACAAAGAATTGCAAAGGTTTCAACAAAGATTTCAACCCATTTGAAGAGACGGATTTCAACAAGGTTTACCAGTTCGTTTGAAGAGACAAATTTCAACAAAGAAATTTTGATTGAATGTACAAGATGGATGTTACATTACATTTATAAATCCTTCGGGTCATCAGTAAATCCTTCAGCTCACATACGGTTGAAAGAGACGGACTTATATATAAAGAAACAAGATAGTTGATATGAGTTTCAGATTGAAAGATGGAGATACCTTTAACAGAAAGTAGTTTTAGTTTTTTCCTATAGACGAACTTCAAGACATTTTGTTTACAGAGGCAGACCTTAAAGACATACCATTTATAGAGACAGATCTCAAGACACTCCGTTTACAGAGACAGAGACATTTCATGTAACGCCCCGGTTTTGGGCTTAGAAGTTTTGGGTGTTGACCGGTTCGGTCAAAGTGCGGTTCGAATATATAAGAGTGAATTTAGGAAAACCTAGTTCGGGTTGCATTAAAAATATGGAAAAATGTTCTAAAATCATCTTTTAATATATATAAGTGAACTGTGAAATCAATTTTACAAAATGAGGTTTGGAAGGGTGACATTTTGGCTAGTGACCAAAATGTAATTTTTGAAAACTGCGTGACTGTTTTATAAAGGATTGAAACTTTGAATCTTTAAGGAGCTAATTACCCAAAGGGAGTTTCTCCAGATTTTTCTAAGATATTTTATGTTAACAAGAAAGAAGGTATATTTCACTCTAAGGCTTCAAGATTTAGGAAGAAGATCCAACAAAGAATTGCAAAGGTTTCAACAAAGATTTCAACCCATTTGAAGAGACGGATTTCAACAAGGTTTACCAGTTCGTTTGAAGAGACAAATTTCAACAAAGAAATTTTGATTGAATGTACAAGATGGATGTTACATTACATTTATAAATCCTTCGGGTCATCAGTAAATCCTTCAGCTCACATACGGTTGAAAGAGACAGATTTATATATAAAGAAACAAGATAGTTGATATGAGTTTCAGATTGAAAGATGGAGATACCTTTAACAGAAAGTAGTTTTAGTTTTTTCCTATAGACGAACTTCAAGACATTCTGTTTACAGAGGCAGACCTTAAAGAATCTCATTTTCCTTTTCTCTCATTTTCTCTCAAACCAAACATCTTTCTCCAGAGATTTCTCTTCTGATTTTGACACTAAAATCTCTCTTTTCAATCCTCTTTTGATTGCTAATCATCTCAACAACAAAACCTCACCAATTGCCATTTGATTCTTCAAGCTTTTTGGTTCTAAAAAAGGGAGAAACTCAAGTTTGGAGGTAAGAACGTCCTTCTCCTCTGAACTCTAAGTTCTTTACTGAAATTCCCAAGTTCTCAATCCTTAAATTGTGTTTTATAAATGGTTTTAAGGTTGTGTTATGGATCTTGGCTTTTAAATGCAAGATTTGATTGATTTTGGTGAATTTTCGTTGGATCTATTAAAGCAGTGATTTGAGGTGTATAATTGATGATAAATGAATGTTAAATTAATTGGAAATTGAGTTTTAACTAATGCAATCCCGGATAGGTTGAATTTCCTAAGTTTAGCTTGTGATTCTTGGTTGTTTTTGGGTGATCTTGTGGATCTGTTGTTGCTGGAGGTATAAGGATGTTGTTAGGTCCTTTTTAGATGTTGAATGATGTTTAAGGATGCTTAGTTTTGATGGTTTATGGCTGGGCTTTGTTGAGGAGTTGTTTAGATGCATTTTTGGTTGTGTTTGGTGGCCGAAAATGGAGTGTGGATGAGAGCAGCGAGTTTAGGTGCTTTCATTGAAGCTATTAATGCATGATGATGCATTAATCTACTGTTTTGATGTGTTAAAACAGGGGAGTCATCTTTGGATCCAAGTGGTGGTGATCCGGAAGCTTGTTTTGGTGTTTCGGCAAGAAGCGAAACGGAATCGGTGAGTGGATTTTGGGTTTCGGCTTTGAAACCAATGTTTTGGAGGTTTGGGAGCTTAGTCTAAGTCTAAACAACTTTGCTAAGCTCAAGAGTAAGTTTTCGGAAAAACTCTCTTGATGAGGAACCATGTGATGGTTGGGTGCAATGTGTTTGTTGCATGTTTAAATTCTGTTTTTAAAGCATATCTAGCATGTTTGTTTGCTGAGATTATAAGCCATGTGTTTAAGGAAGCTCAAGGTTAGGGTTCCTTGCTTTTGAACATTGTTTAAATGTGCTTTAATGCTTAAAGATGCATGATGTTTATGGCTTGGTTAAATGCTTTAAAACAGTGGATTATTGAAGATAAATGATGTGTATTGGCAAGTGATGTATTGAAAAGGTTAAGGTTACTAAGGTGGTTAAAAGTCCTTGAGTGAGCCTTGTTTACTTAAGAACATCAAGGTGGTTAAAAGTCCTTGGATGATTCTTGTTACGGACACAAAGGTGTTTAAAAGTCCTTGTGTGGCCCTTTCTAAGGTGTTTAAAAGTCCTTGGGGCCAAGGTGTTTAAAAGTCCTTGGGGAGATTCATGACATGGTGTTTAAAAGTCCATGGGCCAAGGTGTTTAAAAGTCCTTGGGTCAAGGTGTTTAAAAGTCCTTTAGGTGAAACTTGTTAAGGACACAAAGGTGTTTAAAAGTCCTTGTGTGGTCCTTGCCATGGTGTTTAAAAGTCCATGGGCCATGGTGTTTAAAAGTCCATGGGGATAAGATCACAATGGTGTTTAAAAGTCCATGTGTGAGTCTTATGTTGATCTTGTTTAAATATGGTAATTATCACTTGTGGCCAATATGACATGTTATGATATGAAGCATGAGATGCTTGTTTGAGATTGCTTGTGAGCATGTCTAAATGTATTTTGAAGTATGACTTGAAAAGTGTTTTATAATTGCATTATTGGATGGTTTAAATGAGCATTCCTCACTAAGCTTTTGCTTACGCTCTCTCTATTTTCTTAAATCAATAATGCAGAACATTAAGTTGCATTAAGGGCAGCAAGGAAGGCAAGCAATCAAGTGGAAGATAAGCTCATGTATGGGAAGGTTTTCTTAAACACTTTTAGCTTTTGGTTTTTGGCAATGGGGGACCTATGTTGTTGTTTTGGGAGATGTTTTAGACTCCCTATTTTGGATTTATGTTGATTGTTAATGTTGGTACATGTAATTGGCCATTATGTGTTTGATTTGGAGGTTTTATGCTTGAATGGTTTGCTTGTGTAGGAAGCATGCCTTTAGATTTGGGGCTTTTCATAATTGATGCCATGATGTCGAATTGATGTTGCAATTATGTCCCTTATATGTTGTATGAGTTGCTGGTAAAGTTTGATAGCTTTTGGAGCATGTTTGGTTGGTCAATTGTGTGTTTAAGCAAGCAAATTTCTGCATTTTGTGCAGGCCGTATCGGAACAGTGCCTACCGTTTCGGAACGGGTGCCTCAAAGTAGCCCAGTCGTCCGAAACGGGGGACACCGTTCCGAAACGGAAAGGCCACTGCCAGCCCTTGTTTCAGTACGCGTTGCGGAACGGCCCCGCGTTTCGGAACGGGCTGTCTCCCGTTTCGGAACGCATGACCGTTGGGGGCTGACATTGGTAGTTATATGTTTCAGAATGTTTGCATTTTGGTCCTGAAACTTGTTGATGCAATTGTATGAGCTTGGAATGTCCGTTTGAGCTGAAATTTGACAGTGAAGCATGAAACTAAATTAATTTCAAGCTGGTAACTTTAATTTGGATGAAGTCCTTATAATTATCAGAATTTATAGTTTGGTCCCTAAAGTTGTAATTTGTTCAATTAGGTCCCTGTTTGATCTCTGATGTTTATGATCTTTGAGAATGTTGTTTGTATGATCATAACTAGGGTTAATGTGCATCTAGACAAGCTTAATGAAAAAAAAAGGTCGTTAATCAATGTTGACTTTCGGGTTGACTTTGGTTTTCCCCGTGTAATCTTCTTAATTCGGGTCAACCGTCCAGGCCGGGTTAAGGGGGTTACATTTCATTACAGAAACGGATCTCGGTAAAGATTTCAACATGTTTGAAGAAATGGATCTCAACAATTCGTTTGAAGAGGTGGATCTCGGCAAAGATATTAACCTCTTGGGTTACCAGTTAAAAAGAGAGAGAATGGAAAACAAGATGAATCGACTTTGAGCTCAAATGAAGAAAATTCACAGTTTAACTGGTCATGCAATTTTCGAGATTAGAAAGAGATAGACCAATAAAGAAAGCAACAAGAGATCTTTTACGGGTTTCAAATTGAAAGATCAAGACACCATAAGCAGAGAATCAGTGACTTTAAAGATTTCAGTGCTTCAAGTGAAAAATTGAAGATATCTCATATTACACCAAGAAGAATCCTTATTAATTGACGATATTTCTTTTTGCAGGAATGATGAGCTCTTAATGAGAAGAGTTCACCCCAGCAAAGAAGAACTCCTAATTAGAAGAGTCCGCCCAACAAAGAAGAGCTCCTAATGAGAAGAGTTCGCTCAGCAAATAAGGATTCCCAATGAGAAGAGTCTGCCCGACAAAGAATAACTCCTAATGAGAAGAGTTTGCCCAGCAAAGAAGGATTCCTATTGAGAAGAGTTCGCCCCAGCAAAGAAGAACTCCTAACGAGAAGAGTTCACCAGCAAAGAAGAATTCCTAATGAGAAGAGTTCACCTACAAAGAAGGATTCATAATGAGAAGAGTCCACCTTGACAAAGACAGAGTTCCTAATGAGAAGAATTCGTTTAGCAAAGAAGAAGAGTTCGATTAGCGAAGGAAGAATTCCTAATGAGAAGAGTTCACCTGCAAAGAAGGATTAATAATGAGAAGATTCCACCTTGACAAAGACAGAGTTCCTAATGAGAAGAATTCGTCTAGCAAAGAAGAAGTGTTCGATCAGTGAAGGAAGAATTCCTAATGAGAAGAGTTCATCCTCAGCTAAAGAATAAGATAAAGGAAGATTGAAGTATTTCATAATCAGAAGAATAGCTTCAAGATTCCATGAGTGGATGGTTCAGAAAAGATATGTGTCTTTTTAGTCTTTGCTCTATTCATGTTCCACATCAATGAGCAAAGAGGGGCAGCTGTAATACCCATATTTTGTCCGAGTACCTATATATATATATATATATATATTAGTAATTCAATCTAAATAAAACTAAATAGATACAAATAAATAATAAAGTCCATATTAAATAAATAATGTCTATAAAAATAGTCCAAAGTTCATTACATAATATCCATTTTTACAATAAAGCTCGTTTTTACTAAGCATGAGTCTTGACAACTGGATCCAATTTATTTGCCACCCATTTCTCATAGATACCAACTTGAAGAAACACAAATTGGTCAAAAATCAGATTTTTCTGCCTAAATTTGCCAAGTGTCAGTTTCCTATTGGTCTAGAAAGCTTAACATGGATTGTGCTTTCTTGTGACGTTATGGATGATGTCACGATGCACTTACTATAAAAGCAAGACAGAGAATGTGTCAGCCATTAATTACATCATTTAAAAATATTAATCATTTTAAATAATAATAATGAGGAGAGAGTAAGACCTCGGACTGTGAGGTAACTAGAATTTGAAAGGTTCATCGTGAACCACCTCGGAATAGAGCTAGAGCCGCCGAAAAGTTTACCGGAGCATCAACAGACGCCGCGAGAAACGCCTGAGACCGCCGCAACCACCGTAACCGAGGTAAAACCTCCTAAATTTCTCCACTTTTCTAAAAACAAACTAAAATATTAGATCAAATTCAAAGTAATGTAAAAACAATAAATTTAAATAAATTTCGGTTAGTGTCTGTCTTGAGTCGGTGGCTGAAGAGTGTCGATAACGACGGAGCGATATAATGAGCCTCGGTTTCGGGTAGCCTAGACTTAGATCATGAGAACTTGGGCGGATTGTTTTGAATCTAGGTAGATTTAGGAAGATTTGGGGAAGCACGGGTTAGATTCGGTCGGATCGAGGTAGATTTAAGGTTTATGATTGAATTTGGGGAAATTTCGGGTGGTATAGATTTCCAGCACGATGGCCAGAAACTTTAGAGCGGTGGCAGGAGAAAGACATGGTGGTCGGTGAACAACAAGGGTGATCTGAATAGTGGTCGGTGATGGCCAGCACTAATCTCGCGGTGGCCGGCATTCACCACATGGTTGCCGGATGTCGGGGTGGTGGTCGAATAACATATTTGGTGACTGGTGAAGATTAGATTCGGATCAAATGTATGAAGAATGGAGAATATTGCTTGAATGTTGATGAAAATAATGAGTTTGATCTATTTTTGGACCTGTTTTTCGGGCATAAGGTGTTTGTGGGAGAGAGAGTTTTAGAGAGAGGGACAAATAGAGAAAGAAATCAAAAAATGGGGAAAAAATAAAACTGTGAGTGAGAGGGGTCTTTTTATAGACCATGTGACTGGGCTGCGGGGCCCGTGAACCCCCGCGCAAGCCTGAGTTTCCCCGGCTGGGCCTGCGCCCTTTTATTGGGGTTTTTATAGTTTGGGCAACGACTTTGTTTTCCTTTCAATTTAGTCCTTTTGGCTTGTAATTTGTCATCTTATCTTGAATTTAATTCAATTTGATCGTGTTTTCAGTTTTGATTTAGTTTAAATTGTTTGATTTAAATGCAATTAATTTATTTGGATATTTGCGTGATTTAAAATAACCATGTAGTATACTTGTTTATGAGACTTTAATTCTTCTAGAATGATTAAATTAGAGCCTTTAGGACTAATTTCTCTAATTAAATTTAATTAATTTGATAGGTGAGATCAGTATAGAAAATAAATCAGAATTAAATGAACATTTTAATACTCTAACTTTATTAGTGTCTCATTGCAATGAGATGGCAATCAAGTGGGTATTTTAGTGAAATGTTTAATATGTCATTTGAACTTAGAATATAGAAATTACACATAGTTTAAATAAAATTGAAAATGGGATTAAATAATTAGTTAGACTAAGGTTAGGAATATTATTACTTTTGGGCCTAATATGCGTAGTGTCCAATTATTTCGGTGTTACCATAAAAGCCCAAAAATTAATAATATTTATAGAATCTTAATTGATTAAATTAATGGCGTCCTAATTAGAATTTTACTTAAAAATATGAAGACAATAATTAAGCATGCGTTAAACCTTTTGTGTTGGGATACATTTTGAATATAAAATGAAGTGTGCTAATGTATTTGGACGTTTCAAAACTTATATTCGTCCAAAATGTATTTTCTTACAAAAGGATATCCCCATTCGAAATGGAATCCGTTTAATAATTAATGATTTAATTAAATTCAAATAAATGTTCGAAATGCCAAAATGCCACGTGGAATTAATGAGGTGCCTGTAAGAGGCATTTGTAGGGGTCCTAACCCTTCCCTACACGTAACCAACGTTCGAACCCAAATTTTATTAAAAGAATCTCTGGTCCGCTTTTTTTATGGTGTCCGGTCTACCAAAGTGACTGGTTGCGACTCCAAAGCGATTTTTAAGAAAATAGAGAAAATTTGAGTTAAAATGGAAAAACCCTAATTTCAAGACCAAATTAAAATGATAAAACCCCGATTTCTAAAACCATAATCGTTAGATTGCATGTCAACAAACTATTTCAAAAAACGGTCGCGAAAATTGTGTAATCCTTTCTGGACTCGGGTTGGGTTAGGATCGACGCATGAGTTAAGACTTGTTTCAATTGATCGAAGTTTCTTTGTTGTTTCTTGATCCAAACAATCGGGGCTTATTTTCTCAATAATTTAGTCAATGAGGCTGCTATCATAGAAAATCCCTTTACGAATCTTCTATAATAACCATCAAGACAAAGGAAGCTTCTCACTTCACCAATACTCTTCGGTTGATGCCAATCAAGGATCAACTTGAATTTTCTTCGGATCAACTTGGATGCCTGAAGCTGATACTATATGCCCAAGGAAAACAATTTCTGTAAGCCACAACTCACACTTAGAGAACTTGGTAAATGACTGCTTCTCCCGAAGGGTTTGAAGCACAATGCGGAGGTGATCTCGATGTTCCACCACATTCTTAGAATATATCGGAAGGTTATCAATGAATACCACTACGAACTTGTCAAGATAGGGTTTAAAAACCTGATTTATCATATCCATAAAGGGTGTTAATGAATTGGTTAGCCCAAAAGGCATTACCGAGAATTCATATTGTCAATATCTCGTACGGAAAGCAGTTCTGGATACATCACGTTCTTTAACTTTCATTTAATTAATGCCCTAAACTTAAATTGATCTTGGAAAACACAGAGGTATTCTTAAGTCGATCGAATAGGTCGTCAATCCTTGGTAATGGATACTTATTCTTGATGTTTACTTTGTTCTGATGTCGGTAATCAATACATAGTCTCATGGAACAATCTTTCTTCTTTACAAAAAGGACCGGAGCTCCCCAAGGTGAAGAACACGGTTGGATAAAGCCTTTATCAAGTAATTCTTAAATTTGAGATTTCAACTCGTCCAACTCAACTGCGGCGATTTGATATGGTGCAATGGAAACTAGAG
This sequence comes from Hibiscus trionum, assembly GCA_030270665.1. Lineage (NCBI taxonomy): Eukaryota > Viridiplantae > Streptophyta > Magnoliopsida > Malvales > Malvaceae > Hibiscus > Hibiscus trionum. The sequence continues at coordinate 2,751,342 of BSYR01000010.1, read as the reverse complement.
CAGTTCCAGGTTGCACTTTAATGTTAAATTCCACATCACAGGTTAGAGGTAAACCAAGAAGTCCATTAGGGCAAACATCAAAAACTTGCACACGATATCAATGTCTTTTGCAGTCGAGTTTCACTCTTGACTTCCAATGCCAATGCATACATTGAAAGGCTTCTTGGGTTCATAAGGGTGATGCTCCCCTTGCTAAGGCCTCGGAGATATAGCTTCCTCTCACAGTAATCCACCCAACTTGATGTTAACTGAGCCAACCCATTGCTAGTATAACATCGAACTTGTGAATTAAAAGTGTCTATAGGTTAATCTAAAATAGAATCCCTTGAATCATTAAGGGACAATTCTTACATAAGAAACTTATAGTGATACAATCACCTAAAGGATTGGTTACGATGATAAAGACAATATTACTAAAGGAGTGATTTATCTTGGTCCACCAATGCTTAATCTAGATAGGAATATAATTCAAGGGTACTTGCGATATCGTTTGAACCTCCCTCCTTTTGCAATAGGTACAGACATGTATCACAATTCCCAACCCGAACTCTCAGTACTATGAACTGTTCCAAAAATGGTCTAGGACAACCGGTAACCTTGCTATGTTGTAGAAGGGAGAAAACTATAAATCAGGGAAAAAATCTAGCCAAAAATAATAGGGGTGGGAATCAATCAAACATTAATTTCACCGAATTTTAGGGATTTTTATTCCAATTTTCCTTTTAAATATGGCGTGAAAAAGGAATATATAAAAATGTTACAACCCTTGTAAATTTACACACACCCACTACGAATTGTACTACAGATTGAATGGAAATAACAAGCAAGCAATCAACTCTTTCGGTATTTCTTTTATCTTGTTCTTTATTTATTTTTTCTTTTATTTCGAATTGATAAAGTGGAAAAAGGAAAAAGGTTAGGGTTACCTTGGACCGCCGCCGCCTATAGAGCCTGAGGCCACATCCCTGATGATGGATGCATGTCGCTGAAATATTTTTTTTAAAAATAAAGTTAGAATTCGAATCTTTAATTTTTGTGATTTGGGTTTTTTATGATTTTTTTGGTGATTTTAAAGGTGGATTTGAGTTTGGGAATAAAAGAGGGATTTGAAAAGTGGGCTTTTGAAGATCTCTGCCGCATGTGGATGGAGGCAGGCACAGCAGGGAGTTCATCGGTTCTTAAAAATGAAGAACCCATATGAACATTTGAGAGAAAAGGGGGAGAGTGTTTGATCCAAAAAATTTAAGGGAAAGAAAATGAAATGTTTTTTTATGAAAATTGAGTTTTATACCACTTGTTTTAAAGCAAAATGGGTAAATTACCTTCATTAAATCCCTCCACACTTTTTTTTGCTCCGCGAGTCACCGATTTTTTAATTGTTTCAAAATGGTCACTGTTTTTCATAAATTTCCCTCTTGATTTTACTTTGTTTTTACTTTAATCACCGTTTTTTAGTTTCTTTTAATTTGAATTTTTTTTATCAAATTCCCTTTTAATAAAAAAATCTGTTTTCTTAATTTTTTTCTTTTTTTTAAAGATCAATTTTTTACTTTCTTCTTAAATTCGGCTTATTAATCAAAGTGTTGACCTAATTTAGGGAATAATACATTTTTCAACAGTTTCGAATCTTATCCCTTTTCTTTTAATGTTCGTGTATTTACTTGCATTTATGTAATGTTTTCACACTCTTATATTATCTTGTTAACGTAATTTAATTGAAATTTTTTAAATGTCACCTTTTGATTAAATCTTAGAATATGTGAAATCCCTAGGATTAGGTTCTTTAATTAGTTTATAGCCTTCAATTCCAATCTCATTAAAACAATCTTATGTTAAACTTAAAACTAATAATTGACACTTAATTATACTTAACCTCTATTTTAGACTCTTTTTAGGTTTAATAATTAACATAGGATAAAAACTTTAGCCCCCTAATTTAAATGAATATGCTTCTTTGATGTCATGATTAATTCCAGGACATTTATTTTGCAATGTGGTGTCTCACCAAAAGGGGTGACGAGTTAGCGCTAGAAATGTTTGCGGTAATTATTGTTTATTTCTCGAATGGTGAGACTGTTAAAATGAATTCATATTTATAAATGGACAATAAATTAAATGTTACACGAACTTGCAAATTCCAACATTAAGACAACTTGTAATCGGAACAACAGCTGATAGGGATGCTGCAGCTGCACAAAAAGGCTATAGGATGGACGATAGCTGATATCCAAGGCATCAGTCCGGCATTATGCATGCATAAAATTCTCTTAGAGGATGATCATAAGCCGACCATTGATGCCCAAAGACGCTTGAATGATGCTATGCGAGAAGTGGTTCGAAAATAAATTATCAAATGGCTAGACGCTGGGATAATTTATGCCATCTCGGATAGTAAGTGGGTGAGCCCGGTGCAATGCGTTCCTAAGAAGGGAGGAATAATCGTGGTGACCAATGAAAAAAACGAATTAATCCCAACCAGGACTGTGACCGGTTGGAGGGTTTGTATGGACTACCGGAAGCTTAACAAAGCTACCCGGAAGGACCATTTTCCCCTGCCTTTTATTGACCAAATGCTTGATAAATTAGCGGGAAAGCCTTATTATTGTGTTCTTGATGGTTACTCAGGTTATAACCAAATAGCCATCACACCGGAGGATCAAGAGAAAACGACTTTAACTTGCCCATACGACACTTACGCTTTTCGGAGAATGCCATTTAGACTTTGCAATGCGCCAGCAACCTTCCAGAGGTGTATGATGGCGATATTCTCCGACATGGTGGAAGATTTCCTGGAGATATTTATGGACAATTTTTCTGTCTTTGGAGACAATTTTGAAAGTTGCTTAGGTAACCTACAGAAGGTGCTCGAAAGATGCGAGAAAGCGAACTTGGTATTAAACTGGGAGAAATGTCACTTCATGGTAGATGAAGGGATAGTCCTAGGCCACAAGGTAAGCTGCCGCGGCATAGAAGTCGACAGAGCAAAGATAGAGGTGATTGAAAAGCTGCCGCCGCCCACCACAGTCAAGGGAATTCGGAGTTTTTTAGGGCATGCTGGGTTTTATCGAAGGTTTATAGCAAAATTTTCGAAGATCACCAAACCTTTAAGCCACCTACTAGAGCAGAATCGTCCCTTTAACTTCAATACTGAATGTACTGAGGCATTCAAAATTCTGAAAGAGAAGCTAGTAACGGCCCCAATTGTACAGCCACCCGACTGGAGTTTGCCATTTGAAATTATGTGTGCCAGTGATTACGCTGTAGGGGCAGCACTTGGGAAGAGGAAGGACAAGCTGTTCCACGTAATTTATTACGCCAGCAAAACACTAAACGACGCCCAAGTGAATTACACCACAATAGAAAAGGAACTGTTAGCAGTGGTGTTTTCAATTGACAAGTTTCGTTCATACATACTTGGAACAACAGTGGTGGTCCACACAGACCACTCTGCACTGAAGTATTTGTTTGCTAAAAAAGACGGAAAGCCCAGACTGATACGTTGGATTCTGCTGCTGTAAGAGTTTGACATTGAAATGAAAGATAAAAAGGGGACAGAGAACCAAGTTGCAGATCACTTGTCAAGATTAGAGAGGGGAAAGAGTCTTCCAATAGACAAGACACACATACTGGAGACCTTCCCTGACGAGCAGTTGTTTGCTGCCACGAGCACTGCCGCGACAGCCATGGCGGCAGGTAAGTTTTCTTAACTTCCATGGTATGCTGATTTCGTTAATTATTTAGTTAGCGGAATATTTCCTCCTGAACTTAATTATCAAGCCAGGAAGAGGTTCCAAAATGATGTTAAGCATTATTATTGGGACGAACCTCTTCTTTTCAAACATTGTGCAGATCAGATCATCAGGAGGTGTGTACCACAAGATGAGCAGGAAGCTGTACTTCACCACTGTCATGCTTCACCATATGGAGGACACTTAGGTGGTAACAAAATTGCTGTCAAGGTTTTGCATTCTGGTTTTTATTGGCCCTCACTGTTCAAGGATGCCCAAGCATTCTACAAAAGTTGTGACAAGTGTCAACGGACTGGAAACATCTCAAGGAGACATGAGATGCCGCTGCAAAACATCCTTGAAGTCGAGATCTTTGATGTATAGGGGATTGATTTCATGGGACCATTCCCAGCATCATGTGGGAATCTATATATCCTCCTGGCAGTAGACTATGTGTCCAAATGAGTTGAAGCGATCACCACACAGAAAAATGATGCCAAGACTGTTCATAGATTTCTGCACAAAAATATTTTCTCCAGATTCGGCATACCTAAGGCGATCATCAGTGATGAAGGGAGACATTTCGACAATAGGGTCATAGCTGCTGCCTTAAGAAAATATGGCGTTGAGCATCAGATCGCAACATCTTATCACCCTCAGACCAATGGACATGCTGAAATATCCAACAAAGAGGTAAAGAACATTCTTGAGAAGATGGTTAAATCGACTCGAAAGGACTGGTCCTTACACCTCAATGATGCACTCTGGGCCTATAGAACAACATTTAAGACTCCATTGGGAATGTCACCCTACCGGCTGATATATGGAAAAACATGCCATTTACCTGTTGAGATAGAGCACAGAGCTTACTGGGTTATCAAAGCAGTGAACATGGACTTAGAAAGGGCAGGACAGAAAAGGTTACTTGACTTGAATGAAATTGAAGAAATTCGAGCAATGACCTACGACAACGCAAGGATTTACAAAGACAAGACAAAGAGGTGGCATGACAAGAAGTTGCTGCCACGACAGTTCTGCCCAGGGCGGTTTGTTTTGTTATTCAACTCTAGGTTGAAACTCTTCCCAGAGAAGCTGAAATCTAGATGGTCTGGCCCATTCCAAGTTGTGCAAGTTTTTCCTCATGGTGCCATCACGATCAAATCCTTAAAATACGGGCACCAATTTTAAGTCAACAGATAGAGACTGAAGCATTATCAGGGGACTGAAGCCCCAAAAATGTAGGAAGTGGTTACTTTAGGAGATGCCCCTCAAGGTATCCCTAATTTAACTTAATTTTATTATTAACATTATTATTATTATTTACATATATATTTATTTATTAGGAAATTAGAATTATTTTATTTTTAAGGACTATGTTTTTATTTTAATTATTTTTTAGGAAATAAGGGAAATAAGGAGAGGAGAAGAAGTGAACCAGCCCACCATCTCACCAGCAGCCCAAAAGGCCCAAAAGAGGAGTCTGTCGTCACATCCTGTCAACAGCTGTCGCAACAGACGCGGAAGAGACAGCCTGTCACCACGCTGTCACGGCAGACACGCAAACGCGTAACAGACGCGCAACAGACACAAAAACGCGTGACAGACACGTCAGAAACCGCGTAACAGTTGGCCCCGTTATTTGCATCTGCCGTTACAGCTCCGACGTGCAGCAAACCCTTCATCTATATAAACCCCATTTTACTATTCATTTTTCACCTCACTTTTACTCTCTCAACTTGCTTCCTCTCTAGATCTTAGTTTTTTCTTTAATTTTTCTACAGTCTTGCAACTATGAGTACCAGACAAACAAGAAGTGCTGCCTCCAGTTCTGCCGCAGCAGCAGCCACACCCAGCCACGACAGAATCCCCAACTGTTTTGCTACCTCCGACTTCAATGACTGCTACTACACCTCCTTCCAAAAAAGGGAGATGTGGGAAGATATAGGGTTCCACTACGCCAACCGCACGAAAAATTTCGAGCTCGAACCATTCATAACTCGGAAGATTAAAGCCCTCAAATGGCAGATGTTTGATGCCCAGCCCGAGGAGATAAACGTCACTTTTGTCCGAGAATTCTATGCTGCCATCGACATCAGGGATACGCAGACTGTGACAATGTGAGGCAAGGAAGTCACCTTCGAGCCAGAATACATCAACACCATCTACGACATCTACGTCGGCACGAAGGAAGACGGGCACAAGAGGTTCGTGGAAAGTCTATCGTCGGCAGACTACGATGCTGTCATGGCAGAAGTAACTGAAGAAGGGACAGAGTGGAATGCTGACCTTAAGCACCGTTGGACAGTAAAATGCACTCAACTCACTCTAGAGGCAAAGCTATGGATCCACTTCGTCAAGAAGAGGATTATGCCTTAGTCCCACAACAGCACGGTCGACGAACCCAGGTTAGCTCTCGTTCACTCCATTCTAAATGAGAGACCTATTCATGTCGGCCGCTATATACGAGAAGGAATCTTGGAGTCTGCCCTCAAGCCATCAGGACCCCTTTACTTCCCATACCTCATCACCGAGATCTGTCGTGGGCACAACATTCCTAAAATCCCTGAAGATTACAAGGTCCAAGGGAAAGGATGGACGGAACGCAACATATTCAGTCTGATGGAGCTGAAAGCTACCACACCAATCTCATGTTTCAACCCGTCTGCCGTGGTAGAGGAGCCAGCAGAGCCCACTCAGACAGAACCTGCCGCCACAGAGCAGCAGCAACCAACAACAGCAGCTCCCCCAGCAGACTCCTCCACTCAAATCTTAGCTACCCTGCAGAAGATGGAGGAACGCCAGCTGGGTCTGATGAGTTTTGTCAGAGACTTCACAACAGCAACGGTACATTTTATTCAAAGCAATTTAAATTTTGCAAATGTACAGTTTCTTGTTTTCCCCGAGCACTATTTTGTTGTCCCTACACCTGCCCATACTCCTACCCCTGTTGCCACTCTTACCCCGGCCGCGACAGCTGCAGGTGGCAGCCACACCGCCACTATCTCTGCTAGAGGAGAGAAACGGAAGGAGCCACCGTCTGACCTTGATGAATTTATTGCTGGTTTCTCTTCCTCCTCAATCTGGGAGGAATCTGATGGCGAGCCCTCTGTCAAGAGGAACCTTTCAAAGGATTTCACTCCGATGAAACGGTAGAAGCCCAACACCGGTGAAGGACCATCCGACCAGGGCAAGTCTGGCAGCAGCAGCAGCAGTGGCAGCAGCAGCAATAGCTCTTCCGAGGAGGTACAAGTGCTGGAAAGACCACCCCAGATCTCACCAACTCGAATCCAGCCCCCGAGGGAAGCTAAGAAAAAGACTGCCTCCGCCTCTCCGATCATTCTGTCGGCACCCACAACGAAAGTCACTGCCCGCCGGCAACTAGAGATCAGCAGCAACAGCAGCGACAACAACACTTAAAGTTAAGTTTCTATCTTATTTTTGTTGTCTGATATTTTATTATAATTGTGATGTTTTTATTTTCTATTTTTTTATTATCTGTCATCATGCATTGAGGGCAATGCAACCCTTGAGTTTGGGGGTGGCATCCCTCCAGTAATGAAGTGTCTATTATGTTTAAAAATTGTGTCTAAGTGTTTAGTTTATTTTTGCTTAAAAATAAATAAAATGAAAATTTGGCTTAAGTCTTTGAACTTAACTTACCTGTCGCAACATATGTTGTCGTGACAGTGCCTTTAGGAAATTTTAGGATCTGTTTAGAGCCTTGCTATAGTTCTACCTTGTACAACACTCTTTGTGACTCTCGTGCCTTCTAGATTACTTTAGTACACTGGAATAGGAATGTTTACCCACTTGAAACTGCCCCTAGAGGTGTCTATCACTCGCTCTAGGAAAACAAAGAAAGGAAAGAAAAATATATATATATATATATATATTCAGACTCAATTGCTTGTAAAACTGCCTTGCACTTATTTTAGGAGATTTCTTTTTGAGCTAAGTTAGAAAAAACTAAAGGAGCCTAAGAATTGCCTCCAAAAAAATTGAATTGGCATGACCTCAAGTTTGTAAGCATAACTATTCTGATATACTAAGGTAGTCTAGATGCATAAGTGTTCACAAAACCTGCACACACTACACAAGAATTATAGCATGGTTCCGAATGAATCCAGAAATGCCCGACAAGGTATTGCTCTTAATAGAATATAAGTGGTAGGTAATGAAGGGTTCACTGATTTAAGCCAAAACAAAAAAAAATGTTTCATTTTAGTTAGGTAATATTTGCTTGAGGGCAAGCAAGAACTTGAGTTTGGGGGGTGTTGAGTGTGTAAAAGTTCTATATTTTACCCCCTATTTAACCCATAATTCTACTACATTCAAGCATAATTCATTGCATTTAGTATAGATTTCATTTATACATCACAATTATATTAAATGGCACAGTTGCTACTGATTTTGGTTACTTTTGCAGGTAGTTGTTGTAGCAGACTCAGGGCAGTGGAGAAGCAGAGCTGGAACACAGGACTGCAGTCGAGAAGAATGACGATGTCGTGGCCGCTACCGTGGCAGCCAATGACGACAGCCATGTTGAAGGGAAAAAGTGAAGTGGAGCTCGATAGAAAGAGGAAATTAAGCCAGTCTGTCGTGGGTCACTCCTATATTTTTCTGAACCCTAGATCAGAATGAAGGCCAAGCCCAAAGTTCAAGGAAGAAACCCAAAGCAAGAAAAGAGGACGAATTAAAGGCATCCACTCTGAAGATTTAGTCTTTAATAGAGTTGTACTTTAATTTAAACTTGTATTCTTGCCATATTAGAAAACTTGAACACAAGGCCTATATAAAGGCATGTAATTCGACCTATGGAAGGATATCTTATTCTCTAGCCGTCTACCCATAAACCCTAGTCGTTTTCCATCTTTTCATCATGTTCTAAACTTCCCCTAGGGCTAAGGGTTGATTCTGTAAAGTAATTGCAAGGATTGTATTGTTTTAGGATTTTTTCTGTTAAATGAAATAGACTTCAAGTTTGCTTATTCTGATTTTCAACATCTTACAAGAGCATCGGGAGCGCATTGTGAGATTATACATTTACTTAACATCGGGAGAGTTAAGTATACGAAAGGAATAAGTATGGGTTCTCCAGTTTATGGTTGAACTATCTCGGACCTAGGACGAGGTTAAGTGGCTAAAGAAGAATTCAACATCATTGTTCATCCTTCGATTCACGCCGGGAGGTTTCATCAAAGACGTGTTCATTGACAGACTTGGACCTAGGGATAGGACGAGTCACAATAGGGATTCTTACCAAGCTTGAAGTACAGAGTTGTGTGATGGCTGCCGCGACAACAACAGACCGTTGCCGCCGCAGGTGCTGTCATGACAGGAGCAACGTCAGAACAGGGAGTCCTACACATTGCAACACCTGCACTACTGAGCAAATCAATACCGGCCTATTTTCTCTATCCTGAATCCTTTAATCCTTTATCTTCACTATTCTTTATTATTCCCTTACAAACAATTAAATTATCTTCTTTCTTTCTTGTGCAGCAATTCAAGGTTAAGGCTATTTCCAGTCCCTGTGGATTCGACATCCGATACTTCATGTATCACTTTACTACTTGCGTCGTGTACACTTGCACTCTATTGCGATGGACTCTTTTACACGCATTAATAGACAAAAACACATATTTAAGTGCTCGATCTTTAGGTTGAGACAAAACTACATCTCAAGATTCTTTTTCTCAAATACTTTCAACAAATTTTTTAAAATTTCTTCATGAGTTTTCAATTTGAAGCTCTTCAGGAGTTTTAATGAAATTCATATTATCATAATAAATCTTTATCCAAAACTCATTTATAAAATACATAAGGAAATCTGATCATTCTTGCAATATTTCCTCAATTAGTACTCACTAAAGAGATTATACCAAATGCGCCAAAATATTCAATGAGACATGTCTAAATAAATTTCCTCAAAATTTTCCAAATGCTTCTAGCATTTGAAATCCTTTAAGGATAAATAGGGATCCATAAATAATTAGACGCATGTAATATATTTCATAACTTCCAAATTAATTGAATCCACCATGAAGTAATTAAAACTCTTCATAAATCATAAGTCAAGTTGTATTTGCGACTACTTATTTGTGCCTCACTTGCATTACACCTTTAGGTGTTTGGACTGCTAGTCCAAATACTTCACTTTTGGAAGTTCAAAGTGTCTTTCTATATTGGCCAATCATTTCAACATCTATAGATTCTTATACAAGATCATCATTTTCTTTCTTTACTTCTATAGAAGTATTCTATGTAAAATTGTTTGCAAAATCGTTGTCGACAACTTTTCTATTTTGGTTCCATTCTCTTAGTGACATAACTCATCGAGATCTCTTCAAGATTTTAATCTTTATTTCAGGTACCTGAAACTCTTCTAGAGTTTTATTATTAGTTATGTCTTGGGTCTCCTGGGAGCACCCGCCTCCAATATATGACCATCTCATATTAATTTCCATTTACGAGAATTTTGATCATTGGAACCATTTTAACTATCACACTTCAGGCATGATTTACATCCTCTCGCACTAACATGTAATTTAAACTTAGAGAATTTCAGTTGGTATATGAGACTTAGTTACTCTCATTGGTTCAGTAAATATGTCTGGCAGTTGACATGTAATTACATGAATTATCTTATTAACTTTTGGTTCATATACGAGGATCTAGATAACGATAATTCATTTTCCTTTATCCAGTTGATTATTATCTCCACTGATGTTGAGAAAATTCATGTCATAAATGATTCTCCAATTAATGTTTAAGAGTTTAAACATAAAAGGAGACTCGTACTCAATATATATTCTCAACCCTTTTTATTAACCCATTTTGTGTGTTGTGGTGGAGCAATTCATATCGAACATTCAAAAATTAAAAATGGGAAATGTATGGCTTCTAACCAAAAATCAATCATAACGGGGAGTTTATTATAACTCGTTGGCTTGATGTGTATAAGTGTTGCTATATGGAAACATCATATAAATAATAACTCTTTCTTTCTCATAGTTTAGCTATTATATAAGAGGCATCCAATTGAAAATTTTCTAAACTATATTTTTTTCATAATCAATAGGCTTTATAACAACTGATATAGCCTAAAATATAAACCCACTAGCTTTTGCAAGACGAATAGTCTAACTACATAATTTGAATCCTTTTATAATTAATCTCACAAACTTCTGGTTGTAAGTTGATAAAAAATGTAGATGCACATGCTAAAATCATATAAAACTTTCCACATTTGCGGATATATGGGCCCATATTTCGTTCAGATATGCAAGACATGCAGTCTCAACTTCAGCACAAGAACTTCAAGTTCTAATTCTTTTGGTAAGTGAGATCAAATATATCCTTTGAGAACAAACAACACAAGAACTTCAGGTTCTTTTAGTAAGTGAAATTTATTCAATTCCTTTAAGCAACACAAGAACTTCACGTTCATTAATAAGTGGAATTTAATCAATTCCTTTGAGAATAAGCACCAAAAGAACTCTAGGTTCTTTTAATACATGTGCATGTAAATCTCAATAATTTCTGCACCATTATTGATCAGGATGGTCTAATCGATCATGCCAACTATATATGTGTGTATATATCTTTGAATTTGTAAACTTCTTGTTTAACATAACATGTACTTCAATCTCATTCGTACATATCTAGTACGACCATCAAAATTTGTAACCCCCTCGTCCTGGTCTAGCCGACAGACAAGTTCGAACAGGTTACACGGGGAAAACCGAAGCAAAACCCGTTAAGGTTCCACTCCGATTAGCAACCCTAGAAAATTTCTCATAATGTTATCTTATCTAGATGCTTTAATATATCCTATGTGAAAGGACACACGGTGGAAAAGGCACGCGGTTACAAAACACACAAACATACAATTAAACAAGCCTTCTTAAGCCTTTACAGCAGGCCGTATCGATACGCTAGAACACTGTATCGATACGCCTGGACTTGGTCAACAACCTAAAGTCAACCTTGGGAGACCGTATCGATACACTGCAAGACCGTATCGATATGCCCTAAACGGTCAACTTCTCATGGTCAAACTTTGAAAATCGTATCGATACCCCTAGGACTCGTACCGATACGCAAAAATCTCGTCAATTTCTCAAATTTCCAAAGAACTTTTGGTGTATCGATACAACCCCGTGTACCTATACGCATAGCCTAAAACAAGGTTCAGAGCATAGGACCGTATCGATACGGCCTTTACGCGTATCGATATGCCCTGCACTGCAAACCTTGTTTTGGCTGCTAAAAACACAAGGACTCAACTCTAAAAGCATTTAATGACTCAACGAGCAACATACAAACACTCATACATCACAAGGAAACCATAGATAAGCATACGAAGCGATTTAAACATTCAACGAAGCAACGAATCATACAATCCAAACTAGAGGCATCACTTCCTACAAAAGAGCATGATCAAACATACAAGCATGCATAACAAGTCTATTTAGCCAAAAGAACCATGCATCAACATATACATTTCATAAACGAGGTTTACATCACTTCAACACAAAACATAAGCATCAACAACATGAAAGCCAAACATAGGAGTCTAACAAACGCTCCTACAATACATAGCATCCCCATTGCTATCTACTACATTATTTAAGGAAACTGACTCTCCATAAACCTGGGTGTTACAACTCTCCCCCAGTTAAGGAATTTTGTCCCCGAAATTACCTAACTGAAAGAGATATGGAAACTGCCTCTCCATATCCTCTTTTCTCTCCCAAGTTCTCTCTTCCATACCTCGACGTTGCCACTTCACTTTCACCAACTCAATATGTCTGCCATGCAACACTTTGCTATCTAAAGCCAAGATCTCAACTGGTTCCTCATCTTACGTCAAGTCTGGATTCAACTTAATCTCTTCCACAGGCATAACGTGCGACAGATCTAATCTATACTTTCGAAGCATCGAAACATGGAACACATTCTGAATCTTCTCTAACTCGGATGGCAAACGTAACTGATAAGCAACTGGACCGATTCGCTCCACAATCTCATACGGCCCAATGTATCTCGGACTCAATTTCCCTTTTCTGCCAAACCTCATAACCTTCTTCCACGGAGAGACTTTCAAGAACACCCTATCTCCCACGACATACTCAACTTCTTTCCTCTTCAAATCGGTATAGGATTTCTGCCTATCTGAAGCTGCCTTCAAACTATCACAGATTAACTTTACCTTATCTGTAGTCCCCTTAAGCAAATCCAACATCGGTAACAACTTCTAACCTGCTTCGGCCTAACAAATCGGAGTTCTACATTTTCTACCATACACTGCCTCATACGGAGCCATCTGAATGATCGACTAATAACTGTTATTGTATGCGAACTCGACCAATGGTAAGTGTTTCTCCCAAGTACCCTAAAAATCAATAATGCAACAATGCAACATGTCTTCCAAAATCTGTATAACCCTCTCTGACTGACCATCTAACTGAGGATGATACGACGTACTAAAATTCAATCGAGTACCCAAAGCAGTATGAAAACACTCCCAAAATATGGTTGTAAATCTCAGATCTCTGTTAGACACAATCAACTTCGGCATACCATGCAGTCTCACAATCTCACTAATATATAAATCGGTCAACTTATCTAATGAGTAAGTCATATGAACAGCTAAAAAGTGCGCACACTTTGTGAAACGGTCAACTATAACCCAAACTGAGTTCTTCTTTAAAGGAGTCAAAGGCAAACCTGAAACGAAGTCCATGGTGATATTTTCCCACTTCCATTCCGAAATCCTCAACGGTTGCAATAAAACCTGATGGAACCTGATGTTCTGCTTTAACTCTCTGGCATACCATACACTTACTCAAGAAATCAGCTACGTCTCTCTTCAGACCAACCCAGTAGTATTCATTCTTCAGATCATGATACATCTTCGTACTACCAGGATGCATAATAAACGGGCTACTTTGTGCTTCAGTCAAGATGGTACGTCTCAAATCACTATCATCCGGCACCACTATTCTATCTCTGAAACACAAGACCCCATCAACACTGAAACTGTAGTCCGATGGTTTACCCTCGTCTATATCTTGCACGTGAGGTGCCAAAGATCTATCTAACAGTTGTTTTTCTCTAATCAACTGGCCTAAGGTAGGTCTAACCTTGTAACCCCCTTAGCCCGGCCTAGACGGTTGACCCGGACTACGAAGATTACACGGGGAAAACCAAAGTCAACCCGAAAGTCAACCTTGATTAACGACCCTTTTTTTTCTTTTTAAACTTGTCTAGATGCACATTAACCCTAGGCATTCTCTTGAGATAAGCATACTCAAAAATCACAGCAATCGGAAAACAACAAGAGACCCAATTGCACAAAATACGAATTTAGGGACCAATTTGTAAATTCTGAAAATTTAGAGGACTTTACCAATTTTTAAGTTACCATTATGAAATTAGTCATGTTTCATGCCTCTCTGCCAAAATTCATCTCAAACGGACATCTCAAACTCATTCAATTGCATATACAAAGTTCAGGACCAAAACGCAAAGATTTCAAAACATATAACCGTCAATTTCAGTGCCCAACGGTCGGGTGTTTCGGAACAGGGACGATCCGTTCCGAAACGCGGGACCGTTCCGAAACCCGTTGCGCAACATGGTCTGGCAGTGGCAAAACTATTCTGGAACGGCTCTGCCTGTTTCGAAACGCCTAGGCCAGTTCAGGCCCTCTGTTCCGAAACGGCAGCACCTGTTCCGAAACAGGCTGCCCAGATTGCAGAAATTTCGCTGGTTTATTACACAATTGGTCCATCAAACATGCTCCAAAAGCAACCAAAATATACCAACAAGTCATTCAACACTCCAGGAACATAATGGAATCAACAATTCATAAACATGGCATCAAACAAGGAAAGCCCCAATTCTATAGGCATGCATCCTATATTGAAAACCATTCAAACACCAAAACACCAAACAATCCTCATAAAGACCATTTACATGTTCCATCATCAACAACAACATAAAATCAACTTAGAGAGTCCATCATACACAATCTCATTAAACGTCAACATAAGAGATTCTCCCCCATTGACTTTATTATATATAACTATTAACCGAGACATACATCTCAAGTGGAGTTCTCCTTGAATCCCTTGCTTCTCGATGTCCCAACTTCAAATATCTGCATTGATGAACAAAAAGAAGCGTAAGCACATAATGCTTAGTGAGGAATGCTCAAAACCAAAACACCATCAATGCAGCGAGTCATAAAACCTCTTTTAAAAGCATTACAATTCGATAAACCAAAGCAATGTTTGAAAACCCTTTTTAACAACATGCTTTAAATCATGCATTGCTCAAATGTGAGAACCAACCCTTAGCTTAGAAAAGTTAAGTAATTCACTTCAAAGCACAACCTTGCAAAACCATCAATTTAACCATTCCTTGCATGAACATCCTATGCAAAGTTAAATACAAGATCCTTGGAAAACACTTCCACTTCACATTATACTTTTCTTATACCTGAAAATCATTTCAAAGCAAGAAACCTTTAAAAACCACTTACACCCTCAATTCTATCTCATGCATTAAACAAATGCAATACATGAACCACAAATTCAACATTTGCATTACATGCCTTTCTAAAACAAGCCTTCACAAGACTTCAATGCACCAAAGAGATTCCATGCACACAATGCAACATTCTCAATAGAAGATAAACACTTGTTCAAGCTAACAAGTAAAACATGCATTCGTAGAACTTTACACACTTCTCATGCAACCTTGCATCATTTCAAGCATCTCAAGCTTCATCATATTCAAGAACATTATATTGGCTTCCAAGTGATAATTCACAAACCATCATAACACAAGACACAATCGGATACGCGGATTACAAGCGTTGTCCCCACGCTTCATACACACTACCAATCACAAGGTCCTCATATGGACTTTTAAACACCATATGACCTTAACATTCACAAGGTCCTCAAATGGAATTTTTAACCACCATTATGACCTTACCATACACAAGGTACTCATATGGACTTTTAAACACCATATGACCCTAACATTCACTCATTGGTAGTTGTATAACATCACTAACGAGATCACGGGACATACAAGATCTACACATGGACTTTACACCACCATTGTGATCTTACCATACACAAGGTCTTCAAATGGAATTTTAACCACCATTATGACCTTAATGTACACAAGGTCCTCATATGGAATTTTAACCACCATATGACCTTAACACAAGACCCACCCATGGACTTTTAAACACCATGGTGTTCTTAACCATCTCGTTAGTGTACTTGGATGGAGTTACCGGTACAATCACAACCACTCCACATCCAAGGCGACTTTATTCACGGTGCACCCAATCCTATAGCCGGCTAACTATATCCGATTCAAGTAACCAAGAACCACATACATCACTTGCCAATATAACCAATTTACCACATTAATCCATTGTTTTACAAGCATAACCAAAATGCCAAAACCACCAATTACCATCATCAATCCACTGTTTTTGAAGCATTACACAAAGCCACTAAACAACATGCAACACTATGCAACAATTCCACAATTTCAATGTACAAAACCAAAGATCTCTTACCTTGAGCAACCTTCACACATGGCTTTCAAAACCAGCATTAAACCATGCTAAAATATGCTTTCAAAACAGAATTTAAAACATGCAAATCACATGCATTGCATCCAACAATCACAAGTTCTTTAAAAACCAATTCATAACACAACCAAGAGAGAAATTCTATTTACTTACTCTTGAGCTTAGCTAAGTTGTTTAGACTTAAACTAAGCTCCCAAAACCTTCAAACCTTTGTTTTAAAGCTGAAAACCCAACTTCACTCACCGATACACAAAACAAGGCTAGACAACAAGCCTTCCAAGCATCCGAAACCTTCAACGCCACCTCTATTGCTCACGGATCATTCTCCCTTGTTTCAAGCACATAACAACAGAGGATTAATGCATCATAATGCATTAAAAACACCAGCAACACACCTAAACTCGCTGCTCTTTGCAAAACCAACATTTCGGCTACCAAACACAACCGAAAT
Organism: Hibiscus trionum; assembly: GCA_030270665.1. Lineage (NCBI taxonomy): Eukaryota > Viridiplantae > Streptophyta > Magnoliopsida > Malvales > Malvaceae > Hibiscus > Hibiscus trionum. The sequence goes on along the minus strand of BSYR01000010.1, from coordinate 2,734,538 downwards.
CACCTCCAAACACTTCCAAGACTTAACCCAGCCAAGATCCATCACTTCTAACCATTTTTAAACATCAATTAACATCCAAAATGATCCCAAACACGTCCTTATACCTCCAGCATTAACAAAACACCAAGATCACCCCAAAAACCACCATTTTCACAAGTAGAAACTTAGGAAAATCAACCTATTCGGGATTTCATTGATTAAACCTCAATTTCTCATCAAATATACATCCATTTTACATTAAGAACACATCTCAAAACAGTACCTAACCATTTCATACGAATTTCATCACAAATTAACCAAATCTTGCATTTTAAAGCCAAGATCAAGAACACAATTGTAAAACCTTTAATAAAACACAAATCAAGGATTGAGAACTTAGGAATTTTAGTAAAGAACTGAGAATTTAGAGGAGAAGGACGTTCATACCTCTAAACTTGAGTTTCTCCCTTTTTGGAACCACAATTCTTGAAAATCCAATAAGCAAATGCTAAGGTTTTGTTGTAGAATTGATTGGAGATCAAATGAGGATTGAAATCAAATCTTTAGTTGTCAAAATCAGAGAGAATTTTGCTGGAGAAATGTGTTTGGGTTGAGAGAAAAGTTGAGAGAAAAGAAAATGGAAATTTAGAGAAAAGTTAGTTAAAATGCCAAAATATCTTTTCCCTCCTTTTGTACTTAATTAAAAACCATTAATTAAATTGATTAATATTCAGAAAAATCTGGAGAAACTCTTTTGGGTAAATAGCTCCTTAAAGATTCAAAGTTTCAATCCTTTTTAAAACAGTCACCCAGTTTTCAAAAATTACATTTTGGTCACTAACCCAAAATGTCACTCTTCTAAACCTCATTTTGTAAAATTGATTTCACCTTTCTCTTATATATAATAAAAGAGGATTTTAAGACATTTTTCCATATTTTTAATGCAACCCGAACTAGGCTTTCCTAAATTCACCCTTTTATATTTGAACCGCAACCCGACCGGTCCGGTCCAAACCCAAAACTTCTAAGCCCAAAATTGGGGTGTTACAACTCTCCCCCCTTAAGAAATTTCGTCCTCGAAATTTCAACTGGCGAAAAGAGAACAACCAAACTTCTCAAAGCAACCCACAAGGCAACACAGGAGACTTAACCACCACTGAACACTCTCCTCACAAAACTCCACCAACCCAACACCACCACATACTGTTCACAGATTCCAGAACACTCAGATGTTAACCACATCTTAACCTTTCACACTTCCGGACTGCACACAGCCCCAACAACAACCTGAAGAACCTCCAAACTTTTACAGCATACACCACTCTAACTCACAACTCTCAAAACTTGTTCACACAGTGACACCAACCAATCCAGTTCAGCCACCAGGTGACCCACAACCTCCACTGCTTCTAAAACTCCTTGCAAAACTACTCAACCTCTTTCAAAGACTATCACAACAAGCAAAAATTCTTAAGCATCAACTGCTTACCCAACTTCTCAACGTATTGCTGACATTCCTTCACATCCGCCGCTATCATTACCATAACGATTCACCAGGACTACTCACCTAACACCCGAAAATCACGACACAAAACCCCGACCTTGACTCCGCCAGCCGTTCCACACACCACCAGCTGACTTCAGAAGGAATTTACTTATTCACAACCAGCCAACCACTTCTCACAAGAACCCGTCCAACCAACAATGGCCTTTAATCTTACATTGCCTTTCCACTTCAAGTTTTGACTACAACACTTGCCTTACTAGAACATCGCCCAACCTATACATACATATCAAGATTACGAAACTTCTATTCACCCCAGGCCAAACATTTTCTACAACCCACAACACAACCTCTTCTCAACTCTTTGAAGGTTGCTACGAACCATCACCTATAAAAGAACAATCCTTCTATTACAACATCAATGCCAAGTTACCTCAGCACTTTGTAACACATCCACTAACTTACTACATCACTTAACACCAAGAAACTACCACTTCTACCAGCTATTCTCAACCACCTTACCGCTAAACACATTAAGCGCCAAACACTTTCCTTCTACCAACATGCTATACCGCACTCACTATTACTGTCAGCCCGCTTAATACCCTTCATTACTTCTAGCATTCTCCTAGCACCAACACAACTTTTAAAACCCATCATCCAACCTAACCCTATCACAACTCTAACGGACCCGATTAACTATCAGCGAGTGTGAACGTTCGTATGCATGGTCACCAATATGCCCTAACAATGCCTGATGTACATGCATGCAAAACCTCTAATGTCATATCACATGTATGCATGGACCAGTACATATATAATATAGCATATAACAAATGATTTTAATTGTGCATGTATGTCGGTTCACACCCACCAATAACATCCTCAGAATCCACCTAAAACAACCTCCCATCTCACTTCTAACTTAACCAACTTCATCATTCTAACAACCCATTATCCACAAGATACTCACTAATGCCCTCTTCACACTAAAGTTGTTTTCAAAACAACACCAACTACTACCCCAAGCATGCTAGCTACGAGACCATACCCACTACGCAAGGTAAAACCAAACCGAAACCAAACTAAGATAACTAAGGCAAAGATTACTTAACAAGGTTACCTGTAAACACCTCACTGCCCCGGAGCTTCAACAGACAAGCTCTCTTTCTCGCAGAACTATCATCCTCCAGCCGTACCGCTGCAACATCTGCTAACACACTAAAGTCATCACCATCTCCCTGCGGTAAAGAACCCTGACTACCCCGAGCCAACTTCAAACAATTACGTCTCATATGTCCAACAGACCCACAATTCCAACAGGTTTCATTCTCCAAGCTCCTCACACCTTTCTGCCCTTCCTGCCTTCTTCGAACCTTGTCTTGGCCGTGCCCACGACACTTCAGAGACCCTTCTGCTACCATTGAAGCTGATCTCACCACTTGAGGACAATCCCGCTTCACATGTTCTTTAGAACCACAGTTCCAACAAGCTCCCGCGCCCCAACAACCTCCAACATGGCGCCTTCCACAACGGTCACACACTGGTAGTTGAGCTTCCACTCCTTGATCATGCAGCACTTGCCCCAGATTTGCACTACTACTCAGACTTCGATTCAAGCAAAACCTTCTATCACGTAGCCTCTTACGCTGACCGCTCTCGAAGTCAGTACCCACAACTCTCTTGCTTAAACTTTTCTCACCTCCATAAACTGAAACCACACCCTCACATTGCTTAACCCTTGGGAATTTCTCTCCAAGATACCTTTCATAAAAGGCAGACACAAAGAAGTCCCAATCTATATCATGGATGTGCGATGTCACCGCCACAGATGTCCACCAGGCACAAGCGTCCTCCAACATCAATGAGACCACACTTCCCAGCTTACAGGCATAGTCACAACCCTCCTGATCCAAAATCAGAATTACACTGGCCAACCAGGCCTCGAACGTTTCAGGCGTCAAACCATGATACTCCACAGCTCCCAAATCATGTAAACGATGTTTCGACAAACCCGCACATCCCACAGCCGGCACGTCTACAGGCCTTACCTTTGCAACAGCTTGAGATGTTCCCAACACCTCTTGAACTACAGGTGATGAACTCTTCATCACAGAACCAACTTCTTCCTCCTGCCTTACAACCTCAACTTCAGGCACTGAAGACTGAGACGAAACACCTCCCTTATAAGGTGAATTCAACGCCTTAACAACCTGCTCTAAAGCAGCAACCATCTCACCCAACTGCCATTCTTTCATCGATTTCACCATGCTAAAAACAATAAGCAATCATAAAAAAACAAACAAATCGATCAGACCAGCTTTAAGCAAGGATTCAAAACTCCAACTCCAAAATAACACAATAGCTATAATAATAAGGCAATGGGTATCCCAAATTCTCCCATTTTACATGACATAATAGTCAATAAAAACATGGGTATCACAACATTGAGCATATCAATCAACATACTTCGATCATGCTCTCATCAAACAACATTCACTGGCATCAGCATAACATCAACATATCATACCCATCACACTTTCATTATTCATAAAATCAACTCACAACACCAGCATAACATTAGCATAAATCCACATTAACTCAATGAAGATTCACAAACAAAAAGCATGCTAAAAACATCAACAATCCGCTCACAGACACACATTTCAACCGACTTTCAACCACACGTCAGAATAAACATTAAACACTTATTACAACAATTTACCATTTCCCCCAAGCTTTCGCAACCTGGCTCTGATACCACCAAATGTAACCCCCTTAGCCCGGCCTAGACGGTTGACCCGGACTACGAAGGTTACACGGGGAAAACCAAAGTCAACCCGAAAGTCAACCTTTATTAATGACCCTTTTTTCTTTTTAAACTTGTCAAGATGCACATTAACCCTAGGCATTCTCTTGAGATAAGCATACTCAAAAATCACAGCAATCGGAAAACAACAAGGGACCCAATTGCACAAAATACGAATTTAGGGACCAATTTGTAAATTCTGAAAATTTAGAGGACTTTACCAATTTTTAAGTTACCATTATGAAATTAGTCATGTTTCATGCCTCTCTGCCAAAATTCATCTCAAACGGACATCTCAAACTCATTCAATTGCATATACAAAGTTCAGGACCAAAACGCAAAGATTTCAAAACATATAACCGTCAATTTCAGTGCCCAACGGTCGGGTGTTTCGGAACAGGGACGATCAGTTCCGAAACGCGGGATCGTTCTGAAACCCGTTGCGCAACATGGTCTGGCAGTGGCAAAACTATTCCGGAACGGCTCTGCCCGTTCCGAAACGCCTAGGCCAGTTCAGGCCCTCTGTTCCGAAACGGCAGCACCTGTTCCGAAACAGGCTGCCCAGATTGCAGAAATTTCGCTGGTTTATTACACAATTGGTCCATCAAACATGCTCCAAAAGCAACCAAAATATACCAGCAAGTCATTCAACACTCCAGGAACATAATGGCATCAACAATTCATAAACATGGCATCAAACAAGGAAAGCCCCAATTCTATAGGCATGCATCCTATATTGAAAACCATTCAAACACCAAAACACCAAACAATCCTCATAAAGACCATTTACATGTTCCATCATCAACAACAACATAAAATCAACTTAGGGAGTCCATCATACACAATCTCATTAAACGTCAACATAAGAGATTCTCCCCCCATTGCCTTTATTATATATAGCTATTAACCGAGACATACATCTCAAGTGGAGTTCTCCTTGAATCCCTTGCTTCTCGCTGTCCAAACTTCAAATATCTGAATTGATGGACAAGAAGGAGCGTAAGCACATAATGCTTAGTGAGGAATGCTCAAAACCAAAACACCATCAATGCAGCGAGTCATAAAACCTCTTTTAAAAGCATTACAATTCGATAAACCAAAGCAATGTTTGAAAACCCTTTTTAACAACATGCTTTAAATCATGCATTGCTCAAACGTGAGAACCAACCCTTAGCTTAGAAAAGTTAAGTAATTCACTTCAAAGCACAACCTTGCAAAACCATCAATTTAACCATTCCTTGCATGAACATCCTATGCAAAGTTAAATACAAGATCCTTGGAAAACACTTCCACTTCACATTATACTTTTCTTATACCTGAAAATCATTTCAAAGCAAGAAACCTTTAAAAACCACTTACACCCTCAATTCTATCTCATGCATTAAACAAATGCAATACATGAACCACAAATTCAACATTTGCATTACATGCCTTTCTAAAACAAGCCTTCACAAGACTTCAATGCACCAAAGAGATTCCATGCACACAATGCAACATTCTCAATAGAAGATAAACACTTGTTCAAGCTAACAAGTAAAACATGCATTCGTAGAACTTTACACACTTCTCATGCAACCTTGCATCATTTCAAGCATCTCAAGCTTCATCATATTCAAGAACATTATATTGGCTTCCAAGTGATAATTCACAAACCATCATAACACAAGACACAATCGGATACGCGGATTACAAGCGTTGTCCCCACGCTTCAACACACTACCAATCACAAGGTCCTCATATGGACTTTTAAACACCATATGACCTTAACATTCACAAGGTCCTCAAATGGAATTTTTAACCACCATTATGACCTTACCATACACAAGGTACTCATATGGACTTTTAAACACCATATGACCCTAACATTCACTCATTGGTAGTTGTATAACATCACTAACGAGATCACGGGACATACAAGATCCACACATGGACTTTACACCACCATTGTGATCTTACCATACACAAGGTCTTCAAATGGAATTTTAACCACCATTATGACCTTAATGTACACAAGGTCCTCATATGGAATTTTAACCACCATATGACCTTAACACAAGACCCACCCATGGACTTTTAAACACCATGGTGTTCTTAACCATCTCGTTAGTGTACTTGGATGGAGTTACCGGTACAATCACAACCACTCCACATCCAAGGCGACTTTATTCACGGTGCACCCAATCCTATAGCCGTCTAACTATATCCGATTCAAGTAACCAAGAACCACATACATCACTTGCCAATATAACCAATTTACCACATTAATCCATTGTTTTACAAGCATAACCAAAATGCCAAAACCACCAATTACCATCATCAATCCACTGTTTTTGAAGCAGTACACAAAGCCACTAAACAACGTGCAACACTATGCAACAATTCCACAATTTCAATGTACAAAACCAAGGATCTCTTACCTTGAGCAACCTTCACACATGGCTTTCAAAACCAGCATTAAACCATGCTAAAATATGCTTTCAAAACAGAATTTAAAACATGCAAATCACATGCATTGCATCCAACAATCACAAGTGCTTTAAAAACCAATTCATAACACAACCAAGAGAGAAATTCTATTTACTTACTCTTGAGCTTAGCTAAGTTGTTTAGACTTAAACTAAGCTCCCAAAACCTTCAAACCTTTGTTTTAAAGCTGAAAACCCAACTTCACTCACCGATACACAAAACAAGGCTAGAAAACAAGCCTTCCAAGCATCCGAAACCTTCAACGCCACCTCTATTGCTCACGGATCATTCTCCCCTGTTTCAAGCACATAACAACAGATGATTAATGCATCATAATGCATTAAAAACACCAGCAACACACCTAAACTCGCTGCTCTTTGCAAAACCAACATTTCGGCTACCAAACACAACCAAAATCACCTCCAAACACTTCCAAGACTTAACCCAGCCAAGATCCATCACTTCTAACCATTTTTAAACATCAATTAACATCCAAAATGATCCCAAACACGTCCTTATACCTCCAGCATTAACAAAACACCAAGATCACCCCAAAAACCACCATTTTCACAAGTAGAAACTTAGGAAAATCAACCTATTCGGGATTGCATTGATTAAACCTCAATTTCTCATCAAATATACATCCATTTTACATTAAGAACACATCTCAAAACAGTACCTAACCATTTCATACGAATTTCATCACAAATTAACCAAATCTTGCATTTTAAAGCCAAGATCAAGAACACAATTGTAAAACCTTTAATAAAACACAAATCAAGGATTGAGAACTTAGGAATTTCAGTAAATAACTGAGAATTTAGAGGAGAAGGACGTTCATACCTCTAAACTTGAGTTTCTCCCTTTTTGGAACCACAATTCTTGAAAATCCAATAAGCAAATGCTAAGGTTTTGTTGTAGAATTGATTGGAGATCAAATGAGGATTGAAATCAAATCTTTAGTTGTCAAAATCAGAGATAATTTTGCGGGAGAAATGTGTTTGGGTTGAGAGAAAAGTTGAGAGAAAAGAAAATGGAAATTTAGAGAAAAGTTAGTTAAAATGCCAAAATATCTTTTCCCTCCTTTTGTACTTAATTAAAACCATTAATTAAATTGATTAATATTCAGAAAAATCTGGAGAAACTCTTTTGGGTAAATAGCTCCTTAAAGATTCAAAGTTTCAATCCTTTTTAAAACAGTCACCCAGTTTTCAAAAATTACATTTTGGTCACTAACCCAAAATGTCACTCTTCTAAACCTCATTTTGTAAAATTGATTTCACCTTTCTCTTATATATAATAAAAGAGGATTTTAAGACATTTTTCCATATTTTTAATGCAACCCGAACTAGGCTTTCCTAAATTCACCCTTTTATATTCGAACCGCAACCCGATCTGTCCGGTCCAAACCCAAAACTTCTAAGCCCAAAATTGGGGTGTTACAAACCTGAAGTTCGGCCACTAGACCACCATCACCGGACGAGCTCAAACTAGCAAACATGGCTCTCAACAGCTACCTTCCTACTCAAAGCATCTGCCACTACATTGGCTTTACCCGGATGGTACTCAATCATGAGATTGTAGTCTTTAAGTAACTCTATCCACCTACGTTGTCTAAAGTTCAACTCTATTTGTGTCATTATATACTTCAGACTCTTGTGATCCGTATACACTGTGCATTTTTCACCATACAAATAATGTCTCCAGATCTTCAAGGCAAACACAACTGCGGCTAGCTCTATTTCGTGTGTCGGATAATTATGCTCGTGATTCTTCAACTATCTTGAGGCATAAGCCACAACTCTTCTGTCTTGCATGAGCACACAACCTAAACCTACATATGAAGCATCATTGTAGACTACATACTCTTTCCCTGACTCTGGCTGGATCAAAATCCGTGCATCTGTCAAAGCTTCTTTCAGTTTCTCAAAGGCTTGCTGTTTTGCATCTGATCACTCAAACTGAACATTCTTCTGAAGCAATTTTGTCAAACGAGCGGCTATCTTCGAGAAACCATTCACAAACCTCCTATAATAACTTGCTAAACCTAGGAAACTACGAATCTCTGTCACAGACTTTGGTTGCTTCCACTCTACAATGGCTTCTATCTTCTTCGGATCAACTCTAATCCCCTCGGCTGACACTACATGTCCTAGGAAGACTACTTCTCTGATCCAAAACTCACACTTACTCAACTTAGCGTACAACTGGTTGTCTAGCAAAGTCTGCAAAGCTAACCTCAAATGTCTGTCATGATCTTCCTCGGTGCGTGAATACACCAAAATATCAACTATGAATACAACCACAAACTGATCTAAGTACTGATGGAAGGTTCTGTTCATCATGTCCATGAAAGTAGACGGTGCGTTTGTCAACCCAAACGGCATAACCAAGAACTCGTAGTGACCATGCCTAGTCCTAAAAGTTGTCTTCGGTACATCAACCTCTTTTACCTTCAACTGGTAATAATAGGATCTCAAATCAATCTTCGAAAAGACCGATGCCCCTCTCAACTGATCAAACAAATCATCGATACGCGGCAAGGGATACTTGTTTTTCACTGTCAACTGATTCAACTGTCTATAGTCAATGCACATCCTCATACTACCGTCTTTCTTCTTCACAAACAATACCGGAGCGCCCCAAGGTGAAGAACTAGGACGGATAAAACCTCTATCTGATAACTCTTGTAACTGAGTCTTTAACTCTTTCAGTTCTTTCAGTGTCATACGGTACGAAGCAATCGAAACGGGAGCAGAATCTGAGTATGTCTCTATGGCAAACTCTACTTCTCTTTCAGGCGGCAAACCAGGAAATTCTTCCGGAAACACACTCAGAAAATCACACACTATTATGATATCCTGCGGTCTAACTTCATTCTTGTTTGGATTCATCATGTAGGCCAAGTACGCCTCACAACCCAACTCAGCTAATATCTGAGCCTCTAAGGCTGAAACAACATTCGATAAGAATTTCACATTCTCACCTACTACCACAATCTCATAGTCATCCGCAAGCTTCAAGTAGACTCTTTTTGTTTCGAAATCTATCCTAGCCCTATGCTCTGTAAGCCAGTCCATACCCAAAATCACATCGAAGCCATAGAACGATAACTCCATCATGTCCACTGGAAATATATGCCCCTGAACCATTAATAGACACCTTATGTACATCTTCCTAACCACTACCGTATCCTCGTAGGAACTAGTAACACTAACACCTACCTCTAGTACCTCACGAGGTAGATTTAACATCTTTGCATGCTCACTCAATATGTATGAATGCGTAGACCCAGAGTCAATCAAGGAAAGCAAACTCAAAGACTGTATCGAGAAATTACCTGCAGTCACATCCGTGTCGTTCTGTCCCACTCGGTGAGCATAAACTCTAGCTTGACCTTCACCCTCTGGCTGAACCACAACCACATGAGCTACATTTTTCTGGCTATCGTTCTTTGGCTGAAAGTTACCTCGACCGCGCCCACGACCTCTCGGATACTCAATAGCTCTAGCAGGAGCCTGAACCTGAACTGGTGCAAACTCAGCCTGATGTGGACAATCACGCCTAAGGTGATCTCTAGCTCCACGGTTCCAACACGCATGAAAATTTCCCCAACACTCTCCGGTGTGATGCCTCTCACATCTAGAACACTCGGTTAAACGCCCACCAGCTCTCTGGCCCTGATGGCCTCTCCCGTGGTTACCACCCCCATGTCTGTGATCAAAGTGATGCATATTATCCCTATGCCTCTTGGCATCACCTCTATTAAAGTCAATAGACCTCTTCCCTGAACTAGAACCACCTGAACGTTTGGTCAGACCCAAACTGTACTCTATGTCCTTGTCCCTAGCGACCAAGACATCGAAGTCCGTGTAATCCGTAGCCAAAGTATACCTCTTCACTTCCTCATTAAACTCGTAATAGAAACGGTCGCTTTGTTCCCTCTTAGTAGGAACTAGCTCAAATGCATACTGACTCAATTTGACAAATCGTATCTCATACTCGGTCACTGTCATGCCACCCTGAAGCAAAGTCATGAACTCTCTCGTCTTCTCATCAAGATAGCGGGGACCTAGATACTTCTTGCGAAAGGCAGACTCAAAGAACTCCCAAGTAATCTCGGCATCTGGCATGCCTGTAGTAATGGTGACCCACCAAGTGTAGGCATCACCCTGAAGCAAGGAAACAACACATCCTAGTCTGCGCGCTCCACTATAACCAATCTGAGACAAAATACGAACGGTCTTGTCAAACCAAGCCTCTGATCTCTCGGGTGCCAACCCTCGAAATTGTTCTCCTCCCAAACTACGAAGCCTCTCTAGTGGCAAACTGGTGCCCTCACCCTAAGGTTGTGCCACAGCCTGTCCCCCGGCCACAGCTGCTTGAAAAGCCCCAGCTATAACCTAAACCAACGGAGTCAAATCTATACCGGCCGGACCTTGGCCAACTTGAGGTACCACACCCTCAGCTCTCGCCTCACCTCCCTTTTGATGAGGAGGAGAATGAGGAGGTGGAGGAGCCTCCGCCTCTACAACCGGCTCAACTTCGGGAGCTGCTGCCCGTGGTTCTAGATGAACCACCCTAGGCCTGCCTCTAGATCTCATCTTACGGCTAATAAGATATCAACTACAACAAAAATAAACACACAATGATTGAGTTAGCAAAGACAAGGGTCCATGGTGCTCAAGTATTACTTTACAAAATCTTTTCCAATAAAGTAATAGTAGCAATGAGAACTCGACACTATGCCTCAACACAACAAACATACCAACACATACTTTCAAACACCATGCAAGCAAGCGAACAACAAGCATACCTAGCAAAACATTCACCATACAACATACATCGAGATATAGAAACATAACACTTCAAACTTACCTTACTTACCTTCCCGAAGTCGTAGAAACCTCAGGCTCTAATACCAACAAATGTAACCCCCTCGTCCCGGTCTAGCCAACAGACCGGTCCAAACAGGTTACACGGGGAAAACCGAAGCGAAACCCGTTAAGGTTCCACTCCGATTAGCAACCCTAGAAAATTTCTTATAACGTTACCTTGTCTAGATGCTTTAATATATCCTATGTGAAAGGACACACAGCAGAAAAGGTAGGCGGTTACAAAACACACAAACATACAACCAAACAAGCCTTCTTAAGCCTTTAAAACAGGCCGTATCGATACGCTAGAAGACCGTATCAATACGCTTGGACTTGCTCAGCAACCCAAAGTCAACCTAGGGAGACCGTATCGATACACTGCAAGACCGTATTGATACGTCCTCAACGGTCAACTTCTCATGGTCAAACTACGAAGACCGTATCAATACCCCTAGGACCCGTACCGATACGCCAAAATCTCGTCAATTTCTTAGATTTCCGGAGAGCTTTTGGTCTATCGATACACCCCCGTGTACCAATATGAATAGCCTAAAACAAGGTTTAGAGCATAGGACAGTATCGATACGGCCCTTATGCGTATCGATACGCCATGTACTGCAAACCTTATTTTGGCTACTAAAAACACAAGGACTCAACTCTAAAAGCATTTAACGACTCGACAAGCAATATACAAACACTCATAAATCACAAGGCAACCATAGATAAGCATACGGAGCGATTTAAACATTCAACGAAGAAACGAATCATACAATCCAAACTAGAGGCATCACTTCCTACAAAAGAGCATAATCAAACATACAAGCATGAATAACAAGTCTATTTAGCCAAAAGAACCATGCATCAACATATGCATTACATAAACGAGGTTTACATCACTTCAACACAAAACATAAGCATCAACAACATGAAAGCCAAACATAGGAGTCTAACAAACGCTCCTACAACACATAGAATCCTCATTGCTATCTATTACATTATTTAAGAAAACCATACTTGAGCAGCTACGTACGCTCTTGGGTGCCCCTTCCTTGCTCCTTGCTAACTTCTACACTAATGATTTGCATTGTCAGAAATGAGAGCGTAAGCTTGGAAGCTTAGTGAGGGAGCTCAAAAACAAAACATCGATAATGCAGGGTCCAAAGCATGGTATCCATAAGACATTCACAAGGCATACATTAACATCAACATAACGACATAGCCGCCCGCTACTGGAATGCATGAACATGGCATCTTACCTCATGTTATGCTAAACAAGGATGTAACAAATCATCTTACACATCAACCATGCATGAACAAGTATATTGGTAACTATATAGCTTACTCGGATATGCGGATAGCTTTCGTTGGGATTTTCACCCCAACGTACTCAACAACAATATTACCTTCTGGTGGGATTTTACACATCATCGTTTTCTTTACGGATGGGATTTCACTCATCATCACACACATACACTTTCCGGTGGAATGTTACTTCACCGTAATCCTCCCTGATGACTACACATCACCAAGGCCACGCGGGAATTTGACTCTTACCGTGTGCACACTCATCCTAATGATCGATCATTTATATCTGGTAATGAAAACTAGTGCCAACATACTAAACGAGAATTCACCATGATTTCAAAATCATGCAACACAACTTACAATTCACCATCATGCAACATCAATATATCGCAACATGCATAAACGAACATGTATCACACAAAACCATATTTGCACATTTACAAGAAACTCATAAAGTCAAACAAGAGATTAAGCTACCAACTTAATCCCCACATTAGATTGGCCTACCAAGCACAATATAATACCTCAACAACACACTTTGAACCAATTTAAAACCATTTAAATCAGTCCACTAACCAAACACCCTCAAAACAAGCTGAGAATGCCGATCAAGCCTCCAAATTTCCCGGAATCGAGCCCGAAGCTTCTCCAACAATTTATCTTGTTTCTAATCAACCAAAAATAGTGTATTACTCAAAAATCATCCACAAAACCACTGCCACAAATCAGATTACAATCTCAAGACCAATTCACTACATTTCCAAGCCAAAACCAACTCAAACTCTTCATTCTTGGACTAGAACACAACCCAGCAAAAACCCATTGATTCCAACACCCAAATCATCATTAAACACGTTCAAAACAACCCCCAAGCATAACCATACCATCAGCCCTACTTTCCCTCACAAAACTACCTCAAAAACCCAAGATTTCTACCCTTTAACACACCCACAAATACCCATTTCAGGATTTCAACAAAACTCCACCATTTTAAGATATAATACATTTAAGGGCAAGACTATAACATACATTATCTTTACAAATCAAAAACCCATTAAAGTTTCCTCCTTTTACCTAAAATTTGAATACTTGAAATATCACAAAAATGGGGTTTAGGAAAAACTAAAACCATTGAAATGTTTAGAATGATGAGGAGAAGTCAAAAACATATTTACCTTGATGAAAACACTTGAAATCGATGAAGAAATTGATGGAACGGTAACTTGGGGTTGGGGAAGGGTTTTGTCGTGGTTTTTGGTTTGAAGGGGAGGAAGAAGATGACTTTCAAAAAGTCTCTTTTTACTTGTTTTATTTCACTTATTTAGAAAATTCCTCTTTTACCCTTAATGAAAACTCAAGCCCTTTTTAATTCAAAACCAAGCCCATTTTATTTAAAACAAGCCCAAAGACCCGAACCCAAATTAACTCACCTAACACCCGACCCCTAAACTCGGGTGTTACAAAATTGTTCCTTTAAATAGGAATATATTTAGCTCTTTCAGAGCTTTCAATTGAAATTATCTTTTTGTAGCAATATATAGCTCTTCTAGAGCTTTCAACTGACTTTTTGGCTATCATAACTTATATCCATGTTGGCTTATTTCAAATGTCAATTGATAACATATGTTATCTATAATTCCCAAATTGATATTTTGCGAACTCATATTGCTCTCTTAAAATTTCTACTTCTAGTGGTTACGATATTATTACCATTAGCGGTAATCATTGCAATATTCGCAATTTTGCACTTTTCATAATGTGCTTTCTCTCAAGAATTTATTGCTCATCTAGATAATCAATATTTTTCAGTACTTTGAGATATAGCACTCACATTATTCTCTTGTATTTAAATGGAGAAATATATCTTATGCTTATGTTGAGCGTAAATCGTCACCATAGATTGTATTTGACATGTAATCATGTTAAATAAAATAAATAAATATCATAATATATAAATATAAGTATAAAACGTAAATAATTAATGAATGTAAAGTAAATAAACATAAAGATAAATAAAAAGATAAATAATTTTCTTCGAAGTTATGAGAATAATTAGAAGATGATTTATTCCCTTCGAGGGTTATAAGAAATTGAACAACGTCCAAATGAGTTGGACCAACAATGTTCAAATAAAGTTGGCCCAGTATCATCTCCGTCATATTTCCCAAACAAAATTTGCTTATATTTTCTTTCCTTTATCATTCAATGATTGTTGATTTTTCAACGTATAATACGTACGAGACCAATGGTTTATAACATCACATTGGTAATAAGAAGAATTTTACTTCATTAGAATGATCTTTATCACTCTTGTCTTCCTTATAACCTCACTACCGGTGGGTAGAAGTATTCTTAAAATGGCCATATTTTTCATGTCTATAATCATAGTCTCAACCACGACCACAACTTCTAATGTGGTTTTTATTCCTTCCATAATATAATCTCACATTCACTTCAAGGAATGGAGTATAGCCAGTGGGCCTTTGAAACCTTTTTCACATATCCTTATCACAAAGAACAAAGATTTAATCCTCGTACGCGGCATTGTTAAACCAGTCCACAAGGTCCTTTAAAAACCTCCTTTGAGACCAGTGCCCTCACAAAACGGGATGTCCAGCTAATATACTTGGATTACATCGAAATTATGTCTCTAATTGAATAATGATTTACCATGTTTGCATTCACTTCAGGGAATGAAACAGTTCCAATAATCGCATGGAATAAACATCATGCTTGCATTCACTTTAGGGAATGCCCCATCATTGATAATCGCATGGAATAAACATCATGCTTTGCATTCACTTCAGGGAATGCCTCCTATAAAACTTTTTGGATCGAGACGAATTTTCGTAACTTGAAATTGGGAGAAGTCTATGGTCGAGTTTTTCGACAAAGAAGAAATATTGCTTTCAAGCAAATATAGATTTTATAACAATCTTTTTATATATTGAAATTTACCATGATTTATCGCACATTAAAATCATAATTTAAAGAGAAAAAAATAAAGTTTACCGATAATAATTTTCCTCTCGAGGACAATGGAGACGTAACAAATGACTGAAACAACTTCACATAATTTCTTTACGTCACGTCTCTTTCCAAGCCATTTAAGAATATCATGTAAAACTTAAAATATGGTTAAATAAAATAAAAAACATTCATCATATTATATATCATGAATCCATAAAAATATACTTATCTATAAATATACTCAAGATAATCATCTTCTCCCCCACGATCCCCTTCATATGGATTTGGGTCGCTTGAGAGATCAATTCTTTGAGCGAGATTGGATTCGATGCGATTAAGCATGCTTCCATTCTTTTCAAAAAATAAAATAAAAATGAAAATATAAAGAGAAAGACAATCAATAGCTAAAAAAATGAGAGAAAAAAAACTTATCTTTAGTTTCATTCTATAATCGAATTCATTCTTTTCAGTAACTTCTTTTGGATTCGAACGATGAAGATCTCAATTGATTAGAGTCTCGTGATGATAACGTGTTGTGAATAAAATAATGAAGAACAACGAACAAGTATAAAAGAATAAAGAGATGAGAGAAAAAGGGAGATTCATATTATTATCAAGGCTAGAATTGTGTATAATGCCTTCATCTATTTATAGGCATAAGAAGTACATAATACATTAAACTCTAATTAATAGAGATAATATTCCTAATAATAAATAAATCAAACTCCTTAGATAAAGTTCTAATCTTGATAGACATCCATAGAGATAAATATTCATAACATAGATATATTTGTTTAATATTGTACAATTATTTAAACTAGGCTTAAATGTATAAAAAGACCTTAAACTTTTGAAAAAAATCAATTAAGTCTCGATTTTTTTTCGCACTCAAATAAACACTTGAACCAATAAATTGAATCAATTAATCCATTGAGCAACATTGACTTTTGAACCTAACGAATTTTTTGGATCAATTGGTGTAGCGTGTCGTGTCACAGTGTTGCTACTTGACATTTATATTTTTTAAAATTTATTTTAAAAATTCTTTAAAAATCCTAAAAATTATTAATAAAAAATTTTAAAAAACCTGTAAATGCCACATGATAAAACTATAGTGTATCATGTGACAATAATATCTAAAAAAAACTGTGAATATTAATGAATAAAATTAGTAAAGGAGCTTAATTAATTCAATTTATTGGTTCAAAGAATTAATTAGATGCAAAAACGTTTAGAGACTTAATTTATTTTTTAAAGTTCAAGGGCTTCTTACACCCTTAAGCCTTTGTACTATGGCTTGAAATACTATTATTTTTTTGGTGAAAGAATGAATGTTACAAACCCGATACATCTAAGGGCCTCGTTAAAAACCTCCCTAAACCTAAATGAAGTAAAAGAGTACACCAGAGACTTAGACGTGGCAAACGGTTCATTCGGTTCAGTTTCGGTTCAGGTCATTTCGGTTTGGTTCATTTCGGGTCTGACTATATTCGGTTCGAGTCTAGTTTGGTTTTAGTTCGAGTCAATGGTGATTTCGGTTCGGGTATCGTGTCAAGACTTTGGTTCAGCTGATTTTCGGTTCGGTTGACATTCGGTTCGATTATTTTTGGGTCGGTTAATTTCGGGTCTAGTCAATATCGGGTTAATAGGAGATCGATCGGTTTTAGTCAAGTTAGGTTTTTCCACCCTATATATGATTTTATATAGCCTATATATTTGGCTTTTTGGTGTGTTGTGCGACAATTCACATCTCATATTTGTTTATTTATTTTAATATTTTATATTTCTGGTTACCTTTAGTTCGGGTTGCTTTCGGTTCGGGTGAAATCAGCTTGGTTCCATTCGGTTCAGTTGAAAATCGATTTGGGTCCATTTTTGGTTCAACTGAATTTCGGTTCGATTCGATTTATTTCGGGATTTGGATCAAATTTGGATCATTGTGTTCAGGTCAATTTTAGGTCTCGGTTCGGGTAGATCAGTTCGGTTCTCGGGTCAAGTTTGTCAGGTCTGTAACACTCCAAAATTCGGTCTAGTCAGAATTGGGTTCCGATAATCGAAAAACTCACACCGATAAAGTCTAAATATTGTATCGGCTTGTTAATTATTTGATATCGAATCATTGCTATCATTCAGGTAAACTATATTCCTCAATTAATCATCAGATTCCATGGATGTATCAAGCCTAATCTCTAGCTAGGGTTTTGACCATCCATGGACAATAAATCGTTGTTGTTTATACTGCATTCAGATATCGATTTTAATATCGTATATATTAATTTTGATATCGTAATATCGATCCTAATAATCTCCCTATTGATTTTCTAGCTCAAGAAGTGGAGAGAGAGGTTTTGCCATCTCCATCAAAAGCTAGAAACAAAGGCGTTATAATCCAAGAGTTGTAAGAGCAACGGATATCAAGGTGAGTGTAGTCGGACTCTTGGGATTAGGCGATGAGCCTTCCCGAATTCATTATTGTTGATTTCGATCAAATAGCTAACATTTCTTTTAAGGAAGTTGCATCGGATTGTTAAACGGAACTATTGGTAAGCATCAGTAAGTTTGGTAATAAACATCGGATATAGTTATTGGCATCATCATCGTGCATTGTTATCGATATAATTATTGTTATTGAAACATTGTAAATGAACCATCGGATATTGACATTGAACTTTGACATTGACATTGACACTGAAATCATGAAATATTGATATTGAAACATGTTTACTATTAATAACATTGAAGACATTGGTCATTGGAATTATCATTGAACATTGAATATGGATATTGTCATTGAAACATTGGATTTCGACAGAAATTGGATACAATTGGCATGCCATAGGATTCATGACCTTAGTGTACGGGTGGACTACGGTCCTAAGGCTACGGCCTATATTGATTTGGCGAGGCGGAGGGATGTGTTTTTGTATTGGTCATATTCGCGAGACGGAGGGACTAGACCATTTATTGATTTGGCGAGGTGTAGGAATTCGCGTATCCACTATCTTGATTCAATCCAATGGTTAATAATGAATTTGATGTGTTAAACATTACATATTGAAACATGATATTATTATTGATAAGCATAAGAAGATGTACATGCATCACTCATTGATATTTATATTGTATATGACTACCTCACTAGGCAATGTATGCCTAATGTGTCTCATCTCATGCATTTCAGGTTAAGGAATCGACCCTTTGCGGAAGATCGGAAAAGTCGAGGCAAGACAAGTCACTACAAGACAAGAGTAATGTATTTTGACTTTATGAACTCCTAGGAAGGTGGCAAAGAAATTGAACTAGTCTTTTGTGCCTATTTTGTTATGTCTATAATGTGTATAAGTTGAAAAGATGTTAAAGTCCTAATTATGACTTTTGGTGTTGTTAAAAGTTGGCAAAATTGCATATATGGCTCACATAGGTGAAAACCTAGTAAACGTACTCGAATGATCATAAAATTTGGCATGCCAGTAGTTTATATCATTGAATATTGTGTGTAAAGTTTCATTGCATTTGAACACCGTTTGGTAGGTCAATTCGATTAAAAAACAGTAAAAATTGTCATTACAGGCCAAGCCGTATCAATACGATTAAACATAAATGAACCTAAGGAAAATATCGTATCGGTACGGTTTGGAGCTGTATTGAAATGTTTTGCCACTATAATTCCCTGTTTCGATACGAGCCAAACATGTATCAGAACGAGTCAAAGTCAACGAAAGTCAACCCGTACCGAAACAGAGCTTACCTGTATCGATATGCGGTATGGGAAAAGTCAACCCAGGTTGATCATCGTACACCCGTATCGAAACGACATCAAGGTGTTTTGATACAGGGTTAGTTAAGTTGGTTAAAAGGAATAGATTGAAGGTTTACAATGTTCACAAATTGTTCACTATATTTTGGATGATTCAATTGGATGAGTAAATGAACTCTAAATAGTATGAAAATTCACAGACTTGTTATTATTGTATTGAATTTCATTGTAGTATAATGAATTGCATCTGTGAAACCAAAATTGATTTTGATATAACATACAAACTTAAGGACCAATTTGCAAAACAATAAATTTTTAAGTACTATTAAATGTCTCACAATTGACAAGTATTTTAAACAAAATAACATTTCAAGACAAACTCCTAAATATATGAAAAATTCATCTAAGTCTTTTCCTATGTTTTCCAAGCCTAACTATGCAAAAACGCCCAGGCGTATCGATACCCTTAGGCGTATCGATACCCTCTTTTGCTACTAGAATTTTGATTTTCAAGCCAAAGTATACAAGAACGCCCAGGCGTATCGATACCCTTAGACGTATCGATGCTGTCTTTTGCCACTAGAATTTTAATGGACTTACTGTACCGATACGCTTTGCAACCGTATCGATACGATATTCATCTGGGCAACTCTTTTAATGAAACCATACCGATACGCCTTGCAACTGTACCGATACGATAAGCATATCTTTGAAAAATCTTGTATTTAATTTTTCGACCATTACTTGTCAGTTGGTTGGTTTCCCAATTTTTAAAAGACCGTTATACCGTACCGATACCCTTTTTATGAAAACCAAACTTGGGATTCCAGTGAGTAAACACCGTATCGATACGGCCATCCGTACCGATACGCCTTCTATGTGTATCGGTACGCTCTGTTTTCAGGCACAACGGCTCTTTCCTCTTTGATGCAGGTATCGATACGCCCTTCCTGAGTACCGATACAGTAGGCTGTAGAGCTACATTTAATGCGGGAAAATTGCTCCCAACGGCTCTATTGATGATCCCAACTACCCAAACGGCTAGAAATCAATGCAAGGGTATAAAAACAAGCTTCAATTGACCAAGCAACAACTATTGAACCCACAAGCAACATCAAAGCAAAAATCCAAACCCTAGTGCTATACATAGTCAAATTCTTGTACCCAACTCTAGTGATTTTATTGTTATCTTGTATTATGAGTTTGGGGTGTTTGAAATTGTATTTGGGTAAACATTTATCCTTTGAGAGGAATTGTTTGAGTTTACCAAATCCATCTCTTTGTAAAAGTGAGTGGATTAAGCTTTGGGTGGAAAGCTTAATCAATTTGTAAGGTTACCTCCTCATCCACGAAAAAGGGAAGAATTCAAGTAGTGAATTGGTTGAAAATCCTTAGTGGGAACTAAGGTAGTGGATGTAGAGTTCATTTGGAGAACTTGAACCACTCTAACCACTTGTGTCACCTTTTATTTTTCACTCATATCTCCTACCAAATTTTTAATTGCCAACTCACCCCCTCTTGGCCATTTGCAATTGTGTGATCAACTCAACAATTGGTATCAGAGCTACACTCATTGGAAGGATTACAACCCTCTTGAGTCGATTCTAGGAGAGTTTGATCAACAACTAGTCAAGCAATGGCATCCACCTCCAACGCCAACCTTTATGAGTCCCAATCTACCACCAAACCACCATTCTTCAATGGGGACAACTACCCATATTGGAAGAATAGGATGAGGCTCTTCATCAAGTCTACCGACTACATGGTGTGGGATGTGGTTGAAGAAGGTTCATACATTCCCATGAAGAGAGATAGTGAAGCAAGACTTGTCCCAAAGGTGAAAGCCGAGATGACAGAAGATGAATGAAGAAGGATACAAGTGAATGATAAAGCTCTCCATGTCATATTTTGTGCACTTGGTCCGGTTATCTACTCTAAGGTGTCTTCGATCGAAAATGCCAAGGAGGTTTGGGACACCCTCGAGACAACATATGAGGGAACTAGTGATGTCAAGGAAACAAAAATTGGGTTGCTCAATCTAAGCTACGAAAATTTCAAGATGGATCCCGATGAGAGTGTTTCCAACATGTTTGATCGATTCTTGGACATTGTCAACGGATTAAAGGGTTTCGATGAAATCATCCCCAAATACAAGTTAGTGAGGAAGTTGTTGTACTCTCTTCCGGAATCATGGGATAGCAAGAGAACGACCATTATTGAAGCTCGAGATTTGAAGACTCTTAAGCTTGATGCTCTTGTTGGATCTCTACTCACCCATGAGATCATGAGAAAGGGAAGAGAAGAAGAAAAGAAGATGGAAGAGAAGAAGGTTGAGAAGAAGGATGTTGAGAAGAAGAAGGTTGGAATCTCTCTTAAAGCTTCATACTATGGAAGTGATTCGAGTGAAGATGAAGATGAGGAGATGGCCATGTTGGCCAAATGGTTCACTCGCTTCATGAAGTCCAATCGTGGGAGAAAGTTCATTAAAAAAGGAGACTTCAAAAGCAAGAGTAAGGAAGATGAGAAGGAACAAATAACTTGCTATGAATGCAAAAAGCCCGGCCACATCCATTCCGAATGTCCTCAATTGAAGAGGAAGAGGTTTGGGAAGAAGAACAAGCTCAAAGCTCAAGTAGCAACTTGGAGTGACAATGAGTCATCCGAGGAAGAGGAGGAAGTGGCCAATCTTTGTCTCATGGCCATTGATGATGAACCAAAGGTAAATCCTAACTCATCTAATTTTGATTTTACCTTTGATGAGCTTCAAGATGCTTATGATGAATTGCAAGAGGTTTACGATGAGTTAGTTGGAAAATACAAAAAATCCATTTTGAGAAACAAGAAAACCATTTCCGATTTGAAAAATCAAAATGAAACATTTTCAAAAAATAACTCCGAATTGGAAAAGAAAGTTTTGTTTTTAGTAAATCTTTCAAATGATCTTAAAGCAAAAAATCTTGAACTTGAAAAACTTCTTTCCGATTTTCAAGATTATCACACAAAGGAAGTGGATAATCTTAAAACATCAATTGCTATTGGGAAAAACCATTTTGAAAAAGGAGACTCTTCTAGATCCCAATATGTGAAAAGAAAACCTTTTATTCCTAAACAAAGAAATTTTTATAAGCAATCTAGAGGTCAAAAGGTTAGAAGTGTTTGGGTTCCTAAGGAACTCATTATTTCTAATAATATGAATGCTATTGCTTCTTGTATTCGTAAGGGAACCAAAATTTTGAAGGCTAACACACATGGACCCAAAATGATTTGGGTACCAAAAATCAAGGCCTAATTTCTTTGTTTGTAGGAGGAGCATTACTACAAGGCCAAAGCTTCAAGCCAAAACTCATGGTACCTTGATAGTGGATGCTCAAGACATATGACCGGTGACAAGAGTAGATTCGTGGAACTAAAGCCAAAGAGTGGTGGAGTGGTAACTTTCGATGACAACTCCAAAGGCTACATTGAAGGAATAGGCTCCATTGGTAATCACTCTTCTATTTTCATTGAAAATGTCTTGTATGTCAATGGTCTTAAACATAATTTATCGAGCATTAGTCAATTATGTGATAAGGGTTTTAATGTTTTATTTGATAAAAGTGGTTGCAAAATTGTGAACATTAAAACAAATCAACTAATGCTCATAGGACATAGAATAGGCAATATCTACATGGTGCATTTAGATGACATCCATTCATCCCATACATGCTTAGTTGCACATGACGAACATGACTCATGGCTTTGGCATAGAAAATTAGGACATGCTAGCATGAGTGTCTTAGAGAAGTTAATTTCCCTTAATCTAGTTAGAGGTTTACCCAAACTTAAATTTTCTAATGATAAAATTTGTGATGCATGTTCAAAGGGTAAACAACATAGAACTTCATTTAAATCCATTAATGATGTCTCAACTAGTATATGTTTACAATTAATTCATATGGATCTTTTTGGGCCTATTAGAACAATGAGCTTGGGTGGTAAATCATATGTCTTTGTGCTTGTAGATGACTATTCTAGGTTTACTTGGGTTCTATTCTTAAGTAAAGAAGATGAGGCTTTAGAAAAATTCATCACATTTTCTAAAATAACTCAAAATGATCTTGAACTTAAAATTTCTCACATTAGAAGTGATCATGGAACCGAATTTCAAAATCTAGGTTTTAATGAGTTTTTAAATGAAAATGGAATTAGCCACAATTTTTCCGCACCTCGCACTCCTCAACAAAATGGGGTAGTTGAGAGGAAAAATCGAACTTTAGAAGAAATGGCTAGAACCATGCTTTGCGAAAATAATTTACCTAAATATTTTTGGGCGGAAACCACAAATACCGCTTGCTATATTATAAATCGAGTAATGATTAGGCCAATTTTGAAGAAAACACCTTATGAGATTTTAAAATCTAAGAAGCCTAACATTAGCTATTTTCATTCTTTTGGTTGCAAGTGTTTTGTTTTGAATAATGGTAAAGAAAACTTAGGTAAATTTGATGCTAAAAGTGATGAAGCTATTTTCTTAGGGTACTCTTTAAACTCTAAAGCCTATCGTGTATTTAACAAAAGAACTCTAGTAGTTGAAGAGTCTATACATGTTGTTTTCGATGATAACCTCCTTCCGAAGAAGGAATCTTGTGATGATGATGATGTAGGAATCCTTGATGCCATTTATGGAGGACAAACGTCAAAGGTGGATGAGGTTCCAACTAAAGATGAGGATACACAAGATCCACCTCTTGAAGCCTTGAAGGACTTGGCTCTTGAGGAAAATGAGGTATCTTGCCCAAGGGAGTTCAACTATGTCAAAGGTGGTGAAATCTTGGGTGATCCATCCAAGGGGGTAACTACTAGATCCTCTCTCAAATTAATGAAACATGTTGCATTTGTTTCATGCATTGAGCCTAAAAATATTAAAGAAGCTTTAAAATATGATTTTTGGACTTTGGCTATGGAAGAAGAATTAAATCAATTTGAGAGAAGTAAAGTTTGGACATTAGTTGAAAGGCCAAATAATCAATCTACTATAGGAACTAAATGGGGTTTTAGGAATAAATTAGATGAAAATGGTAATATAGTGAGAAACAAGGCTAGGCTTGTTGCTCAAGGCTATACCCAAGAAGAGGGAATTGATTTTGATGAGACATATGCACCCGTAGCTAGGATGGAAGCCAATAGGATGCTTTTAGCATTTGCATGTTATAATGATTTCAAGTTTTTTCAAATGGATGTGAAAAGTGCGTTTTTAAACGGTTTTATAAATGAAGAAGTGTATGTTGAACAACCACCGGGTTTTGAGGGTTCAAAATTTCCAAACCATGTGTTTAAACTAACAAAAGCTCTTTATGGTTTAAAACAAGCTCCTAGAGCTTGGTATGAGAGACTTTCAAATTTCTTAATTGAAAAGGGTTTTGAAAAAGGAAAGGTGGACACTACACTCTTCGTAAAAAGATATAACAATGACATCTTAGTAGTACAAATCTATGTTGATGATATCATCTTTGGTTCTACTAATGAGTGTTATTGTAAAGAATTTTCTAAGCTAATGCAAGGTGAGTTCGAGATGAGCATGATGGGGGAGCTCTCATTCTTTTTGGGACTCCAAATCAAACAAAGGAAAGATGGCACCTTCATAAATCAAGCTAAGTACGTGAATGACATGCTCAAAAAGTTCGGCTTGGAGAATGCAAAACCTCAAGTCACACCTATGAGCTCTTCCATAAAGCTTGACAAAGATGAAGGAGGTAAGTGTGTTGATTCTAAGCTTTATAGATCCATGATAGGTTCTTTGCTTTACCTTACCGCAAGTAGACCGGATATTATGTTTAGTGTTTGCTTGTGTGCTAGGTTTCAAGCTAGTGCTAGAGAATCACACTTGGTTGCCATTAAGAGAATTTTTAGATACCTTAGAGACACACCTACCTTAGGCCTTTGGTATCCTAAAGATTCCTCCTTTAGCCTTCATGCTTATTCGGATGCGGATTATGGGGGATGTAAGATAGATAGGAAAAGTACTTCCGAGACATGCCAATTCTTAGGTAGTATGCTCGTTTCTTGGTTCTCTAAGAAACAAAATAGCGTAGCCTTATCTACCACCGAGGCGGAGTATATATCCTTATGGAGCTGTTGTGCTCAAGTCCTTTGGATGAAGCAACAACTCTTAGATTATGGTGTTGAAATAGAAACCATACCCCTTAGGTGTGACAACAGTAGTGCCATTTGTCTCACTAAGAATCCCATCCAACACTCTAGAACTAAACACATAGAAATTAGACATCATTTCATTAAAGATCATGTGTTGAAAAATGATGTTGTTATAGAGTATGTTGACACCTTGAACCAATTAGAGGATATATTCACAAAGCCTTTAGATAAAGAGCGCTTTTGGACCCTTAGGAGAGAGTTAGGTTTAACTAGCCTTTCTTGACCCCTTTTAGGTCCCAAAATGTCAAAATTTTGCTTGAAATTGTTTGTGATTCATGCTTGTGTTAATTTTGTTCTTTTTGCTTCCATGCATGTTGCTAGGGGAGTATACATTAAGGTTAGCCATTAAAACTTGTTCATAGGTCATTTACATGCATTTAGGGACGTTTCAAGTTGGATTTTTGCACTTAAATCAGTCAAAAATGCCTAATCTGGTACAGGTGTATCGATACGGCTGAAGCGTATCGATACGGGTTCATAACTAGGAAACTTTGAAGCTGAACAAGTATCGATACGACCCCGCGTATTGATACGGTTAAAGTCAAGGGAAATAGTCAAAGCCAAGTCGTACCGATACGGTCCCGCGTATCGATACGGTAGTAACGACAAATAAAAAATTAGGGTTAAAGGGTATCGATAGGTGTGTCTAGCGTATCGATACGGTCTCGACGGAGAGGCTATTTAGGGCTGCAATTGTTGAAAAGCTTTAAACACAAAAACCCCTTTTTCTCTCCAAAACCCTAGCCGCAAAACCCTATAAAAACCCGCTCAATCCTTCAATTTTTACCATCAATCTTAAAAATTCTTTTAGGGCTTCTAATCTCCACATCAAGGCTAAGCTTTTTCAACAAATCTTGTGCATTCACATCACCTCATTCATCCAATCTAAGATTCAAGGTATAAAACTCTTCTTTTTTTGTTTTCTTTGTTTTTCGTTTGATTTTTATTATTGTTTCAATTGAATTTTTGTACAAAACATGTTTGATTGTTATGGGTTTCAACTTTTTCACAAAAATTTTTTCAAAAATAAAAATTTTTCATTCGAATTTTTTTAATCTATTTTATCCAGAATTGTAAATGTCTTTTTAAAATTAAAATTATTTTTACAATTACCTTGAATTATTAGAATTTATTGGATTGAATAGGATGTTAATTGCATACATATTCAAATTGTTTTTGATGTGTTTTCAGGGTTATGGCACCATCGAAAAAGAGAACTAAGCGTTATCGTTCTACTTCCGATCCTAGTGAGGATGCCGAGGGTAACCCTACACCTAATCTTCCTTACATTATCCAAGTAAGTTTTCCCGATGATGGCTGTAACCTCCTTAGCCCGGCCTAGACGGTTGACCCGAACTACGAAGATTACACGGGGAAAACCAAAGTCAACCCGAAAGTCAACCTTGGTTAACGACCCTTTTTTTAATTTTAAACTTGTCTAGATGCACATTAATCCTAGGCAGACTCCTGAGATAAGCATACTCAAAAATCACAGCAATCGGAAAACAATAAGGGACTCAATTGCACAACATACGAATTTAGGGACCAATTTGTAAATTCTGGAAATTAAGAGGACTTTACCAATTTTTGAGTTACCATTATGAAATTAATCATGTTTCATGCCTCTCTGCCAAATTTCACCTTAAACGGACATCTCGAACTCAAGAAATTGCACATACAAAAATCAGGACTAAAACGTAAAGCTTGCAAACTTCAAAACCATTCAAATCAGTGCCCAACGGTCAAGTGTTTCGAAACGGGGATAGACCGTTCAGAAACGGGGCTTGGCAGTAGCCAAAGTGTTTCGAAACACCTCTACCCGTTTCGAAACACCCAGGCCAAATCCAACACCTGTTTCGAAACAGGCAAGGGTGTTTCGAAACACCCTGCCCAGAAACAGCAGAAAAGCCTGTTTTAACTCGTCTAAACACCATCGAACATACTCTAAATCAATCCTCAACAAATCAACAACATGCCAAGCATCATAACTACCAAATTGCATTAAAATCTAGATACAAAACAACCCCTAGGTGCACCAACTCTTTCAACACATCCAACCCTTAATCATGCTTTTAAAACAAGAAGCATAGCATAACGACTTATGAATAAGAAGATTCAAACGTTGCAAGCGTTAAACCACATAGTTCAAATCATAAACCAAACTTGTCCAACATACACAATCTCATACACATCAATATAAAAGACTCTCCCCCCATTGCCTTTATTATCTATAGCTATTAACCGAGACATACTTCTCAAGTGGAGCTCTCCTTGAATCCCTTGCTTCTTGCTGTCCCAACTTCAATTATCTGCATTGATGGACAAAAAGGAGCGTAAGCACATAATTCTTAGTGAGGAATGCTCAAAACCAAAACACCATCAATGCAGCGAATCACAAAACCTACTTAAAAAGTAGATACAATTCGATAAACCAAAGCATTGTTTGAAAACTCCTTTTTAAACAAAATGCTTTAAATCATGCATTGTTCAATCATGAAAACCAACCCTTAGCTTAGAAAAGCTAAAAACTCACTTCAAAGCACATTCTCACAAAACCATCAATTAAAACCTTTCCAAGCATGAACACCTTATGCAAAGTTAAACTCAAATACCTTGAAAAACATTTCCTCTTCGTAACATGCTTTTCTCATGCTTAATGATCCATTCAAGCAAAATCTTTGGAAAACCATTTGTTCCCTCTAACTATCTCATGTATTCAACAAATGCACAACACATGATCTACCAAAGCAACACTTACATTTCATGCCTTTCTAAACAAGTCTTCACAAGACTTCAATGCATTTAAGAGATTCCTTGCACATAAACACCATTCATAAAAGAAGATAAACACTTGTTCAAGCTTAACAAGTAATACATGCATTCTTAGAACATCACACACTTCCCATGCAACCTTGCATCATTTCAAGCATCTCATGCTTCATTACATCCAAGAACATTATATTGGCTTCCAAGTGATAATTCACAAACCATCACAACACAAGACACAATCGGATACGCGGATTACAAGCGTTGTCCCACACGCTTCATACACACAACCGAACAACACAAGGTGGAGTTTACCGGTACAATCACAACCCCCTCAACACCCGTGATGGAGTTTAACGGTACAATCACAACCCCTCAACATCACTTATCGGAAGTTGTATAACACACTAGCGAGAGCCGGGACACATCACAAGGCTTACACATGGAAGCTACCACAACCATTGTAATCACCTTAACCAAGGTCACACACGGGAGCAACCCTCCACCGTTGTGACACTTAACAAAGTCCACCCATGAGAGCCATCCTCCATCATGGTGACGTTTAACAAGGTTCACCCACGAGAGCCATCCTCCATCGTGGTGGCACTTAACCAAGCCCACCCACGAGAGCCATCCCCCACCGTGGTGGCAGTCAACAAGCCCACCCACGAGAGCCATCCTCCATCGTTGTGACACCATCTATCTCAATCGCTGGGATTCTTGGATGGAGTTTACGGTACCATTACAACCCCTCGACATCCAAGGCGACTCAATTCACGGTGCACCCAATCCTATAGCCGGCTAACTATATCCGATTAAAGTAACCAACAACCACTTACATCACTTGCCAATACCACCAATTACCATCATCAATTCACTGTTTTAAAGCATTAAACAAAGCCATTAAACAACATGCAACACTATGCATCAATTCCACAATTCCAATGTACAAAACCAAGGATCTCTTACCTTGAGCATCCTTCAACACATGACTTTCAAAACCAGCATTAAACCATGCTAAAACATGCTTTCAAAACAGAATTTAAACATGCAAATCACATACATTGCATCCAACCATCTCAAGTGCATTAAAAACCAATTCATAACACAAACCAAGAGAGAAATTCCATTTACTTACTCTTGAGCTTAGCTAAGTTGCTTAGATTTAACTAAGCTCCCAAAACCTTCAAACATTGGTTTTAAAGCTGAAAACCCCAACTTCACTCACTGATACACAAAACTACGCTAGCCGTTAAGCCTTCCAAGCATCCAAAACCCTCCAACGCTACCTCTATTGCTTCCGGATCATTCTCCCCTATTTTAAACACATAACAACAGAGGATTAATGCATCATCGTGCATTAAAAACACCAGCAACACAACTCAACTCGCTGCTCTACATAAATCCAACATTTTGGCTACCAAACACAACCGAAAACACCTCCAAACTCTTCCAAAACTTAACCCAGCCAAGATCCATCACTTCTAACCATTTTTAAACATCAATTAACATCCAAAATGAACCCAAACTCGTCCTTATACCTCCAGCATTAACAGAACACCAAAATCACCTCAAAAACCACCATTTTCACAAGTCAAAACTTAGGAAAATCAACCTATTCGGGATTGCATTGATTAAACCTCCATTTCACATCATTTAGACATCCAAAATACATCAAAAAGACATCTCAAAACAGAGCCTAATCATCTATTACGAATTTCTTCAAAATTAAATCCAAATCTTGCATTTTAAGCCAAAATCAATATCACAACATTAAAACCTTTAATAAAACTCAATTTAAGGATTGAGAACTTGGGAATTTCAGTAAAGAACTGAGTATTTAGAGGGGAAGGACGTTCATACCTCTAAATGTGGATTTCTCCTTGTTTAGAGCCAAAATCCTTAAAAATTCATTAAGCAAAAGGTGAGGATTTGATGTAGAAATGATTAGGAATCATTTGGGAATTGAAATCTCAACTTTAGGTGTGAAAATCAAAGGAAAAGTTGCTGTGGAAATGTGTTTGGCTGAGGGAATTTTGAGAGAAAATGAAATGGGAAAATTTTGGTAAAAGTTAGTTATGAAACTAAAAATATCTTTTTCCCTCTTTTCTTTTTATTAATTAAACATTAAATGAGTCTTAAAAATCAAGAAAAATCTGGAGAAATCCTCCCTTGGGTAAATTAGCTCCTTAAAGATTCAAAGTTTCAATCCTTTTAAAACAGTCACGAACTTTTCAAAAATTACATTTTAGTCACTAACTCAAAATGTCATATTTCCAAACCTCATTTTGTAAAATTGATTTCACCACCCTCTTATTTATATTAAAAGAGGATTTTTAGACATTTTTCCATATTTTTAATGCATCCCGAGCTAGGCTTTCCTTAAAACCACCTTTTATATTCGAACTGAAAATCCGACCGGTCCGGTTCAAACCCAAAACTTCTAAGCCCAAAATTGGGGTGTTACAATTCTCCCCCTCTTAGGAAGTTTCATCCTCGAAATTTCAACCGGCGAAAAGAGCACAACCAAACTTCTCAAAGCAACCCACATAGCAACATAGGAGACTTAACCACCACTGAACACTCTCCACACAAAACTCCACCAAACCAACTTCTCCACAAATCAACTTACACTATAACCAGACCCAACACCACCGCATATTGTTCACAATTTCCAGAACACTCAGATGTTAACCACAGCTTAACCTTTCACACTTCCGAACTGCGCATAGCCCCAACAACCCGAAGAACCTCCAAACTTTTACAGCATACACCACCTTAACTCATAACTTTCAAAACTCACACACACGGTGACACTAACCCATCCAGTTCAGCCACCATGTGACCCACAACCTTCACTACTTCTAAAACTCCTTGCAGAACTACTCAACCTCTTTCAAAGATTACCACAACAAGCAAAAATTCTTAAGCATCAACTGCATACTCAAACATCTCAACATATTGATGACATTCCTTCACATCCGCCACTATCATTACCATAACGACTCACCAGGACTACTCACCCAACATCTGAAATTCAAGTCACAAAACCCCCAACCTTGGCTCCGCCAGCCGTTCCACATACCACTAGCTGACTACAGAAGGGATTTACTTATACGCGACTAGCCAAACACTTCTCAAAAGAACCCGTCCAACCAACAATGGCCCTTGAATTTACATCGCCTTTCCACCTCAAGCTTTGACTACAACAATAGCCTTACCAGGACACCGCCCATTCTATACATACATATTAAGATTACGAAACTTCTATTCACCCCAGGCTAACCCTTTTCTTCAACCCACAACACAACCTCTTCTCAACTCTTCGAAGGTTGCTACGAACCATCACCTACAAAAACAACCCTTTTATTACAACATCAATGCCAAGTTACCTCAGCACTCTGGAACACATCCACTAACTTACTACATCACTTAACACCAAGAAACTACCACTTCTACCAGCTATTCACAACCACTCTGACCGATTCTAACTTCAACCGGTAATCTCCTCACCACCACACCGCTAAACCCTTTAAGCACCAAAACACTTTCCTTCTGCCAACATGCTATATCGCACTCACTATTACTCACAGCTCGCTTAATACCCTCCATTACTTCTAACATTCTCCCAGCACCAAAACAACTTTTAAAACCCATCATCCAACCTAACCCCATCCCAACACTAACGGACCCAACTAGCTATTAGCAAGTGTGAACGTTCGTATGCATGGTCACCAATATGCCTTATCAATGCCTGTGTACATGTATGCAAAACCTCTCATGTCATGTCACATGTATGCATGTACCAACACATATGTATAATATAGTATGTAACAAATGGTTTTAACTGTGCATGTATGTCAGTTCACACCCACCAATAACATCCTCAGGATCCGCCCAAGAACAACCTCCTATCTCACTTCCAACTTGTCCAACCCTACCATTCTAACAACTCACTAACCACAAAATACCCACTAATGCCCTCTTCGCACTAAAGTTGTTTTCAAAACAACACCAACTACTACCCCAAACTTGCTAGCTATAAGACCAAACCACTACGCAAGGGAAAACCCAACCGAAACCAAACTAAGATAACTAGGGTAAAGGTTACTTAACAAGGTTACCTGTAAACATCTCACTGCCTTGGGGCTTCAACAGACAAGCTCTCTTCTTCGCAGAACCATCATTCTCTAGCCGCACCACCGCAGCATCAGCCAACACCTTAAGATCATCACCATCTCCCTGCGGTAAAGAACCCTGACTACCCCGAGCCAACTTCAAACAATTACGTCTCAAATGTTCATCAGACCCACAATTCCAACAAGATTCATTCCTCAAGCTCCTCACACCTTTCTGCCCTTCCTGCCACCTTCGAACCTTGTCTCGGCCGTGCCCACGACCCTTCTGAGACCCTTTTGCTACCACTGAAGCTGATCTCACCACTTGAGGACAATTTCTCTTCACATGCTCCTTAGAACCACAGTTCCAACAAACTCTCGTGCCCCGACAACCTCCAACATGACACCTTCCACAACGGTCACACTTCGGCAACCGAACTACCACTCCTTTATCATACCGCACTTGACCCACGTCTGCATCACCACCCAGACTTCGATTCAAGCAAAACCTTCTATCACGTAGCCTCTTACGCTGACCTCTCCCGAGGTCAGTACCCACAACTCTCTTGCTTAAACTTTTCTCAACTTCATAATCTGAAGCCACACCCCCACGCTGCTTAACCCTTGGAAATTTCTCTCCAAGGTACCTTTCATAAAAGGCAGACACAAAGAAGTCCCAATCTATATCGTGGATATGCGATGCCACCGCCACAGATGTCCACCAAGCACAAGCGTCCTCCAACATCAATGAGACAACACTTCCTAGCTTACAGGCGTAGTCACAACCTTCCTGATCCAAAATCAGAATTACACTGGCCAACCAGGCCTCGAACGTCTCAGGTGTCGAACCATGATACTCCACAGCTCCCAAATCATACAAATGATGTTTCGACAAACTCGCACGTCCCACAGTCAGCACGTCTACAGGCCTCACTTTCGCCACAGCCTGAGATGTTCCCGACACCTCTTGAACTATAGGTGATGAACCCTTCATCACAAAACCAGCTTCTTCTTCCTGCCTCACTACCTCAACTCCAGGCACTGAAGACTGAAACGAAACACCTCCACTAAAAGGTGAATTCCACGCCCTAACAACCTGCTCTAAAGCAGCAACCATCTCACCCAATTGCCATTCTCCCATCGATTTCACCATGCTATTAACAACAAACAATCATAACAAAACAAACAAAACGATCAGGCCAGCTTCAAGCAAGGATTCAAAACTCCAACTCCAACATAACACAATAGCTATAATAATAAGGCAATGGGTATCCCGAATTCTCCCCTTTTACACAACATAACAATCAATAAAAACATGATTATCACATCATCGAGCATATCAATCAACATACTTCGATCATGCTCTCATCAAACAACATTCACCCGCAACAGCATAAAATCAACATATCATACCCTTCACACTTTCATCATTCATAAAATCAGCTCACATCACCAGCATATCATCAGCACAAATCTACATTAGCTCAATGAAGATTCACAACCAAAAAGCATGATAAAAACATCAACAATTCGCTCAAAGACACACATTTCAACCGACTTTCAACCACACATCAGAATAAACATCAAACACTTATTACAACAATTTACCATTTCCCCAAGCATTCGCAACTCAGCTCTGATACCACCAAATGTAACCCCCTTAGCCCGGCCTAGACGGTTGACTCGAACTACGAAGATTACACGGGGAAAACCAAAGTCAACCCGAAAGTCAACCTTGGTTAACGACCCTTTTTTAATTTTAAACTTGTCTAGATGCACATTAATCCTAGGCATACTCCTGAGATAAGCATACTCAAAAATCACAGCAATCGGAAAACAATAAGGGACTCAATTGAACAACATACGAATTTAGGGACCAATTTGTAAATTCTGGAAATTAAGAGGAATTTACCAATTTTTGAGTTACCATTATGAAATTAATCATGTTCCATGCCTCTTTGCCAAATTTCACCTTAAACGGACATCTCGAACTCAAGCAATTGCACATACAAAAATCAGGACTAAAACGTAAAGCTTGCAAACTTCAAAACCATTCAAATCAGTGCCCAACGGTCAAGAGTTTCGAAACGGGGATAGACCGTTCAGAAACGGGGCTTGGCAGTAGCCAAAGTGTTTCGAAACATCTCTACCCGTTTCGAAACACCCAGGCCAAATCCAGCACCTGTTTCGAAACAGGCAAGGGTGTTTCGAAACACCCTGCCCAGAAACAGCAGAAAAGCCTGTTTTAACTCGTCTAAACACCATCGAACATACTCTAAATCAATCCTCAACAAATCAACAACATGCCAAGCATCATAACTACCAAATTGCATTAAAATCTAGATACAAAACAACCCCTAGGTGCACCAACTCTTTCAACACATCCAACACTTAATCATGCTTTTAAAACAAGAAGCATAGCATAACGACTTATGAATAAGAAGATTCAAACGTTGCAAGCGTTAAACCACATAGTTCAAATCATAAAACAAACTTGTCCAACATACACAATCTCATACACATCAATATAAAAGACTCTCCCCCCATTGCCTTTATTATCTATAGCTATTAACCGAGACATACTTCTCAAGTGGAGCTCTCCTTGAATCCCTTGCTTCTTGCTGTCCCAACTTCAATTATCTGCATTGATGGACAAAAAGAAGCGTAAGCACATAATGCTTAGTGAGGAATGCTCAAAACCAAAACACCATCAATGCAGCGAATCACAAAACCTACTTAAAAAGTAGATACAATTCGATAAACCAAAGCATTGTTTGAAAACTCCTTTTTAAACAAAATGCTTTAAATCATGCATTGTTCAATCATGAAAACCAACCCTTAGCTTAGAAAAGCTAAAAACTCACTTCAAAGCACATTCTCGCAAAACCATCAATTAAAACCTTTCCAAGCATGAACACCTTATGCAAAGTTAAACTCAAATACCTTGAAAAACATTTCCTCTTCGTAACACGCTTTTCTCATGCTTAATGATCCATTCAAGCAAAATCTTTGGAAAACCATTTGTTCCCTCTAACTATCTCATGTATTCAACAAATGCACAACACATGATCTACCAAAGCAACACTTACATTTCATGCCTATCTAAACAAGTCTTCACAAGACTTCAATGCATTTAAGAGATTCCTTGCACATAAACACCATTCATAAAAGAAGATAAACACTTGTTCAAGCTTAACAAGTAATACATGCATTCTTAGAACATCACACACTTCCCATGCAACCTTGCATCATTTCAAGCATCTCATGCTTCATTACATCCAAGAACATTATATTGGCTTCCAAGTGATAATTCACAAACCATCACAACACAAGACACAATCGGATACGCGGATTACAAGCGTTGTCCCACACGCTTCATATACACAACCGAACAACACAAGGTGGAGTTTACCGGTACAATCACAACCCCCTCAACACCCGTGATGGAGTTTAACGGTACAATCACAACCCCTCAACATCACTCATCGGAAGTTGTATAACACACTAGCGAGAGCCGGGACACATCACAAGGCTTACACATGGAAGCTACCACAACCATTGTAATCACCTTAACCAAGCTAACACACGGGAGCAACCCTCCACCGTTGTGACACTTAACAAACTCCACCCACGAGAGCCATCCTCCATCGTGGTGACGTTTAACAAGGTTCACCCATGAGAGCCACCCTCCATCGTGGTGGCACTTAACCAAGCCCACCCACGAGAGCCATCCTCCATCGTGGTGGCAGTCAACAAGCCCACCCACGAGAGCCATCCTCCATCATGGTGACACCATCTATCTCAATCGCTAGGATTCTTGGATGGAGTTTACGGTACCATTACAACCCCTCGACATCCAAGACGACTCAATTCACGGTGCACCCAATCCTATAGCCGGCTAACTATATCCGATTAAAGTAACCAACAACCACTTACATCACTTGCCAATACCACCAATTACCATCATCAATTCACTGTTTTAAAGCATTAAACAAAGCCATTAAACAACATGCAACACTATGCATCAATTCCACAATTCCAATGTACAAAACCAAGGATCTCTTACCTTGAGCATCCTTCAACACATGACTTTCAAAACCAGCATTAAACCATGCTAAAACATGCTTTCAAAACAGAATTTAAACATGCAAATCACATACATTGCATCCAACCATCTCAAGTGCATTAAAAACCAATTCATAACACAAACCAAGAGACAAATTCCATTTACTTACTATTGAGCTTAGCTAAGTTGCTTAGACTTAAACTAAGCTCCCAAAACCTTCAAACATTGGTTTTAAAGCTGAAAACCCCAACTTCACTCACCGATACACAAAACTACGCTAGCCGTTAAGCCTTCCAAGCATCCAAAACCCTCCAACGCTACCTCTATTGCTTCCGGATCATTCTCCTCTGTTTTAAACACATAACAACAGAGGATTAATGCATCATCATGCATTAAAAACACCAGCAACACAACTCAACTCGCTGCTCTACATAAATCCAACATTTTGGCTACCAAACACAACCGAAAACACCTCCAAACTCTTCCAAAACTTAACCCAGCCAAGATCTATCACTTCTAACCATTTTTAAACATCAATTAACATCCAAAATGAACCCAAACTCGTCCTTATACCTCCAGCATTAACAGAACACCAAAATCACCTCAAAAATCACCATTTTCACAAGTAAAAACTTATGAAAATCAACTTATTCGGGATTGCATTGATTAAACCTCCATTTCACATCATTTATACATCCAAAATACATCAAAAAGAGATCTCAAAACAGAGCCCAATCATCTATTACGAATTTCTTCAAAATTAAATCCAAATCTTGCATTTTAAGCCAAAATCAAGATCACAACATTAAAACCTTTAATAAAACTCAATTTAAGGATTGAGAACTTGGGAATTTCAGTAAAGAACTGAGTATTTAGAGGAGAAGGACGTTCATACCTCTAAATGTGGATTTCTCCTTGTTTAGAGCCAAAATCCTTAAAAATTCATTAAGCAAAAGGTAAGGATTTGATGTAGAAATGATTAGGAATCATTTGGGAATTGAAATCTCAACTTTAGGTGTGAAAATCAAAGGAAAAGTTGCTGTGGAAATGTGTTTGGCTGGGGGATTTTTGAGAGAAAATGAAATGGGAAAATTTTGGTAAAAGTTAGTTATGAAACTAAAAATATCTTTTTCCCTCTTTTCTTTTTATTAATTAAACATTAAATGAGTCTTAAAAATCAAGAAAAATCTGGAGAAATCCTCCCTTGGGTAAATTAGCTCCTTAAAGATTCAAAGTTTCAATCCTTTTAAAACAGTCACGAACTTTTCAAAAATTACATTTTAGTCACTAACTCAAAATGTCATATTTCCAAACCTCATTTTGTAAAATTGATTTCACCACCCTCTTATTTATATTAAAAGAGGATTTTTTAGACATTTTTCCATATTTTTAATGCATCCCGAACTAGGCTTTCCTTAAAACTACCTTTTATATTCGAACCGAAAATCCGACCGGTCCGGTTCAAACCCAAAACTTCTAAGCCCAAAATTGGGGTGTTACAATGGCGATATAGAACGATATAAACTTTTTCAAGGTATGAACCTTAGGGAAGAACGTGTTGTGTCTGTCCCATTTTTAAATTCTGCCCGATTCAAATTTCAATACCTTCCTTTACTTAAGCAATGGAAATTTATGAATTTTTTAAGCATTCCCCCTATTCTCTATAGGAATCTAGTCATCGTATTCTTTTCCAATGCCATATGTGTTCATGATGAAGCTAGGGAGAATGTCATTGCTATTGAATCCTCTGTTATGGGCAAAACCTTTACAATTGATCAAAAACTTTTATGTAATATCTTTGGTTTTGAAAACGTTGGTATTGATGATGAATAATCCTTGGGTACGGGTCCTTTAGGCTCAACAAAAGTTTTAAATGCTCATGATCGTATCGTTCATCTTCTTGTCTCTTGGTTTTTTCGTCCATCGGGTAGGAAATATTCAACTATTCGTCAAACAAATGATTTTTGGCTTAGGTGTTTTAGAGAAGGTAAACGTCCAAATCTTTGTCAAATTATGTTTGCTGACCTTGTCTTTTTAGTCCAACATCGTCACACCAAACAAGTCTCATCCTTTTACTACTCTACGGCTTTGAGTTATCTCTTTCATTCCCTTGACATTGGTTGTTCCCATGAATATCCCGAAACCCTTGGCCTACCCATAGATGAGCGTTCTCTAGCTCGTTCCGGTTTCTCTTATATTGATAATGAATGGGTTCGTACCACTCAAGATCCTCCACAAGATGCTCTAGTCGATGCTTCCCGTGCTTCTTCGAGCTCTCACCGTGCTCCATTTGATTCCTCTTCCATGGACACTCTTATGACTCTCCTCAATGAGAAGTTCACTTCCATGGAAGCCGGGTTTACCGCGATGGATACTAGATTCACATCCTTGGAAGATCGCGTCAAAGGTATGGAGAAGAAGATGGAAACCATGGCTTATCGCCAAAACTCCATAGATATCTCTCTTACCGCCTTCCATTGTGCTTGGCTTAACCAAAACCGAAGGAATCAACCATCTCAAGATGATAAAGATGAAGAGGACGAAGACGATGATGATGAAGAGGGGGACGAGTAGTTTATGCATATCATCTACATGGCATTTAGTCTATTATATTCTGTTATTGCACTCTCTCTTTTTGGATCTAAGTTTATGCCTATTATCTATGTTTTAGGATTTTAAAGTTTGGATTATGATGTTTGCTTTGAAGTTTATGCATTTGAACTATTATGTTTACTTTGAAGTTTATGCATTTGAACTCTTATGATTGCTTTAAGTTTAATGAATTATTGTTGCTATTATCCTTGTATTTATATTTGATCTAACAAAAAGGGGGAGAAGGATCATAGAGTCAATTTTTTATTTTTGAAAATCTATCTTAAATTAAGGGGGATAAAGCTTTTCAAAGTTTCAAAAACTTAAAATTTTATTTGTGGTTTTGT
Source organism: Hibiscus trionum (assembly GCA_030270665.1). Classification (NCBI taxonomy): domain Eukaryota; kingdom Viridiplantae; phylum Streptophyta; class Magnoliopsida; order Malvales; family Malvaceae; genus Hibiscus; species Hibiscus trionum. The sequence continues at coordinate 2,694,790 of BSYR01000010.1, read as the reverse complement.
TATATCAAAAAGGGGGAGATTGTGAAACCAAAATTGATTTTGATATAACATACAAACTTAAGGACCAATTTGCAAAACAATAAATTTTTAAGTACTATTAAATGTCTCACAATTGACAAGTTTTTTAAACAAAATAACATTTCAAGACAAACTCCTAAATATATGAAAAATTCAACTAAGTCTTTTCCTATGTTTTCCAAGCCTAACTATGCAAAAACGCTCAGGCGTATCGATACCCTCTTTTGCTACTGAAATTTTGATTTTCAAGCCAAAGTATACAAGCACGCTCAGGCGTATCGATACTGTCTTTTGCCACTGGAATTTTAATGGACTTATCGTACCGATACGCTTTGCAACCGTATCGATACGATATTCATCTGAGCAACTCTTTTAATGAAATCGTACCGATACGCCTTGCAACCGTATCGATACGATAAGCATATCTTTGAAAAATCTTGTATTTAATTTTTCGTCCATTACTTGTCAGTTGGTTGGTTTCCCAATTTTAAAAGACCGTTATACCGTACTGATACGCTTGGTATGCGTATCGATACGCTTTTTATGAAAACCAAACTTGGGATTCCAGTGAGTAAACATCGTATCGATACGACCATTCGTACTGATACGCCCCTTAAAATCGTACCGATACGCCTTCTATGTGTATCGGTACGCTCTGTTTTCAGGCACAACGGCTCTTTCCTCTTTGATGCAGGTATTGATACGCCCTTCCCGAGTATCGATACGGTAGGCTGTAAAGCTGCATTTAATGCTGGAAAATTGCTCCCAACGGCTCTATTGATGATCCCAACTACCCAAACGGCTATAAATCAATGCAAGGGTATAAAAACAAGCTTCAATTGACCAAGCAACAACTATTGAACCCACAAGCAACATCAAAGCAAAAATCCAAACCCTAGTGCTCTACATAGTCAAATTCTTGTACCCAACTTTAGTGATTTTATTGTTATCTTGTATTGTGAGTTTGGGGTGTTTGAAATTGTATTTGGGTAAACATTTATCCTTTGAGAGGAATTGTTTGAGTTTACCAAATCCATCTCTTTGTAAAAGTGAGTGGATTAAGGTTTGGGTAGAAAGCTTAATCAATTTGTAAGGTTACCTCCTCATCCAAGAAAAGGGGAAGAATTCAAGTAGTGAATTTGTTGAAAATCCTTAATGGGAACTAAGGTAGTGGATGTAGAGTTCATTTGGAGAACTTGAACCACTCTAACCACTTGTGTCACCTTTTATTTTTCACTCATATCTCCTACCAAATTTTTAATTGCCAATTCACCCCCTCTTGGCCATTTGCAATTGTGTGATCAACTCAACAACATCTAAGGACCTCTAATTTATCAAATTTACAGTTTAGCCCCTAAAACTTGTAAAAGTTAAGAACTGGTCCTAAATGATTAAATAATGGATCAATTGGAATAAAATGTATATATGGTAATGTTTTATAGTATAACATTGATCATATGTTGATTATGGATTGAAATTGTATCGCACCGACTATTGTACTTTTCATCAGTAGCACCTTCCGACTCGGTTCTCGACCAGGCCGGGAAGGGGGTGTTACAAGGTCTACCTGAGAGTACCATACTTATACTGAAAATATTAGGCTTAATGACTTCATTTCCCCCCTAAACAATGCACTTTTTCCCGAGTTGGCCCTAAAGTATTTTTTAGAACGTTTTGCCCTCTTAACTAAAAATCGTGACCTCATATGCCCCATCCGTTAAAAAAACTTCTCACAGGCCAATCAGAATTATTCATCTTATTAACAAAAAATAAGCTGACTTAAATAAAAAGGGTGAACTATACATTAGGTATGCCAAATTTTATTTTTAGTTCTTTTTAGTCCCTTATATGAAATGTTCATCTTCTTCCTCCAAAATTAAATTATATGCAATTCAAAGTAACAACTAGTAAAAAAAAGAACCAGTCAGTTTTTTTCACTCTTCTTTTATCAACTGTGCCTAGTTTTTTCAAGGAGTTGAGGAGTTGATTAACTAATTGAATGACCCTCGATCATCGATTTACTTATTATGGTTTCTATTGCATTGGTGCTTGCAATTCTATATGTGATTAGTAGTTTTATTTATTTTTTATGATTCAGTTTTGTGAGTTAGTGTTCAACGAACTAGCTTGGGTTAGGTAAATATGGAGAGAACAAGAGTAATAAAGGCCTTAAAGTTGGGATTCCATGAATAACACGTTTGCAACTGTAAAATTTGGAAGAAGAAGATGAACAGTTCATATAAAAAACTAAAATGAATAAAAAAATAAAATCAGGCATACCTAATGTGCAATTCACCCTTTTTATTTAAGTTTTTATATTTTTGTTAATAAAATGACATGTGGCGTCTTCTGATTGGCTCGTGAGAATTTTTTTTTTAACAAAGGGAGCATATGAGGTCATGATTTTTAGTTAAGGGGGCAAAACATCCCGAAAAAAAAAAACTTTAGGGCCCAACTCGAGAAAAAGTGAGTAGTTTAAGGGGGCAATGGATTTATTAAGATAAAATATTATTTAATTTATCTTTACATTAGACTTAAATAATATGGTAAAGTACACAAACGGTCACTGAACTTTGGTATAAAAAACAAAATAGTAACCAAACTTTTAAAAATCACAAAATGGCAATTAAACTTTATGTTTTATAACAAAATGGTAACTATGCGTTAAATGTCATTAAGTGAATGTTATAAAATTTGGTATAGTAACACATTTAGTCCTTCATATTTATACATTCAATCAATTTAGTCCTAATTCGAAACAATTCACTAAATTTAGCCCTCGTTATTTACGCATTCTTTCAATTTGGTCCATAAAGCAAAATTTCAAAGTATGGTAACATGATAAATAATTACAATTAAATTTTTATAGGAACTCGAAAACTCGAGTCGACTCGAATCGAAAAAATTTCAAATAAAGTTTGAGTTGTTAAATATGACGCGTCAACTCGAATAACTCGAATTTTTTTGACTCAACTCGATCGAACGCTCATCTTTATCTTAAGATATGGCGCGTCAACTCAAATAACTCGAAATATTTAAATATTTTAAATCATTTTTCCTTTTGAATCGTATATTTTTTAAAATAGAATATTTAATATTTTCATATTTAAATCACATCGAATATTTAATAACTACTTTAAATATTTAATTTAATTTAAAAATATTCGATTTAAAAGAAAAAATGATTTAAAATATTCGAATATTTAATAACTATTTTAAATATTTTTATTTTAAATATTAGAATATTTAATAACTACTTAAAATATTCGAATATTTTAAATCAATTTTTTTCTTGTAAATTAGATATTTTTAAATTAAATCGAATATTTAAAGGAGTTATTAAATATTCAATGTGATTTAAAAGAAAAAATGATTTAAAATATTTGAATATTTTGAGTTATTCGAGCTGACGCGTCATATCTTAAGATAGAGGTGAGCGTTCGATCGAGTCGAGTAAAAAAAATTCGAGTTATTCGAGTTGATGCGTCATATTTTAGAACTCAAACTTTAATTGAAATTTTTTCAATTCAAGTCGAGTCGAGTTTTCGAGTTCCTATAAAAATTTAATTAAATATTCGAATATTTTAAATCAATTTTTTCTTTTAAATCGAATATTTAAAGTTGTTATTAAATAATCGATGTGATTTAAATATGAAAATATTAAATATTTTATTTTAAAAAATATTCGATTTAAAGAAAAAATGATTTAAAATATTCGAATATTTCGAGTTATTCGAGTTGACGTGTCATATCTTAAGATAGAGATGAGCGTTCGATCGAGTCGAGTCAAAAATTTCGAGTTATTTGAGTTGACACATCATATTTTACAACTCAAATTTTATTTGAAAATTTTTCGATTCGAGTCGAGTTGAGTTTTCGAGTTCCTATAAAAATTTAATTGTAATTATTTATCATGTTACCATACTTTGAAATTTTGCTTTAAGGACAAAATTGAAAGAATAGATAAATAACGAGGGCTAAATTTAGTGAATTGTTTCAAATTAAGACTAAATTGATTGAATCTATAAATATGAAGGACTAAATGTGTTATTATACCAAATTTTAAAACAGTCACTTAACGACATTTAACATCTAGTTACTATTTTGTTATAAAACATAGAGTTTAACTGTCATTTTATAATTTTTGAAAGTTTAATTACCATTTTATTTTATTTTTACCAAAGTTCAATGACCATCTGTGTACCTGAATAATAAAAAGGAAAAGCTATTAATACACGTGCGGAATAAAACCTTAAGAAAGCTTTAAACGTGGGCTTGGGCTTAGTTGAGGCATATTGAAGGGAACCCTTTCCCCAGCCGAGCTTCCATTTTCCCTCGCAAAACGAACCCCGGTTTCCCTCTCAATCGTGGAAACCAACGCTGTTTAAGTTTAACTCACTACCACAATGAATCGGCGATTCCCCATAAAGCAATCTCCACTCCTTTGAATTTGAAGTAAAATGAAAACAAAAACTCCGGTCTTCAAGCGCAGGCCAAGAAAATCCGTCCCTCCTTCATTTGCCTCACTCATCTCTGCACTCCTCTATCAGGTACCCTTTCCTTCAATCTTTTTTTGTTTGTTTCCCGGGAATCTACGACACCAGAGTGACCGATTCTGAGAATATTCCCTTCTTTTCTTTCTGTAGTATTCTAAAATGTGCTTGGAAGCTTGAGAATTCTTGTGCTGTTATTATTATTGGTGTTGTTATAACTCTGTTTAAAATTTGATATCTATATAAGTTTTAACACCTTAATAAATTTTCATACATTTTCCACAAATTCGCATATTGTCAAACTGTGTTATGCGTATGCGTGCTTGTGTTTGTATGTCGCTTCGGATGCCTAAAAGTTTAGCCGTATTATAAAATAATGATAGTTTTACTGGATTTTTTCATGTGTTTGGTGTAAAAGAAAAAAAAATACAAAGGAGGAGGATGATTGTTTTCAATTATAATGCATGAGAACAAATAATTTCCAATTGGAATGATAAGATTAGGTAAAATGAGAGAGATGCAAGTTCGCAAATGTATGAGATGAGATAAAATGGAACAGGTGAGTTATGTAAGATATTTACTAGATTATCCGTCATCTTTAATTTCTTTTTATTTTAGTTATAAAGGGTATAATGCAAAAATAGTGTAATCATTATTTTTCTAATATTTCAATTTAATGTGGGTGAAAAGAATCTTCCTACCAAGCATACTAATGAAAAGAAAACAAATGTTCTATGTTTTTTCCCACTTTTCTCTGCTTCCAATTTTTAATCTTTTCGATTCTTTCACCCTGCCATGTAAAACCGAAGTTTTGAAGCCTTTTTCTATGTATTGTCAAAGTGAAGCATTGTACATTGTCTAAATGTCAACCTTAAATGACTCCTTTATGCATTTCTTTTATATCATCTTTTCGAGTAGGATGAAGATAATGAAGAATATCATTTACATGGTAATGATAATGGGGAATCAATGGACACTGGTTCTAGTGAAGATAATGATAATAATAACAACGATGATGTTGATGATAAGGATGATGACGAGGAGGAAGGTTATGATGATGGCAGTGGCAAAGGCATTGCTGGTGCTTATGATAATGATTTGGTTCCTGGTGATGTTAATGAGGAGGTTGAGGATGATAATGTAGTTCCTGATGATGTTAATAAGGAGGTTGAGGAAGATAATGTAGTTCCTGATGATGTTAATAAGGAGGTTGAGGAAGATAATGTAGTTCCAGATTGTGTTGAAGTGGGTGAATCTGCAGGAGTGAAATGTGTCCTTGCTGATTGGTTAGGAGTGTTTTCTTATAGCTGCAGTGGTGGAAGTAGTCAGGTCTTGGTTTGCAGCGAAAATGGCTGCCCAATTGCTATGCATGTGGTGTGCATGAATACTGAACCTGACTTTGATGATACTGGTAAATTCTACTGTCCTTATTGTTGGCACAATCGAGTAGTTGCAAGGACTTTAGACTTGAGAAGGGAAGCTTTGTTGGCAAAGAGGGAATTGTTAAACTTTATACATTTGAAGCGGGATGTTGGAAACGAAGAGAAGCACGAAGATGGAGCTGACAACATGAAAGCAGCTAGTCTATCAACAACAGCAGGGGAAAAGAATTCTGGAGATTGCGAAAATGGGCTGAATGATGATGCTAATGAGACAATATATTATAATCAGGAGCAAACTATGTGTGTTGTGTCCAAAGGCAAGGGGAAACCTGATGATGAAAGTACCTCCAAAATTCATGGTGCTGACAATGTTGCAGATGTACAAATGATGCAAGAGGAGGATATAGAAAATACTTCTGATAGTAAAATTGATGGAAGTGATGAGAATCCTTGGCGTATATAATCATACAACCCAAACTATTTTGAAATTGTCAATGGTACACTTTATCTCTCAACTAAAGGAACGTCTGAAATTACAGGTGCATTGGAAGATAACCAAGGGAAGAGCAGGACCACAGCAAAAGATGCTAAATCCAAGGTGCCTGCAATTGAAAGTTTTGAGCATGTATCATCTGATTTGGATACTGGGACACTTGTGCGTCAAAAGCGCATCAAACACACAGCTCAAAGGGCACGACCTCGGCAAGTAGATTCACCTAAGAGTCTCTCTTTTCAACCAGGTACCAGTGCCAAGGATAAGATGACAAACCTCCAAGGAAACGCTAGAACAGAAAAAAAATCGGTCCAATGTCGAGAATTAAACAAGCAAATGTAAGTTGTTCATGATGTTACATTGTGGTTAAGGTATCATTAAAGTAACCATGTTGGGCAAGTCAATATTTGTTGATAGATTGTAGTTAGTGTTCTGGTTCTCTGTTAACTCCTATTATACTGATATTACCTTGTTTATTTAATCTAAATTGCCATAGGATCCCGATAACGAGTAATGGAAAACGTAGACCATTACCTTGGACTACTGAAGAGGTAAACATGCTGAAGGTATATAACTATGAACACTATATTCACCCCCTTTTTAAATGCTGTATTTGCTAACATGTACATATTAACTTTTGGGATCTATTCAAACCGATTTATGCAACATTCCTGTTTCCTTTCCGTTGTATTTGAAACATAAACTTTCTTTTGCCAGCTTATTAACTGCTTGTCTAACCAATCAATTTATTTTCTTTGTAACATCGACTTCTTTTATTGACTGCCGCTGTTTTGCATTACAGGAGGGAGTGCGGAGATTTTCATTAACATCAAACAAAAACATGCCCTGGAGGAAAATTTTGGAATTTGGTCATAATATTTTCGACGGCAATCGTATTCCCGTTGACCTTAAGGATAAGTGGAAGCAAATTATGGCCAAAGAGGACCCAAAGAGTAATATGGGGACACTGATTCCTTCCGAGGAATAAGGTAATGTTTGTAGATGTTAATACGTCTGTTTTGTTGTAATTATCTGTCACTAAATCAGGTTGGTTGTTGGGTGCCTGATAATGTAAAAAAAGTAGAAGTGACTGTTCTATAAACTAGATAACATCTCTTCTCCTCTTTTGCCTATAGTTATGGAGAATTTGCTACAATGTAATTATTTTGAAAAGCTTTGGAAATCTGGAATTAGCATTCCCCGTGAGACCGAATTTCACTTGATTTGATGCTTTCAAAAGTAATGAGTTGCGGAGATCCAAAAGGTCATGTACCCTTGAAGGCCGAAAAGGAAAAATCGTTTAGATTTAACTTCTCTGAGCTCCAGGGCAGGGTGTAATGTCTGCAGCGTTAGACGTTAGTGTGTTACAAATATATATAATGACGTGTTAATTGTTGGTCTGATTTTCGAAAGAAAATTATTTAAAAGGTCAAGTAAACATTATTTGATTGCACGTAAAAACATGCAAGTAGAATGCCAATTTTTTAAAAATGTTTAGTTTATTAATAATAAAAAATAAATGACGTTAATTTGATTTAAATCAGAGTTCTATGACTTATAAAAAAATGAATTTAAGCATAATGATCTAGTCCTAATTCTTCTATCTAGAGGGAAGAGGAAAGGGTGATTCTAGGGGAAAGGATGTTCCTAGTAAGTTTAGAACTCATAACCTAAGAGAACATAGGTGAGTAGCTCGATCAACATAACAAAAATATTTCTAATATACATAGATAGAGAGTTTTATATATTTCATTTTCTTCAATGTAAATAAACAAAATTAGAATCATAAATAGGAACCACACAATACAAGAAAGCATGGACCATCTAAAAGATTTTTCTTAAGAGAAAACATAACAATTTCTTTCGGCCAATAAATTGAAGAAAATACAAGAAAACTCTTTTAGATGACTAAAGATTAGTATAGTATTGTTTTTGAAAAGTACGGTAAAAAAGTATTTTAGAAAAGTATTTTTGAGAAGTTCTTTTGGATTATTTGGAAGATTTGAATGTTTAGTATTATTGTCAAAAAGTGCTTCTGAAAAGATAAATGTCAATTTTAGACATTGTGTTGTAAGTTAAAATATATATTTAAATGATATTCAAAATATTTAATGTTATAAATAATCCCTAATTATGATAAAAATTAAGAGGGAGAGCCACGAATCCCGAACATAGACCATAAAATGAACATGTAATTTACCCAAAAAATATGATAAAAATATAAAAAAAAAATATTTTTATTAATACGTAATTATTTTTTAACAATTATACGTGTTTCATAAAAATATGTAAAATTTAAAACAATTTTATTTAAAAAACATTGTAGAGAAAAATATAATTTTTTAAGCCAATAAAAAATTTATTAATCATATAATTATGTGTTGGTGAAAGACAATTATTAGTTGGATTAATATTCTATACACATGCGGTGGAAACTGAAAGTTTCCACAAGCGCCTTAGTTTTAGGGTATATGGAGTTAGTTTAGGGTATAGGATTTAGAGGTTTATGTGTATGAGTTTAGAATTTAGGGATAGTTGTTTCAATTTAAGGTTTAGGGTTATAATTTAGGGTTTATAGGTTAGGCTTAGTTTTTTAAGGTAATATGGTGAGGATTTAAGTTTTAACCTATAAACCCTAAATTATAACCCTAAACCTTAAATTGAAACAACTATTCCTAAATTTTAAACCCCTACACCTAAACCCCTAAACCATATACCCTAAACTAATTCTCTTTACCCTAAAACTAAGGCGCTTGTTGAAACTTTCAGTTTCCACCGCCTGTGTATAGAATATTTATCCTTATTAGTTTATACATTATAAATCAAACACATCATAAGATAGCAAATGAAGGTTAAAAATATTAATTTGGCTACAAAGCATTTTTCCAAACGCAAAAGCTAGAAATTTTAAGTTCTGTGTTTGAGTTGAAAAGCACTTTTCAAACACACATTTTTCTCCAAAAATTACATGTTTAGCATTGCTTGTAACGATCGAAATTTCTAAGTCAACGAATAGGTGTTGACCCGAGTTATGGACCTTCGCGTTAGATTGGGTTAAGTTTAGGCTTTTTGGATGAGTATTGAGCTTTTTGGGCTTGATGGGTGGCCATTTTGTAAAAGGTGAGGGACTTGGGGGGTTTATGTTGTAGTTTTAACCTTGGAAGAAAAAGTAGGCCGATTCCCCCTATCTTTTCTTGGCTCACATGGGTTTTAAGAGAGGGGACAAGATAGCTTTGAGTGAGGTCACCATTTCCCACCTTTCTTCATATTTTCTCCAAAGACACCCATGACCATTTGGATTTAAAGGAGCCAACTTTATACATCAATTATTCAATGTAACGCCCCAAATTTGAACCTAGGAGTTAGCTAGATAGGTTAGACGGTTCGGGTGAACTGAGTTAGTTAGTTCAGATTGGTTTCAGGAAATAAATTTGAATAAATAGTTTTTGGGCTAAAATAAAATATAGAAAAATATTCTAAAATGTTTAATTAATGTATTAAACATATTTGAGGTTTTAATTTGATAAAATAAGTTTGGATTAAATGACATTTTGAGTTTGGTGACTAAAATGTATAGATTTCAAAACTGTTTTGGTGACTAAATCGTAAAAGGGTCAAAACTTTGAATCTTTAAAGAGCTAATCTGACAATGTTTTAATCAAACTTTTCCCTTAATTTAGGCTATTTTAGATATTTTTAAAATGGTTATTAAATAAAAATAAAATAGATTTAATAAAATGAGTTTTGATGATTAATTCACTTTTTTTCGTAACTACTTTCTCTCAACTTTTCTCTCAAATTTTCCCTTCAGCCAAACTACTTTTCTTAACTCAAAATGATCGGGAATCAATCCTTTTTGGTTTCTTTTTGATTTCTCACTTGATTCCTTAGATTTTTACATCAATCATTACTTGTTTTCTTGAAGATTTCACTCAAACCATGCCAATTAAGGGGAATGCCAACTATTAGAGGTAATTTTTGTTTCTCTCCTCTAATCAAAGGTTATTTATTGAAATTCCCAAGTTCTTGATCCTTTACAATTGATTTTTGATATATGTTGATGATTAAATCAAGTATAAAAGGTTTAAAGTGGGTTTTATCAAGAAAATTGATTGGGTCTTGTCATGGATCTTGTAACACCCCAAAATCTGGTCAAGTCGGAATTGGGTTCCGGTGATCAGAAATTGCGTATTGAGTAAGTCTAAGTATAGAATTGGCTAGTTAATTATTGATATCAGATTCTATTGAGCTAGTATGTGGTCACTGGATTTATCGAATAATATTGAAACCTATAAAGTGACTAAATTGAAGGAATTGTAAGTTAGAGGGCAAAACTATAATGTAGTGAGAATTGAGGGACTAACCTTGCGATTAACCCCTCCTCAATTAATATTTGCATACGTGGGATAATCTGGTGACAATGCTTCACCAAAAGGAAAGCCTTTTACTTTATAGACATACTAAAATAGAATTGAGGAAAACTTACCTGAAAACCTTTAAAGCATACACCTCTCTATCTCTTCATCTTCATCATCTCCTACCTAAGCATGAACCTCCATTAGAGCTAGCTTCAAGCTTTTCTTTTCTTCGATTTATTGTTATCAAATCATTGCTATCAATCAGGTAAGCTATATTCCACAATTGGTTATTGGATTCCATGGATATATCAAGCTTAATCTTGAGCTAGGGTTTTGACCATCCATGGATATCTCATCATTATCATCTATATTGAAATCGAATATCAATTTTGATGTTTTTATATTGATTTTGATATTGTAATATCAATCCTAATAGTCTCCTATTGATTTCCTAGCTCAAGAAGTTGATAAAGAGCATACATCGTCTCCATCCAAAGCTAGGAACAAGGGGATTGTTATTCGAGAGCCGTAGGAGCAAAGGATTAGTAACGTGAGTAGGGGTGATAATGAGCCTGATCGGATCGCGAGCTACTCGGGCTCGGCTCGGTCAAAGCTCGGCTCGAGTGAGCTCGACTCGGGCTCGGGCTTGGCTCGAAACCTTAACAAGCCGAGCCGAGCCTACCCCAGGCTCGGCTCGAAAAGCTCGTGAACAGGCTCGGAATCTACATATGCACTAAAATAAATTATGTGTTTGTATTTTCTTTCTTTAGTTGGTTTTTGTTTGATTTTGTATTTTCTTTAATTATATGTTTGTATTATAAGAATATTTATTGATGATTTGAATTAATCTAATTTTTGACACTTTTTTCTCCTTTCCGGTCATTGAATTTCGTTTTAATGTTGGTTATGAAAGGGATTTTTAACGAATCTTTTATAAAAAAATGTTGGAGTATGCCCAAAGACCAATCATATGATGATTGAATATACATACTATTTTACTAGATTTATCAAGTAATGACATTGCCGTTATTATCATTTGGTATGTTTCTGTGCATCAAACTAACCATTGGATAATAATGTCCATACAATAATACGATTATTGTTAAATAGGATCCTTAGTCGAATATTATTACGGGTATGGACAGTGATAATATATAAAGACTAATATGTGGTTGATGACAAGTGTTGTCATTGACATAGAGATGTCAAAATCAACACATAAGTATTTGTTAGAGAACAACATACTGGATTGACCCGCTATGAGCATGTTTCTTGGGTAATTATGTGACAGTCACAACATTGCTCATGATAAACATATGTATAATCCTCAGACTTGAGATCAACATGATTTCAACATAAAGATTTACGTATTTTGACATAGTCAAACGTGTGTCGTAACTGACTACATTATAAAGACTGATGATTGGATACGTGATGACCTATGTAGTGAAATATGGTTGATCAAGAAAGGATTTGTCCCTACTACATAATGGGAGAAATACCTTCGGCCACTTGATTGAGTGAGATTAGAAAATGCATGGCCATGCTCGAATATTATGATATGAGATATCATAGAGATTCGTTTATCATAATCTACTCAAGACATCAAGAAACACTAGATGGACAACGCAAGTGTGACTAACCCATGACTTGTGTTCATCTAAGATATAAAGGACAAAAGGATGAAATACATAAAGGAAGTTTATTCAGGAATTAGGAAAGTCAAACCATAACTTCATGCAACTTAGGTAGCAATGATGTATTGCTAGATGCCACTCATTGTTTGTAAAATTAGAATAGTTCTAATTTTTCCGCTAACGTTGCATGAACCTACAAGGGTCACACCCTTCGAATGAAACGAACAAAAATTTGAAACCGTACTCCCTATTTTAGGGAGGTTGCCGAAAATCCCCTATGAGATAGGGGAAATCGGCAACTCCCTTAAATGGGAATAATATTGGATAAATATTGTATTTATCAAATATTATTTAGAGTATGGAAAATATTTAGAGACTTAAATATTATAGAATAAGATTCTAGAAATTTAAATATATATTTGGAATTTATATAATGTATATTTAATTCCAAGTTTATGTAGAATTAGATTCTATATAATTAAAAATATATATTTAAATATATTTAAATCCAAGTAAAGATAGAATGAGATTATATATATTAAAAATAAATATATTTGGATTAAATATAATGTATATTTAAATCCATGTTTTATGTAGAATACGATTCTACATAATTAAATATATATATTTCATTTAATATTATTAAATATAATGTATATTTAATATAAACCAATTCCAAGTAGAATTATATTCTATGAATTTTGGTTGAACTTGGATTTAAGGTATTCAACTAGAATTAAGTCTCTGAATACTATTTAAAGGGACAAGGGCTAGCAACCAAATCATCCCTATTCCTCCTTGCAAATTTCGACATATCCCTGGGAATTCCTCTCTGGAATTTTCGACAAGTCCCAGATTTCTTCTGAGAAGCTGTTCGATATTTTTCTGGTGTTCCTCTTTCCCCCTGGAAAATTTCTGGCGATTTCCTAGTTCGAATCCAAGTCCCGGTAGAACCCCTGGTCGATTTCAGACTCCCTCAGGAATCCCTGGAGGGATTTCGACTTCTCCCTGGAAGGTGTTCAAACCTGTCAAAATTTATCCCTAAGGGTTAGGGAGGCGGAAACTTTGTTCTTTTTGTTCGGGTGGACTCCATAGAGGTCGTTGCGAACCTGTGACGATTCTGGTTTTACTTGACGTGGTTATTCCGACATACCGTCGATTTTCTAGTTTCTAGAGTTTTAAAAGGTAACTTTTCATCTTTTCACCTCGGATTCGTTCCTGTACATGGATCTTGGCTGGATTACATCGGATTAATTTTTCCGCTGCGCCACGGGGCGTGCCGACGTAACCCAACAGTGGTATCAGAGCCACTTGTATCATACGAATTCGGACTTAAATTCTTGGGTGATGTTTATGTATGAGATGCATGCTGTTTGATTCGATTTAGATATTTATCGTTTATCGTATCACACCTAATAAAGACTTATTTCGATTATCACTGAATGATTAAGAGTTAATCATAACTATGTTAGGTTGATTCAATGTTAAATGTTAACATGTTGAGACTAATAGTTAGTCTAGAGAACAAGTAGTTGTTCGTAGTTTCATAGATTTATGAAATCTCTGAAAGGGCTTCTAATTTGATAAAAGTTATCAAACTATCTTTCACGGTGAATCCGTAAGAGTTATGGTTAGACGTTATAAAAAATGCATGTCTAGGATTGGTAACATCAAAGACCTGGTACTTAAGTGTGCCTAGTGCGCCACCTCTCTTTCATGTTGACCTACCTGGTGCATTTGTTCGTTAACGCAAATGGTTTATGAAACCTCGTGATCCTTCTTTGGCCCATTAACCGCAGCATAGGGATAATCAGTTTAAAACTCCGTAAACACGTCGTTACTTTGTTCGCACGATGTTTGAAATGCATGTTAGATTGCACGGTGTTTGTTTTGCATGGTTATAGCCCATAGCCTTTATAGTTCTGGTTTTTATAAATACGGCCTGCGTGTCGTGCTTTTCTCTATCTTCTATTGTACTTCTCTTCTCATCTCACTCCCTCGCATGTAACGCGAGTTTCTGAAAATTGTAAATACTCATGGAGATAAAGCAAGAACCAATGTAGCAGCATGGTGGGCCTTCCCTGGTGGACCGGGCGTTTCGGAAGTAGATTCTATCTTCAGTAAAATGGTTCTCCCATTGGCTTGGGACGGGTTGCCTTAGGTTAAGAAGGGCTATAATCATTGCATATTTATTTACCGCTTATATTTACCTTGTATGTGATGCAATAGATGTTTTATAAGAATAATTAAACATAGTTCTATTGATAGGATCAATGTTAAAATGATGAGATAATTAAGTAAATCCCTCACTATAATTCTAAGTCTGTTTTAACCATCCAATATTTACCCTCGTTAAAGCTTCGATCGATATAATGCGAGCTTTGCCAAAGCAATGCCATATTTATCTATCTTAGTTAAACGCGAAGAATAAGCTAGTGATATTCGCCGGTTGAGATATTGGTATTGACTTAGCTGGGTTGTTCTAATAGGATTAGAAAACCTAGTGGTTAAAAGTTTTGGATAATCATAAGATGTTTTAAAGAACAAGAGTTGTTCGCCAAAAGATGAGGAATTACATGAGATGTAATTAGTAAGGTGTTACTTACCTAAATAACCATTTCCTAAAAGACTGGCCAAAGCTGATTTAGGAATGGTGAAATACGGATCCTCACTCACTAGAAAAACTATCGAAACGTTTTTCCGAAATTAAAACTAGAGGATTTTTAATTTTGAAGAAAATAGTGGGAGTAAATTTATAGTAAAGACCTATCTATAAATTTTAAAATTTAGTAAAACTTATGTAGCATATTTTCTTTGTTGTAGAATTAATGGCAAATAATACTCTATCTCTGCGATCTATCCTTGAGAAGGATAAACTCAATGGCATAAACTTCCTTGACTGGTTCCGCAATTTGAGAATTGTTCTCAAACAGGAAAAGAAGGAATATGTCATTGAAGAACCTGTTCCTGATGAACCGGTTGCCACTGCTTCCAGAGCTGACAAAGACAAGTTTAAGAAACACATGGACGACATGCTGGATGTCGCTTGTCTTATGCTTGCCTCCATGACCCTTGAGCTTCAAAAGCAACATGAGGACATGGTAGCTTATGATATGATTCAAAATCTCAAGGAGATTTATGAAGAGCAAGCTCGTCAAGAGAGGTACGAGACCTCTAAAGCTCTGTTTCAATGCAAGATGAGTGAGGGATCTCCCGTAGGAGCTCACGTCATCAAAATGATGGGCTACATCCAAACGTTGGAGAAGCTCGACTTTCCGCTGAAAGACGAATTAGCTACTGATGTCATCCTGCAATCGTTATCGGATAGTTTCAATCAGTTCGTCCTTAATTTCAATATGAATGAAATTAACAAGACACTGCCACAGTTGCTCGGCATGTTGAGAACTGCTGAAATCAACCTGAAGAAGGTAGGACCTAAACCTGTTCTGATGGTCCGCAAGGGCAAGAAGAAAGGTAAATCGGCAGCAAAGTCTAAAGGTGATGGTAAGACCAAAACCAATGGAAAGGAGACATTGAAACCTAAGAAGGGAATTAAGAAGGATGGAAAATGTTTCCATTGCGGCAAGACCAGACATTGGAAGAGAAACTGCCCCACACACCTACAAGAAGTCAAGAAAGCAAAAACGAGTGAGGCATCAACCTCAGAGGCTTCTAAAGAGAAGGCATCAGAATAGACATGGACCTGCGAATGAAAATAAAGCAAGAGTTGCAACATCATCCATTAGGACATGTGTTTTTGCTTAAATAGATTTGTTTTAGTTTTTAAGATTATTATTTTGTGCCTAAGTTTTAGTTATCTTGTAAGGACAAGATATTTTAATTTTGAGATTATTTAAATAAATGTTATTCTTTTAATCTCTTATGGCACAACGAATCAATGATCTTTAAACTAATCAAATCAATAATATTTATAAGATAAATATAACAAATGACTAATCTCAAACTCATAAAAGGTATTAAGGTAATTTGATGAGATCAAATTCAAGAATATTTAAAGTTTGATGAACTTTCAAAGAATATGGAATTGTCCCATAATTAAATCCCACAAATGGAACGAAAAGTCTTTGAAAAAGAATCAAATATGTTAGACATGTTTTGATTCAGAACAAGTCATTTTCGACTTCTTTACACACTAGAAAAACAACTCTCATACTTAATCGTGTTTTTTTCGAGACGTCATATAAGATATGGACTAAGAATTGTTCTAGAATACCTTTGAAGTTTTAAGGTTACTTACATGTTAAAATGTTTACAAAGTTCGAACCTTAAAAACTCCATTTGTTTTTTATCCTAACGAGAACAAAGCGTTTGTTTCTCAAACAAGAGTTTATCTTGAAAGAGATTAATTCTCACAAAGGGATATTATTTCTTCAACTTTAACGAGAATAAAATATTTGTTGCTCAAACGATAGTTTATCTCGAAAGAGAATACTTATCACTAAGGGATTTCATTTTTCAACGAGAAGAAAATGTTTGTTGCTCAAACGAGAGTTTCTCTCGAAAGAGATTACCTCTCACAAAAGAAAAAAATGGAATTTGGAATGTGAAGAAATTTTAGACAACAAATTTATGAACTAAAGATTGAGAATGTTCCACAAATGATCAAGGAACATTGGAACAAAACACAACCATTGTGTTGATCCTTAAGAGAATACCATATACTTGAGAAATATGGATTTCTCACTATCCGTACATGGAAACACTCTTCTTTTCGGATCAAGATAAAGACTAGGTCTTATCAGAAAGCAATGGTGAGCCCAAAATTCGAGAAATGACTAAGAGCCATGAGATATGAGATGGAATTATGTCTAAAACCAAGTATAGACTTTGGTTACCTAAAAGGGTAAAACCTAGGAGGTATGGATGAGTTTTTCAAAAAGGAAAAACCGACATGGATGATAAAACATACAAAGGATGATTCGTCGCTAAAAGTTTTTCGACAAACTTCATAGTATAGACTATGATAAAGCATCTTCCTTGTAGCTATGTTTAATCCATCTTAATCTCACTTGCAAGTAGTTACATACGATGATTATGGAATCAAATAAAGGAATGCCAAAACCACTTTCCTAAGGGAAAACTTGAAACAGATGTGTACATGACACATCCGGAAGGTTTTGTCACTCCAGTAAACACTTGGAAGGTATGTAAGCTACAAAGGTCTATTCGTAGACTAAGGCAAGCTTCTCGAAGTTGGGATATTCGTTTCAAAAGATACAATCAAAAGGTTTGGTTTATCTAGAAACAAAAGGGGAGTCTTGTTTTCAAAAGAGCTAGTGGGAGCATTGTTACTTTCCTAAGTATTGTATGTAGATGACATACTCATCAAAAGGAACTAAAGATCGCAATCCGTTTTGCATTAATAAAAGATACTGCGAGTTAGCAACATGAGACAATATCTAACTCTACAACATAGGCGGAATGTATTACAGTCGATATAGCAATAAAGAAGGATGTTTGGATCTAAAGGGTTCACTTCTGAACTAAGGGTTGTTTCCAGCATATTAGATGCTACATAACTCTGTTATGATGGAACCTTTGCGTAAGCAAATAAAACCCAGATCTCATCAATAAATCCAAACATATTCTAAAGTACTTACATCTTGGAGATGTGAAAGTATGCAACATACGCACAAAGTTGATAACTTCGTCAACTCCCTGACAAAGCTTTTGACACAACATAAGCATGTCAGTTACACTAAGCCATATCGTATTAGAAACGAGAATGATTGGTCTTAGTGCCAGTGGGAGATTGTTGGAGTATGCCCAAAGACCAATCATATGATGATTGAATAGACATACTATTTTACTAGATTTATCAAGTAATGGCATTGCCGTTATTATCATTTGGTATGTTTCTGTGCATCAAACTAACCATTGGATAATAATGTCCATACAATAATACGATTATTGTTAAATAGGATCCTTAGTCGAATATTATTACGGGTATGGACAGTGATAAATATATAAAGACTAATATGTGGTTGATGACAAGCGTTGTCATTGACATAGAGATGTCAAAATCAACACATAAGTATTTGTTAGAGAATAACATACTGGATTGACCCGCTATGAGCATGTTTCTTGGGTAATTATTTGACAGTCACAACATTGCTCATGATAAACATATGTATAATCCTCAGACTTGAGATCAACATGATTTCAACATAAAGATTTACGTATTTTGACATAGTCAAACGTGTGTCGTAACTGACTACAATATAAAGACTGATGATTGGATACATGATGACCTATGTAGTGAAATATGGTTGATCAAGAAAGGATTTGTCCCTCCTACATAATGGGAGAAATATCTTCGGCCACTTGATTGAGTGAGATTAGAAAATGCATGGCCATGCTCGAATATTATGATATGAGATATCATAGAGATTCGTTTATCATAATCTACTCAAGACATTAAGAAATACTAGATGGACAACGCAAGTGTGACTAACCCATGACTTGTGTTCATCTAAGATATAAAGAACAAAAGGATGAAATACATAAAGGAAGTTTATTCAGGAATTAGGAAAGTCAAACCATGACTTCATGCAACTTAGGTAGCAATGATGTATTGCTAGATGCCACTCATTGTTTGTAAAATTAGAACAGTTCTAATTTTGCTGCTAACATTGCATGAACCTACAGGGGTCACACCCTTCGAATGAAACGAAAAAAATTGGAAACCATACTCCCTATTTTAGGGAGGTTGCCGAAAATCCCCTATGGGATAGGGGAAATCGGCAACTCCCTTAAATGGGAATAATATTGGATAAATATTGTATTTATCAAATATTATTTAGAGTATGGAAAATATTTAGAGACTTAAATATTATAGAATAAGATTCTAGAAATTTAAGTATATATTTGGAATTTATATAATGTATATTTAATTCCAAGTTTATGTAGAATTAGATTCTACATAATTAAAAATATATATTTAAATATATTTAAATCCAAGTAAAGATAGAATGAGATTCTATATAATAAAAATATATATATATATATATTTGGATTAAATATAATGTATATTTAAATCCATGTTTTATGTAGAATAAGATTCTGCATAATTAAATATATATATTTCATTTAATATTATTAAATACAATGTATATTTAATATAAACCAATTTCAATTAGAATTAGATTCTATGAATTTTGGTTGAACTTGGATTTAAGGTATTCAACTAGAATTAAGTCTCTGAATACTATTTAAAGGGACAAGGGCTAGCAATCAAATCATCCCTACTCCTCCTTGCAAATTTCGACATATCCCTGGGAATTCCCCTCTGGAATTTTCGACAAGTCCCAGATTTCTTCTGAGAAGCTGTTCGATATTTTTCTGGTGTTCCTCTTGCCCCCTGGCAAATTCCTGGCGATTTCCTAGTTCGAATCCAAGTCCCGGTAGAACCCCTGGTCGATTTCAGACTCCCTCAGGAATCCTTGGAGGGATTTCGACTTCTCCCTGGAAGGTGTTCAAACTTGTTGAAATTTATCACTAAGTGTTAGGGAGGTGGAAACTTTGTTCGTTTTGTTCGGGTGGACTCGGTAGAGGTCGTTGCGAACCTGTGACGATTCCGATTTTACTTGACGTGGTTATTCCGACATACCGTCTGTTTTCCAGTTTCTAGAGTTTTAAAAGGGAACTCTTCATCTTTTCACCCCGGATTCGTTCCTATACATGGATCAAAGCTGGATTACGTCGGATTAATTTTTCTGCTGCGCCACGAGGCGTGCCGACGTGACCTAACAAAAAATTATAGCAATTTTTTTCATTTCGAGCCGAGCCAAGCCTGGCGAGCCCGAACCGAGCCTGACGAGCTTCGAGACCGAGCCGAGCCCAATAGTATTGTTTTCGAGCCGAGTTCGAACCTAAAAATTATGAGCTCGATAAGCCTCGAGCCCGAGCCGAGCCCAATTACACTGTTTCCGAGCCGAGCCTGGCCAGGCTCGAGATCAGCTCGGCTCGTTATCACCCCTAAACGTGAGTGTAGTCAGAGTCTCGGGATTAGGCAAAAAGCCTTTCTCGAATCTTTTATTGATGTTGTTGATAATTTTGCTAACATTACCATTGAGGAAGTTACCTCGGATTGTTAAACGGACACTTTGGTAAGTGTCAGAAAGTTTATTATTGAATATCAAATATATATATATATATATATTGATATTGTCAGTGATATAGTTATTGTTATTGAAACATTGCAAAGAAATTATTGGACATTGATATTGACCTTAAACTATGAAACATTGATCAAGAGACATGTTGTTATTGATATTATTGAAATCATTGGTCATTGGAATTCTCATTGAATATTGAATATGGATATGAACATTGAAACCTTGGATTTGAAAAGACATTGGATACAATTGGCATGCCATAGAATTCATTAGCTTAGTGTACAGGTGGAATACGGTCCTAAGGCTACGACCTATATTGATTTGGCGAGGCAGAGGGATGTGTATTGATATTGGTCATATTGGCGAGGCTGAGGGACTATACCATTCATTTATTTGGCGAGGCGTAGGAATTCGCGTATCCACTATCTTGATTCAATCCAATGATTAATGATAAAATGAAAATGCTAAAAATTGTATATTGCTGCATAGCATTGACATTGATGAGCATGAGATCATGTATATAAAGATACTTGATATATTGTTGTCCATATTGTTTATGACTACCTCACTAGGCAATGTATGCCTAACGTGTCTCATCAAATGCATTTCAGGTTGAAAGATCGTGTGTTGGAGGATTGGATTGGCAAGGCAAGACAAGTCACTACAAGCCCTAAAGTAAAGTATTTTGACCTTACGAACTCCTAGGAAGGTGGAAAAGTAATCGAACTAGTCGTTTATGCCCATTTTGATATGGTTATGTGATGCATATGTTGTAATATGGTTAATGGCCCTAAATGGCCTTTTTGGTTGACTTAAAATGGCTTAAAAGTGCATACTTGGCTCATAAAGGTCAAAACATAGTAAACGTATTCGTATGGTTATGAAACTTGGCATGCTAGTAGTTTATACCATTGAAATATTGTGCGTGAAGTTTCGTTGCATTTGGACATCGTTCGATAAGTTAATTTCAATAAATAACAACAAAAATATGTCATTACAGGTCATACCGTATCAAAACGGGTAAGCATAATTGAACCTGAGGAATAGGGCGTATCGAAACGGTTCATGGCTGTTTCGAAACATTTTGTCACTGGAATCCCTCGTTTCGGTACGGTTTTATAGCGTATCGAAATGAGTCAAAGTCAAAGTCAAAGGAAGTCAACCCCTTTCGATACATGGCATGCCCGAATCGATATGGTCTAAAAGGTAAAGTCAACAAAGGTTGACCATTGTCCACCCATTTCGAAACAACCCTAGGGTGTTTCGATACCGGGTTAGTTAAGTTAGTTAAAGGCATATTAAACAGTTTGCAAGGTTCACAGTTTAGTCACTGAATATTGAAAGATTAAATTGAATGAGCTAATGGACCCCAAATTGTATGAAATTTTACAGGCATGTTGATATTGTGATGAATTTCAATCTAGTGTAATCAATTGTATTGAAGGACTCCTAAATTATCGAATTTATAGATTGATCCCTAAAACTTGTGATAGTTAATATTTAGCCCTAATTGATTTATTATTGTTTCGTATAGACTAAGTGTAGAACTAATGTTTTGATATAATAATTGAAAAATATTTTGGACTAAGTTAAAAAGAATTCAAAACTATTTCTAAAGTCCAAATAACTTGAAACTATGTTTAGGGGATATTTTCAAATGTTTTTACATGTTTTCAAAGCCAAACTAGACAAAACCTTCCAGGCGTTTCGAAACACCCCTAGGTGTTTCAATACGGGGTCTTCCAGTGTCAAAACGTTTCAATACGGGCTATGCCGTTTCGATACGCCTACGTGGCATCGACCGCAACGGTCATAAACCCCAACGGCTATTTCCCAACTAACATTTAAATGCAGATCATTTCGATACGGGACTAGGCGTTTCGATACGGCCAACAACGTTTCGGTACGGGTGCTGCATCAGACTGCAACGACTCTTTCTACTTGAAGAGCATATCGAAACGGGTTCTAGCGTTTCGATACGGGTAGCAGCAGAACTGCATTTATTGTGGGAAATTATGTCTCCAACGGCTCTAATTCAACCCAAACGACAAGCAACGACTACAAACTCATTAAGGAGTATAAAAGGGACCTCCAAGCATCAAGTAAAGGCTAATGCTTCAATTTTCAATCAACAAATGATCAAAAATTGTCTTTGTACTTAAATTGTCATTTCTTTGTATAGTCAAACACTAGCGAGCCAAAATTGTTAAATTTGCTCAAGTGTTCTAGGTTTTGGGTGAGAGCTAAATTGTGCAAACAAACACCTATTCGAGGGATTTGTGTTTGCTTATCTTTTCTCTTGTAAAGAGGGTTTGATCAAGGCTTTGTGTAGAAAGCTTGATCGGTGTATAAGGGTTTCCTCCTAAGCCTAGGAAAGGGGACGAATCAATAGTGGATTGATTGGAAATACTTAGTGGGAAGCTAAGGTAGTGGATGTAGACCTTGGTTAGAAGGTTGAACCATTATAAATCATCTTGTCATTTTTCCTTTTAGCTTCCACACCAAAATCACCCAATTATCCAACTTCTTCACACTTGGCGAGCAAGATCGGTTGAAGGAATCGAGCACCCTAAATCCAACAATTGGTATTAGAGCTTGGCTCAATCGAAAAGGATTAACATCCTATTGAGTAGATCCTGCAAGCTCGATCATCATTTCACACAACCGACTCAATGGCGCAATCCATCGACAAACCGCCTTTCTTCGACGGAACTCACTATGCCCATTGGAAGACCAAGATGAAGTTTTTCATAAAGTCAAGAGACTACAAACTATGGGACATAGTTGAAGATGGTCCGTTCGTGCCTCAACGAAGCAAAGCGGAGTGGAATGCCGATGATCGCAAGAAGATGGAGCTAAATTGCAAAGCCTTGCACATCCTCTTTTGTGCATTTGGCCCAACCATCTATGAGAAGATGTCTTCTTGTGAGAGTGCCAAGGAGGTATGGGACAAGCTTGAAGTCACATATGAGGGAACCAATGAAGTTAAGGAGACCAAGATTGGGATCCTCACCTTAGAGTATAAGAACTTCAAGATGGATCCGGAAGAAAACATCGAGAAGATGTTTGATAGGTTCTCCACTATCACCAATGGTCTCAAAGGCTATAGAGAAGCCATCCAGGAGGAAAAGTTTGTCCGAAAGCTCATATACTCTCTTCTCGAGTCATGGGACTCAAAGAGGACCGTCATCATCAAAGCTAAGAATTTGAAGACTTTTAAGCTTGATGAACTCATGGGGTCACTTCTCACTCATCAAATAATGAAGAAAAACAAAGAAGATGAGAAGAAGAGGGAAGAAATTAGAGCTATGGGGGAGAAGAAGCTCAAAGGGCTTTGTAACCCCCGTAGCCCGGCCTAGACGGTTGACCCGAACTACGAAGATTACACGGGGAAAACCAAAGTCAACCCGAAAGTCAACCTTGATTAACGACCCTTTTTTTTCTTTTTAAACTTATCTAGATGCACATTAGTCCTATATGTGATCACACAAGCAACATACTCAAAGATCACAGCCATCAGAGATCATTCAGGGACTCAATTGCACAAAACACAACTTTAGGGACCAAATTGTAAATTTTGAAAACTTTGAGGCCTTAACCAGATTTTAAGTTACCAACTTAAAATTAATCATGTTTCATGCATCTCGGCCAAATTTCAGCTCAAACGGACATCTCAAACTCATACAATTGTACAAACAAGATTCAGGACCAAAATGCAAACATTTTGAAACACATAACTGCCACTGTCAGCCCCCAACGGTCAACCGTTCCGAAACGGGAGACAGCCCGTTCCGAAACGCGGGGCCGTTCCGAAACAGGCATAGCCCGTTTCGAAACGGGAGTCGGGCAGAGGCCTTTCCGTTTCGGAACGGTCTCACCCGTTTCGGACGCCTGGGTTCATGCAGGGCACCCGTTCCGAAACGGTGTCTCCTGTTCCGAAACGCCTAGCCCAGAAAGCTGCATTTTGCTCACTCAAACACACAATTGACCATCCAAACTGGCTCCAAAAGCCACCAAACTTTACCAGCATGCAATTCAGCATAAATGAGACATGCTTGCATCAACAATTCATCAGAAACACATCACATGCAAAAAGCCCCAAATCTATAGGCATGCTTCCTACACAAGCAACCATTTAGGCACAAACCTTCCAAAACAATCTCAATTAAGCCAAATCATGTTCCAACAACTTTAACAACATTAAAACAATCTTGAACAACATAAACGATCACAAACACAATAATCCCAAGAGATTCTACCCCCATTGCCTTTATTAACTATGGCTATTCACCGAGACATACATCTCACTTGGAGTCCACCTTGAATCACTTGCTCCTTGCTGTCCAAACTTCAAAGATCTGCATTGATGGACATAAAGAGCGTAAGCACATAATGCTTAGTGAGGAATGCTCAAAACCAAAACACCATCAATGCAGCGGGTCATAAAACACTTGTAAAACAAACCCGATTTGTTTACCAAAACCATGTTTGAAATCCTTTTCAACCTCAAGCATCAACCATGCATAAATACCATATGCAAAGCTAAAACAAAACCATGGAAACACTTCCATTTCACAACATACCTTTCATAAACTTGAAAGCCATTTCAAACAAGAACCCTTTAAAACCATTTCACAAGCCAACCAACACTTGCATTACACCAAGGCAACATATATACCATACAAACATATTCACATGCTTTTCAAAACAAGTCCTACAAGACTTCAATGCATTAAAGTTATTCATGCTCATATACATCATTTACCAAATGATAATCAACACTTGTTCAACCTAACAAGTAAACATGCATTCACATGCATCATACACCTTTCATGCAACAATGCATCTTTCCAAGCAACTCATGCTTCACATGCAACCATGCATCATTTCAAGCATCTCATGCTTCACATGCAACCATGCATCATTTCAAGCATCTAATGCTTCTTTATATTTAAGAACATCATATTGGCCTTCAAGTAATCAATCACATCCACTTTCCAACTCAACACCCGATCGGATACGCGGATTCCGAGCGTTGTCCCTACGCTCCCTACACTCTACCCAATCCAAGGTCCTCGAATGGGCAACACCTCCATTATGACCTTACAAGCCTAAAGTTCCCATGCATGGACTTTTAAACACCATACAACCTTAGCTTTTCCCGAGGTTCCCATGTATGGACAACCATACAACCTCAACATGCACAAGGTTCTCCCGTATGGACTTTTAACCACCATACAACCTTTGCATAACCGATTGGTAGTTGTAGAAATCACTAACGAGATCCGGGACACCCTATACAAGATCCACACATGGACTTAACACCGCCATTGTGATCTCAACAAGCACAAGGTCCTCACATATGGACTTTTAAACACCATATAACCTTTGCTTAACCAAGGTCCTCGAATGGGCAACACCTCCATTATGACCTCAAATAACCAAGGTCCTCGAGTGGGAAACACCTCCACTATGACCTCATCTCGTTAGGATACTTGAAGGGAGCTTATCCGGTCCACTCTTGACCACTCCACCTCCAAGGCGACTTTATTCACGGTGCACCCAATCCTATAGCCGGCTAACTATATCCGATCAAAGAACCAAGAACCACTTACATCACTTGCCAATATAACCATCTTGCCACATTAATCCAATGTTTCACATGCATAGCCAATATGCAAAACCATTTCATTATAAACCAATGATTCACATGCATAACCAATATGCAAAACCATTACCACATTAATCAAATGATTCACATGCATAACCAATATGCAAAAACCATCATTTATCATCATCAACTCACTGTTTTAAAGCATTAAACAAAGCCATTGAACAACATGCAACATCATGCATCAAAACCACATTTCCAATGTATAAAACCAAGGATCTCTTACCTTGAGCATCCTTCACATATGGCTTTCAAAACCAGCATTAAACCATGCTTAAACATGCTTTCAAAACAGAATTAAACCATGCAAAACTCATGCATCCTAATCATCAACCACAATTGCTTAAAAAGCCAATTCATATCACAAATCAAGTAAGAAATCCATTTACTTACTCTTGAGCTTAGCAAAGTTGTTTAGACTTAAACTAAGCTCCCAAAACCTTCAAACCTTTGATTAAAAGCCGAAAACCCAACTTCACTCACCGATAACCAAACAAGACTAGCCAACAAGCCTTCCAAGCTTCCGAAACCTTCCGCAAACACCTTCAAAGCTCAAGGATCAAACTCCCCTGTTTCAAGCACACAAAAACAGCACATTAATGCATCATTATGCATTAAGAACAGCAGCCACACAACCAAACTCGCTGCTCAACACAAATCCAACAATTCGGCTACAAAACACAACCGAAATCACCTCCAAACATTACCAAAACTTAACCCAGCCAAGATCCATCACTTCTAACCATTTTTATACATCCATTAACATCCAAAATGAATACAAACACATCCTTATACCTCCAGGTATAACAGATCACCAAAAACACTCCAAAAACAACCAAAAACTCAAGCGAAACTTAGGAAATTCAACCTATCCGGGATTGCATTCATTAAACATCAATTTCTAATCAACTTAGCATTCATTTAACATCATTTTGACACTTCAAAACACTGCCCAAACAGATCACACGAAAATTCCACCAAAATCACCAAATCTTGCATTTTAGCCAAAAATCAAGATCTCATTTGAAAAACCATTAACAAATCACAAATCAAGGATTGAGAACTTGGGAATTTCAGTAAAGAACTGATAGTTTAGAGGAGAGAGACGTTCTTACCTCCAAACTTGAATTTCTCCTTTTTAGAGCCAAAAAGCATGATGAAACAACTTGCAAATTGAGAGGTTTTGTTGATGAGATGATTAGGAATCAAATGAGAGTTGGAATGAGAGATTTAGATGCCAAAATCAGAGAAAGAAATCTGGAGAATTTTGTTTGGGTTGAGAGAAAATAAGAGAAAAGGAAAATGGAGAGAAAATGAAAAAGTAGTTAGGAAATTGGTTAAAATGATTTCCCTCCTTTTCTTAATCTTTAAAATCAGAATAAAGCCTTAAAATATCTTAGAAAAATCTGGAGAAATCCTTTTTGGAATAATAGCTCCTTAAAGATTCAAAGTTTCAATCCTTTATAAAACTGTCCCGCAACTTTCAAAAATTACATTTTGGTCACTAGCCAAAATGTCAACCTTCCAAACCTCATTTTCCAAAATTGATTTCACAATTCACTTTTATATAATAAAAGATGATTTTAGAACATTTTTCCATATTTTTAATGCAACCCGAACTAGGCTTTCCTAAATTCACTCTTATATATTCGATCAGCACTTTGACCGAACCGGTCAACGCCCGAAACTTCTAAGCCCAAAACCGGGGTGTTACAACTCTCCCCTCCTTAGGAAATTTCGTCCTCGAAATTTAACCGGCGAAAGAAAACCACAACCTTCCCAAACCAAAACACAAGGCAACACAAAAGCCTCGACCAACACCGAACACTTTCCACACAAAACCTCCACCAAACCTAGCACCATCACATGCTGTTCACAGAATCCAGAAAAACACAAAGATAGCCACAACTTAACCTTTCACATAACCGGACTGTACACAGTCCCAACATCATCCTGAAGAACTTCAGCTCTTACAGCAGACATCACTACAATACACCATACCCAAAACCTGTTTACACAAAGACAATAGCCAACCCAATCCAGCCACTAAGCAACCTTCTCTGCTTCTAAAACCCTTGCAAACTCCCAAACCTCTTCCAAGAATTACCCAACAAACAAAAATCCTTAAGCATCAACTGCTTACTCAAACCCCTCAACGAAAACTGATAAACCCTCACAACTGTTGCTAACATTACCATAACAGCTCATCAGGAATACTCACCCAGATTCCAAGAATCACATCACAATCCCAACTTGACTCCGTCAGCCATTCCACACACCACCAACCAATTCTCACAAGAACCCAAACAACCAACAAAAACTTCAATCTTTCATTGACCTTCCACTTCAACTTCAACCATAACACTTACCATACTAAAACATCGCCCAGCTTAAACATACAAACCATCTTCTTAACTCCCCAAAGGTTACTAAGAACCAGCACTTACAAACACAACTCTTCCACAACAACTTAAAAGCTAAGCTACTTCAGCACTTGGGAACACAACCACTAAGCTGCAACATCACTTAGCACCAAGGAACTACCCCTTCCACTTAGCTATTCAAACCACTAAACCGATTCTAAACTCAACCGATACCGTCCAACACCAAACCACTAAACTCCTTGAGCATCGAACACTATCCTTCTACTAGTAGCTAGCTTGATATACCCCACTACTAACTCTTACCCAGCACCAAAACAACCTCTAAAAACCCATCATCCAACCTAATCCAACACACTAACAGATTCGATTAGTTATTAGCGAGTGTGAACCTCGTATGCATGATCACCAACATGCCCTATCAATGCCTGATGTACATGTATGCAAAACCTATAATGTCATGCCACATGTATGCATGGACCAACATATATAATATAGTATATAACAATGATTTTAACTGTGCATGAATGCCAATTCACACCCTCCAATAACATCCTCAAATCCGTCTAAGAACAACCTCCTACCTCACTTCTAACTCATCTAACTCCACCATACCAACAACCATTAACCACAAGATACTTACCAAGCCTCTTCACACCCAAGACATTTCCAAACTACAACTATTACCCCAACATGCTATCAACAAGACTAGACTTACCACGCAAGGAAAACCAACAGAAACCCAAACTAGGCAACTAGAGCAAAGATTACTAAACAAGATTACCTGAAAGCACAACACCACCCTGAGGCTTCATCAGACGAGCTCTCTTCCTAGCGGAACCACCACCCTCCTGCCACACCATTGCAGCACCAGCTAACACACTAGGGTCACCACCAACTTCTTGCGGTAAAGAACCTTGACTATTCCGAGCCAACATCAAACAATCACGCCTCTTGTGTCCAGCAGACCCACATTTCCAGCAATTCCCCTTTCCCACACTCTTCACTACTTTCTGCTCTTTCTGCCACCTCTGAACCTTGCCTCGGCCGTGCCCACGACCTTTCTGAAACTCTTTGGCTAACACCAAAGCTAACCTCGCTCCATGAGGACAATCACGCTTAACATGTACTTTGGAACCACAATTCCAACAAACACCTGCGCCCCAACAATTTCCAACATGTTGCCTTTCACAACGGTCACACACAGATGACTGAGCTTCCACTCCTTGCTCAAGCAATACTTGCTCAACAACAGCACTACCCGCGCCTTGCTTAACCCTTAGGAACTTCCTTCCAAGATACCTTTCATAAAAAGCAGATACAAAGAAATCCCAATCAATATCATGGATATGTGACGCAACTGTCACAGATGTCCACCAGGCACACGCATCTCCCAACATCAAAGAAACAACGCTCCCCAGCTTACAGGCATAATCACAGCCTTCCCGATCCAAAATCTGAACCACACTGGCCAACCAGGCCTCAAACATCTCCGGGGAAGTACCATGATACTCCACAGCACCCAAATCAAGCAAACACTGCTTTGGCAAACCCTCACATCCCACAGCCAGCACATCTACTGACTTTACCTCAACCATAGCCTGAGATGTTCCCAACACCTCCTGCTCAACAGGTGATGAACTCTTCACCACAGAACCAGCTTCTTTCCCTTGCCTTACCACCTCAACACTAGGCACAGAAGACTGAGACAAAACTCCACTACCAAAGGGTGAATTCCTTGCCTTAACAACCTGCCCCAAGGCAGCAACCATCTCCCTCAACCGCCAATCCTCCATTGACTTAGCCATACCACTAACAACAACAAACATACAATCACAACAAACAAACAAACCAGTTAGACCAGCATTAGCAAGGATTCAAATTCCAACTCCAAAGTAACACAATAGCTATATTAATAAGGCAATGGGTATCCCGAATCCTCCCCTTTACATGACATAACAGTCAACACAACATGGATATCACAACATCAAGCATATCAAACAACACACCTTGATCATGCTTACATCAAACAGCATCCACTTGCCACAGCATACTAGCAACATAACATACAACTTACACTTCCATCAAGCATAACACAAGCATAAGACCAGCTCACAACATCAGCACATATCCACATTAGCTCAACCAAGATTCATAACCATAAAACATACTTGAAAACATCAACAACATGCTCAGAAACATCAGCATCATGCCCAGAAACACGTGTTTCAACCAACATTCAACCACACATCAGGGTAAACAACAAGCACACATCACAACAACTTACCGTCTTCCCCAAGCATTCGCAACAAAGCTCTGATACCACCAAATGTAACCCCCGTAGCCCGGCCTAGACGGTTGACCCGAACTACGAAGATTACACGGGGAAAACCAAAGTCAACTCGAAAGTCAACCTTGATTAACGACCCTTTTTTTTCTTTTTAAACTTATCTAGATGCACATTAGTCCTATATGTGATCACACAAGCAACATACTCAAAGATCACAGCCATCAGAGATCATTCAGGGACTCAATTGCACAAAACACAACTTTAGGGACCAAATTGTAAATTTTGAAAACTTTGAGGCCTTAACCAGATTTTAAGTTACCAACTTAAAATTAATCATGTTTCATGCATCTCGGCCAAATTTCAGCTCAAACGGACATCTCAAACTCATACAATTGCACAAACAAGATTCAGGACCAAAATGCAAACATTTTGAAACACATAACTGCCACTGTCAGCCCCCAACGGTCAACCGTTCCGAAACGGGAGACAGCCCGTTCCGAAACGCGGGGCCGTTCCGAAACAGGCATAGCCCGTTTCGAAACGGGGGTCGGGCAGAGGCCTTTCCTTTTCGGAACGGTCTCACCCGTTTCGGACGCCTGGGTTCATGCAGGGCACCCGTTCCGAAACGGTGTCTCCTGTTCCGAAACGCCTAGCCCAGAAAGCTGCATTTTGCTCACTCAAACACACAATTGACCATCCAAACTGGCTCCAAAAGCCACCAAACTTTACCAGCATGCAATTCAGCATAAATGAGACATGCTTGCATCAACAATTCATCAGAAACACATCACATGCAAAAAGCCCCAAATCTATAGGCATGCTTCCTACACAAGCAACCATTTAGGCACAAACCTTCCAAAACAATCTCAATTAAGCCAAATCATGTTCCAACAACTTTAACAACATTAAAACAATCTTGAACAACATAAACGATCACAAACACAATAATCCCAAGAGATTCTACCCCCATTGCCTTTATTAACTATGGCTATTCACCGAGACATACATCTCACTTGGAGTCCACCTTGAATCACTTGCTCCTTGCTGTCCAAACTTCAAAGATCTGCATTGATGGACATAAAGAGCGTAAGCACATAATGCTTAGTGAGGAATGCTCAAAACCAAAACACCATCAATGCAGCGGGTCATAAAACACTTGTAAAACAAACCCGATTTGTTTACCAAAACCATGTTTGAAATCCTTTTCAACCTCAAGCATCAACCATGCATAAATACCATATGCAAAGCTAAAACAAAACCATGGAA
The DNA here is from genome assembly GCA_030270665.1 of Hibiscus trionum. Lineage (NCBI taxonomy): Eukaryota > Viridiplantae > Streptophyta > Magnoliopsida > Malvales > Malvaceae > Hibiscus > Hibiscus trionum. The sequence continues at coordinate 2,662,663 of BSYR01000010.1, read as the reverse complement.
ACCCTTCCATTTCACAACATACCTTTCATAAACTTGAAAGCCATTTCAAACAAGAACCCTTTAAAACCATTTCACAAGCCAACCAACACTTGCATTACACCAAGGCAACATATATACCATACAAACATATTCACATGCTTTTCAAAACAAGTCCTACAAGACTTCAATGCATTAAAGTTATTCATGCTCATATACATCATTTACCAAATGATAATCAACACTTGTTCAACCTAACAAGTAAACATGCATTCACATGCATCATACACCTTTCATGCAACAATGCATCTTTCCAAGCAACTCATGCTTCACATGCAACCATGCATCATTTCAAGCATCTCATGCTTCACATGCAACCATGCATCATTTCAAGCATCTCATGCTTCTTTATATTTAAGAACATCATATTGGCCTTCAAGTAATCAATCACATCCACTTTCCAACTCAACACCCGATCGGATACGCGGATTCCGAGCGTTGTCCCTACGCTCCCTACACTCTACCCAATCCAAGGTCCTCGAATGGGCAACACCTCCATTATGACCTTACAAGCCTAAAGTTCCCATGCATGGACTTTTAAACACCATACAACCTTAGCTTTTCCCGAGGTTCCCATGTATGGACAACCATACAACCTCAACATGCACAAGGTTCTCCCGTATGGACTTTTAACCACCATACAACCTTTGCATAACCGATTGGTAGTTGTAGAAATCACTAACGAGATCCGGGACACCCTATACAAGATCCACACATGGACTTAACACCGCCATTGTGATCTCAACAAGCACAAGGTCCTCACATATGGACTTTTAAACACCATATAACCTTTGCTTAACCAAGGTCCTCGAATGGGCAACACCTCCATTATGACCTCAAATAACCAAGGTCCTCGAGTGGGCAACACCTCCACTATGACCTCATCTCGTTAGGATACTTGAAGGGAGCTTATCCGGTCCACTCTTGACCACTCCACCTCCAAGGCGATTTTATTCACGGTGCACCCAATCCTATAGCCGGCTAACTATATCCGATCAAAGAACCAAGAACCACTTACATCACTTGCCAATATAACCATCTTGCCACATTAATCCAATGTTTCACATGCATAGCCAATATGCAAAACCATTTCATTATAAACCAATGATTCACATGCATAACCAATATGCAAAACCATTACCACATTAATCAAATGATTCACATGCATAACCAATATGCAAAAACCATCATTTATCATCATCAACTCACTGTTTTAAAGCATTAAACAAAGCCATTGAACAACATGCATCAAAACCACATTTCCAATGTATAAAACCAAGGATCTCTTACCTTGAGCATCCTTCACATATGGCTTTCAAAACCAGCATTAAACCATGCTTAAACATGCTTTCAAAACAGAATTAAACCATGCAAAACTCATGCATCCTAATCATCAACCACAATTGCTTAAAAAGCCAATTCATATCACAAATCAAGTAAGAAATCCATTTACTTACTCTTGAGCTTAGCAAAGTTGTTTAGACTTAAACTAAGCTCCCAAAACCTTCAAACCTTTGATTAAAAGCCGAAAACCCAACTTCACTCACCGATAACCAAACAAGACTAGCCAACAAGCCTTCCAAGCTTCCGAAACCTTCCGCAAACACCTTCAAAGCTCAAGGATCAAACTCCCCTGTTTCAAGCACACAAAAACAGCACATTAATGCATCATTATGCATTAAGAACAGCAGCCACACAACCAAACTCGCTGCTCAACACAAATCCAACAATTCGGCTACAAAACACAACCGAAATCACCTCCAAACATTACCAAAACTTAACCCAGCCAAGATCCATCACTTCTAACCATTTTTATACATCCATTAACATCCAAAATGAATACAAACACATCCTTATACCTCCAGGTATAACAGATCACCAAAAACACTCCAAAAACAACCAAAAACTCAAGCGAAACTTAGGAAATTCAACCTATCCGGGATTGCATTCATTAAACATCAATTTCTAATCAACTTAGCATTCATTTAACATCATTTTGACACTTCAAAACACTGCCCAAACAGATCACACGAAAATTCCACCAAAATCACCAAATCTTGCATTTTAGCCAAAAATCAAGATCTCATTTGAAAAACCATTAACAAATCACAAATCAAGGATTGAGAACTTGGGAATTTCAGTAAAGAACTGATAGTTTAGAGGAGAGAGATGTTCTTACCTCCAAACTTGAATTTCTCCTTTTTAGAGCCAAAAAGCATGATGAAACAACTTGCAAATTGAGAGGTTTTGTTGATGAGATGATTAGGAATCAAATGAGAGTTGGAATGAGAGATTTAGATGCCAAAATCAGAGAAAGAAATCTGGAGAATTTTGTTTGGGTTGAGAGAAAATAAGAGAAATGGAAAATGGAGAGAAAATGAAAAAGTAGTTAGGAAATTGGTTAAAATGATTTCCCTCCTTTTCTTAATCTTTAAAATCAGAATAAAGCCTTAAAATATCTTAGAAAAATCTGGAGAAATCCTTTTTGGAATAATAGCTCCTTAAAGATTCAAAGTTTCAATCCTTTATAAAACTGTCCCGCAACTTTCAAAAATTACATTTTGGTCACTAGCCAAAATGTCAACCTTCCAAACCTCATTTTCCAAAATTGATTTCACAATTCACTTTTATATAATAAAAGATGATTTTAGAACATTTTTCCATATTTTTAATGCAACCCGAACTAGGCTTTCCTAAATTCACTCTTATATATTCGATCAGCACTTTGACCGAACCGGTCAACGCCCGAAACTTCTAAGCCCAAAACCGGGGTGTTACAGGCTTGGCATCAACACAAATGCCATTGCTCTCAAGTCCTCCACTTATCATCGCGTAGATTCTAGTGAGGAGGAAAATGAAGATGAATAGATGACCCATCTCTTCAACAAATTTGCCCGATTCATGAAGAGCGAAATGGAAAATTCCAAGCATGAATCGAGAAAGAAGATGAAGGAATCCCATAAGTCCAACAAGAATGGATCATCTTCAAAACAAGCATATGTGGCCACATGGAGTGATAAGGACTACACCGATGATGAGGTAGCCCACCTATGCTTGATGACCCTCAATGAGGGGGAGGTAACTTCTAACTCATCTATCTCAAATTCATATACATTTGATGAGTTGCAAGATGCCTATGATGATTTACTTTTGGAATTCAAGGGATCATTTTCAAAAAACAAAAAGTTGATTTCAAAAATGAAAAATGAGAATGATTTACTTTCCAAAACAAATCTTGAACTTGAAGCAAAATTGAAGGATTTTGAACAAAAATGTTTTGATTTACAAAATTTGCTTCTTAAAGTTCAAAAAGAAAAGGATTTGATTTTCAATGAACTACAAAAGAAAATTAATTTAGGAAAATCAAATTTTTATGTAAGACAATCTAGTGCCCCTAGATTTGAAAAAGGAAAATGTTTTAGAAGTGTTTGGGTCCCAAAAGGTCTAACCACTTCAACTAAAAATGATGAAATTGAAAAATGGATTCCTAAGGGGACTAAGTTTTGTGCTACTAACGTTTATGGATCCAAAGCAATTTGGATTCCAAAAATCACTTGATTGTCTTTTGCCAGGTGTGATGGAGAGTGATCAACAAGTCAAACTTTGAGGGGGAGCTCCATGCACACAAGGAAGAACACTTGAAGAAGGAACGCTTCACATCCTCCCTTGAGTTCAAGTGTGGTAAAATCTAGTTGCTTTTTTTAATTTGATTTATTTTTTATTTCAACTAGATTATGATCATATATGTTGGACTAATATTTTGATGATGCTTTGAGTAAGGGGAGCCATTTTAAAACCAAAATTCTTAATTTTGTAAATTTTTTTAATCCTCTATTGTTATTTTGAACTTAAAAGTATTGAATTCTTTTTGGTATAACAAAAAGGGGGAGATATGATTTGAAAAATTGAATTTTCAAATGAATAAGGGGGAGCTCAAATTGATTTCAAAATTTTTCATCTCTTATTCACAATTTTAAATATAAGGGGGAGAATCCCAAAAAATTTTCAAGTTGGTTTTATTATATCAAAAAGGGGGAGATTGTAGAACTAATGTTTTGATATAATAATTGAAGAATATTTTGGACTAAGTTAAAAAGAATTCAAAACTATTTCTAAAGTCTAAATAACTTGAAACTATATTTAGGGGATATTTTCAAATGTTTTTACATGTTTTCAAAGCCAAACTAGACAAAACCTTCCAGGCGTTTCAAAATACCCCTAGGTGTTTCGATACAGGGTCTTCCAGTGTCAAAACGTTTCGAAACGGGTTTCGAAACAGTTCCTTTCTAGAAGAGGATTTTTGCCAAGCGTTTCGATACGGGCTATGTCGTTTCAATACGCCTACGTGGCATCGACCACAACAGTCATAAACCCCAACGACTATTTCCCAACTAACATTTAAATGCATATCGTTTCGATACGGGACTAGGCGTTTCGATACGGCCAACAACGTTTCGATACGGGTGCTGCATCAGACTGCAACAGCTCTTTCCACTTGAAGAGTGTATCGAAACGGGTTCGAGCGTTTCGATACGGGTAGCAGTATAACTGCATTTATGGTGGGAAATTATGTCTCTAACGGCTCCAATTTAACCCCAACGGCTAGTAACGGCTATAAACTCATTAAGAAGTATAAAAAGGGACCTCTAAGCATCAAGTAAAGGCTAATGCTTCAATTGTCAATCAACAAATGATCAAGAATTGTCTTTGTACTTAAATTGTCATTTCTTTGTATAGACAAACACTAGCGAGCCAAAATTGTTAAATTTGCTCAAGTGTTTTAGGTTTTGGGTGAGATCTAAATTGTGCAAACAAACACCTATTAGAGGGATTTGTGTTTGCTTATCTTTTCTCTTGTAAAGAGGGTTTGATCAAGGCTTTGGGTAGAAAGCTTGATCGATGTATAAGGGTTTCCTCCTAAGCCTTGAAAAGGGGACGAATCAATAGTGGATTGATTGGAAATCCTTAGTGGGAAGCTAAGGTAGTGGATGTAGACCTTGGTTAGAAGGTTGAACCACTATAAATCATCTTTTCATTTTTCCTTTTAGCTTCCACACCAAAATCACCCAATTATCCAACTTCTCCACACTTGGGGAGCAAGATCGATTGAAGGAATCGAGCACCCTAAATCCCAACACTAAGTTACATGGTAGTAATGATTCGTTGTATGATATTGTTGAAAATGTTAATAACGAAATGAATTTTTTTGTACCAATTTTCGTATTGAATATCGGTTTCACCTTCTGACCCGGTTCTCAACCAAACTAGGAAGGGGGTGTTACAGATCTGTTTTGTGGTGATTTGGATTGAGTTAGATCATACTAATGATGTGATTAAATGTTGTAAAATTGGTTTTGTAATAGAAATCCCAAAATTAATTGTATTGCTAATTTTCTAGGTTATGAATAGTTGGATTTTGTGGTATTTGAATGTTAATTGACGATGTTAAGTGATTCAAATCGTTAGTATATGGTTGGGATTTTTTGGATTAAATTGGAGGTATTTTCGGTTGTTCTTAGAAGACGATTGATGTTTTTAAGTGAGCTATTGTTGGGGATTAATGTTGCTGGGATTATGGATGCACAATGACGCATTAATCCTCTGTTGTTATATGAATAAAATAGGAGTGATTAATCCTACAACAATTGGCAAAGATTTAGAGGCGTTGGAAACTTGAATTCACATCGGCAAGGAAAAGCTTTGCGTTGTCTGTTAGTGGAAATGTGTTTTTTGAAGCACTTAATGGTTTGAAAGGTTTCTTTGGGGGGTTTAATCTAAGCCTAGCAAGATAAATTAGACCCGGAAGTAAGTAAAAAGTGAATTTATATCGGTATTTCAATTTTTGGCCAATTTGTTTAAGCCTATGATTTGATGCCAAGCATGCTTTGTTATCTACTGCTTATACATGAATTCCCCATGAGACATGCTTTGAAAATGATGTTACATATGAATACTCTTGAGACTTGGCTAATGGTTTCCGAAAGGTAACTCATATTGATTTATGAACATTGTTTTTGTAAAGGTAAATGGTTTAATCAATGCATATGGATAAACAATGAGGTTACATGGTTTGGAATATATATTGGCTAAGTGAAAATGAAATAAAGTTATCTGATATAGTTGGCTAGCCATAGGGTTTAAAGTGCACTATAATAAGTCACCTCATGGTTTATCGAGGAGTGGGATGCCACTATTTGTTTCGCTGACCATTGAGAACCGCAACCGTCGAGGAGTGGGATGCCACTGTATTTTCTTCGGTTGGTGGATATAAAGGTGTGTCTAAAGGAACCACCACAGAAATCCAAGTATCCGGTTTGCTTTTCTTAAATGTGATAATATGGTTTGGTCACTCTAATGCCGATATATGAAATAATGTATCATGATGAGATTGGGAAAGGTTTATGATGTGATTTATGATTATTAAGCTCCTTAAGATATGCTAATTGAAATGTTGATGCATATGAAAGCTTAAGTTGAGGTTTTGTATATGAGCTATGCATGTAATCCATATACAGTGAAACACACATCTTATGTTTTGAGCTCAAACCTTGTTTTTACTCTATGGTTTCTAATTGCATTGATGAGTGTTTTTGAGCATCCCTCACTAAGCATCTTGTGCTTACGCTTCGTTCTAATCCTTGCAGATAAGTAAGCTTCGGAGGCATCATTTTGGGCAAGGGATCTTCCAAGATTACGGTTTTACAAGTATGATTTTCATACTTAGACTTTTGTAGCAATAAAGGGGCAATGCGGCTTTGGGTATTGGGTGACTTATAATATGTTACTTCCTGGTTTTGAACATGATTCCCAACCGTCATGGATGTATTTTGTGATGTTGGAAAGTTTGATATTGAGCTTGGGATAGCTTTTGCATGTTTGGGTAGAGAACATGCCTTTAGGACTATGTTGAAGTTTTCCATGTTTTGATTCTTGATCTTGTTTATGTTGATTTATGATATAATGATGTCTTTTGGTTCATATGTTGATGAGTTGATGTTTATATGATGATTGAAGCATGTTGGGTTATGTATGAGTCCATATAAGTATGAAAAACCAAATAAAGTGAACTTTTCAGGTCCAGGCGTATCGGTACAAGTGTCTTTATATCGATACGAGTAAGCGTATTTTGAGGCTGAGTTTCGGTACACGAGAAGCTATACCGGTACAACCTTTGTATTTTAAGCATAGCGTATCGGTACGAGGGAAGGTGTATTGGTACGATTTTGAGCTATTGGAATCTAGAATTTTGGAATTGTAATAGGGTACCGATACACTTGCTCGTGTATCAATACGGGCTATTGTTATTTCAGTTAATGTGTTCTTATGAGTTTATGATTATTTTCTTTTAGTCCATTATCTTTGTGAATGAAATTGTATGAGTTTGGATGATCATTTAATGATGAAATTTGACGAGTAAACATGTAACGTAATTAATTAAGAATTGGTAATCCTAAATTTAAAGATGTCCTTCTGGTTTTCTAGTTTTACGTCTTGGTCCCTAAAATGCAAATATGCTTAATTGGTTTTCAATTGATGCCTGATTCTTTCGAGATTTAATCCGCTGCTAGCATGTACACCATGGGAAATAATATTGCAACTAGACAGGATAAAAAGAAAAAATGGAATGTGTTGCATGTAAAAGTGTCTATCGCAATGTAGTGCAAGTGTACACGACGCAAGTAGTAAAGTGATACTGGAGTATCGGATATCGTCTCCACAGGGACTGGGCTAACCCTTTCCTTTGCTATCTGCACAAGGGGAAAAAGAAGAGATTTAATAGTTTTTCACGAAAATAATAAAAAGTATTGGAAAATAGAAGTAAAGTAATCAAGATAGAGAGAATGGGCTGGTATTGAATTGCGCAGTAGTGCAGGTATCGCAGAGTTTAGGAAATCCAGTTCTGTCGTCGCGCCTGTCGCGGGCAGCACCTGTCGCGGCAGCAGTCCGTTGATCGTTGCGGCAGCAAACACACCAACTCCGTACGTTCAAGTTTGGCAAGAATCCCAGATCTGCCTTGGACTATCCCTAGGTCCAAGTCTGTCGATGATCACGTCTTGATGATACCTCCCGGCGTGAATCGAAGGATGAACACCGATATGTATGAATTCTTCCTTAGCCACTTAACCTTGCCCTATCCCTAGGCACAAGATAGTTCAACTATAAACTAGAGAACTCGCTCTTATTTCTTTCGTATACTTAACTCTCCCGATGCTAAGTAAATCGATAACCTCACAATGCTCTCCCGATGCTCTTGCAAGATATTAATAACCAAAATAAGAGAACTTGAAGTTTATTTTATTGAACTGAAAATTCCTAAAACAAAAGAACCCTTGCAACTACTTTACAAAACAACCCGTGGCCCTAGGGGGTTTTTAGAACATGTCGACGACGGGTAAACGGCGGAGGGGTTTTTTTTATCGGTTATGGGGTAAGATGTCTCCTAGGTTAAAATCTATGCCCTTATATAAGCTTTGGGCTCAAGTTTTCTAATTTAACAAGGATTACAACTTTAATTAAAAGTATGATTCTAATAAAGACTAAATCTTCAAGGAATCTACTTTCTAGCCGTCCTCCTTGTTTCTTGGGATTTTCTCTCCTTGAACTTTGGGCTTGTCATATCTTTTGATCTGGGGCTCGAAAAAATATGAGGTTTTCACACGACAGACGAGCAGAATTTTCTCTATCCATCGAGGTCCACTTTGCTTTTTCTCTCCACAAAACTGCTGTCACCCTGCTGTCACGGCAGCACCATGGCATCATCGTCCTCTTTGTCTGCTTGTCCAGTTCAGCTCTTCTGCTTCTCTGCCCAGCGCCTGCCCTCATCGTCTGTTACGGCGGAAACCTGCAAAAACAACCATTTTTAGTAGAATCTGTGCCTTTTAATATATTTGTGATGTTTTGCTGTAAACTAACCTAAATGCAATGAATAATGCTTGAATGCATCAGAAATATGGGTTAAAAAGGGTGTAAATAATAGAACTTTTAAACACTCAACACACCCCCAAACTCAAGTTTTTGCTTGTCCTCAAGCAAATTAGACCTAAAAAAATATATATTTTTGTTTTGGCTTTCAAACAGTGACCTTTCCCTTACCCGTCATTCGTTCCCTGTGGCGGCAGCAGCCTGTCGGATAATTTAGGATCTGTCCGGAATCTCTCTATAGTCCTCGTGCAGTGTGTGCATGCTTGTGAACAGTTATATGCCAAGACTCTCTTAGTTTCACTAGAATATTATACTTTAGCTTGTTTAGAGTTTTTCTTACGAGACGAATTTCTTTCTTTTTCTTACTAGAGCCAGAATCGGGCACCTCTAGTTATTTCCTTTTTTTCTAATTTCTTCTCTTTTCTACTAGAGCCAGTATTTCAGGCACCTCTAGTTAACTCTCTAGAGCCGGTGATAGGCACCTCTAGAAGTTTTTCACTGGTTATCTGCCTAGAGCCAGTGGTAGGCACCTCTAGGTTTCCTGAGATTCTAGTCTCTTTTCTACTCTAAGTGCTAAGTTTTCTATTCTAGTTTGGCTAAAAGAAGTCTAAGCAGTATAACAGTCACAATGGTGTTTAAGTTTTCAGAACTATAGAAAGGCTCTAAACTTCTCCTAAAACTATCCTAAAGTTTCTGCCACGACAGAGTTGTCACGACAGGTAAGTTCAGTTCACAATTTTCAGCCAAAATTTTCAATTTTTTTTATAAATGTGACACAATTAAAACTAAATGCTATATTAATAATTAGGAGGATTGCCTACCCCCAAACTCAAGGGTTGCATTGTCCTCAATGCATGACAAGAAAAAAATAAAGATAAAAATAGGACATCACAAAATATATAGGAGTAGACAGCAGAATAAGTTAAGAAACTCAAATTTTATGCGCTGTCATTGCTGCTGCTGCTGAGGCGGATCTGTCAGCGGGCAGGGGCTTTCTTGGCTGGCTGGCGGGTGGGGGAGGCAGATGTATTCTTCGTTTTGGCCTCCCTTGGAGGTTGAATTCTGGTAGGAGAGATGTGAGGGGGTTTCTCCACTACCTGTACCTCCGAGCTACTGCCCTGGATGCTGCCATGACTGCTGCCCTGGATGCTGCCACGACAGGGGTGGAGGCAGAGCTTCCTCGGGTTGCTTGTATCGTCATTGCAAGGGTTTTCTCTGTTTACCTAATAACACAAACAAACTAAAACCAATATCAAATTTCTAATTCCTAAAATAATAAAGTAAGATAAAAATAAAATACAATAAAATAAATTAAGTTAAATTATGAGTGCCTTGAGGGGCATCTCCTAAAGTAACTGCTCCCTATTCTATTGATGCTTGAGGGGTCGTTTCCGGTACTTCTTGAAGTCCATCCGTACCCTCCATCTAGTATTTATTCTCATGGTGGAGGCTCCTTTCTTTCTCTTCCTTTTGTAGTCCATGAAGTCCTCCCTTCTTGGTAATGTTTCTGAGGGCATGAATATATGATTAGAAAAAAATCAAATTGACATTCAGCCACAAACTTACCTTGTTGTCGTTAAATGTTGTTGTGGTGGAATGTAGCCCTTGCTGTCGTGTCTGCTGCTGCGGCAGGCAGTTATTTTGACAGCCCGTTGTCAGGTTACTTTGCAGGTCAATGGGACATTGGTGAGTGCCATCACTCTCTATACCAAATTCTGTTGACCACTCGTAGATCTCCATCAGTAGAGACTTTGATGACTCTATGTCCACCGGCTTTGGTTCCTCTAATACCTACAATGGAATTTGTGAGTTTTCAAAGAATTCAAAAGGTTCGTTTATTACCTGCTCATATTCCATTGGCGAGGCATTGTCATTGGGTAGCTCTTCTAGGTGGTCGTGCGAGTGCCATGACAGGGATGGATGTGTGCAATCTTGGTCAGGCATAATCGAGGTAGTGGGTTGAGAATTTGCCTCTGATGTGGTTGCTGCCTCAGCGTCAGTTGCTGCCGAGGCGGCAGTTTCCGCTTTGACTGGGGTTTCTGCCTCGGAAGTGGTTGCTGCCGTGACATTCTCTTGAATTTCACTCAGCGTTGTCGCGGTGTTGCTCCATTCCGGCTCCTCGATCATTGCCATGGCAAGTTGTTGCTCAGACTCATTATGTGTTGGGTATTCCTTCACATGGGCATCCTCGTCATCTTGTCTCAAGATTTCAGGTTCATCCATGGCATGAATGAGGACCGGTCTGCTCAAGAGTGCATCCATCTTGGCGATACTTGCGTCCATAGAAACCGACACTTCTTGAGTGAGTGCCATGAAGGCTTGTAGTGTGTCCTCTAAGGATTTTGACTGCTCTTGAGGATGATGACATTGCCAGGGCAGGTCGGGTTCTGCAGCAAAACTGTTATGGTATAAAAAATTTTGTGGGTTTTGATCGTACCATAAAATTTTTTACTGCTGCGGCATCGACATTTGCTGCCCCTCTTGCTGTCGTGGCAGCATATCTTTACGGTAATTGCAAGAACTTTCCCACATCAACTCTCGAATGGTTTTTCCTGGCATGTTGATGCCCTTGAACCTGTATTTTCACCTGAGTTTTTTTTTGTTAAAAAAAATAAAAAATAAAAAAAAAATAAAAAAATAAAAAAAAAAGAAAAATGCAGAAGCTAGGGTAAGAGTGTGTTGCCAGTCCCCGGCAACGGCGCCAAAAACTTGTTGCGTGTAAAAATGTCTATCGCAATGTAGTGCAAGTGTACACGACGCAAGTAGTAAAGTGATACTGGAGTATCGGATATCGTCTCCACAGAGACTGGGCTAACCCTTTCCTTTGCTATATGCACAAGGGGAAAAAGAAGAGATTTAATAGTTTGTCACGAAAATAATAAAAAGTACTAGAAAATAGAAGTAATGTAATCAAGATAGAGAGAATGGGCTGGTATTGAATTGCGCAGTAGTGCAGGTATCGCAGAGTTTAGGAAATCCAGTTCTGTCGTCGCGCCTGTCGCGGGCAGCACCTGTCACGGCAGCAGTCCGTTGATCGTTGCGGCAGCAAACACACCAACTCCGTACGTTCAAGTTTGGCAAGAATCCCAGATCTGCCTTGGCCTATCCCTAGGTCCAAGTCTGTCGATGATCACGTCTTGATGATACCTCCCGGCGTGAATCGAAGGATGAACACCGATATGTATGAATTCTTCCTTAGCCATTTAACCTTGCCCTATCCCTAGGCACAAGATAGTTCAACTATAAACTAGAGAACTCGCTCTTATTTCTTTCGTATACTTAACTCTCCCGATGCTAAGTAAATCGATAACCTCACAATGCTCTCCCGATGCTCTTGCAAGATATTAATAACCAAAATAAGAGAACTTGAAGTTTATTTTATTGAACTGAAAATTCCTAAAACAAAAGAACCCTTGCAACTACTTTACAAAACAACCCGTGGCCCTAGGGGGTTTTTAGAACATGTCGACGACGGGTAAACGGCGGAGGGGTTTTTTTTATCGGTTATGGGGTAAGATGTCTCCTAGGTTAAAATCTATGCCCTTATATAAGCTTTGGGCTCAAGTTTTCTAATTTAACAAGGATTACAACTTTAATTAAAAGTATGATTCAAATAAAGACTAAATCTTCAAGGAATCTACTTTCCAGCCGTCCTCCTTGTTTCTTGGGATTTCCTCTCCTTGAACTTTGGGCTTGTCATATCTTTTGATCTGGGGCTCGAAAAAATATGAGGTTTTCACATGACAGACGAGCAGAATTTTCTCTATCCATCGAGGTCCACTTTGCTTTTTCTCTCCACAAAACTGCTGTCACCCTGCTGTCACGGCAGCACCATGGCAGCATCGTCCTCTTTGTCTGCTTGTCCAGTTCAGCTCTTCTGCTTCTCTGCCCAGCGCCTGCCCTCATCGTCTGTTACGGCGGAAACCTGCAAAAACAACCATTTTTAGTAGAATCTGTGCCTTTTAATATATTTGTGATGTTTTGCTGTAAACTAACCTAAATGCAATGAATAATGCTTGAATGCATCAGAAATATGGGTTAAAAAGGGTGTAAATAATAGAACTTTTAAACACTCAACAGAATGTTCTGGAGGAAATGTTTTGGGTTTGTTTCGGTAAACTCAATATAGTTTGCTCGGTTTGGTCTGGCATCTAGGCTGGGTCGAGGGGGTTACATTCGGTGGTATTAAAGCCAGGTTTGTGATAATTGGGATGAGATTAGGATTGTTGGGACTTGGTTAATGTTTGGTATTCTTTCTATGCAATGCATGGTGTTTGAATATGAGATTCTTGTTATGATTATGCCATGTATATTGTGTTAGGGGTATAATATCGGGGACATTTTGCCTATATGTCTACAAGTACAAGAGTTTTGTTTTGGAAAATACAAGCTATCTTAGATCCTTGCTTAATGTTGGTCTAAGCGTGCATATGATATTTTATGTTGTAGGTCCTTATTTTTAATATGGGATCGAGATGAGAGACTCGAGCTAATACGAGTGGTGTCGGGGGTGGACGTAAGAATGAGCTACCTTCTCCTCCACCAATTCCTCCTGTTGGTGCTAGAATCGGGGGTGGTATGCCTCAGGCCCCGCAAGTACCGGATATGACGCCACTAATTCAGGCTATGACCAGAGCATTTCAAGTAGATATGGTTGAAGTGCACGTACATGTGCTTGCACCAATTACAACTAATTTGGGGTTTCCGTTGGAATGTTTGTGTAGTTTGAGAGGTACCGAGTTTAGGGGTTAGGCACCCGAAGCTGCTGAGGAATGGTTTGGGAGTACCCAAAGAATTCTTGAACAGATGGAGTGTATGGATGTTCGTAAGTTAGGTTGCACGACGTGTCTACTTCAGAGAGATGCATATAGTTGGTGGGCCACTGTTGTTGTGAGCATGGCACCTGCAAATATAATATGAGAGTTCTTTTGTGCTGCCTTTAAGAAGAAGTATCTGAGATCTCGTTACCAAGATGAAATGAAGCGTGAGTTTATGGCGTTGGTTCAGGGTAGCATGATTTTATCAGAATATGAGGTTTAGTTTGTTCGGTTGAGCCAGTATGCACCTGAGTTGGTTCCCGATGATCTTCACCAATGTGAGCATTTTTGTTATGGCTTGATCAAGGAAGTGAAGACTTACATGCTGGTTTTAAACTATACTGATTTTGATGTCTTGGTTACACGAGCCAAGGACATTGAGCAGAGTTTGGGATTGTCCTCTCGATCAAGAAGTTCTAACTCTAGAAAGAGGGTTGCTGATGCTAGTGGAGGTCGATACAAGAAGCATCAAGATAGGAGGTATCGATTAGATCATAGACAACGTGGTGGAGGTAACATTCGTGGTGGACATAGTGTTTAAAGTACCTTTGGTGGGACGTCTGAGTGTGGACATTGTGGAAAAAGGTATTCAGGCGAGTTCTGGTTGGCCCAAGGTAGTTGCTGGAATTGTGGTTGTCGGGATCATTTTTGGCGTGATTGTCCGTAGTTGATGAAAGATGGCCAGGCTCCTACGGTGACAATTGCTGCACCACCGAGGGGTCGTGGTGGTGGCTGTAGTAATTTCTAACGTATGGAGGAAGGTCAGAGGACTGTTGTTCATATCGTAGCTGTTCATCCTGAGGGAGGTGGACCTGCAAGGGTGTATGCGCACCACAAAAGACATAATGAAACGGTTGTTCTTGCGGGTGCGTTTACTTTCCAATCCTTGTCATTGCTTTCTTTAGTAGATTCTGGTTCTACGCATTCATATATCTTGTGTGAGCATGCACAATTGCTTAATATTCCTGTGGAAGTTTTGAATGTGGGAGTTCATGTAACTAGTTCTTTTGGTGATACAATTGTTTTTAGATGTTTATATAGGACATTTCCTTTAAAAGTTCAAGGTCACGTGTTTGAAGTGGATTTGATGGAGTTGCCATTCTACGTTTTTGATGTAATTTTTGGAATGGATTGGTTGAGCGAGCATAGAGCTGTGGTTGATTTTGAAAAGAAGCGAATCTCGTTGAAGTTAGCATATGGTTACGAGGTCATTGTGGTGTGCGAGAATGTTAAGTTCTTGTCCAATGTAATTTTAGCTATGGAAGCGTAAAGGTTGTTGGAAGGTGGATGTCAACCATACTTGGCTTATGTTATGAATCCGAATACGAAGGATGCTCGTGTTCAGGATATCCACACCATCTGTGACTTTTCGGAGGTGTTTTCGGAGGAATTTCCTGGATTGCCACTAAACAGGGAAGTATAGTTTTGTATTGAAACGTACGTGGATGCGGCTTTAGTGTCGATTTCTCCTTATCGCATGACACTAAAGGAGTTGAAAGAGTTGTTAAATTGTGGTTTTATTCGACCTAGTGTTTCACCTTGGGAAGCACCATTGTTGTTTGTGAAAAAGAAAGCCGAAACGATGAGAATGTGCATTGATTATCGAGAACTGAACAAGTTGACCATTAAGAATAAGTATCTTTTACCGTGAATTGGTGACCTGTTGGATCAGTTCCGGGGCGCTACCGTGTTTTTTAAGATTGATTTGAGATTCGGTTATTACCAGTTGAAGGTTATGGATAGGGATGTGCCGAAAACTACTTTTCACACAAGGTATGGACATTACGAGTTCTTGGTGATGATGTTTAGATTAACCAATGCACATGCCGCTTTGATAGACATGATGAATTAGGTGTTCCATGAATATTTGGATCAATTTGTGGTGGTTTTTATTGATGATATTATGGTGTACTCTCGTACCGATGAAGATAATGATCGACACTTGCGAATTATGTTGCAACCCTTGTTGGATAACAAGTTATATGCTAAGTTGAGCAAGTGTGAATTTTGGATTAAGGAAGTAATTTTCCTTGGTCATGTTGTTCGGTAGAAGGTATTCGTGTTGATCCGCAGAAGATTGAGGCTATAGTGAATTGGAAGCAACCCAAGTCAGTTATGGAAGTTCAAAGTTTCTTAGGGTTGGTCGGTTATTACTGTCATTTTGTAGATGATTACTTAAAGGTTGCTGCACCCTTGATTAAATTGTTGCAAAAGGTTGTTCGTTTCGAGTGGACGAAAGGAAGGCAACAAGATTTTGAGAAGTTGAAGGAAGCATTGACACAAGCTCCGATCTTGATTCACCCCGAGTCAGGAAAAGAGTTTGTGGTCTATAGCGATGCATCTTACGTTGGTTTGGGATGCGTATTGATGCAAGAAGGAAGGGTTGTGGCTTATGCATCATGGCAATTGAAGGTGCACGAGCCCAGCTATCATACACATGATTTGGAGCTTGCCGCGATAGTTTTTGAGTTAAAAATTTGGAGACATTACCTTTATGGTGAGAACTGTATCGTGTATACGGATAATAAGAGTTTGAAGTATTTGATGCCACAGAAGTAGTTAAATCTTAGGCAATGTAGGTGGTTGGAGTTGCTTAAGGATTACGATTTGACTATTGAATATCATCTGAGTAAGGCTAATGTGATAGCCGATGCTTTGAGTAGGAAAGTTGCAGTTGAGCTAAGGGCGATGTTTGCAAGGTTGAGTGTGGCATGTGATGGAGGGTTATTGGCTAAATTACCAATTAAGCCGTCATTGTCACAAATGATTAAAGCAAAGAAACCGTATGATGATTCGTTGGTTCAACATGTTAAGGATATTATGGAAGGTAATTCGACGTATTTTTGTTTCAATGATGATTGAGTTTTATGCTTCAAGAGTTGAATAGTGGTGTCGGATGGTAATGAGTTGAGGCGCATTATCCTGATTGAAGCCCATTCTAGTCCTTTTGCTATGCATAGGGGTAGTACAAAGATGTATCGAGATTTGAAGGAAGAGTATTATTGGGTAGGTTTGAAGAAGGATGTGGCAGATTTGTGGCTCGTTGGTATGGTGTGTCAGCGGGTCAAAGCTGAGCATCAATTTCCTTTCGGGTTGTTGCAACCGTTGAGAATATCGGAGTGGAAATGGGAAACGATAACCATGGAGTTTGCATTTGACGTTGCTAAGAAGAATGCCATTTGGGTTATTTTTGATAGGTTTACGGAGTGTGCACATTTTCTAGCGATGCATACAACATATACGTTGGATAAGTTGACAGATTTTTACATTGCGGAAGTTGTAAAGTTACACATAGTGCCTAAGTCTATCGTATCGGATAGAGATCCACGTTTTACGTTGAGGTTGTGGGAGAGTTTACATAGAGTGTTGGGTTCTTGGTTGAATTTCAATACTTCTTATCATCCTCAGACAGATGGTCAATCGAAACGTGTTATTCAAGTTTTTGAGGATATTTTGAGGTTTCGTATCATTGAGTTCTAAGGAACTTGGGAAAAGCAGCTTCTGTTGGTGGAGTTTGCTTACAATAACAATTATCAGGCGATTAATCAGATGGCTCCGTATGAAGCTTTATATGAGACGAAGTGTTGTACGCCACTTTGTTGGGCGGAGGCAGGGGAGAAATATGTTACGATGCATGATGTGTTGAAAGTCACTAATGAGAAGGTGAAACTCATTAGTGAAAGGTTGAAGGTGGCTTCGGATCGTAAGAAATCCTACGTGGATTTGAAGCGTAGAGAGATTGAGTTTGTGGTTGGTGATAAGTTTTTTATTAAGGTTTCTCCTTGGAAGAAGGTGATGAGGTTTGGACGTAAGGGTAAGTTGAGTCCAAGGTTCATTAGACCTTACAAGGTGTTGGAACGTATTGGTCCAGTGGCTTACTGTTTGAAGTTTCCGACGAAATTGGAAAAGATACATGATGTTTTTCATGTGTCGATGCTTTGTAAATATAGATTGGATCTGTTGCATGTAATGCCTATTGAGGAGATTGAGTTGTGTCTGGATTTGACCTATGATGAGTAACCAGTGAAAACTTGGACACTAGCAGCAAGGTACTTCGTGGGAAGACAATTGAGCTAGTGAAAGTGTTGTGGCGACATCAAGATGTTGAAGAAGCCACATGGGAAAGTAAGGAGGATATGAAGAAGCAGTTCCCTTACCTTTTTCCTTTAGGTAAATTTCGAGTAAGAAATTTATTAAGTGAGGGAGAGTTGTGACACCCCGAATTTGGGTCTAGGAGTTAGGTAGATAGGTTAGACGATTCAGGTGAATCAAGTTGGTTAGTTCGAATTGGTTTCGAGAAATAAATTCGAATAAATGGTTTTAGGTCTAAAATAAAATATGGAAAAATAACCTAAAATGTTTAATTAATGTATTAAACATATTTGAGGTGTCAATTTGATAAAATAAATTCGGATGAAATGACATTTTGAATTTGGTGACTAAAATGTAAAGATTTTAAAACTATTTTGGTGACTAAATAGTAAAAAGGTAAAAACTTTGAGTTTTTAAGGAGCTAATCTACCAATGTTTTTAATAAAACTTTTCCCTTAATTTAGACTATTTTAAATAGTTTTAAAATGGTTATTAAATAAAAAATAGATTTAATAAAATGAGTTTTGATGATTAAATCACTTTTCTTACCTAACTACTTTCTCTCAACTTTTCTCTCAAATTTCCGCATCAGTCAAACTACTTTTCTTAACCCAAAATCATCAGGAATCAATCATTTTTGGTTTCTTTTTGATTTCTCAATTGATTCCTTGGATTTCTACATCAAGCTTTACTTGTTTTCTTGAAGATTTTCACTCAAATCATGCCAACTAAAGGAAAAGCCAACTATTAGAGGCAATTTTTGTTTCTCTCCTCTTATCAAAGGTTCTTTATTGAAATTTTCAAGTTCTTGATCCTTTACAATTGATTTTTGATATGTGTTGATGATTAAATCAAGTATAAAAGGTTTAGAGTGATTTTTATCAAGAAAATTGATTGGGTCTTGTTATGGATCTGTTTTGCGGTGATTTGGATTGAGTTAGATCATAATAATGATATGATTAAATGTTGTAAAATTCGTTTTGTAATAGGAATCTCGAAACTAATTGTATTGCTAATTTTCTAGGTTGTGAATAGTTGGATTTTGAGGTGTTTATAATGTTATTAAGTTACTGGAGGTATAAGGTGGTGATGAAGGGATTTTTGAATGTTAATTGATGATGTTGAGTGATTCAAATCATTAGCATATGGCTGGGCTTTGTTTAGGATGAAATTGGAGGTGTTTTCGGTTGTTCTTAGAAGGCGATTGATTATTTTTAGTGAGCTATTATTGGGGATTAATGTTGCTGGGATTATGCATGCACAATGATGCATTAA
The DNA here is from genome assembly GCA_030270665.1 of Hibiscus trionum. Lineage (NCBI taxonomy): Eukaryota > Viridiplantae > Streptophyta > Magnoliopsida > Malvales > Malvaceae > Hibiscus > Hibiscus trionum. Next base: position 2,643,521 of record BSYR01000010.1, on the reverse strand, counting down.
TCCTCAGTTGTTATATGAATAAAACAAGGGAGATTAATCCTACATCGATTGGCGAAGATTTAGAGGCGTCAGAAGCTTGAATTCGCATCAGCGAGGAAAGCTTTGCGTTGTCTTTGAGTGAAATGTGTTTTCGAAGCTAGATTAGACTCGAGAGTAAGTAAAAACAAATTTCTCTCGGTATTTCAGTTTTTGGCCATGTTGTTTAAGCCTATGATTTGATGCCAAGCATGCTTTGTTATCTACTTCTTATACATGAATTTTCCATGATAAATGCTTTGTAAATGATGTTACATATGAATACTTTTGAGACTTGGCTAATGGTTTCCGAAAAGTAAACTCATATTGATTTATGAACATTGTTTTTGTGAAGGTAAATGGTTTAATTAATGCATATGGAAAAACAGTGATGTAACATGGTTTGGAATATATATTGGCTAAGTGACAATGAAATAAAGTTATCAAATATAGTTGGCTAGCCATAGGGCTTAAAGTGCACTATAATAAGTCACCTCATGGTTTGTCGAGGAGTGGAATGCCACTATTTTTTTTCTCTAACAGTTGAGAACCGCAACCATCGAGGAGTGGGATACCACTGTATTTTCTCCGATTGGTGGATCTAAAGGTGTGTTTAAAGGAACCACCACAGAAATCCATGTATCTGGTGAGTTTTTCTTAAATGTGATATTATGGTTTAGTCACTCTAATGCCAATATATGAAATAATGTATCACGATGAGATTGGAAAAGGTTTATAATGTGATTTATGATGATTATGCTCCTTAAGCTATGCTAATTGAAATATTGATGCATATCAAAGCTTAAGTTAAGGTGTTGCATATGAGACTATGCATGTAATCCATGATATAATGAAATGAACATGGTTTGCTATGTTTTGAGAGACTTTTGTGAAGCATTGATGATTTATTAACTACTTATTTAGTCTCAAAGCTTGTTTTTACTATAAGGTTTCTAATTGCATTGATGAGTGTTTTTGAGCATCCCTCACTAAGCATCTTGTGCTTATGCTCCATTCTCATCCTTGTAGATAAGTAAGCGTCGGAGGCAGGATTTGGGGCAAGGGATCTTCAAGATTACGGTTTTACATGTATGGTTTTCATATTTAGACTTTTGTAGCAATAAAGGGGCAATGTGGCATTGGGTATTGAGAGACTTATAATATGTTACTCCTTGGTTTTAAGCATGATCCCGAACTGCCATGGATGTATTTTGTGATGTTTGAAGTTTGATATTGGGCTTGTGATAGCTTTTGGATGTTTGCGTAGAGAGCATGCCTTTAGGACTATGTTGAAGTTTTCCATGTTTTGATTATTGATCTTGCTTATGTGGATTTATGGTATAATGATATCTTTTGGTTCATATGTTGATGAGTTGATGTCTATATGATGATTGAAGCATGTTAGGTCATGTATGAGTCCATATAAGTATGAAAAACCAACAAAAATAGACATTTTAGGTCCAGACGTATCGGTACGCGTGTCCCTGTATCGATACGGGTAAGCGTATTTTGAGGCTGAGTTTCGGTACACGTGAACCTGTACCGACACAACCTTTGTATTTTGAGCATAGCGTATCAATACGGGAGAAGGTGTATCGTTACAGTTTTGAGCTACTAGAATCTTGAATTTTGGAATTGTAATAAGGTATCGATACACTTTCTCGTGTATCGATACGGGCTACTATTATTTCAGTTAATGTGTTCTTATGAGTTTTTAATTCTTTCATTTTAGTCCCTAATCTTTGTGAATGTAATTGTATGAGTTTGGATGATTATTTGATGATGAAATTTGACGAGTAAACATGTAACCTGATTAATTAAAAATTGGTAATCCTAAATTTAACGAAGTTTTTCGGGTTTTCCAGATTTATGTTTTGGTCCCTAAATCGCAAAGACACTTAATTGGTTTTCAATCGACGCATGATTCTTTTGAGATTTAATTCGTTGTTAGCATGTACACCATAGGAAATAATATTGCATCTAGACAAGATAAAAAGATAAAATGGACCGTTCCGAAGGAAATGTTTCGGGTTTGTTTTGGCAAACCAAATGTAGTTCGCTCAGTTCGGTCTGACATCTAGGCCGAGTTGAGGGGGATACATTCCATCCGTGATTCAAGATTGAGATATGTTATTATCTTCTTCAAGAGATTCAAGAAAAATGTACTCTTGAGGTATAAAGGTGAGCTCTCCATTTATGGGTTTTGAGGAGTTAAGCTTTTAGAGCTTTTTTTATTTACAGATTGTATTTTCGTAGTTAATCTTCTCCATAATGTTAGTCTAAGATTTGGTTTGAATATCTTGTTTATGTGGCATGTGTGTAACTCCCCAGTTTTGGGACTAGAGGTTTTAAAGGAGGTTTAGGGTCCGTTGAATCTAGATTAGTGATCCATGTCAGTTCGGAGTCGGTTCAGGGAAAACTTGGTTTGGGATATGATAAAATTGTGCGGTGAATGTTTCAGAAGCAATCAATGATTTTAATGCATTATGATGCATTAATCCTCTATTCTTCTGTGGTATAAATAGGGGAGAATACATCGAAAGCAATTGATGAAGTTTGGGGGGCTTCAGACGCTTAATTTCACGTCGACAAATCTTGGTTTCGCGAGTCGGTGAGTGAGAACGTGTTTTCAAGCTTTGAAACACTTAAAAGGTGGTTTTGGGAACTTAGTGTAAGCTCGAAACACTTTACTAAGTTCGAAAGTAAGTAAAAGGATTTACACCCTCGGATTGTGCTATTATGAATTGTTGATGCATTTGATTTTAAATGCTTGTTTCCTACTGTTTTAAAGCATGAATTAAAGTAAGTGATTTACTGTTTTGATGTTATATTGATGAAGGATGCACATGGTAAGTGATCCTTGTATGTATATTCTTATACATGTTTTATGAAGCATGGTTTGATGCTGGGAAATGTGGCTTATTGGTAATGCTTTGAAAACAGTGAGGTTTGTGCTAAATGAGAATTATATTGGAAAGTGATGTTGTGAAAAATTGTTTATAAATGAAATCGGATATAGTTAGCCGGCTATAGGATTGAGTTCACTATAAATAGGTCACCTTGGATGTTGAGTGGTTTATACGGTGTACCGAATACTCCATCCAAGTACCCTAACGATTGAGGAAAGTGTATAGTGTCCTATCTCTCGTTACTGGGGTTATACATCTACTGATTAGTGGTGTTGAGGGGTTTATACGGTGTACCAAATACTCCACCATAGGTGTCACAACGATGGAAGGTAGCTCCCGTGTGTGAACCTTGAGATGCCGATGAGAATGTATGAAGTGTTGGGACAACACATAGGAATCTTTGTATCTGATATGGTTTTGAGAAATGAACATGCTGATGATCACTTGTGATCCAATATAATTGATAATGTATTATGAAATGGTTAATGATGCATAATATGTAAATGTATGTTTTACTCTTTAAGCTTGGATATGGTAGCTATGCATGAAAAGGCTTAAGTTGAATGTTAGAAATGGATTTTCTGTTGAGTTTTTAACACATATTGCATGATGTTTAACATGCTAATTTGTTAAGGAAAGTGCATGGTTTAAAAAGGGCATGAAGGTTTTCAAATGATGGAAAATGGTTTTAATGCATTGATGATGTTTTGGTTTTGAGCACTCCTCACTAAGCCTTTTGTGCTTACGCTCTTATTCGTCCATCAATACAGATAATTGAAGCTTAGGAGGCAGCAAGAGGTAAGGGATTCCAAGGGTCTTTTCTTAAGAATGTATGTTTCGTATTGGACTAGAGTAATAAGAGTAATGAGGGGGGGGGGGGGGTCCATAGTCTATTTGGGTGATGTATACGAACACCATTTGTGAGCATGTTTGATTTATGGTTTTAAACTTGTAAAACACCTTTAATTGATGGATTGTGCATTGGTTTGAGTTTTAACTCTTGAGTGGCTTATTTGCTAGGTTGCATGCCTATTGTTTACCTTTGATGCAATTTGCCATGATTTGATGATGAATATGCCATGAATGATTGATGTTTAAGTATGATGTATGCATGTTGGATTGGTTTAGAATGGATTTAAGTTAGAAAAACCAGCAAAAAATGTCATTATAGGCTCAGGTGTTTTGGTACAATCGAGCTTGTACCGAAACAGTGAGCCTGAAATGGCCTAAGGGTTTCGAAATAGGGAGGGTCTGTTCCGGTATGTTTTGCCACTAGAAACCACTATTCCGAAACACCATAAGGGTATTTCGATACGGGCCCGTGTTCCGAGCCGTGAGGACCTATTTCAATACAGGGCAACCTGTACCGAAACAACTGACAATTATGTTAGTTGGTGGAATACTTTGAAGTTCCGTTTCTTTGCGTTTTGGTCTCTAGATGTTGTGGATGCAATTAAATGAGCATGAATGATTATTTTGAGTTGAGTTTTCACTGAGATGCATGTAATGTGACTAATTAAGGGTTGGTAACATAAAAATGGTATAATTCCTTATAATTTGGTAAAATTACAAAATGGTCCCTAAAATCGTAATTGAATGCAATCAAGTCTTAATCATTGTTTGATTGAGTTATGTATGTTCCGATGTGATGATAAACACTTAGGATTCTAACGATCATCTAGATAAGATAAAAAGAAAAAAATATGGTTGTTTATTAAGGTAAACATTCCCGGTTTACTTCAATATTCCCCGTGTGACTCGTTCGGTTCGGTCTATCGCCTAGGCTGGGTTGAGGGGGTTACATTTGGTGGTATCAGAGCCAAGTTACGAAATAATGAGATGATGGTAAGTTAACGGTAAGTTCATGTGATGTGAATCCAAGTGATTAATGATGTTTTGCTTTGCATGGTGATTGTTATAATCATGTTGATGATGATCAAATGATATGGATACCATGCATGATGATTGTGAAGTATTTGTGAATTGTTATATACATGATGATGGTGTGGGCTGAATTCGATTGATTGCTATGCATGATGCTTGTGAGACGTACGTTGTATGCTTTATGCTATGATTGGGGGAAATTGGGATACCCATTGCATTATTACTATAGTAAAGTGTTTTTAAAATGAAATTGAAATCTTGGATCCTTGCTTGAAGCTGTCCTGATTTCTTGTTTTGTTTTATTATCATACTTTAATTATAATAGCACAATGGGAACGAGGAGAGAGCTACGTTCGGGTACGATTACTTCTACTGGTGAGCAATGAAATCAGGAGAACGAGGTTCTGCTTGGAGGGAATTTACCTCCTCCACCGACTCCACATGTGGGTGAGGAGCAAGAACAACATGGGCAAGCTAGTCCTGTGTTGGGTGATTTGACGCCTTTGGTTCAGGCGATGATTGGGGCATTACATCTGCTGTTGCTAGAGTGCAAGTGCAAGCACCTGTAGTTGGGCAATTGGAATTGCCGTTAGAATTCTTATGAAGTTTGGGAGGCGTTGTGTAAAACTAATGAATTTATTTTGATATAACAAAGGATTTAAGGATTAAATTGAAAAAGAGAAAATGAATTTTTAAGTCCTCAAAACCTCCCTATGTGTTCTAAGAAAAATGTCCATGTCAAAACTTAAGCTTACTCAAATTTCTCTAAGTATTTACCAAGTCAAAACAGTGATTTTCGAGTCACCGTTTCGGAACGGCCTTTAGGCATTTTGGAACGTTTTGAAATTGTTAACCTCTGTTTCGAAACTTGCTTTCCTGTTTCGATACAAGTGTATTGAAAAAACTATTTGTGTTTCGAAACGGATGAAGAACAACAGAACGATTTGAACCATTTCGATACGGCAGTATCGAAACGACCTCAAACGTTTCGAAACGGATTTCAAACTTGGTTTCAAAAAATGATCATTGAATTTTTATAACTAATTTTAAAGATACAATTAAAGCGTATCGAAACACTTTTAAGCCGTTTTGATACAAGTTTTGACAGTGGCAAATAGTTTTGAAACAGACTTCAGAACATTTAGGAACATGCTCTTAGCGTATCAAAACGATCATGTCCGTTTCAGTACGGCCTATTTATTGCACCCAACAGCTATTTCTATTTTGGTCTGTTTCAAAACAGGATCGGGCGTTTCGGAATGAGTAGTTGCAAACTACATTTATGAAGGGAAGATAACATCCCAACGGCTATAATAATGAAGGCAACAACCCCAACGGCTAGAATTCAATGTGAAGGTATAAAAGGGACTTCTAAAAGCACCAGCAACAACTATTGATCCAAAAAGAAATATCTAAACATCAAATTCAAGCTATTATGCTAAAATCCTATATTTTCTTGTAAACCCCAATTGTCGAATATTGTATTTCCAATCTTATTTGTTCAATTGGGTTGAGTGCTTGTAAAAAGGGCTACATTTGTATTGAGAGATACTAGCTATTAGCCTTAAACTTCTTTGTAATCTTTGAGTGAGGATTGAGTCAATTTTTGGGTAGAAAAATTGACCATTTTGTAAAGGCTTCCTCCTAAGCCTAGAAAAGGGGAAGATCAACTAGTGGAGTTGTTCGAAAATCCTTAGTGAAGCTAAGGTAGTGGATGTAGTGTTTAATTTGAACTTGAACCACTTTAAATCTCTTGTCTAGCAAATATTTACTTTCCACTCCACCACCAAAATTTCTAAAAATCCAATTCACTCCTCTCTTGGCTTAAATCGATTCTACGATCCACTCAACAATTGGCATCAGAGCCTACCTCTTTGAAGGATTAACAACCACAAGAGGAGTTCCTAAGAGAGTGTAATCTATTCTAAAGACAAGCCATGACATCTACTTCAACCACCAACATCTATGAGTCACAATCAACCACTAAACCACCCTTCTTCAATGGGGACAACTACCCATATAGGAAGAATCATATGCGTCTCTTCATCAGGTCAACGTATTACATGGTTTGGAATGTAGTGGAAGAAGGCCCCTACATTCCGGTTAAGAGAACCGATGAAGGAAGACTAATTCTGAAAGTAAAGTTAGAGATGACTGATGAAGATAGACGAAAGATGCAAGTCAACGACAAAGCTCTACATATCATATTTTGTGCACTTGGTCCGGATATCTATTCAAAGGTTTAATCTATCGAAAGCGCGAAGAAAGTGTGGGACACTTTGGAGACGACTTATGAAGGAACTGGCGATGTGAAAGAGACGAAGATTGGGTTGCTAAACTTGAGCTATGAGAATTTTAAGATGGACCCCGATGAGAGCGTCTCAAAGAGGTTTGATCATTTTTTGATCATCGTCAATGGCCTTAAAGGATTCGGTGAAGTAATTCCTGAAGATAAGCTAGTGAGGAAGCTTCTATACTCTCTCCCGGAGTCTTGGGATGGTAAGAGGACGACCATCATTGAAGTAAAGAATTTAAAAACCTTGAAGATTGATGAGCTTGTTGGGTCTATTCTTACACACGAGATCATGAAGCAAGGAAGAGAGGAGGAGAAGAAGTAGGAAGATAGAAGGATAGAGAAGCATGAGGTAGAAAAGAAGAAAAAACTAGGAGTTTCTCTCAAAGCCTCTCTACAAGAGGAGAGCTCTTCTAGTGAGGAGGAAGATTTTGAGGAATTGGCTTTGATAGCCAAACGATTCTCACGGTTCATGAAATCCAACCGAGGGAGAAAATTTCAAAGAAATATAGATGTTGAGTGTATAAAAGTTCTATATTTTACCCCTCATTTACCCATATTTTTGCTACATTCAAGCATAATTCATTTCATTTATGAAATGTATTTGCATATACATCACAATTAGATAAAATGGCACAGTTCTTGATGATTTTGGTCACTTTTACAGGTATCTGCTGCGGCAGAACCAGGGCAGCGAAGGAGCAGAGGCAGATTGCAGATCTGGAGTCGAGAAGCAAAGGCTGTCGTGACATCTGCCGTGGCAGCCATGACGATAGAGAATGCTGAGGTGGAAAAGTGAAGTGGAGCTTGAAAGATAGAGGATTTCAAGCCGGTCTGTCGTGGACCACTCCCATATTTTTTCTGAGCCTGGAAGCAGATAAGGCCAAGCCCAAAGTTCAAGGAAGAAACTCAAGGCAAGAAAAGAGGACGAATTCAAGGCATCTACTCAGAAGATTTAGTCTTTAATAGAGTTGCACTTTAATTCGAAATTGTATTCTTGCCATATTAGAAAAATTGGACCCAAGGCCTATATAAAGGCATGTAATTCGACCTAGGGAAGGATATCTCATTCCTAGCCGTCTTCCCCCAAAACCCTTGTCATTTTCCCTTCTCCACCATGTTCTGAACTCCCCCTAGGGCTAAGGGTTGATTCTGTAAAGTAGTTGCAAGGATTGTATTGTTTTAGGAATTTTCTATCAAGCAATAAAAGCACTTCAAGTTTATTTACTTTGGTTTTTCATATCTCATAAGAGCATCGTGAGAGCATTGTGAGGTTATCCATTTGTTTGATATCGAGAGAGTTAAGCATATGAAAAGGGTAGATACGAGTTTTCCAGTTTATGGTTAAACCATCTTGGCTTAGGGATAAGTACAAGGTTAAGTGGCTAAAGAAGAATTCAACAACTTTGGTGTTCACCCTTTGATTCACGCCGAGAGGTATCATCCAAGAAGTGTTCATCAACAAAACTTGGGCATAGGGATAAGACAAGTCATAACAGGGATTCTTGCCAAGCTTGAAGTACAGAGTTGTTGATCGATGCCGTGACATCAACAGACCTCTGTCGCGACAGGTGCTGCCGCGACATGAACGACGACAGACAACAGAAGTTCCTCTAACAGTGCAACACCTGCACTACTAAGCAATTCAATACCAGCCTATTCTCTAAATCTGATTCTTTATTCTTTTACTTTAGTTGTTTCTCAAGATTACTCCACCAATTCAAATAAACTATTTCTTTCTCTTGTGCATCAATTAAAGGATAGAGTTATTTCCAGTCCCTGTTGAGACGATATCCGATACTCTAGTATCACTTTACTACTTGCGTCGTGTACACTTGCACTATTTACGATAAGACTCTTTTACATGCAACAAGTTTTTGATGCCGTTTCCGGGGACTGGCAACATATCTTTACCCTTTTTATTACTGCATTTTTCTTTTTAATTTTTTTTTTGTTTTTAGTGGTGTTATTTACCCCGTGCTTTTCACAAGGTTTTCTATTTGCTTATGCGCAGATCTAGACGAGGTAAAGAACCTGAGTACGAACTAGATCCAGAAATCGAACGCACGTACCAACTCAGGAACCAAGCCCGACTCTTGATAGAAAGAAACAACTATCTTGAGGAGAGACTGGAAGCAATGGTGAACGAAAGGCAAGGAAATGGGTTAAATGACCCCAACAACAATGACCATAGGGTTATTGTTGATCCTCCTAACGATGCCTAAAACGAACGGCCGCCGCCCGCTGCCGCTGCAGCACGACAGTCCTATCGAGACTACATGGACAATGACCATGTTGAACTGGAAACTACCCTGCCAGACGTTGAAGCTAACACTTCGAATTGAAACCTGTCATGTTCAGCATGATAAACTCCGCTGGCCAATTTAGTGGTTCTGCTACTGATGATGCACGAGAACATCTTAAAACATTCCAAGAAATCTGTGGATCATTCAGACTGCTAGGAATAAGTCCGAAAGTACTGAGGCTCCGGCTATTCCCTCATTCGTTGAGAGATATAGCTAAAACTTGGTGGAATAAATTAACGCCAGGTTCAATAAGAACTTGGGCAGATCTCTCTCGTGAATTCCTTTCTCGTTTTAATCCTTCTCATTTATCTGAAAGATTGCGTAACGAGATTGCTACTTTTCAGCAAGAAGTTGACGAACCAATGCACGAGGCATGGGACAGATTTACAACTCTCTTACGGAACTGCCCAAAGCATGGATTTCCCGTGTGAAATCAGGTTGTCAAATTCTACAACGCTGCCAATGCACATACTCGACTGAAAATAGATTCAGCAGCGAATGGGCTATTACTGGATAAAGACGCAGATGAGGCAATGCTAGTGTTGAAGAAGTTAGAAAAGAACTATGAGCAATTTCCTACAGCCTGGAGAGGAGGGAAATGAGGAATATCTGTAAATGAGTATGAAGCTGATAACCCGGTTAAAACACAGATTGCATACCTCACAAAAATAGTCGAAAATCTGCAGCGGAAATATTCTAAAGCTGTATATTCTGCAGAAGAGGTGTGTGAAACCTGTAGTGAGAACCACAGTTCAGAATACTGCCCTTTACAGCTGGAAGAAGGGATGTATGTTGGGAACTATAACAAGCCTAGAAACTATGATTCCAACAATTACAATCCCAACTGGAGGAAAGATCCCAAATTTTCTTGGAGTAATCCGAACAATGCACTGAATCCTCCAGTGCAGAACAACCAGAACCAAGGAGCACCCAGAATTCTGTTGCGACAGCAGCCAACACAGCAGTCGGCAGCAACACCTAGTATACTGGAACAGACCTTGGCGACATTTATGTCACAAACGGGAGCATACATGGCGAACATGGATAACTTTGTTAAGAAAATTTAATCATTCATGGACAAGACATAGATGAGGATGACAAACCATGAGGCTACCCTAAAATCTCTAGAGACACAGATGGGCCAAGTTTCACAGTATATAAAACCGAGGCAGAACAGAGGATTCCCTAGTGATACGGAGGTCACTAGAAAACCCACACATGAGCAGTGTAAAGCAATTACAACTAGGAGTGGGAAACAATTAGAAGGGCCAGAAATAAAAGAAGTACCAAGTAAGGATCCGACCCTAGAGACATCTGCCGTGAACACTGCCCCGACAGAGGAAAAACAACCTACTGTTGACACACCTGCCACGACAGCATAAGGGACAGAGGAGCAAACAAAAGATGTTGAAGAACTTAAGCCTCCTCACATCTGGATTCCATGTGAATGACGCCTTGAAGATTACCGTCCTCCACCCCCTTTTCCACATCGGTTACAAAAACAAAAACAAGAGTACCAACTTAAGAAGATTTATGATATTTTTAAGCAAGTACATATTAATATACCGCTGCTAGAAGCCATTAAGCAGATGCCTGGATATGCTAAGTTTCTCAAGGACGCAATGTCCAAAAGGTCTAGACTTGGGAAATTTGAGACAGTGAAGATGACAGAAGGATGCATGACATTGCATAAGCATCCACCCCAAAAGAAGAAAGACCCTGGGAGCTTCATCATACCATGCATAATTGGCGATAAGTTTGTGGGTAAGGCACTTTGTGATCTTGGTGCTAGCATAATTCTAATGCCCAAATATGTATTTCAGAAACTAGGTATTGGACAAGCAAGGCCCACGACAGTCATGCTGCAGCTGGCAAACCGCTCTTACGTACAACCAGAAGGGAAGATCGAAGATATTCTAGTAAGAGTGGATAAATTTATTTTTCCTGCTGACTTTCTTGTTTTAGATTGTGAAGCAGATGAAAATGCACAGATCATCCTGGGGCGACCTTTCCTAGCCACATGTAGAACTGTGATCGATGTTGAGAAAGGAGAACTGACCATGAGAGTGAATGATCAGCAAATCAAACTCAATGTTCTCCAAGCAATAAAACAAGCTGATGCAGAGGAAGAGTGCAAAGCAATCTCAGAGGTAGTCCTAGACCAACCCTGCATCAGGTCGAACTGCCACGACAGAAAGTATGGTCACTGCCACCGCAATCACCCTGAAGACTGTCACGGCAGCAACGAAGACAGTGACCCCTCAGACACAGAATCATCCGACACTGAAGTTCCTGAGGAGGTAAATTGGATAGGCACACGTCCAGGTAAGTTCTTCGAACCTTTGAATTATACCTCGAATTAACATGCAATCAAAAAGCCTTCCATTGAAAAGCCACCTGTTCTAGACCTTAAACCCCTGCCAGGGCAGCTTAAATATGTTTTTCTTGGTTTAAATGATACGTTACCCATAATCATCTCTTCTAAGTTGACGCGGGAACAGGAGCAGCGACTAATCAAAATGCTACAGCAGCATAAGAAGGCCATTGGATGGACTATAGCTGATATCCAAGGCATCAGTCCAGCATTATGCATGCACAAGATACTCTTGGAAGATGATCATAAGCCGACCATTGATGCCCAAAGACGACTAAGCGAGGCTATGAGAGAGGTGGTGCGGAAAGAATTTATCAAGTGGCTTGATGCCAGAATAATATACGCCATCTCAGATAGCAAGTGGGTAAGCCCGGTGCAATGTGGGCCCAAAAAGGGAGGCATAACCGTAGTAGCCAACGAAGAAAACAAACTAATCCCAACCAGGACTGTGACCGGTTAGAGGGTTTGTATGGACTACCAGGAGCTTAATAAAGCTACCCGGAAGGACCACTTCCCCTTACCCTTTATTGATCAAATACTTGATAGATTAGCGGGGAAACCTTACTATTGTTTTCTTGATGGTTACTCAGGTTATAACCAAATAGCAATAGCATCGGAAGACCAAGAGAAAACCACCTTCACATGCCTGTACGACACCTATGCCTTTCGAAGAATGCCATTTGGGCTCTGCAATGCACCCGCAACCTTCCAACGATGCATGATGGAAATATTCTCCGACATGGTAGAGGATTTCCTAGAAATTTTCATGGACGAATTTTCCGTCTCTGGAGACAGCTTCGACGGTTGTTTAGGCAATCTACAAAAGGTCCTTGAAAGATGCGAAGAGACGAACTTGGTTTTAAACTGGGAAAATGCAACATTATGGTGGATGAAGGTATAGTACTGGGCCACAAGGTTAGCTGTCGTGTCATAGTGGTGGACAGAGCCAAAATAGAGGTTATTGAAAAGCTATCGCCACCCACCACAGTCAAAGGGATTCGATGTTTCTTAGGGCATGCAGGGTTTTATCGACGATTTGTAACTCATTTTTTGAAGATTACCATGCCCCTTCGCCACCTATTGGAACAGAATCGCCCCTTTGATTTTAATGCTGAATGCATTGAGGCATTCAGAATACTGAAGGAGAAGCTGGTAACAGCCCCGATCGTACATCCACCAGACTGGAGTTTGCCATTTGAGATAATGTGTGATGCCAGTGATTACGCTGTCGGGGCAACATTAGGGTAGAGAAGGGATAAGCTCTTCTATGTGATTTACTATGCCAGCAAAACACTGAATGACGCCCAAATCAATTACACCACGACAGAGAAGGAGCTGTTAGCAGTGGTGTTTTCAATCGACAAGTTCCGTCCGTACATACTTGGAACGAAGGTGGTGGTTCATACAGACCACTCAGCACTCAAGTATCTGTTCACAAAAAAAGATGCAAAACCTAGACTGATACGTTGGATTCTGCTGCTGTAAGAATTTGACATTGACATCAAGGATAAAAAGGGAACATAAAACCAAGTTGAAGTCCACTTGTCAAAGCTGGAAAGGCCAATTGGACTTCAAATAATGTCCGATTGAGGCGTGGTTTTAACCGCTACTTCCATGAACATGTAGGATTAATATGATGCCTCTAGAAAAGATAAAAAGGGTAGTAAAAGAAAAAAAATAGGGTTCCTAATCGAAGGGAAATCTTAACGAGGTTTTCTTCGGTTTTCCCCGTGTGGCTCACTTGGTTCATTCTTGCAACTAGACCGGGCTAAGGGGATTACATAGTTGATCATGTCCTAAATTAGTATCTTACTCTTAGGACTAAAAGTGTTACTTTATTCACGTGGGTTAAAGAATTTCATTGTGCCACCTAAGAGTTCGAGTTCTTGTTCCGTATTGCTAACTTGTAACCAATGCTGTTTGTTTTCTCTATTTGAAAATTCAGAGTATGTGGAAATATCCTGAACTTGATAATGTAAGTTTTTGTCATTAAAAAATTTGGGGACGGATTTGTTTTGAAGGGGAAAGAATTGTAACATCCCTAATTCGGGCTTGCAAGAGTTATATGTATGTGATTAGAAATTTGATGTCAATTAAAAAATTATTGAAAGAAACAATGAATAAAGGACTTATTAGGAAAGAATTAAAAAGAGACTACCAATTTTAGGTGACCAAATTATTACAAGATGAGTGTGAGGTTGATCCATGTAAAATAAAAAATAAAAAGGGTGTTAAAATGTGTCATTAACCTAAAACTCCATGGCGGCAATGTGTGGAACCACAATCAGCTTGGGAGAAGAAGAGACCAAATCAATATCCATTTCTTTCTTCTACTTCCATGAGTTAAAGGAGAGTGAGGAGGGAGGGTTAGAAATTGGAGACTTAAAATTCTGCTCTTGTGGTATCAAATTAGTCTTGAAGTTGAAAAATTCCTTGCTCAATTTTGAAGATGAGGTAAAACAATCCTACTTCTCTTTCATTGGTCTTTGATTTTTCTCAGATTTAATGTTAGGTTTTGATTTCTATAGTGGTTGGCTACATAAATTGGATTATGTTGCTGTGAATATGCATGTTTATGGCTGGAAATATAGTTATAGATTTGCATGTGATAAATTGAGTAGATTCAAGATAAAGTTACAATGTGAATTCCGTGTTAATTGAAATTTTAGAGGTTGATTTGTATGATACATAAAGATGTCATATAAGCTTAGGAATTGATTTGAAAGTGTTTATGAATGTTAAAGGAGCTTAGGGTTAAGTCAGTAAAATCTGCCTATAAGTTATGCACTATTAGTAAGTTTCAAAATTCATATAAAATCACATAGGTCAAATTAGAGAATGAATCTTATGTGTAAAGAATCATGTGTATGTCTAGTTTCATTTAAAGAAAACGATGAATGATTTCGAGTCTTGGATTAAAAGATATGAATTTTTAATCGAATGTTAGACAGAACAATTGGAAGCAGTTTTTTGCTCTGAAAAGTCTCTGTTTTGAGACATTTAGGAATTTTCATAATTTTTTTTTTGGATTTTATTAAATTTTGTGGCTTATATCGTTCGAATCGTAGTCAAATCTAGTTTTTAACGGTGTAAAGAAAGTTAAAATAAAATGATTATTCTGTTATGTAGAGTGAAATCTTTGAAGGTAGTGCATGCTATCAAAATTCTAGAAATAGTTGTCTAGTTTAAAAGCAAGAACAACTTGATATTGTATGAATCTTAAGAATGAAATCTGATTAATGTGGTAATTTAAAGCATATGGAATATCTTGAATTTGGTGCATAAATGAATACATGTGATTTTGGACTATCGTGAGTATATTTATATATTTTATAGACTATTTTGATAAGATACAAATGAGTATAGATATGAAATTTGATTGTAATGTGTTAACATATATGCTTGCTGCTCTGTTTTGAGAAAATGAAAGTATATAGCTATAAGCTGCCATGTTGAATGTGTATGAATGCTAAATGGACAGTTTTGATTAGTATAAATTATCCTATGGACTATTTTGCATTGCAAGAATGTGTATGAATGCTAAATGGACAGATTTGATTAGTAAAAATCATGCTATGGACCGTTTTGCTACGTATAAATGTGTATACCTACCTAAAGGACTGTTTTAACTTAAAACAAACATAAACAGACTGTTCTTCTATGTATAAATGTGTATACATGATTACAGAACTGTATAGATGTGAATTGAATATCTATGGACTGTTTGGCAGTTTGTGCAGATTGTACATAAAACTGTGCAGTTTTGTATGTAAAACCAGTACAGTATGTATGTTAAAATAAGTGCAGTTTGACATGTTATTATAATGCAGTTTTGAATGATAAAAATAGTCTTGACATTGCCTTGAGAACAATTAAAATATGTGCAGTTTGATTGATGAAATGTATGCTGATTTGATACGGAATTGTGTGTGTATACATACGTAAATAGTGAATTGTTTTGTATATATGTTTAGGGGCTGCTTTGAACAATAGTAATATGATTTGAGGTTATTCACATGTGTGTTTAGGAAGTTTGATTTGGGCAATAGTCAATAGAACTGTTCTTGCAAATCAAATAAGTAAGCTTAGTATTAATGGCTTGGGTTGGTTTTTAATAACTTTTTGTTTAGTTTGAGGTACATACAATGATATGAGGAATAGAAGAACCAAGTATTGTGAAGCAAGATGTAATTGTGGTTTAGGCATTTTAGATCGTTGGAATAATAGGTGAGTGTAGTAATGCATTTGGATCCTAATTTTGTTTGGTTCTATGTTTAAAATGTATAAATGTTGCATAAAGGTCAAGTAGAGCATATTGGGTTTGGGGTTCAAGCATTGCATTTCAGAAAGGCTCCTTGGTAATGTTGCATTTCATAAGCATTATGTGCCATGCTATGTATGTTATGATCCTTATATTGTGGTATTATGATGAGGCTAGAATGTAAGAAATACTTAAGTATCCTTGATCGTGAAACTCTTTGATAACAAGCAAAGCATAAAGTATTGTAAACTAAGTATCCTTAAGCCTACTTGAGCTATGAGCTCATCATTTTCATAAAGTACAAATTATTGAAATGAATAAGTTTACTTGAGGCATAAAATACCCTCCAAACTTGATAAAGCATAAAATACTTAAGTTGCCTACAGAGGAAACCCTTGGACACTTTGGAATGATACATGGTATTCTTTGGACTATGGTTCCTTGTTAATAAAGATCGAATGATCTATTGGTACTTGTGTACCCTTGTTCGGTATTTTATATACCCTTGTTTGATCCTTATTGGATAGGATTGATATGTTTTCGATACTAGCCATTGCTATATGCTTGGGGCTATATATCGCTTGGAGGATTACGATCAATTTTGAACCAATGTTATTCGTGACCAATTGTGATCCAAGGCAAACTTTTAAAAGACATGATATGTATGTGAAATTAAATAAAGAAGTAAAGAGATTCATGAATAAGTTATGAATCTTGAACAAGCTTTTTGTGAGCATAAAATATGCAAAGCTCTTTGTGAGCCTAAGATGTGGAAAGCTCTTGGTGAGCATAATGTTATGAAAGACTATTGGTGAGCATAATGTTATGAAAGGCTCTTGATGAGTATAAAGTTTAATAACACTCTCAGTGAGTATAAAAAGATTTACGATTCACAAGTTTTAAATACCCTTCTGAAATAAGTCTTTAAATTAAGACATCATCACACAAAGTTAACCTAAATGCTTATAAATCTTATATGATTACTTTTGCTATTTATTTATCATTGCTTGTGTATCATTGGTTACTACCTCACTTAGGCTATGTAATCCTAATGCACTTCATCTTTATGCATATACAGGATTTAGAAGCTTGAGTTCGATCGTGATCAAGGGATTACAAGTCACATTTCAAGACTTTTATGTTTTGCCTTGTTACCTTCTGTATAAACTCCTAGAATGGTGGCATTAATGTATATGTATATACATACGATTCTTCTTAATTTGGCTTGTATAAGCATATATTAACACCTTTTAGGCATGTAAAAGAATTTATGTTCATAGATATGCATATAGTTTTAAAACTTATGCATTATTTTGGTTGGATGTTCTTAATATGCTTGGCTTGTGATTATCTAAAATGAACGGTGTTTACATGAGTTAGCATAAAGAAGAATATGGGCAATTCGATCGATGGCTGCTTAATTTATATGTTTAGTTTAATGCTCCGTGTTTGATAGTTTGGAGATTGTTTATATGATGAATGAGTCATGATTGAAAATGATATTTGAAACATAAATGTTTTATTCTGTCTAAGAGGTCGAACTGCTTATGCTATGGTCTATTTTGGATTGATTGGATCACAAAAATGTATGTACCTGTTTAGGGGGTTGTCTCGATTATTCATGGTTACGATACGAACTGTTTTCATAAGTCTAAATTAAATACGAGAAAATAATTGAACTGTCATGAGTAGTTAATATATATATATATATATATATATATATATATATATATATATATATATATATATATATATATATATACTTGTCTAGTTTAAATAATTGATGCCTTATCCATTCATATGTTATGTTTCTTTGAGACTATATGTTATGTGATGAAATATAGAAAATAATTCATGTAAGAATCATAAATAGGTAACTTATAGAAGTGGATATTAATAAGAAAATAAATGTTCCTAACAATTGTAACTTTTTCAGTGATCGAAGCAAAATTGGTTAATGTACATCAAGTTGATATTAGAGGGCTTTCTTGTTATTCTTTGAATGTTGGCTTAAATCTGTTTGGCCTTTAGTTGATCATGTCCTAAATTAGTATCTTACTCTTAGGACTGAAAGTGTTACTTTATTCACGTGGGTTAAAGAATGTCAAGTTAAAAAGAAAAGTTTTGTAAGCTTACCTAAAGTACTGTATGAAGTTTTAGACTTTTTTTGCTTGTTTCCGAATTCTCTGTGGTAACATTCTCAATTTTGGTTTTCTTCTAAATCGGGTTGAGGGTGTTACAAATACACAAAATTATAACCACAAACTTGGAGTGAGACACGGTGCCACACAGCTTCGAGAACGTACACTCTGAGTGAGGCCTGGTGTCACACAGCTTTGGGAACGTACACTCTTTGGGTGAGACCCGGTGCCACACAACTTTTGAAACGTGCATTTTTTGGTGCGACAAGGTGTCACACAGCTTCAGGAACGTATACCCATGCTCGGAATCTATCGTCGAGCATCTTCGAATGAGACTTGGTGCGACACAGCTTCAGAAACGTACATTAGTAATCTCTAACCATGGTGTTGCAACACTCTTTCTTTGGGTATCCGGATCCCATGAACCAAAGGTAATTCAATCAATCAAATGCCTACCCGACATACAAGCCACGCGATCCCAAGAATCCCCATATTGTTGCTAACCATCATCACATCATTTATTTTACATTACTGAGTTGTTAATACATTATGGAGAAGTATATAATTAATCTCATTTATTGTCCTCAATTATCCATGTTATCTCATTTATCATGGCGTAATTGCATTATTAATATACAGATCAATTTCCATTCTTAAATTACACTTATTCATTATTTAGTGTATCAGGTACTGGCACTCAAACTCGATTATCGATACAGTACCCCCAGGTATCGGTACCCACACACGCACTGATACAAAAATTACTCACTAGAAATCTTAGTTTTCCACAAGTACCGATACGGCCAAAGCTCGTATCAATACCTTATTCGCGGGATTGCACCATTTCCTTGAATTATAGTTTACAACCTTTTATTCAATCGCTAAAGCTTATGAAAGTCATTAGGGTTGATTTATTAACACATTAAATCAATTAATATTAATTACCGACATCATAATCATTTATTCAAATATTACCATTATCCATCTGTTACACAATTTCCTTGGATACATTAATCTATTCGAACAAACATAAAGGCACCACGATTTTCAATCAATTAAACAATCATCAAATAATTATACGAGCATCTCAAGCGACCCTACAAGATCTCTAAAGCATCCACGAGTCACACCATATTCATGACATCATCATGCATTTCATATTTATCGAATCTCATAAAACCAATCTCTACTCATGCTTATTTAATGTCCACTCATTTTTTAGATACTAACACGCAAAGCAACCTCATTTATGATGCTAATGAAACAGTAGGAGTTCGAGGTGTACTAACCTTAATCCGACATTGCTAAAATCCGACATCGGAGCTTCCTGAATACGAATACAAAAATACATTAATTCCAAGCATCCCTTATTCAAATCACAAGGTCAAACGCATAAAAGCAGCTTACCGGTTTTGAATTTGGGAAAATAGACTGGGCCAATGGATCTGAAACATCGAGAAACCCTTGGGTAGGGTCCCTCGGAAAAAGTCAACGGTCAGTCAACACCCGATGAAAGGCTGGTCAACTGTCCAGATAATCTAGTGCGGTGCGGTGCATAGAAAGTTGGGTCCACCCTAGGAGTAGGATTAAATGCGGGCGAGTGCATGGGAGCCTGGGTGCACCTTCGGGGCGTTATTGGTTGCAGGAGATCTCACGTGCACCCAGTCGAGGGGGTTCTAGTCTAGCGCGGTGCACCGAAGCATGGTGCACTTCCTGGCTGGCGCACGCCCTCTCGCATGGGCAACGTGTGGTGGAGCGTCGGTCGTCCTCTGGTGGCCTGATGGCAGTAGTGATCTCCAGATCTGCTCTTCTCCAGTCGGTAAACCTCGTGGTGGTGTTGGTTTCTTCTGGGGGCGACGAAACACAACGTTTCAAGCTCGGTCGAATATTCTCCCACCTCACTCCGGTGAACGACGATGACGTTGGCGATACGAGGACCATGGCCGAACTCCTCGACGCACCAGACTTTTTGGCGGCGGTGGTGAGAGCCACGCCGACCACGATGGCGGTAGATCGTGGTTTAAAGACCCCCTTTACTTTTCTCTCTTTTCGCTCCTTTTTCTCTCTCCCAAAAATATCTTCTCCCCTTTTCTGCTCTCTCCATCTAATCACCAGCCACCCTTTTTCAAATAACCTTATCCACCCATTCTATCTTTATTTTATTTATTTATTATAAGGCCCAAACCCACCATTTTGGATTTAGTCTAACAACCATAATACCTAAATAAATTGGGTCCAACGCCCAATTTGTAAACCCAAAATTTGGGTCGTTACAACTCTCCCACACTTAAAGAAATTTCGTCTTTAAAATTTATACGGGTAAACCTGAGAAGATACTAAAACTTTGAAAACTCTCCAACAATCTCAACATAAACCAATGCGCTACTCTGTTCTCTCACTACACTTGCCAACAACAACCCTTATCTTCCAACGATACAAACATAATCTCAATTGTCTCTTTCTCTTAGAAGGAATCCATCCTCGCTCGGTACAAACCCTATTAACCTACCCATTTCCTTTAAAGAGATCCATCACTATTCGGTGCATAACCAAAGCCATGGAACAAACCCAACGACACCCCGAGAAAATTGTCGCATGAATACATCATCAAAGAAACTTGATGTGATCCAAGCCAGCACCAAACTTCTTTGGGCCTTGTTCACATCAGAGGAGAAGTTGCAAAGTTTAAGAACTTGTTCCCGAGTCGAGGATCTCAACAATTCAAGTTTTCTAGCCTTGAATCTGAGCTTGGAGCCTTGCCATCTTTTGAACAATGTAGCCTCCTACTCATGCATGAGTTTGTATGAGCGTTTATTAAGTTTTAAATTTAATTTCAGCATGTGTACATGAATTAATAATGCTAGGTGTTCAATTAAGCATTTTGTTTCATTTTATGCTTGTTTAGATCATTTAAGCATGATCTTTCATTTAAGTTTGTTAGTTTCATTATTGCATATCAGTTTAATAATGCATGTTTGTTCACTTAATGCATATTAGTTTAATCATGTTTGTGTGTTCATTGAATAAAGTTGGTTCATTGATTAAACTAGTTCATTATTCAAAATAGCTCTTAATTGTTTGATGTATGTTTTTTATTTAATGTTTGAACCAAACCTACCTTTGTGTAGGGCTGTGCAAAAAAATACCCTACAAACCAAAATCGAACTGAAAATTGAAAAAATTGATCCGAAAACATGGTTAATCGAACCGAAAAAATCAGTTTCGGTAATTTTTTTAGAAAAAATATTTTGGTTTGGATACGGTTCGTAGTTTTGAACCAAAGCGGGTAACCAAACTGACCAGTTACATAATATATAATATATAAAATATGCACATTTATACAATTATATTTATAAAATATGCATAATATATAATATATAAAATATTATTTTGGTAAGGTTAATGTTGTGGTGGATGCCTTGCCTTGAGTAACAAGGTTGCGGTAGATTTAAGAGCAACGTTTGCACGGTTGATTGTGACACAAGATGGCCGTCTTTTGGCCGAATTGCAAGCGAAGCCATCTTTGTCCCAATTGATAAAGGATAAACAACCTTATGATGAGGAGTTGGTGCTGCATGTTAAGGATATTATGGATGGAAATCTGACAGATTTTCATTCTAATGATGACATAGTGTTATGTTTCAAAGATCTGATAGTAGTGCCTAATGATGATGAATTGAGGCGCATTATCTTGACCAAGGCACATAGTAGCCCTTTAGTTGTGCATCATGGTAGTACGAAGATGTATTGAGGCTTGAAAGAGGAGTACTATTGGGTTGGTTTAACGAAAGATATGGTTGATTTTGTTGCTAAGTGTATGGTGTGTCAGCGTGTTAAGGCTGAAAATCAGTTCCCTTCCGGGTTGTTGCAACCATTGAAGATACCGAAATGGAAATGGGAGAGAATCACCATGGATTTTGTGTTTGGGTTGCCGCTAACGCCAACTAAGAAGGATTCCATTTGGGTCATTGTTGATCGGTTTACGAAGAGTGTATACGACGTATACTTTGGATAAGTTGGCGAATTTGTATATCGTTGAGATTGTGAATTTGCACAAAATGCCCAAGTCTATAGTTTCGGATAGAGATCTGTGGCATACAACGAGGTTTTGGGAGTGTGTACATCGAGCTTTGGGTACTCGGTTGAATTTCAGTACTTCGTATCATCCTCAGTCGGATGGTCGATTTGAACGTGTGATTCAGGTTTTTGAAGATATGTTGAGATATTGTGTCATTGAGTTCTAAAGAACCTGGGAGAAATAGTTGCCTTTGGTGGAGTTTGCGTATAATAATATTTATCAAGCTAGTATATAGATGGCACCGTATGAGGCTTTGTATGGTAGGAAGTGTCGTACGCCTTTGTGTTGGGCTGAGGTTGGGGAAAAGCATGTTTCCTTGCCTGATGTGTTGAAAAGCACAAATGAAAAAGTGAAGCTTATTTGTGAACGTCTAAAAGCATCCTCAGATCGTCAAAAATCCTACGCGGATTTGAAGTGTAGGGAGATTGAGTATGCGGTTGGTGATCGTGTGTTTTTGAAAGTGTCACATTGGAAGAAGGTGATGCGTTTCAGACATAAAAGGAGTTTAGTCCGAGGTTTATTGGACCATATGAGGTTATGGAGCGTGTTTGTCCAATGGCTTATCGGTTGAGGTTGCCTCCCGAGTTGGAGAAAATTCATTATGTGTTTTATGTGTCGATATTGCGGAGGTATAGGTCAGATCCGTCACATGTTATGCTAGTGGACGATATTGAGTTGCGACTGGATTTGTCTTATGATGAGGAACCTGTAGAGATTCTTGATTCTAGTAGAAAAGTTCTTCGTGGTAAGATGATTGAACTTTTAAAGGTGTTGTGGCGATATCAAGGAGTTGATGATGCCACGTGGAAAAGCAAGGCAGACATGTTGAAACAGTTTTTGCACCTTTTTCCTCTAGGTAAAAATTTCGAGGATGAAATTTCCTAAGTGAGGGAGAGTTGTAACGCCCCGGTTTTGGGCCTAGCAGTTTATGGGTTAATTAGACGGCCCGGTGGATCAGGTTATAGATTCGAGTCAGATTCGGGATTGGATATTTTTATACAAGATAAAAATTTAGAAAAATGGTTAAAAATCCCCTTTTAATATATGTTGATTTATGGTGAAATCAATTTTGGGAAAAATAATTTTGAAATGTGACATTTTGGTCTAGTGACTAAAATGTAATTTTGACAAAACTATTTTTGGTGACTGTTTTGTAAAGAGTAGGAACTTTGAATCTTTAAGGAGATATTTTATTTTAATCTTTTATTTCCCTTACTTTAGGCATTTTTAATAAATGTTTAATTAAATGATAATTAAGGATGATAACGGTTTTAATAAAAAAGGGTTAGTTAAACAAAACATTTTCTTACCTAACTTTTTTTCTCTCAACTTGTCTCTCTATTTTCCTTTCAGGAAAACTAGTTTTTCTCTTCTAAAATCTCCATGGATTTATTCCTTCTCATCCAACTTTGATTCCTAAATGATTTCGTTGGATTTCTACAACAAGCTTCAATTGTTTTCTTGAAGATTTCAATCCAATCTTGCCAATTAAGGGAAAAGCAAGGGATTAGAGGTAATCTTCGTTTTTCTCCTCTAATCAAGGTTCTTCATTGAAATTCTCAAGTTCTTGACTCTTTAAATGTGTTTTCTAATGTGGCTTTATGATTTAATTGCGTAATATGATTAAATCAAGGTTTTATTGATGTATTTATGTGATTTTCGGATTGGATCTATTTTTCTGGGGTTTTAATTGAATCTAATCACGATTTTGATGTTTTATAATTTTGAAATAATGGTTTTGACATTGGAATCCCAAAACTATAAGAATTTGTAATTGTTTAGGTTGATAGTTATGAGTTTTTGGGGAGTTATGGTGGTGTAATGGTTGCTGGAAGTATAAGAATGTTGTGAGATAGTTTTTTAGATGTCTTTTGATGATAATTGATGGTTGAAAGTGTTAGGTATCAGCTGTGTTAAGTTTGGAAGTCAATCGATGTTGATTTCGGTTGTTTCGGATGGGTGTTTGGTAGCTTTTAGCAAGACAATGTTGAGGATTGTTATTGCTAGGTTTATGAATTCATTGTGATGCATTGTGCCTCCGTATTTGTGTGGTTAAAACAGGGGACGTTGATTCTGTAGCTATCAGTGAAGCTTTGGAGGCTTCGGACACTTGATTCGTATCAACAAATTGAAGTTTCATGTGTATGTGAGTGAGAACAAAACCTACAAATTTTAAAAGGTTTGAAGTTGGTTTGGAAACTTAGATTTGAGCTTGAAATGTTTGTCTAAGTTCGGAAGTAAGTATAAGTGAATTCTATCTCTCGATCATGCTTTTACGAAATGGTTTATGCACATGTTTTTTATTACATGGATTTACCTACTGTTTATGCATGATTTATGTAATTATGTGTTTTATACTATTTTTAACATGAAATGATTATGGGTGCACGTGGTAAGTGTGTAAAGTGCTTAAAAGTCCTATATTTTATGTCTAGTTTAGCTCATATTGTCATTGTTCTTAAGCCTATTTTAGTTCATACTTAGGTTTCCATGCATGTTTTAAAGTATCTTTCCTTCATTGAGCTTATTACAATATTTACGATTATTTATGGAGAAAAGACACAGTTTTTGTTGCATTTGCATTACAGGTTACAGGAGACTGCCGCTGGCACCTACCGCGGTAGCACAACAGAAGAATGATCGGAGAGGAGGAAAGAGTAGAATGATCATATCTAGTCACACAGGACAAACCATCGCTGTAGAGAAGAACTGTACTGACACGGTTCAAAGAATAAGTCGCCGAGACAAACTACTGCCAGCACAACTGTCACGGCGGCACATTGGAGATTGGCCAAAGGGGAGTGCGATATAAAGAGGAGAATTCCCTAAAACAGCAGAACCAAGCCACTTGACAGATAAAGCCCAAGAGCACCCAGAAATGACGTGAGAAGACCCAAATAAGGAAGAAGCTTGCAGCCCAAGAAAGCCCACAAAGAGAAGTTATTTTTGGAATAAACTACTCAAACATTTAATTCCAACTCAACCTCCTCCCAAAGAGAGACTTCTTCCCCAAATATGGTTTTCACATGTAACCACCTATAAAAGGAAGGGTTTGACCAAATTGGAAAACAACAAGGAGAGATTAGGATTTTTAGATTTTTTTTGTTTTCTTATTCACATTATGTTCTAAACTTTTCTTAGGGTTAAGTTCGTTTTGTTTAGTAGTTGTGAGTACGGTTTAATTAGTTAAAGTTTTTAATGCAATTTGAATTCAAGGTTTGTTTATTCCATATTCTTCTTCTTTGTTTGCAATAGAATCAAGAGTTCTTTGTGAGCACATCCATTTGTTTCAATTCGAGAGAGTTAAAGCTCAAGAAAAGGATAAAAATGGTTCCCTCCAATTAAGGCGTGAATCAACTTAGCTTAGAGATGAGTTTAGGTTTAAGGCGGCTAAGAAGGAACGTGGGAAGGTTGTTATTCTATCTAGGTTTACGCTGAGAGGTATTGTCAAAGAGTGGGCATCAAAAGTGTTCAAACTTAGAGATAAGTCGGAATTAGTTCAGGACATTCTGTCGAACCTTGAAGGCCCACCGTGTTCCCCGCCGTGGCAGTGTTCAATTCGTCACATTCCGTGGCGGCGTTATCGACTTTGTATCATAAGACTTTTACAAATTTCAACACAGTTTCACACTATGACGCAACTCAATCTTACCCATCTTCTTATTCTAATTACTCAATCTTTTTATTATTCGGTTACTTTAGTTTATGCAACATTCACAACCAACTCAAATCAATTGTGTTTTTACTTTTCTCTGTGCAAAAAATTAATCTTGAAGTAGCCATTCAGTCCCTGAGGAGACGATAATCTTTTATACTATAACTTGACAGAAGTGTACACTTGCGCTCGATTTAGAGAACTCCTATATGCTTTACAAAGTGATCCATGTAAGTATGTGTTTTATATTTCTTTTAAAGCATGAGTTGTTGCTTTGGAAAAGTTTTTTTGTGTTGATGCATATGAAAATAGTGGGTTCATGTTGAATAATAAATTATATTGGCAATTGATGTGGTTTTAAAATGTTATTGGATATAGTTGGCCGGCCATAGGATTGTTATTGCACTATAAAAAGTTGGATGTGGAGGAGGTTTATATGGTGTACCAAATACTCCATCCAAGTGCCCTAATGGTAGAGGGGTTTATGAGTACCGGAAACTCCTGTTAGTGGATTATACATCTATCGATGAGCGGTGTTGAGGGGTTGTACGGTGTACTGAATACTCTACCAAGGATGTCACAACGGTGGAGGGGTTTATGTGTACCAAAAACTCTTGTGTGCGAACCTTATGTGTTGTTGGTGAGAATGTATGAAGTGTTGTGTGAACACTTATTGAATTATTGTATTCGATATAATATTTTGGAAATGGTACTTTGTTTGAGATCACTTGTAAGCCAATATAATTGTTAATGTATCATGTTGATGATGTTGTGGCATAATTTTGATTTATACATGTTTTCTCTTTAAGCCTTGCATGCGGGTGTTATGCATGAGAACGCTTAAATTGAGGTTTAGCAATGAGATTTGCTATTTATCCATGATGCATATGGTTTAATATGCTAGTTTTAGAAAGGTTTAAGTGCATGATAATCAAGGCATGATGTTTTACAAGTGGTTTTAAATGACGTTTTAAATTTTTTGAGAAAATGTTTTCAAATTGCATTGATGGTGTTTTGTTTTAAGCACTCCTCATTAAACCTAGTGTGCTTACACACTCTTTGTCAATCAATGCAGATGATTAAAGGAATGGAGAAAGCAAGTGAGTAAGGAGGATCCAAGGGCTTCATTCTTTGAAAGTATGGTTTCAAACTAGACTTTTAGTAATAAAGGCAATGGGGTTCATTGTTGATTTAGGAGTGTGTTTGTTAAACTCCATGTTTTGAGCAAGTTTATAATGTTGTTTTGGACATGTAAATGGCCTTTTAATGTTTCTATTTGGCTTGGATTGCATTTTGAACTTTATGGGGATGTTTTCTTAGGAAGCATGCCTATAGTTTGTCATATGTGGTTACAATGATGTTTAATTCTTGCTTTGGTGTTTAAAGCTTTTGGTTTTAAGCCTCAAATGTATGTGAATAGGTTGGAAGCATGTTAGATTGGTTTTGGATGGTTTTTAGTGTGTAAAAGTTGAAGAAAGTGTCATTACAAGCCCAGACGTATCAAAATGCGGGCTAGCGTACTGGTACGGTATGCCTAGAATAGCCCAGGCGTTTCAATACGGGCTGAGCCATTTTGGTACGGCTTCCTTAAATTAGGCTATGCATTTTGATACGCGAGGGCGTATCGATACGGGTTTGTCGACTTTGAAACATAAGATGCTCACTGGACAAACGCATATCGATGCAGGCCTTTCTCTATCGATATTGTAACTCCCCGGTTTTAGGCTTAGATGTCTTGGCGAGTCGGGTTGGGCCGGTAGAACCGGTGTCGGTTGTTCGAACTGTTAAAAGGTAGTTTATGGAGATTTAGGTTCGGGATAGGATAAAAATATGATAAAAATTCTTAAAATATTCTAAAATTATATTTAAGAGGTTGGTCAAATCAATTTTACAAAACAAGTTTTCTAAAGTGTACATTTTGGGTAGTGACCAAAATGTAAAGATTTAAAAGTAGGAAAAATTTGTTTTTCAAGAAGAGTCAAAATCTTAGAATATTTAGGGAGCTACATGGAAATTATGTCTTTCCCTAATTTGGCATGTGTTTTAAATGTTTAGAAAATAATTAAAAAGGTTTTACTTAATTAATTAATGTAGTTAATCGGTTAATGAAACTTTTGACGAGCTTTTCATTTCTCACTTTCACTTCATCCAAACAATTCTCATTTTCTCTCAATTTTCCAGAAAATCTTTTCTCTCACACCCTCTCTAGATTTCTATCATTTCTCTATTGATTTCTTCCATTTTCCTTCAAATTTCTTCAAGCAAATCTTGCCAAATTAGAGGAGAAGCAAGGATTGGAGGTAATTTTCATACTATCCCTCTAATCTAAGTTCTTAAATGAAATTCCAAAGATATTTGACTCTTTAGTACTGGTTTGGATTGAGGTTTTGTTGTTAGATTAATAAACTCTTTAAATCTTGATGAAAAATTGGTTTAAAATATGATTTTCGGACTTTGATTGATTTGGCTGGTTTGAGATTGTTTCTAAATGAGTTTTTGAAGGTTTTTGGTGTTGAAGTGGAGTCTTAATCATATAGATCCCGAAATCCTTGAGATCCTTAGTTTTTGAGGTGTTCTTGAGGAATTTGGGTTGCTGGAGGTATAAGGTGGGTTTTAGGTTGTTTTTCGATGTTGATTGTTGAGTGTGTAAAAGTTCTATATTTTACCCCTTATGTAACCCATATTTCTGCCGCATTCAAGCATAATTCAGTGCATTTAGGTAAAGTTTCACATATACATCACATTTAGATAAAATGGCACATTTGCTACTGATTTTGGCTACTTTTGCAGGTATCTGTTGTGGCAGACTCAGGACAGCGAAGGAGTAGAGATGGAACACATGATTGGAGCCGAGAAGGAGGACGCTGCTGTGGCCACTGCCGTGGCAACTATGACGACAACAATTGTGAAGGGAAAAGTGAAGTGGAGCTCGACAAATAGAGGAATTTAAGCCGGTCTGTCGTGGACCACTCCTATATTTTTCTAAGCCCTAGATCAGAATGAAGGCCAAGCCCAAAGTTCAAGGAAGAAACCCAAAGCAAGAAAAGAGGAAGAATTAAAGACATCTACTATGAAGATTTAGTCTTTAATAGAGTTGTACTTTAATTTAAACTTGTACTCTTACCTTATTAGAAAACTTGAACCCAAGGCCTATATAAAGGCATGTAATTCGACCTAGGGAAGGATATCTTATTCTCTAGCCGTCTTCCCCAAAGTCGTTTTCCCCTTATCATCGTTTTCTAAACTTCCCCTAGGGCTAAGGGTTGATTCTGTAAAGTAGTTGCAAGGATTGTGCTGTTTTTAGGAATTTTCTATTCATTGAATAAAACTTCAAGTTTGCTTATTCTGGTTTTCAACATCTTGCAAGAGTATCGAGAGAGCATTGTGAGAATATATATTTACTTAATATCGGGAGAGTTAAGTATACAAAAGGAATAAGTGCGGGTTCTCCAGTTTATGGTTGAACTATCTCGGACCTAGGGATAGGACGAGGTTAAGTGGCTAAGAAAGCAACAACATCAGTGTTCATCCTTCGATTCACGCCGGGAGGTATCATCCATGACATGTTCATTGACAGTATTTGGACCTAGGGATAGGACAAGTCACAACAAGGATTCTTGCCAAACTTGAAGTACAGAGTTGTGTGATCGCTACCGCGACAACAACAGACTGCTGCCGCGACAGGTGCTGCCGCGACAGGGACGACGACAGAACATGAATTTCTATACAGTGCAACACCTGCACTACCGAGCAAATCAATATCGGCCTATTTCTTAACCCTGAATCTTTTATCTTGTTATATTCAATATTCTCCAATATTATTTCCAAACAATTTAAACTCTCTTATTTCTCTCTTGTACAACAATTCGAGGATAAAGCTATTTCCAGTCCCTGTGGATTCGACATCCGATACTTCGTGTATCACTTTACTACTTGCGTCGTGTACACTTATACTCTATTGTGATAGATTATTTTACACGCAACAAGTTTTTGGCGCCGTTTCCGGGGACTGGCAACATATCTCTACCCTTATTTTTACTGCACTTCTTTTTAATTTTTCTGTTTTTATTGGTATTATTTACCCTGTGCTTTTCACAAGGTTTTCTGTTTGCTTATGCGTAGATCTAGATGGGGCAAAGAACCTGAGTACGAATTAGACCCTGAAATCGAACGTACGTGCAATCTCAAGAACTGAGTCCGCCTCTTGATAGCAAGAAATGACTATCTTGAGGAACAACTAGAAGCAATGGTAAACGGAAGACAGAACAATGGGGTAGATGATCACCAAGGGTTTATTGGAGATCATCCCCAAGATGCCCGTAATGGACAACCCGCTGCTGCCGAGGCCACACAACGGTCCTGTCGTGAGTACATGATCAACCATCATGTGGAATTAGAGACCACCTTGCCAGATGTAGAAGCCGAAAATTTCGAGCTGAAACCTGTTATGTTCAGTATGATAAATTTCGCTGGCCAATTTAGTGGTGATGCAACAGAGGACGCCCGAGAACATTTGAAAACGTTCCAAGAAATTTGCGGATCGTTTAGACTACTAGGAGTAAATTCGGAGATACTGAGGCTCCGATTATTTCCTCATTCACTGAGGGACAGAGCTAAAATTTGGTGGAATAAACTAACGTCGGGTTCAATACGAACTTATGCGGATCTTACTCATGATTTTTTTATCTCGTTTTAATCCTTCCCATTTTTCTGAGCGATTACGTAATGAAATGTCTACTTTTCAACAGGAAGATGACGAGCCAATGTACGAGGCATGGGATAGGTTTACAACTCTGCTAAGGAATTGCCCGATGCACGGATTCCCCGTGTGGAATCAAGTCATAAAATTCTGTAATGCTGCCAACACACACACTCGGATGAGAATAGATTCAGCAGCAAAAGGACTGTTGTTGGATAAAGATCCAGACGAAGCCATGGTAGTATTGAAGAATCTAGCAAATAATGACGAGCAATTTCCGACAGCGATGAGAGGTAAACGAGTGTTAGCTGTAAAAGACTATGAGGCCGACAATTCCCTAAAGACACAGGTTGCGTACCTCACAAAGGTAGTAGAAAATTTGCTAAAGAAAGACTCAAAACCTGTCTACTCTGCAGAAGAGGTATGTGAAACTTGTAGTGGGAATCATAGTTCAGAAGACTGCCCGTTACAGCTAGCGGAAGGGTTGTATGATGGAAACTTCAATAAATCGAGAAATTACGACTCCAAAAATTACAACCCCAACTGGAGGAAGGATCTCAAGTTCTCATGGAGCAACCCAAATAACGCACTTAATCCTCAGGTGCAGAACAACCAAAACCAAGGGGCACCCAAAATTCTGACACGACAGCAACCACAACAGCAGCCGCAACAGCAGCCGGCAGCCGCACCTAGTATACTGGAGCAGACTTTGGCCACATTCATGTCACAGACAGGAGCTTACATGGCAAACATGGATCACTTTGTCAAGAAGACTGAGTCATTCATGGAAAAAACAGAGATGAGAATGTCTAACCATGAGGCTACACTGAAATTACTCGAGACACAGATGGGTCAGGTTTCCCAGCATATTAAGCCAAGGTAGAATGGAGGATTCCCTAGTGACACTGAGGTCGCTAGACAACCCACACATGAGCAGTGTAAAGCTATTACAACTAGGAGGGGGAAACAACTGCAAGGTCCGGTGATGAAACCCATACCGATTGAGGAACCGACCTTAGATACATCTGCCGCGAACACTGCCCCGGTAGAAGGTAAACAACCTGCTGCCGCCACACCTGTCACGACAGTAGAAGGGACATAGGAGTTAGAAAAGAACGCTGAAGAACCTAAGCCTCCTCAGATATGAATACCATGTGAAGGACGTCTGGAAGATTAACGTCCTCTACCTCCTTTTCCACAGCGGTTACAAAAGCAGAAACAAGAGTACCAGCTAAAAAAGATCTACAATATTTTTAAGCAGGTTCACATCAATATACCGCTATTAGAGGCCATCAAGAAGATGCCCGGTTATGCAAAATTTCTCAAGGATTCTATGTCGAAAAGATCCAGATTTGGGGAATTCGAAACGGTAAAAATGACAGAGGGATGCATGACTATCTTGCACAGGCATTCACCCTAGAAGAAGAAGGATCTTGGGAGCTTTATAATACCGTGCATGATTGGTGACAAATTCGTGGGTAAGGCACTTTGTGATCTAGGTGCTAGCATAAATTTAATACCAAAATCTGTGTTTCAGAAATTAGGTCTTGGATGAGCACGGCCCACGACATTCATGCTGCAACTGGCAGACCGCTCTTACGTACAACCAGAAGGGAAGATTGAAGATATTCTGGTAAGAGTGGATAAGTTCATTTTTCCTGCTGACTTTCTTGTTTTAGACTGTGAAGCAGATGAAAATGCACCAATCATCATGGGGCGACCCTTCCTAGCCACAGGCAGATCTCTGATTGATGTAGAAAACGGAGAACTGACCATGAGGGTAAATGATAAAGAGATAAAACTAAATGTTCTCCAAGCAATCAAACATGCTGATGGAGAAGAAGAATGCAAGGCCATCACTGAAGTAATCTTTGACCAACCCTGCATCAAGTCGAGCTGCCATGACATAAAATTTGGTCACTGCCACGGTAGTCATCTAGAAGACTGTCACGGCAGCAACGACGACAGTGACTCCTCCGAATCAGACATATTCGACACTGAAGGTCATGAGGAGGTAAACTGGATAGGCAATCGTCCAGGTAAGTTATTCGAGCCCTTAAATGATACCTCGAATGAACACATAATCCAAAAGCCTTCAACTGTAGAACCACCTGTTTTAGATCTTAAGCCTCTGCCAGGGCAGCTTAAATATGTTTTTCTTGGTTTAAATGATACGTTGCCCGTAATCATCTCTTCCAAGTTAATGCATGAACATGAACATCAGTTAATTGGGATGCTGCTGCAGCACAAAAAGGCTATTGGATGGACGACAACTGACATTCAAGGCATCAGTCCGAAATTATGTATGCACAAAATTCTCCTAGAGGATGATCATAAGCCGACCATTGATACTCAGAGATGTTTAAAGGATGCTATGCGAGGAGTGGTGAGAAAGGAGATCATCAAATGGCTCGATGCTGGAATAATTTATGCCATCTCGAATAGTAAGTGGGTGAGCCCGGTGTAGTGTGTCCCCAAAAAAGGAGGAATAACCGTGGTGACCAATGAAAAGAACGAAATAATCCCAACCAGGACTGTGACCGGTTGGAGGGTTTGTATGGATTACCGGAAGCTTAACAAAGCTACTCGGAAAGACCATTTCCCCTACCTTTTATTGATCAAATGCTTGATAGATTACCAGGGAAACCTTACTATTGTTTTCTTGATGGTTACTCAGGTTACAACCAGATAGCTATTGTACCGGAGGATCAAGAGAAAACTACCTTCACTTACACATACGTCACTTATGCTTTTTGGAGGATGCCATTTGGACTCTGCAACGCACCCGCAACCTTCCAAAGGTGTATGATGGCGATATTCTCTGACATGGTAGAGGACTTCCTGGAAATATTCATGGACAATTTTTCCATCTTTGGAGATAGTTTTGAAGGCTGTTTAGGCAACCTACAGAAGGTGATCGAAAGATGCGAGAAAGCGAATCTGGTCTTAAACTGGGAAAAATGTCACTTCATGGTGGATGAAGGGATAGTCCAAGGCCACAAGGTAAACTGCCACAGAATAGAGATAGACAGAGCAAAGATAGAATTCATTGAAAAGCTGCCGCCACCCACCACAGTCAAGGGAATTCGGAGTTTTTTAGGGCATGCTAGGTTTTATCGAAGATTTATTGCAAATTTTTCGAAGATTCCCAAGCCTTTATGCCACTTGGTAGAGCATAATCGTCCCTTTGACTTCAATACTGAATGTACGAAGGAATTTAGAATCCTGAAAGAGAAGCTGGTAACAACCCCAATTGTATAACCACCAGACTGGAGACTTCCATTTGAAATAATGTGTGATGCCAGTGACTATGTTGTAGGGGCATCACTTGGGTAGAGGAAGGACAAGCTCTTCCACGTAATCTACTACGCCAGCAAAACACTAAACGATGCCCAAGTAAACTACACCACAACAGAGAAAGAACTATTAGCAGTGGTGTTCTCAATTGACAAGTTCCGTTCATAAATACTTGGAACGAAGGTGGTGGTCCATACAGACCATTCAGTACTGAAGTATCTGTTCGCAAAAAAAGATGCAAAACCTAGACTAATACGTTGGATTCTGCTGTTGCAAGAATTCGACATTGAAATCAGGGACAAAAAGGGGACAAAAAACCAAGTCGCAGACCACTTGTCAAGATTAGAGATGGGAAAGAGTCTACCGAAAGACAAGACCAACATACTGGAGACCTTCCCAGATGAGCAGATGTTGCTGCCACAAGCACTGCCGCGACATCCATGGCAGTAGGTAAGTTTTCTGAACTTCCTTGGTACGTTGATTTCGTTAATTACATTGTTAGAGGAGTACTCCCTCATGAACTTAATTACCAAGCAAGGAAGAGGTTCCAAAATGATGCAAAACATTATTATTGGGACGAAGCTCTTCTTTTCAAACATTGTGCATATCAAATTATCAGGAGGTGTGCACCACAAGATGAATAGGAAGCTGTGCTTCATCACTGCCACGCTTCCCCATATGGAGGACACTTAGGTGGAAACAAAACCGCTGCCAAGGTTTTGCAATCTGGTCTGTATTGGCCCACACTATTCAAGGATGCCCAAGCCTTCTACAAAAGTTGTGACAAATGCCAACGGACTGGGAACATCTCAAGAAGACATGAGATGCCATTGCAAAACATCCTAGAAGTCGAAATCTTCGATGTATGGGGAATCGATTTCATGGGACCATTCCCAACATCTTGTGGGAACCTCTACATCCTACTGGCAGTGGATTATGTGTAACCCCCTCAACCCGGCCCAGACGGTTGACCCGAATTAAGAAGGTCACACGGGGAAAACCAAAGTCAACCCGAAAGTCAACCTTGATTAACGACCCTTTTTTTCCTTTTTAATCTTGTCTAGATGCACATTAGTCCTATATGTGATCACTCAAACACCATACTCAAAGATCACAAACATCAGAGATCAAACGGGGACCCAAATGAACAAATTACAATTTTAGGGACCAAACTGTAATTTCTGATAAATATGGGGACTTAACCCAAATTAAAGTTACCATATTGCAATTAGTCAGGTTTCATGCTTCACTGCCAAATTTCAGCTCAAACGGACATCCCAAACTCATACAATTGCACAAACAAGATTCAGGACCAAAATGCAAACTTTTCAAAACATTTAACTGCCAATGTCAGCCCCCAACGGTCACCCATTCCGAAACAGGCTTAGCCCGTTCCGAAACGCGGGGCCGTTTCGCAACGCGTACCGAAACGGGGGTCTGGCAGTATCCTTTCCGTTTCGGAACGGTCCCTCCCGTTTCGGACGCCTGGGCTTGTTTAAGGCACCCGTTCCGAAACGGTATTGGCTGTTCCGAAACACCCTGCACAGCAAGCCTCAAAATGCATTCTTAAACATGCAATTAAACATCCAATCATGCTCCAAAAGCCACCAAACTTTGCCAACATGCAATTCAACATAAAAGAGGCATACTTGCATCAACAATTCAACAACATGTCAACATACACGAAAAACCCCAATTTCAAGGTTAAGCTTCCAACATAAGCAACCATTTAAACAACATACTTCCAATTCAAACTCATAAGCCAAACCATGTTCCAACAACATCAACAACACAAAACCATACTTGTCCGAACATATACAAACACATACATCAACCCAAGAGATTCTACCCCATTGCCTTTATTAACTATAGCTATTAACCGAGACATACATCTCAAGTGGAGTCCTTCTTGAATCCCTTGCTCCTTGCTGTCCAAACTTCAAGAATCTGCATTGATGGAAAAAAAGGAGCGTAAGCATATAATGCTTAGTGAGGAATGCTCAAAACCAAAACACCATCAATGCAGCGAGCCATAAATCACTTTTAAAACAAACTCGATTTGTTTACCAAAGCCATGTTTGAAAACCCCTTTTTAACAACAAGCTCAAAACCATGCATTGCACATACATGAAAACCAACCCTTAGCTTAGCATGCTAAGAAAACCTTTTCAAAGCACAACTTACAAAATCATCCATTTAGCCAAACCATGCATAAACACCTTATGCAAGCTAAAACAAAACCTTGGAAAACACTCCCATTTCACAACATACCTTTCTTAAACTTGAAAGCCAATTCAAGCAAGAATCTTTTAAAACCATTTCACAAACCAACCAACACATGCATTAAACCAAAGGCAACATATATGAACCACAACATCATCATCACATGCCTTTAAAAACAAGTCTTAACAAGACTCCAATGCACTAAAGATATTTCATGCTCACATGCATCATTTTCCAAATGATAATCAACACTTGTTCAACTTAACAAGTAAACATGCATTCACAAGCATTATACACTTTCCATGCAACCATGCATCTTTTCAAGCATCTCATGCTTCACATGCAATTATGCATCAATTCAAGCATCCCATGCTTCATCACAATCAAGAACATCATATTGGCCTTCAAGTGATCAACCACATTCACTTTTCAACTCAACACCCAATCGGGTACGCGGATTCCGAGCGTTGTCCCTACGCTCCATACACCCTACCAATCCAAGGTCTCCCAAATGGACTTTTAAACACCATTTGACCTCAACATCCTAAGGTTCCCTTGTATGGACTTTTAAACACCATACAACCTTAGCTTTCCCGAGGTTCCCATGTATGGACTTTCAAACACCATACAACCTCAACTTTCCCGAGGTTCCCATGTATGGACTTTCAAACACCATACAACCTCAACTTTTCCCCAAGGTTCCCATGTATGGACTTTCAAACACCATACAACCTTGACATGCACAAGGTTCCCATGTATGGACTTTCAAACACCATACAACCTTTGCATTCACCGATTGGTAGTTGTATAACATCACTAACGAGATCCGGGACACCCTACACAAGATCCACACATGGACTTAACCCCGCCATTGTGATCTCAACAAGCACAAGGTTCTCACATATGGACTTTTAAACACCATATAACCTTTCCTCAACCAAGGTCCTCGAATGGGCAACACCTCCATTATGACCTCAACCATCTCGTTAGGATACTTGAAGGGAGTTTACCGGTCCACTCTTGACCACTCCACCTCCAAGGCGACTTAATTCACGGTGCACCCAATCCTATAGCCGGCTAACTATATCCGATCAAAGAACCAAGAACCACTTACATCACTTGCCAATATAACCACCTTACCACATTAGTCCAATGTTTCACATGCATAACCAATATGCAAAACCATTACCACATTAATCAAATGATTCACATGCATAACCAATATGCAAAAACCATCATTTACCAACATTAATTCACTGTTTTAAAGCATTAGACAAAGCCATTGAACAACATGCAACACCATGCATCAAAACCACATTTCCAATGTATAAAACCAAGGATCTCTTACCTTGAGCATCCTCCACATTTGGCTTTCAAAACCAGCATTGAACCATGCTAAAATATGCTTTCAAAACAGATTTAAACCATGCAAAACACATGCATTTCAATCATCAACCACAATTGCTTAAAAGCCAATTCCACAATCATAATTCAAGAGCGAAAAACCATTCACTTACTCTTGAGCTTAGCAAAGTTGTTTAGACTTACACTAAGCTCCCAAAAACCTTCAAACCTTGGTTCAAAAGCTGAAAACCCAACTTCACTCACCGATAACCAAAACAAGGCTAGCCACCAAGCCTTCCAAGCATCCGAAACCTTCCGCAACACCTCTAAAGCTCACGGATCAAACTCCCCTGTTTCAAGCACACAAAAACAGCACATTAATGCATCATTATGCATTAAGAACAGCAGCCACACAACCAAACTCGCTGCTCATCACACAACCAACAATTCGGCTACCAAACACAACCGAAATCACCTCCAAACACTACCAAAACTTAACCCAGCCAAGATCCATCACTTCTAACCATTTTTAAACATCAATCAACATCCAAAATGATCACAAACACGTCCTTATACTTCCAGGTACAACAGATCACCAAAAACACTCCAAAAACAACCAAAAACTCAAGCCAAACTTAGGAAATTCAACCTATCCGGGATTGCATTAATTAAACCTCAACTTCTAATCAATTTAGCATTCATTTAACATCATTTTGACACTTCAAAACACTGCCCAAACAGATCACACGAAAATTTCACCAAAATCGCCAAATCTTGCATTTTAAGCCAAAATCAAGATTTCAATTGAAAAGCCTTTAACAAAACACAAATCAAGGATTGAGAACTTGGGAATTTCAATAAAGAACTTAAAGTTCAGAGGAGAAGGACGTTCTTACCTCCAAACTTGAGTTTCTCCTTTTTAGAGCCAAAAAGCTTGATGAAACAACTTGCAAATTGAGAGGTTTTGTTGATGAGATGATTAGGAATCAAATGAGAGTTGAAATGAGTGATTTGAGTGACAAAATCAGAGAGAAAAGATCTGGAGAGAATGTGTTTGGTTTGAGAGAAAAGATGAGAGAAAATGGTTGAGAGAAAAGTTAGTTAGAATTAGGAAAATATCTTCCCTCCACTTTTCTTTAGTTTAAGAACATTTAATTAATCATTTAATATATTTAGAAAATCTGGAGAAACTCCCATTGGGTAAATAGCTCCTTAAAGATTCAAAGTTTCAATCCTTTTTAAAACAGTCACGCAGTTTTCAAAAATTACATTTTGGTCACTAACCCAAAATGTCACCCTTCCAAACCTCATTTTCCAAAATTGATTTCACAGTTCACTTTTATATATTAAAAGATGATTTTAGAACATTTTTCTATATTTTTAATGCAACCCGAACTAGGCTTTCCTAAATTCACTCTTATATATTCGATCAGCACTTTGACCAAACCGGTCAACGCCCAAAACTTCTGAGCCGAAAACCGGGGCGTTACAACTCTCCCCCCCTTAGGAAATTTCGTCCTCGAAATTTAACCGGCGAAAAGGGAACAACAACTTTCTCAAAACACACACAAGGCAACACAAAAACCTCAACCAACACTGAACACTTTCCACACAAAACTCCACTGAACCCAACACCACCACATGCTGTTCACAAACCCAGAACACTCAAAGATAGCCACAACTTAACCTTCCACATAACCGGACTGTACACAGCCCCAATATCAACCTGAAGAACTTCAGCTCTTACAGCACACATCATTGCAACACACAACTCCCAAGACCTGTTTACACAGAGACAACAACCAATCCAATTCAGCCACTATTCAACCTTCTCTGCTTCTAAAACTCTTGCAAACTCCCAAACCTCTTCCAAGAATTTCCAAACAAGAAAAAATCCTTAAACATCAACTGCTTACCCAAACTCCCCAACAATGCTGATAATCCTTCACAACTGCCGCTAACATTACCAAAACGACTCTCCAGGTCTACTCACCCACAAACCAAAATTTACATCACAACCCCAACTCGACTCCGCCAGCTGTTCCACACACCACCAACTGACTTCAGACGGAACTTCCTTAACCACAACCAGCCAACCACCTTTCACAAGAATCCTTTCAAACAACACTGACCCTCGACCTTTCATTGCTTAACCACCACAAGCTTGACCGCAACACTTGCCTTGCCAGAACATTGCCCAACCTAAACATACATATCAACTCCTCAACTCCTCAAAGGTTGCTAAGAACCAGCACTTGCAAACACAACCCTTCCACAACAACTTAAATGCTAAGCTACCTCAGCACCTAAAAACACAACCGCTAACCTGCAACAACACTTAACACAAAGGAACTACCGCTCCCACTTAGCTATTCAAACCACTTGACCGATCCTACTTCAACCGGTACTCCTCACCACCAAACCACTAAACTCCTTAAACAACAAACACTATCCTTCCACCAACATGCTATACCACCCTCGCCATTACAAGCAACTAGCTTAATATTACTTCTAACCCTCACTCAGCACCAAAACAACCTCTAAGAACCCATCATCCAACCTAACCCAACCACCACACTAACAGATTCGATTAATTATTAGCGAGTGTGAACATCATATGCATGATCACCAACATGCCCTATCAATGCCTGATGTACATGTATGCAAAACCTCTAATGTCATGCCACATGTATGCATGGACCAACATATATAATATAGCATATAACAATGATTTTATTTATGCATGAATGCCAGTTCACACCCTCCAATAACATCCTCAGAATCCGTCTAAGAACAACCTCCTACCTCACTTCTAACTTATCTAACTCCATCATACCAACAATTATTAACCACAAGATTCTCACCTAAGCCTTCTTCACACCAAAGATGTTTCCGAACTACAACTATTACCCTAACAACTAGCAACAAGACTAAACTTACCACGCAAGGAAAACCAACAGAAACCAAACTAAGGTAACTAGAGCAAAGATTACTAAACAAGGTTACCTGAAAGCACAACACCACCCTGAAGCTTCATCAGACGAACTCTCTTCCTCGCGGAACCATCATCCTCCTGCCGCACCACTGCAGCACCAGCTAACACACCAGGGTCACCACCAACTCCTTGCAGTAAGGGACCTTGGCTGTTCCGAGCCAACATCAAACAATCACGTCTCATGTGTCCAGCAGACCCACATTTCCAGCAATTCTCCTTTCCCACACTCTTCACAACTTTCTGCTCTTTCTGCCACTTCTGAACCTTGCCTCGGCCGTGCCCACGACCTTTCTGAGATCCTTTGGCTATCACCAAAGCTGACTTCACTCCAAGAGGACAATCACGCTTAACATGCACTTTGGAACCACAGTTCCAGCAAGCACCCGCGCCCCAACAACCTCCAACATGGCGCCTTTCACAACGGTCACACACCGGTGGCTGAACTTCCACTCCTTGCCCAAGCAACACTTGCTCTACAACAACACCACCGTCACATTGCTCAACCCTTGGAAACTTCCCTCCAAGATACCTTTCATAAAAGGCAGATACAAAGAAATCCCAATCAATATCATGAATATGTGACGCCACTGCCACAGATGTCCACCAGACGCATGAATCCTCCAACATCAGAGAAACAACACTCCCCAGCTTACAAGCAAGATCACAGCCTTCCTGATCCAAGATC
This sequence comes from Hibiscus trionum, assembly GCA_030270665.1. Lineage (NCBI taxonomy): Eukaryota > Viridiplantae > Streptophyta > Magnoliopsida > Malvales > Malvaceae > Hibiscus > Hibiscus trionum. The sequence goes on along the minus strand of BSYR01000010.1, from coordinate 2,602,362 downwards.
AGAACCACACTGGCCAACCAGGCCTCAAACATCTCCGGTGTAGAACCACGATATTCCACAGCACCCAAAACAAGCAAATGCTGCTTCGGCAAACCCACACATCCCACAGCCAGCACATCCACTGACTTTACCTTTACCACAGCCTGAGATGTTCCCAACACCTCCTGAACATCAGATGATGAACTCTTCACCACAGAACCAGCTTCTTTCCCTTGCCTTATCACCTCAACCCCAGGCACAGAAAACTGAGACAAAACACCTCCACGAAAGGGTGAATTCCACGCCTTAACAACCTGCCCCAAGGCAGCAACCATCTCACCCAACTGCCATTCTTTCATCAACTTAGCCATACTACTAACAACAACAAACATACAATCACAACAAACAAACAAACCAGTTAGACCAACATTAAGCAAGGATTCAAACTCCAACTCCAAAATAACACAATAGCTATATTAATAAGGCAATGGGTATCCCGAATCCTCCCCTTTACATGACATAACAGTCAACACAACATGGATATCACAACATCAAGCATATCAATCTACATACTCGATCATGCTTACATCCAACAGCATCCATTTGCATCAGCATATTATCAACATAACATACTCATTACACAATCATCAAGCATAACACCAGCTCACAACATCAGCACATAACCACATTAATTCACCAATGATTCATAAACACAAAGCATGCTCGAAAACATCAGCAACTTGATCAGAAACATCAACAATTTGCTCAGAAACATCAGCATCATGCCCAGAAACACGTGTTTCAACCAACATTCAACCAACTTTCATCCACACAACAAGGTAAACATCAACACACATCACAACAACTTACCGTTTTCCCCAAGCATTCGCAACTCAGCTCTGATACCACCAAATGTAACCCCCTCAACCCGGCCCAGACGGTTGACCCGAATTAAGAAGGTCACACGGGGAAAACCAAAGTCAACCCGAAAGTCAACCTTGATTAACGACCCTTTTTTTTTCCTTTTTAATCTTGTCTAGATGCACATTAGTCCTATATGTGATCACTCAAACACCATACTCAAAGATCACAAACATCAGAGATCAAACGGGGACCCAAATGAACAAATTACAATTTTAGGGACCAAACTATAATTTCTGATAAATATGGGGACTTAACCCAAATTAAAGTTACCATATTGCAATTAGTCAGGTTTCATGCTTCACTGCCAAATTTCAGCTCAAACGGACATCCCAAACTCATACAATTGCACAAACAAGATTCAGGACCAAAATGCAAACTTTTCAAAATATTTAACTGCCAATGTCAGCCCCCAACGGTCACCCGTTCCGAAACAGGCTTAGCCCGTTCCGAAACGCGGGGCCGTTTCGCAACGCGTACCGAAACGGGGGTCTGGCAGTAGCCTTTCCGTTTCGGAACGGTCCCTCCCGTTTCGGACGCCTGGGCTTGTTTAAGGCACCCGTTCCGAAACGGTATTGGTTGTTCCGAAACACCCTGCACAGCAAGCCTCAAAATGCATTCTTAAACATGCAATTAAACATTCAATCATGCTCCAAAAGCCACCAAACTTTGCCAACATGCAATTCAACATAAAAGAGGCATACTTGCATCAACAATTCAACAACATGTCAACATACACGAAAAACCCCAATTTCAAGGTTAAGCTTCCAACATAAGCAACCATTTAAACAACATACTTCCAATTCAAACTCATAAGCCAAACCATGTTCCAACAACATCAACAACACAAAACCATACTTGTCCGAACATATACAAACACATACATCAACCCAAGAGATTCTACCCCATTGCCTTTATTAACTATAGCTATTAACCGAGACATACATCTCAAGTGGAGTCCTTCTTGAATCCCTTGCTCCTTGCTGTCCAAACTTCAAGAATCTGCATTGATGGACAAAAAGGAGCGTAAGCATATAATGCTTAGTGAGGAATGCTCAAAACCAAAACACCATCAATGCAGCGAGCCATAAATCACTTTTAAAACAAACTCGATTTGTTTACCAAAGCCATGTTTGAAAACCCCTTTTTAACAACAAGCTCAAAACCATGCATTGCACATACATGAAAACCAACCCTTAGCTTAGCATGCTAAGAAAACCTTTTCAAAGCACAACTTACAAAATCATCCATTTAGCCAAACCATGCATAAACACCTTATGCAAGCTAAAACAAAACCTTGGAAAACACTCCCATTTCACAACATACCTTTCTTAAACTTGAAAGCCAATTCAAGCAAGAATCTTTTAAAACCATTTCACAAACCAACCAACACATGCATTAAACCAAAGGCAACATATATGAACCACAACATCATCATCACATGCCTTTAAAAACAAGTCTTAACAAGACTCCAATGCACTAAAGATATTTCATGCTCACATGCATCATTTTCCAAATGATAATCAACACTTGTTCAACTTAACAAGTAAACATGCATTCACAAGCATTATACACTTTCCATGCAACCATGCATCTTTTCAAGCATCTCATGCTTCACATGCACTTATGCATCAATTCAAGCATCCCATGCTTCATCACAATCAAGAACATCATATTGGCCTTCAAGTGATCAACCACATTCACTTTTCAACTCAACACCCAATCGGATACGCGGATTCCGAGCGTTGTCCCTACGCTCCATACACCCTACCAATCCAAGGTCTCCCAAATGGACTTTTAAACACCATTTGACCTCAACATCCTAAGGTTCCCTTGTATGGACTTTTAAACACCATACAACCTTAGCTTTCCCGAGGTTCCCATGTATGGACTTTCAAACACCATACAACCTCAACTTTCCCGAGGTTCCCATGTATGGACTTTCAAACACCATACAACCTCAACTTTTCCCCAAGGTTCCCATGTATGGACTTTCAAACACCATACAACCTTGACATGCACAAGGTTCCCATGTATGGACTTTCAAACACCATACAACCTTTGCATTCACCGATTGGTAGTTGTATAACATCACTAACGAGATCCGGGACACCCTACACAAGATCCACACATGGACTTAACCCTGCCATTGTGATCTCAACAAGCACAAGGTTCTCACATATGGACTTTTAAACACCATATAACCTTTGCTCAACCAAGGTCCTCGAATGGGCAACACCTCCATTATGACCTCAACCATCTCGTTAGGATACTTGAAGGGAGTTTACCGGTCCACTCTTGACCACTCCACCTCCAAGGCGACTAAATTCACGGTGCACCCAATCCTATAGCCGGCTAACTATATCCGATCAAAGAACCAAGAACCACTTACATCACTTGCCAATATAACCACCTTACCACATTAGTCCAATGTTTCACATGCATAACCAATATGCAAAACCATTACCACATTAATCAAATGATTCACATGCATAACCAATATGCAAAAACCATCATTTACCAACATTAATTCACTGTTTTAAAGCATTAGACAAAGCCATTGCACAACATGCAACAACATGCATCAAAACCACATTTCCAATGTATAAAACCAAGGATCTCTTACCTTGAGCATCCTCCACATTTGGCTTTCAAAACCAGCATTGAACCATGCTAAAATATGCTTTCAAAACAGATTTAAACCATGCAAAACACATGCATTTCAATCATCAACCACAATTGCTTAAAAGCCAATTCCACAATCATAATTCAAGAGCGAAAAACCATTCACTTACTCTTGAGCTTAGCAAAGTTGTTTAGACTTACACTAAGCTCCCAAAAACCTTCAAACCTTGGTTCAAAAGCTGAAAACCCAACTTCACTCACCGATAACCAAAACAAGGCTAGCCACCAAGCCTTCCAAGCATCCGAAACCTTCCGCAACACCTCTAAAGCTCACGGATCAAACTCCCCTGTTTCAAGCACACAAAAACAGCACATTAATGCATCATTATGCATTAAGAACAACAGCCACACAACCAAACTCGCTGCTCATCACACAACCAACAATTCGGCTACCAAACACAACCGAAATCACCTCCAAACACTACCAAAACTTAACCCAGCCAAGATCCATCACTTCTAACCATTTTTAAACATCAATCAACATCCAAAATGATCACAAACACGTCCTTATACTTCCAGGTACAACAGATCACCAAAAACACTCCAAAAACAACCAAAAACTCAAGCCAAACTTAGGAAATTCAACCTATCCGGGATTGCATTAATTAAACCTCAACTTCTAATCAATTTAGCATTCATTTAACATCATTTTGACACTTCAAAACACTGCCCAAACAGATCACACGAAAATTTCACCAAAATCGCCAAATCTTGCATTTTAAGCCAAAATCAAGATTTCAATTGAAAAGCCTTTAACAAAACACAAATCAAGGATTGAGAACTTGGGAATTTCAGTAAAGAACTTGATGTTCAGAGGAGAAAGACGTTCTTACCTCCAAACTTGAGTTTCTCCTTTTTAGAGCCAAAAAGCTTGATGAAACAACTTGCAAATTGAGAGGTTTTGTTGATGAGATGATTAGGAATCAAATGAGAGTTGAAATGAGTGATTTGAGTGACAAAATCAGAGAGAAAAGATCTGGAGAGAATGTGTTTGGTTTGAGAGAAAAGATGAGAGAAAATGGTTGAGAGAAAAGTTAGTTAGAATTAGGAAAATATCATCCCTCCACTTTTCTTTAGTTTAAGAACATTTAATTAATCATTTAATATATTTAGAAAATCTGGAGAAACTCCCATTGGGTAAATAGCTCCTTAAAGATTCAAAGTTTCAATCCTTTTTAAAACAGTCACGTAGTTTTCAAAAATTACATTTTGGTCACTAACCCAAAATGTCACCCTTCCAAACCTCATTTTCCAAAATTGATTTCACAGTTCACTTTTATATATTAAAAGATGATTTTAGAACATTTTTCCATATTTTTAATGCAACCCGAACTAGGCTTTCCTAAATTCACTCTTATATATTCGATCAGCACTTTGACCAAACCGGTCAACGCCCAAAACTTCTGAGCCCAAAACCGGGGCGTTACATTATGTATCCAAGTGGGTTGAAGCGATCGCCACGCAGAAAAATGATGCCAAGACTGTTCAGAGATTTCTGAATAAGAACATTTTCTCCAGGTTTGGCATACCTAAGGCGGTCATCAATGATGAAGGGAGACATTTTGATAATAGGGTAATTGTTGCTGCCTTGAAAAAATACGGAGTAAACCACCGGATTGCAACATCATACCACCCTCAGACCAATGGACATGCCGAAATATCCAACCGGGAAGTAAAGAACATCCTTGAGAAGATGGTTAAACCCACTCGAAAGGATTGGTCTTTACACCTCAATGATGCACTATGGGCCTATAGAACAGAATTCAAAACACCATTGGGAATGTCACCCTACAGGCTTATCTATGGAAAAACATGCCACTTACCTGTCGAGATAGAGCACAGAGCTTACTGGGCTATCAAGGCAGTAAACATGGACTTAGATAAGGCAGGACAGAAGAGGCTACTTAACTTGAACGAAATTGAAGAAATTCGAGCAATGGCCTACGACAACGCAAAGATCTACAAGGATAAAACCAAAAGGTGGCACAACAAGAAGTTTCTGCCACGACAGTTCTGCCCAGGGCAGCTTGTGTTGTTGTTTAACTCTAGGTTAAAACTTTTCCCAGGAAAGCTTAAATCTAGATGGTCTGGCCCCTTTCAAGTTGTGCAAGTTTTTCCCCATGGTGCCATCACGATCAAATCCTTAAAGGATGAGCACCAGTTCAAAGTCAACGGAAAGAGATTAAAGCATTATCAGGGGACTGAAGCCCCAAGAATACATGAAGTAGTTACTTTAGGAAATGCCCCTCAAGGCATCCCTAATTTAACTTAGTATTTTTATATATTTTTTAGGAATAAAGAATTATTTTATTTTATTTTTAGGAACTAATTTTTTATTTTAAATTATTTTTCTTTTTAGGAAATAAAGGAAACAAGGAGAGGATAAGAAGTGAACCAGCCTACAATATCAACAGCAGCCCAAAAAGCCCAAAGGATGAGTCCGTCGTCACAGCCTGTCATCCGTTGTCGTGACAGACGCGGAAAATACAGCCTGTCACCAAGCTGTCGCAGCAGACACGCAAACGCGTAACAGATGCGTAGCAGACACGGAAACGCGTAACAGACGCGTCAGAAACCGCGTAATAGCTGGCCCCGTTATTCGCGCTTGCCGTTACAGCTCCAACGGGCAGAAAATCATTCATCTATATAAACCCCCATTCAGTATTCATTTTTCAGCTCACTTTTACTCTCTCAACTTGTTTTCTCTAGATCTCAAATATTTCTTTATTTTCCACAGACCTTGCAACTATGACTACCAGACAAACTCGTAGAAGTGCTGCCTCCAGCTCTGCTGCAACAGTCAGCACACCCAGCCACAATGCCATCCCAAACCGCTTCGCCTCCACTAACTCCACCGACAGATATTACCGCTCCTTCCAGAAGAGGGAGATGTGGGAAGAAAGAGGGTTTCTTTACACCAAATGCACGAAAGACCTCGGGCTCGAACCTTTCATTGCACCAAAAATCAAGGCCCTCAAATGGCAGATGTTTGCTGCCCAGCCAGAAGAGATGAATGTCACGTTGGTCCGAGAATTTTATGCTGCCATCGACAGCAAGGATACCATGACCGTGACAGTGCGAGGTAAAGAACTTACTTTCGAGCATGCTTACATCAACACCCTCTATGGCATCTATGTCAGCAAAAAGGAGAACAAACACAAGAGATTCGTTAACAGTCCGTCGCCGACAGATTATGACGCGGTGATGGCAGAGTTAACGAAGGAGGGAACAGAATGGAAAACCGACCCAAAGCATCGATGGACGGTGAAAAGAACTCAACTAACTCTCGAGGCCAAACTATGGAATCACTTCTTGAAGAAGAGAATCATGCCATCATCCCATAACAGTACGATCGACCAACCCAGGTTAGCACTTGTCCATTCAATTTTGAATGAAAGGCCCATTAACGTCGGTAAATACATAAGAGAGGGAATTTTGGAATGTGCTCTCCGACCATCGGGACATCTTGGTTTCCCGTACCTTATCACCGAAATCTGCCGAGGCCACAACGTCCCAGAAATTGCCGAGGACTTCAAGATCTGAGGGAAAGGGTGGACGAAGCGTAACATCTTCAGCCTCATGGAGTTGAAAGCAGCCACCCCATTGTCCTTCTTCAACTCATCTGCCATGGCAGAGCAAACGACAGACCCTAGCCACGCAGAACCAGCCGCAGCAGCTAACGGCAGCAACCCCTCCACATGACATCTCCACCCAGATTCTGTCAACTCTCAACAGGATCGAGGAAAGGCAGCTTGGTCTGATAAGCTTCGTAAGGGACTTCATGGCAGCCACGCTACATTTTATTCATAATGATTTAAATTTTGCAAATGTATCGTTCCCTACCTTTCCAGAACAATATTTTGCTGCTCCCACACCTACTCCTACTCATGCTGCCACACCAAAGACTCCATCTACTGCATCCACTCCTACTCCGGCCGCAACAGCTGAAGGCGACAGCCAACCTACCAGTACCAGGGGTGAGAAAAGAGCTTATGCCGGAACTCAACGGTGACTACTTCGAAGGGTTCTCATCTTCATCCGTTTGGCAAGACTCTGACGGGGAGCCCTCTGTTGCTCGAAACCTCTCCAAGGAGTTCACTCCGACGAAGAGGTAGAAGACCAACACAGCTGGTGAAGGACCCTCCGGCCAGGCCAAGTCTGCGGACAGCAGCAGCCGCAGCAGCTCCGAAGATGAGGTGCAGGTACTGGACAAGCTACCCCAAATCTCACCTACCCGTATTCAGCTGCCAAGGGAAGCCAAAAAGAAGACATCCTCTACCTCTCCAAATCCTCTGCCGGCACCTGCCATGAAATTCTCTGCCGCCGGTAGCTACAGATCAGCAGCAGCAGCGATGACAGCTCGTCAAATTAAGTTTCTATCTTATTTTTGCTGTCTTGCTGTTTTATTTATCTTGTGATGTATTTTTCTTTTTTATCATTCATGTTATCATGCATTGAGGGTAATGCAACCTTCGAGTTTGGGGTTGGCATCCCTCCAGCAATGAAGTATCTTTTGTGTCTTAAAATTGTGTCTAAGTATTAGTTATTAGTTAGTTTATTTTTGCTTAAAAAAATTTGGCTTAAGTCTTTGAACTGAACTTACATGCAGCGACATACTCTGTCGTGGCAGTCCCTTTAGGACATTTTTAGGAACAATAGAGCCTTGCTATAGTTCTGATCTTTAAACACCCTTTGTGACTCTTATGCTGTCTAGATTTCTACTGGTAAACTAGAGTAGGAAAGCTTAACACTTGAAGCTGCCCCTAAAGGTTCCTAACACTGGCTCTAGGAAAAGAAAATAAGAAAAATTAGACTCGATACCCCTAGAGGTGCCTAAAACCGGCTCTAGGAAGTCAGCTAGAGGTGCCTAAAACAAACTTGAATTAAGGAAAGAACACCGAGTCTAATTCAGAAAAACTAAAGGAGCCTAAGAATTGCCTCCAAGAAAAGAAAAAATGGCATAAAAATTCAAGTAAGTAGCTTAAGTATTCTAGTAAACTAAAAGATTCTAGGCACATATTTGTTCACAAAACATGCACACACTACACGAGACCTATAACATGGTTCCGAATAAATCCAGAATTGTCCGACAAGGTGTTGTTCGTGATAGTGCATGTGAGGTAGGTAATGAAAATTTCACTGAATTAAGCCAAACAAAAATTTTATTTTAGTTAGGTCATATTTGCTTGAGGGCAAGCAAGAACTTGAGTTTGGGGGTGTGTTGAGTGTGTAAAAGTTCTATATTTTACCCCTTATTTAACCCATATTTCTGCTGCATTCAAGCATAATTCATTGTATTTAGGTAAAGCTTCACATATACATCACATTTAGATAAAATGGCACAATTGCTACTGATTTTGTCTACTTTTGCAGGTATCTGCTGTGGCAGACTCAGGACAACGAAGGAGTAGAGCTGGAACACATGACTGGAGTCGAGAAGGAGGACGCTGTCGTGGCCACTTCCGTGGCAGCTATGACGACAGTAATGGTGAAGGGAAAAGTGAAGTGGAGCTCGACAAATAGAGGAAATCAAGCCGGTCTCTCATGGACCACTCCTATATTTTTCTGAGCCCTAGATCAGAATGAAGGTCAAGCCCAAAGTTCAAGGAAGAAACCCAAAGTAAGAAAAGAGGACGAATTAAAGACATCTACTCTGAAGATTTAGTCTTTAATAGGGTTGTACTTCAATTTTAACTTGTACTCTTACCTTATTAGAAAACTTGAACCCAAGGCCTATATAAAGGCATGTAATACGACCTAGGGAAGGATATCTCATTCTCTAGCCGTCTTCCCCAAATCCCTTGTCGTTTTCCCCTTCTCATCATGTTCTAAACTTCCCCTAGGGCTAAGGGTTGATTCTGTAAAGAAGTTGCAAGGATTGTACTGTTTTTAGGAATTTTCTATTCATTGAATAAAACTTCAAGGTTGCTTATTCTGGTTTTCAACATCTTGCAAGAGTATCGGGAGAGCATTGTGATATTATATATTTACTTAATATCGGGAGAGATAAGTATACGAAAGGAATAAGTGCCGGTTCTCTAGTTTATGGTTGAACTATCTCGGACCTAAGGATAGGACGAGGTTAAGTGGCTAAGAAAAAATCCAATAACATCGGTGTTCATCCTTCGATTCACGCCAGGAGGTATCATCCAAGACGTGTTCATCGACAGTATTTGGACCTAGGGTTAGGACAAGTCACAACAGGGATTCTTGCCAAGCTTGAAGTAAAGAGTTGTGTGATCGCTGCCGCGACAACAACAGACTGCTGCCGCGACATGGACGACGACAGAACAAGAATTTCTATACAGTGCAACACCTGCACTACCGAGCAAATCAATATCGGCCTATTTCTTAACCCTGAATCTTTTATCTTGTTATATTCAATATTCTCCAATATTATTTTCCAAACAATTTAAACTCTCTTCTTTCTCTCTTGTGCAGCAATTCGAGGATAAAGCTATTTCCAGTCCCTATGGATTCGACATCTTATACTTCGTGTATCACATTACTACTTGCGTCGTGTACACTTGCACTCTATTGCGATATATTATTTTACACGCAACATTGATTAATGCTTAGAATATGTTGGATGAGTTGGGTAATGGATGGGGTGAGGTTTGAGGTCAATCGATTGAGTTTTCGGTTGTTTTGGATGGGTGTTTTGATGCTTTAGAGCAGGGCTGCAGGATTTCTTGTGTGTGCTGGAGTTTGGATGCATTTTAATGAATTGAACCTCTGTTTTGAAGTTTTGAAATCAGGGGATAGTAATCTGGAAGCAATCGAAATGTTTTTGGAGGCTTCAGAAGATCGGTTGTTGCGTCGACAAGCGTGGTATCGCAAGTCGGTGAGTGGAACTTGGTTTTTTAGCGTGGAAACATTTTAGAAAAGGTTTGGGGAACTTAGTAAGAGCTTGAAACGCTTTACTAAGTTTGGAAGTAAGTAAAGTGAAACTCTCTCTTGGATTGTGCTATTGTGAATTTTGAATGCACTTGGTTTTAATAGCATTTACCTACTGTTTTAAAGCATGTTTTGAATATGTGAAATGAGGTTGATGATGCTATATGGTTTAAGGATGCACTATGTAAGTGATCCTTGTATGCATGTGTTGATGTATGAGGTTTGAAGCATGGTTTAGTGCTTGATTTATGGCTTATCATGAATGCTTTGTAAAAACAGTGAGGTATGCATGTGATATGGATTATATTGGCAAGTGATGTTGTATAAAATGTTTTATAAATGAAATCGGATATAGTTAGCCGGCTATAGGATTTAGTGCCTATAAACAAGTCGCCTTGGTTGTTGAGATGTTATGATTGTACCGAATACTCCATCCAAGTACCCTAACGATTGAGGATTATTTATGGTTGCAACGATTGAGGGTAGCTCCCGGGTGCGAACCTTATGTTTTGTCCCGTCTCTCGTTAGTGGATTATACATCTACCGATGAGTGGAGTTGAGGGGTTGTGATTGTACTGAATACTCCACCACGGGTGTCACAACAATGGAGGGTCGCTCTCGTATGTGAATCTTGAGATGCTGGTAGAGGGTATGAAGGGTGTGGGACAACCCTTGGTAATCCGTGTATCTAATACTTTGTTTTGCGATTGTTGTTATCACTTGTTAGCCAATATAATGGATTTGCATAATGTGGATAATGTTGTTAATGCATAATTTGAAAGATGCATGTCTTGGTTTAGGCTTAGCATAAAGGTGATTATGCTTGAAAGGCTTGTATTATGAGTAGCAATGGTTTAATTGTTGGACTTATATGTATCATGTTACATGATGTTTATTATGATGATTTTGAGGTTAAAAAACATGTTTTATCAAAGGAAGCTTGATTGTTTTGAAAAGAGTGGAAACTGGTTTTGTGCGTTGATGATGTTTTTGGTTTGAGCAATCCTCACTAAGCTTGTATGCTTATGCTCTCTTTGTTCATCAATGCAGATAATTTAAGCTTTGGAGGCAGCACTTGCAAGGGGATCGGTTGAAGACATTGATTGAAGGTAAGCTTTGGTTTTGGGTTAGTGTAATAAAGGCAATGGGGGTGTCCAATGCTTGAGTGTTGTTAGTTTGTTGGTATCTGGTTTTGAGCAAGTTTATAATGCGTATTTGGTCTTTTAAATGGCCTTTAGGATTGGTTTTATGCTTGCCTTTGGCTTTTAGCCTTTTGGTGCTTTTAACTTCTAGGAAGCATGCCTTTAGTTCCATAGCATGAGTGAATGATGCTATGACGATGCTTGTGCTTCGTATATGTGGTCATTGATGTGTATTTAAGTTGTATGCATGTTAGGACATGTGTCGGGACTGTTTCGGGGGGCGAAAAGTGATTTAAACAAGCTTTTTGGAAAGTTGCAGGCCCAGTAGTTTTAGAACGCCGTTACCTGTTTTGGAACAGTGGCCTATAATGGCCTTGAAGTTTCGAAACGATAAGGCTTGTTCCAGAACATTTTGCCTCTGTGAACCATCGTACCGAAACATGTCTTGTGGGGTTTCGAAACACAGCCATGTATCGAAACGGTCAACTATGTTTCGAAACGGCTGTTCCGATACCAGGCTTTCTGTTCCGAAACACTCGACCGTCGGATCTGTATTTGAATTGTCCTTAGTTTTGTTTCTTGCATTTTGGTCCCTGTTTTCCTTGAATGGAATTGAATGAGTTGTAGATGTCTTTTTGAGCTAAAATTTCACCGAGAAGTATGTAAAGAATCTAATTAAATATTGGTAACTTGAATTTTGTGAAAGCCCTTGTAATTTATCAGTTTTACGAAATGGTCCTTAATCTTTAATCAGTTTTAAATAAATCAGCAAATGTGTTGATGTTTTATTCGCTGCTTGTGTACGTACATATAGGAACCTAAGTTGCATTTAGACAAGATAAAAAGGAAAAAATGGGTCTTTTATTGAGCTAAACCTTCTCGGTTTACTTCAATATTCTCCGTGTGATCCGTTCAATTTGTTCTATCGGCCAGGCTAGGTCGAGGGGGTTACATTTGGTGGTATCAGAGTCAGGTTACAAAAGGTTGGGATGATGGTAAGTTGTTGGTAAGTGATTTGCGATGTGGATATGTGTTTTGGTGATATTTGCTTTGTCTGGTGAATGTTTAAGCATGCTTATGTTGAATGTGTGATAGTGATGCTATACATGATGAATGAATGTGGATGTGATGATGATTGAGCTGAATCTTAATGCTTGAGTCATATGAAGGTTGAAGTATGCATGTTGTATGCTTTATGCTATGTTAGGGGGAAATTGGGATACCCATTGCCTTATTACCTAGTGAAATGTTTTAAGTTGATATCAAAGTCTTGGATCCTTGCTTCGAGTTGGCCTGAGCAATTTGTTTTGTTTGTTTTGTAAGTTGTTATCATGCACTAAATAATAGCACAATAGATCGAGGAGAGAGTAGAGATCTGGTATGATTGTTGTTGCCTTTGGGCAATGAATATAGGAGTGTGTAAAGTCTCTTAAGGGCTAGACGCCTCGATGTAAGTACAACCTGTGTTGGGTGGCTAAGTGTTGGATTGAATGGCGTTAGGTGTATAGGCATTGTTTGTAGCTTGTGAAGCTGTTAATGGTAAGGTGCATGTGATTGCCCTAGCTGATAAGTGCTTGTGAGCTGCGGTTAGCGCTTACGCAAGTTGAGTAGAAGTTGAGTTCGAAGGTTGGCACTGGAGGTATCCAGGGAGTGGATGACATGTATGAATAAGATTGTGGAAAAAATGGAGTATAGTGATGCCCATAGTGTATAGATGGGTTGTATCCTCGTTATATGGAGATTTGTTTAGTTAGTGGACCACTGTTGTTGTGGGCATAGAAACTGATGTTGTGTTCTGACAGTTCTTTTGAATTGTTTTAAAGGAGAAGTATTTGGGGGTTAGATACTTGGATCTAGAGAAATGTTAATATGTGGTTTGGGTTCGAAAATCATAAGTTGTGGTTGAGTTAAGGTATTGATTGTTGAGTTTAGCATGTGTGCTCCTGGATTGGAGGTGTATATGAGGCATTATTGTGTTGGCACCTTTATGGATTGATGCATGTTGATAAGCTATAATTGTTGATTTACCGACTACATTTTTCGATGTGTTGGTAACAAGGGCGAGGTATTCAAACGGAACTTGAGTTTAATAGCTCGTGCGAGAGGTTCAAGCGCTAGGAAGTGAGTTGTGAACTCTAGTTAGTGGTTGTCGGTGTACGAATGGTCATGTTTTATGAATATCGCCTGGGTTGAGACTAGGCTATAGTATTGTTGGACGTGTGGTTCACGAGAGCACTTGAGAAGGGATAGCCCTCGTACAGCTCAAGAGGTGCAGGCTCCTACGGCTGGAGCTAATTCATGTTGGAACTGTGGGTCCGCTGACCATATGAGGCTTGAGTAACGTTTGATACCTATTAAAGAGGTGGATCATATGGCCATGTTAGGCAAGCATGTTCACGTTTGATCGGTGGGGTATAGCTTTTCGCGCCTGTTGTTGTAAGTTGCTTTGGAAGTTGTGACTCGAATGTTTGTTGCGGAGGTGTTAGATGTGGGGGTAAGAGTGGTTAGTTTCTTTGGTGAAACTGTTTGTACAAGAAAACGGGATAGGAGATGTTAATTATCTAATCAAGGTTATGAGTTTTCAGTTGATTTGATGTAACTACCTTTTTATGGTTTTGACGTGATTCTTGGAATGGATTGGTTGGACAAACACTAAGATGTAGTAGATTTTGATGTTAAGCGAGTTACCCTAAAGCTTGCAGATGATTACAAGGTGGTAATTGTAGGCGAGAACGTGAAGTTCTTGTCTAACGTGATTACGGCTCAGGAAGCAAGTTGGATGATGGAGTTGGGATGCGAAGCTTTCTTGGCGTATGTGATGAATCCTGGCACGAAAGAAGTGTGTGTGCAAGACATATGAACTGTGTGTGAGTTTTCGAGTGTCTTTTTGGAGGAGTTGATAGGGTTGCCACCTAATCGGGAGGTTGAGTTTGGTATAGAGTTGTATGAGAATACGACTTCGGTGTCCATTTCTCCTTATCGCATGGCACCTAAGGAGTTGAAGGAGTGGAAGGAGCAACTTCAGGAGTTGCTTGACCGATGGTTCAAAAGGGAAAATATTTCACCTTTGGGTGTGTCGGTCCTGTTGTGAAGAAGAAGAATGGTACCATGCGTATGTGCATTGATTATCGACAACTGAACAAGTTGACGAGTAAGAACAAGTACCCTTTGCTGAGGATCGATGATTTGTTCGATCAATTTCGTGGTGCTTCAGTGTTTTCAAAGATAGACTTGAGGTCTGGGTAGTATCAGCTTAAGGTTAAGGATGTGGATGTACCTAGGAAAGCTTTTCGGACGAGTTTCGACCATTATGAGTTCTTGGTGATGTCGTTTGGTTTGACAAATGCACCGCTGCTTTCATGGATATGATGAATAGGGTGTTCCATGGGTTTTTGGATCAGATTGTGGTTGTGTTTATCGATGATATTCTCGTGTACTCACGTACGAAAGAGAATATTGATAGGCACTTGAGAATTGCGTTACAAGTGCTGTTGGAAAATAAACTTTATCCTATGTTGAGCAAGTGTGTGTTTTGGCTCAAAGAAGTGGTTTTTCTTGGACAAGTGGTGTCGGACGAAGGTATCCGGGTTGATCCACACAAGGTTGAGGCAGTGATAAGTTGGAAGACGCCTAAGTTAGTGATGGAAGCGCGTAGTTTCCTGGGGTTGGCTGGTTACTACTCAAGGTTTGTCGAAGTTATTTCTAAGATTGCTGCACCTTTGACCAAGTTGCTGCAAAAGAATGTTCGTTTTGAGTGGACGGATGTTAGGCAACAAGCTTTCGAGATGTTGAAGGAATGTTTGACGCAAGCCCCTTTCTTGATTCAACCAGAATTGGGTAAGGAGTTTGTAGTTTATAGCGATGCATCAGATGTTTGTTTGGGTTGCATGTTGATGCAAGGTGGGAAGGTTGTAGCTTATGATTCTAGACAACTGAAAGTGCATGAGCATATCTACCCTACGTAAGATCTTGAGCTTGCAGCGGTGGTGTTTGCTTTGAAGATTTGGAGACACTACCTTTATGGTGAAAAATGTGTGGTTTATATCGATCATAAGAGTTTGAAATATCTTATGTCTCAAAAGGAGTTGAATCTTAGGCAATGAAGATGGTTGGAGTTGCTTAAGGATTACGATCTAACCATTGAGTATCATCCCGGAAAGGCCAACGTTGTGGCCGATGCTTTTTGTAGAAAGGTGGTTGTTGGGCTGAGAGCTATGTTTGCTCGTTTGAGTATATCACGTGATGGTGGCTTGATAGCCGAGTTACAAGTGAAACCTTCCTTGATTCAGCTGATTAAGGAGAAACAATTGATGGATGATTCGTTGGTGCCTCATGTTCAAGACATAGCTGATGGTAAGGCTACATATTTCTGCTTTGATGATGATGGGGTTCTATGTTTCGATCATAAGAGTTTGAAGTACCTGATGTGTTAGAAAGAGTTAAATCTTAGGCAACGACGCTGTGTGGAGTTGCTTAAGGATTACGATTTAACGATCGAGTATCATCCGGGGAAGGCCAATGTTGTGGCCGATGCTTTGAGCAGGAAGGTGGCGGTGTAATTAAGAGTGATGTTTGCTAGCTTGACCCTATCGCGGGATGATGGTCTTGTTGCTGAATTACAAGTGAAACCATCTCTAGTTCAATTGATATAGGACAAACAACTGTTGGATGATTCTTTGGTACAACATGTTCAGGATATTACAGAAGGTAGGCCATCGGATTTTTGTTTCAATGATGATGGTGGTTTACGTTTTGGAAGTCGGATAGTGGTGTCGGATGATGCTGAGTTGAGGCGCACTATTCTGACTGAAGCTCATAGTAGTCCTTTTGCTATGCACCCTGGTAATACGAAGATGTACTGTGATCTGAAGGATGAGTATTATTGGGTGGGTTTGAAGAAATATGTCGCTGAGTATGTCAGTAAATGCATGGTTTGTCAGCGAGTTAAGGCTGAACATCAATTTCCTTCAAGATTGTTGCAGCCGTTAAGGATTCCTGAATGGAAGTGGGAGATGATCACCATGGACTTTGTGTCTGGTTTTCCTTTATCGCCATCAAAGAAGAATTCTGTTTGGGTGATTGTGGATCGCCTTACGAAGTGTGCGCATTTCTTGTCTGTGCATACTACGTACACCTTGGATAAGCTTGCGGAGCTGTACATTGCTGAGATTGTACGGTTGCATGGAGTGCCAAAATCTATAGTGTCGGATAGAGATTCGAGGTTCACCGGAAGGTTTTGGGAGTGTTTACATCAAGCTTTGGGTACGCGGTTGAATTTCAGTACTTCTTATCATCCGCAGACGGATGGACAGTCTGAGCATGTTATCCAAGTGCTTGAGGATATGTTGAGGTGCTGTGTTATTGAGTTTCAAGGCTTTTGGGAGAAACACTTGCCTTTGGTGGAGTTTGCTTATAATAATAGTTACCAGGCAAGTATTCAAATGGCACCTTATGAAGCTTTGTACGGGAGGAAGTGCAGAACTCCTCTTTGTTGG
Organism: Hibiscus trionum; assembly: GCA_030270665.1. Classification (NCBI taxonomy): domain Eukaryota; kingdom Viridiplantae; phylum Streptophyta; class Magnoliopsida; order Malvales; family Malvaceae; genus Hibiscus; species Hibiscus trionum. The sequence continues at coordinate 2,585,243 of BSYR01000010.1, read as the reverse complement.
GCTGAAACAGGTCAAAAGTTGGTCTCGATGCCGGCTTTTTTGAAAGGAACCACCAAGAAGGTGAAGCTCATTTGTGAGTGGTTGAAGGCAGCGTCGGATCGGCAGAAGTCTTACGCGGATTTGAAGCGTAAAGAGATAGAATTTGCTGTGGGGGATCGTGTGTTTCTAAAAGTTTCACCTTGGAAGAAGGTGATGAGATTTGGCTGGAAGGGCAAGTTGAGCCCAAGGTTCATTGGACCATACGAGGTGATAGAACGTGTGGGTCCTGTTGCTTACAAGCTGAGATTACCTCAAGAGTTAGAAAAGATACATAATGTGTTTCATGTATCCATGCTTCGGAAATATAGATCGGATCCGTTGCATGTTATGCCCGTGGAAGAGGTTGAGTTGAATTCGGACTTGACGTATGATGAGGAACCTGTTGAGATTCTAGATTCGGATAGTAAGGTTCTCCGAGGTAAGACCATCAAGCTGGTTAAAGTCTTATGAAGACATCGTGGTGTAGAGGAAGCCACGTGGGAAAGGAAGGAAGACTTGAAGAAGCAACTTCCTTACCTTTTTCCTCCAGGTAAATTTCGAGGACGAAATTTCCTAAGGGGGAAGTTGTAATGCCCCGATTTTGGGCCTAGAAGTTTTAGAGTTTGAGTCGGCCCGGTCGACAACGGTTCGAACCTTTAAGGGAGATTTAGGGAACACCTAGTTTAAGATGTTTTAAAAATATGGAAAAATATCTAAAAATCCTCCTTTATTATGTGAATGATTATGGTGAAAACAATTTTTGAAAATAATGTTTGTAAATACTACATTTCGGTGTAGTGACCTAATCACAATTTCTACAAAAGTGGGATAGTGACTGTTTTGTAAAGGATTGAAACTTTTAATCTTTAAGGAGCTAATTTTACCAAAATGTTTTTAATCAGATTTCTCTTTATTTTGGGTGTTTTTATTAATGTTTTAATTAAGGGAAATAAGGATTATTAAAGAGAAAATCTATCTTTGACTTTTCATAACTACCTTACGTTAGTTTTCTCTCATTTCATTTTTTCTCAATTTCTTTTCAGCCAAACACATTTCCTCCATCAATTAGCCTCTGATTTTCATTACTTTTGATGAGATTTTCAATCTCCTTTTGATTCCTAATCTTTTCCTCACCAAATCCTCTTGATTTCACTTTGGATTTTCTAGAAAACTTGCCCAAATCAAGGAGAAATCAGCCATTAGAGGTAAGCTTTGTCCTTCTCCTCTAATGATCAGTTCTTTACTGAAATTCCCAAGTTATCAATCCTTTGTTAATGATTTTTGAGTTACTTTAATGTTAGAAACATGAAATTGTGTTAAAACTCAAGATTTTTGGAGAGATCTTGATGATTTTCGTGGTTGTTGGTTAGACTCTGTTTTGAGGTTATTTTCTAAAGTATTTTGGATGGTAATTGATGTTATAAATGAGGTTTTATCAAATAAAACCCGAATAGGATTGGATTCCTAAGTTTTGCATGCTAGTATGGTGGTTTTTATGGTGGTTTTGGTGTTCTGTTATAGTTGGAGGTATAAGGACGATTTTAAGGTGATTTTTGGTGTTGATTGATGTTTAGAAATGATTAGAAGTGATAGATCTTGGCTGGGCTTTGTTTGGAAAGAGTTTGGAGATGGTTTCGGTTGTTATTGGTGACCGAAACGAGGCTTTTGAGTAGAACAGTGAGTTTAGGTGTGTGGCTGATGATTTGAATGCATGATGATGCATTAATCCTTTGCTCTTATGTGTTATGAACAGGGGAGACATCTTCGGACACCTTTGGTGCTGATCCGGGAGTGCCGGGAGCTTAGATAGCGTTTCGACGAACAAACGAAACGTAATCGGTGAGTGCGAATGGTTTTAGAAGTCCTTGAGGGACAAAGAAACAAGGTTTGTGGATTTAGGAAAGGTTTGAAACACCTTCCTAGGTCCGGAAGTAAGTATGGCTAGATTTGCCCTCAATTATGTGGTTGTTGCCCCAAAAATGATTTTACATGCTCTTGCTTTGAGATAGACAAATTCCTACTGTTTTTATGGATGATTTGTAGCATGAGATGATGCTTGAAGAGATTTGATGAGATAGCATGTCGCATTGATGAGTTTTGATATTTTGATTTAATGCAAAACATGTGTTATGACTTTGAAATGAGTTGAGAAGGTTTTGAGAATTATTGCATTAAAACAATAGGTGAGATGATGTTTTTGACATAATATATTGGCATAGAAGATGAGATACTTACCGGATATAATTTTTCGATCAATAGGATGAGAGTGCACTATAAACTAAAATTCGTACGTGCTCTTTGGGGTTGGGCAATGGGGGTAGTGCCATCCCAACCCAAAGTGAGAATCTGATGATGGACATTCCATCGGTGTAGGACTTGGTGAAACACCCAAGCTTTTTGGCGATGAGAGATACCGCCATGAGAATCCGGTGATGAGAGATTCCACCAGGGTAGGACTTGACCTTGAGTCAAGCTAGTCCGCATATCCGAGTAAAGATGAAATGTGAAATGCCAATATAAAATATGGAAATGTATTTGATTCACATGTACCAAATGATGAGATATTTTATGCTATGAGAAAAGCATATGAGACTATGATATGAAATGCTTTTGTTTTCATTTATCATGTGTATGGCCTTGCGATGAGATTTGCATTGGTTTAAATGCATGCGATAGAATAGAGGTACATGTGGTTTCAAATGAAGAATTGTTTTGAAATGGTTTTTAAGCATGAGATAGAATGAGCATGTTGTTGAAAATGGCTTTTGAGAAAGTGTTTTGAATAATTCATTGTTGTGTTGGTTTTCTTTAGAGCTTGCCTCATGTTGCGTGTAAAATAGTCTATCGCAATTGTAGTGCAAGTGTACACGACGCAAGTAGTAAAGTGATACTAGAGTATCGGATATCGTCTCCACAGGGACTGGGCTAACCCTTTCCTTCGCTATCTGCACAAGGGGAAAAGAAGAGATTTAATAGTTTGTCACGAAAATAATAAAGTAAACTTAAATAAAAGAATAGAGATATTAAGATAGAGAGAATGGGCTGGTATTGAATTGCTCAGTAGTGCAGGTATTGTATTGCTTAGGAACTCCAGTTCTGTCGTCGCGCCTGTCGCCGACAGCACCTGTCGCGCAGCTGTCCGTTGGTCGTCGCGGCAGCAACACACCAACTCAGTACGTTCAAGTTTGGCAAGAATCTCAGATCTGCCTTGGCCTATCCCTAGGTCCAAGTCTGTCGATGATCACGTCTTTGATGATACCTCCCGGCGTGAATCGAAGGATGAACACCGATGTGTATGAATTCTTCCTTAGCCACTTAACCTTGCCCTATCCCTAGGCACAATATAGTTCAACTATAAACTAGAGAACTCGCTCTTATTTCTTTCGTATACTTAACTCTCCCGATGCTAAGTAAATAGATAACCTCACAATGCTCTCCCGATGCTCTTGCAAGATATTAATAACCAAAATAAGAGAACTTGAAGTTTATTTTATTGAACTGAAAATTCCTAAAACAAAACAACCCTTGCAACTACTTTACAAAACAACCCGTAGCCCTAGGGGGGATTTAGAACATGTCGGTGACGGGTGGACGACAGGGGGTTTAGGTTTCGGTTATGGGGTATTGGGTGTTGGATCATCCCCTAGGTTAAAATCTATGCCCTTATATAAGCTTTGGGCTCAAGTATTCTAAGGTAACAAGGATTACAACTTTAATTAAAAGTAAGATTCTAATAAAGACTTAATCTCCAAGTATCCTACTTTTCAGCCGCCTCCTTGTTTCTTGGGATTTCTTCTCCTTGAGCTTTAGCTTGTCATATCTTTTGATCCGGGGCTTGGAAAAATATATGGTTTTCACACGACAGACGAGCATAATTTTCTCTATCTATCGAGGTCCACTTTGTTTTTTCCTCTCCATAAAGTTGCTGTCACCTTGCTGTCACGACAGGTCCATGACAGCTTCGTCTTCTTCGTCTGCTTGTCCAGTTCAGCTTTCCTGCTTCTCTGCCCTGCGCCTGCCTTCACCGTCTACGACGGTGGCAACCTGCCAAAAACAGCCATTTTTAGTAGAATCTGTGCCTTTTATATATTTGTGATGTTTTGCTGAAAACTAACCTAAATGCAATGAAATGATGCTTGAATGCAACAGAAATACGGGTTAAAAAGGGTGTAAATAATAGAACTTTTACACACTCAACACCTCACTAAGCAAATATGCTTACGCTCTCTTTTACCAACAATGCAGATAATTGAGGTGATTTTGGGCAGCAAGAAGGTTAAGAATATCCAAGGAAGTATAAAGCTCATGTATGGTGATGTTTTTATATACCTTAGTTTTGATATTTGGCAATGGGGATTTTCAAGGTTGTATTTGGAAGATGTGTTTTGAACTCCCTAAGTTTGTGGCAAGTTTGTGTTGGCTTTTGAAGGTAACAAATGGTCTTATTTGGTTTGCTTGAGGTTTGAAGTTTATAATTGGTATTGTGGCTAAGAAGCATGCCTTTAGACTTAATGTTCGTGTGTTTGATGCCATGGTATAGTTTGAGCTTCTTATATATGTTCTATAATGTCATAACAATTGCTGGTAGGTTACGGTGTGTATTGGAGCATGTTTGATAGTGTTAAGATGTGAAAAACCAGCAATTAATGCTGTTTCAGGGTAGGGTGTATCGAAACACCCTTATCTGTTTCGAAACAGGGGCCCGAAATGGCCATAGTGTTTCAGAACGGATGAAGGTGTTTCGGAACACTTTGGCTACTAGAGAGGTCTGTTCTGATACTGGTCTCGGAATGCATCCGAGTTCCGAAACAGTCAACACGGTTTCGATACGGGCGTTTCGGTACGAAGGTCAGCGTTTCGGAACGGTTGACCGTTGGTTTGTGCATTTGAATTGTTTCAGGGTTTCATGTTTTACAATTTAGTCCTGGATGTTGTGCATGCAATTTCTTGAGCTTGGAATGTCCTTTTAAGCTGAAATTTGAATAGAGGCATGTAATATGACTAATTACTTAATGGTAAACTTAAAATCTGCAATGTCCTTATATTTTACATAATTTACATTTTGGTCCCCAAAAGTGCATTTCTTACAATTGAGTCCTTAAATGTTTTCCGATGGCTGTGTTTTTCTCTCCCATGATCCTTGAGTACTCACATAGGTTTAATGTGCATCTAGATAAGATAAAAAGGAAAAAAAGGGTCGTTAATCAAGGTTGACTTTTGGGTTGACTTTGGTTTTCCCCGTGTAATCTTCGTAGTTCGGGTCAAGCGTCTAGGCCGGGCTAAGGGGGTTACAAACATACGATCAGTGATGAATAACCTCTAACTTGAAGGTTAGTATTAACAAAATAACGACACATTCGAGTAGGCCCTTGCCTAACCCGAGACGCTACTACACTCACCTCGCTTGGTTAAGGCTTCTATGGTTGATAAAACCTCGTTCGATGCTTGAATCCTACTTCTTGTATTTGTACGAATTTAAACGAGACTTTAAAATAATGGAAGACAATGCTTTGGTTTGTCTTCAATGAAGGTGCTTGCTTAGAGCTTAAGGTTGAAGATGGAAATGGTGGTGTTTGCTTGTTTTCCTAAAGAGAATTTAGGCTTGTAGGAACTCAAAAGTCCCATTATTCATCAACCCTTTCTTATTTATAGAGGACTAGGGAACTATTAATTTATTCCCACCTCCCAACCAGCCAAAGAATGGGTTTCCTACACCCAAAGGTTTGCCTCCCTAAGAACCAATCAACACATTTCCTTACATAGAGGGTTTACTTAATTTATTATTTTTCTTTCACATCTCATCATAATTACTGCTCCAAGTCACCCTTTCAGCCTTAAAACATGTGAAGAGATGCCAAGCAAGTAGGTGACTCAGCTAAGGGCCGCAATATTTGACTTTGAGAGCACGTACCCTGTTTTCTGCAGGGTACCATTTCGAAACGCTCGAGGCCATTTCGATACGGTCAAGAAAAGTCCAAAAGTTAGTTATTACCATTGAAACAGTATCGGAACACTTGTACTCGTTTCGGAACACTTCACCTAGGCCGTTTCGGTACGAGTCTAAGCGTATCGAAACGCCTAGCTCAAAACATCAACTTGGGCATTCTTTAAGCAATCATAGCTAGAGACTTGACTTACTTAAGGTCTTGCAACACAATAACAATATTTTCTATAGCGAGGAATCACGACTTTTAATATTTGAATACCAATATTCCGATCACCGGAACCTATTTCCGACTAGACCGGTTTTCAGGGTGTTACAATTACTCCTATAGGGTTTGAAACTACAAGCCCTTGTATAACTCCCCGATTTTGGGCCTAGGAGTCTTTAAGGTTGACTCGAAGCTCATAGAAGCTAGACTAGATATATGGGTTAGTTCGAGACTGGTTCAGGGAAAACAAGGTTCGTGACATGATAAAATTATGGGAAAATTCCTAAAATCTTCTAAAAATATATATAAAGTTTTCGTGAAGTCAATTTAGGAAAATGGCTTTTGGAAGATTTACATTTTGGTTTAGTGACTAAATTGTAAAAGTTGTAAAATCTGTTTTGAATGACTAAATTGAAGAGGGACAAAACTTAGAATCCTTAAGGAGCTATTACACCAAGCTGTTATCAGCCTTTTCCCTTAATTTTGTGTTTTTAAAAGATTAAATTAATTGATTTAATAAATGAGTTTTATTAAAAGGAATTTTAAAAGGCAAAACATTACTTTTCTCCTAAACTTTTCTCTCAAGTTTCCTATTAGCCAAACTATCTTTCCATCACTAAAATCTCTAGAGATTTATCTCTTTTCATCCAATTTTGATTTCTAAATGATTCTCATGGATTTCAACATCAACTAGCTATGGGTTTGTTGAAGGATTTCTTCTAATCATTGCTATCAAGGGAAAAATATTGTGTTAGAGGTGATCTTTCTTTTATATCCTCTAATCAAGGTTCTTTATTAAAATTCTCAAGTTTGTGGTTCTCTAATTGTGTTTAATAATAAGGTTTTATAATCTATTTGATGAACATTGCTAAATCAAGCTTTGAAAGATGATTTCTCAAGATTTTTGTAATGGTACTATTTTGATTGATTTGAGGTTGATTTTAATCATGATTTGGATGTTAAATGATGTTGAAATAAAGGTTTTATAATAGTAATCTCGAAATGAGTTGGATCTCTAATTGTTAGAAGGTTAGATTTGGGTTTTGTGATGTAAATGTGGATTTGGTGTTGCTAGAGGTATAAAGATGAAATTAGATTGTTTTTGGATGTTATCTGATGATTAACAATGGATGGAGGTGTTAGGTTTAGGCTGGGTTGAGTTTGTAGAGTAATTGAAGGTGTTTTCGGTTGTTTCGAATAGGCGTTTTGGTGTTTTTGGACAGAGCAACATGGTAGCTTTGGTTGATGGTGTTTTTAATGCATTGAGATGCATTAATCCTCTGTTCTTGTGTGATAAAAGCAAGGGAGAGTATATTGGAAGAAATCGGTGAAGTTCCGGAAGCTTGATTTCGCTTCGGAAAAGTGAGCGAGGCATTGTCGGTGAGTGGAATTGGTTTTAAAAGCATTTGAAAGACCTGAAAGAAAGGTTTTGGGTTTAGATTGATTTTATGATCATGCTTATGTTTTGAAGATAAATGTAAACCTACTATTTTATGCATGGTTTGAGAAATGATTTGATGATTCATATGATTCCATGAGATAGAATTGTGATTTTGCAAAGATAGAACTTATTGAGAAAATGCTAAGCATTGTTTATGTTTTTGAAATGAGATGAGACAAATATATGTTTATGCATTGAAAAACATTAGGTAATGATGTTTAAAATGAGTATATTGGCATGAGATGAGATTATTGTTAACGAATATAATTGGTCGACCAATAGGATGAGAAGTGCACTATAATATACAAAATTCTTATGTGCTCTTCGGTTCGTGCAATGAGGGTAGTGCCATCCCATTTCAAAGTGAGAGTGTGATGATGAGAGATTCCACTATGGTAAGTCTTGATGATTCCATCAAGCTTTTTTGTGATGAGAGATGCCGCCATGAGAGTCTTGTGATGTTAGATTCCACCGGAGTAGAACTTGACGATTTCGTCAAGCTATCCGCATATCCGAGTAATGGTGCTAAAATTCCATTATATGAGATTAACATGTACCTTGTTTATAAATGATTTTATGAGATGAGATTGCATATGATATCATGTTTTGAGTTATGCTTTATGAGATTTAAGCATGTTAGGCTTTGCCTTGAGACTTTGAATTTTGATGAATCCATGAGATAAATGGTTCATGTAGTTTAAATGATGTGGTTTTGCTTTGAAAATGATTTCAAGCATGAGATTAAAAGAGCATGATGAGATAGAGATTTCTAAATGAGAAATGGTTTTAAAATTCATTGTTGTTGTTGGGTTGTTTTTTAGCATCTCTCACTAAGCATATGTGCTTACGCTCTCTTTTTCCAACAATGTAGAGAATTAGTATATTTGGGCAGGAAAGAGGCAAGAAAGATTCCAAGAAGTGGGATTAAGCTCAGGTATGATTTTACATTTACCAATTAGTAATAATGGTTGGCAATGGGAGGATGCCTTTATGTTTTGGGAGATGTGTTTTTAAAACTCCCTGTTTTGTGGCAAGTTTGTTATGCCTTTAATGACTTGTAAATGACCTTTATTTGTTGGTATTTGCTTCGGATTAAGTTTTGACTATTGAGTGGTTATTTTGTATAGGTTACATACATATATATTCCATTGTTGCAAAATGATATGTTATGATTTTGTTTCTGCCATGTATGCTTGTGGTTGGATTTCTAAATATGTTGCATGCATGTTGGTATCATTGTAACCCCCTTAGCCCGGCCTAGACGGTTGGCCCGAACTACGAAGATCACACGGGGAAAACTAAATTCAACCCGAAAGTCAACCTTGATTCACAACCTTTTTTAATCTTGTCTAGATGCTTGTTAACCCTAAGTGAGTACTCACGAGATACGATAGAGAAAGGAACAACGATCGGATTTCAGAAAGGGACTCAATTGCACAATATACAAATTTAGGGACCAAAATGTAATTTCTGAAAATTAGAGGGTCTTTTCTGACTTTAAAGTTACCAATATGAAATTAGTCATGTTACATGCTTCTCTGACAAATTTAAACTTAATCGGACATCCCAAGCTCAAGCAATTGCAATCTCAACATTTAGGACTAAAATGTAAAACATGCAAACTTCTAAACAATTCAAATCTGTGACCAACGGTCACCTGTTTCGAAACACCTACCAGCCGTATCGAAACGGTAGGGCAAAACACTCCCCCGTTCCGGAACTTGTTCCGAAACACGGCTCTCCAGTAGCCAAAACGTTTCGAAACAACCTCCAACCGTTTTGAAACACGAAGGCCATTACAGGCCCCCGTTTCAAAACGCATAGAGTGTTTCGATACGGTTTGCCCAGAAACTGCAGAAATTGCTGGTTTTTCATGCATAAACCCATTCAAACACAACCAAAGGACTCCCCAAACATACCAACAGGTCATCAAACATATGGGGTACATATTTAGAACTCCTAAACATCTTCATAGCATCAAACATGAAAACTCACAAATCTAGAGGCATGCTTCATATTAACAAAACCAAATAGGCAATCAAACTTCAAATCAAACATTTAAGGCCATTTACAATTCAAACCAACCAAGGCAAACATGCCACAACCTTAGGGAGTTCAACACAACTCCCAAAACAAAACTTAGGTTCCCATTGCCAATTTATCAAAACTAATAGTATACGAAAACTTCACCATACATGAGCTTGGATTCCATTGGACAAACTTAGCTTCCTTGATGCCCTCAAACACCTCAAGTATCTACATTATTGGTAAAAGAGAGCGTAAGCATAATTGCTTAGTGAGGCATGCTCTAAAGAAACCAACACAATAATGCAATTTTAGAAAACACTTTCATCAAAGCTTTAAAACCACATGCTCATCTCATTCTCATGCTTGATAAACTTTCAAAGCAAAACTCATTGAAATCACATGTACCTCCATTCTATCTCATGCATTAAAACCAATGCAAAACTCATGGCAAGGCCATTCACATGTTTGTATTGTCAAATCATTTCTAAACAAAAACATATGCATATCTCATAGCATAAATCATTTCATCAAGGTACATGTGTAACAAAAACCATTTCATCATTTATATTGGCATTTAGCATCTCATTAATACTCAGATATGCAAACACATTTCTACACTAGACTCTTCCGGTGGAATCTCACATCACCGTACTCACTTGTCTAGCAACACAACTTCTGGTGGAATCTCTCATCATCGTACTCACATGGCGGAATCTCTCATCGCCACAAAGCTTGGGTATTTCACCAAGTCCTACCCGATGGAATGCCCATCATCGGAAAATCTCCCTTTGGCTTAACCAAAGAGCACGTACGAATTTTTAGTTTATAGTGCACTCTCATCTTATTGATCGATCAATTATATCCGGTAAGTTTCTCAACATCTATGCCAATATAATGTGTTAAAATATCATCTCACCTACTGTTTTTCATGCAATAAAACTCAAGAGTTTTCTCACCACATTTCAAATCATAAATCATACTTTGCTTCAAACCAAAAGCTCAAATCTATTCAATGCAACATGCCATCTCATGACATCTTTACAAGCATAATCTCATGCTCCAAAACATGCATAAAAACAGTAGGAATTTAACAATTTCTACCCATGAGCATGTAAAAGCCTTTGGGGCCAAACACCACTTTAGAGAGATCAAAACAAGCCATACTTACTTCCGGACTTAGGAAGGTGTTTCAAACCTCTCCTAAATCCCCAAACCTTGTATTTTTGTCCTCATGGACTTCAAACCCAAACGCACTCACCGATTTCGTTTCGCTTGCTTGCCGAAATGCCGATTAAGCCTCCGGATCAACTCCAAAAGTGTCTGAAGATGTCTCCCCTGTTTTAGACACATCAAAGCAGAGGATTAATGCATCACCATGCATTGAAATCTTTAGCCAACACTCTTAAACTCGCTGTTCTACCTAAAACCAACATTTCAGCCACCAAACACAACCGAAATCACCTCCAAACTCTTCCAAAACTTAACCTAGCCAAGATCCATCACTTCTAATCATTTCTAAACATCAATTAACATAAAAAAACTCTAAACTCGTCCTTATACCTCCAGCTATAACAGAACACCAAGAACACCTCAAAAGCCACCATTTTCATAAGCAAAAACTTAGGAAACACAACCTATTCGGGATTGGATTGATAAAACCTCATTTCTAACATCATTTAACATCCCAAATACATTAGAGAACTATCTCAAAACAGAGCCCAATCAATTACAATGAAAATCTTCAAGATCTCTTCCAAAATCTTGAGTTTTAAGCCAAAATATTGTTTCTAACATTAAAACCTTTTATAAAACTTTAATAAAGGATTGACAACTTGGGAATTTCAGTAAAGAACTGAGTATTTAGAGGAGAAGAACAATCTTACCTGTAAAAGATGATTTCTCCTTGATTTGGGAAAATTCCATGAAAATACAATGTGGAAATCAAAAGGATTTGTTGCAAGATTGATTAGGAACCAAAATGTGATGGAAATCTCATCAATTGAAGTAAGAATCAATGTGAATTTTGCTGGAGAAAAGGTGTTTGGATGATATGATTTTGAGAGAAAAAGGAATGAGAGAAAATTAGAGAAAGGTAGTTAAGAAAGTCAAAAAGTAGTTTTCACTTTTCTTTTATTTAATCAAACCATTAATTAAATCACCCAAATTAAGGAAAAATCTGGAGAAAAACATTTTGGGTAAATTAGCTCCTTAAAGATTCAAAGTTTCAATCCTTTACAAAACAGTCACTACTAAACTTTGCAAAAATCGCAATTTGGTCACTACACCGAAATGTATTATTTCCAAACCTTATTTTGTAAAATTGATTTCACCACTCTCTTATATATATTAAATGAGGATTTTTAGATATTTTCTATATTTTTAACGCATCCTGAACTAGGATTTCCCTAAAACCCCCTTTTATATTCGAACCGTTTCTCAGACCGGTCCGGTTCAAACCCTAAACTTCTAAGCCCAAAATTGGGGTGTTACAACTCTCCCCCTCTTAAGAAATTTCGTCCTCGAAACTTACCTGGAGGAAAAAGGTAAGGAACCTGCTTCTTCATGTCATCTTTCCTTTCCCACGTGGCTTCCTCAACACCACGATGCCTCCACAACACCTTAACTATAACCCCTTAGCCCGGTCTAGACAGTTGACCCGAACTACGAAGATTACACGGGAAAAACCAAAGTCAACCCGAAAGTCAACCTTGATTAACGACCCTTTTTTCTTTTTAAAACTTATCTAGATGCGCATTAAACCTATGTGAAAGCCCAAGAACCTTGGGAGAGAAAAACACAACGATCAGAAACGTTTAAGGACTCAATTGCAAGAAATACACTTTTATGGACCAAAATGTAAATTTTGGAAAATAAAAGGACTTCCAAGATTTTAGTTTTACCAAACCTCAATTAATCATATTACAAGCCTCTCTGCCAAATTTCAGCTTAAAAAGACATCTCAAGCTCAAGCAATTGCAATTACAACTTTCAGGACTAAAAGGTAAAGCATGCAAAAACTGTCCAATGGTCACCCGTTTCGAAACACTGACACCCGTATAGAAACACCCGTGTCGTACGCCCGTATCGAAACGGTGTTGACCGTTTCAAAACGCGGGTATGTTCTGAAACTAGTTCAGAAACGGACACCTCCAGTAGCCAAAGTGTTTCGAAACACCTTTAGCCGTTTCGAAACGCCCAGGCCATTTCATGTACCCGTTTCGAAACAGCCAAGGGTGTTTCGATACACCCTGCCCAGAAACAGCAGAAAAAATATGGTTTTACACATCCAAACACCAACAAACACACTTTAAACCATTCCTCACCAAATCAACAACATGTCAAGCATCATAACTACCAAATTGCATTAAAAACTAGATACACATCAAACCTTAGGTGCACCAACTCATTCAACACATCCAACACATGATCTTGCTTTTAATCAAAGAGCATAACATAACAACTTATGAAGAAAAATATTCAAATGTTGCAAAGCGATAATCAACATGATTCAAACCACAAACCGAACATGGACAACATACACAATCACATTACACGACAACATAAAGATTCTCCCCCCATTGCCTTTATTATCTATAGCTATAAACCAAGACATACTTCTCAAGTGGAGCTCTTCTTGAATCCCTTGCTTCTTGATGTCCCAACTTCAAATATCTACATTGATGGACAAAAAGGAGCGTAAGCACATAATGCTTAGTGAGGAATGCTCAAAACCAAAACACCATCAATTCAGCGAATCATAAAACCCTCTTTAAATGTAGTTACAATTCAATAAACCAAAGCATTGGTGGGAAACTTCCTTTGAAACAACATTACTTTAAATCATGCATTGCTCAACATGAAAACCAACCTTTAACTTTGAAAAGCTAAACAACTCACCCCAAAACACTTCCACTTGACAACATACTTTCCTCATGCTTGATGATCATTTAAAAGCAACATGCCTTTTGAAAACCATTTGTTCCTTCTAAGTATCTCATGCATTCAACAAATGCAAAACACATGAACTACAAAAGAAACATTTGCATTACATGCCATTTTAAACAAGCCTTCACAAGACTTCAATGCACTAAAGAGATTCTATGCACATATGTACCATTCACCATAGAAGACATACACTTGCTCATGCTTAACAAGTAATACATGCATTCTTAAATCATTACACAATTCCCATGCAACCTTGCATCATTTTCAAGCATCACTCGCTTCAATACATTCAAATACAAAATATTGGCTTTCAAGTGATAGTTCACAAACCATTTCAACTCAAGACACAATCGGATACGCGGATTACAAGCGTTGTCCCACACGCTTCATACACACTACCGAACAACATAAGGCTGAGTTTAACGGTACAATCACAACCCCTCAACACCCGTGATGGAGTTTAACGGTACAATCAAAACCCCTCAACATCACTCATCGGTAGTTGTATAATCTACTAACGAGAATACAGGACACATAACACAAGATCCACAAACGGACTCTTAACCACCGTTGTGACCTTAAAAAAATCCACACACGGACTTTTAACCACCGTTGTGACCTTAACAAGATCCTCACATGGAATTTTAACCACCGTTGTGAGCTTACCAAGATCCACACACGAACTTTTAACCACCGTTATGATCTTACCTCTCTCGTTAGGATACTTGGATGGAGTTTACGGTACAATCACAACCCCTCAACATCCAAGGCGACTTTATTCACGGTACACCCAATCCTATAGCCGGCTAACTATATCCGATTAAAGTAACCAAAAACCACTTACATCACTTGCCAATACACATCAATTACCATCAACAATTCACTGTTTTAAAGCATTAAACAAAGCCATTAAACACCATGCATCACCATGCACCACTACCAATTTAACAACATGCCAAAACAAGGATCTCTTACCTTTAGCATCCTTCAACATATAGCTTTCAAAACCAACATTAAACCATGACTAAACATGCTTAAAAACAGTAATTAAAACTCAACCACCCCAAGTGCATTTAAAACCAAATCATAGCACTATCCAAGAGAGAAATTCCATTTACTTACTCTTGAGCTTAGCTAAGTTGTTTAGACTTCAACTAAGCTCCCAAAACCTCGTCCAAAATGTTTCAAAGCTGGAAAACTCTTTTCCACTCACCGATACACAAAACTATGCTAGCCGACAAGCCTTCCAAGCATCCAAAACCTCCAACGCCACCTTCATTGCTTCCGGATCATTCTCCCCTGTTTTAAACACATAACAACAGAGGATTAATGCATCATCATGCATTAAAAACACCAACAACACAACCCAACTCGCTGCTCTACATAAAGACAACATTTCGGCTACCAACACAACCGAAATCACCTCCAAAACTTAACTCAGCCAAGATCAATCACTTCTAACCATTTCTAAACATCAATCAACATCCAAAATGAACCTAAACTCGTCGTTATACCTCCAGCTATAACAGAACACCAAGATCACCTCAAAAACCACCATTTCCTTAAGCAAAAACTTAGGAAATTCAACCTATTCGGGATTGCATTGATAAAACCTCATTTACACATCATTAGACATCCAAAATACATTTAAGAATCATCTCAAAACAGAGCCCAAACAATCACAACGAAATTCTTCAAGATTTCTTCCAAATCTTGAGTTTTAAGCCAAAATCAAGCTTCTATCATTAAAACCTTTTATAAAACTTCAATTAAGGATTGACAAATTGGGAATTTCAGTAAAGAACTTAACATTTAGAGGAGAAGAACAACCTTGCCTCTAAATGATGATTTCTCCTTGATTTGAGCCAATTTGCTTGAAAATCCAATGAGCAAAACAAAAGGATTTGATGTAGAATGGATTAGGAATCAATTGATGATTGAAACATCATCAATTGGAGTGAAAAATCAAGGGTTAAGTTGCTGGAGAAAAGTGTTTGGATGAGGGAATTTTGAGAGAAAATGAGATGAGAATGTTTTAAGAAAAGTTAGTTATGATTTAATCAAAAGGTAGTTTCTCTCCTCATCTAATTAATTAAAACATTAATTAAATCACTTAAATTTAAGAAAAATCTGGAGAAATCTTTCTTGGGTAAATTAGCTCCTTAAAGATTCAAAGTTTCAATCCTTACAAAACAGTCAGCACTAAACTTTTCAAAAATCGCATTTTAGTCACTATTTCAAAATGTCGTACTTCCAAACCTTATTTTTTAAAATTGATTTCACCACTCTCTTATATATATTAAAAGAGGATTTTTAGATATTTTCCCTATTTTTAAAGCATCCTAAACTAGGCTTTCCCTAAAAACTCCTTTTATATTCGAACCGAAAATCAGACCGACCTGGTTCAGATCCTAAACTTCCAAGCCCAAAATTGGGGTGTTACAACTCTCCCCCTCTTAGGAAATTTCGTCCTCGAAATTTCAACCTGCGAAAAGAGCACGATACCAAACTTCCCAAAGCAACACACAAAGTAACACAGGAGACTTAACCACCACTGAAACATCCTCAACCCAAAACACCACGATACCAACACATCCTCAAATCAAACTCACACTATACCCAAATCCAACAGCACTACTTACGGTTCAAGACTTCCAGAACACTCGGTTATTAACCTCAGATTAACTTTTCATACTTTCGAATTGTGCATAGCCCCAACAACCCGAAGAACTCTCAAATCTTTACAACATACTCCGCCTTATCTCATAACTCCCTCAACAAAGCTCGCACATTCGGTGACACCAGCCCATCCATTTTTCATCCATCATGTGACCCACCACCTTCGCTGCTCCTAAAACCCCTTGCAAAACTGCCCAACTCCTTTCAAAGATTACCACAACAAACAAAAATTTCTTAAGCATCAACTGCTTACTCAAACTTCTCAACGTATTGATGACATTCCTTCACATCCGCCACTATCACTACCATAACAACTCATCAAAACTACCCACACAACATTCGAAACCCATGCCACAAGAGTCCAACTCTAATTCCGCCAGCTGTTCCACTCACCCCTAGCTGACTTAGAAAAAGATTTACTTATACCCCAACCAATAAACCACTTCTCACAAGAACCCGACCAACCAACAATGGCCCTTGAACTTACATTGCCTTTCCACTTCAATCTTTGACCAAAATACTAGCCTTACCTGGATACCGCCCATTCTATACAAACATTTTAAGATTACGAAACCTCTACTCATTCGAGGCCAAACCTTTCCTACAACCCTCAACACAACCTCTTCTCAACTCCTCGAAGGTTTCTACGAACCATCACCTACATAAACAACCCTCCTATTGCAAACATCAATGCCAAGACACCTCAGCACTCTGGAGACACATCCACTAATCTACAACATCACTTAACACAAAGAAACTACCACATCTACTAGCTATTCACAACCATTTGACCGATTCTAACTCCAACCGGTAATCTCCTCACCACCACACCGCTAAACTCTTTAAGCACCAAACACTTTCCCTCGGCCAACATGCTAAATCGCACTCACTACTACCGACAACTTGCCTACCACTTTCCACCACTTCTAGCATCCACCTAACACCAAAACAACACTTAAAACCCATCATCCACCTAATCCTACCACAACACTAACGGACCCAATTAGCTATTAGCAAGTGTGAACGTTCGTATGCATGGTCACCAATATGCCCTATCAATGCCTGTGTACATGTATGCAAAACCTCTAATGTCATGTCGCATGTATGCGTGTACCAACATATATATAACATAGTATATAACAATGGTTTTAACTGTGCATGTATGTCGGTTCACACCCACCAATAACATCCTCAAAGTCCTCCTAAGAACAACCTCTTACCTCACTTCTATCTTGCCCAGCTCTACCATTCTAACAATCTGCTAACCACAAAATACCCACTAATGCCCTCTTCACACTAAAGTTGTTTCCAAAACAACGCCGGCTACTACCCCAAACTTGCTAGCTATAAGACCAAACCCACTAAGCAAGGGAAACCCAACCAAAACCAAACAAAGATAACTAGGGAAAAGATTACTTAACAAGGTTACCTGTAATCACCTCACTGCCTCGGAGCTTCCACAAACAAACACCCTTCCTCGCAGAACCATCATTCTCTAGCCGCACCACGCAGCATCAACCAACACTTTAAGGTCATCACCGTCTCCCTGCGGTAAAGAACCCTGACTACCCTGAGCCAACTCTAAACAATTTCGTCTCAAATGTCCAACAGACCCACAATTCCAACATAACACAATAGCTATAATAATAAGGCAATGGGTATCCCGAATTCACCCCTTTTATACGACATAACAATCAACAAAAACATGGATATCACAACATCGAGCATATCAACCAACAGACTTCAATCATGCTCTCATCAAACAACATTCACCCGCAACAACATAATATCAACATAACATACCCATCACATTTTCATTACTCAGAAAATCAACTCAAAACACCAGCATATCACCAATACATGTTCACACTAGCTCACAGAAGATTCATAACCAAAAAGCATGATAAAAACATTAACAACTCGCTCAAAGACATATTTTTCAACCAACTTTCAACCACACATCCGAATAAACATCCAACATTTACCATAGCAACTTACCACAAACTTACCATCGCCCCATATATTCGCAACTTAGCTCTGATACCAACAAATGTAACCCCCTTAGCCCGGTCTAGACGGTTGACCCGAACTACGAAGATTACACGGGGAAAACCAAAGTCAACCCGAAAGTCAACCTTGATTAACGACCATTTTTTTTTCTTTTTAAAACTTCTCTAGATGCACATTAAACTTATGTGAAAGCCCAAGAACCTTGGGAGAGAAAAACACAGGGATCAGAAACGTTTAAGGACTCAATTGCAAGAAATACACTTTTAGGGACCAAAATGTAAATTTTGCAAAAATAAAAGGACTTCCAAGATTTTAGTTTTACCAAACCTCAATTAATCATATTACAAGCCTCTCTGCCAAATTTCAGCTTAAAAAGACATCTCAAGCTCAAGCAATTGCAATTACAACTTTCAGGACTAAAAGGTAAAGCATGCAAAAACTGTCCAACAGTCACCCTTTTCGAAACACTGACACCCGTATAGAAACACCCATGTCGTACGCCCGTATCGAAACAGTGTTGACCGTTTCGAAACGCGGGTATGTTCCGAAACTAGTTCAGAAACGGACACCTCCAGTAGCCAAAGTGTTTCGAAACACCTTTAGCCGTTTCGAAACGCCCAGGCCATTTCATGTACCCATTTCGAAACAGCCAAGGGTGTTTCGATACACCCTGCCCAGAAACAACAGAAAAAATATGGTTTTACACATCCAAACACCAACAAACACACTTTAAATCATTCCTCACCAAATCAACAACATGCCAAGCATCATAACTACCAAATTGCATTAAAAACTAGATACACATCAAACCTTAGGTGCACCAACTCATTCAACACATCCAACACATGATCTTTCTTTTAATCAAAGAGCATAACATAACAAATTATGAAGAAAAATATTCAAATGTTGCAAAGCGATAATCAACATGATTCAAACCACAAACCGAACATGGACAACATACACAATCCCATTACACGACAACATAAAGATTCTCCCCCCATTGCCTTTATTATCTATAGCTATAAACCAAGACATACTTCTCAAGTGGAGCTCTTCTTGAATCCCTTGCTTCTTGAGGTCCCAACTTCAAATATCTGCATTGATGGACAAAAAGGAGTGTAAGCACATAATTCTTAGTGAGGAATGCTCAAAACCAAAACACCATCAATGCAGCGAATCATAAAACCCTCTTTAAATGTAGTTACAATTCAATAAACCAAAGCATTGGTGGGAAACTTCCTTTGAAACAACATTGCTTTAAATCATGCATTGCTCAACATGAAAACCAACCTTTAACTTTGAAAAGCTAAACAACTCACCCCAAAACACATTCTTGCAAATACTATCATTTAAACCTTTCCATGCATGAACACCACATGCAAAGTTAAACTCAAATTCCTTGGAAAACACTTCCACTTCACAACATACTTTCCTCATGCTTGATGATCATTTAAAAGCAACATGCCTTTTGAAAACCATTTGTTCCTTCTAACTATCTCATGCATTCAACAAATGCAAAACACATGAACTACAAAAGCAACATTTGAATTACATGCCATTTTAAACAAGCCTTCACAAGACTTCAATGCACTAAAGAGATTCTATGCACATATGCACCATTCACCATAGAAGACATACACTTGCTCATGCTTAACAAGTAATACATGCATTCTTAAATCATTACACAATTCCCATGCAACCTTGCATCATTTTCAAGCATCACTCGCTTCAATACATTCAAATACAAAATATTGGCTTTCAAGTGATAGTTCACAAACCATTTCAACTCAAGACACAATCGTATACGCGGATTACAAGCGTTTTCCCACACGCTTCATACACACTACCGAACAACATAAGGTGGAGTTTAACGGTACAATCACAACCCCTCAACACCCATGATGGAGTTTAACGGTACAATCACAACCCCTCAACATCACTCATCGGTAGTTGTATAATCTACTAACGAGAATACGGGACACATAACACAAGATCCACCAACGGACTTTTAACCACCGTTGTGACCTTAACAAGATCCACACACGGACTTTTAACCACCGTTGTGACCTTAACAAGATCCTCACACGGACTTTTAACCACCGTTGTGAGCTTACCAAGATCCACACACGGACTTTTAACCACCGTTGTGATCTTACCTCTCTCGTTAGGATACTTGGATGGAGTTTACGGTACAATCACAACCCCTCAACATCCAAGGCGACTTTATTCACGGTGCACCCAATCCTATAGCCGGCTAACCATATCTGATTAAAGTAACCAAAAACCACTTACATCACTTGCCAATACACATCAATTACCATCATCAATTCACTGTTTTAAAGCATTAAACAAAGCCATTAAACACCATGCACCACTACCAATTTAACAACATGCCAAAACAAGTATCTCTTACCTTGAGCATCCTTCAACATATAGCTTTCAAAACCAACATTAAACCATGACTAAACATGCTTAAAAACAGTAATTAAAACTCAACCACCCCAAGTGCATTTAAAACCAAATCATAGAACAATCCAAGAGAGAAATTCCATTTACTTACTCTTGAGCTTAGCTAAGTTGTTTAGGCTTAAACTAAGCTCCCAAAACCTCGTCCAAAATGTTTCAAAGCTGGAAAACTCTTTTCCACTCACCGGTACACAAAACTATGCTAGCCGACAAGCCTTCCAAGCATCTGAAACCTCCAACGCCACCTTTATTGCTTCCGGATCATTCTCCCCTGTTTTAAACACATAACAACAGAGGATTAATGCATCATCATGCATTAAAAACACCAGCAACACAACCCAACTCGCTGCTCTACATAAAGATAACATTTCGGCTACCAACACAACCGAAATCACCTCCAAACTCTTCCAAAACTTAACCCAGCCAAGATCCATCACTTCTAACCATTTCTAAACATCAATCAACATCCAAAATGAACCTAAACTCGTCCTTATACCTCCAGCTATAACAGAACACCAAGATCACCTCAAAAACCACCATTTCCATAAGCAAAAACTTAGGAAATTCAACCTATTCGGGATTGCATTGATAAAACCTCATTTACACATCATTAGACATCCAAAATACATTTAAGAATC
Source organism: Hibiscus trionum (assembly GCA_030270665.1). Lineage (NCBI taxonomy): Eukaryota > Viridiplantae > Streptophyta > Magnoliopsida > Malvales > Malvaceae > Hibiscus > Hibiscus trionum. The sequence continues at coordinate 2,563,866 of BSYR01000010.1, read as the reverse complement.
ATCTCAAAATAGAGCCCAAACAATAACAACGAAATTCTTCAAGATTTCTTCCAATTCTTGAGTTTTAAGCCAAAATTAAACTTCTATCATTAAAACCTTTTATATAACTTCAATTAAGGATTGACAAGTTGGGAATTTCAGTAAAGAACTTAACATTTAGAGGAGAAGAACAAACTTACCTCTAAATGATGATTTCTTCTTGATTTGAGCCAATTTGCTTGAAAATCCAATGAGCAAAACAAAAGGATTTGATGTAGAATGGATTATGAATCAATTGATTATTGAAACCTCATCAATTGGAGTGAAAAATCAATGGTTAAGTTGCTGGAGAAAATTGTTTGGATGAGGGAATTTTGAGAGAAAATGAGATGAGAAAGTTTTAAGAAAAGTTAGTTATGATTTAATCAAAAGGTAGTTTCTCTCCTCATCTAATTAATTAAAATATTAATTAAATCACTTAAATTTAAGAAAAATCTGGAGAAATCTTTCTTGGGTAAATTAGCTCCTTAAATATTCAAAGTTTCAATCCTTACAAAATAGTCACCACTGAACTTTTCAAAAATTGCATTTTAGTCACTATTTCAAAATGTCGTACTTCCAAACCTTATTTTGTAAAATTGATTTCACCACTATCTTATATATATTAAAAGAGGATTTTTAGATATTTTCCCCTACTTTTAAAGCATCCCGAACTAGGCTTTCCCTAAAAACTCCTTTTATTTTCGAACCAAAATTCAGACCGGCTCGGTTCAGACCCTAAACTTCCAAGCCCAAAATTGGGGTGTTACATTAACCAACTCAATGGTCTTGCCACGAAGAACTTTACTGTCCGAATCCAGAATCTCAACCGGCTCCTCATCATAGGTCAAGTCTGTATTCAACTCAACTTCCTCTACATGAATAACATGCGAAGGATCCGATCTATACCTCCGAAGCATAGAGACATGAAACATATCATGAATCTTTTCCAACTCTTGTGGTAACCTCAGCTTGTAAGCAGCAGGACCCACACGTTCAATCACCTCGTATGGCCCAATATACCTAGGGCTCAACTTACCCTTCCAGCCAAATCTCATCACCTTCTTCCAAGGTGAAACCTTCAAAAACACACGGTGACCCATCGCAAACTCGATCTCCTTACGCTTCAAATCCGCGCAAGACTTCTGTTGATCAGAAGCTGCCTTCAACCGCTCACAAATGAGCTTCACCTTCTCGGTGGTTCCTTTCAACAAAGCCGGCATCGAGACCAACTTCTGACCCGTCTCAGCCCAGCAAAGAGGAGTTCTGCACTTCCTCCCATACAAGGCTTCATAAGGTGCCATTTGAATACTTGCCTGGTAGCTATTGTTATAAGCAAACTCCACTAAAGGCAAATGCTTCTCCCAAGAGCCTTGAAACTCAATCACGCAGCACCTCAACATATCCTCAAGCACTTGAATAACACGCTCAGACTGACCATCCGATTGCGGATGATAAGAGGTACTGAAATTCAGCCGCGTACCCAAAGCTTGATGCAAACATTCCCAAAAACGCGATGTGAACCTTGGATCTCTATCCGACACTGTGGATTTTGGCACACCATGCATACGCACAATCTCAGCAATGTACAGCTTTGCAAGCTTATCCGAAGTATACGTGGTATGCACAGGTAAGAAATGCGCACACTTCGTAAGGCGATCCACAATCACCCACATCGAATTCTTCTTATTTGGCGACAAAGGCAAACCAGACACGAGTCCATGGTAATTATTTCCCACTTCCACTCAGGAATCCTCAACGGTTGCAACAACCCTGAAGGAAACTGATGCTCAACTTTAACCGCTGACAAACCATACACTTACTCACATATTCTGTAACATCTTTCTTCAAACCCACCCAATAGTACTCACCCTTTAAATCACGATACATCTTTGTACTACCAGGGTGCATAGCAAAAGGACTACTATGAGCTTCGGTCAGAATAGTACGCCTCAACTCCACATCATTCGGCACTACTTTCCGACTTCCAAAACATAGAACTCCATCATCATTAAAACAAAAATCCGATGATCTATCCTCAACGATATCCTGAACATGTGGCACCAACGAATCATCCAACAACTGCTTATCCTTTATCAACTGAACCAGAGATGGTTTCACTTGTAATTCAGCCACAAAACCTCCATCTTGTGAAATACTCAAGCTGGCAAACATAGCCCTTAACTCAACCGCCACCTTCCTGCTCAAGGCATCCATCAGATCGTAATCTTTAAGCAACTCCACCCAACGTCATTGCCTAAGATTCAACTCCTTCTGCGACATCAGATACTTCAAACTCTTGTGATCCGTGTACACAGTACACTTCTCACCATACAGATAATGTCTTCAAATCTTCAAAGCAAAAACCACCGCAGCTAACTCAATATCATGCGTAGAATAATTGCGCTCATGCACCTTCAACTGTCGCGATGCATAAGCCACCACCTTACCCTCCTGCATTAGCACACAGCCCAAACCAACGTAGGATGCGTCACTGTACACCACAAACTCTTTTCCCGATTCAGGTTGAACCAAGATAGGAGCTTGCGTCAAAGCTGCCTTAAGCTTCTCAAAAGCTTGTTGTCTTGCTTCTGTCCTTTCATACTTGACATCTTTTTGCAACAACTTCGTCAAAGGTGCAGCAATCTTCGAAAATCCATCCATAAACCTCCGGTAATATCCTGCCAACCCAAGGAAACTACGGACTTCATGAACAGGCTTACGAGGCTTCCAATTCATAACCGCCTCGACCTTTTGAGGATCAACACGAATTCCCTCAACCGAAACCACATGACCAAGGAACACAACTTCCTTCAACCAAAACTCACACTTGCTCAACTTAGCATAAAGCTGATTTTCTAGAAGCGCTTGCAAGACAACCCTCAAATGACCTTCATGCTCTTCCTCAGTACGAGAGTACACAAGGATATCGTCAATGAACACCACAACAAACTTATCCAAGTATTCATGGAGCACTCTATTCATCATGTCCATGAAAGCTGCAAGAGCATTCGTCAAGCCAAACGGTATTACAAGGAACTCATAATGTCCATACATCGTTTTAAAGGCTGTTTTTGGCACATCCACATCTTTCACCTTAAGCTGGTAGTATCCTGACCTTAAGTCAATCTTGGAGAACACAGCCGCTCCCCGAAACTGATCAAAAAGATCATCGATCCTCGGCAAAGGATACCTATTCTTGATAGTCAACTTGTTCAGCTGACGATAATCGATGCACATCCTCATAGTGCCATCTTTCTTCTTCACGAACAAGACCGGTGCACCCTACGGTGACACACTTGGCCGAATGAACTCACGGTCAAGCAACTCCTGAAGTTGCGTCTTTAATTCCTTTAGCTCCTTAGGTGCCATGCGATAGGGAGCAATGGACACCAGAGTTGTGTTTTCATACAGCTCAATTCCAAACTCCACCTCTCGACTAGGCGGCAATCCAGGTAACTCCTTCGGAAACACTCCAGGAAACTCCCGTACAGTTCTGATATCCTAAACGCGCAACTCCTTAGGATGGTTTAATGGCTTTGATTAATGCTTTAAAACAGTGGATTGTTGATGACAATTGATGTATATTGGCAAGTGATGTGTTGGTTTTAAAGTTCTTGAATCGGATATAGTTAGCCGGCTATAGGATTTGGTGTACCGTGAATAAAGTCGCCTTGGATGTTGAGGGGTTGTAATGGTACCGTAAACTCCATCCAAGTACACTAACGAGATGTCTAAGATCATAATGGTGGTTAAAATGCCATGTGAAGATCTTGTGTTGTGTGTCTCGTGTTCTCGTTAGTGATGTTATACAACTACCGATGAGTGATGTGGAGGGGTTGTAATTGTACCATTAAACTCCATCACGGGTGTTGAGGTGTTGTAATTGTACCAATAAACTCCACCTTGTGTGTTCGGTAGTGTGTATGAAGCGTATGGGACAACGCTTGTAATCCGCGTATTCGATTGTGTTTTATGTTGAAAATGGTTACGGTATCACTTGGAAGCCAATATGACATGTTAATGTTAATGAAGCATGAGATGCTTGTTGTGTATGCATTGTTGCATGAGAAATGATGTTTATAAATTTAAAGGCCTTTGAAAGGTGTTTTATAAAGTGCGTTATTGTGTTGTTTCTTTAGAGCGTGCCTCACTAAGCAAATGTGCTTACGCTCTCTTTCTTGAACCTTTAATGCAGAGAATTGAAGTGCTTTAAGGGCATCAAGGAGGCTAAGAATCCAAGGGAAGGCTAAGCTCATGTATGGTGACTATTTTTACAACATTATTAGCTTTTGGTATTTGGCAATGGGAACCTAGGTTGTGTTTTTTGGAGATGTTTTGGACTCCCTGAGTTTGGCATGATGCCTATGATTTTTTGGACTTGTAATTGGCCATTTGGTGTTTTCTTTGGTGATTTGATGATTGGTTGGTTTCCAATATTAGGATGCATGCCTATAAACTTGTGGTTTTTCCTAATTGATGCCATGAATGTGTTTTGGTGATGCAAATATGTTCGTTATATGCATGATGACTTGTTGGCATGATTAGGAGGTCATTAGGTTGTTTTTGAGTTGTTAATTGTATGTTAAACCAGCAAAATCTGCACTTTCTGGGCAGTCCGTATCGGAACGGGCACTACCGTTTCAAAACGGGGGCTTGTAATGGCCTTCATGTATCGAAACGAGTAGAGGGCATTTCGAAACGGATTTGCCACTGTCAAGCCCTGTTTCGAAACAGGTCTCGAAACGAACCCACATTTCGGAACGGTCAACCCCCGTTCCGAAACAGGTGACCGTTGGGCACTGATTTGAATGGTTTAAGGTTTGCAAGCTTTACGTTTTGGTCCTGATTTTCATATATGCAATTGCTTGAGTTCCAGATGTTCGTTTAAGGGTAAATTTGACAGGGAAACATGTAATATGATTAATTTCAAAATGGTAACTTAAAAATCAGTTAAGTTCTCTAAATTTCCAGAATTTACATTTTGGTCCCTAAATGTTGTAATTTGTGCAATTGAGTCCTTTAACGTTTTCCGATCGCTGTGCTTTTCAAGTATGTTTTTCTCAAGGCTACGCGTAGGGTTAATATGCATCTAGACAAGATTAAAAAGAAAAAGAAAGGTCGTTAATCAAGGTTGACTTTCGGGTTGACTTTGGTTTTCCCCGTGTAATCTTCACAGTTCGGGTCAACCGTCTAGGCCGGGCTAAGGGGTTTACATTTGGTGTTATCAGAGCTGAGTTCTCGAGTGATTGGGATTGGTTATGTGAGTGATATATGTATGATTGCTTTGTATGCTTTTTAAGTGAAAGTTTGATGTGTGAATTGTAAAGTATGTTGCAATTGTGATGCTATGCCGTGTTGAAGCATGTTAGAGGGACCCATTGCCATATCAAAACTAATGAAATGATTTGTTTTTGAAAAATGAGCTTGAGTGCTTGGATTACTTACCTTGCTGAGCCTGATTATGTAGTGGATTTACCTCATCTTCCTGGTGGTGGACCATCTGGTGGTGGTGGTGCTGGAGGTGATGGAGCTGATGTTGGTGCTGGTGCTGGGGTCGATGTACCTGAAGCTGGATAGGGGCAAGATGCTCCTGATATGACAGTGTTGATACAAGCTATTGCGGGAGCCTTTCAGGCGGCAGTAGCTGGAGCTCATGGAGTTGGGCATCAGGGAGATGCTAATGTTAGACTACCTTTGGAACGTTTGCGCAGTCTGGGAGGGACTGAGTTCAGAGGTTTGTCTGCTGAAGGTTCCGAGTCTTGGTTGGAAAGTACCAAGAGGATATTGGGACAAATGAACTACAATGATGTGCAGAAGCTAGGATGTGTGGTATCGCTGTTACATGATGATGCGTATACATGGTGGACGACCGCTATCTCTGGAATGGAGGAAGTTGATGTGAGTTGGACGTTCTTTCTGAACGTGTTCAAGTGGAGGTATCTGGGTGTGCGATACCTAGATGAGAAGAAAAGAGAGTTCATGTCTCTGACACAAGGAAGTATGACGGTAGCTGAGTACGAGATCCAGTTTGTCCGTCTCAGTCAGTACGCACCTGAGATTGTCCCTGATGAGCGGGAGAGGTGTGAACGTTTCCGTTATGGTTTGGTGACGGATGTAAAGACCTATATGCTTGCGGCTGAGTACACTGATTTTGATGTGCTGGTTAGTAGGGAGAAGGATATTGAGCTAAACCTGGGTTTGTCTTCCAGGAATGTTGGTTCTGGCTTGGGCAAGCGAGCTGCTGAGTATAATTCCGGTGGAGGACGGAACAAGAGAGGACGAGATAAGAGGTATCAGTCTTCGGCTAGGCGTGGTGGTGGAGGGCATGGTGCGCATGTTCAGGGAGACAGGGCGAGAGCTGATCAGAATACATGCTGGACGTGTGGATCGCGTGGCCATTTGAGGCGTGATTGTCCTCGAGCAGCGAGGGAGGTACAGGCTCCTATTGTTGTAGCTGGTAATTCGTGCTGGAATTGTGGTTCGTCAGACCACATGAGGAGGGAGTGTCCTTTGTTGGCCGGTGGTGGTCAAGGACGTGCTCCTGGAGTTGTTGCAACACAGAGAGGTCGTGGGCGCGGCCGTGGTAACTTCCAGCGCAGAGAGGATGGTGGAAGGAATGTAGCGCATGTGGTGGCTGTCCAACCTGAGGGTGGTGGCCAGGCTCGAGTGTATGCGCAGCGGGAAGGGAGGAATGACACGGATGTGATCGCAGGTACCTTCACTTTGCAATCCTTGTCATTACTTTCCTCGATAGATTCTGGATCTACACACTCATACATATTGCGTGAGCATGCTCAATTGCTTGGTTTTCCTGTTAAGTCTTTGGATGTTGGTATGCGTGTAACTAGTTCCTTTGGTGAGACCGTTGTGACACAGAAGTTGTATAGAAGATGTCCCTTGGTTGTGCAAGACCATGTTTTTCATGTTGATCTTATGGAATTGCCTTTCTATGGTTTTGATGTAATCCTTGGTATGGATTGGCTTGTTGAACATCGAGCTGTGGTGGATTTTGAGAATAAGCGAGTTTCGTTGAAGTTTGCGGATGATTATGAGGTAGTGGTGGTTGGTGAGAATGTGAAGTTTCTTACTAATGTGGTGTCTACATTGGAGGCGAGCCGGATGCTGAGGCAAGGTTGTGAAGCCTACCTTGCCTTTGTGATGAATCCTAGCTCGAAAGAGTTGCGAGTGCAAGATATCAGGACTGTGCGAGAGATTCCTGGTGTGTTTCCGGAGGAGTTGCCTGGATTGCCTCCTAATCGTGAGGTGGAGTTTGGAATTGAGATGTATGAGAATACAACTCCAGTTTCCATTACTCCTTATAGAATGGCACCTAAGGAGTTGAAAGAGCTGAAGACGCAACTTCAGGAGTTGCTTGATCATGGTTTCATTCGGCCGAGTGTGTCACCTTGGGGTGCACCGGTCTTGTTTGTGATGAAAAAAGATGGCACTATGAGAATGTGTATCGATTACCGTCAGCTGAACAAGTTGACTATCAAGAATCGGTATCCATTGCCGAGGATTGATGATCTTTTTGATCAATTTCGGGGAGCAGCTGTGTTCTCTAAGATTGACTTAAGGTCAGGGTACTACCATTTGAAGGTGAAGGATGTGGATGTGCCAAAGACAGCCTTCAGAACGAGGTATGGGCATTATGAGTTCCTTGTGATGTCGTTTGGTTTGATGAATGCTCCTGCAGCTTTCATGGATATGATGAATAGAATGTTCCATGAATATTTGGATAAGTTTGTTGTGGTGTTCATTGATGATATCCTCGTGTACTCTCGTACTGAGGAGGAGCATGAGAGGCATTTGAGGATTGTGTTGCAAGCTTTGTTGGAGAATCAGCTTTATGGTAAGTTGAGCAAGTGTGAGTTCTGGCTCAGGGAAGTTGTGTTCCTTGGTCATGTGGTTTCTGCTGAGGGGATTCATGTTGATCCTCAGAAGATTGAGGCAGTGATGAATTGGAAGCCTCCTAAGTCTGTTCATGAAGTCCGTAGTTTCCTTGGTTTGGCAGGATACTACCGGAGGTTCGTGGATGGATTCTCAAAGATTGCTGCACCTTTGACGAAGTTGTTGCAGAAGGATGTTAAGTTTGAGTGGACGGAAGCGAGACAGCAGGCTTTTGAAAAGCTGAAGGTAGCTTTGACGCAAGCTCCTATCTTGGTTCAACCTGAATCAGGGAAAGAGTTTGTGGTGTATAGTGGCGCGTCCTACGTTGGTTTGGGATGTGTGTTGATGCAAGAGGGTAAGGTGGTGGCTTATGCATCGCGCCAGTTGAAGGTGCATGAGCGCAATTATCCTATGCATGACATTGAGTTGGCTGCGGTGGTTTTTGCTTTGAAAATTTTGAGGCATTACCTGTATGGTGAGAAGTGTACTGTGTACACGGATCACAAGAGTTTGAAGTATCTGATGTCTGAGAGGGAGTTGAATCTTAGGCAACGACGTTGGGTGGAGTTGCTTAAAGATTACGATCTGACGATTGAGTATCATCCGGGAAAAGCTAATGTTGTAGCGGATGCCTTGAGTAGGAAGGTAGTAGTGGAGTTGAGGGCTATGTTTGCCAGTTTGAGCATATCACGAGATGGTGGTCTTGTGGCTGAATTGCAAGTGAAACCATCCTTGGTTCAGTTGATAAGGGATAAGCAGCTGTTGGATGATTCCTTGGTGCCACATGTTCAGTATATTGCTGAGGATAGGCCATCGAATTTCTGCTTTAATGATGATGGAGTTTTATGTTTTGGGAGTCGGATAGTAGTGCCCAATGATGATGAGTTGAGGCGTGCTATTCCGACTGAAGCTCATAGTAGTCCTTTTGCTATGCACCCTAGTAGTACTAAGATGTATCGTGATCTTCGTGATGAGTTCTATTGGGTGGGTTTAAAGAAAGATGTTGCTGAGTATGTAAGTAGGTGCATGGTTTGTCAGCGAGTTAAAGCTGAGCATCAATTTCCTTCTGGGTTGTTGCAACCTTTGAGGATTCCTAAGTGGAAATGGGAAAGGATTACCATGGACTTTGTGTCTGGTTTGCCTTTGTCGCCATCAAAGAAGAACTCGGTGTGGGTGATTGTGGATCGCCTGACGAAGTGTGCGCATTTCTTGCCTGTGCATACTACGTACACCTTGGATAAGCTTGCAGAGTTGTACATTGCTGAGATTGTGCGGTTGCATGGTGTACCAAAGTCGATCGTGTCGGACAGAGATCCGAGGCTTACATCGCGTTTCTGGCTGTATTTGCATCAGGCTTTGGGTACACGGCTGAATTTCAGTACTTCTTATCATCCACAGTCGGATGGACAGTCTGAGCGTGTTATCCAAGTGCTAGAGGATATGTTGAGGTGCTGTGTGATTGAGTTTCAGGGCTCTTGGGAGAAGCATTTGCCTTTGGTGGAGTTTGCCTATAACAATAGCTACCAGGCAAGTATTCAAATGGCACCTTATGAAGCCTTGTACGGGAGGAAGTGTAGGACTCCTCTTTGTTGGGCTGCAACAGGTCAGAAGTTGGTTTCAATGCCAGCTTTGTTGAAAGGAACCACCGAGAAGGTGAAGCTCATTTGTGAGCGGTTGAAGGCAGCTTCTGATCGACAGAAGTCTTACGCGAATTTGAAGCGTAAGGAGATTGAGTATGCGGTAGGTGACCGTGTGTTTTTTAAAGTTTTGCCTTGGAAAAAGGTGATAAGATTTGGTTGAAAGGGTAAGTTGAGCCCTAGATGCATTGGACCATACGAGGTGATTGAACGTGTGGGTCCTGTTGCGTACAAGTTGAGATTGCGGCAAGAGTTGGAAAACATTCATGATGTGTTTCATGTTTCTATGCTCCGGAAGTATAGATCGGATCCTTCGCATGTTATGCATGTGGAGGAAGTGGAGTTGAATCCGGATTTGACCTATGATGAGGAACCGGTGGAAATTATGTATTCAGACAGTAAAGTTCTTCGAGGCAAGACCACTGATTTGGTAAAGGTGTTGTGGAAGCATCGTGGTGTTGAGGAAGCCACGTGGGAACGGAAGGATGACATGTTGAAGCAGTTTCCATACCTTTTTCCTCCAGGTAAATTTTGAGGACGAAATTTCTTAAGGGGGGAGAGTTGTAACACCCCAATTTTGGGCTTGGAAGTTTAGGGTCTGAACCGGACCGGTCTGATTTTTGGTTCGAATATAAAAGGTGGTTTTAGGGAAAGCCTAGTTCGGGATGCATTAAAAAAATGGAAAATATCTAAAAATCCTCTTTTAATATATATATATAAGAGAGTGGTGAAATCAATTTTACAAAATAAGGTTTGGAAGTGTGACATTTCGAAATAGTGACTAAAATGTAATTTTTGAAAAGTTTAGTGGTGACTGTTTTGTAAGGATTGAAACTTTGAATCTTTAAGGAGATAATTTACCCAAGGAAGGATTTCTCCAGATTTTTCTTAATTTTAATGACTCATTTAATATTTAATTAATTAAAAGAAAAGAGGGAAACCATATTTTAGTTTTCATAACCAACTTTTGTTAAAACTTTCTCATTTCATTTTCTCTCAAAATTCCCTCAGCCAAACACAATTCCACAGCAGCTTTTCTTTTGATTTTCACTCTAAATGATGAGGTTTCAATCATCAATTGATTCCTAAGCTTTACTACATCAAATCCTCTTCATTTGCTTATTGGATTTTCAAGGATTTTGGCTCTAAACAAGGAGAAATCTACATTTAGAGGTAAGGATATTCTTCTCCTCTAAATATTCAGTTCTTTATTGAAATTCCCAATTTTTCAATCCTTAAATTAAGTTTTATAAAAGGTTTTGATGTTGTGATCTTGATTTTGGCTTAAAACTCAAGATTTGGATTAAATCTTGAAGAAATTCGTAATGAATGTTTGGGCTCTGTTTTGAGATGTCTTTTTAAAGTATTTTGGATGTTTAATGATGTGTAATTGAGGTCTAATCAATGCAATCCCGAATAGGTTGATTTTCCTAAGTTTTTACTTGTGAAAATGGTGGTTTTTGGGGTGATCTTGGTGTTTTGTTATAGCTGGAGCTATAAGGACGAGTTTAGATCCTTTTTGGATGTTAATTAATGTTTAAGAATGTTTAGAAGTGATGGATCTTGGATGGGTAATGTTGTGGATGAGTTTGGAAGTGATTTCGGTTATGTTTGGTAGCCAAAATGTTAGATTTGATGTGAGCAGCAAGTTTAGGTGTAATGGCTGAAGATTTTAATGCATGATGATGCACTAATCCTCTGCTTTGTTGTGTTTAAAACAGGGGAGACACATTCGGATCCTTGTGGGGTTGATCCGGAGGCTTGAACGGCATTTCGGCAAGCTTGCGAAACGGAATTGGTGAGTGAAGTTTGATTTTCAGCTTTGAAACCAATGTTTGAAGGTTTTGGGAGCTTAGTTTAAGTCTAAGCAACTTAACTAAGCTCAAGAGTAAGTTTTTGGAGAAACTCTCTATTTGATGAACCATGAGATGGTTGGATGCAATGTGTTTAATTTGCATGTTTAAATTCTGTTTTGAAAGCATGTTTTAGCATGATTAATGCTGGTTTTGAAAGCCATGTGTTGAAGGATGCTCAAGGTAAGAGATCCTTGGTTTGATATTGATAAATGTGGTTTTGATGCATGGTGATGCATGATGGTTTAATGGCTTTGATTAATGCTTTAAAACAGTGGATTGTTGATGACAATTGATGTATATTGGCAAGTGATGTGTTGGTTTTAAAGTTCTTGAATCGGATATAGTTAGCCGGCTATAGGATTGGGTGCACCGTGAATAAAGTCGCCTTGGATTTTGAGGGGTTGTAATGGTACCGTAAACACCATCCAAGTACACTAACGAGATGTCTAAGATCATAATGGTGGTTAAAATGCCATGTGAGGATCTTGTGTTGTGTGTCCCGTGTTCTCGTTAGTGATGTTATACAACTACCGATGAGTGATGTGGAGGGGTTGTAATTGTACTGTTAAACTCCATCACGGGTGTTGAGGGGTTGTAATTGTATCGGTAAACTCCACCTTGTGTGTTCGGTAGTGTGTATGAAGCGTATGGGACAACGCATGTAATCCGCGTATCCGATTGTGTTTTACGTTGAAAATGGTTATGGTATCACTTGGAAGCCAATATGACATGTTAATGTTAATGAAGCATGAGATGCTTGTTGTGTATGCATTGTTGCATGAGAAATGATGTTTATAAATTTAAAGGCCTTTGAAAGGTGTTTTATAAAGTGCATTATTGTGTTGTTTCTTTAGAGCATGACTCACTAAGCAAATGTGCTTACGCTCTCTTTCTTGACCCTTTAATTCAGAGAATTGAAGTGCTTTAAGGGCAGCAAGGAGGCTAAGAATCCAAGGGAAGGCTGAGCTCATGTATGGTGACTATTTTTACAACATTATTAGCTTTTGGTATTTGGCAATGGGAACCTAGGTTGTGTTTTTGGGAGATGTTTTGGACTCCCTGAGTTTGGCATGATGACTATGATGTTTTGGACTTGTAATTGGCCATTTGGTGTTTGCTTTGGTGATTTGATGATTGGTTGGTTTCTAATATTAGGATGCATGCCTATAGACTTGTGGTTTTTCCTAATTGATGCCATGAATGTGTTTTGGTGATGCAAATATGTTCCTTATATGCATGATGACTTGTTGGCATGATTAGGAGGTCATTAGATTGTTTTTGAGTGGTTAATTGTATGTTAAACCAGCAAAATCTACATTTTTGGGCAGTCCGTATCGGAACGGGCACTACCGTTTAGAAACGGGGGCCTGTAATGGCCTTCGTGTATCGAAACGGGTAGAGGGCGTTTCGAAACGGATTTGCCACTATCAACCCCTGTTTCAAAACAGGTCTCGAAACGAACCCGCGTTTCGGAACGGTCAACCCCCGTTCCAAAACAGGTGACCGTTGGGCACTGATTTGAATGGTTTAAGGTTTGCAAGCTTTACGTTTTGGTCCTGATTTTCGTATATGCAATTGCTTGAGTTCGAGATGTCCGTTTAAGATGAAATTTGACAGAGAAGCATGTAATATGATTAATTTCATAATGGTAACTTAAAAATCAGTTAAGTCTTCTAAATTTCCAGAATTTACATTTTGGTCCCTAAATGTTGTAATTTGTGCAATTGAGTCCTTTAACGTTTTCCGATCGCTGTGCTTTTCAAGTATGTTTTTCTCAAGGCTACGCGTAGGGTTAATATGCATCTAGACAAGATTAAAAAGAAAAAAAGGGTCATTAATCAAGGTTGACTTTCGGGTTGACTTTGGTTTTCCCCGTGTAATCTTCGCAGTTCGGGTCAACCGTCTAGGCCAGGCTAAGGGGGTTACACCTCGCAACCTTGCCTCATCATCCAACTCGCTTCTAATGTAGACACCACATTGGCAAGAAACTTCACATTCTCACCAACCACCACCACTTCGTAATCATCCGCTAGTTTCAGCGAAACTCGCTTACTTTCAAAATCCACTACAGCTCGATGTTCAACAAGCCAATCCATACCAAGGATTACATCAAAACCATAGAATGGAAATTCCATGAGATCAACAAAAAACATGGTTTTGCACTTTCAAGGGACATCTTCTATACAACTTTCGCGTCACAACCGACTCACCAATGGAACTAGTCACACGCATACCAACATCCAAAGGCTCAACGAGTAAACCAAGCATTTGAGCATGTTCACGCAATATATACGAGTGTGTAGATCTAGAATCAATCAAAGAAAGTAATGATAAGGATTGCAAAGTAAAGGTACATGCGATCACATCCATATCATTCCTTCCCTCACGATGAGCATACACCCGAGCCTGGCCGCCACCCTCAGGTTGCACGGCCACAACATGAGCTACATTCCTGCCTCCATCATCTCTGCGTTGAAAATTACCACGACCACGCCCACGGCCTCTCTGTGGCTCAGCTGCTCTCACCGGAGCATGTCCCTCCTTCAAAGGCTGAGGACAATCCTTCTTCAAATGTCCACGGTTTCCACAATTCCAGCATGTACTAGGGTTACCCCAACACTCACCACCATGTCGTCTACCACAACGGTTACACTCAGGAGTCTTAAAAACAGCATTAGGTCCTTGCTGACCTCTACTAGGGTTACCACCTCCACCCCTAGCATCAAAGTGCGGCCTCCTATCCTTATGCCTCTTGTTGCGATCTCTACAATAATCGCGTTCAGCCGCTCTCTTCCCAGAGCTAGATCCACCCGTACGGCTAGTCAAACCAAGATTCGACTCAATGTCCTTGGCTCTAGTGACCAAAACATCGAAATCTGTATAGTCAGCCGCAAGCATGAAAGTCTTCACATCCGTTACTAACCCATAACAGAATCGTTCGCACCTCTCCCGCTCATTAGGGATCAGCTCAGGTGCATACTGACTGAGGCGGACAAACTGGATCTCGTACTCAGCCACCGTCATGCTACCTTGCACAAGAGACAAATTCTCTTTTCTTCTCATATAGGTATCGCACACCTAGATACTTCTACTTAAATGCACTCAGGAAGAACATCCAGGTCACCTCATCATCTTCCATCCCAGAGATAGTGGTCGTCCACCACGTATAAGCATCACCATGCAGCAGTGACACCACAAAACCCAGCTTCTGCACATTATTGCAGTTCATCTGACCCAAAATCCTCTTGGTGCTTTGCAACCAAGACTCAGATCCATCCGGAGATAGACCTCTAAACTCAGTCCCTCCCAAACTGCGAAGACGATCCAAAGGCAATCTCACATTGGCATCATCCTGATGCGCAGCTCCATGAGCTCCAGCTACTACTGCCTGAAAGGCTCCAGCAATAGCCTGTATCAATACAGTCATTTCAGGAGCAGCTTGCCCCTCCACACCTTCAGGTCCAGCGACCCCAGCTCCCGCACCAGCATCTCCAACTCCGACACCACCATCACCACCAGGTGGTCCACCACCAGGAGGAGGAGGTAAATCCATAACATTCTCAGCATTCTCATCATTCTCATTCTGAGCCATAGCTCTTGTATTCATCCTCATCTCTCTACGTGGCCCCATTTACAAAGGAAACAATGCACTGACAAAATGCAATGAACACAATTAGGCACAATAAGGTAAGTAATCCAAGTACTCAAGCTCATTTTCGAAAACAATTCCTTTCATTAGTTTTGATATGGCAATAGGATCTCCTAACACACTCCAACAAAGCACAACATCACAAAAACATCACATTTGATATCATACATCATTATTCACACAACATTCTTTCACCCAAAAGGCACATCATGCAATTACACAAACAACATCCACATCACAAACCCCAATTATACGAGAACCAAGCTCTGATATCACCAAATGTAACCCCCTTAGCCCGTCCTAGACGGTTGGCCCGAACTACGAAGATCACACGGGGAAAACCAAAGTCAACCTGAAATTCAACCTTGATTCACGGCCCTTTTTTTCTTTTTAATCTTGTCTAGATGCTTGTTAACCCTAAGTGAGTACTCACAAGATACGATAGAGAAAGGAACAGCGATCAGATTTCAAAAAGGGACTCAATTGCACAATATACAAATTTAGGGACCAAAATGTAATTTCTGAAAATTAGAGGGTCCTTTCTGACTTTAAAGTTACCAATATGAAATTAGTCATGTTACATGCTTCTCTGCCAAATTTCAACTTAATCGGACATCCCAAGCTCAAGCAATTGCAATTTCAACATTTAGGACTAAAATGTAAAACATGCAAACTTCAGAACAATTCAAATCTGTGACCAAAGGTCACCTGTTTCGAAACACCTACCAGCTGTATCGAAACGGTGGTGCAAAACACTCCCCCGTTCCGGAACTTGTTCCGAAACACGGCTCTCCAGTAGCCAAAACGTTTCGAAACAACCTCTAACCGTTTCGAAACACGAAGGCCATTACAGGCCTTTGTTTCGAAACGCTAGAGAGTGTTTCGATATGGTTTGCCCAGAAACTATAGAAATTGCTGGTTTTTCATGCATAAACCCATTCAAAAACAAGTCATCAAACATATGAGGTACATATTTAGAACTCCTAAACACCTTCATAGCATCAAACATGAAAACTCACAAATCTATAGGCATGCTTCCTATTAACAAAACCAAATAGGCAATCAAACATTTAAGGCCATTTACAATTCAAACCAACCAAGGCAAACATGCCACAACCTTAGGGTGTTCAACACAACTCCCAAAACAAAACTTAGGTTCCCATTGCCAATTTATCAAAACTAATAGTATACGAAAACTTCACCATACATGAGCTTGGATTCCCTTGGACAAACTTAGCTTCCTTGATGCCCTCAAACACCTCAAGTATCTGCATTATTGGTAAAAGAGAGCGTAAGCGTAATTGCTTAGTGAGGCATGCTCTAAAGAAACCAACACAATAATGCAATTTTAGAAAACACTTTCATCAAAGCTTTCAAACCACATGCTCATCTCATTCTCATGCTTGATAAACTTTCAAAGCAAAACTCATTGAAATCACATGTACCTCCATTCTATCACATGCATTAAAACCAATGCAAAACTCATGGCAAGGTCATTCACATGCTTGTATTGTCAAAGCATTTCTAAACAAACACATATGCATATCTCATAGCATAAATCATTTCGTCAAGGAACATGTGTAACAAAAACCATTTCATCATTTATATTGGCATTTAGCATCTCATTAATACTCGGATATGCGGACACATTTCTACACTAGACTCTTCCGGTGGAATCTCACATCACCGTACTCACTTGTCTAGCAACACAACTTCCGGTGGAATCTCTCATCACCGTACTCACATGGCGGAATCTCTCATCGCCACAAAGCTTGGGTATTTCACCAAGTCCTACCCGATGGAATGCCCATCATCGGAAAATCTCCCTTTGGCTTAACCAAAGAGCACGTACAAATTTTTATTTTATAGTGCACTCTCATCCTATTGATCGATCAATTATATCCGGTAAGTTTCTCAACATCTATGTCAATATAATGTGTTAAAATATCATCTCACCTATTGTTTTTCAAGCAATAAAACTCAAGAGTTTTCTCACCACATTTCAAATCATAAATCATACTTTGCTTCAAACCAAAAGCTCAAATCTATTCAATGCAACATGCCATCTCATGACATTTTACAAGCATAATCTCATGCTCAAAAACATGCATAAAAACAGTAGGAATTTAACAATTTCTGCCGATGAGCATGTAAAAGCATTTTGGGGCCAAACACCACTTTAGAGAGATCAAAACAAGCCATACTTACTTTCAGACTTAGGAAGGTGTTTCAAACCTCTCCTAAATCCCCAAACCTTTTATTTTTGTCCTCATGGACTTCAAACCCAAACGCACTCACCGATTTCATTTCGCTTGCTTGCCGAAACGCCGATTAAGCCTCCGGATCAACTCCAAAAGTGTCTGAAGATGTCTCCCCTGTTTTAGACACATCAAAGCAGAGGATTAATGCATCATCATGAATTGAAATCTTCAGCCAACACTCCTAAACTCGCTGCTCTACCTAAAACCAACATTTCGGCCACCAAACACAACCGAAATCACCTTCAAACTCTTCCAAAACTTTACCCAGCCAAGATTCATCACTTCTAATCATTTCTAAACATCAATTAACATAAAAAACAACTCTAAACTCGTCCTTATACCTCCAGCTATAACAGAACACCAAGAACACCTCAAAAACCACCATTTTCATAAGCACAAACTTAGTAAACACAACCTATTCGGGATTGGATTGATAAAACCTCATTTCTAACATCATTTAACATCCAAAATACATTAGAGAACTATCTCAAAATAGAGCCCAATCAATTACAACGAAAATCTTCAAGATCTCTTCCAAACTCTTGAGTTTTAAGCCAAAATCTTGTTTCTAACATTAAAACCATTTATAAAACTTTAATAAAGGATTGACAACTTGGGAATTCCAGTAAAGAACTGAGTATTTAGAGGAGAAGAACAATCTTACCTCTAAAAGATGATTTCTCCTTGATTTGGGCAAAATTCCATGAAAATACAATGTGGAAATCAAAAGGATTTGTTGCAAGATTGATTAGGAACCAAAGTGTGATGGAAATCTCATCAATTGAAGTAAGAATCAATGTGAATTTTGCTGGAGAAAAGGTGTTTGGATGATAGGATTTTGAGAGAAAAAGGAATGAGAGAAAATTAGAGAAAGATAGTTAAGAAAGTCAAAAAGTAGTTTTCACTTTTCTTTTATTTAATTAAACCATTAATTAAATCACTCAAATTAAGGAAAAATCTGGAGAAAAACATTTTCGGTAAATTAGCTCCTTAAAGATTCAAAGTTTCAATCCTTTACAAAACAATCACTACTAAACTTTGCAAAAATCGCAATTTGGTAACTACACCAAAATGTAGTATTTACAAACCTTATTTTGTAAAATTGATTTCACCACTCTCTTATATATATTAAATGAGGATTTTTAGATATTTTTCTATATTTTTAAAGCATCCAGAACTAGGATTTCCCTAAAACCCCCTTTTACATTCGAACCGTTTCTCATACCGGTCCGGTTCAAACCCTAAACTTCTAAGCCCAAAATTGGGGTGTTACAATCATGTTAGAAAGGTTTTGTACGGATTAAAGAGTGAAAACCAGCAAAAAGTGTTATTACAGGCCCAAGTGTTTCACTACACTCGAGCCTGTACCGAAATAGTGAGCTTGAAATGGCTTAAGGGTATCGAATTGGGGAAGGGTTGTTTCGGTACGTTTTGCTACTAGAATTGCTTGTTTCGAAACACCCTTGAGGCTATTTTGATACGGGCCCGTGCTTCGAGTCTTTCGTCCCTGTTCCGATACAGCTTTTCTGATACAGCGCAACCTGTACTGAAACGACAAGCTATTAAGTTAGTTAGTGGAATCCTATGAAGTTCTGTTTCTTTACATTTTAGTCCTTGAATGTTGTGAATGCAATTAAATGAGCATGGATGATTATTTTAAGCTAAAATTTGATAGAGATGTATGTAAAGTAATTAATAAAAGGTTGGCAACCTAAAAAGTGAAGAAGTTCTTGTAGTTTGGTTAAATTGCAAAATGGTCCCTAAAATGAGTTTGTATGCAATTAAGAACCAAATCGATGTCTGATCGAGTTGCTATATGTTTCGATGCGTTTTTGATCGCTTAGGTTAAAAATGAGCATCTAGACAAGAGAAAAATAAAAAATAGGGTTGTTTATTGAGGTAAACCTCCCGATTTACTTCAATATTCCCCGTGTGATCCGTTCGGTTCGGTCTTTCACCCAGACCGGGCCGAGGGGGTTACATTTGGTGGTATCAAAGCCAGGTTTCGAAAGAATTTCGAGGTAAGGTTGATGTAATGTTGTTGTTTGGTTTATTTCTTAATTAATGCTATGTACGGTGATTGTATATGCTATGTTGTGTTCATTGTTTTGGTTTGTATGTGATGCACAGTGTATGATAACATTATTGGTTATTGTTATATGCTTTTGGGGGAGAGGTTAAGGGTACCCATTGCCATATTATTACTAATGCAAAGAGAATTTTGGTCTTAAAAGTAAACTTGAGCACCTTGGATTCTTGCTTTGGCTAGCCTGATTGTTTTTATTGTTGCATTTTTAGCTATACCGTTTTGATAATGGGACCGAGACGAGAGCTTAGAGTCAATGTGCGTAATGTGGTTGAGAATGAGCTTAGAGCTGTTGGGGAAGCTGGAGTTGGAGGTGTTGGACCTCAGGCAGCGCAAGGGCAAGCTGCTGCTGATATGACACTGTTGATTTCGGCCATAGTTGGGGCTTTTTAGGCAGCGATAGCGGGTAAGCATGTGGTCGCACCTCAGCCTAGTGCTAATGCTTGTTTACCTTTGGAGAATTTGCACAGTTTTGGTGGAATAGAGTTTCGAGCTCTGTGTCCTAAGGGTGCTGAGGCTTGGTTTGAGAGAACCCAAAGGATTCTAAGACAGATGGGGTGCAGTGATGCACAAAAGCTGGGTTGTGTTGTATCCTTGCTTCATGGAGATTCTTATACGTTGTGGATGACCATCACTACGGGTTTGGAACCTGCCAATGTTACTTGGGAGTTCTTTGGAAATGCTTTCAAGAGGAAGTATATGAGTGTTCGCTATCTTGATGAAAAGAAGCGAGAATTTATGTTTTTGGTGCAAGGAAACATGATTGTTTCTGAATATGAGGTTCAGTTTGTCCAATTGAGCCAATATGCTCCTGATCTAGTTCTCGACGAACAAAAGAGATGTAATCATTTTTGCTATGGGCTTGTGAAGAATGTCAAAACATACAAGTTGGCTTCTGACTACACCGACTTTGGTATCTTAGTCACTCGGGCTAAGGACATCGAGCAAAATTTGGGTTTTGTTGCTTGTTCGGGTGGTTCTAGTTGGAGAAAGAGGTCGGATGAGAATGATTCCGGTAAGGATCGTTACAAGAAGCACAAGGATATGAGGTATCAACCTAATCCAAGGCGTTGTGGTAGTAACCCTAGTCGTGGTCATCAAGGCCAAAATGACTTTGTTCATACTCTAGAGTGTAACCAGTGCAATAAGAGGCACACAAGAGAGTGTTGGGGTAGTCTGGGTACGTGCTGGAATTGTGGATCACGAGGACATATGAAGTGTGATTGTTCACAATCAGTTAGAGATGGACAAGCTCCGGTGCAAGCTGTTGAGCCACAAAGAGGTCGTGGGCGTGGTTGAGGTAGTTTTTAGAGTAAAGAAGATGGACAAAGGAATGTTGCTCATGTTGTTGCTATTCAGCCTGAATGAGGTGGATAGGCTAGGGTGTATGCACACGGAGAGGGAAGAAATGACACATATGTGATCATAGGTACATTTATTTTGCAATCATTATCATTACTTTCTTTGATTGCTTCTGGTTCTACTCATTCATACATTTTGCGTGAACATGCACACGTGCTTGGTTTGCATGTTGAGTTGTTAGATGTTGGTATGCGTGTAACATGTTCTTTTGGTGAAACAATAGTTACAAGGAAGTTGTATAGGAGATGTCTTTTGTCTATTCAAGGTCATGTGTTTGAGGTTGATCTTATGTAGTTGCCTTTCTATGGTTTCTATGTAATTCTTGGTATGGATTGGTTATTTGATCATAGAGTTGTGGTTGATTTGAAGACCAAGCGAGTTTCATTGAAACTTGTCGATGATTATGAGGTGGTAATTGTAGGTGATAATGTAAAGTTCTTGTCTAATGTTGTTTCGGCTCTTGAAGCAAGTCCGTTGATGCATTTAGGATGTGAAGCTTTCCTGGCTTATGTGATGAATCCAAGTACAAAGGAAGTGTGTGTGCAGGACATACGTACAATATGTGAGTTTTTTGGTGTATTTCCAGAAAAGTTGTCTAGTTTACCACCTAAATGAGAGGTTGAGTTTGTCATTGAGTTATATGAAAATACGACTCTAGTGTCTATTTTTCCATATCGAATGGCACCTAAGGAGTTGAAGGAGTTAAAGACGCAGTTGCAAGAGTTGCTTGATCGAGGTTTCATTAGGCCAAATGTTTCACCTTGGGGTGCACCGGTCTTGTTTGTGAAGAAGAAAGATGACACGATGTGAATGTGTATAGATTATCGTCAATTGAACAAGTTGACAATCATGAACAAGTATCATTTGCCAAGGATTGATGATCTTTTTGATTAGTTTCGAGGTGCTTCTGTGTTTTCGAAGATTGATATGAGATTCGGGTATTACTAGTTGAAGGCAAAGGATGTTTTGATAAAAAAAAGTAAAGGATGTGGATGTGCCTAACACTGCTTTTTCGTACAAGGTACAAACATTATGAGTTCTTGGTGATGTTGTTTGGTTTGACGAATGCTCCTGCTGCATTCATGGATATGACGAATCGTGTATTCTATGAGTTTTTGGATAGGTTTGTAGTTATGTTTATCGATGATATTCTCGTGTACTCTCGTACAGAGGAGGATCATGATAAGCATTTGCAGATTGTGTTGCAAGTTTTGTTGGAAAATCAACATTATGCTAAGTTGAGCAAGTGCGAGTTTTGGATTAAGGAAGTTGTTTTCCTTGGTCATGTAGTGTCAGCTGAAGGAATTCAGGTCGATCCTCGAAAGTTTGAAGTGATGATGAATTGGAAGTCGCCTAAGTCGGTCCACAGCGTGTGTAGTTTCCTTGGTTTGGCGGGATACCATCGTAGGTTCATGGATGGTTTCTTAAGGATTACTTCTCCTTTGACGAAGTTGTTGCAAAAGGATGTCAAGTTTGAATGGACGAAGGCTAGACAACAAGCTTTCGAGAAGTTGAAGGAAGCGTTGACGCAAGCTCCTATCTTGATTCAACCTGAATCAGGTAAAGAGTTTGTGGTTTATAGTGATGCATCATATGTTGGTTTGGGATGTGTGCTGATGCAAGAAGGTAGAGTGGTAGCTTATGCATCTCGGTAGTTGAAGGTGTACGAGCGTAATTACCCTACGCATGACATTGAGTTGGCTGCAGTGGCTTTTTCCCTAAAAATTTTGAGGCATTACCTTTCTGGTGAAAATTGTACGGTGTACACGGACCACAAAAGTTTGAAGTACTTGATGTCACAAAAAGAGTTTAATCTTAGGCAACGAAGGTGGCTAGAGTTGCTTAAGGATTACGATCTGACGATTGAGTACCATCCAGGGAAGGCTAATGTTGTAGCCGATGCCATGAGTAGGAACGTTGCTGTAGAGTTAAGGGTGATGTTTGCTCAGTTGAGTTACAAGTGAAACCCTCGTTGATAGGGTTGATTAAGGAGAAGCAGTTGTTAGATGATTCATTCGTAACGCACGTGCAGGACATCATATAAGGAAATCCAACGGACTTTTGTTTCAATGATGATGGTGTTTTATGTTTTAAGAGTCGAATAGTTGTGTTGGACGATGTTGAACTGAGGCGCACTATCTTGACTGAGGCTCATAGCAGTCCTTTTGCTATGCATCCTGGTAGTACAAAGATGTATCGTGGGTTGAAGGATGAGTATTATTGGGTTGGCTTAAAGAAGGACGTTGCTGATTTCGTTAGTAAGTGCATGGTTTGTCATAGTTAAAGCTGGGCACCTATTTCCTTCTGGGTTGTTGCAACCATTGAAGATTCCAGAATGGAAATGAAAAGAGTCGCCATGGATTTCGGTACGAGTTTACCTTTTACACCGTCCAAAAAGAATTCAATTTGGGTTATTATTGATCATTTTATGAAGTGTGCACATTTCCTGGCGGTGCATACTACGTATACGTTAGACAAGTTGGCAGATTTGTACATCTCTGAGATTGTGAGGTTGCATGGGGTACCTAATTCCATCGTTTCAGATCGAGATTCGCGTTTCATAGTGAGGTTTTTGGAGTATCTTCATCAACATTGAGTATGCATTTGAATTTCAGTACTTCGTATCCTCCTCAGACGGATGGTCAGTCTGAACGATTTATCCAAGTGTTGGAGGATATGCTGAGATGTTGCATCTTTGATTTCCAAGGTCCTTAGGAGAAACATTTGCCTTTGGTGGAGTTTGCTTACAATAATAGTTATCAGGCGAGTATTCAAATGGCTCCTTATGAGGCTTTGTACGGAAGTAAGTGTAGAACGCTTCTTTGTTGGGCGGAAGTTGGTTTCTTTGCCTAATGTGCTTAAGGACACTACAGAAAAAGTGAACCTTATTAGTGAGAGGTTGAAAGTTGCTTCGGATCAGAAAAAATCTTACGTAGATTTGAAGCGTAAGGAGATCGAGTATGATGTAGGTGATAAGGTGTTTTTGAAGGTATCACCTTGGAAGAAGGTGATGAGATTTGGCTGGAAGGGCAAGTTGAGTCTGAGGTTTATTGGACCATATGAGGTTCCTGAGCGTGTTAGACCTGTTGCTTATAGGTTGAGGTTGCCTTTCGAGTTGGAGAAGATACATGATGTTTGCCACGTATCCATGCTTCGGAAATATCGATCGGATTCGTCTCATATGATGCATGTATAGGAGATAGAGTTGAATCCATATTTGTCATATGATGAAGAACCAGTTGAGATCTTAGATTTGGACCACAAGGTTATGCATGGTAAGACCATTGAGTTGGTCAAGGTCTTTAAGGTTGACTCGAGGCTCGTAGGAGCTAGACTAGATATTCGAGTTAGTTCGAGAGTGGTTCAGGGAAAACAAGGCTCTGCATATGATAAAATTATGGGAAAATTTCCTAAAATCTTCTAAAAAATATATATATAAAGGTTTGGTGAAGACAATTTTTGAAAATGGATTTTGGAAAGTTTACATTTCGGTTTAGTGACTAAATTGTAAAAGTTGCAAAATATGTTTTTAGTGACTAAATTGAAGAGGGTCAAAACTTAGAATCCTTAGGGAGCTATTACACCAAGGTGTTATCAGTCTTTTCCCTTGATTTTGTGTTTTTAAAATATTTAATTAATTGATTTAATAAATGAGTTTTATTAAAACGGATTTTAAAAGGCTAAACATTTTCTTACGTGACTACTTTTCTCCTAAACTTTTCTCTAAACTTTCCTATCATCCAAACTATCTTTCCATCATTAAAAGGGAAAAAGC
Organism: Hibiscus trionum; assembly: GCA_030270665.1. NCBI lineage: Eukaryota > Viridiplantae > Streptophyta > Magnoliopsida > Malvales > Malvaceae > Hibiscus > Hibiscus trionum. The sequence goes on along the minus strand of BSYR01000010.1, from coordinate 2,539,329 downwards.
TTTGTGTTAGAGGTGATCTTTTTTTCTATCCTCCAATCAAGGTTCTTTATTGAAATTCCCAAGTCTTTGGTTCTCTAATTGTGTTTAATAACAAGGTTTTATAATCTATTTGATGAAAATGACTAAATCAAGCTTTGAAAGATGATTTCTCAAGATTTTTGTAATGGTACTGTTTTGATTAATTTGAGGTTGATTTTAATCATGATTTGGATGTTAAATGATGTTGAAATAAGGGTTTTATAATAGTAATTCTGAAATGAGTTGGATCTATAATTGTTAGATGGATAGATTTGGGGTTTTGTGATGTTAATGTGGATCTAGTGTTGCTGGAGTTATAAGGATGAAATTAGATTGTTTTTGGATGTTATTTGATGATTAAAAATGGATAGATGTGTTGGGTTGAGTTTGTAGAGTAATCGAAAATGATTTTGGTTATTACGGATAAACATTTTGGTGTTTTGAACAGAGCAGCATGGTAGATTTGGTTGCTGGTGTTTTTAATGCATTGAGATGCATTAATCCTCTGTTCTTGTGTGATTAAAACATGGGAGGGTGTATCAGAAGAAATCAGTGAAGTTTTGAAATCTTCGGAAGCTTCATTTCACTTCGGCAAAACAAGTAAGGAATTGTCGGTGAGTAGAATTGGTTTTAAAAGCCTTTCAAAGACTGGGGAGCAGGGCTTGGGGGGTTTATATTGAGTTTGAAATAATAATCTAAGCCCTGAAGTAAGTTTGAGATGTTTCGCTTTCATTTCTCGGTTTTTATTCCATTGATTCTATGATCATGGGCATGTTTTGAAGATAGTTGTACACCTCCTGTTTTATGCATGATTTGAGAAATGGTTTGATGATTCATATGATCCCATGAGATAGAATTGTGATTTTGCAAAGATAAAACTTATTGAGAAAATACTATGCATTGTTTATGTTTTTGAAATGGGATGAGATATATATATTTTATGCATTGAAAAATAGTAGGTAATGATGTTTAAAATGAGTATATTGACATGAGATGAGATTATTATTACTGGATATAATTGGTCGACCAATAGGATGAGAAGTGCACTATAATATACAAAATTCGTATGTGCTCTTTGGTACGGGCAATGGGGGTAGTGCCATCCCGTTCCAAAGTGAGAGTGTGGTGATGAGAGATTCCACCACGGTAGGTCTTGATGATTCCATCAAGCATTGTGGCGATGAGAGATGCCGACATGAGAGTCCGGTGATGTGAGATTCCGTCGGGGTAGGACTTGACGATTCCGTCAAGCTATCCGCATATCCGAGTAATGTTGCTAAAAGGCCAATATATGAGATTCACATGTACCTTGTTTATAAATGATTTTATGAAATGAGATTCAATATGAGATCATGTTTTGAGTTATACTTAATGAGATTTAAGCATGTGAGGATTTTCCTTGAGACTTTGCATTTTGATGAATGCATGAGATAGATGGTACATGTGGTTTAAATGATGTGGTTTTGCTTTGAAAATAATTTCAAGCATGAGATGGAAAGAGCAAGATGAGATAGAGATTTTTAAATGAAAAATGGTTTTAAAATGCATTGTTGTTGTTGATTTGTCTTTTAGCATCCCTCACTAAGCATTTGTGCTTACGCTCTCTTTTTCCAACAATGTAGAGAATTAGCATATTTGGGCAGCAAAGAGGCAAGAAGTATTCTAAGGAGTAGGATTAATCTCAAGTATGATTTTACATTTTTCTAGTAGTAATAATGGTTGGCAATGGGAGGATGCCTTTATGTTTTGGGAGATGTGTTTTGAAACTTCATGTTTTGTGTCAAGTTTGTTATGCCTTTAATGACTTGTAAATGGCCTTAATTTGTTGGTATTTGCTTCGGATTGAGTTTTGACTCTTGAGTGGTTATTTTTCATAGGTTGCATGCCTATAGACTCCATTGTTGCAAAATGGCATGTTATGATGGTGTTTCTGCCATTTATGTTTGTGGTTGGATGTCTAAATATGTTGTATACATGTTGGAAGCATGTTAGAAAGGTTTTGTATGTATTAAAGAGTAAAACACCAGCAAAAAGTGTCATTACAGTCCCAAGTGTTTCAGTACACTCGAGCCTCTACCGAAAAAGTGAGCCTGAAATGGCTTAAGGGTATCGAAACGGGGAAGGGCTGTTTCAGTACGTTTTGCAACTGGAATTGCTTGTTCCGAAACACCCATGAGGCTGTTTCGAAAAGGGTCCGTCCTTCGATTCTCTCGTCCCTGTTCCGATACTACTTTTCTGATAGAAGGCAACATGTACCGAAACAACAAGTTGTTAAGTTAGTTAATGGAATCCTCTGAAGTTCTATTTCTTTACATTTTAGTCCTTGAATGTTGTGAATGCAATTAAATGAGAATGGATGATTGTTTTAAGCGGAAATTTGACAGAGAGTAATTAATTAAAGGTTGGCAACCTAAAAAGTGAAGAAGTCCATGTAGTTTAATTAAATTGCAAAATTGTCCCTAAAATGAGTTTGTATGCAATTAAGTCCCAAATCGATGTCTGATCGAGTTGTTATATGTTCCGCTGTGTTGTTGGTCACTTAGGTTAAGAATTAGCATCTAGACAAGAAAAAATAAAAAATAGGGTTGTTTATAGAGGTAAACTTCCTGATTTACTTCAATATTCCTCGTGTGATCCGTTTGGTTCGATCTTTCGCCTAGACCGGGTCGAGGAGGTTACACCTTGGTTAATAGTTTCAAATTTCAAATTCAATTTCACATGTAACGCCCCCGTTTTGGGCTCAGAAGTTTTGGGCGTTGACCGGTTTGGTCAAAGTGCTGATCGAATATATAAGAGTGAATTTAGGAAAGCCTAGTTCGGGTTGCATTAAAAATATGGAAAAATGTCCTAAAATCATCTTTTAATATAATTAAGTGAACTGTGAAATCAATTTTGGAAAATGAGGTTCGTAAGGTTGACATTTTGGCTAGTGACCAAAATGTAATTTTTGAAAGTTCGGTGACAGTTTTATAAAGGATTGAAACTTTGAATCTTTAAGGAGCTATTATTCCAAAAGAGTTTCTCCAGATTTTTCTAAGATATTTTAAGGTTTTATTCTGATTTAAAACATAAAGAAAGTGGAGGGAAATCATTTTTACTATTTTATAACTAACTTTTCTATTTTCTCTCAATTTTCCTTTTCTCTCATTTTCTCTCAACCCAAACACATTCTCCATATTTTCTTCTTTGATTTTGTCAATCTAAATCACTCATTTCAACTCTCATTTGATTCCTAATCATCTCATCAACAAAACCTCTCAATTTGCAAGTTGTTTCATCAAGCTTTTTGGCTATAAAAAGGAGAAACTCAAGTTTGGAGGTAAGAACGTCCTTCTCCTCTGAACTTCAAGTTCTTTATTGATATTCCCAAGTTCTCAATCCTTGATTTGTGTTTTGTTAAAGGCTTTTCAATTGAAATCTTGATTTTGGCTTAAAATGCAAGATTTGGCGATTTTGGTGAAATTTTCGTGTGATCTGTTTGGGCAGTGTTTTGAAGTGTCAAAATGATGTTAAATGAATGCTAAATTGATTAGAAGTTGAGGTTTAATTAATGCAATCCCGGATAGGTTGAATTTCCTAAGTTTGGCTTGAGTTTTTGGTTGTTTTTGGAGTGTTTTTGGTGATCTGTTATACCTGGAAGTATAGGGACGTGTTTGTGATCATTTTGGATGTTAAGTGATGTTTAAAAATGGTTAGATGTGATGGATCTTGGCTGGGTTAAGTTTTGGTAGTGTTTGGAGGTGATTTCGGTTGTGTTTGGTAGCCGAATTGTTTGTTGTGTGATGAGCAGCGAGTTTGGTTGTGTGGCTGCTGTTCTTAATGCATAATGATGCATTAATGTGCTGTTTTTGTGTGCTTGAAACAGGGGAGTTTGATCCGTGAGCTTTAGAGGTGTTGCAGAAGGTTTCAGATGCTTGGAAGGCTTGGTGGCTAGCCTTGTTTTGGTTATCAGTGAGTGAAGTTGGGTTTTCAGCTTTTAAACCAAGGTTTGAAGGTTTTTGGGAGCTTAGTGTAAGTCGAAACAACTTTGCTAAGCTCAAGAGTAAGTGAATGGATTTTCGCTCTTGAATTATGATTGTGAAATTGGCTTTTAAGCAATTGTGGTTGATGATTGAAATGCATATGTTTTGCATGGTTTAAATCTGTTTTGAAAGCATATTTTAGCATGGTTTAATGCTGGTTTTGAAAGCCATATGTGAAGGATGCTCAAGGTAAGAGATCCTTGGTTTTATACATTGAAAATGTGGATTTGATGCATGGTGTTGCATGTTGTTCAATGGCTTTGTTTAATGCTTTAAAACAGTGAATTAATGTTGGTAAGTGATGGTTTTTGCATTATGGTTATGCATGTGAAACATTGGACTAATGTGGTAAGGTGATTATATTGGCAAGTGATGTAAGTGGTTCTTGGTTCTTTGATCGGATATAGTTAGCCGGCTATAGGATTGGGTGCACCGTGAATTAAGTCGCCTTGGAGGTGGAGTGGTCAAGAGTAGACCGGTAAACTCCCTTCAAGTATCCTAACGAGATGGTTGAGGTCATAATGGAGGTGTTGCCCATTCGAGGACCTTGGTTGAGCAAAGGTTATATGGTGTTTAAAAGTCCATATGTGGGAACCTTGTGCTTGTTGAGATCACAATGGCGGTGTTAAGTCCATGTGTGGATCTTGTGTAGGGTGTCTCGGATCTCGTTAGTGATGTTATACAACTACCAATCGGTGAATGCAAAGGTTGTATGGTGTTTGAAAGTCCATACATGGGAACCTTGTGCATGTCAAGGTTGTATGGTGTTTGAAAGTCCATACATGGGAACCTTGGGGAAAAGTTGAGGTTGTATGGTGTTTGAAAGTCCATACATGGGAACCTCGGGAAAGCTAAGGTTGTATGGTGTTTAAAAGTCCATACATGGGAACCTTAGGATGTTGAGGTCAAATGGTGTTTAAAAGTCCATTTGGGAGACCTTGGATTGGTAGGGTGTATGGAGCGTAGGGACACCGCTCGGAATCCGCGTATCCGATTGGGTGTTGAGTTGAAAAGTGAATGTGGTTGATCACTTGAAGGCCAATATGATGTTCTTGATTGTGATGAAGCATGGGATGCTTGAATTGATGCATAATTGCATGTGAAGCATGAGATGCTTGAAAAGATGCATGGTTGCATGGAAAGTGTATAATGCTTGTGAATGCATGTTTACTTGTTAAGTTGAACAAGTGTTGATTATCATTTGGAAAATGATGCATGTGAGCATGAAATATCTTTAGTGCATTGGAGTCTTGTTAAGACTTGTTTTTAAAGGCATGTGATGATGATGTTGTGGTTCATATATGTTGCCTTTGGTTTAATGCATGTGTTGGTTGGTTTGTGAAATGGTTTTAAAAGATTCTTACTTGAATTGGCTTTCAAGTTTAAGAAAGGTATGTTGTGAAATGGGAGTGTTTTCCAAGGTTTTGTTTTAGCTTGCATATGGTGTTTATGCATGGTTTTAAGCATGTTGTTGAAAAGGGTTTTTCCAACTTTGCTTGCTAATCAAATCGGGTTGCTTTTCAAAGAGGTTTTTATGGCTCGCTGCATTGATGGTGTTTTGGTTTTGAGCATTCCTCACTAAGCATTATGTGCTTACGCTCCTTTTTGTCCATCAATGCAGATTCTTGAAGTTTGGACAGCGAGGAGCAAGGGATTCAAGAAGGACTCCACTTGAGATGTATGTCTCGGTTAATAGCTATAGTTAATAAAGGCAATGGGGTAGAATCTCTTGGGTTGATGTATGTGTTTGTATATGTTCGGACAAGTATGGTTTTGTGTTGTTGATGTTGTTGGAACATGGTTTGGCTTATGAGTTTGAATTGGAAGTATGTTGTTTAAATGGTTGCTTGTGTTGGAAGCTTAACCTTGAAATTGGGGTTTTTTCGTGTATGTTGACATGTTGTTGAATTGTTGATGCAAGTATGCCTCTTTTATGTTGAATTGCATGTTGGCAAAGTTTGGTGGCTTTTGGAGCATGATTGGATGTTTAATTGCATGTTTAAAAATGCATTTTGTGGCTTGCTGTGCAGGGTGTTTCGGAACAGCCAATACCGTTTCGGAACGGGTGCCTTAAACAAGCCCAGGCGTCCGAAACGGGAGGGACCGTTCCGAAACGGAAAGGCTACTGCCAAACCCCCGTTTCGGTACGTGTTGCGGAACGGCCCCGCGTTTCGGAACGGGCTAAGCCTGTTTCGGAACGGGTGACCGTTGGGGGCTGACATTGGCAGTTAAATGTTTTGAAAAGTTTGCATTTTGGTCCTGAATCTTGTTTGTGCAATTGTATGAGTTTGGGATGTCCGTTTGAGCTGAAATTTGGCAGTGAAGCATGAAACCTGACTAATTGCAATATGGTAACTTTAATTTGGGTTAAGTCCTCATATTTAACAGAAATTACAATTTGGTCCCTAAAATTGTAATTTGTTCAATTGGGTCCCCGTTTGATCTCTGATGTTTGTGATCTTTGAGTATGGTGTTTGAGTGATCACATATAGGACTAATGTGCATCTAGACAAGATTAAAAAGGAAAAAAAAAGGTCGTTAATCAAGGTTGACTTTCGGGTTGACTTTGGTTTTCCCCGTGTAATCTTCGTAGTTCGGGTCAACCGTCTAGGCCGGGCTACGGGGGTTACATTTGGTGGTATCAGAGCTGAGTTGCGAATGCTTGGGGAAAACGGTAAGTTGTTGTGATGTGTGTTGATGTTTACCTTGTTGTGTGGATGAAAGTTGGTTGAATGTTGGTTGAAACACGTGTTTCTGGGCATGATGCTGATGTTGTGAGCTGGTGTTATGCTTGATGATTGTGTAATGAGTATGTTATGTTGATAATATGCTGATGCAAATGGATGCTGTTGGATGTAAGCATGATCGAGTATGTAGATTGATATGCTTGATGTTGTGATATCCATGTTGTGTTGACTGTTATGTCATGTAAGGGGGAGGATTCTGGATACCCATTGCCTTATTAATATAGCTATTGTGTTATTTTGGAGTTGGAGTTTGAATCCTTGCTTAATGCTGGTCTAACTGGTTTGTTTGTTTGTTTGTTGTGATTGTATGTTTGTTGTTGTTAGTAGTATGGCTAAGACGATGAAAGAATGGCAGTTGGGTGAGATGGTTGCTGCCTTGGGGCAGGTTGTTAAGGCGTGGAATTCACCCTTTGGTAGAGGTGTTTTGTCTCAGTTTTCTGTGCTTGGGGTTGAGGTGATAAGGCAAGGGAAAGAAGCTGGTTCTGTGGTGAAGAGTTCATCATCTGATGTTCAGGAGGTGTTGGGAACATCTCAGGCTGTGGTAAAGGTAAAGTCAGTGGATGTGCTGGCTGTGGGATGTGTGGGTTTGCCGAAGCAGCGTTTGCTTGATTTGGGTGCTGTGGAATATCGTGGTTCTACACCGGAGATGTTTGAGGCCTGGTTGGCCAGTGTGGTTCTGATCTTGGATCAGGAAGGCTGTGATCTTGCTTGTAAGCTGGGGAGTGTTGTTTCTTTGATGTTGGAGGATGCCTGTGTCTGGTGGACATCAGTGGCTGTGGCGTCACATATTCCTGATATTGATTGGGATTTCTTTGTATCTGCCTTTTATGAAAGGTATCTTGGAGGGAAGTTTCCAAGGGTTGAGCAATGTGACGGTGGTGTTGTTGTAGAGCAAGTGTTGCTTGGGCAAGGAGTGGAAGTTCAGCCACCGGTGTGTGACCGTTGTGAAAGGCGCCATGTTGGAGGTTGTTGGGGCGCGGGTGCTTGCTGGAACTGTGGTTCCAAAGTGCATGTAAAGCGTGATTGTCCTCTTGGAGTGAAGTCAGCTTTGGTGTTAGCCAAAGGGTCTCAGAAAGGCCGTGGGCACGACCGAGGCAAGGTTCAGAAGTGGCAGAAAGAGCAGAAAGTTGTGAAGAGTGTGGGAAAGGAGAATTGCTGGAAATGTGGGTCTGCTGGACACATGAGACGTGATTGTTTGATGTTGGCTCAGAACAGCCAAGGTCCCTTACCGCAGGGAGTTGGTGGTGACCCTGGTGTGTTAGCTGGTGCTGCAGTGGTGCGGCAGGAGGATGATGGTTCCGCGAGGAAGAGAGTTCGTCTGATGAAGCTTCAGGGTGGTGTGGTGCTTTCAGGTAACCTTGTTTAGTAATCTTTGCTCTAGTTACCTTAGTTTGGTTTCTGTTGGTTTTCCTTGCGTGGTAAGTTTAGCCTTGTTGCTAGTTGTTGGGGTAATGGTTGTAGTTTGGAAACATCTTTGGTGTGAAGAAGGCTTAGGTGAGAATCTTGTGGTTAATGATTGTTGGTATGATGGAGTTAGATAAGTTAGAAGTGAGGTAGGAGGTTGTTCTTAGACGGATTTGAGGATGTTATTGGAGGGTGTGAACTGGCATTCATGCACAGTTAAAATCATTGTTATATGCTATATTATATATATTGGTCCATGCATACATGTGGCATGGCATTAGAGGTTTTGCATACATGTACATCAGGCATTGATAGGGCATGTTGGTGATCATGCATTCGATGTTCATACTCGCTAATAACTAATCGAATCTGTTAGAGTGGTGGTTGGGTTAGGTTGGATGATGGGTTTTTAGAGGTTGTTTTGGTGCTGGGTGAGAGTTAGACGTAATGGAGTATATATTAGGCTAGTTGCTAGTAATAGTGAGAGTGGTATGGTCTGATGGTAGAAGGATAGTGTTTGTTGCTTAAAGAGAGTTTAGTGGTTTGGATAGCTAAGTGGAAGGGGTAGCACCTTGATGCTAAGTGATGTTGTAGTTTAACGGTTGTGTTTCCAGGTGCTGGGGTAGCTTAGCATTTGGGTTGTTGTGGAAGGGTTGTGTTTGTAAGTGCTGGTTCTTAGCAACCTTTGAGGAGTTGAGGAGTTGGTATGTATGATAGGTTGGGCGATGTCCTGGTAAGACAAGAGTTATGGTTGAAGTTTGAGGTGGAAGGGTTATGAAAGATCGAAGGCTTTTGTTGGTTATTGGGTTCTTGTGAGAAGTGGTTGGCTGGTTGTGTGTATGTGATTTTCTTTTGAGGACAGCTGGTGCTGTATGGAACAGCTGGCGGAGTCGAGTTGGGGTTGCGATGTGATTTTTGGAATCTGGGTGAGTGATCCTGGTGAGATGTTGTGGTAATGTTAGCAACAGTTGTGAGGGTTTATCAGCATTCGTTGGGGAGTTTGGGTAAGCAGTTTATGTTTAAGGATTTTTGCTTTTTGGGAAATTCTTGGAAGGGGTTTGAGAGTTGCAAGAGTTTTGGAAGCAGAGAAGTTTGCAGAGTGGTTGAATTGGATTGGTTAGAGTCCCTGTGTAAACTAGTCTTGGAAGTTGTGTGTTAAAGTAATGTGTGCTGTGAGAGTTAAAGTTCTTCATGATTGAAGTTGGGGCTGTGTACAGTCCGGATATGTGGAAGGTTAAGTTGTGGCTATCTTTGAGTGTTCTGGGTTTGTGAACAGCATGTGGTGGTGTTGGGTTCAGTGGAGTTTTGTGTGGAAAGTGTTCGGTGTTGGTTGAGGTTTTTATGTTGCCTTGTGTGTGTTTTGAGAAAGTTGTTGTTCTCTTTTCGCCGGTTAAATTTCGAGGACGAAATTTCCTAAGGGGGGGAGAGTTGTAACGCCCCGGTTTTGGGCTCAGAAGTTTTGGGCGTTGACCGGTTTGGTCAAAGTGCTGATCGAATATATAAGAGTGAATTTAGGAAAGCCTAGTTTGGGTTGCATTAAAAATATGGAAAAATGTCCTAAAATCATCTTTTAATATAATTAAGTGAACTGTGAAATCAATTTTGGAAAATGAGGTTCGTAAGGTTGACATTTTGGCTAGTGACCAAAATGTAATTTTTGAAAGTTCGGTGACAGTTTTATAAAGGATTGAAACTTTGAATCTTTAAGGAGCTATTATTCCAAAAGAGTTTCTCCAGATTTTTCTAAGATATTTTAAGGTTTTATTCTGATTTAAAACATAAAGAAAGTGGAGGGAAATCATTTTTACTATTTTATAACTAACTTTTCTATTTTCTCTCAATTTTCCTTTTCTCTCATTTTCTCTCAACCCAAACACATTCTCCATATTTTCTTCTTTGATTTTGTCAATCTAAATCACTCATTTCAACTCTCATTTGATTCCTAATCATCTCATCAACAAAACCTCTCAATTTGCAAGTTGTTTCATCAAGCTTTTTGGCTATAAAAAGGAGAAACTCAAGTTTGGAGGTAAGAACGTCCTTCTCCTCTGAACTTCAAGTTCTTTATTGATATTCCCAAGTTCTCAATCCTTGATTTGTGTTTTGTTAAAGGCTTTTCAATTGAAATCTTGATTTTGGCTTAAAATGCAAGATTTGGCGATTTTGGTGAAATTTTCGTGTGATCTGTTTGGGCAGTGTTTTGAAGTGTCAAAATGATGTTAAATGAATGCTAAATTGATTAGAAGTTGAGGTTTAATTAATGCAATCCCGGATAGGTTGAATTTCCTAAGTTTGGCTTGAGTTTTTGGTTGTTTTTGGAGTGTTTTTGGTGATCTGTTATACCTGGAAGTATAGGGACGTGTTTGTGATCATTTTGGATGTTAAGTGATGTTTAAAAATGGTTAGATGTGATGGATCTTGTCTGGGTTAAGTTTTGGTAGTGTTTGGAGGTGATTTCGGTTGTGTTTGGTAGCCGAATTGTTGGTTGTGTGATGAGCAGCGAGTTTGGTTGTGTGGCTGCTGTTCTTAATGCATAATGATGCATTAATGTGCTGTTTTTGTGTGCTTGAAACAGGGGAGTTTGATCCGTGAGCTTTAGAGGTGTTGCGGAAGGTTTCGGATGCTTGGAAGGCTTGGTGGCTAGCCTTGTTTTGGTTATCGGTGAGTGAAGTTGGGTTTTCAGCTTTTAAACCAAGGTTTGAAGGTTTTTGGGAGCTTAGTGTAAGTCTAAACAACTTTGCTAAGCTCAAGAGTAAGTGAATGGATTTTCGCTCTTGAATTATGATTGTGAAATTGGCTTTTAAGCAATTGTGGTTGATGATTGAAATGCATATGTTTTGCATGGTTTAAATCTGTTTTGAAAGCATATTTTAGCATAGTTTAATGCTGGTTTTGAAAGCCATATGTGAAGGATGCTCAAGGTAAGAGATCCTTGGTTTTATACATTGAAAATGTGGATTTGATGCATGGTGTTGCATGTTGTTCAATGGCTTTGTTTAATGCTTTAAAACAGTGAATTAATGTTGGTAAGTGATGGTTTTTGCATTATGGTTATGCATGTGAAACATTGGACTAATGTGGTAAGGTGATTATATTGGCAAGTGATGTAAGTGGTTCTTGGTTCTTTGATCGGATATAGTTAGCCGGCTATAGGATTGGGTGCACCGTGAATTAAGTCGCCTTGGAGGTGGAGTGGTCAAGAGTGGACCGGTAAACTCCCTTCAAGTATCCTAACGAGATGGTTGAGGTCATAATGGAGGTGTTGCCCATTCGAGGACCTTGGTTGAGCAAAGGTTATATGGTGTTTAAAAGTCCATATGTGGGAACCTTGTGCTTGTTGAGATCACAATGGCGGTGTTAAGTCCATGTGTGGATCTTGTGTAGGGTGTCCCGGATCTCGTTAGTGATGTTATACAACTACCAATCGGTGAATGCAAAGGTTGTATGGTGTTTGAAAGTCCATACATGGGAACCTTGTGCATGTCAAGGTTGTATGGTGTTTGAAAGTCCATACATGGGAACCTTGGGGAAAAGTTGAGGTTGTATGGTGTTTGAAAGTCCATACATGGGAACCTCGGGAAATCTAAGGTTGTATGGTGTTTAAAAGTCCATACATGGGAACCTTAGGATGTTAAGGTCAAATGGTGTTTAAAAGTCCATTTGGGAGACCTTGGATTGGTAGGGTGTATGGAGCGTAGGGACACCGCTCAGAATCCGCGTATCTGATTGGGTGTTGAGTTGAAAAGTGAATGTGGTTGATCACTTGAAGGCCAATATGATGTTCTTGATTGTGATGAAGCATGGGATGCTTGAATTGATGCATAATTGCATGTGAAGCATGAGATGCTTGAAAAGATGCATGGTTGCATGGAAAGTGTATAATGCTTGTGAATGCATGTTTACTTGTTAAGTTGAACAAGTGTTGATTATCATTTGGAAAATGATGCATGTGAGCATGAAATATCTTTAGTGCATTGGAGTCTTGTTAAGACTTGTTTTTAAAGGCATGTGATGATGATGTTGTGGTTCATATATGTTGCCTTTGGTTTAATGCATGTGTTGGTTGGTTTGTGAAATGGTTTTAAAAGATTCTTACTTGAATTGGCTTTCAAGTTTAAGAAAGGTATGTTGTGAAATGGGAGTGTTTTCCAAGGTTTTGTTTTAGCTTGCATATGGTGTTTATGCATGGTTTTAAGCATGTTGTTGAAAAGGGTTTTTCCAACTTTGCTTGCTAATCAAATCGGGTTGCTTTTCAAAGAGGTTTTTATGGCTCGCTGCATTGATGGTGTTTTGGTTTTGAGCATTCCTCACTAAGCATTATGTGCTTACGCTCCTTTTTGTCCATCAATGCAGATTCTTGAAGTTTGGACAGCGAGGAGCAAGGGATTCAAGAAGGACTCCACTTGAGATGTATGTCTCGGTTAATAGCTATAGTTAATAAAGGCAATGGGGTAGAATCTCTTGGGTTGATGTATGTGTTTGTATATGTTCGGACAAGTATGGTTTTGTGTTGTTGATGTTGTTGGAACATGGTTTGGCTTATGAGTTTGAATTGGAAGTATGTTGTTTAAATGGTTGCTTGTGTTGGAAGCTTAACCTTGAAATTGGGGTTTTTTCGTGTATGTTGACATGTTGTTGAATTGTTGATGCAAGTATGCCTCTTTTATGTTGAATTGCATGTTGGCAAAGTTTGGTGGCTTTTGGAGCATGATTGGATGTTTAATTGCATGTTTAAGAATGCATTTTGAGGCTTGCTGTGCAGGGTGTTTCGGAACAGCCAATACCGTTTCGGAACGGGTGCCTTAAACAAGCCCAGGCGTCCGAAACGGGAGGGACCGTTCCGAAACGGAAAGGCTACTGCCAGACCCCCGTTTCGGTACGCGTTGCGGAACGGCCCCGCGTTTCGGAACAGGCTAAGCCTGTTTCGGAACGGGTGACCGTTGGGGGCTGACATTGGCAGTTAAATGTTTTGAAAAGTTTGCATTTTGGTCCTGAATCTTGTTTGTGCAATTGTATGAGTTTGGGATGTCCGTTTGAGCTGAAATTTGTCAGTGAAGCATGAAACCTGACTAATTGCAATATGGTAACTTTAATTTGGGTTAAGTCCTCATATTTAACAGAAATTACAATTTGGTCCCTAAAATTGTAATTTGTTCAATTGGGTCCCCGTTTGATCTCTGATGTTTGTGATCTTTGAGTATGGCGTTTGAGTGATCACATATAGGACTAATGTGCATCTAGACAAGATTAAAAAGGAAAAAAAGGGTCGTTAATCAAGGTTGACTTTCGGGTTGACTTTGGTTTTCCCCGTGTAATCTTCGTAGTTCGGGTCAACCGTCTAGGCCGTGCTACGGGGGTTACATCACAAGAAAGGGAGATCAGATAAATGAATAGGTCGATCTCGAATTAATTAAAGCATAATCAGGGTTTTCGTTTAGCTCAACAGTACCTATTATAACATCAAGTGCCTCTTCATCCTTACGATTACGAATGTGATACATTCGAGCAGGGGCTCTAGACTCTTGATGAGTGGTAGGTGTTGCGTGTAAAAGAGTCTATCACAAATAGGTGCAAGTGTACACATCACAAGTAGTAAAGTGATACTAGAGTATCGGATATCGTCTCCACAGGGACTGGAATACTTCTATCCTTTAACTATCTGCACAGAGAAAAGAAGGAGATTTAATAAATTGATTAAGATTGTCACAAAAATAATCAAGTAAAAAGATAAATTAGAAATATAAAATGGGCAGGAATTGAATTGCTCAATAGTGCAGGAATTGAATTGCCCAGTAGTGCAGGTATTGCACTGTTCAAGGACTTCTGTTCTGTGTCTGGCTCCTGTCACGGCAGCACTTGTCGTGGCAGCGGTCAGTTTTTGTCGCGGCAGCGATAAGCAACTCAGTTTCTTCAAGTTCGGAAAAACCCCCTAGATAAACTTAGCCTATCCCTAGTTAAGTTGTTGTCGGCAAACACGTCTTTGATGATACCTCCCGGCGTCAATCGAAGTATGAACACCGATGTTTGTGAATTCTTCCTTAGCCGCTTAACCTCGTCTTATCCCTAGGTCCGAGATAGTTCAACCATAAAATGGAGAACCAGTTCTTACTCCTTTCGTAAATAGATAATCTTACAATGCTCTCCCGATACTCTTGCAAGATGTTGAAACCAGAATAAGCAAACTTGAAGTTTTATTTCAATGAATAGAAAAATCCTAAGAACAGAACAACACTTATAACTACTTTACAATATCAACCCTTTACCCTAGGGGAAGTTTAGAACATGGTAATCTAGCCGACTCCCCCTCTATTTCCTTCTCTCTCTCCCTCTATCTATATCTCTCCCTATACCCTTACATACATGGGTATATATAGGGCTTGGCCTAAGGTTAAGTCCTCCTTGGAGTAGAAGTCTTCATTGATGATAAAATATCTTTATTTAATGCTTCATTCAATTATGACTTAAATATGGACTCCTTTTGATGTTTACTTGTTCAGCAAGTAAGTATAAGCCACCTTGCTTATTGATCTTCAATCAGCCCTATACACCACTCCAGGCCTAAAAAAAATGCAATATTGGGCTCAATGGACTCAGAAAAATGCCCTCCATCAAACGAGACTCATCTTGACTATGTCGGCATATTGCCGTCTTGGCGGCATTCTGCAGCGGCGGCATCTTTGGCGGCAACTGGAACTGGTTCAGTACAACTCCTTCTGCTTCTGGTCTCCAAAAATTATGCGAGTGGCCCACGATAGTCCGGCTTGAAATCCTCTATCCGTCGATCTCCACTTTGTGTTTTCCACCTCAGGTGTCTTCACTGTCGCAACTTCTGCCACAGCAGCGGTCACGACATGCAGTGTTCTTCAGCCCTTCACTCCAACTCCGCAATTCGCTTCTGCTCCTTTGCTGCCCTGGATGCTGCCACGACAGGAATATGCAAAAATAGACCAAAATTAGCAGCATCTATGCAATATTTTCCATTTGTGATGTATATGCAAATTCTATCCTAAAATGCAGATAAACATGCTTAAGTGCAGCAAAAATATGGATAAATGAGGGTTAAAATATAGAACTTTTATGCACTGATCACACCCCAAACTCGAATCTTTGCTTGTCCTCAAGCAAATGCAATCCTAACTAAGCATGAATTTTTTTTGGCTTTGGCTTAACTTGATGAACAACTCTTACCCACAGCACCTTCACTATCAAAATCAATACCTTTTTAATTGTTAGAGGAATTATCTAGAGCAATATTATAGTTCTCGTGTGAGTGTGTGCAAGTTTTGTGAACAAACATGAGTTTAGATTCTTTAGTAACCAGAATATTTACTTAGCCTATTTAGAGTTTTATTTCAAGACAATTCATTACTAGAGCCAGTTTCAGGCACCTATAGTTACTCTCTAGAGCCGGTGATAGGCACCTCTAGAGGTTTTTCTTTTTCTTATTTTACTAGAGCCAGTGATAGGCACCTCTAGTTACTTTCTAGAGCCGGTGATAGGCACCTCTAGAAGTTTCTCTAGTTATTTTCCTAGATCCAGTGGTAGGCACCTGTAGGAGTAACCTGAGTCTAAGTTTCTTTCTACTCCAAGTGGCTAAGTTTTCTATCCTGAGTTTGCTAAAAGAAGTCTAAACATCATGCAAGTCACAAAGTGTTAAGATTTTCCGAACTATAGTAAGACTCTAAGTATTTCCTAAACAAACTACAGATGCTGTCACGACAGAGAAAGCCGCAGAAGATAAGAAAAGTTCAAAAATTTAAGCCATTTTTTTATGCAAAAAAATAACAAGATATAAATATAAAATGTAGATATTATGTTAATAATGAGAGGACTGCCTACCCCAAAACACAAGGGTTACATTGCCCTCAATGCATGACATCAAAACTAAAAATGAAAACCGAAAGAAAAATATCACAAATAGATAATATAAACCGCAGAAAACAAAGAGGAGTAAAATAGACTTAACATGCATCGCTGTCATCATTGTTGTTAGCGACAGTCACTTTAGAATTCATCTAGGGGTAGTATGAGTGATGTCGCGGCAGGTGTCGGGGTAGAGCTTTCTCGGGTTGATCGTATTGTCATTGTGAGGGTTTTCTCTATTTACCTAATAATGTAAACAAACTAAAAACTAATATTAAATTTCTAATTCCTAAAATAATAAAGATAAAATAAGATAAAAAAATAAAATAAAATAAAATAAAATAAGTTAAATTAGGAGTGTCTTGAGGAGCATCTCCTAAAGTAACTACTCCATGTTCTATTGATGCTTGAGGGGTCGTTTCCAGTACTTCTTGAAGTCCATCTGTACCCTCCATCTGGTGATTATTCTCACGGTGGAGGCTCTTTTCTTTCTCTTCCCTTTGTAGTCCATGAAGTCCTCCCTTCTTGGTAATGTTTATGAGGGCATGAATATATGATTAGAAAAATTAAATTAACATTCGACCACAAACTTACCTTGTTTTCGTTGAATGTTGTTGTGGTTGAATGTAGCCCTTGCTGTCGTGTCTGCTGCTGTGGCAGCCAGTTATTTTGACAGTCCTTTGTCAGTTTACTTTGCAGGTCAAGGGGACATTGGAAAGTACCATAACTCTCCATATCAAATTATGTTGGCCACTCGTAGGTCTCCTTCAGTAGAGACTTCGATGATTCTAAGTCCACCGATGTTGGTTCCTCTAATACCTCGGAAGTGGTTGCTGTCGTGACAGGGTTGGCGATAGTAGCTTGCTTTTCATCTGTCGGGGTAGTGTTCTCAGTAGGTGTCTCTAGGGTCGGTTCTTTACTGGGTGTTTCTTTTATTCTCAGCCCTTGTATTTGTTTCCCACTTCTCGTTGTAATTGCCTTGCACTGCTCCTGTGTGGGTTTTTTTGTGACCTCAGTATCAGTAGAGAATCTTTCATCCTGTCTGGTGTTTATTATCTAAGCAACATGTCCCATCTGTATCTCTAATGATTTTAGAGTGGCCTCATGATTTGTCATTCTCTTCTCTGTTTTATCCATGAAGGTTTTAGTTTCCTTGACAAATTGGTCGATATTGGTCGTGTATACTCCAGTTTGAGACATGAAGGTTGCTAGGGTCGGCTCTATTATGCTCATGGATGGTGCCGGCTGTTGTGGTGGCTTATCATGTCCTTGTTGGTTCCATCGTGGGTTGTCCATGTATTTATTGAAAAAATGGGGACAACTTTCAAGTGCATGATTACCTTCACGGTAATTGCAAGAACTTTCCCACATCAACTCTCGAATGTTTTTTCCAGACATGTTGATGCCCTTGAACATGTATTGTGCTTGAGATACAACAACAAGAAATAGAAAATAAAATAAAATAAATAAAAAAATACAGTAATTAAAGGTAGAGGTATCTTTCCAGTCCCCAGCAACGGCGCCAAAAACTTGTTGCGTGTAAAAGAGTGTATCGCAAATAGGTGCAAGTATACACGTCGCAAGTAGTAGAGTGATACTAGAGTATCAGATATCGTCTCCACAGGGACTGGAATACTTCTATCCTTTAACTATCTGCACAGAGAAAAGAAGGAGATTTAATAAATTGATGAAGATTGTCACGAAAATAATCAAGTAAAAAGATAAATCAGAAAATATAAAATAGGCAGGAATTGAATTGCTCAGTAGTGCAGGTATTGCACTATTCAAGGACTTTTGTTCTGTGTCTGGCTCTTGTCACGGCAGCACCTGTCGTGGCAACGGTCTGTTTTTGTCGCGGCAGCGATAAACAACTCAGTTTCTTCAAGTTCGGGAAGAACCCCTGGATTAACTTAGCCTATCCCTAGGTAAGCTGTTGTCGCGAACACGTCTTTGATGAAACCTCTCAGCGTAAATCGAAGTATGAACACCGATGTTTGTGAATTCTTCCTTAGCCGCTTAACCTCGTCCTATCCCTAGGTCCGAGATAGTTCAACCATAAACTAGAGAACCAGTACTTACTCCTTTCGTATACTTAACTCTCCCGACATTAAGTAAATAGATAATCTTACAATGCTCTCCCGATAATCTTGCAAGATGTTGAAACTAGAATAAGCAAACTTGAAGTTTTATTTCATTGAATACAAAAATCCTAAGAACAGAACAACCCTTACAACTACTTTACAATATCAACCCTTTACCCTAGGGGAAGTTTAGAACATGGTAATCTAGCCGGCTCCCCCTCTGTTTCCTTCTCTCTCTCCCTCTATCTATCTCTCTCCCTATACCCTTACATACATGGGTATATATAGGGCTTGGCCTAAGGTTAAGTCCTCCTTGGAGTAGAAGTCTTCATTGATGATAAAATATCTTTATTTAATGCTTCATTCAATTCTGACTTAAATATGGACTCCTTTAGATGTTTACTTGTTCAACAAGTAAGTATAAGTCACCTTGCTTATCGATCTTCAATCAGCTCTATACACCGCTCCAGGCCTAAGAAAAATGCAATATTGGGCTCAATGGATTCAGAAAAATGTCCTCTATCAAACGAGACCCATCTTGACTATGTCGGGGTATTGTCGTCTGGGCGGCATTCTGCAGCGGCGGCATCTTTTGCGGCAACTGGAACTGCTTCAGTACAGCTCCTTCTGCTTCTGGTCTCAAAAAAATATGCGAGTGGCCCACGATAGTCCGGCTTGAAATCCTCTATCTGTTGATCTCCACTTCGCGTTTTTAAACCTCATGTGTCTTCACTGTCGCCACTTCTGCCGTAGCAGCGGTCACGACATACAGTGTTCTTCAGCCCTTCACTCTAGCTCCGCAATTCGCTTCTGCTCCTTTGCTGCCCTGGATGCTGCCACGACAGGTATCTGCAAAAATATACCAAAATCAGCAGCATCTGTGCAATATTTTCTATTTGTGATGTGTATGCAAATTCTATCCTAAAATGCAGATAAACATGCTTAAGTGCAGCAAAAATATGGATAAATGAGGGTTAAAATATAGAACTTTTATGCACTGATCAGTAGCAGGAGCTTGGCCTCGAGTCCTCTTTGAGTTTCTTGAATGAGCTTGTTTTGGACCTTTGCCCCGAGTAGATGGAATTTTATTAGAATTAGAAGCCACTCTAGCAGCAGGCTTGTCAGATGTTTGGGGACAATATCGAACGAAATGTTCTAATCTTCAACATCAGAAACAGACATTTGACTGTCTTCTACACTGGCCTGAATGATTATTTTGACAGATATTCCAATGTCATGATTGAGGATCATTACACGTATTCCCTGAGCTATTGATAGAGGTTACTAGAGCAGAAGATTTGATTATTGTTTGAGGCTTCGGAATAAAGTTACCCCTTGGAGAAGCAACATAACTTGAGGAGTTTCCTCCTTGGTTCTTTAACTTTTTATAATGCCACTAAGGCTCGTTATCACTTTGGGGTATTTTTTCCTTCCTTGTATAGCTCTCTCTTCTGTTATCGATAGCCTTTATTCTAGACTCCGTAGCAATCACCCTATTCACCATGTCTTGGAAATCGGTTATTCCGAGGGCTGTAAACATCAGACTCAATTCGTCGTTCAACCCTTCAATGAACATTCTACATTTATCCTCATTCTTCTTGATGTATTCAGCTCCATATTTTAAGTATTTGTATAAGTCACTGAGGTATTGTTCTATAGATCTACAACCTTACTTCAAGTGCAAGAAACGTCTCCTTCTTTTAGATAGATATTGATCACTTACATATTTCTTCCGAAACTCCTTTAGAATGAATTCTCATGTGACAGAATCTTTGGGAGCAGTAAGGATTGTGGTTTCCCACCAATTTAAGGCTTCATCAGCAAGTAAAGCCACACCACACTCCAATTTATATGCATCAGAACACTAGAGTTGTTTGGTTAAAATTTTGATAGTATTCTCCAACAAGTATTCGGCTGCTTCCGGGTTCTTATCATCAATTCCCGTAAATGTATAGGCTCGATGCTAAGCCAGCTTATCGATAGGAGCCCCAGATTTGGCTACTACATGTTCAGGAGGATTGTTTTGCTTCATGTTGTTGATCAATTGATTGAACATCTTAGCCATATTGAGAAGGCATTCTTTTTGAATCTGGTTGGGTTGAGGAGCTTCAGGCTATGGTTCTGCAGCCTTTGGAGGATCTTCTTGCTCCTAGCCTAATCTAACACTACCTCCTTCATTGGAGAATCCAATCGGGCTATCTTCATCATGTGCTAGATATGTGGCAGACATCTAAAATTAATATTTAAGGGGAATTATTTGGACAAGGTCACAAGCACAATTAATTAAACTCCTAGGTGGCACTTACATAACTATTGACACAACTGGTTTAGTACTAGGATCGACTAAACCTTATCTCTGATGACCAATTTGCAATACCCCAACCCCGGGCCTAGAAGATGATACAATTCTAGTAGTAGACAAACTAACTGGTCTAACAAGTTAGTGTTCAAACAAGTGAGGGTAACCAATAAGAAGCATGAAGTTTAAGGAATCAAGAAGATAACTAGGATCATTTAAACGTGTATTATTTATATGTGTCCATGCGAAGGGATGTCACTCAAATAAACAAATAATTCGTGTCCAACACACTAATTAAGATTCTACAAGTACAACCAACTAGATAAGCAACAATTTCAAACAATTCTAGGTACACAAGAGTAAACATAAAAGAGTTGTCAACAAGATTATCTAGATTATAAACTTTCTTGGATTCTTATTAAAGTAACCTTAAAATTTCAATAGCTACTTGTTTATACTATCTTGGTTAAAGCCTAGGATGGTTCGAACCTATATGTATTCTAATCTATTTTATCCAATTCGAAAATGAGATCGATAAGTCAAGTTGGTATTAAATACAAGCACTTCATTGTACAAAAGAGGCCTATCATAATTCTTCTCTGATTGGCAATAAAATATATATCAAATAATTTAAGGAACTATGATTACATGGCAATTCAAGTTTAAAGACACATAAAATGTAAAGGATACAAGGAATTCGTGCCAACTAAATCATTTGACCACTTTCTACTTACATAGTCTAACATGCCTTTAAGATCATTTATAGTACCCATAGCAATCATAGCATGCCAAGAGAACACATACACTTAAAGCTCACACATTTGTCTATCCTTCAAATGATCTAAGTCAAGCTTTAAAAGAATTAAAGTAAGTCATTCGATACTACCAACCATAGTCATTCAAGTAATTCAACTATTATCACACCTTAGGCTAATTATGGCATTCGAGCAATCAATCACACCAAGTCAAGCAAGTCAAAACATTAACAACATTAGTCTAATCACATATTATATACAAACATTGATGACTTAGTATTTACAATACCCCAAAGTATTCAAAAAGATCATAAGCCTAATGTTTAACCTAGTGCCACCTTCTAGGAGTCTAAACTAATACAAAAGACATAAGTTTATGCTCTAGATGACCTTGCTTTGACCTTCCCCAACTTGTTGTATCAATCAATTGTTCATTTGGAAGAAAGATGGTGAGTAGTCGGAACAATAGTCTTGTATGTAATCTCGAAATAAAAATGGATGCAAGAGCATCAAAATATCTATTAGGACCAGCTCTTCTATATAAGCCACTTCATATCAAAACTCAAGTTCAACATCACTTTACAAGATTTCATTCACATTTCAATACAATCATATACAATCATTATAACCCACGACCAATTCCAATTCTCAAGCAACTTATATACATATAAGTTGATCATATAACAATTTCATATTCAAAGTTGTATTTGGCTCAAGCAACCGTAGTCGTAATTTATAACACTGGTTAGATCTTAATCTAGAATTTTGCATACAAACACCTCATTATCAAGCACTGGCATTTAGTGCCATTGAAACTAGGATCCTTTCTATATTCTTCAGAAGTATATTTGTACCTAACAGGGGACTTAGTCCTATGATTCAGACTGAGCTCAGGACGCACTATTGGCATTCCAATGTTACTATCACTAATTAAGACTCACTGTAGTGTTCTATTAATCACTCAACTGCTATGTCAACTCACTATTGTGAAACTAATATCAAGAGCATTACACAAAGCATTCGAATTAATCACTTGCAGGCACGCTTGATTCAACAATTAACATAAACTTACCTTGGTCTTACCCTCCAAGGATTAGAACATGTACATCCAAGCAAGGCTTTTAAGCCTCAATGAGCATTTGGAATATTGAGCTAATTATGCAACATAATATTCAGTCAAAGATTTCAGATTTCACTCACAAATTTTCTAGCTATTCCTGATCTTGTATTGCTATCCCCTTGAGTCTTTCTTCACCTTGATCGACTCCCTTTTTGTCTAGTTTAAATAAAAATTTCAATGATACACTGGAATCATTTCATAAAACTAAGTCTTTTAACTATCTATCAATTGCTTGCTCAAGCAAGCATTTTAATCTTGAAACTTTTCAATGTTTACAAAAAATCTTACAACCATAGCGTTAAAAGATCCATTTTAAAAAATTCTACATATCTCACATCATAATCCAATAAAACAGTCTCCTCAATGCATAAATCATTCGAAATTGTCCAAAGCCACCATGCTCACATTTGTTCACTTAAACAATTTCCCTAGTAAACATTGTAACGTCCAAGTGTCATTAGAATAGTTATCATGTTATTGGATTGATATTTTAGACTTAATTATATCAAACAATTGCTTAATTGCCATAATTCCCACAAAACAATCATGTAAGGTACAATTTGAAACAGGGCAGTTTTCATGCCCCTCTCAAAATCTCTTGGTAGCCATTGAAATTCCTACTTAAACCCATTTTCCTTATTCCTTAACATTATCATGGTCTTGAATAAAATTGCATACATTAATAGTCACCAATTTATAGTTCAACCCATCAGTGTAGTCAATTCTCAAAACTGTTTCATTGGTAATTATATGTAAACGAGCAGGACAACTTCTAATCTCTTTTTAAATTCAACCTTTAAACATTGTTTCATGATGTATTTACATAATCCTAGCCTATTGAACATTCAAAAGATTCTAATTCACATATCTACAATTTTAGGTTTCCAATGCATGATAGAACTCCACTTCAGTTCCTTCTCTAACTAGCAATCTATCAAACCCGAACCAAATAGACAAACATTAATAAATCATGAAAAATAATTGGTTCGACTATATCTATCTCAAATCCACACATCAATTATAAGAATAACACCAACAAAAACTTACAATTCCAAGCATGCAAGCACAATCAACTCTAATTTAACCGAATTCCAAGAAAGCTTGACAATATGAGCAACCCTTCTCCTTTTCTCTCAATTGTCAACTCTCGGTCTAAAGAGAATGAGGATGAAAGTGGTTATTTGTTTGGTCTATAACATGAATTACATTGTCCATACACGTGATCCAATACAAGGATGCCATCTCAGTATTCCCTCCATGAAATTTAATTTATCATGCAAGACCACACTTTTGAATGTTAAGAAAATTAGTCACCTTAATTTAATTCCATTATTTCTTACTCTTCCAATTCGACCACCCAATGAAACACAACTATAGAAACCTTATCTATTGTTTAAAGAATCATACCAAGTCATTCTCCTAATGTCACAATTGGGGTGTTACAATTATGATGCATTGTGCCTCTGTTTTTTGTGTGGTTAAAATAGGGGAAGTTGATTCCGTAGCTATCGATGAAGCTTTGAAGGCTTCGGGCGCTTGAATTCACGTTGACGAATTAAAGTTTCGTGTGTCGGTGAGTGAGAACAAAACCTGCAGCTTTTAAAAGGTTTGAAGGTGGTTTGGGAACTTAGATTTGATCTTGAAATGCTTGTTTAAGTTCTGAAGAAAGTATCAAGTGATTTTCTCTCTCGGTCGTGCTTTTACAAAATGGTTTATGCACTTGTTTTTATTACATGGATTTACCTATTGTTTATGCATGTTTTTAGTATGTGATATACTGTTTTTAATCATGAAATGATGATGGATGCACGTGGTAAGTGATCCATGTAAGTATGTGTTTTATACTCGTTTAAAAGCATGGTTTGTTGCTTTGGAAAAATGGTTTTGTGTTGATGCATATGAAAATAGTGGGTTAATTTAATAATGAATTATATTGGCAAGTGATGTGGTTTAACATGTTATCGGATATAGTTGGCCGACCATAGGATTGAGTGCACTATAAAAAGTCGCCTTGGATGTTGAGGAGGTTTATATGGCGTACTGAATACTCCATCAAAATACCCTAACGATAGAGGGGTTTATGGGTACCAGAAACTCCTGTTAGTGGGTTATACATCTACCTATGAATGGTGTTAATTGGTTTTACGGTGTACCGAATACTCCACCATGGGTGTTACAATGGTGGAAGGGTTTATGTGTACCGAAATCTCATGTGTGTGAACCTTGTGTGTTGTCGGTAAGAATGTATGAAGTGTTGTGTGAACACTTGTTGAATCCGTGTATTTGATATGATATTTTGGAATTGGAACTTGGTTTGAGATCACTTGTGAGCTAATATAATTATTGATTTGTCATGTTGATGATGTCAATTTATAATGTTGATTCATACATGTTTTCTCTTTAAGCCTTGCATATGGGTGTTATGCATGGGAAAGCTTAAATTGAGGTTTAACAATGGGATTTGATGTTTATGCATGATACATGATGCATATGGTTTAATGTGCTAGTATTGGGAAGGTTTAAGTGCATGGTTTTCAAGGCATGATGGTTTATAAATGGATTGAAATGATTATTTCAATTGTTTTGAGAATTTGGTTTTAAATTACATTGATGGTGTTTTGTTTTGAGCACTCCTCACTAAGCCTTGCGTGCTTACACTCTCTCTGTCCGTCAATGAAGAGAACTAAAGGAATTGAGGCAGAAAGTGAGCAAGGAGGATCTGAGGACTTCGTTCTTTGAAAGTATGAATTCAAACTACACTTTATTAATAAGGGAAATAGGGGTTCCGCTGTTGTTTTGAAAAGTATGATTGTTAAACTCCTTGTTTGAGCAAGTTATGTTGTTGTTTTAGACTTGTAAATGGCCTCTAATTGCTTTGGTTAGGTTTTTGAAGTTTGGTTGGCTTGGTTCATAGGAAGCATGCCTATAGTTTACCAATTGAAGAATGATGATGTGTGTTGATGTTATGTTTGATGTGTTTAGCTAAGGTTTGATCCTTATATATGTTGGAAAGATGTTAGAGGCATGCTAGGTTGTTTTGGTATCCTCAAAATGCATGTTAAACACGAAAAATTGGGCATTACAGGTTGTTAACCTTGCAAAAGGTTAGCTTGTTACGCCTTTTTACTTAAGTTATTGTAAGGAATCAAGCCCATTTCATCTCATTTCATAGCATATAGATGCATTTAGTTCATATAGTTGCATTTGGTGTTACTTGTTTTGTTTTCTTTGTTTATTTGCTTGAATGATGCTGCGTGGGAAGGTTTGGGTTGTTGTGGTGATGCGTAAGGAAATGAGGAGCAGAGCGGGGCAGATGCAAAATGCTATAGCATGTTGGCTAGCATTTCAGGGCGCACTAGAGGATAAGAAGTTGAGGACATTGTGCAACCTGACGCGTGAACCAATTAGCCAGTTGTGAGCCCACATGTCAAGGGAATATTCCCTTGGAATTTATGGCAAAAAACCCTAGGAGCCCTCACTATATAAAAAACAAGACACCCACATTAAAGAAGAGCCAAAAAAGGATATTTTTGGGTGAGCTAAGAAAGAGAGAAAAGCGGCTCCTTTCTTCATCTTCTTCACGTGGTGTTCGCCATTGTTGAAGCTCTAAGGAGTGTTCTTGCTGGCCTTTGAAAGAAGCAGCAAGCTTGAGCGGTTCGCGGCAGTCCAAGGTGGCTTAGGAGTTTTTTTTACTCTAGTTGCTTGTGTTGTTTCATTTCTTATTTTTATAATGGGTTGTTTTAAACGAATGATTGTGGATGATATTTGCCCAACCATGAAATGATTTTAAGTGGCTTGGGCTTGTTTATGGATGTTTATGTTTAAGTTTAAATGAATGTTTGGTTTGCTTTCTTATCCATTACATGTTTTGTCTATAGTTTGGTTGCCCTGAACTTGTAAGAGCTTTCGAGAGTTAGCCTTAATTTAGGTAATGGATAGCTTAATATTCGAGAGAGTTATGCTTAGATCTATGTGGACAATGGGGGTTTGATGTTGAGAGCCAAAATCCTAACTCACCTTAGAGATAAGGATAAAGTTTCAATGGCGAAAAGGAGTAGAACTTTATCGATAAGTAGCTTGCTAGGGTTCACGTTGAGAGGTATTGCCTTAGCATTCTGTCTGTCAGGTTTCTTGCTAGAGATAGTTTAGAAACATCTAAGTAAACTCTGTCGAGCATGTTGTGGGTAAGGTACTCCTGGACATTCTTTAGGGTTAGACATAGAAGTCCTTAGCAAGCCCAGCCTATCATTCCATTAGAGAGTTTCGTACGTGTGAAGGGACCCTCGAAATATCCTTGTTTTGGTTGGGTCTTACGTTGTTTGTTTGCTATCGCATTTCTTACCATGTTTCCAATCGCTACCACATTTATTCATTTGTTTCCAATTGCTAGTTCATTTATATTTCAGTCTTTACCGTTGTGCTTAAACTTAACTTGAAATACCTCCAATCCATGTGGAAACGATACTTACTAATCACTTTACTACTTGCCTCGACGTGTATACTTGCATTATTTGCGTATCATTTATAGTACACCCTTACACACAAAAAGTTTTGGCGTCGTTGCAGGGTATTGGGCATTGGTCGTTTTAAGTTCAGAATTTGCACATTTTTCTTCTTTTTGTATAGACTAACTAGTTGTTTGTGTTTATCTTTTTCAGGTGTTGTGCTGGTGCATGACCCGAAGAAGACTCAACGAACACATACTACCATTAGTTCCTAGGATTGAACATCTTTTTCGAGAAAGAATGCGTATACAAGAAGCCTTAGAAGTCATGTATAGAGGTCGTAACCAAGGAGGTCAACAGGGCAATAATCTTGAAGACCCTGATGTTGTAGCAAATGATAGAGTTGTAGCACGTCCACGAGCTATTAGAGATCATTTGAATCCCATTTTAGAAGATCTCTGTCACCCCCTTAACCCGGCCCAGACGGTTGAACCGAATTAAGAAGTTTACACGGGGAAAACCAAAGTCAACCCGAAAGTCAACCTTGATTTACCCTTTTTTTTCTTTTTAATCTTATCTAGATGCAAATTAACCCTAGGTGAACACTTGAGACAAACATATTCAAAAGCCACAACAATCGGATAACATTCAGGGACTCAATTGCACAACATACAAGTTTAGGGACCAAAATGCAAATTCTGAAAGTTACGAGGACTTAACCAACTTTTGAGTCACCATTATGAAATTAGTCATGTTTCATGCTTCTCTGCCAAATTTCAACTCAAACGGACAACACAAACTCATTCAATTGTATACACAAAGTTCAGGACCAAAACGCAAAGATTTCAAAACACATAACCGTCAATTTCAGTACCCAACGGTCGGGTGTTTCGAAACAGGGATGATCCGTTCCGAAACGCGGGACCGTTCCGAAACCCGTTGCGCAACATGGCCTGGCAGTGGCAAAACTGTTCCGGAACGGCTCTGCCCGTTTCGAAACGCCTAGGCCATTTCAGGCCCTCTGTTCCGAAACGGTAGCACCTGTTCCGAAACAGGCTGCCCAGATTGCAGAATTTTTGCTGGTTTATTACACAATTGGCCCATCAAACGCATTCAAAAGACCCTCAAATTATACCAGCAAGTCATTATACACTTAAGGAACATAATGGCATCAACAATTCGTAAACATGGCATCAAACAAGGAAAGCCCCAAATCTATAGACATGCATCCTATATTGAAAACCATTCAAACACTAAAACACCAACAATCCTCATAAAGGCCAATTACAAGTTCCAACAATATCAAAAGCATAAAACCAACTTAAGGAGTCCAAAACATCTCCCAAAACAACAACATAGGTTCCCCATTGCCAAATGCCAAAAGCTAAACAAGCTATGAAAATATTCACCATACATGAGCTTAGTTCTTCACTTGGATTCTTGACCCCCTTGCTGCCCTTGAGCACTTCAATCCTCTGCATTATTGGTTTAAGAAAAGATAGAGCGTAAGCACATAGCTTAGTGAGGAATGCTCATTTAAAACATCACAATAATGCATTAATAAAAACTCTTTTTCAAAACCATTAGCTCAAACAACATTTCATCATGCACATATGTACATAAACCAAGCATTACATGCTTCAAACCATTATCATGTCATATTGGCTTTCAAGTGATAATCATAACCATGTTCCAAAACACAAACGACAATTTACAACCAACAATCGGATACGCGGATTACAAGCGTTGTCCCTACGCTTCATACACACTACCAATATCAAGGTGGAGCATGGTACAATCACAACCCCTCAACACCCGTGATGGAGACTATGGTACAATCACAACCCCTCCACATCACTCATTGGTAGTTGTATAACATCACTAACGAGATCACGGGACATACAGCACAAGATCCACACATGGACTTTAAACCACCATTGTGATCTTACCATACACAAGGTACACACATGGAATTTTAACCACCATTTTGACCTTAAAACAAGAACCACCCATGGACTTTTAACCACCATGTTGTTCTTAACCATCTCGTTAGTGTACTTCGATGGAGCATGGTACAATCACAACCCCTCAACATCCAAGGCGACTTTATTCACGGTGCACCCAATCCTATAGCCGGCTAACTATATCCAATTCAAGTACTTTTAGACAAACCACATCACTTGCCAATATACATCATTTAACAACATTAATCCACTGTTTTAAAGCATTTAACAAAGTCATTATCATCATGCATCACTTTGCATCAAAACCACATTTATCAATGTACAAAAACAAGGATCCCTTACCTAGAGCATCCTTCAACACATGGCTTATGAAACCAGCAATAAACATGCTAAAATATGCTTTCAAAAACAGAATTAAACATGCAACAAATCCCTTTGCATTCAACCAACTCATGGCTCATCAACAAGAGAGTTTTTTCGAAAACTTACTCTTGAGCATAGCTAAGTTGTTTAGACTTAGACTAAGCTCCCAAAACCTTCAAACATTCGTTTCAAAGCTGAAAACCAAACTTCACTCACCGATTTCCGTTTCGCCACTTGCTGAAACACCAATCAAGCTTCCGGATCAACACCACAAGGATCCGAAGATGTCTCCCCTGTTTTAAACACATCAAAATAGTAGATTAATGCACCATCATGCATTAATATCCTCAACCAAGACACCTAAACTCGCTGCTCACATCAACACTCACATTTTGGCTACCAAACACAACCGAAATCACTTCCAAACATCTCTACAACACTACCCAGCCAAGATCCGTCAATTCCAAACATTCATAAATCTCAATTAACATCCAAAAAGGATCTAAACACGTCCTTATACCTCCAGCTATAACAGAACATCAAGATCACCCCAAAAACCATCATAAACTCAAACAAAACTTAGGAAAATCAACCTATCCGGGATTGCATTGATTAAACCTCAATTTCTCATCAATTATACATCCAATTTACATTAAAAACACACCTCAAAACAGTGCCCAACCATTTCATACGAATTTCATCAAAAACTAACCAAATCTTGCATTTTAAAGCCAAGATCAAGAACACAACTACAAAACCTTTAT
Source organism: Hibiscus trionum (assembly GCA_030270665.1). Taxonomy (NCBI): domain Eukaryota; kingdom Viridiplantae; phylum Streptophyta; class Magnoliopsida; order Malvales; family Malvaceae; genus Hibiscus; species Hibiscus trionum. The sequence goes on along the minus strand of BSYR01000010.1, from coordinate 2,509,484 downwards.
TAAAACACAAATAAAGGATTGAGAACTTGGGAATTTCAGTAAAGAACTGAGTATTTAGAGGAGAAGGACGTTCATACCTCAAAATGTGAGTTTCTCCCTTTTTGGAACCAAGATTCTATAAAATCCAATAAGAAATTGCTAAGGCTTTGTTGTAGAAGTGATTAGAGATCAAAAGGAAGTTGAAATCTCAACTTTGAATGTCAAAATCAGAGGGAAATTTGCTGGAGAAAAGTGTTTGGGTTGAGAGAAAAGTTGAGAGAAAAGAAATGGAAATTTTTTAGAAAAGTTAGTTATGAGAGTAAAATATCTTTTTCCCTCCTTTTTCCTTTAATTAAAACCATTAATAAAACTTTTAATATTAAGAAAAATCTGGAGAAACTCTTCTTGGGTAAATAGCTCCTTAAAGATTCAAAGTTTCAATCCTTTTTAAAACAGTCACCAAGTTTTTCGAAAATTACATTTTAGTCACTAACCCAAAATGTCACACTTCCCAACCTCATTTTGTAAAATTGATTTCACCATTCTCTTATATATAATAAAAGAAGATTTTAAGATATTTTTCCATATTTTTAATGCAACCCGAACTAGGCTTTCCTAAAATCACCCTTTTATATTTGAACCGCAACCCGACCGATCCGGTCCAAACCCAAAACTTCTAAGCCCAAAATTGGGGTGTTACAACTCTCCCCCCTTAAGAAATTTCGTCCTCGAAATTTACCTGAAGGAAAGAGGTACGGAAACTGCTTCAACATGTCATCCTTCCGTTCCCACGTGGCTTCTTCAACACCACGATGTTTCCACAACACCTTTACCAACTCAATGGTCTTGCCTCGAAGAACCTTACTATCCGAATCCAGAATCTTCACCGGTTCCTCATCATAGGTCAAATCCGGATTCAATTCCACTTCTTCCACAAGCATCACATGTGAAGGATCCGATCTATACTTCCGAAGCATAGAAACATGAAACACATCATGGATCTTCTCCAACTCTTGCGGTAACCTCAACTTGTATGCAACAGGACCTACACGCTCAACCACCTCGTATGGTCCAATGTACCTAGGGCTCAACTTACCCTTTCGGCCAAACCTCATCACCTTTTTCCAAGGCGAAACCTTCAAAAACACACGGTCACCCACCGCGTACTCAATCTCCTTACGCTTCAAATCCGCGTAAGACTTTTGCCGATCAGAAGCTGCCTTCAAACGCTCACAAATGAGCTTCTCCTTCTCGGTGGTCCCTTTCAACAAAGCTGGCATCGAAACCAACTTCTGACCCGTTTCAGCCCAACATAGAGGAGTCTTACACTTCCTCCCATACAAAGCTTCATAAGGTGCCATTTGAATACTTGCCTGATAACTATTATTATAGGCAAACTCCACCAAAGGCAAATGTTTCTCCCAAGAGCCCTGGAACTCAATCACGCAGCACCTCAACATATCCTCCAAAACCTGGATAACACGCTCGGACTGACCATCCGACTGCGGATGATAAGACGTACTGAAATTCAGCCGTGTACCCAAAGCCTGATGCAAACACTGCCAGAAACGCGATGTAAACCTCGGGTCCCTATCCGACACAATCGACTTTGGCACACCATGCAGCCGCACAATCTCAGCAATGTACAGCTCCGCAAGCTTATCCAAAGTGTACGTAGTATGCACAGGCAGGAAATGCGCACACTTCGTCAGGCGATCCACAATCACCCACACCGAATTCTTCTTCGATGGCGACAAAGGCAAACCAGAAACAAAATCCATGGTAATCCTTTCCCACTTCCACTCCGGAATCCTCAACGGTTGCAACAACACTAAAGGAAACTGATGCTCAGCCTTAACTCGCTGACATACCATGCACTTGCTCACAAACTCAGCAACATCTTTCTTTAAACCCACCCAATAGTACTCATCACGAAGATCACGATACATCTTAGTACTACCGGGGTGCATAGCAAAAGGACTACTATGCCCTTCAGTCAGAATAGCACGCCTCAACTCAGCATCATTGGGCACTACTATTCGACTCCCAAAGCACAACACTCCATCATCATTAAAACAGAAATCCGAAGGCCTATCCTCCGCAATATCCTGAACATGAGGCACCAAAGAATCATCCAACAACTGCTTTTCCTTAATCAACTGAACCATAGATGGTTTCACTTGCAATTCAGCCACAAGACCACCATCACGCGAAATACTCAAACTGGCAAACATAGCCCTCAGCTCAACAGCTACCTTCCTACTCAAGGCATCCGCTACAACATTAGCTTTACCCGGATGATACTCGATCGTCAAATCATAATCCTTGAGCAACTCCACCCAACGTCGCTGCCTAAGATTCAACTCCTTCTGGGACATCAGATACTTCAAACTCTTGTGATCCGTGTACACAGTACACTTCTCACCATACATATAATGTCTCCAGATTTTCAAAGCAAAAACCACCGCAGCCAACTCAATGTCATGCGTAGGATAATTGCGCTCATGCACCTTCAACTGCCGCGATGCATAAGCCACCACCTTACCCTCCTGCATCAACACACATCCCAAACCAACATAGGACGCATCACTGTACACCACAAACTCTTTCCCTGATTCAGGTTGAACCAAGATAGGAGCTTGCGTCAAAGCGGCCTTAAGCTTCTCAAAAGCCTGATGTCTCGCCTCCGTCCACTCATACTTAACATCCTTCTGCAACAACTTCGTCAAAGGTGCAGCAATCTTGGAAAACCCATCCACGAATCTCCGATAATATCCTGCCAAACCCAGGAAACTACGGACTTCAATAACAGACTTAGGAGGTTTCCAATTCATCACCGCCTCAATCTTCTGAGGATCAACACGAATCCCTTCAGCAGAAACCACATGACCAAGAAACACCACTTCTCTGAGCCAGAACTCACACTTGCTCAGCTTAGCATAAAGCTGATTCTCCAACAAAGCTTGCAGCACAATTCTCAGATGCCCTTCATGCTCCTCCTCAGTACGTGAGTACACGAGGATATCATCAATGAATACCACCACAAACTTATCCAGGTATTCATGAAATACACGATTCATCATGTCCATGAAAGTTGCAGGAGCATTCGTCAAACCAAACGGCATCACAAGGAACTCATAATGCCCATACCTCGTCCTGAAAGCTGTCTTTGGCACATCCACATCCTTCACCTTCAACTGATAATACCCTGACCTTAAGTCAATCTTAGAGAACACATCTGCTCCCCGAAATTGATCAAAAAGATCATCAATTCTCGGCAATGGATACCGATTCTTGATAGTCAACTTATTAAGCTGACGGTAATCAATGCACATTCTCATAGTGCCATCCTTCTTCTTCACAAACAAGACCGGTGCACCCCAAGGTGACACACTCGGCCGAATAAAACCACGATCAAGCAACTCTTGCAGTTGCGTCTTCAGCTCTTTCAACTCCTTAGGTGCCATTCGATAAGGAGTAATGGACACAGGAGTTGTGTTTTCATACAACTCAATCCTAAACTCCACTTCGCGATTAGGAGGCAATCCAGGCAACTCCTCCGGAAACACACCAGGAAACTCTCGCACAGTCCTGATATCCTGCACACGCAACTCCTTAGAGCTAGGATTCATCACAAAGGCTAGGTAAGCTTCACAACCTCGCCTCAGCATCCGACTCGCCTCCAATGTAGACACCACATTGGCAAGAAACTTCACATTCTCACCAACCACAACAACCTCGTAATCATCCGCTAGCTTCAACGAAACTCGCTTATTTTCACAATCTACTACAGCTCGATGCTCAACAAGCCAATCCATACCAAGGATTACATCAAAACCATAGAAAGGCAACTCCATAAGATCAACATGAAAAACATGATCTTGCACAACCAAGGGACATCTTCTATAAAGCTTTCGAGTCACTATAGTCTCACCAAAAGAACTTGTGACACGCATACCAGCATCCAAGGACTCAACAGGCAAACCAAGCAATTCAGCATGCTCACGCAATATGTATGAGTGTGTAGATCCAGAATCAATCAAGGAAAGTAATGACAAGGATTGCAAAGTGAAAGTACCTGCGATCACATCCGCGTCATTCCTCCCCTCCCTCTGAGCAAACACTCTAGCCTGGCCACCACCTTCAGGCTGAACAGCTACAACATGAGCCACATTCCTTCCACCATCCTCTCTACGCTGGAAGTTACCACGGCCGCGCCCACGACCTCTCTGTGGTGCAACAACTCCAGGAGCACGTCTTTGGCCACCACCGGCCAACAGAGGACACTCCCTCCTCATGTGATCCGCTGATCCACAGTTCCAACACGAGTTACCAGCCGCCACAACAGGAGCCTGAACCTCCCTCGCTGCTCGAGGACAATCACGCCTCAGATGTCCACGCGATCCACACGTCCAACATGTGTTTGGATCAACTCTTGCCTTATCCCCCTGAACAGGCGCACCTTGCCCTCCACCACCTCGCCTATCTGAAGACTGATACTTCCGATCACGTCCCCTCTTGTTCCGTCCGCCTCCGAAACTATACTCAGCAACTCGTTTACCAGCACTAGGACCAGCAGCTCTAGCAGACAAACTCAAATTCATCTCAATGTCCTTTGCTCTACCAACCAGCACATCAAAATCAGTGTACTCAGTAGCCAGCATATAAGTCTTTACATCCGTTACCAAACCATAACGGAACCGCTCACACCTCTCCCGCTCATCAGGAATAAGCTCAGGCGCGTATTGACTGAGTCGGAGAAACTGAACCTCGTACTCAGCCACTGACATGCTCTCTTGAGTAAGAGACATGAATTCCCTCTTCTTTTCATCCAAGTACCTCACACCCAGATACCTTCTCTTGAAAATGTTTTGAAAGAACTTCCATGTCACATCAGCATCCTCCATTCCGGAGATAGTGGTTGTCCACCAAGTGTATGCATCGTCTTGCAACAATGATACCACACAGCCCAGCTTCTGCACATCAGAACAATTCATTTGTCCCAATATTCTCTTGGTACTTTCCAACCAAGACTCAGAACCTTCAGCAGACAAACCCCTGAACTTAGTCCCTCCCAGACTGCGCAAACGCTCCAAAGGTAGTCTAACACCAGCATCACCTTGATGCCCAGCTCCTTGAGCTCCAGCTACCGCTACTCGAAAAGCTCCAGCAATAGCTTGAATCAACACTGTCATGTCAGGAACAGCTTGTCCCTGACCAGCTTCAGGTCCAGCGACCCCAGCACCAGCTGCAACACCAGCTCCTTCGCCGCCAGCACCACCACCACCAGGTGGAGGAGGTAAATCCACCGCATTTTCAGCGTTCTCTTCATTCTCATTTTGAGCCATAGCTCGCATTATACCCCTTGTTTCTCTACGAGGTCCCATTCACTAAACAACGCAATCACAATGTAATAAACAAAGTCAGGCTCAGCAAGGTAAGTAATCCAAGTACTCAAGCTCATTTCCAATTAAAAACAACTCATTTCATTAGCTTTGATTTGGCAATGGGTCCCTCCAACATGCTTCACCATAGCATACATCACAATTGTATCACACTTACAATTCACACAACATGCTTTCATTAAACAAGCATACAAAGCATACATACATTCACCACCCACATAACCATTCCCAATTACTCGAGAACTCAGCTCTGATACCACCAAATGTAACCCCCTTAACCCGGCCCAGACGGTTGAACCGAATTAAGAAGTTTACACGGGGAAAACCAAAGTCAACCCGAAAGTCAACCTTGATTAACGACCCGTTTTTTTCTTTTTAATCTTATCTAGATGCAAATTAACCCTAGGTGAACACTTGAGACAAACATATTCAAAAGCCACAACAATCGGATAACATTCAGGGACTCAATTGCACAACATACAAGTTTAGGGACCAAAATGCAAATTCTGAAAGTTACGAGGACTTAACCAACTTTTGAGTTACCATTATGAAATTAGTCATGTTTCATGCTTCTCTGCTAAATTTCAACTCAAACGGACAACACAAACTCATTCAATTGCATAAACAAAGTTCAGGACCAAAACGCAAAGATTTCAAAACACATAACCGTCAATTTCAGTGCCCAACGGTCGGGTGTTTCGGAACAGGGATGATCCGTTCCGAAACGCGGGACCGTTCCGAAACCCGTTGCGCAACATGGCCTGGCAGTGGCAAAACTGTTCCGGAACGGCTCTGCCCGTTTCGAAACGCCTAGGCCATTTCAGGCCCTCTGTTCCGAAACGGTAGCACCTGTTCCGAAACAGGCTGCCCATATTGCAGAATTTTTGTTGGTTTATTACACAATTGGCCCATCAAACGCATTCAAAAGACCCTCAAATTATACCAGCAAGTCATTATATACTTAAGGAACATAATGGCATCAACAATTCGTAAACATGGCATCAAACAAGGAAAGCCCCAAATCTATAGACATGCATCCTATATTGAAAACCATTCAAACACTAAAACACCAACAATCCTCATAAAGGCCAATTACAAGTTCCAACAATATCAAAAGCATAAAACCAACTTAAGGAGTCCAAAACATCTCCCAAAACAACAACATAGGTTCCCTATTGCCAAATGCCAAAAGCTAAACAAGCTATGAAAATATTCACCATACATGAGCTTAGTTCTTCACTTGGATTCTTGACCCCCTTGCTGCCCTTGAGCACTTCAATGCTCTGCATTATTGGTTTAAGAAAAGAGAGAGCGTAAGCACATAGCTTAGTGAGGAATGCTCATTTAAAACATCACAATAATGCATTAATAAAAACTCTTTTTCAAAACCTTTAGCTCAAACAACATTTCATCATGCACATATGTACATAAACCAAGCATTACATGCTTCAAACCATTATCATGTCATATTGGCTTTCAACTGATAATCATAACCATGTTCCAAAACACAAACGACAATTTACAACCAACAATCGGATACGCGGATTACAAGCGTTGTCCCTACGCTTCATACACACTACCAATATCAAGGTGGAGCATG